>OY821785.1:32296536-33646536 GCA_963682175.1 Triglochin maritima
CTTTGGGGATGTGACATGATTCGACCTAAGGGTAGTTTAGCAGACACACCACGACAGATAATCGAGGGTGGTGGGGGTAAGTATTTCCCATACTTCAAAGATTGTATTGGGGCATTAGATGGAACACATATCGATGCATGGGTACCAATAGAATTCCAACCAGCATACCGTTCGGGACGACTCCCCACCCATTGTACGCAAAATGTCCTAGGAGTGTGTGATTTCAACATGAGGTTCATTTTTGTTGTAGCTGGTTGGGAGGGATCGGCCCATGACTGTAGAGTTCTGAATGACGCACTAAATCACCCTAGCAGCAGTTTTCCCATTCATCCTGGTTAGTACCTACTACATGAAAGACCTTCCCAATTTTAATGTTCATATTCACTCAACTAATATTATTTCCCTTATAACAGATAAGTATTACGTTGTTGACGTTGGTTATCCTAATCGGCCTGGATTTCTAGCCCCGTATCGTAATACCAAGTATCATGTTCCTGAGTTCCAATCACAAGGTCCTAGAGGACGGAAGGAGTTGTTCAACCACCTTCACTCATCTTTACGGAATGTCATCGAACGGGCGTTCGGAGTTCTTACAAAAGGTGGAAAATACTGAGACTGATGCCACCACACTCCTTAAAGAATCAAGTTCGTATTGTTATTGTGGCAATGGCGATACATAATTTTATAATTGAACAAAGAATGGGGGACGAGCTTCTAGAGAGTTACGTAGATAATATGACTGTAGTGCCTGAGTCAACCACCCAACCTGATGATACTGCGATGGTTGAAGACAACCAAATGAATGCGTTGAGGGAGACCATTTGTGACTTTATAGCCGAAGCGCGTGGGTTTTAGTATGTTCTACTTTTAGTTAATTGGATTGCCAGTACTTTGTGTAATTATAAGTTCTACTTTATTGTGTTGTCACATTGAAACATGGAATCTCTCTTTTATGGACCGGCATTCCTTGAACTTAAACATATTTTCCTTGTATTCTGACTTTATTTTCTTAACGCCAATCCTTGCAATTAGTTGTATTTCTAGTTAATTTGTTTTTAGTTGAGTTCCGTTATTCTTTTACGTTTAAATCAATTTTCTTGTGTAGAAATGGCTAATGACTTGGAGCTTTTTTGTGGTAGTCCTGAGTATGAAGACCAAGCAATGGAAAATGATGATTCTCTAGAAATGAATAACCCAACCAATACACCAACAGTTAGGCATAACCTGGTTGTAAGGAACCCCAACAATATAACAATTCCACTTCATCTCCCCCTTAACAACACCCCTACAACTGTTTCCGTACCATCACAATCAGTTGGTTTGCCTACTTTAGGAATCAACCAACTCTCCCTTCGTAATTATACGTTATCTAGGTCACTTTTTGGAATGTCAGACGAAATGTTAGGGAAACACAACCAACCACCCTCTTTCCCAATAACAAGATTCCAAACCGACCTACTATTCTCACCGGCACAACTAAACATTGTTCAACAAGTAACACAACTTCCACAAGCCAACACAAGTCCACACGCACCACCAAATGAAAATCACCACCCAACCACATGTGCGCCACCTATTTCCACCCCCACCCATGAAGAATTTGGTGCAATAAGAAGATCAAGGTTGAAAGGAAAGAAGCCTCTTCTAGATAACGTGCCTAAAGCGGAGTGGACACCTATTAGACACGAAATATTTTTGAGGTTGTGTCTGGACGAGGTCAGGAAGGGGAACGTCCATAACAATTCATTGAGTAAAGATGGGATGACAAACCTCATTGCAAAGTTTGAAAAAGAAACCTCATTGTTATTGGGTTACAAGCAATTCCGCAACCATTGGGACAAAACTAAAGGTAAATGGGGATTGTTTCGTCGTTTAAGTATGGTGACCGGTTTAGGATGGAATGATGAGACAGAGACTTTTACAATGGACTCTGAAAGATGGGAAGATACTATTAAGGTTACAAATTCTCTTCATCTATCCACTTGGTCGTTATGGATGTTACTTGTGATTCAGTTTCTTATTGTCAAAGTTTGCTGATTTTTTTTAGAAATTCCCGGAGGCGAAAGAGTTCAGAGAAGGACCCCCCAAGTATTTGGAAATGATGGATGAAATATTTCGGGGAAAATGTGTTGTTGGGATGCTTTCCTTTCAAACACAAAGCAGTGTGGGCTCATCGTCGTTTATGTCATCAAGTCCCTCAACGACCATGAACATCACAGACACAAGTGATTCTGGGGCAAGACCTCATGGACACGAGGTAGAAGACATCTTCTCACCGCCTAAGAAAAGAGCAAGACCAAATAGACCACTGTCACCACCACGCCTCCCTGAGGAGGTGACTGATGCACTTGCACAAATAAAGATAGCCTTACTACTGAGGAATGCAAAGGATAATGGAAAAATTGAGGTGGATGACGATGATGAAGATTACAGGTACTGCATTTCACTTCTAGAAGAGACAGAGTACGAAGAAAGATTAGACTTGTACGCCTTTGGGGCGTCAATACTTCTGGAGAAGAAGTATAGGTTGTTGTTCAAGACGCTGAAGACCGTCGGAGCACGGGAACATTGGCTGAATTATGAGTTTAAGAAAAGCAATTGACTTATGGTACTGTTTGGCTATCAAACATATTTTGATCGTATTGTTACTTTAAATTCTGTGAAAGTTGACCTCCTTTTTGTACTTGTGGATATACGATGATCATACTTAATATCATTCAGTTTTATGTCTATTTATTTCTGCTATGTTTATGGTGTTATTGAGTGAAGTGTCTATTTATTTCTGCTATGTTATTGGTTTTATTGATTTAGTATGATATGTAACATGAACATAGGCAAATTTACAAATCTATGGTTGTTGGGTATAATGCGTTCAGGTACTTGCTGGCAAGATTGAATATGTATCTTGGGTATTAATAGCAAACTTGGGTGTAACAGGCTTCTTCACCAAGTAATATCGTATGGGCAGGTTATTGTAAGTGTACACATTTTGAGTTAGAGTTTCTGAACTTTAGGCCTTCACAATAAATTTTTAGTTTAGAGCATCTGTTTCCAAGTTGGTGTTTAATTGATACACACGTCATGAACCATCAATCAACTTTGTGACAAAGTAGGAATAATCGAACTGAATTCTGAAATGTAATATACCATAGTTGCTTGAAGTCTAAAATCAAGTTTGAAAGCAGCATTGAGTAGACAATGATTACTACAACATCATAGGACCACAGTAATTAAAACGAGTTGATAGGGCTTCATGAAGGACCACCCAAATAACCAAAAACCTGAAGGAATATTTACGATAACACAAGCACCCTTAAAAAGAAACCAGTTTCTGTCCTTCATGTTCTCCGATGGCCACCCAATCAACCTCCCAAAAATTTAAAACCTAACAACTCGGGCTCCTACACACCGCTTTCGTGGTCGGACGCTTCAGCGTTGACCGGGAGGACGACCCGAAGAGGCTTAACAATATGAATCGGGCCGGGCATGCCAACAGAATGGCTATTTATTGACCGACCAAAGTGTTGCGCAATGCAGATGCTACCGCACTTCATACACAAGTGCTCCTTGAATGCCCTCTTCTTCTTCCTCTTTTTGGTTGGTGGCCCACCTGGATGCATTCAAGGGACACTTAGAGGTATGAATAATGTCTGCTAATAAGGTATTAGGTTTGTAGACATCCTGAAATTGAGTGACATAGTAACGTAGAGTGGCATAGTAACGTAATAAAGATAGTCATTTGGTCTAACTTACATACCGACAAATGAAAATTTAATATTTGTTAGACATAGAAAGTTGTAAGAAATATACTCAACACCTAAGTCCACCAACTCTTTCAACTTAGAACCCCTATATTTAGTCATCACTGCAATCATCGGACACAGGCCACGTATCTCGGAAAATTCCGTCTTCCATTTCCTTCCGGTGTTCCTCAGCCTCATGGGTCGCCATATCTTCACGCCATTGTCTTTCCAATTCCTCTTCAGCTAGCCTAGTTAGTTCATGGTCTGCAAGTAATTCCTCGAAGGTTGGGGGAGAGTTGGATGCCCATGCCGTGATGCGGAAGGAGTTGTTACGTGAAGAGAATGTGTTCTAAAAGTTTTTTGATTCCACTTAAGGATCAGTGGAGAGAACACCACTTATTTATTCATTTATCTACATGGGAACCAAAACCCCTACACTTAAGTTTCACAAAAAGATATTAAGGGCCCTTGACTACAACAAACTTCCTAAACTAACAAACACGAATTATTTGACTCACTAGGTTCAGGGTGAACTTCTTTAAATGTTTGAGCACTGAAACCCACTGATTACTCACACCCAAGGGAAAACTGGGGTGCATCCTAACGACTCGATAAATCCTAAAGCCACGTATTAGATATCCTAATGCATCAAGTTCAAGACAATTTTGGGAGCTTTCTTTTTACTTTGCCTCTCAACGGTTTTGCACATGCTAAACACACGCAAACCACACAAAACATTTTCTTTCGAAAACACATGAAGATTTTGAAAGAACTGTGAAAATTTTGAAGCACTAGGCAAGCAAAAGAAGACAAGTCACCCAAGGATCATGGCAAGCAGATATATCGATATTAAATGCAGCACACTATCATGACCCTAACAATGCAAACAAAAGAAAACAAAATCAAAGGAAAAAGACTCGACTATGTACACACGTAAAACACCCCCCCACACCTACTTCATGCATTGTCCTCAATGAATGCAAGCAAGATACTACATGGATTGATGCATAAAAAGGAGAGATCTCACCAACATGAAGTACAAAGGGAAGTGCAAGGTCATGTTGATGGACATAACCCGAATTCCCTCAAAACCTGTGAGATGCTAAAGAAGGGATACAAATACGTGAAAGAAATGGAGCCCAAATACACAAGGGTTGGGGCTCACAACAATCAATGCTCACTGAAGGAGTCTTTTATTGTACTTTTTTTTTCTCTTTTTTTTTGTTTTTTTTTTTTTTTTATATAACTATGTACAAACATAAGTTCCCATCTTCATTTGTCAAAAGACATCAAATGGGAACCTCAAGAGTGGGTCAATGCACTTGGAAAGGGAACATGACACCACGCGGGGCCAGAATACGCATGCGTGGGCCCCCTTCACAAAGAGCACCAGATGAAACGAGAGGTTCATGAATTGGACGCAAAGGCGTCTCATTCAAAGGATCAAACTGAAAGAGCTTGAACCTCTCAAGAGTTTGGGGAATAAGGGGCAACGGAAGAAAAATATCTCCCGTTGCGGAACTGAAGTTATGATCATCAATCCAAACTCTCCAACCAACAGGCTGGTGGGTCGGAACGAGGTCAAGCACCTCGTTATGCATGTCCAACTCACCAGGAGAACAGGAAGTGGGTCTCATACCCAAGGTATCCTCCAAGGAACTCCTAATACCCTCATGAGCAATGTGGTTGTTTGATGTTCCATCATTTCCAAGATGATCAGGAACAATAGTGAGAGGCAAAGTCTCATCAGGTTGTTTGAAGTTGAGGGTACTAGGGAGCTCTTGCTCCACCAGAAGTGAGTCCTTAGGAGGTACAACAATAAGATCATGTGGCTCAAGGGCCACGGGACAAAAAGGTAAGGCACAATCCTGTGCCGACTCATAATAGAACTGGTCCAAGTTATTCTCAATTTGAATCGAATCCTCCACTAAGTGATCGTGAATTGAAACCCCAAGTCCCTCAGGTTGACTAGGAGTTTGACTTTGAAAGGTTGTGCTTTGAATTTGTGGATGTGGTGGTGGTTCGATATCAAAAGAAGAATCCTCATGTTGACAAGAAAGGTTACTCTCCTCACATTCACGTAATTTCTGCGACATTTTACTCACTCGCAGTGTCATATTTTGTATGGACTGTTGAGTGGTTTCCATGAACGTAAGGAAAGTTTGTTTCAAGGAATCAGGTATGCGGTCAACGATGAGGTCCAAGTCAGAGCTTGGGAAATTTTGTGGTTGGGTATTGATGGGCTGAGAATGAGTCCAATGATTTAGAGTGGGGTGCTGGTAGAATTCTGGGTATTCGGGAGGAGGATACGGGGGTGAAAATGAGGTATAAGAATTTGGATAAGATTTGTCTCCCCATGAATCCATCACTCTCGGGTTGTACGCGGATGCGTAATGGTCATAATGAGCATTTTGGGAAAATGTGTGCTCATACTCAGGCTCAGGGGGAACATAAGGACATTCCCCGATAACATGACCACTCAACCCACAACAGTCGCACGGTACGGCTACTGGAGCCACCGGGGCACTCATGTCGTCTGCCATACGCATGAAAGAGGCCAAAGTTTGTTGTAATGTCTCAGTTTGTTGACCAGCATATGATCCGGCATAACTAGATTGTGGTCTAGCAGTCGGTGCCTCTCTCATGTTACCCCAATATGAAGACTGCTCAGTCACAAAATTGCGATCATCCCAACCATACGGGGTGTTAGTCTGAGCCACCCCAGGTTGCATGGGTCCGGAGTACCAGGGAGAATCGTCCTGGTCCCAACAATGATATGGATGGTCGCCCATGTAACCATCCATCTCAAGAAAAACTCTCGAGTCGATCACTCTCACCACCACGAGGCTAAGCTCGCAAAAAGTGCTCGACTCGACCCTAAAACGCTACCAGAGAGTGTAAAGGGGAGGAGACTATAACGTAGAAGAAGGTGAGAAGAAGATGACTCAGAGGAGAAGGGAAGAATCCCTAGAGCTAGCGAGGGTACAGGGTGAAGGTAGAAGCCTAACTAGCAAGCATGGCTCAAACAATGTAAGGCAATGGGTCCTTAGGCTAGACGACGCCTAACTTCGAGGTCACTAGCCTCGACACGCCTCACCTCCCTACAACGAGGACCACAATGCCCAGCAAGTGATACCAGATCCGGAGATCCAGTACCTCCTACTATCGACAAGGTAGGCAACGCCGATCAGGTCATGACGGTCTCAACTAGATTACTCTCCTAGTGCGCCCGCAATCCTAGGGCCAATGTCTACTTGCTTTTAGTTAAGGCTTTATTTGAGTGTGCTTTTTGGGGCTAAGGGAGGGGTGATGAAATCCCCCACCTTATCTTTGAAGTCTATAGGTGATGCCCCTTAAAGATGTTTTGAAATCTTAGGCTAGCAAGCAACTCACCAAACAAGCACTCACCTCACTCTTGTTTCGATGCAAACCTTACTCACTAATGAATGTCCTAATGCGTGAATGAGTGATAAGGAATGCGTACCTCGCTCCAGCAATCAACGACAAAATGTAAAGCAAAGAAAAGAAAGATGCATGCAAGGTCTACATATGATGCCTGACCTAGATGGCAAGAAGTCTAATCTTTTGCTTTGAGTTTTATGGTCCAAGTTGATTAAAGGGGGAGTGATTAATGATCTGGGAGCAAATAAGAAGTCACAGCATGCAAAATTGGGCTCCCAGATAACACAAATTACAGCACAAATGACCACAAAAAAATTGGAAGACAGAATCCCTCACCAGGCCGCCAATTGGCGGTTCCAAACCGCTGATTGGCGGTCTGTTCTTGGATTTGCTTCCTCAAACTTCTCCAGTGGCCTCCCCGTGATCAGAGTGTTCCCTGAAACTAAGAAAAACTGAAAAAGAAAAATTAAAAACCCCTCGAATCGTCCAAACCAAGGTCTGGACAGAGCACCTCCCCGGCAACGGCGCCAAAAACTTGATTGATCTCGTTTTATATTTAACCGCAAGCGCACGGCCGCGTTGAAGCGGTGGCAAATACGGGTCGTCCACTGGGAGGTGTGTCGACACTTGGTTTGTTCGAAGGCGAGAGGTAAAGAAAGGGAAGAAAGGTTGGTTACACTAAACTACACTAAGGTGCAAATGGAAATGGAAGAAAAGCAAGAAAACTAAACCCCAAAGGGGGTAGAGAAATAATGTGAACATAAAGAAGTGTGTGTGTGTGTTCATTAAGCTCCT
The DNA here is from genome assembly GCA_963682175.1 of Triglochin maritima. Lineage (NCBI taxonomy): Eukaryota > Viridiplantae > Streptophyta > Magnoliopsida > Alismatales > Juncaginaceae > Triglochin > Triglochin maritima. Next base: position 32,304,477 of record OY821785.1, read on the forward strand.
CACAACATGTAGTGCATGAAATCATAAAACTACATCCAACTTTGCCTCTACATGAATTAAGATTTCACTACATCATTAAAACATACAAGACATTAATTGGAATGAAGCTACATGAACTCAAGTATAAAGACTATACCCTACTATGCCTCTACATGAATTAAGATTTCACTACATCATTAAAACATACAAGACATTAGCTAAGGTAAAGGCAACAAGAGCACATACAGTACAAATTGTGTTTCCAACATTAACTTCATCCATATCCTAACCTTATCATTCCCCATAAAATAGGTCCACTAATCAAAGCATAAGCTAAGCTTCATTCAAGAGCATTAGCCTATCAAAGATAGGAGTGGAGACCCATTAGATGGTTATGGAAATCATATAAAGCTCAAGGGATAAAAATAACACACACTTAATACACTACATGATTATATCACATATTTCTCCACCCCCCAAATGGGGATGGAACTACTCACTACTCATTACACTACTGATTAGACTAAGCAAAGAAAGCATAATACTGAAATGAAAGTTAACTAAGAAGGCAAGAAGCATTAAAGAAACATAAAAGGAAAGGAAAGACTAAACAAACATGCACAAATTAAAAGACAAGATTTAAAGAAACTAGAAGAATTATTTTATTAACAAAATGACTCACATTGAAGGTAGCATTCTTCTCCACCTTGAGTTTTTGCTTCAAGGCTCACTCCTTAGTAGAGAGAATGCCACCAAGCAATGGGTAATTACAATGGAAGGTGAAGAGTTCTATTTATAGGCATGGAAAAAGCTAATCCGGGACAATCCCCCGATGTGGGACTAAACCAATACCACAAATACACTAAGAATACACTAATACACGTACTACAGAAAATTGGACGGATCCTGGGCTAAATGGACCGCCAATTAGCGGTTCCAGACCGCCAATTGGCGGCCTATAAAGCTTGGATCCGTCTGGTTTTCTTTGTGGGCTTTTCTTGAAGTGTTTCTTGGTCTTAGATGCATCTGGTTGGTTTAGTGGAGCTCCGACCCGAATCGAATTGACAAAATACTCCTCATGATGGTGTGGAGTTTCCTGTTTTGCTCTTAGGTCCTTCTGTCTTACGATCAGGTCCTTCCCCCTTGCATCTTGGTCCCCAGGTCTCACAATTAGGTCCTTTTTTCCTGCTTTTGGGTCCTTTCATGGCTCTTCTCTTCAAACCTCTTTATTTCTGAAAACTAAACATAAAACTCGTCACATAGCATTGCTTAGGTGTAAGATAATGGATATAAGGAACAAATATAAGCATGAAATGATGTCAATCAAATAACTTAAGTGTAGGGGTTTTGGTTCCCATGTGGCTCCACCAGAGGTGAGTCCTTAAGAGGCACAACAATAAGATCATGTGGCTCAAGGGCCACGGGACAAAAAGGTAAGGCACAATCCTGTGCCGACTCATAATAGAACTGGTCCAAGTTATTCTCAATTTGAATCGAATCCTCCACTAAGTGATCGTGAATTGAAACCCCAAGTCCCTCAGACTGAATAGGAGTTTGACTTTGAAAGGTTGTGCTTTGAATTTGTGGATGTGGTGGTGGTTCGATATCAAAAGAAGAATCCTCATGTTGACACGAAAGGTTACTTTCCTCACATTCACGTAATTTCTGCGACATTTGACTCACTCGCAGTGTCATATTTTGTATGGACTGTTGAGTGGTTTCCATGAACGTAAGGAAAGTTTGTTTCAAGGAATCAGGTATGCGGTCAACGATGAGGTCCAAGTCAGAGCTTGGGAAATTTTGTGGTTGGGTATTGATGGGCTGAGAATGAATCCAATGATTTAGAGTGGGGTGCTGGTAGAATTCTGGGTATTCGGGAGGAGGATACGGGGGTGAAAATGAGGTATAAGAATTTGGATAAGATTTGTCTCCCCATGAATCCATCACTCTCGGGTTGTACGCGGATGCGTAATGGTCATAATGAGCATTTTGGGAAAATGTGTGCTCATACTCAGGCTCAGGGAGAACATAAGGACATTCCCCGATAACATGACCACTCAACCCACAACAGTCGCACGGTACGGCTACTGGAGCCACCGGGGCACTCATGTCGTCTGCCATACGCATGAAAGAGGCCAAAGTTTGTTGTAATGTCTCAGTTTGTTGACCAGCATATGATCCGGCATAACTAGATTGTGGTCTAGCAGTCGGTGCCTCTCTCATGTTACCCCAATATGAAGACTGCTCAGTCACAAAATTGCGATCATCCCAACCATACGGGGTGTTAGTCTGAGCCACCCCAGGTTGCATGGGTCCGGAGTACCAGGGAGAATCGTCCTGGTCCCAACAATGATATGGATGGTCGCCCATGTAACCATCCATCTCAAGAAAAACTCTCGAGTCGATCACTCTCACCACCACGAGGCTAAGCTCGCAAAAAGTGCTCGACTCGACCCTAAAACGCTACCAGAGAGTGTAAAGGGGAGGAGACTATAACGTAGAAGAAGGTGAGAAGAAGATGACTCAGAGGAGAAGGGAAGAATCCCTAGAGCTAGCGAGGGTACAGGGTGAAGGTAGAAGCCTAACTAGCAAGCATGGCTCAAACAATGTAAGGCAATGGGTCCTTAGGCTAGACGACGCCTAACTTCGAGGTCACTAGCCTCGACACGCCTCACCTCCCTACAACGAGGACCACAATGCCCAGCAAGTGATACCAGATCCGGAGATCCAGTACCTCCTACTATCGACAAGGTAGGCAACGCCGATCAGGTCATGACGGTCTCGACTAGATTACTCTCCTAGTGCGTCCGAATTCCTTAGGGCCAATGTCTACTTGCTTTTAGTTAAGGTTTTATTAAGAGTGGTTTTTGGGGCCAAGGAAAGGGTGATGAAATCCCCCACCTTATCTTTTATGGGACAGCCCCTCCTTAGTAGCGATTTGATCCTAGATCTAGCAATCAATCGCTCCAATCAAACGCTCTCTCACTCTTGTCCTGATGCAAATCCTACTAACTAATGCATGGGCATACGAGATGCGTGAATGAGTGTAGGAAATGCGTACCTTACGCCAGCACTCAACAACTGAAATTAAAGCTAAAAGAAAAGACAACTATATGCTCAAGTCAATACATGATGCGTGACCTAAACAAATAAGAACGTCTAGTCTTTTGCTTTGGATTTTAGGGCCAAGTTGATTAATGGGGGAGTGATTAATGATCTGGGAGCAAATAAGAAGTCACAGCATGCACAATTGGGCTCCCAGATAACAAAAATTACAACACAAATGACCACAAAAAAATTGGAAGACAGAATCCCTTACCAGGCCGCCAATTGGCGGTTCCAAACCGCTGATTGGCGGTCTGTTGTTGGCTTCGCTTCCTCAAACTTCTCCAGTGGCCTCCCCGTGATCAGAGTGTTCCCTGCAACTAAGCAAACTGAAAACAAAAAATTAAAAACCCCTCGAATCGTCCAAACCAAGGTCTGGACAGAGCACCTCCCCGGCAACGGCGCCAAAAACTTGATTGATCGTTTTATATTTAACCGCAAGTGCACGGCCGCGTTGAAGCGGTGGCAAATACGGGTCGTCCACTGGGAGGTGTGTCGACACTTGGTTTGTGCGAAGGCGAGAGGTAAAGAAAGGGAAGAAAGGTTGGTTACACTAAACTACACTAAAACGCAAATAAAAATGGAAGAAAAGCAAGAAAACTAAACCCCAAAGGGGGTAGAGAAATAATGTGAACATAAAGAAGTGTGTGTGTGTTCATTAAGCTCCTCACAACATGTAGTGCATGAAATCATAAAACTACATCCAACTTTGCCTCCACATGAATTAAGATATGGCTACATCATTAAAACATACAAGACAATAATTGGAATGAAGCTACATGAACTCAAGTATAAAGACTATACCCTACTATGCCTCTACATGAATTAAGATTTCACTACATCATTAAAACATACAAGACATTAGCTAAGGTAAAGGCAACAAGAGCACATACAGTACAAATTGTGTTTCCAACATTAACTTCATCCATATCCTAACCTTATCATTCCCCATAAAATAGGTCCACTAATCAAAGCATAAGCTAAGCTTCATTCAAGAGCATTAGCCTATCAAAGATAAGAGTGGAGACCCATTAGATGGTTATGGAAATCATATAAAGCTCAAGGGATAAAAATAACACACACTTAATACACTACATGATTATATCACATATTTCTCCACCCCCCAAATGGGGATGGAACTACTCACTACTCATTACACTACTGATTAGACTAAGCAAAGAAAGCATAATACTGAAATGAAAGTTAACTAAGAATGCAAGAAGCATTAAAGAAACATAAAAGGAAAGGAAAGACTAAACAAACATGCACAAATTAAAAGACAAGATTTAAAGAAACTAGAAGAATTATTTTATTAACAAAATGACTCACATTGAAGGTAGCATTCTTCTCCACCTTGAGTTTTTGCTTCAAGGCTCACTCCTTAGTAGAGAGAATGCCACCAAGCAATGGGTAATTACAATGGAAGGTGAAGAGTTCTATTTATAAGCATGGAAAAAGCTAATCCGGGACAATCCCCCGATGTGGGACTAAACCAATACCAAAAATACACTAAGAATACACTAATACACGTGCTACAGAAAACTAGATGGATTCTGGGCTAAATGGACCGCCAATTAGCGGTTCCAGACCGCCAATTGGCGGTCTATAAGGTTTAGATCCGTCTGGTTTTCTTTGTGGGCTTTTCTTGAAGTGTTTCTTGGTCTTAGATGCATCTGGTTGGTTTAGTGGAGCTCCGACCCGAATCGAATTGACAAAATACTCCTCATGATGGTGTGGAGTTTCCTGTTTTGCTCTTAGGTCCTTCTGTCTTACGATCAGGTCCTTCCCCCTTGCATCTTGGTCCCCAGATCTCACAATTAGGTCCTTTTTTCCTGCTTTTGGGTCCTTTCATGGCTCTTCTCTTCAAACCTCTTTATTTCTGAAAACTAAACATAAAACTCGTCACATAGCATTGCTTAGGTGTAAGATAATGGATATAAGATACAAATATGAGCATGACATGATGTCAATCAAATACCCCCACACCTAAGTTTTTGCTAGTCTCGAGCAAAACAAAGAAAGAGAAAAACAAACGAGAAACAAGAAATCCTAACTCACTTTCGTAGGAATCACGGTTGCACTTAGCACGTGCAACAATCCGTTAAACCTCTTTGTTTCCAAGGAGGAGGAGTGTTGTCTCCTGAGGGTTTTCAGCGGATATACCCACAAAATCCGAACAAGATGCATTAATCAATCTAGCTACACGACTCGTTGGACTTATTTTGTCGATCATGGAATGCGGTAATACTACGGGTCGACTCTATATATGTAATCAGTCCACACACCTAGCCTAATGAGTTATTCGTGAGAGTTAACTAAGGAATTAAGTGAAAGACATGGGCAACCTTAACTTCTGAATGTGAAACAAAGTGTAAAGTCCATTTTGGTTCTTATTTGACTCTTCTTTTCTTTTCTTTTTTTTTCATTTATCTACATGGGAACCAAAACCCCTACACTTAAGTTATTTGATTGACATCATTTCATGCTTATATTTGTTCCTTATATCCATTATCTTACACCTAAGCAATGCTATGTGACGAGTTTTATGTTTAGTTTTCAGAAATAAAGAGGTTTGAAGAGAAGAGCCATGAAAGGACCCAAAAGCAGGAAAAAAGGACCTAATTGTGAGACCTGGGGACCAAGATGCAAGGGGGAAGGACCTGATCGTAAGACAGAAGGACCTAAGAGCAAAACAGGAAACTCCACACCATCATGAGGAGTATTTTGTCAATTCGATTCGGGTCGGAGCTCCACTAAACCAACCATATGCATCTAAGACCAAGAAACACTTCAAGAAAAGCCCACAAAGAAAACCAGACGGATCCAAGCTTTATAGGCCGCCAATTGGCGGTCTGGAACCGCTAATTGGCGGTCCATTTAGCCCAGGATCCGTCCAATTTTCTGTAGTACGTGTATTAGTGTATTCTTAGTGTATTTGTGGTATTGGTTTAGTCCCACATCGGGGGATTGTCCCGGATTAGCTTTTTCCATGCCTATAAATAGAACTCTTCACCTTCCATTGTAATTACCCATTGCTTGGTGGCATTCTCTCTACTAAGGAGTGAGCCTTGAAGCAAAAACTCAAGGTGGAGAAGAATGCTACCTTCAATGTGAGTCATTTTGTTAATAAAATAATTCTTCTAGTTTCTTTAAATCTTGTCTTTTAATTTGTGCATGTTTGTTTAGTCTTTCCTTTCCTTTTATGTTTCTTTAATGCTTCTTGCCTTCTTAGTTAACTTTCATTTCAGTATTATGCTTTCTTTGCTTAGTCTAATCAGTAGTGTAATGAGTAGTGAGTAGTTCCATCCCCATTTGGGGGGTGGAGAAATATGTGATATAATCATGTAGTGTATTAAGTGTGTGTTATTTTTATCCCTTGAGCTTTATATGATTTCCATAACCATCTAATGGGTCTCCACTCCTATCTTTGATAGGCTAATGCTCTTGAATGAAGCTTAGCTTATGCTTTGATTAGTGGACCTATTTTATGGGGAATGATAAGGTTAGGATATGGATGAAGTTAATGTTGGAAACACAATTTGTAGTGTATGTGCTCTTGTTGCCTTTACCTTAGCTAATGTCTTGTATGTTTTAATGATGTAGTGAAATCTTAATTCATGTAGAGGCATAGTAGGGTATAGTCTTTATACTTGAGTTCATGTAGCTTCATTCCAATTAATGTCTTGTATGTTTTAATGATGTAGTGAAATCTTAATTCATGTAGAGGCAAAGTTGGATGTAGTTTTATGATTTCATGCACTACATGTTGTGAGGAGCTTAATGAACACACACACACACTTCTTTATGTTCACATTATTTCTCTACCCCCTTTGGGGTTTAGTTTTCTTGCTTTTCTTCCATTTCCATTTGCACCTTAGTGTAGTTTAGTGTAACCAACCTTTCTTCCCTTTCTTTACCTCTCGCCTTCGAACAAACCAAGTGTCGACACACCTCCCAGTGGACGACCCGTATTTGCCACCGCTTCAACGCGGCCGTGCGCTTGCGGTTAAATATAAAACGAGATCAATCAAGTTTTTGGCGCCGTTGCCGGGGAGGTGCTCTGTCCAGACCTTGGTTTGGACGATTCGAGGGGTTTTTAATTTTTCTTTTTCAGTTTTTCTTAGTTTCAGGGAACACTCTGATCACGGGGAGGCCACTGGAGAAGTTTGAGGAAGCAAATCCAAGAACAGACCGCCAATCAGCGGTTTGGAACCGCCAATTGGCGGCCTGGTGAGGGATTCTGTCTTCCAATTTTTTTGTGGTCATTTGTGCTGTAATTTGTGTTATCTGGGAGCCCAATTTTGCATGCTGTGACTTCTTATTTGCTCCCAGATCATTAATCACTCCCCCTTTAATCAACTTGGACCATAAAACTCAAAGCAAAAGATTAGACTTCTTGCCATCTAGGTCAGGCATCATATGTAGACCTTGCATGCATCTTTCTTTTCTTTGCTTTACATTTTGTCGTTGATTGCTGGAGCGAGGTACGCATTCCTTATCACTCATTCACGCATTAGGACATTCATTAGTGAGTAAGGTTTGCATCGAAACAAGAGTGAGGTGAGTGCTTGTTTGGTGAGTTGCTTGCTAGCCTAAGATTTCAAAACATCTTTAAGGGGCATCACCTATAGACTTCAAAGATAAGGTGGGGGATTTCATCACCCCTCCCTTAGCCCCAAAAAGCACACTCAAATAAAGCCTTAACTAAAAGCAAGTAGACATTGGCCCTAGGATTGCGGGCGCACTAGGAGAGTAATCTAGTTGAGACCGTCATGACCTGATCGGCGTTGCCTACCTTGTCGATAGTAGGAGGTACTGGATCTCCGGATCTGGTATCACTTGCTGGGCATTGTGGTCCTCGTTGTAGGGAGGTGAGGCGTGTCGAGGCTAGTGACCTCGAAGTTAGGCGTCGTCTAGCCTAAGGACCCATTGCCTTACATTGTTTGAGCCATGCTTGCTAGTTAGGCTTCTACCTTCACCCTGTACCCTCGCTAGCTCTAGGGATTCTTCCCTTCTCCTCTGAGTCATCTTCTTCTCACCTTCTTCTACGTTATAGTCTCCTCCCCTTTACACTCTCTGGTAGCGTTTTAGGGTCGAGTCGAGCACTTTTTGCGAGCTTAGCCTCGTGGTGGTGAGAGTGATCGACTCGAGAGTTTTTCTTGAGATGGATGGTTACATGGGCGACCATCCATATCATTGTTGGGACCAGGACGATTCTCCCTGGTACTCCGGACCCATGCAACCTGGGGTGGCTCAGACTAACACCCCGTATGGTTGGGATGATCGCAATTTTGTGACTGAGCAGTCTTCATATTGGGGTAACATGAGAGAGGCACCGACTGCTAGACCACAATCTAGTTATGCCGGATCATATGCTGGTCAACAAACTGAGACATTACAACAAACTTTGGCCTCTTTCATGCGTATGGCAGACGACATGAGTGCCCCGGTGGCTCCAGTAGCCGTACCGTGCGACTGTTGTGGGTTGAGTGGTCATGTTATCGGGGAATGTCCTTATGTTCCCCCTGAGCCTGAGTATGAGCACACATTTTCCCAAAATGCTCATTATGACCATTACGCATCCGCGTACAACCCGAGAGTGATGGATTCATGGGGAGACAAATCTTATCCAAATTCTTATACCTCATTTTCACCCCCGTATCCTCCTCCCGAATACCCAGAATTCTACCAGCACCCCACTCTAAATCATTGGACTCATTCTCAGCCCATCAATACCCAACCACAAAATTTCCCAAGCTCTGACTTGGACCTCATCGTTGACCGCATACCTGATTCCTTGAAACAAACTTTCCTTACGTTCATGGAAACCACTCAACAGTCCATACAAAATATGACACTGCGAGTGAGTCAAATGTCGCAGAAATTACGTGAATGTGAGGAAAGTAACCTTTCGTGTCAACATGAGGATTCTTCTTTTGATATCGAACCACCACCACATCCACAAATTCAAAGCACAACCTTTCAAAGTCAAACTCCTATTCAGTCTGAGGGACTTGGGGTTTCAATTCACGATCACTTAGTGGAGGATTCGATTCAAATTGAGAATAACTTGGACCAGTTCTATTATGAGTCGGCACAGGATTGTGCCTTACCTTTTTGTCCCGTGGCCCTTGAGCCACATGATCTTATTGTTGTGCCTCTTAAGGACTCACCTCTGGTGGAGCCACATGGGAACCAAAACCCCTACACTTAAGTTATTTGATTGACATCATTTCATGCTTATATTTGTTCCTTATATCCATTATCTTACACCTAAGCAATGCTATGTGACGAGTTTTATGTTTAGTTTTCAGAAATAAAGAGGTTTGAAGAGAAGAGCCATGAAAGGACCCAAAAGCAGGAAAAAAGGACCTAATTGTGAGACCTGGGGACCAAGATGCAAGGGGGAAGGACCTGATCGTAAGACAGAAGGACCTAAGAGCAAAACAGGAAACTCCACACCATCATGAGGAGTATTTTGTCAATTCGATTCGGGTCGGAGCTCCACTAAACCAACCAGATGCATCTAAGACCAAGAAACACTTCAAGAAAAGCCCACAAAGAAAACCAGACGGATCCAAGCTTTATAGGCCGCCAATTGGCGGTCTGGAACCGCTAATTGGCGGTCCATTTAGCCCAGGATCCGTCCAATTTTCTGTAGTACGTGTATTAGTGTATTCTTAGTGTATTTGTGGTATTGGTTTAGTCCCACATCGGGGGATTGTCCCGGATTAGCTTTTTCCATGCCTATAAATAGAACTCTTCACCTTCCATTGTAATTACCCATTGCTTGGTGGCATTCTCTCTACTAAGGAGTGAGCCTTGAAGCAAAAACTCAAGGTGGAGAAGAATGCTACCTTCAATGTGAGTCATTTTGTTAATAAAATAATTCTTCTAGTTTCTTTAAATCTTGTCTTTTAATTTGTGCATGTTTGTTTAGTCTTTCCTTTCCTTTTATGTTTCTTTAATGCTTCTTGCCTTCTTAGTTAACTTTCATTTCAGTATTATGCTTTCTTTGCTTAGTCTAATCAGTAGTGTAATGAGTAGTGAGTAGTTCCATCCCCATTTGGGGGGTGGAGAAATATGTGATATAATCATGTAGTGTATTAAGTGTGTGTTATTTTTATCCCTTGAGCTTTATATGATTTCCATAACCATCTAATGGGTCTCCACTCCTATCTTTGATAGGCTAATGCTCTTGAATGAAGCTTAGCTTATGCTTTGATTAGTGGACCTATTTTATGGGGAATGATAAGGTTAGGATATGGATGAAGTTAATGTTGGAAACACAATTTGTAGTGTATGTGCTCTTGTTGCCTTTACCTTAGCTAATGTCTTGTATGTTTTAATGATGTAGTGAAATCTTAATTCATGTAGAGGCATAGTAGGGTATAGTCTTTATACTTGAGTTCATGTAGCTTCATTCCAATTAATGTCTTGTATGTTTTAATGATGTAGTGAAATCTTAATTCATGTAGAGGCAAAGTTGGATGTAGTTTTATGATTTCATGCACTACATGTTGTGAGGAGCTTAATGAACACACACACACTTCTTTATGTTCACATTATTTCTCTACCCCCTTTGGGGTTTAGTTTTCTTGCTTTTCTTCCATTTCCATTTGCACCTTAGTGTAGTTTAGTGTAACCAACCTTTCTTCCCTTTCTTTACCTCTCGCCTTCGAACAAACCAAGTGTCGACACACCTCCCAGTGGACGACCCGTATTTGCCACCGCTTCAACGCGGCCGTGCACTTGCGGTTAAATATAAAACGAGATCAATCAGTTGGGGGAGAGTTGGATGCCCATGCCGTGATGCGGAAGGAGTTGTTACGTGAAGAGAATGTGTTCTAAAAGTTTTACTTTTAAATGCCAATTATTATGAATTGAATGAGAAATCATTTTGTTCCTTGTTTATGTTATTCGTCTTTTAGAAGTGTTAAGGAAGAGGCTCTTGGTCCTTAACCGTAGAGCTCTAAAAGATATTGGTTTGCATAAAACAAAAGATATTCGCAATCATGGTAATTAACATGGGACATTAATTACCGAGTTGAGATTGTCGTGTTGGTCATAGATCATTGTAGCTCTACAAGTGAGTGACGACACGGGTATGCAAAAGAGGAAAATATTACTTTTGTATACTGAATAGACCTAATAAGTAAAATATTATAGAAATGTGTTTCTGTGTCATTAATATTTTACTGTGTCTTTGGTCCTTTGATATGAGACTTATATCTAATCACTTAAGGAATACTTAATTAGATCAGTGTCTTGAACTATCGATCAGTGTAGTGTAAAGGCATTGGTTGGTTAAGTACAACTTTCGTTGGAGAAGATAGTTAGTCAAAAGATTATCATTGCCCCTCTTAATTAAGTGATGATATTAGTGGGCCCCTTGATAAAGCAAAGTTATAATGTGCACAATGTGATTTGAGTTAAGTCACATATTTATAACTAGCTTAAAGAGATCAAGAAATGAATACTAATACAAAGATGACACAATACTACTTTGTGTGTATTCTTAATATCATGAGGCAAGGGACGGACACAAGTGGTGCACTCCATCACTAAATGGATCGGGTTTTGGTTCAAGTGGAATTAAGACATCTAACTAATTGGGAGATATAATGTGTAGCTAGATACCGCTTATAGCTTGTGATATTGAGCTCTTAATATCACTGCCAACTTAGTCTAGATCCTCCCATAGGTCACACCACAAAACTAGGAAACAAGAAATGGGGATTTTGAGTTCATAAGGATGTGTCGGGTTTCATGTAGAAAATATGACACATGGGGTGAACAAACAAAATCAAGATTATGTTGTGATTAATAACATAATTAGAATCTAAATTAAATTCATATGTGATGTAAATATTATGGGGTGTAATGAGTTGACATTACATAGGATAATATGTTACATAAGTTGTGAATTTACTACTAATCCCGAAATGTCAAATTTTGTAGGGGTTAAACCAAAATTTGACCAGTCTGCAATACTGTGCAAAAGTCAACCGATGAATAGTACTGGTCAACCGATGAACAGTACCCGGTCGACCGATGAACAGTAACCGGTCGACCGGTCCAGACGGTTTTCTGCAGAATTAATTTAAGAATTAATTAGATCATGCATGGAATTGGTCCATAATTGATTTAATTCGTGGTTAATATTATTTATTAATAAATAATGGATGGTTAGATGGAATTTTGCATGGGATCATGGGCAAGAGGTTGCACATGAATAGGTAATTTGGAGAGAACCTATAAATACAAGGTTATCTCATTACCTCCTTAATTTAATTCATTATTTTCTTGAGCAAAATTCTCTCCCCATAATTCTCCACGAAAATTCCTTAATTCTTAAGTTTAGTTTTAGTTCTAGAGATCATCTTCTCAAGGGAACTAAAGAGGGGTTAGTAATTGGATTCTAAACCCTATTGGAGATTGAGAGACTAGCTTTTCTCTCTCCAATCTTGTTTAGAGTTTGGTGAAATCTCGGAGGCATCCGGCGCAGCGAGGAGCATCCCCAACGTCTTCGGATCATCAAGAAGTTTTAGAGAACTTCTAGGTATGAATTTCGAAGTCCCATGTTTGTTTTAATAAAACTTTTAAAACTAGTTATTGAAACAAACCGATGCATGCATGAAACGAATCGTAGAAAATTGTAAAAATCCTTATTATACATAAAAATTCCGAAAATATATATGTATAATTAAACTAGAAATCCTACAGTGGTATCAGAGCTTAGGGTTCAATTTTCTCATGATTTATGGCTGTAAACAAATCTAGTTTACCATCTAGGATTTAAACAATTCGTTTTACCGGTTTTTCGGTCTTTAAATGTTTGTTGAAATAATTCTTTATAATAATTCGTTTTAAATATTTTGAATGTTTAAAACATGACATATAATTATTAGAATTATGATTTAGACATAAGTCTAACTTACAATAATTTCGTTTTAAGTATAAACGATTATTTTGTAAGAGAATCAACAAAACCGAAAAACTGCAATTCATCTTTCCATTGGAAATTGGATGAACAGCGGTTCATAATTAATTTGTGAACTATGGATGTATGAAAAATGTTTTTAATGGATTTCAAAATATTTTTCAAAGAATTGTTGAGAATTCTAGATGATTGATAAATTAGATTCTGTAGTTTATAGCAATTGCGTGCATGGATGCTTGAGTTGCTTTGCAGGATTGTGAGTTTATATGTTCCAAATCAGACACTACAAATGTATGTAATTATTATTATACAGGGGCTTATGTATGTAAAAGCCATATTCTCTATTTCCTATCTTTAGAATTGCATTTGCATGTGAGAGGTTTTTACATAGGACTTGCACTAGTCGGTTTTATCGAATGTGAGGAGCATGTTTATTTTCTGTAAAATCTACATCTCCGGTGCAAGAGGAAGTCGCCGCTGTAGCGCATTGATCGAGGATCGAGGATCGAGGATCAGGGATCGAAGATCAAGGATCAAAGGGAACATATAAACTCACGCGATATGGATTGTGTGAATGTTTAATTTCTGTTTTTATAATTTCTGCTATGCATGTGATGAATGGTGAATGTTAGGATGTATATAAATTTTAATATGCATGATAAACTAAAATTCAAAATCACATGTTGATAAATGAAATTGTCCAACAAAAATTAAGATTAATTTTTCCTTCTTATTTCATCCACTAGCAGCCATTGATCGAGGGATACTCTGCTCGCCCTTAGCGGGAGATAGCTCCCTCTATCTTTGGGAATAGTGGGAGATATAAAGGTTGTCTGTTGTTGTGCCACAATTAAATGTATGAGGTGTGTTTCACCCTAGTGAACCCCAAGTATGTTTAGTTGTGAATACAATAGATAAACGTATCTCGTATCAAATGAAAATAAGTTTTCTTAACATTACCTAGAGCCCTCGCTCGGTTTTGGGAAAAAGTTTTTCTTACGAGGATAGGTCGCATTCCCTCATAATTAAAACGACAAGAGTCACAAAAGTTTGAAGATGCTAAATGTTGCTAAAATTCAAAAAGGTTGTGATTAGAAAATGTTTTTCTTACCTTGATGTTGTAATGTATTCGATAGCCCTTAGCTAGTCTATATTACAATTGATGGGATCTTGGATTACTGCATTTACGGGCAAGATTTTATTTGCAGTATTTACATCATATTCGATATATATATGTATGTATGTATTAAAACATAAAATTGGCATTAAAACCTATATAATTTATTTTGTAGAAATGTCAAATATCCAACCAATTGTGCGATCTATGATCGAAAAGAACCCTTTGCAAAATGATGGCTCAAACTTCATGAAATGACAACTCAATCTCAATATCGTGTTGAGGTTTGAAAAACTATCTCATATTTTGGATGGTGAAATCCCAAAATTAAATGAGAAGACAACCGATAAAGAGAAAGAGGCGATAGCCAAGTGGGAAGACCAAGAGAACCAAGTTCACGGTCTTATACTAGCATCCATGGGTGACTCGCTTCAAGCGAAATACTTGGATTCAAAACCCAAGAAGACCATGGAGGCTCTAACCAAGATGTTCATGGATAGTGCCCGAAAGGAGCGCTATAAGACCACCATCGCACTCACAAGGTGCCATATGGCGGAGGGAACATCGGTATCCATGCATTTTCTCACGATGCAAGGATACCTTGAGAAATTGTCGAAGCTCTCTTCTCCAATGCCAGTGGACATTGCCGAAGATCTAATTCTTGGCTCTCTAGCCCCGTCCTTTAAGGATTTTGTGATACACTATCATGTGCGTGAAAAAGGGGTGAGTCTTGAGGAGCTTCACAACGCTCTCAAAACTGCTGAAGTTGACATGGGCAAAGGTAGGGACAAGCAAGTCCTAGCCATCCATGAGAGGAGCAAAAAGATCAACAAAGGTAAAGGCAAATTTACCAAAGATACGTCAATCAAGAGCAATGGAGTAGGAGGTGCTCATGAGAGTACCTCAAGGGAGAAATCTTACAAATCTCCAACTCCCAACACGGAGTGCTTTCACTGCGGTGAAAAGGGACACATCCGACCTAAATGCCCCAAGTACAAGGAAGACCTTGAAAATGGGATGATTGAACGTAGGCGCCCGAGAAACGTCATAGGTATGTTTGTTATTGAGATAAATTTAATCACCTCTATCCTTGATTTGGTAATGGTTACCGAATCTTGTGCTCACATAATTTTGATGTGCAGCTATTGAAGGATAGGAAGGAACTCGTTGGGAACGAGATGATATTGAAGATTGGAAATAGTACAAGCATCGCTGCGATTGTACAAGATTCTATGGAACTTCAATAGTCTAGTGATTTAAATTTATGCTTTGTAGAATGTTTGTTATGTACCTTCGATTAGCAAGAACTATTCTGTATCAAGTTTTGGATATGGATAAATTTTAATAAATATTTTAATTCTTGCTTGTCTATATCGAAGAATGGAATTTTCTATGCAAATACATTCATATGGAATGATTTCTATTTGCTTGAAATAAATAATGAACAAACTCAAATAAACAATAACAAAAGAGAAACTAAGATAACTCACGTGAATGATACAATCTTGTAGCACTATCGGATTGGTCAAATAAATGACCAAGAGACTTTTCAAGAAGAAAGGAACGAAAATGAACAACTAATTGGATATGATACATTCTAATGGATGTGGTCCGATAAGTACAAGTGCAAGAGACGGTTTAAGGTACTTCATTTTGTTCACAGACAACTATAGTCATTATGGCTATATTTGTCTAATGGGAAGCAAAAGTGAATTCTTTGACAAGTTCAAGGAATTCGAGGATGAAGTAGTGAACCGACTCAACAAGAATATTGAGTCTCTATGAAAGGTTCGTAGGGGTGAGTGCTTAGGATACCTAATTTGACTCATTCCTAAAGTAGGAATAGGATATTGCTCGACATGGTTCGATCAATAATGAGTCAATTTAAATTGCCGATTTACTTTTGGAATTATGCACTACAAATAATGACAAACTCACTAAATAATGTTCCATCCAAATCCGTGGAGAAAATGGTTTATGAGCTATGGAGTTGAAAGACACATAAGCTCAACTTTCTCAAGATTTGGGGTTGTGAGGTCTACGTCGAGAAATTGATGTCGACCAAACTTCAACCAAAAAACGGATTAAGTGCTTCTTTATAGGTTATCCTCGTATGACAAGAGGATACTACTTTTGATATATCACCTCCAATCGAAAGATTGTAGAGAGAGATATGTTTTTCTGGAATTTCTGGAAAAGAGAGAAAAGTAGTGGGAGTAGAGTTAAGCTTGAGAAAACTCAAGATACTCTACAAGATCATGATGTGAATATTGCATTCGAGATCATGAAGGCCCAGCCGAGATTCATTTGGTTAGTGGGAGCATGAGCGAGAGATCCTTACAAGAAATTGTGAGAGAATCTCAATCATCCTCACCTAGTGTGCGTTCGAGAGTCGAACATGAACCTATTCCTCAAGAAATTGTGGGAGAAGTTCGAGAGACACAAGAAGAACCAAAAGAACTAAGAAGGTCAATGAGGGAAGGAAGAAACCCAATAAGTATGTGGGACTTCATGAGATCATGGTACTAGATACCAAAGATCCCTCGACCTTCCGAGAAGCAATAGAAAAGACTCCAAACTATGGCTCAAGGCCATAAAATCCGAAATAGAATCCATGTATGATAATCGAGTGTATAACTTGATTTGCCTTCCTCAAGAGAAAATGTCATTTAGTATAAATGAACTTTTAGGAGGAAGATGGACATGGATAGTAACTTGACAACCTACAAAGCAAGGCTTGTAGCAAAAGTTATACTCAAATTCAAGAAATTGACTTTGATGAAATTTTTGAGAAGTTGTCATATTAAAATCTATTCGGATTATGCTCACTATTACCGCATTTCACAATTGTGGGATATGGAAGATGGATATCAAAATGGCGTTCCTTAAACAGGAACTTGGAGGAGGATATGTACATGGTACAACCTCAAGGTTTTGATGGTCCAAATAGTAGCGAGAAGAAATGCAAGTTTCGAGAATCCATTTGTGGATTGAAACAAGCATCGAGGAGTTGGAACAAACGCTTTGACGAAGAGGTGAAGAAAAATTCACTTCATTCAAAGTAAAGGAGTACCTTGTATATACAAGGAGATTATTGGGAGCCATGTAGTACTTCTGATCTTATATGTCGATGACATATTGCTCATGAGCAATCATATACCTTAGCATTAGCAAACGAGAAATTTCATTGAAATCGGCATTTCAATGAAAAGAAAAGGATGAGGCTCAACCTATCTTGAAAATCAAGATACATTGAGATACATTGAGATACATCCCGTAGACTCATTGGCTTCAGTCAACGTGCATACATTGACAAGGTCTTTGAAATGTTCAGGGTGAACAATTCCGATATGGACAATATGCCAATAAGTATGAGTATAGGTGTGCAACTCAAGAAGTCTCAATGTGCTCAATCACACAAAGACTTGGAGTACATGAAGGTATCCCTTATGCTTCGGCAAAAGGAAGGACCATGTACACAATGACTTGCACAAGACTCAATATCTCGTATGCTTTAAACGTGACATTAGGTCACAAATCCAACGCAAGTCCTAATCATAGGATTGCGGTCAAGAATATTCTGAAGTACCTTAACCGGACTAAAGATAAGGTTCTTGTTTATGGAAGACAAAGGAGAAAATAGCCGAGGGCTGTTTTGATGCAATTCTTATAGGAATTCTAGACAATAAGAGGTTGGAGTGATGATGCGTCATCATCGAAGGTGGAGGTATGAGCTAGTGTAGTTAGGAGTAATATCACTACAGCTAACTCAACCACCAACGAAAGACAAAATAAATAAATAGGTGGACACAACAGTGGCACAACTGATCCATTCAACAAACCTTCATACCAAGCTAAGAGACGAAATATATTTCGAGTCCATGGATCCGAGGGTCCATGTGGATTGGCTTGATAGGTGATTTGGGAAGGTTACCCTGGTTATTATTGTTTTATGCATTGAGTATGTATGAGAAAGAAAACTTTAATAACAAGTGGGAGATTGAAGAGAATGTGTTCTAAAAAATTTACTTTTAAATGCCAATTATTATGAATTGAATGAGAAATCATTTTGTTCCTTGTTTATGTTATTCGTCTTTTAGAAGTGTTAAGGAAGAGGCTCTTGGTCCTTAACCGTAGAGCTCTAAAAGATATTGGTTTGCATAAAACAAAAGATATTCGCAATCATGGTAATTAACATGGGACATTAATTACCGAGTTAAGATTGTCGTGTTGGTCATAGATCATTGTAGCTCTACAAGTGAGTGACGACACGGGTATGCAAAAGAGGAAAATATTACTTTTGTATACTGAATAGACCTAATAAGTAAAATATTATAGAAATGTGTTTCTGTGTCATTAATATTTTACTGTGTCTTTGGTCCTTTGATATGAGACTTATATCTAATCACTTAAGGAATACTTAATTAGATCAGTGTCTTGAACTATCGATCAGTGTAGTGTAAAGGCATTGGTTGGTTAAGTACAACTTTCGTTGGAGAAGATAGTTAGTCAAAAGATTATCATTGCCCCTCTTAATTAAGTGATGATATTAGTGGGCCCCTTGATAAAGCAAAGTTATAATGTGCACAATGTGATTTGAGTTAAGTCACATATTTATAACTAGCTTAAAGAGATCAAGAAATGAATGCTAATACAAAGATGACACAATACTACTTTGTGTGTATTCTTAATATCATGAGGCAAGGGACGGACACAAGTGGTGCACTCCATCACTAAATGGATCGGGTTTTGGTTCAAGTGGAATTAAGACATCTAACTAATTGGGAGCTATAATGTGTAGCTAGATACCGCTTATAGCTTGTGATATTGAGCTCTTAATATCACTGCCAACTTAGTCTAGATCCTCCCATAGGTCACACCACAAAACTGGGAAACAAGAAATGGGGATTTTGAGTTCATAAGGATGTGTCGGGTTTCATGTAGAAAATATGACACATGGGGTGAACAAACAAAATCAAGATTATGTTGTGATTAATAACATAATTAGAATCTAAATTAAATTCATATGTGATGTAAATATTATGGGGTGTAATGAGTTGACATTACATAGGATAATATGTTACATAAGTTGTGAATTTACTACTAATCCCGAAATGTCAAATTTTGTAGGGGTTAAACCAAAATTTGACCAGTCTGCAATACTGTGCAAAAGTCAACCGATGAATAGTACTGGTCAACCGATGAACAGTACCCGGTCGACCGATGAACAGTAACCGGTCGACCGGTCCAGACGGTTTTCTGCAGAATTAATTTAAGAATTAATTAGATCATGCATGGAATTGGTCCATAATTGATTTAATTCGTGGTTAATATTATTTATTAATAAATAATGGATGGTTAGATGGAATTTTGCATGGGATCATGGGCAAGAGGTTGCACATGAATAGGTAATTTGGAGAGAACCTATAAATACAAGGTTATCTCATTACCTCCTTAATTTAATTCATTATTTTCTTGAGCAAAATTCTCTCCCCATAATTCTCCACGAAAATTCCTTAATTCTTAAGTTTAGTTTTAGTTCTAGAGATCATCTTCTCAAGGGAACTAAAGAGGGGTTAGTAATTGGATTCTAAACCCTATTGGAGATTGAGAGACTAGCTTTTCTCTCTCCAATCTTGTTTAGAGTTTGGTGAAATCTCGGAGGCATCCGGCGCAGCGAGGAGCATCCCCAACGTCTTCGGATCATCAAGAAGTTTTAGAGAACTTCTAGGTATGAATTTCGAAGTCCCATGTTTGTTTTAATAAAACTTTTAAAACTAGTTATTGAAACAAACCGATGCATGCATGAAACGAATCGTAGAAAATTGTAAAAATCCTTATTATACATAAAAATTCCGAAAATATATATGTATAATTAAACTAGAAATCCTACATTACGGTCACCCAACCATTACACACATCGATTGACTTCAAAATTAACCCAAACATATGGAAGAATGAAATAGAGAAGTTGTCTATATGGTAGAAAATAAATAAATGAAAACAAGTGGGCAATTAAAAAATGTTGAATTGTTAGTCCATGTGATGCCATTTCCCTGGTTACTACTCTGGTTAAACCTTCAAGTTACCATTTGCTTCACTGAGAATAATTATCCACCTAAATTGGGTAGCTCTAGTTGGTGCATTGAGTATATGTGAATAATATGTAACAATATTGGAAATAATGTAGCATCTGTAGCAAGTGGTAATACATATTACTTATGTGGTTGCTCTGTACTTGTGTGTCTGTGTAGGCAACTTCAAACTACATTACTTCAAGTTGGTTTCTGAAATTGAAATTGAGATTTTAATTGACAATGAAAGGCACTACTGAATTCAGTTATTTTAATTTGTACTCCAAAACTGAAGGTAACTGACAACATTCTTCACCACTGAGACAGGGTATCATACGTTCATAACTATCCTAACTGTTGTCTTGTTACTGTTTTTCCGCAGTTATTGATCCTTCACTACCTTAAAGTACTAGAAGTTTGTTCTTAAACTCTCTTGTGTTCAACTACAACACTCTTCACCACTGGGATAAGGAATTCCAAACTCACTCACTTCACGTGTCCTAGGATAGATGTTAACCATGCATGCATGTCATCATATCTACTTGACACTCAAGAGTTCAAGGAATGCGTACCAGAGTGATCGGGTTTGGAGGGGGCTACGACCTCCTCTTTGACCTCTTTCAGAACCCTTCGAACAACTCCCTCCACCACCACCTCAAATTTTCGTAGAAGGTCCTCTTCCAGCCTTTCGAACCGCTGATCAAGGTTCGCTGCCACACCACCGATTGTGGCGACCACTGTTTCTTCCGGCAACATATAATGACAACGGATCTCATCCAGCTACATTCAAAATATGACAACATATATTTCAGAATCTAAGAACATATGTTCAAAATAGAAGAAAATCCACAACTAAGATGTTTTACTTTCGTTCATCAATTTCTTGATGACTAATTTGGCTTAGCCCTGGACCCTAAAATGAAGCCTAAACCATAAAACCCTACAACAACTAAAATGGAAGATCAAATGGGAATAAATTTCAGAAGTAAGAGTGAGCTCACCACTGTTGGCTACATTCATAGAAAACCCTACTCGGAGAACCATGTTTCTCTCTTATCCGCACCTTGGCCGGCAATCCGCAGAAGCAATAGGGAATGGGTATGGAGTGGTCCACGCGATTTGAAGGCCCAGCCATGTGGTGGTTGGTGGCAGATAAGGATTTGTTGGAGGTCGTCGGAGGGGATTCCGATCGGAGGAGGAGGGTGGAAAAACCAAATGTAGGATGACTTGGCTTGGGAAGGAAGGAACCCACCTCGTTTAGGGTGAGGTAAGGGAGTAGTGGCTTACGAGGGCATTTCAGGTATCTCGTTTTGATTGGACATCGGCTCCTCCATCCCACTCTTCTCCAAGCCAAACATCTTCATTGCCTGGTGAGAGAGAGCAGCTTCTATTTCATGATGTGGGAAGCTGGATTCAATGAGAAGCTGAAGTTTGGGAAGCACTAACCAAACACACCCTATGTATACACCAAAACATACTTGTTAGTATTAAAAACTATATCAAGACAAATGATCTTCCAACTGAACTCCACCCATCGTTAAAATCAGATCCATTTAGCAAACCACAATACAAAGACACAAACATATCTGATTCCCTCGTTTCACCACATTTGATGAACTAATCAAGACAAAGACTCCTAACCATTGTGACGTGGACCGCGTCTGTGTATAATGACTCAAATTTTAATGAATGAGATCCATTTAAACTTAGCAAACACAGTACAAAGACTCAAAACATCTGATATTTCCTAGTTTGACCACATCTCATGAACCAATCAAGACAAAGACTCCTAACCATTGTCTCCAAACTCCAAACATGCAAAGCCCTCCTCTCCTCGCCCTCCGTCGCCAGCCGCCTTCTAACCGCCTTCTCTTCCTCCCCCAAACTCCCCCTCTTCTTCTCCCAAATCCGACACCCCGACACCTTTTGCTACAACATCATGATAAAAGCACACGTGGGTCGGAGCCCGACCGTGTCTTTGGCCTTCTACAAGCTCTTGCTTGCCCAACATGGTCAAATGAGTATACCTTTTGCTTTTTGCTTGGGTGTAGTCGGGGTGATGGTGATGTTGGGAGGCAAGTCCATGCTCATGT
Source organism: Triglochin maritima (assembly GCA_963682175.1). Classification (NCBI taxonomy): domain Eukaryota; kingdom Viridiplantae; phylum Streptophyta; class Magnoliopsida; order Alismatales; family Juncaginaceae; genus Triglochin; species Triglochin maritima. Next base: position 32,326,788 of record OY821785.1, read on the forward strand.
TTGGAAGCATGGGGTTGATGGAAGTAGAGTGTTTGTGGGGACTTCTTTGGTTTGCATGTATGGGAGGTGTGGGGCTTTTAGGGATGCTTGTTTGGTGTTCGATGGAATGTCGGAGAGAAGTGGGGTTACGTATGGGACTATAGTGGATGTGTGTGTGAGGAATGGGCTGTATGAGGAGTGTTTGGGCTTGTTTAGAGAGATGTTGTTGGTGGGCGTTGAGCCGAGTAACGGGGCGTTGGTAGGGTTGCTTCAGGTTTGCAGGGATACAGGGTGGTTGGCTCTTGGTAAGGCGGTTCATGGGTTCATGACGATTCGGGGATTGGAACTTAATCTTACTCTCGGGACTTACTTGGTTGATATGTATTTCAAATGTGGGGACGTCGAGATGGCTAGAAGGGCCTTCGCTACGATGCTAGTTAGAAATGTAGTTGCGTGGAACTGTATGATTAATGGGCTAGCAAGGAATGGTCGCGGTAAGGAAGCCGTGGGTTTGTTAAAACAAATGCAAGCCTTGAACATCATGCCTAATGATTCAACTTTTGTTGGAGTTCTCAACGCTTGCAACCACGCCGGGTTAGTGAAAGAGGGAGTGGATTATTTAGACATTATGAGCAAAGATTACAACATTTCCCCAAATCTCAAGCACTATGGATGTGTTGTGGATTTGTACGGGCGAGCGGGCCGTATTCAGGAGGCCATGATGCTCATCAGAGCAATGCCAGTTTCACCTGATTATGTTATTTGGGTGGCATTGTTGTGTGCTCAACTTACGAAGATTTTGTCGTTCGATATGTGTGGATACCCGCTTTTGTCCGAAGCCTTTGCTCTTTCAAAGCATTGGGAGGAAGTTGTTGGAATAAGGAAGACGATGGTGGAGATGAAAGTGAGGAAAATTCCAGGGTAAAGTTCCATATCAAAGTGAAAGATAGATCAAACCACTTAAATCAAATTGTTCATAGATGTCCCTGTAGTTGTTCAACCATTCGAAGTTCAAAAGTGGTGCAAGAACGAAAATGACTAGATACGTGCTTCCAGTCGTTCTTCAATTTAAAAGAGGGAATTCCACTAAATTTGACTAACATTTTGTTTGGGCCCTCAATGTTTGAGTTCAGGCTTTTGCCCTCAATCGAATTTTAATTGCTAATACATTAGAAGGAGCTAGCAAACATTATTACCAGCATTGACTCAGAGACCGCAGGTTCAAAGAGTTTTAAAATGTTTCCCAAAAAATGATAATGATGGAAAAGAACTTTAAAATGGTTTTTGTATTTGTATATATTTATCTAAAAAAGCTAGGGACTTCGTTGTGTCGATGCCAAGATAATACACAGATACAAATAAATACAACTTTCAACCCGCCTACCCATCAATCCATCGATTAAATGGGGCCAACTCATCCAGTCAACCCACCTAAGATATACTAATTGATTTTATTATGTATTTTGTGAAGTTAGACCTAATATGTACATTAAACACAGTATACATCTAATTTAGTTACCCAATCTAATCACTAAACTAAACATCATAACTCATATTATACACACACACTTAAATTTTGTGATTGCACATGTTCGAACCAAATTAAATTTCATAAGAACATATTTTTCAACCCATTAAACCTACACGAGATTCAAGACTGGGATCATGCAGACGAGGATGCAGATGCAATGCCATCGCCAACACCACCACATATCCAATTAATTAAAAATCAGACCGCATCTTAAGCCACACGTGGTGCATTTGTGACTACACATTTAGACTATGCAACCTGCATATGCACTAGATATTGGAAGAGAGATTTGAAAAGATATTTGGATCGAAATAGGATCTAGTTGATTTACCTATTTAAGTATTAACTCAAAACCAATGGACCAAATATTTTTGTCCAGAAAAACTTACTCAAACAAACACTTACCTACCCTGTACCCACCACCAGCCGTCCAACCCCTTCTTCCCCACCACCGGCACCTGCCACCATTATCAGATCCTTCCACACTCCTATCTTCATCTTTGGATCTCTAGTGTTTTCCTTCGTAATTTATAATTAATATGTATATTAACCATATTATTTTATTATGAAAATCACAAGCCACATATCTCCCCCACATATGCTTGATACCTAAATGACTAAATCTACAAAAAGACTCGCTTCCTTGACCCACTTAACCCACCAACCATCTCATAACCCATCATAAGGCAGGACAGGTTACGATCAACATTTTCTTATAACCCATCCTACCCCATTTATCCTTTCCCCCAACGGCCCCAATCCATTTACACCCAGAGGCGTAGTGCCTAAAACTGTCAGATTTCCACCCCGAATCGGTGAACAAAGGTGATACCAAATGTGGGCTGTGTTAGATGAGAATAAAGAGTGAAGCTAAGCGTCCAAGTAAATTTACCATACAACTATCATCAGCAATTTGATATCCTTGGCAATCTATCATAATAAGGTATTTCACAACAAATAAAACTAACTATAATTTCATATCAAATTCCAACCAAATGGCGTAGTCTGCAATTCAATTACAGTTACCATTACATGATTAATCGTGTATTGCAGTGCACGCGAGAATCTCATTTTATAACCTTTAGATTACCACCATTACATTTCCAGGCTCATAAAGATAGCAGAGCAGGAACAGTCTATCGGCAGAAAGGCAAGGGTATCAACATTTTTTTGTTTCTGCATGAGCTTAATGACAATATATACATGGACAGAAAAACTTCCTACTTCCACTTCTGTTAGCAAGCAGAGAGACATCATTTCTAGTTCTAAAAATGTAAATGAGGGTAAATCAAGAATGTGCATCACAAACCAACTACACCTTCAAAGATATACATGACGAGATCAGCGGACAGGCTAGCTAGGACCACAATAGGATTTAAATTTAGGGTGGGATACCAATTCTTGGTGGGCAAAAGATAAAGACCTGAGGATGTATCTTTAATCAGTAGCCTTAAGCTTCCGAGGTCTTTTTGACTGAGGAGGTGATGGAGGTGCATCTGAAAATCTTCCAGGAGCCTGAACATGCATTGTATATACAAGTAAAATCAATCTTATTATTAACCTTACAAAAGAAATTCTTTACAAAGAGAACATGAAAAAAGACTCTCGTAAAAGAAAAACCCAAGTGTTGTACCTTGCGTTTGTGGTCCCTTTTACCCACTCTTTCACCTGAAAAGTATAAAAACCAATAAATACAGATTCTAAATACCACATCATACTGGGTTAGTTTCATGTTTTGGAATGCGATGAAGAAAGCAAGAAAATCCTATTATAGAGGATATCAAGATGGTTCAGATATAGAGTATGCAGTTTTCATGCGAACAGCCAGCGCATAGAGCATGTAGCTAACAATATATGTTGTTCAGAAATTTTAATTGCTAAAGTATATAGATTAATATAAATCCTGACAAAAAAATAAAATATAAGCTACAACCTAACAAATATCCCTTGTGAATTGCAGTGGATGAATTTTGACAACGCATAATCTACATGCATGGAGCTAGCTTATTAGGTCAGTACATTAGCAACAAGCATGTTACCATGTATATGGTCTATATGACCACATTACCAGTCAGTTGTGCTGTCACAAGCAAACAATGGATGCAAGGCTACAAACTGAGTTAGGTAAATTAAATGTTACCTCCAAAACTAACAGAATCTGGGACAAATGACCTATCTTGATCTCCACGGTGAGAACGCTGTAAATATTTCATATAACATGATCAGTGATTATTGTTAACTATAATTGACAAAAGAGAGAATTAAATGACAAAAAACATACACAGTCAGATTTCATGTAGGGCTGAAAATGGTCATCCGGTACTAGAAAGTAGAAAGTCCTCATACGAGATAAGATCTGCTAGTATGGGTTTGGACCATATTTGACTTGCACTTCTTTTCTTTCTTTCTTTTTTTCTTTTTTTATCTTTGTATTTGACTTGTACTTCATCACTGGGTCATTAGCATGCATAAAAGGTTGTCATTCTTACAGGAGGGATGAGTGAGAAATATGAGATGATGTGGCTCACGTGTAACTAAAACTAGTCAAGTAAGATTCGAAACCATACCAACAAATCCAAAAGGTTTTCATATAAATGGTAAAAAGGTGTGCAGATACAAACTGCATGGACAGAAAGGAGCAAAAAGGTTTCATCTGATTTTTAAAATGAGATACAATTTGCCAAGTGATTCCCTTGAAAAGCATATTAAGTGAGGTATGAATCAGATTGATCTATTACTCTAGAAAAAATAGTCTACCTTGGGGGTGCTGGGACTTTCAGTGTACGAGCCATCACGGTTTGCTGAAGCTTCTGTCTCCTTGTATTGCAACTGATTACAGGAACAGGCATAAGTATAACTCACGTACCATAAGAAAACTTGCAGAATGAGCAGCACAGGACCAATTTTAAGACTGAATGAACCCATAAAATGTAGGAATGACTAAACTCATTATGAAGTACAAGGATACAATTTCCTACTTATTTTAGACCAAAGCGTCTGAATTGAGTAAATTGGAAGGTGATTGTCTTCTCTGCGGAAAAATGTAATTTACACAGGTAGGTATTTTCATATTCTCCTCAGAACTCATAAAATCAATTATCTGACGGCAGTCTATCTTAGATTAGATGTAAGTGAAAAAAATGAAGACTAACTCATAACATAAGATGGATAACTCAACTGCTAAATGTGAGGATCTAAAGCTTTAATGGGTATTCTTACAGACTGCAGTTACCATTCGATGAGTCCCAAATTGTTCCCACGAGCTTTTCAATTCAAGTAGCAAATATAGCTTCATTTACTCAATTGTTGTTTCAAAAATCATATTTTCTCAGACAATGACCGGGGATTCACTTGTTATGAAGGCAAACATCATATATGCTAATGCCATATTGAAGTTAAAGCAAATATCTTATAATAAAGATTGCTCTGAATTTGAGATTTCATATGCTTAGCTGATCAAGCCAAACAACATGGTAGACAACTCCTATTGGGTCATTACTAGAACTCAAGAAATAAAAGGAAACAAACCCTTCACAAGATTCTCCATACTAGAGGTTCCATATAGCACTAAACTAGATCTTAAAGCTAATGGCAAAGCATCAACAATGTATGCCAGATAACCACAGAATTTAAGTGTACTTGTAGTTGTAAGCCACTAAAAGAGAAAATAAAGAAGAGTCCATCTTTCGTTGTTAGTTTTTCCATCATTGAATGTACAAGTGAATTTGATACCATGATTGCATTAACCAATAATGATAAAAGAAATGATTGCAGTAAACAAAAGGGATATTTAATTTGAACCTGCTTCTGCAAATTGAGTAAGGTTAAAATCTCTTTTCGCAACTCAAGATGCTCCATACAAACAGCCCTTGTTGGCACCTTTGGCTTCAGAAGAACCTGAAAGGAATTCGCGAGAACACACCATATGTCAGATTTAAAGTTCAATCTACAAGGCCAGCATTGTGTTCACTGGATATTAACAAAAGTTTTAATACGACGTATTTCCGAGAAGAATATGATGTAATCTAACGAATGAGATAATGTACAGAAGGCTTAATTATATCAGATAAAGGTTGTCAGTACCGCTGGTATTTATACTTTTTTAGAAGTCAAAGATCAGATCACAGCATATGGGAAGAATATGAACCCAACTTATACTAGTTTTAGTAATTTTTCCAATAAGTAGAAATCAGTGGATATGAAGGCAATAAAAGAAAAGCATTCTAATAATATGACACTTATTGGTAAAACCTAACTGGAAAAACAAAACTCATTGTGCCACTAAAAAATTCTTTCAACTGTTTATGAAGAGAGACGAACCCCAAGATCTTCTAGAGTCTGATCAACTCTTTTGATAGTTCTTAAACCAGCTGAGGATGTTGCTGCTTGAACAAGTTGGTCAAGAACAGTGGTTCTCAAGCATACACGTAGCTGAAAAGGCATATAAGACTGGATAAGTAATTACCAAGAAACATAGTAACAAACATATCACACAAGGGCCAGAACTAAGCATAAGTACTAAAACGGAAAATCATACCATATTCCACTTGATTACAAGTCAAATAAAATGGAACTTCATCTTAAAATGCTGAAATATTTGAATATCATTGACAGCAAAGCTGCATACCCTATTGCTCTATCAAACTGAAGGAAATAAAAGAGACTTAAATGAATTGCTAAAACTATAATCAAGAGCCAAAAAGAAAAAAGTCACTTGCAGGCCATAATATTTGTTAAGTGGATGCCACAGAGTTTTTGGAAGCAAAAGTTCACCCAGGGCATAATTTCTATAGCTTAGGAAAAGAATGACCCCTACAATTGCAAAATGTTCACTTCACGAAATAACCCCTTATGTATAAATAGTGATAAAAGGACCACAGCAATACTTATAATGTGATTAGTGGTGCCTTGGGAATCGTGAACAATTCTTGGTACATATTGACTACTTAACTCAACAAATGCAAGTGGAGGTATTCTTTAGATCCTCTTTGGTGATTATGTTTAATTTCCACACTACTTATTTTAATGAACTTTGGAAAATGCAACAGACCATCATAAAAGACAAAAAGAATATTGTGCATATCCCATACGTATGACAAACTGGATCTTCATGTTAAGTGAGATATAATTATACAGATATCAGTACGGAATATCATTTTCTTCATTCTTCATCAACCATGTTCCAAATCCAGGGAGATCACCTCATATCCTAGTTCTGTATGTCGAGCGACCACTGTTTGGCTTCAAACAACTCACATCGAATCTTCATATTAAGTGAGATACAAAATCAGATGCACCTTGTCAATCTTAAGATTCTTAAATACCTATATTCCTTTTTGTCTACTGCCTTCTAGTTTATCCATCATTAAAGTCATGATTTTCTATTTTATCTTGAATTTCATCAGTATCTATATTTGATATCAATTATCAAGGTGTGAAGCAAAGAAAATTAATGGTTTCCATACAAAAGACATGACCACACAAGATATATTTTTTGGAATTGATGTCAACAATTTTGAAGCCAACATTGCAAGCACATATTCAAGCTAAAATAAAATATTCTTTTCGAAATAATGAAAAAAATACATACAGGTGGAGCTTCGTTCGATAAACTCACCATACGAAGAGAAGGTGGAACCAAAGGTCGTTCCACAGTTGGTGTTGACTTGGTAGCAATCGATATATGAGCATTTGCAGATGGAGATGGTGATTCAGCATGTACTACAGCTTTTTCAGTGGCTTCACTAGCAACCTCTGCTGGTTCAGCATTTTCAGTCTCCTATACAAAAAAAAATATTAATAAATTATCAAGGACCTCAACAACCAAAAAAAATCATCAAGGACCTCTTGTGATGAACAACAAATAGGTCAGGTGTTCTCCTCCAAAGTGATGGTAAAGTAAAACTAAACAGGAGCACTCCTGATTTTTTTGAAATCATCCATTACCACGAAGGATGGTCTATCCTAAAGCTGTTTGGGATCAGTTAGACAAGATGTGCATTAACGATGAGTAATACAGAACCTCAATATTATTGAGAGTAATAGACACTTTGTTATTTATGAATCACTCTCTTCGACATACCGAAGAACCAGCTGCCTTTTCACCTAATAGCCACCATAAGTCCTAAAATGCTACTTCTAAAAAAGTCAGATACTCAGATGCACATCGCTACATCGGTATCCCATTCGTTAACAGAAGCCTGATTAATAAAAGCAGGCAGAATTATGGGGTTTCGGAAATAAGAAATTGCTCTCACAATTACCTTACTTGCCAAACGTAACTCGGTTATCCGTTTGGCTTCAGCGAGAATCTGAAACAAATCCAAGAAAATTTAGAGTCAATAACAAACAGAACATAAAAGCGTGGAGCCTTCGGTTATCCAAATAGTAACTGTTTCGATGATCAAGGACTCGGATATCTCAAATGCAAGTAGAAGTAAATACCTCTGCATCTCTACGCTCTTGTTGTTTGGTTTGTGTGAGAACTGCAGCCAATGCACGTTTCCTCTCAACTTCATGTGCAGCATTGTAATGTTCCTATGCAGCATAACATGGAATTTGTACCACTGTCATATATTTGTCATGTTCCACTAGGTAATCTCACAGAAAAAAAATGTAGAAGCTTAATATACATCTGAAACATTGTCGTACCTTGACAAGTGGATGATTAGAAACGTCTCCAGGCGAGGATGATCTGGCAAGTAGAAGAGCTCTAGATACTGAGCAAGAAAGATCAAGGATAGTTAGCTCTTTACATAACCTATCAGTTGCAGGTTTAAGAAAGGATAAGCAGAGAAGTTAAGAAATTTTTTCCCAATCAACTATGAGGGACTAATACTTAAAAAACTAACTGTGAAATGCATTTGAAGTTAACCTAAGATTGTCAACTACAGAAAAATTAGCTACATCAGTTTGGAATTGATGATCCTCAACCATGTAAAACATAAATCCATCATGTAACTCAGAAAGTACAAAGGCATGCAGTGCGTAACACATCATTGGGCTGACAGCTTTAAACCGGTTCTTTTACTATAAAATCTTCAACTTTCGCATGCATCACATAAATCGATTATGTCACTTTGGACTGCTGAGAGCTTAAAAGTTAGTAGTCAAACTTAACTGGATATACAAACTATTGCAGCAAAGAAATTAAAAATGTGGTTTCTCTTGTATGTAGAATACACATATTCTTAAGGTGTGGAGGTTACTATACAGATATTGTAAACTTATTTTTCAAAAACAAATGGTAGGAGATAAGAACTCGTAAAATATGCAATGCAAACTTAACTGTATAAACCATAGAGTCTAGCAAGTGACCTTTTTTTATCGGCAGCAAATGACCTAATGTAGTACAATAAAACCACTGATAGAACCAATAGCTTTCGAAAGCAGCAGAATTACCAGCATAGTACCGACTCTTCAATTCCTCCACACTGCGATTAGTTGGCAATCTATCAGCAATTACGACAAAACGAAGATCAAAACGTTCACACAAGTCCAATAATTGATCTGTTTCTTCCTTTGTCCAGATCTAAGCAAAAAATAGGATATCAATCTCATAAAAAAGGATAGAACTGCTCAAAACGATATTCTGATGCAACTTTCAAGATTGTGAAATGATGTCATCCATATATTCATAATCCCTCAAGGAGTTGATACAAAATGGAGTAAGCATTGAACCACCAAAACAAAGCACATCATGCATGCATTTCTCGAAAAACTTGCATACAAAAAGGAAAACTATCATATAATAAATAAAGTCGCATCGCCATAGAAGAACATAACTAATGTCTAAATTTGAAAAAATAAATTGATCCCTATCGACATCAATAGGATTCGTTCATGTATAGTATGTATCAAAATAATAACAAACCCATATTTCATCGCTAGAAACACGAGACACTTGTTGAGATTGTCATTGAAGTTTCTAATTCTACCATGCTCGGTGATTCACAAATACAATCCATGAAATTAAATCTTGAACATGAAATGAAAGGATCCAACAAATGTCTTACAAGTTAGAAGAAAATTAGAAGACATGTTCATAGTAACTATTTTTATTAAACCATGCACATGTAATATAAATGCATTCATCTTGGAGGGCAATCAGGTCATTTACATTGGACGCCCACTAGCTAAATCACTTGCATACTAGTCAAATTGAATCATACGTGATATGCCTTTGGTCTCATCCAACATTTCATAACCCCTTCCACTTCCAGAACTCAGTTCCACAAACCCATACCTTGCCTTCCCCTCACAGGCATCCTTCTAGAGATCCATTCATAATATCTCTCTAATGAGTTTGCACCGAAGGGGAGCACAATCAAGATCATAGTAGGAAAGGCACCAAACTATTTTGACTAATAAGGATTAAGGCAAACATAAACTCTTGAATTCTCTTAACCCTCAAACTCCCTTGAAAGTAAGGCTGAAAACCCTCTGCCATTAAGCAAATGGTAACCTTTATAGTTCTCAGTGTTGCCTCCTATTTATACAAAGTTCCTCTACATTTGTTCAATTTGATTGCAAACTAAATTAGGATTTTGAGTTCCACCCCACACACAAGAAAGATACTTTTTCAAACCACTAACGTGACTGACTATGTACTCTTTGTTCTAATAGAAATATTGTGTGATGAGGAGGAAGGGGCCCCTGTTACTAAACTTGTCAATTCTGGACACGACATGGACACAATTTAGACACGACTTTACACGGAATTTTTTATATGATTGAAATGATTTATTATGATGTTTTGTGAACATATAAATATAAAATAATTCGTACACAATTTGACACGAAAACGACACGATAATACGATAAGTTGTTTTTGTACACGAAACTGACACGAACACATCTTTTGTTAGATAATCAATTGTTTTTACCTGATAATAGTCAATTCATATGTTATTTAGAATGAAAAATATCAATATAACATGTCACTTAACTATTTTCAATCTAAATATGATGAAAACTTTTCAATTTACACTATACACGATAACACGAAATCCTGACACGAATACAAAGCTGTCAGACACTTGTTACGTTGGACACAAACATTAGAAATCTTTGTATGATGTACTACTCACAAGATGGGAACGATGCATGGTATGCCAAACGCTAAACAAACTGAGTAGAAAGGCATGCATATATGTCAAACGTTTATATTGAAAATTCAAAATGTTCAAATGCATTTCAGTGAGTACCTACAGGATCAACCAAATATTTTTCATATTCCTCATCTGTGTATTTGAGAACATCTACAGACTGCAAAACACAGCCAACAAAAATCATATTTCCAATTCAAGCAAAAGATCACAAAATGGTAGTTGGAATGATCAATAAGGTTTACCTTGTTATACTTGGCAAATGCATAATCACCAATTGGAGGGACACCATTTACAACTCTTACCTAAATCAAAAGGTCCAAGACAATAGAGGATATAAACAATGATCTGAAAGGAAACAATTAATTCCAATATTGTTCACCAAGAAAAAAATGAGAAGTATTACCCAGTGATGAAGCTGCAAATTATCTGTTCGAGCAGAAGAGGTAAAGGGCAACCACTGCCATGTTATCTATAAAAGCAAGCAGTAGTTGTAAGTCGACTGAAATTTGAATTAAATAAGCAAATACAATGACAGGATTCAAAAAAGAGGCAGAACCATCCGGGAAGCGGACATGCATTTCCACAACAAAATAGCTTGGGGGTATTGAAAGAATGCTTAGAGAACAAATGCCATTTAAATGGATAGCTGTACAGTGTTTTGCAGTCTCAATTCAGCAATGAGTACATTTATTCTGGAAGGCAATAAACTTTCCAACTTAAGTCTACCCAACTAATGCCTCAAAACGTACAAGTGAGACCAAATCTTCTACAATCGTAAACCTTTCCACTTTGTGAAGAAAGCGAGAAACAGACGCGTCAAGTCCTCCAATGACTTCTCCATTCTCTTACACAAATTCAAATCAACTTTTATTTCATGGTACTATAGGCTACTAGTGATTCCTAAAAACCATTTCTCTATTGAACCATAATCACATACAGTGGTAATCCATATCCTGAACACTTCAAATTCAAGCAAGCACCACAATTCACCCAAAATGCAGACTTCCTGAACACTCATCAGATCATGAAACCTCAAATTTCCACAATCTTCACACAAAAACATTAAACACAAAATCCTACAAGAAAAGCAAAGCTAACACTTTCTCGTTACCCGCAAGGTGCTTCGGTTTCAGGTCAGTTACCTCGATATAGGGCATCAACGACGTCAATCCTCCATCTCGATATAGGAATGCTTCTTTAATTTTATTATACTCTCCTTGTAGCATTATTGCATAGGCTACTGCAAATTCTGAAAAACCTTTTTACATGAAGCATAACAACAAATAACAACGAAAGACGCACTTAGACACTTCCACTCGAATTTTTAGACTCCCTTAACACTTCAATGATAATGACAGACACCTCAAATACCCAATTTTCCACACACAAAAAATCGCAACACGAAGTTCCCTTAGCGAAATATTAATTTACACCTCAACAATAACAGATAACACACTTAAATCTTCCACTCTAAGCAAAATTCAAAATTCATCGAAACTGTTAACTCCCTAAATACTCACTCAAATTTCGAAGTCATATTCCCATACCTTCTCATTCCCGGCCGTGTTGCGTGACTGGTAATGAAAACATAATCACAAATAATAACAACAAACACACTTAACAATTCCACCCCAAACACTAAAATTTCACAAAATTTGCACACAAAACGCGAAATTCGGTTACCTTCTCGTTCCCGGCGGGGAGCTTCGGTTTGAGGTGGGACGTATCGATAGCCGGCATCAACGGTGCGAGTCCTCCGGTGAGAGCATAAACCTAAATTCCACCAAGAAATCAGACCTGGTATGGGAGGAAACCCTAAGAGGGGGTGGGGATTTGAGGTACCTCGCGGGAGATACCATCGGGCTTCCGCTGCGACTCCCGCGGCGGGCGGGGCTTCTTCTCGTGGGATGGGGGGAAGGTGTTCTTCGGGAGGCCGAGGATGTCCTTGGCGTCCATGGCTAGGGTTAGGGTTTGGGAGGAGGAGAGTTTGGGGTTTGAGGATGGCGGGTGGAAGTTCGAGATGACAGGTCTTCCGTTAAAGGCTTGCAATTGAACCCTATGGTTTCACCTTCACGTCTGTTCGAGCTCGGGTTTGGGTTTTGGTTCGAGTTTGATTCGAAATTTAACGAACCTAAGTTGAACATGTTTTCGGGTTTAATTAGTTGAATGTGAAGTTAGATGATTATGTAAGTTGACGGATCGAGTTGGTTGCATGGTGATTTAAGAATCTGTTTGGACAGTTGGAAAATATGATTTTCAAAATTGCATTTCTAGCTAGAGAGCTCTTGCATTTTTGTCCTTAATTGCATTTTTGAAAATTGTGTTTTCTATAAAAAAACCTCTCCAACAACTATTTGTTTTAAAGTTTATAAATACTTCATTCAAGAGGCATAAACACATTTTTATAAGCTTCATTTAATACTTACACTTGTGTTTTCATTCTCTAGTCTTCGCAGCAGTTTCACCAAACTCTCAACATTTCATTCAATTCACTCCAACGCTCCAATCCATATCCTTTGAGTGCATTCAAGTTTAAAGTTCAACAATCTTCATCAAAACACAACTATCCTTCATATTGTGAAGTTTTGAGAAAACTATCCTTCAAATTGTGAAGTTTTGAGAAAACTATCCTTCAGATTGTGAAGGAGGATTCGAGAAAGGTGGTGATCTTCGATTTGCTCGTGTTGTAAAGGGATTTCATCTCGACCCGAAACGAGATCGATAGTAGTACTCAAGTGGAACTCGGAAAATCGAGTGGGACTTGAAGAGATGATTTGATCACCAAAGTAATCGAATCTCTATAAAATCTTTGGTATCATTTTGTGGTTTGCATTTGATAATCTTTGTGTATTGACTTAAGAATACACACAAAGTAGTATTGTGTCATCTTTGTATTAGTATTCATTTCTTGATATCTTTAAGCTAGTTATAAATATGTGACTTAACTCAAATCACATTGTGCACATTATAACTTTGCTTTATCAAGGGGCCCACTAATATCATCACTCAATTAAGAGGGACAATGATAATCTTTTGACTAACTATCTTCTCCAACGAAAGTTATACTTAACCAACTAATGTCTTTACACTACACTCATCGATAGCTCAAGACACTGGTCTAATTAAGAACTCCTTAAGCGATCGGATATAAGTCTCATATCAAAGGACCAAGGACACAGTAAAATATTAATGACACAGAAACACATTTCTATAATATTTTACTTGTTAGGTCATTTCAGCATACAAAAGTATTATTTTCCTCTTTCGTGTACCCGTGTTGTCACTCACTTGTAGAGTTACAATGATCTATGACCAACACGACAATCTTAACTCGGTAGTTAATGTCCCATGTTAATTACCATGATTGCGAATATCTTTTGTTTTATGTAAACCAATATCTTTTAGAGCTTTACGGTTAAGGACCAAGAACATCTTTCTTAACACTTCTAAAAGACGAATAACATAAACAAGGAACAAAACGATTTCTCATTCAATTCATAATAATTGACATTTAAAAGTAAAACTTTTAGAACACATTCTTTCATTGATCACCAAAGTAATCGAATCTCTATAAAATCTTTGGTATCATTTTGTGGTTTGCATTTCTAATTTCTTTGTTTTAATTCCCATTCATGACGTGTGGTTCCTAATTTTGCAAATGTGATCTATTGTCTTCTTTAGGTTCCTCTACGTTTGTGACTGGAGATTTTTGGCAACCAGACCGCACAAACACATCGGTCGACAAACACATGTCGCTTTCAAGAGTGAAGGAGGACATCATACGGTGGCCAATAATGGAGGAGAAATGAAGATGTCAACATCAATTGCTTCCCCCGCCATTTATACTTGCATGTTCGCCCGCCACACCAGGAGAGACAAATTCGGAGAAGATCGGATTTGCAACTTCGACCAACGGAGCGGAGCTTCACGATACGGCTTTTGATGGAAAAGGGGCGTCCGACGCGACATGGGCTTGGAAATGAGGTGGATTAGCTTTTGGACAAAAATTGGGTTTCTGAAGCCATCACCCCAATGCACCCCGAAGTCTAAAGAACTAAAACAGAATGGAGTGCTTCCTATCTATCCATACTACCAATATCACCATCAGTCTGCTATAGGCATGGGACTCCTAGCTCACATATATTCCCCAAGCACAACAAGACATATGACTGCACACCCTACTATTATCTTCAAGCCTAGTGTAATGTCATGACAAGCACATCTACAACATAAGTAGATCGTTTAAATTTAGTTCATCAGATAACTTTTGCAAGTATATTTTTTTAGAAGAACGTCTACTTGCAGATCAAGTAATTTAATGGAAAATGTTACTTGATCAGATGTATAGTAATAATATGCCTATGAAAACGAGAGCAAGATCATATTAGTAGTACCATGAAGATAAAAAACGAGATCAAGATCAACACTCCATTACAAATGAGATCAACATTCCAATACATAAAAAACGACATCAACATTCCTTATCTCCTCAAGATCAACATTCAAGATCAAAATCAAGATCTATCAAAACCCTTCCACAGTACTAATGAAAAATGGTGGACCCTAGCCCCATATCCAAAAGGTTGGATGTGTCGGAGAAAATATGGCCCGAAATCTTGACGACGTAAAGATATCTCCTAATGGTCGTTTCCGGAGAAGAGAGCATTGATTGTCGAAGTCGTCATAACCCTTCGACTCCAAATCTCAAATAGTTTTCATTAGTAGTTGAGGACGTCGGAGTGGTCAGAGTTGTTGGCATCGTCGAAGGGGTCGGAGAGGCATCAAAGGAAGAAGTCATGTACAGGAGGAAGGAAGGAGAAGTATGTGTTTCCTCGGATTTGGAGGTGAGAATGGGAGAAAATGGAGGATAAATCCCTTTCATACGACGGAATATGGGAGGAAGTTGAGATGTTATCCCACAAGTGCACAAAACAATTCCTTTGGGGTGGTCAAATGGAAACTCGTTTTCTTTCCCTTAATTTCCTCTGGATTCCAAGTACACAAACCATTTCTTTGTGAGCAGGTGTATGTCTGGGACAAGTTTACTGTTGCATAAATGGGTCCCACTTAGTTACATGAGATAGTGGGTCACGTGGGGTAATGATTGGTTCATGGTTTTCAATTTTTATCTGCGGAGGGGAGGAGTTAGTGGACTATGTGAAATTCTTACTAATTGATTTTCCGTAACAACTCTATTATTTCAAAGAGTATTTTAGTTTAAAATTAAAAAAATATACCAACAGTTATAATTTTTCATTGTATACAAATAGACATCGATATTGTTATACTTCCATACAACTCTCATTTCTCAAACTAGCACTACTTTCCTTCTAATTTTACTTGTTTTACAACTTAATTTTCTTATCTTCGAAAAATACCAGTTTGAAAAAATGGATCCACGAAACTTTGGAAACAACACTCGTCGTCCCAATTTTCCCACTCACTCCACAAAACATCCAATTTGATCTTAGCATGTTATCTAACTCCAACTTCCTCACTCGAACTCCACCAAATTTCCAATTTCATTGATCCTAACTGGGTTTCTAATCCCAATTTTCAGTTATTCATGCAAATGTTTAATTTTCAAACCCCAACTTTAAACAATGCCGCCAAAATTCTAACACAAATTCCACGACAATTCATGCCGCAATTTCAACATGTGAAATTATGCAACTATGCAAATGCTGGAGGAAGTGGAAGTTCACATTATGAAAAATATGATATTGAGCACAAGCTTACTAAGATTCATGATGATCCAGTTGAGGCTACACCACCAATTATTTCTCAAGCAGTTTGTGGTTCAAAGAAGTTTAGGTCGGTAGCAGAAGATGAAGCTTTAGTCTCATGTTTCATGAACACCACTACTGACACTAATTAGACGAAAGGCCAATTATGGACAAAAGTTTGGGCTTCTTATGAAAACACACGAGTTGAAAAGCCTCATAGGATTTCACACAGAAATAACATGTCCATCGAAGGTTGGTGGAGAAGAATAGGACTTACATTGAAATGTGTGGCTTCCTACGAAGAAGCACTCGCAAAGAAGAGGAGCAAACTGAATGAAGAGATGTACTCCAGGAGGCTCACATCATTTTCAGCGTACTAATGGTTGTAAGTTCCTTTATGAACATGCTTGGAAATATTAGGAGAATTTGAATAGTATAAATAAATCTCATGTCATTTTATTGGCAATCCTACCCGCGATAGTCCTCCTATGCCCAAGAGTCCTGAAACAGGAAGTTGCGGGAAGCATGTACAACTTGATGAATCTAGTATCTTCTCAACCCCTTCTAACCCAGATATACCAACTAGTGGAGACACGGGGATGAGATCGTCTTTGTCCAGAAGGTGTAAAAAAGGCAAAAATGAGGGACAAATAGAAAGTTGAATCGAAGAATTTGGATGTTGTGATTAATCTGAGTGACAAAATTGAAGGTCTGGTGGGAACGATGCATGGTAACCATGGATACAAAAGGACATAACTTGCTAATAAGGAAAGGCAAAATAAATTGAAATTACATGTTCAGTGCCAAGGGAGAAGCAAATTTGTTGGAAGTTGAAAAAAAGATTTATAAATCATCAAGTGAAGAGTTGGACATTCTGTAATTTCCCAACGTAGGAAGTAATATCTTACCTGTGGCACTATTATGTTTTTGTTGTAAAACAAACAATCTAAAGAGAAAAGATTGGAGGCAAGAGAGATATGTATTTCATTTTCATCTCATCAAATATGTACAATAGTCTCCTATATATAGGATGAGGATGTAGTAAGGGTTACAACCAAAATAAATGGAATTACACCATATTAATAAGAGTAAAATCTACTTAAGCTATTGGGGGTTAAGGAAGATGAATCATCCACAAGACCTTTGGAATTCACAACACTCCCCCTTGGATGATCACCTTTATACGCTAAAGATGTTGCCTCGTTAAAAACCTTACCAATAAAAACCCGATGGGATAAAAACTTGGTGAAGGAAAAAAAAGTGCAACGCGTATTATGCTCCCCCTCACTTCAACATACATTGAACATCAATTTTAAAGACAAACTTCTTAAAGACTTTGGTGGCCAATGACCTTGTAAATAAATCCGCCAAATTCTCGCTTGATTGGATCTGATCAGTTGTCACTTGATTGGTCTGCCTCATTAAAAACCTTGCCAAGTAAACCCTGTGGGACAAAACTTGGTGAAGGAAAAAAAAGAGTGCATCGTATAATTCTCCCCCTCAATTCTGAAGGGAATGTGTTCTAAAAGTTTTACTTTTAAATGCCAATTATTATGAATTGAATGAGAAATCGTTTTGTTCCTTGTTTATGTCATTCGTCTTTTGGAAGTGTTAAGGAAGAGGCTCTTGGTCCTTAACCGTAGAGCTCTAAAAGATATTGGTTTACATAAAACAAAAGATATTCGCAATCATGGTAATTAACATGGAACATTAATTACCGAGTTAAGATTGTCGTGTTGGTCATAGATCATTGTAGCTCTACAAGTGAGTGATAACACGGGTATGCAAAAGAGGAAAATATTACTTTTGTATACTGAATAGACCTAATAAGTAAAATATTATAGAAATGTGTTTCTGTGTCATTAATATTTTACTGTGTCTTTGGTCCTTTGATATGAGACTTATATCCGATCGCTTAAGGAGTTCTTAATTAGATTGGTGTCTTGAGCTATCGATGAGTGTAGTATAAAGGCATTAGTTGGTTAAGTACAACTTTTGTTGGAGAAGATAGTTAGTCAAAAGACTATCATTGCCCCTCTTAATTGAGTGATGATATTAGTGGGCCCCTTGATAAAGCAAAGTTATAATGTGCACAATGTGATTTGAGTTAAGTCACATATTTATAACTAGCTTAAAGAGATCAAGAAATGAATACTAAGAAGACAAAGATGACACAATACTACTTTGTGTGTATTCTTAATATCATGAGGCAAGGGACGGACACAAGTGGTGCACTCCATCACTAAATGGATCGGGTTTTGGTTCGAGTGGAATTAAGACATCTAACTAATTGGGAGCTATAATGTGTAGCTAGATACCGCTTATAGCTTGTGATATTAAGCTCTTAATATCACTGCCAACTTAGTTTAGATCCTCCCATAGGTCACACCGCGAAAACCGTGAAACAAGAAGCTTGATTTTTCGTTCATATGATGTGTCGGGTTTCTCATAGAAAATATGACACATGTGGTGAACAAGTAAAATCAATTATGTTGTATATAAACATAATTAGAGTCGTGATAAATTCATATTATATGCATATATTATGGGGTGCAATAATTTATTGTTGCATAGGATAATACATTGCATAAGTTGTGAATTTGCTAAAACCCCCTTAAGTTCAAATTTTGTTGGAAATAAATCCAAAATTTGAAATAGGCAAAATCGGGTAGAAGTTCGGTAATCCGTTGAGGTTCGGTCGACCGAAGGATCTATGGATCGGTCAACCGAACGTGGAACGGATAATCGTAATTGATTGACCGAACTTGACCAAAGTGCTTGGAACTTTGGTACGGTGTACCGAACCAGAAACGGTCGACCGAACAATGTCAAGTTCCGATATTTTCGGTTAACCGAATAGCACTCGGTCTTACACGTGAATGGGTCCGATCGGTTAAGGAGAATTTTCCCCCTTAAGATTCGGTCATCCGCCACGTACTCGGTTAAACGATCGTGACAAATTCGGTTAACCGAGTGGGACTCGGTAAACCGAACAGCGGTCGATTTTCTGCCTTTGATTATTAAGAGATTAATTTGATCGATGGTTGGATTAGCTCCAAATTTGGTCAAACATTTTATGGGTGCATATAATGTATTATGGAATTAGTTTGTGAGAGAAATTGTCATAAAACCGTGGCTAAAGAATAGTCATGATTAAGAGTAAGATTGGAACCTATAAATAGGTCCTTATTCTCCCTAATTGTGACACACAATTCAGAAATTATTTTCTCTCCTAATTCACTACTAAAACCCACGAAAATTCTCTTAGTTTTCTAAGTCTTTGGAAGGAGAAATCTCAGAGGCTAAGGAAGGGGTTTGTAGCTAGATTCTAAGCTTGTTTGGAGATCGATTGGCTAGTTTCTTTCTCTCCAACCTTGTTTAGGGTTTCGGTGAACACTCGGAGGCTCCCGGCGCGGCGAGAAGCATCCCCAACGTCTCCGAATCTTCAAGAAGTTTTTGAGAACTTCTAGGTATGAATTTCGGAGCCCTTGTTTGTTTTAATAGAGTTTTGAAACTAGATGTTAAAACAAACCGATGCATGCATGAAATAAATCAAAGAAAATTGTAATTGATCCTTATTATACATAAAAATTTCGAAAATATATATGTATAATTAAACATGAAATCCTACAAATTCAACATACATTTATGACACTCCCTTATATAATATGTGTTATGTTTATGCATCGTTAAAAACCTTGCTACAAAACCCTGTGGGAAAAAGTAACTAAGGAAAAGAGTGCATAACGCTAACAAAATTGCACAAGTTGCCTCGTTAAAAACCTTTAACCAATAAAACATTTTAGGACAAAAATTGGAAAAAGGGAAAAAGAGTGCAACTATAAGCCTTCCGGGCTTTATCCTTCAGGGATATTCGTCCTTCAGGGACGATAAATACAAATCCGCTCCCCCTTATTCGTAGTTTACCAAACTTACGAATATATTTTATGAAGTCCTTAAACACAAAATTGCATGGGGATTCAATAAACAAATACATGATAGTTTAACGGATTTAATGAATATATTTCACTTAGATAATAAGATTGTGAAATATGTTTGCGCAATTTTTCTCAAATAATATGCTGGGAGTAATACAAATTGTGGTAACTTTTGATATGAATATGTTACCTCAAAAGATATTATTTATGGACAATTTAAAGATGTCTCATAATTATATTGATGTCCTAGCGATACGAGAATGTAAGAATCAATAACTGATTCACCAACTTGTAATGACTCCACGCAATGACACTGTAAACCTTATTAGGTTTCAAGTTATAAGAAAATGTTCATGACATTTTTATAAGGAACTTCAGGTCATATTACAATTTGATCTTTGTTGATATACAATATACGTCCTTTCTTAGTGTCATTTCAATGTGAGTATTAAGTAGAATATATTTTTCTACAATATTCACTTTCTACAATTGAATCATTGTACAAATTCTCTTCCAGAGAATGTTCGAACTTCAGGTCGAAAAATAATTGGGTTTTCTCTGGTCATTTATTCCAAAAATTATCCATTAAATATTTCATGAGTTTTCAAAAACTCTGATGTATGACATCAAGCATGTTATAAATATAATAAATAACAGTAATTTTTGTTATTGGATGAAATATATGGACGACTAAGATCAACTTCGCATCATTCTTCATGATGACTTTGATTGAAGAGGTTATATGCACACTCTTACTTGTTTCTTTATATAACGATCTTTTCAAAAATTGTATAGTGCATATTTTGATTTTTGTCATCATATAATATATTTTGTCATATTAGTCCTTCAGGGACTCTCATATAATTACCAATAGTAAGTGACTTATAAAATTTTAAAGTCACAACATATCTTATATGCATATCATATTGATCATGTAACAGAACTTATTATCAATATTACGAGAGAATGGGTAACATCAGATGGATGTTGGGTCCTGCGAATACCCTTATATTACTCCTCGCTTTATAATGTATCACATGTTTTCTGATTTCTATTTTTATCCTTCACGGATATAATTTCAGAAATTAGGACTACAGGTCCAAATAGTATATTTATTCAGCGAGTTTATTATATATTGTTCGCCTTCTTTTGTTTATATCAAATACGAATGCTTCTGGCATTCTTATAATATCATAGGTTTTGGATCCATTTTTCTTTTCTTGAGATAGCATGCTATTAAGAAGGCGAATGAATTGTCGACAATAATTTTAATAATTATTTGATATCTCTCGTATCAACATATATAGTTGATTGCAAGTTTTACGTCAATAATAATGAAATCCTCATCGTTTCCCAAATTTTTAGGATTTGACCGTTCTGTATCCCCGTAATTTCATTAATCTTTTGTTTAGCAGCTGCATGTACTTTACGGGTTTATATTCTTCAGGAATATCCTCTTCAGGAGGTGCAATGAGAGTGACTAACTTTTAATAATATATGTTATGGTCCACGCTTCTGGCGTTGGTTGAGCTCAAATATATTTTATCATGTGGAGATCTTCACTTTATATTATGTGGTCTATGTCTAGTAATATAAGACATAGTCACTCTTTTGTGATCAATACAAATGTATTGCAAGATAACGATTTTATGAACTTCAGGTTCAATCATACTTGTATGTATATTCTCTTATGAACTTCAGGTTCAATATAATACATTTTCTTGACATTCTTTAAGCTTCTAGCTTCTCCCCCTAGTGCCAAAAAAATGTACATCCTATATATATGATTATTGGATTGGACAATAAAACTTAGCCCTTCAGGAGCTTTAAACCGCAGGAGGGAAACGATTTATTCATTATTGTGCAAGTAAAGTAGGGGAAGATTCATAACATGATGTATATCAACCATAAAAAATAATGAATAATATTAGCAGGTATATATGCACATTAATGTATCATGTATATATTTTAAGATCCCATAATAATCAATATTGAGAGATATTTTAAAAACAGAGGGACTCTCATTTTGTTGTGCAAATTGGTCGACAAATTTGACCTCATTTTGGTCGTGATAGAAGTCAACAATTTTATCTAAAGCTTTACAAAAACAATACAAATCATGACATCCATAATTAATATAAGAGATGATTTTATTTAGGCACTTCTGGGCATGTTTCATCTCTTTGATGTCATCTTTATTTCATATTTATTTGCACAAAATTTAGTCCACTGCTTATGCTCTTGTTTTCACGATACTTTGTAGTGAGTGCTTCTGGCACACACAAAAAAAGGTATAAAAAGTATCGTGGTTTTCCAACAACTCTCATGATCTTCAATCATCGGTGATGCATAACCCAAAAGAGTATTGGGTCATTAATTTGTAAAGTGATAAATAATTTTTCTTCTTCTTCTTTTACTACTAATCTCTAAATATCTATGAACTTCTGGTCATAGGGATTGATTTAGAGATCGACATGCATTTTTATTCAATTAGATATTTGCACGTTGTTTAGATGACCATATGAATCCTTCAGGGATTATCATAGAATTTCATAACCCTCTTTAAATGAATAATCTCTAAATCTTTGTATAGTAGCATTTTATGAATATTAAGATATTCGTCTTCTGGGCAAATGCATATTATTTTCAATAACAATGATCACAAGATATATTCGCCTTCTGGGCCAATACATATCATTTTCAATAACAATGATCACAAGATATATTCGCCTTCTGGGCCAATACATATCATTTTCAATCACAATATCATTTTGAATTCCACTATAATATAGTACATTTTATTATATATATACATCTATCAAAATGAATATTATGTACTCATGAGATGAATTCTTGTAATAGTTGTGAATGAGCATGTGATGCATGAAAATTAACAAGTAATAATCGTATGTTTGAACCACTTTACAAATACTCTTTTAATCAACATGATACTAGGAATTCATATAACTTATACTAAGCAAGTGAATCAATACAAAGTTGCATGAGATATATATCATTCAATTTTAGAAGCACTACTAAATATGTCACTATTTATTTTCATGCTTCATTGGATCGAGAAATCATGGAATTTTGATCAATAACTTGATGTTTTGTCCAACCACAAAAATAGACATGAGATTAAATCATAATACTTTTATATCATTTTAACAAATAGGATAGTAAAAGAAAATTACAACCTCCTCTTTATCTTAATTTGATGCCCTTTTTTTCTCTCTAGTCATTGATATTTTAAAAGACAATGGGTTGGGTTCAACATCCATAATCCATGATAAGACGCCATTCTTATCCAAGATGTCAAGTATAAAGTTAAAAGTCATAACATACAATCATTATGTTTAATTGGTACATGCAACTTATTACCTTTTTAAACTCATATACATTGTAAATATCAAGCAAGTGAATCTATAAAAAGCCACATGAGTTAGAACTCATTTCCCCTTTTTTTAGCACATTATAAATATTTTAGATTTATAGGAACCTTAAACCCAAATATGATTCACACTCCTATTTCAAATCAAGTTTCAAAGGCTCCAAAAATTTTTATCCTTCCATATTTTGATTAATATCATAATAAAATCCGTTTAATGCCAATTGCAATTAATAATATTTCTTTTTGGGAACATAATATTTAAGCAACCCGCAAGTATTACAATTTTAAAAAAAAAGCTTATAAACAAAATAAGTATATAATTCAATGACCACGTTGTAACCATAAAATGGAGTTTTAAACACTCAAATCAGAGTTAGATTGGAGAAATACAACATCAAAGAAGAATTAGAAAGTTTTCTCATTTGAAAACTTAAGAACTCTGAGATTATATTATAATATTGTAATACCAATATATTATGCACTAGAGGCATCAAAACTAAAGAAAACTGAGATTTGAAACCATGCACCGATAAAATTAATCTTTGACGACATATATTGATATACACCAAGTGAAGAACTAAAGCTATGTAAAACAATGATTTAAAATAGCTACCTTGAATATTATTCAAATTAAGGTGCAAATAAGATGTACATGTACTCATAAATTCGTGGATCTACAACGAGCAAACTGAAAATGGATTTCTTGATTTATTGAGACACGTGAAGAAACCTTTAAAATACATGAATTATAAAGTCCTAATTAACTCTCTCTTGTTCATTAAGGGAATCAAGAATAGAAAATGCTAAAGTACAATCGTAGATTTACATATAACATGAATAATATTGTGAGCAAGAAATATTCCAAATAAAATATTGATGTGTGTCATGACTAATTGTCAATACTATTCAGAAATCATCAATTACTTGCATAAACAAAAGCATGCATGAGAAAACACTGAAATATATAAAATCTCAAAATAATAACATTTTTTGTTGAGAAATTACCATGATTATAATCAGCTCATGCTCCGGTCGATCATACAAGAAACTATCGTGCTGATAACGTGTTGTAAAACAAACAATCTAAAGAGAAAAGATTGGAGGGAAGAGAGATATGTATTTCCTTTTCATCTCATCAAATATGTACAATAGTCCCCTATATATAGGGTGAGGATGTAGTAGGGGTTACAACCAAAATAAATGGAATTACACCATATTAATAAGAGTAAAATCTACTTAAGCTATTGGGGGTTAAGGAAGATGAATCATCCACTAAACCTTTGGAATTCACAACAGTTTTCTAGTATTACTAAGTTGTTGTAGTTGTCTTTTTTTCCAAGAGATGTTGTAGTTGTTTCATTAAGTTGTTGAAGTTGTCTTTTTTCACTAAGTTGGTGTAGATGTTGCATTAAATTGTTGTAATTGTGTTAATAAGTAATTGTATTTCAGTTCTTCTTCTTTTATGGTGCATATGTATAGCCTTGCGTTTTTCCTAAGAATATAATGCACCAAAGGACAACACATCTTGTGTTGTCAATTTCAATTACATATGAATGACTCATGTTGAAAGCAACTTATGTCTTGTCAAACTCGTTATCTGCTTTTAGAAATTGCATTTTGAGTAACCTACATATTTAGAAACCTACGAATGTTAGCTTATGACATGTCAACCGATGGTGTTGACAAGTATACACAGATTAGTGAAAGTTGTGCAAGAGATTGCCTCCATAAGCACTGAAGTTGTCATTGATGTATTTGGTAATGAGTATTTGAGCACACCTACATCTGAAGACTTTGTATGACTACTTTACATTGGTGAGCGACGTGACTTTCCTTGTATGATTGGAAGTATCGGTTGTATTCATTAAGAATAGAAGAATTGTCTGCTTGCTTAAAAAGGAATGTTTCAAGGACATAATGGGAATACAACACTTGTTATGAAGGTTGTTGCGTCTCAACACCTATGGATATGACATGCATTCTTCGGAATTTCATGTTCATGTAATGACCTGAACGTATTGTGTTGTTCTCTTGTATTTGACAATATAATGAATGGACGAGCACTACCTGGTATGTTGTTAATGGTAACAATTATGAGCTAACCAATGACTACTATCCGAAGTGAACTACATTCATCCAATCAATCACCCTTACGTAAAACTCAAAATGATCAATTATTTGCTCAAGATCATGAAGCAGTACGCAAAGATGTCAAGCGTGCATTTGGAGTGTTTCAATCACGATATACAACAGTTTGAACGTCATCTTTTGCATAGAACAAAGAAATATTGTAGGATGATTTGCATAATATTGCATAATGAGATAGTGGAAGATGAACATGATACATGTGCTAATCATATTGATCTAACTGAATTCAACCAAAACAACCAAGGAGCGATGGAAGAATAGTAGAATATGATGACGATGAACCTTTTTAGTACTTCTCAAATGGAATTGTGAATATTAATGAATACTTGTGAAATAAAGATTAAGTTTGCAACAAGAACAAACATCTAGAACTGAAAAGTGATTTAGTAGAGAACATATGGTAGCGTTTTGGGCACAATAATCAATCGAACGCCTCATGTTATTATATTTTAATTTATCATCATGTTTCGGTATGATATGTAATCTTTGATTTTCTAAGACAATCATTAGTTTTTTTTACTTTTTATTCTTAATTTATGATTTTTAATAACTTACAATAACTAATTAGTATTGTTTTAAAATGTAAAAAATAATAATTCACAATAACTAATTAAGATCATTTAAAAACTGAAAAGAGAGCAGATAACACCTCCCCTACAGTAGCTTCATTCCCCTTTGAGTACTGATACACGGACACAGCCACGTATACTATGGGTGGGGGTTTCCCGATAAAAAATTATGACTTTATTTGTTTCGAAACAAATTGTGATTCCTAAAAATTTGAACTTATCCTTTCAAAAAAGACAAGATTGTTCACATTTTGTCCATATTCAGTCCAGAATGGACACAATATCCGTCAAGAATGGACATGACTGT
Source organism: Triglochin maritima (assembly GCA_963682175.1). NCBI lineage: Eukaryota > Viridiplantae > Streptophyta > Magnoliopsida > Alismatales > Juncaginaceae > Triglochin > Triglochin maritima. Next base: position 32,353,487 of record OY821785.1, read on the forward strand.
TCACATTCTGTCTATATTCAGTTCAGAATGAACACAATCTTCTTCCAAACTTAGTCCAGAATGGACATATCTGTTCACATTCTGTCCATATTCAGTCCAGAATGGACACAATCACCGTCCAAAATGGATATGATTGTTCACATTCTGTTCATTTTTAGTCTAGAATGGACACAGTCTCCGTCTAGAATGGACATGACTGTTTACATTCTGTTTATATTCAGTCCAGAATAACACAATTTCTGCCATAATCAACATGATGGTTCACATTTGGTCAATATTCAGTCCAGAATGGAAAGTCCAGAAAGGACACGATTCTCCAACTCAATTAGAATCACAAAATCGACATGATTGTTCACATTTGGTCCATATTTAGTCTAGAATGGACACAGACTCAGTCCATAGTGGTCACGGTTTGATCTAGAATTGACAAGAATGTGAACAGTCTGTCCAGAATGTGAACAGTCTATCCAGAATATGAACAATCTTGTCCTTCGTTAGAAGGATAACTTCAAATTTTTGAAAATCACGATTTATTTGGAAATAAATAAAATCACAATCATTTACTTTTCCTTTAGTTTCCCTCCCAAGTCCCAACCAATAGAAGTACAGAACCACACCAAACCCATCACCAAAATAATACCCATTCCATACATAATAAAACACCACCTCAACTTCAAAGTCCACACTACAAACCACATCCAAAACGAAAAATGAGCGCGTCGACGCCCGTCATCAAAGTCGCGGCCATCTCCGGCTCCCTCCGTCGCGCCTCCTACCATCGCGGCCTCATCCGCTCCGGTGGACCCCACAACCCCCAAACAAACTCCAATTTCTTCTCTCTTTTTTCCTCCAACGCTGACGGTTTTTTTTTGTGTGTGCCAGCGGTCCAGATGTGCGAGGAGGAGTCCGTCCCTGCGATGCGGATCGAGAACGTCGAGATCGACGCCCTGCCGCTGCTCAACGTCGACCTGGAAGCCGACGGGAAGTTCCCGGCGGCTGTGGAGGCGTTTAGGAAGAGGATCGCGGAGGCCGACGCGTTCCTCTTTGCCTCGCCGGAGTACAACTACTCGATTTCCGGTACTTTAAAATTTGGAATTCGAAATCGACGGCTTCTAACAGTGTTAGTTAGGTTGAGTGAGTGAGTGCTTGCTTGGGTTGGATAGGTTGTGTTCTTTTGCAGGCTTGAGCTTAATTGATGAACAACTGCTCCGTTTACGGTGCTTTGGTCGAAATTAGCTGTTTCGTTGGAAAATACAAATTAAGGATGCGAATGAGCTCATCAAGTGAGTCATTGCTGGTTTGGGTGGGCTTCTTTCTGTTTCTGTTTTTGTAAGGGCTTATGCTTGATTGGAGAGTAGTAGTGTAAAGAAGGCAGATGTAATTGAGTCAATGCTAGGTTGAGTCTGTCTTGTTAAGATTTTTTGTATGGGCTTAAGTTTGATTGATGAAATATTGCTCCCATACTTTGGTTGAAGATGAGTTAGATTGACTGAGTGAATGCTAGCCCGGTTCACTCGTTGATATTTTGTATGTGCTAAAGCTTGATCGTAGAGAGGTTACACAATTTCTTACTCTTTTGATGGAAATGACCTAGATTGAACATGTCGATCTTATGGCTAGCAATTTTTTTTGTATGGGCTTAAGCTTGATCAGATAAATATTGCTCAAATACTTACTCTTAGGGTGTATATGTGCCAAATTGGTGAGTGAATGCTAGTTTGGGTTGGCTTGTTAATAACTTAATATTTTGTATGGGCTTAAGCTTGATTAGAGTGGCTACTATAGTTCTTATGCTTATGGTGTAAACAAGCTAGATCGAATCGATGCTAGCTTAGGTTGGCTTGTTAATGTCTTTGTACAAGCTTACACTTGATTGAAGAACAACTACTCAATTTCCTACACTTTAAGGTATAAATGAGTAAGATCTAGTTAGTCAATGCTAGCTTGGGTTGGCTTGTTAATGTCTTTGTACAAGCTTACACTTGATTGGTGGACAACTAGAATTGTGGTGCTTTTGGTCAAGTCTTTGGTGTTCCAAAAGAATACTATTTAGGAGTGTAAAAGATCTAGATAGAGTGAATCCCTACTAGGTCAGTTTGGTTCCTTAGTGTTTGTTATGGGCTTAAGCTTGATCGAAGGTGAACTGCTTGATTTATTGTACATTTTGCCCAATTCTCAGTGTTTCGTTGGAAATTTCAGATCTTAGTGTTGTAAGCAAGCCAGATGGAGTGAGTAAATGGTAGCTCATTTTGGTTCTTTAGTATTATATACAGGGTAAAACTCAACCAGCTTGTCTATTAGTCTTGACAAGCGAATGACTAGTTTTGACAACGTTGTTCTTTGTCAATGAAGTAAATAGCAAGACCATAAAATAGCGAAATATGTTGATATGATTTCTTTTTGAAACCCGTCGAGCAACGGTGTGCTTGATTGTGACAGTCTTCAAGGAAGATCATTGCATTTTTTTTGAATTGGTTGTAAAAGTTGAATGAGATGATTTTAGGGTTATATTCCTTTGGCTTTTGTTCGGATTGAGGACTAAGTGGGTTCTTCAAGATACTGATCAAACTGAAATACTATTGAGTGTTTGGAACTGATTGCCTGATCGGAGTGCCACCAGTTTGGTTGGATTAGACACCTTTCATTGGATTAAGTTGTAATTTAAAATTTTAAGTTGAAATGAAATTTTGATTTGTGTTAACATATGAAGGAACATAAATTTCTTTACATGTTAATATCAGCAATTTAAACATGAATCTGAGTAGGGGACTACAGACTACACACGCGTTACAGCCTTAGAAACATCACAACAAATCAGTACCAAATTGGGCGACTGAACTATTAAGATCATGAAAGTGTCATCATTTGTAATTTTTGTCTGAAAGTTTATTCCCTCTTGCTCCACATATGATAGCTTTAAAACATGAGTGGACATGGTGTTGTGTCATTTATCATACTCGAAAGTTTCATGTATTTCTAAAGCTAAAGGACCCGATATCCACATCCAACACATTCCTCTATGCCTTAAAATGTCATATGTATAACGCAATTGAGGTCACGTGCAAGATGTAAATGTGAAGAATGTCTTCACTTTGAAAAAGAATGATTTTTAGCAAGCCCTAAAGGAATTCATCATTCAATATCGTCACTCAACACTAATTTGTTTTCAGTCGAAAGTTGAAACTCAAAAGTTCAAACTTTGGTAAGATATAAAATTATGACTTGGATTTTGTGTGCTTGCTCACAGTCATGTTGTAATTGTCTTGATCATGTTGTTGAAGGCTTACTACTTTTGGGTATTCGAGATTTCTATCTTATGTTTTAGAGTCTTGAAGAAGAGGTATGTCGGAATGTTTACCAATGCTAAATGATGCTGAAAATAGGAGCCAATTCAGATGATTAAATATGAGATTATGAATAAGAAAAAATCAAATTTTACTGACGTGGTTCTGAATGTTATTTTTGCAAGATCATTTTGAAGTGTTTCATATATTTTTATGCATGCAAAGCAAGACCTAATGAATTATTAGGCAAGATGAAGGGTGGAATTTTGAGGGGTTTCATTAGATCAAATAGAGCTTTCCTACGACATAAAGTCTCCATTAGAATGATTAAGCAACTAATATTTTAAAAATTCTTTAAATGATCTTTCTAGCAACTTATTTGCGTTATTGTGTTGTTGCTTTGCGAAAACATCACTGACCACTGAGTAGGACATTCGTTAACTGCATGGTATAATTTTTGTTATGATTTCTATTAACTTTCGACTTACTGGAAGTGCATTTTTAGGTGAGGCAAGCCATTGAGCTGTTTAGATTCATAATTATTTTTTTGGGATTCAGATTCTTATTTGGTATGGTAATTAGAGTTTTCAGACTATCATATGGTGAGGATATTAAGTACCGGAGATACCATAAACTTGAAAAAACATCATGGGTTTTCTCAAACAATAACAATTTAGCAACTACATTTGTTTCTTCTGAACTTGTGTTTGAAGAGTTGCTTAAGAAAAAAAAATTGTTTGGAAAGTCAAATGCATTGGTCTCTTGTCCTGCTGTTCATGTTGCTTTTGCATTTCGACTTGCTACAAAATTTTACAAATCATATTTAATTGGTCCTTAGGAGTTCAGACTTTGGAGCAATACACCAAAAATTGTTTTTCAAGACCCTCGGTCATGATCTGAACTGTTAGCATACGACCTACACTAAAAAATAAGAAAGATGTTTGATCAGGAGCAAGAGGCTACCTTTCTCATTAGATTGGTCCTAGATTAGAGAATCAAAAGTGACATTTGAATGAACTATGAAACCCCAATTTTTTCCACTCAAATCTTCAAAAAAAGAAATTAACTATTTATTAGAATGTCATTTGATTTATTCATTGTTCAATTTGTGGCTGTTCAGTGTCCTATTTTTTTGGCATCTGGAATCATGACTTTATCATATACTTATTTGAATGTCCCATGATCATGTTTTATAATCCGTGCTTGCATTATTGTCAGCTCCTCTGAAGAATGCCATTGATTGGGCATCTAGGAGCCCGAACCTATGGGCGGACAAGCCTGCTGCTATTATTAGCGCAGGAGGTGGTTCTGGCGGGGGACGAGCGCAGTATGATCTGCGCAAAGTTGGAGTTTTTCTCGATCTCCACTTCATCAACAAACCGGAGTTTGTTGTCCAAGCGTTCCAGCCTCCTAAGAAATTTGATTCCGATGGCAACTTGATCGATCCAGCGACCAAGGATAGACTAAGATTGGTGCTCTTGGCATTGCAGGCTTTCACACTGAGGTTAAAGAACACCTCTGGTTGAACCCTTGCTGGGTGGAATTCTTTTGATAATGTTAACATATTGCGTAAACCACAAACTATCTTGTCATTAAAGATCATCTGAACCCAGATGCTTTCCAGTCAATTTAGACCGTGGATTTCAAAATAATTTGGGTTGATTCATGTAATGTAACAAGTTTCACAGTTATAACATTGGCTTATAATTTGTATGATGTAATTGTGTGATTTGATAAACTTGCTTTTCTGTTAATAGAAATTTGTGAGCCAAATATGTTTGAAAGAAAAAAGTATTTTGTTGTTGTGAAAATATAAACAGCGATCAATGGAACAAAATCAAATAAAAGGTGATACTATATTGTTGGGAGAAAAAGAGGCTTGAAGATTTTCTTCCTGGCTTGTTATGTTAAATACAATAAACTCTTTTTATAATAAGCACAGAATTATGACAATGTTTTTCATTTTTTACTAAATGTGACTTTAAATTTCCTAATTGTAAAAACTGATATTAAAAGATCTTGGTTGTATTTAGTAACATCCATTTACGACACTCCTTTTGGGCACCTTTATGTTCATTTTCTGTTAAAAAATTATTGGTTGGAGAATGCAGTGGGAAATGACAAAACTGACTAAAGAAATTGGTTAGGAAGCTTTTTGACTAAGAAAAATCAAATGGGACTAAAACTTTATAAAAGAAAGACAAGAAATTAGAATAAATATTCTAAACTTTGTCTTTAAGGATTATTATAATTAGTTATCTTTGAGGGATGATTACATTTAATTTCGTCAATGAATATAGTTTATCAAATCTAAGTATACTTATTCCACATGCAAGCCAAGTGGCATATTGTTATGTCCCTAACCGAGATTAGGAAGCTAATGGAGATTAGAGGAGGATTAGGGCTTGCTTTGCATGAGAAGTTGGGTTGCATGGGGAAGAGGCGGGCTACAGTGGGCTGAGGTGAGTAGGGTGATGGTGAGGTTGGCGGGCACTGTAGCAGACAGGGTTATAAAACATAGTTTCTTCTTCTTCTTCTTCTTCTTCTTTTCTTCTCCATTCCCTCATTTCTTCCTTCCTTTCCTTGCTGGTGCGCGCGTTGGTGGAGCAGCTGCGGAGGCGTCGAGAGAGGAAGGTGCTCGTGCGAGAGAGGCACGGCGCGTGATCGAGGACGCGGAGGCGTGAGCGTTGCTCCGGCGTTTCTCCGGCTTCGAGAGAGGTATGTCAACTTGATAGTGTGTTTTGTTGTGTTGTTAACCCTTGTGAAGGGTTGTGTTGGTCGGACGGGGAGGTCGGAGGCCTCCTCGGTGATGTTTTCCGTGGAAAACCTCGGCTGGCGCGAGGTTGAAGACGACCAACGGTCGACCGGTTCCTTCGGGCGGTCGACCGAATGTAGTGTTTTTGCGCGACTTTAACCTTCACCGGTCGAACGATGCCTTGGGGCGGTCGACCGGTAGTGCATATTGCTGGTGAGTTGGGACGTTCTGCCTGTTTTCGGTCGACCGGTTCCTTGGGTCGTTCGACCGGAACTTAAGTGTACTGGATTATATTGCATGTTTGTTCGACCGATTGGATATTGCGTTCGACCGCTTGTATGTTGTTTGACCGTTGGAGGTTTGCGTTCGACCGGTTTTATGACTTAGAATAATAGGTTGACCCTGTCTGTTTTCGGTCGACCGAGACCCCTGAGTTGGTCGACCGATAGAATTGAATTTAATGTTGACCAGACTCCGGATTTTGACCTCGTTCGGTCGACCGGTTTTAGACCCTTGTTCGACCGTTGGGGGTTCTGTTTTTGAGCGCAGCGGTAGACCGTTTTAGGAGTACGGTCGACCGATTCCTTTCTGGAACCGGTCGACCGAATCACCTCTTCCGGTCGACCGTTTGGGCCCAGGACAGAATTCCTGGTTCCCTTTTTGAATGCCAACTTTGTCCACGGAAACCCGTGTCCTCGCCTTGTGCGTGAGCCGGGAGGTGACGGTGGGCGCGTGATGCGTGCCTGCCCAGGGACCGCCGTTGGGAAGAGTGTGGGCGTTCGGGACGCGTCACCTCCGTGTATGGACCGTGACTTGAGATGGATTGATGGGGCACTTTGTAGTATAGCAGGCCTGATGGATCCCAGTGTTGTTGTTGTGCGGGCACGCAACTGGCGTTGGGTGAGGTGACTACCGGCCCACGGGCTACGGAGGTCGCTGCCCTGCTTTTATAGCGGCGCAGTTGGTGTTTGCGGCTCGAGGAGCCTGATGACCTGGCAGACTTCGGTCTGGATCTGTCCGATGCTGTGCCGGACTGTTGTGATGGACCACCGATGTTGTGCCGGTGATGCCGCCGAGGTTGTGCCGGCGATGATGATTGTTGGGCCGAGGCTGTGCCGGCTATGTGGTTTTCCTCGGCTGGGCACCTACCGAGATGTTGTTGTTATACCTTCCGGGCGACGGCCCCGTTGGTCCCTGTGGCTCCGACCACTGAGATTTGCAGATCTGTATTCTATCGGCGCGCATGCGTGACAGAGGTTCCTTGCCGAACCCTTGAGTAGTGTAGCTGCGTGTGGGGGGTGCGATGTCGCGTGCTGTAAGGCTGCATGTACCTGCAGTAGGTCTCCTCGGGAGACTCGTTGTTGATTGTCAGACTGATGTCCTGTTTTACCCTTCGGGGGAACTGTTTTCCATTCTGTCGATGCCATGACATGCTATTAGTATGATAGGTTCATTTGTGTAATGCATGCATATAGGTGAGTTGGCATACGGGGTTTCCTTCTGGAAACTCAGGCATTGTTGTTATATATTTTCAGGACCGCAGTAGGTCCAGTTGGGTGGTGATCGGCGGGCACGCGCATCTTGGAGTCGGATCCTCTTCTCAGACCGCTGAGGTCGGCATGATTACGTTTTATCTTCTGTTGTCGTTTTGTTGTAATCATGTATTATTTGACAAACTCTGATGTAATTTTGGTGCACCGCTATTTGTTTATGAAAAGTAACAGTCCCGTCTTTGTTTGTTGAGTTCCTGTGTCTTGATTACAATTTTTAAATTTTCTGCTATTTCAGGATGTTACACATATATTTAGAACGGTATATATTCTTATGCTGAAATTCGCATCTCGGCTTAGTCTTTATTATTCTTATGTGATGTCGTGTCGTTTTAACGAACGCAAATACCAATTAATCTGGCGCTAAAAGCTCCTATAGTAAACTGTTAGGCAAAACAAAGCACCAGTGAAGCAAAAATCGACTTCTTAATACCGATAAAAAATAGTTTCTCAATGTAAATAAAATGACAATGATTGCAATTCGTATTGACTTTTATGAAAACTCTACAATTCTTTCACATAACAAAATTTCAGTGCCCAATTTGTATTACGTATGGACTTAAATACGAAGCCACATACCTGTATTAAAGTTATAAATTGGAATCTAGAAAAAGCGCAAAGAAAATTTTCAACCAACAAAATATATCTAAATATTTAGAAAAAGGGGGTTCATCTTTAAAAAGCGGGCCTAATATTCAACTTCTATGTGAATGATTAACATGGGTACGCTTATTATAAATGGTGCATTCCAAAGCATGCTTATAAGGGCACCCTTAACGGGGGTGCCCCGCCCGGGCGCCCTGGTCGGGCGCCCGGGCGCACCCCCGTTAGCGGGCGGGGCGCCCGTGGGGCGCCCGCCCGGGCGCTTGCCCGGGCGGTGGGCGTCCCAGGCAGACGCCCGGGCGCCCATGGGAGGGGGACACGTGTCCCCCTCCCATTGGTTATTTTTTTATTTTTTTTGTTTTGGTTTTTTTATTAATGGATTGGGTATTTGTTATAAATGTGGGGTAATAATTTTTTGTAAGTGATTAAAATTAAGAATTTTCCAGAACCAACAATTTCAAGTTAAATAGAAAAAAATTAATACAACAATACCATAACAACAATACATTAATAATAATAAAATACGAAATACAACCAACCACATGAAACATCTGTTAAAGGGAAATACAAACCATACGGACTACTACAACCCGAAATACAAACTAAGGGAAATACAAACCATACGGAATACATACTACATCAAACTACACGTACCCATTCTCTTCTGCCCAGGCGAGAAGTTTATCGATTACTTTTTGATCCTTCTCCGTCAGGTTGTCCTTCCTCATCAGAGAGTGAAGCATGTCCAACTTATTTTTTATTAAATGTCTCTGGAAATTCCTTTCCGCTAACTCCTCTTGCTTGGAGAAACCATCTTCTCTGACTTGGGCGGTGTATCGCATCTGTTGTGCAAGTTCTCTAACATCGGTGTCTCGTTCGGGGCGTAATGCACTCTTAGCCTTTTTCTTAGCCTTCTTCACACCTTCTGGGCGTGTAGACGACTCCGGCATCGGCTCTTCTGCATCCGAGGGTGATTGCGTCCTCGAGCCGTCCGTGCTCTTTCTTTTCCCAAGGCTTCCTGACTGGGGACTATTTTCATCGTGCAACTCCGGGGACTCCCAGTCAACACGCATGACATTAGCTCCGGAGATCACACTCTCCCATTTTGGGTACCTACGCAACATAACCCAAGCATCAAAATAAAGAAATTTACTAGGCCCATGATTTCGCTCGTAGATCACGTGCGCTTGTCGGACAACATCGTCGTCATTCTGGCCGCTCCTTTTCCGTCGGAATGCCTGATCGAAGCACCCGACCCACTTGTTCACAGCAGGTATAATTCTCCTTCACCGTCCTTTTAAGGACTCTGGGTTCCTTTCGGGTAGGCCTGTGCCTTCCACGGAGATGTCGTACACACGTTTCACCCTAGTCCACAATGAAGTAGACTTCTGGTTTGTCCCTGTCACCGCATCGCAACTGACTTCCATATATGCAGAGACAAGTCTCTCGTCCTCAGCTGTGGTCCACAACTTCGGATTGGCTTTGGCAGTTTGGACTTGCTTGCGGTGACGACGCTGTGGAGGTGGGGATGGTGGTGTGGGGGTGTGTCGTGGTGGGGACTCATCGTCGTCGTTACCCTCATCTTCAGTGTTCGCCATACTCTGGCGGCTATTTTGAGACAAGGGTCGGCCAAACATCTGGAACTGCGGTTGATTATAAGGGACTGGTGGTGCATATTGTGAGTATTGTGGGAATGGTAAGTTTTGATCTGGGGACGCGTAGTGGGAGAATTGTGGGAATGGTGAGTTTTGGTCAGGTGGTGGGAATGGTGGTGCGTACTGGGAGAAGTCGGGTTGTTGGAATGGTTGTTGGTAAAATGGACGTGAGGGATATGGTTGTGGATAGCGTGGATGCGGATTTGATTGTGGAGGAGGGGGGGAACGATTGTACTCCGGAGAAGACATTGTGGGAGAAATATGGGATGTAAGTTGAGTTTTGAGTTTTGTGGAAGAGATATGAGGTGTAAGTTGATTTTTGTGTAGGGTATATATAGAGAAAAAATTAGACACTGTGCAATCACGTGGATTACTTTTCTTTCACGCGTATACTGTACATTCACGCGGACTATTTTGTTTCACGCGTATACTGTAGATTCACGCGGACTACTTTTGATTCACGCGTATACTGTGCAATCACGCGTATACTGTGCAGTCACACGCGTTTCGAAATTCAAATATTCAAATTTCAAATATTCAAATTTCAAATATTCAAAATTTTGTGTTTAACAGTGATTAATATTGTTAATTAATTAATAGTAATAATAAGTATATCGCGAATTAAAATTATAATGTAATTAGAATTAGATTTATATATAATGTATTTTGTTAAATGTTGTGTGAGAATTAAATTTGTTTAATTAAGAAATGATGTGGATGAAAGAGAGTGTAGGGTGGGTGGGGGTAGCCTGGGCATGGATAAGGGGATTTTTTGGGTGGGTTGGGTGAGCTGACGTGGCAGAGAGAGAGTGCAGGGCGCCCGGGGGTAGCCCGGGCGCTGTTAAATATGCTCTAACATTATCCCGAAAGCACGTAGACAAAAACATTTCGTGATTTTGTTTCATAATGGGTTTTTTTGGGCACAAGGAGTAAGAAATCCAAATCCTTAGGATTACAGTTACCGTTCGGCTTTTTTTAATAAATAAATATATTAATAAATTAGGGCATATATTTATAATGTTTTGAATTTGAACTTATTAAGATGGATCCCGGGATGACAACGCGATTCCCCACCCTACTTCCCATGCACAAGTGACGTGACTGTCACGTGGGGAAGGAATGGGTGAGTTGGCAGTTTAATTTCTTTATGTTATGTAGTGTTTGAAAACGAAGGAAAGTTAGTGGGAAAAGGGAATGATGAGTTAATGTTGCGTACATGTCTGACATTTCTAACATTTGTGTGTGAACATCATTTATGGCTTCTGTCCTGAACTTGCTTTATCAGGATAGAAAGCTATCTATGTAAGGACAACATTTACGGTGACATGCATTTATGTGTGAACATTTATGGTATCTATGTAAGGATAATTTCATCTATAAGAGTAATCAATCTTGGAGGGTAATTTCACATAGATACAAAGGTAAATTGATGTAGATGATGAGATAAATCTAGGGTTGTGCAATCGGTCCGGACCGGACCGAACCTGGATAATCTCTGAGGTCCAGACCGGAGATTGGTCTGGTCCGGTCCAGAACCTTTTTTGCTTTAAAATTTTAAAAAAACGGATCGAAACCTAGACCGGTCAAAAAACCTAAACCGGACCGGTCCTTACTCAGCCCTAGGTAAATCCATAGTGTGGAATCATCATTAAGAACCCTATTGGTGCACATTTGGTGATAATTTTATCAGCTTATACAAAACTGAAGGTAAACCCATGAACTAGGTGGGGTAATTAGATATACACAATAAGACCAGAACCCGGACCGATCCTTGCTCGAATCCATATAGTAGAATCAACATTAAGAACCCTATTGGTGCACAATTGGTGGTAATTTTATCAGCTTATACATAACTGAAGGTAAACCCATGAACTAGGTAGGGTAATTAGATATACACAATAAGGTAAATTGATTTGTTATTTTTTTCTTCGTTGTTGTAAGCTTTGGTGGAGAGTAATTTAAGATTAACAACAAGGTAAATACAAGTAGTTAGTAGGCATATGCTGAAAGATGTTGAATAACATTTTGAGAGGAATATGCATGAAGGTAGAGTAGAATCTTCATATGTAGCATTAAAGTTGAGCTTACTTGAGTCTAAGTCGGACGCATAAAACGAAGCCATAACATCTAGAAAAGTAAAACTTAAAATGTGCAACTCTTTCTCCCCTCGCATAATACTTCAAGACAGCCCACGAATACCATCCAGAAATGTTTTCCATCTAAAAGGATCACCGTCTAACTTAACTACAAGGACACTGTTGAAGGTCTTGGACCCTAATTTGGTGAAGAACAAAAGTCGGCCAACTAATGTTAGGTTAAAGTCTACTAATGAATTTAATGTACTCATCCTATTGAATCAAATTATCCACTCTCAAAAGTAGATTTACCCCAACCTACCACTGCTTCTACCAATTGGATTTATCAATTAGGATTACCCTGCTAGTGACTTGGATAGAATTGGATTACTCTTCCATTTGCACTATCTTATTGACTTGGATAGAATTTACGAAACAATTTTATTCTTTTGCGTGTGGAGATTACCTCTCAATGTGGTTGAGATTACCCTTACATTCTCTTTATTCAAGGTGATCACCAATAATGATATTGAATGCAAATCAAATAACAAAATAATCTAAACTGAAATAATTTGGTTTGATTTTTTACTGAATAAAGAGAATACATTAAAACTATCCATTATGATGTTTGAGTTTATCCCTCCCTACATATTAAAATACTCCTCGAGCCCAAACTGTGCTCTATTTATGCCCTTACACCTTAAAAATACATCAAAAACCCCCCTGACATAATACTTCAAGAAAACCCATGAACACCACTTGGAAATATTTTTCATCTAAATGGATCATCGTCTAACTTAACTACAATGACACCGCTGAAGGCCTTGGACCCTAATTTTGTGAAGAACAAAGGTCGTCCAAGTAATGTTAGGGTAAAGTCTACCAATTGAATTAGATGTACACATCTTATTGAATCAAATTACACACTCTCGAAACTAGATTTACCCCAACCTACCATCCCCAAATTAGATTTTTAGGGTAAGTTAAATTCAATAAAATGGTAACTCGAAATAATAATCGGGGTAAGTTGAATTCAATAGTAGAGCAACCCTAATTGAATCCAATGTACCCCAACCTATTGAATCAAATTACTCACTCTCAAGACTAGATTTACCCCAACATACCATTGATTCTACCAATTGAATTTATCAATTAGGATTACCATGTTATTGAATTCAACTTATCCCGACTATTATTTTGGGTTACCCTGCTATTTAATTCAACTTACCCCAACAATCGATTAAGATTACCTTGCTAGATTTACCCTGCTTGATTCAACTAGATTTACCATGCTATTGTATTCAACTTACCCCGTCCATAAATTAGGATTACACCCCACGATTACTCCCACTCTACCTGTGAGTTACGATCGATGTCCAGTTTCTTATCAATCACCAACGAAGTGATCATATACCGCATCAAAGCGACCAGAAAATGATTTACAAGGACAACAATACCAAGACTGATGTTAATTCAACACATGCAAAACATTACAACTTACAATACCTTCAAAACACAAACTTACATAACGAACTTAGTACCAACCACACATTATTCATAGACGCATACATCACAACAACAACTCAATCGACCACACCAGACGATCGGAAAAATAAATTCGTTATAGTAACTCCCTCCCTCTGCATGCATTCACTTAGCCGGAGATATTGAACTTGACGTCGGGCTTCTTAACCTCCTCATTGGGGACAATAACAGGGAGCACACCATTCTCCATGGAGGTCTTGACCTGATCCACCTTGACGTTCTCTAGGATGTCATTGGTCTATCTTCTCTTATGTTACTTACCCTGAGTATTTGTTGAACGTTTTATATTAAACCGCAAGTGCACGGCGTCGGTGAAGACGTGGAAAATACGGGTCGTCCACAGGGAGGTGAGCAGTCTCTCGTTTGGACGAAATCAAGTGGCAAAAATAGGGAAGAGAGTTTGATTATCCTAATCTACGCTATACTACACTACGAAGTAACGCATGCATAAACGAACAACAATCGATGAACTAAAACTTAACTAAGAACGAAATAAGTGTGTTGGAATTCAGAAATGGAAAACCCCTAAGGGGTGGAGTGAGTGCACACGCGCAAAGAGGTGAGTGTTGAACACATTCTTTAAGCACAAATAAAGGTAGTGTTTTCATGCATAGGAAGTGTCTAAATGTTATGACAAAACCTATCAATCCATTCACTAAACTAGTTGATTAACATTTACATACACAAGTTGGTTATTTCAGAACCTAAACAAGCATGAGAGGTGTCTAATCATCTTGACAAAACTCATCAAGTCATAAGTTCTATCCTAAACAAGCAAGCATACATTCATGTTTTATCAACACATTGTATATAAAACATTCATTCCATTCTCTAATGCATGTATGAACATCATCTCCACCCCAAAGGGGGATGGATCTACTCACTACACATTAGACTAATTATTAAACTAAGCAAGGAAAGTATATTAACTAAGCTATTAAAACTAATGAAATTAAACTAAGTAAAACAAGCAACATGAAACAAACAACATAATAAAGAAACTTTTATTAAAATGACTCACAATTCAAGTAGCATCCTTCTACTTTAGTGTGTGCTTCAAGGCCTCACTTCAAGTAGGAAGAGTAGTCACTCAAAATGTGAAGTGATTACAATAGAAGGTGAAGAGTTCTATTTATAGCCATAGAAAGAGGTAATCCGGGACAATCCCCCGGTATGAGACTAAACAAATACCAAAAATAGAATAAACACTTTAATACATGTGCCCGCGAAGTTTTAGCGGATCCAGAGAGATCCAGACCGCCAATTGGCGGTCCATAAGCTTTGGATCCGGCTGGAATTTGTTGTGGGCTTTTCTGGATTTCTTTGTCGGTCTTTGATGCATATACTTTGTTTATTGGAGCTCCGACCCGAATCTAATTGCCAAAATACTCCCCATGATGGTGTGGAGTTTTCTGTTTTGCTCTTTGGTCATTTGGTCTTACGTTCAGGTCCTCCCTTGCATCTTAGTCCAGAGGTCTCACAATTCAGTCATTTTCCCTGCTTTTGGGTCCTTTTATGCTTCATCTCTTCAAACATATTTATTTCTGAAATTCAAACATAAAACTCGTCACATAGCATTGTTTAGGTGAAAGATAATGGATATAAGATACAAATGTAAGCATGAAATGATGTCAATCAGTATTTTATGAATTTACCCTGAGTACTTTACGAATTTACCCTGAGTACATTATGAATTTACCTTGAGTACCAACCATATCTAAAGTATGAAGGGGTAACTTGAATTCGATACTAGGGTAACTTGGTTTAAATAGGAAAAATTTAATGACGGTTTGTGGAGGTAACTGTTGGTTTTTTGGCCTTAATCTATGTTTTGTTGATTTAATCAACCCAATCTTAATTATAATCAATATATAGTAGCACACATAATGCATAACATACATATTGTATTGTGCTAAGTTCTACAGGTGATCAAGACTCAAGGAAGAAAATATTCAAGTCAAGACATGTAATCAAGCTAAATTGAAGACATGTAATTTGTATTTCTTTTGAGTCTTAGAAACTATGTGTACTTGAGCATACAAGAGTAAATAACCAATCAAACACACACAAAGTTCCTTATAGAAGTCACACACAAAATCTCATAACATTTGGACGTCAATATGTCACCTAAAACTTAGACCAAAAATCACTAAACCAAAACCTAAGCTTTCTGAGCTAAATCGGTCGACCAAAACAAGTTTTTTGTTCGACCGGTTTGGTTCGTTTATTCTGTTATAACCAATAGTGATTTACCGGTCGACTGTTGCAAGCCTTTTGTTTGATCGTCTACACGTGTCAAGTGACCGTTAGACTTGTCTTATTCTATAACGGTCGGATTTCCCAAAACCCCAAATTTACCAGACTTTCGGTTGACCGATATTCACTTAGCGGTTGACCGATCAAACAAACTTGGTCACCCTGAACACTCTGGAAGTTTTCGGTCGAACGTCTCCTAGAGCTCGGTCGACCGAAACTCTTTTTCTCATTGAACCCAGAAGTGCCTAGAAATTTCCGGTCGAACCAACCATTCTGTTAGTTCGACTGATCCATCTTTTACCAGACCAAAACCCCTAGAATGGTCGACCAATCCCCAATTTAGTTCGACTGTTCACTTAAGTGGACTTAAGTTATAGCCAATTTTGACCAACCAGTCGACCGGTATGCCCGATTCGGTCGACTGAATTTGTCCTGAAATGTGTGTTGCAGTTCACTGTTTTGTGTTTCTTACACACCCACTTACCACACTTATCCCTAACAGTTATAATACCTTAGGAGCTTATAAATAGAGGATTGAACACTTTGTTTAAACAACTCTCCTACACAATTGTTCTATACATTAGAGAGAAGTCTCCAATCCCAAAAGCTCCAAATCACACTCTAAGCCTTAAACGTCCACACATTTGATCGTAGCCAAATCCTACTCAAAGTGTGCTAGAGATAGAGAGTGTTGTTCCGCTCTAATTGTTTGTCAAGTAGCAAGGGTCTTGGTGGAAGCCCAAGACAAGAGTATAGACTTTGGTGAGAGCCCAAAGTGATCCTCTCAGATTGTGAGAGAAGAAGCCAAACTCGGCGAGGGTTGTTTGCGAGTTTGAAGAACTGTAAAATGCTTAATCTTGGCTGGAATGAGATTGATAGTGAAGACGTAGAAAGAGCTCGAGGGCGATTAAGTGGAGCTTGCAAGAGAGGAAGTAGGTGGGAGACCGAACCTCTATAAAATCTTCCGGTCATCTTGTGGTTTGCATTGTCTTCTTTACTTGCTTTTGTTTTTATTCCACTGCATCTTTGATTGATTAAGAAAGTAGGGAATTAGTTTAAAAGTGATTAGAAGTAAGTCATACACTATCCTACAGTAACCCCATTTAAAAGAAGGGGTAACTTTAATCTAATAGCAGGGTAACACAGATTAAATAGAAGAAATTAACTTGAGATCCAATTGGTAGAGGGATGGTAGGTTGGGGTAAAATCTAGTTTTGTTGGGGGTAATTTGTTTTTGTAGGACGACTAAGTTGGAGTAAATAGAATGGATTTAATGTTAGTTCGTGGGGGTAACCCTGTATGATAGTAATAGCAAGGTAATTTGGAATAAATGAAAGGATATGATTCGTGGGGGTAACCTTAATTGATAGACAGGGTAAGTGGAATTCAATCGCAGGGTAACCATAATTCATATCCAATTGCAAGGGGATAGGTTGGGGTAAACCTAGTTGTCATGGGGGGTAATTTGATTAGGACGAGTAACTAGGAGTTAATAGAATGTATTAAATGATGGTTTGTGGGAGTAACCCTAATTGATGGACGTGGTAAATTGAATTCAATAGCAGGGTACATAATCATAATTGGTTGACAAGGTAAGTTGAATTCAGTAGCAGGGGTAAGTTGAATGCAATAGCAGGGTAACCCTAAATTAAAAGACAGGGTAAGTTGAATTCAATGACATGGTAACCCTAATTGATAAATCAATTCGTAGGATATAGTTTAGGGTAAATTTAGTTTCTAGAGTGGGTAATTTGATTCAATAGGACGGTTACATTGAGTTTAATTATTGTAGCATAGCAATAGCAAGGTAAATGAGATTAAATAAAATGAATTAAAATGTTTATTATTACCTGTACGTCGAACCCAAACTCCCTCTGGTTCTCGATCCTCCTCGACCCATTCCTCGACGCAATCATTACGTTTTACGGTTTAGGGTTTATGAAATTGTGTCTGACTTAGATTCAAGTAACTCAACTTTAAATACCTTAGACCTTACATCATCTCTAATGATCGTTTGTGAGATTGGAACAACTCCTCTCCAAAGAAAGCACAAAATTCCATTGTTTCTTGTTGCCTACCAAATGCATCCATTAGCAAAAGGAAATCTTTTTTGGGCAATTCATCTAGAATTTTGTTTACATCTTTTCTCCAACGGTTTGCATAAAATGAGGAACATATGTCGACCATGCTATTAATAGCTGGGTAAAACTAGTGGATTGTAGTCTGGTAAATCTAGCAGGGTAATCCTAATTGATTGGCGAAGGAAGTTGAATTCAATACCAAGGTAACCCTAAATACTAGACGGGGTAAGTTGAATTCAATAGCATGGTAACCTTAAATAATATATGGCGTAAGTTGAATTCAACAACATGGTAACCTTAATTGATAAATCCAAATGGTAGAAGGGATGATAGATTGGGGTAAATCTAGTTTCAAGAATGGGTAATTTGATTCAATAGGACGGGTACATTGGATTTATTTACTTTAACTGTGGACTTTAGCCTAGCATTACTTGGGTGACCTTTGTTCTTCATCAAATTAGGGTCCAATACCTTCAGCGGTGCCCTTGTTGTTTAGTTAAACATGTGGGTTCTCTTGAAGTATTATGTTCGGGGGGGGGGGAGTTGCACCTTTTGAGTTTTGCTTTTGTAGATGTTATGACTTCGTTGTATGCGTCTGACTTAGATTCAAGTAAGCTCACCTCCCATGATCGCTCGTGAGATTGGAACAACTCCTCTCGAAAGAAAGCACATAACTAAAATGGAAAACATATGTCGACCCTAAAAAGTTGAATTCAATCTTGTTGGTAAATGGATGGTAGGATGGGGTTAATCTAGTAGCGATGTGGGGTAATTTGTATTAATCGGATGGGGGTAACTTGGGGTGTAAAATGTATAGTTGGTTCGCGGGATAACGCTAATTGATGAACATGATAAGTTGAATTCAATAGCATGATAAATTGTATTAAATAGGAATATAGGATGAATTAAATTATGGTTCGTGGGGGTAATCATAATTTATAGATGGGGTAAGTTTGTCAATTTACATAAAATGAGAAACATATGTCCAACCGGTAGAATTGATGGTTTGTTGGGGTAACTTTAATTGATAGACTAGGTAAGTTATATTCAATAGCAGGGTAAATCTAGTTGAATCTAGCAGGCTAAATCTAACAGGCTAACCCTAATTGATAGGTGTGTAAGTTGAATTTAATAGGAGGGTAACCCTCAAATTTGACCGAGTATGTTTTAACTCCTTCATTTTGTGGGTATATCTTGTTTTTCAGGAGGTTGATGGTGATGAGGTAAGTTTCAAACAACATTGGGCTCTTTCGAAGGAGTCGGTGGGTGGCTTGAAATAGACAACCTATTCATCTAGACACAAGAACCAATCGATACTTAAATTTTGTAGTCAACTTCAATAGGACCTAAAAAACATAAAAAAAACCATACAAATACTTCATGCCACGTTATCCACATATAAAACAATATAACCACATTATTCACAAACATAAAACAACATTATCCATGCTAGATATAGATTCAGATAATCACATTGAATGCACTAACTCAAACTTGAAGGATGATATTAAATTAAATGAGGAGAAAATCACAATAACAATAAAAAATGAATTTAATTAACAAAATTTATACAACACGTAAATGTTAATAGATAACGTAAAATGATAGAAAAAATATAATAAATCATGAAAATATATATGCCTATTGGAGTTTCCTCCCGCAGGCGCTAGAAAGAGGAGGAACATCCAGGTATATTTTGTGGGTATATCTTGTTTTTCAGGAGGTGGATGATGATGGGGTAAGTTCCAAACAATGTTGGGTTCTTTCGAAGGAGTCAGTGGGTGACTTCAAACATACAACCTATTCATCTGTGTTGGACTTGTTTAGCGAAAAGGAGGGTCTGCATCCAGAGGCATCTGAGCTAACTGAGGTGTGAAGTCATCATCCTTAGACCCGTCCATACTTAAATTTTGTAGTCAACTTCAATAGAACCTGAAAAACACAAGAACCATGCAAATACTTCATGCCACATTATTCACAAACATAAAAACAAAGAAATGTAGAAGCATTTAATGGAATCGAGTAGCAATAACAAAGAATGAAAGAAATCCATAGTTACACCATATGAAGTGAGGAGAAAACCAAAAAAGACCACTCATGAAGCCAAAAAGGTGATGAAAATAAGCTTACATGCTTTGGATGCCATGATGAGGAGGGTGAAGAAGAGGCTGGAAGAATGTTTGGATGGTTCAAAAGCATGTCTCTGAGGTTCATTAATGGTTGAAGACATGATACAAGTTCATTAATGAGCAGTTCAAAAGATGAAGAGAGATATTTTTGGGGGAGAGAGAGAGAGAAATGATGGTACAAGATAGAGTTTGTTGTCTTCATGGAGAGAGAGAGGAGATTATAAAATGAGTCAACCAAGGTTGTTTAGTTGGCTTGTCACGTCATACCTGCGTGAGATGTGCGTGGGGGTTCGGGTAGAAGTCAACTTTTCTTATTAAGATAACACCCGCTAGAAATAAAGGTAAAAACAAGTGTTTGAGTTCACTTTTGTCTATCTCATTTCAAGTTGTTTGAAATTTATCATTAAGGTTTCATTTGCCTAACAGAAGTATTAATACGGGTAACTTTACAATAGAGTAATTTGAAATTTAATATTAACAGAAGCACCTGCTAGAAAACGGGGAAAAAAGACGAGTTTGAATCACCGTTAACGTTCAACTTTTATGCAATAAATAGATATATTGATATATCCAAGTGTCATATATTTAGAATAATTTGAATTTGAAAGATGTAGCTTAATACGCGCTACTTAAACAACGGCTTTGAATAATCATTCCCATTCATATTTCTTCCTTAAAAACATTACTATATTTAGGTTTGTATTCAGAGTGATTTGAATTTAAACCAATATTACCGTTCAGGGTTTATCTATATCAACATATCTAAGGTTCATCATATTTACAGTGTTTCAAATTTGAATTTGAATTTTAACAGAAGTACCCGCTAAAAATAACGGTAAGAAGAAGAAGCCCTGTTTATAAGTGGTCTCAACCCCTCTCAATCTCTCAATCTCTCCACTCTTCTTTCTTCTCTCTCGATTTGATCAAGTGTTGTTGTTTTCGGGCTTCGACCACTTTTCCGGTCCCGTGTGCCAAATCCAGAAGAAGGTTTTAGTCCTTCAAGTTTTTCTTCTCCTTCTCTTGTTCTGTTAACTTGTTTTCGTTTTGTGTTAAAGTGGGTTTTTTTGTAATTGTTTTGTTTGATTTCTCTGTTTGTTGTCCAGGCTTTTCGCTTGAAGCCGAATTCTTTCTGAAAAATTGCAAATTATTACCTTTGCTTTCTTGATTAATTATCGTTTCTGTTTATTTCTTGATTTTTCTGTTTTTCTGCTTTATTATTTGATCTGCTCCAAATTAGTCGAAGGGTTGCAATAACAGGAACGAGTGGAATTCAATTAAATGTCATCTTCAATACAATGTTTTTATTTTTCCTAGTTTCAAAATTATCATTGTTTTTTTTTTGCTTTATCGTCTCTACGGTTAAAGCAGGAACAACTAAGGGTTGTTGTTTTTGGACTCTATTCTTTCTTCTTATGGTAAATTCATATTGACTTTGAGATTGTTCGGTCGAACTTTTTTCCTTCCATCCACTGTTTATCCGTAGTTACATTCTTTCTGAAGATCTCTAAATTATCCTCTTTGATAACTCAACTCGTTCTTTTGTTAATTTCTCTATTTATTGCAGACTGTTGTTGATTAGAAAACTGAAATTGCGGCTTTCATTAGCAGCACAAAGATGACCTGTAATTAGCACGGATGAAACATGCTTCTTATTTGAGTTATTAGTAAGTATATCATTTATTCCAATATTACGTTATGAGCTCTGGTTTTGCTTTCAGTATTTGTTATGCGGATGTAGAGTTTTTGCTTCTTTTTATTTTATTTTAAATCAACCGATAAACATACTTATTTGTTCTTGTTGTTTCTCATGAAAATAAGAAAGAAGCCCAAACATTGTATTTGCTATTTCAAACGAAATTATGTTTCTCTTTTGAAGTTTGATAAATTCACAAATCAAGTGCGCGCACATTTCCATGTTCCAAATCAGGTCTCTCCTTTGGTCGATGATTCCGGGTATGTGATCTTTCTCCATTTCGAAATTTACCACTGCACTGGTTTATTACATTAAGTTTCTGTAGGACTTACTTAGGTTCTGAAAACTAGTTTTCAGCAACGCTAGGCCGTTAACTTAATTACCCTTTAGCATTTGGTTTATCACTAAATGCAAATGCTCTCGAAGTCAAATTGACCAACATTGGTCAATGCACATGAACATCACAGAACTTCAAAATAGTATAAGGATCGGTGGAGTCCCGACATGCTAACGGAAGGCCGTCATTTTGTTATCATCGGATGTACAAAACCATCGTCGTGTCTTACTTCTGTCTTTGTTGTTCATCCTTTAAGCATGGTTTTTGAAGCTAGGGGATTAAGTCTCCCCTGAAATCAGATCTCTGTTCTTTTTAATTGTCATACTTGTTGTTCCTTTCGCTGTCTTCTTTAAATATCAAATGACAAGTTTCTAAATTGGATTGCTTTAGGAATCAATCTTGTCTTCCATTCCTGCCATTTCCTTGTTTCCCGTCTTATGCTGTATCTTAGGAGACAGTTAGTTAACCTGTGTCCATTTGTGATCAAACAACACTTCTTTCCAATTGGAATTAAGCTGGCTTCATGTTTTAGATTTCAATAACATCATTTCCTTATTTTTTTCATATGTCCTCATCTCTTCACCTGATAGACACATGGAAATTATATACATGTGCTTGTTTTATCGTTTATTTCAACAAGCCGAATTCTAGCTGCAACGAGGCATTTACCAGTCAGCTCGTTATTATGTTAGATAAGCTAGATTCCGCTAAACCTTGGGACGACGCCTAATCTTTCTCGTGATGGTCACTTCCTCGATGAAGACTTGCTTTGGTGTGGCCCAGATTTGGAGGTTAAGTCCGAGTATGACCGAATCTATGTGGTGAAGATGAATGTGTGCAAAACAGATGATCAATATCCTCGTCCACTTGGTTGCACAACCGACACTTTGGGTCAACTCGCACCCCACATGAGCCAAGGAAGGCGGTGGTAGCTAGGCTTTTTTGAAGGTTTCACAGGGTGATAGCATGGTTAAGCTCCCAGGAATCCTTTAAGGGTGGTAAACGCATGCTTCCTCTGCGCCCCCCTCCACAAGTCCACTAGTGGCGGTGATTGATGTGTCTAGGATAGTGGCCCATAAATGGACCACGATAGTAAATCGTGGCCCATATATTTATGAAAAGATCGGCTTACCCACCCAGGGGTCTTCAAAGAAGAGCATGTGTTCGTTTGTCCCTACTTGACAGTGGAAATGCTTAGTTGCTATCGCACAGACTTCCCCATGCCCAGGAGCACTGCGACGGCGATCGAACTATCCAGATGCTTTGTTTTAGAAGTATGTAACCCTCATCCACAGGAGCCGGAGAGAAATTGAACCCCGTAAGTAGCCAAAAAAGGCGCAACATTCCTGCATCATTCCAATCCATGAGGCGCTGCAGCCCCCAATCCCTCTTCCTGCTTTAGGGTACAACAATCGTTCCAGGACACAACCAATAAGGATTTCTTCCAGTCGCCCCAAACGAAGTGCCACATGATAGCCTCCATATCCTTCATCACCGAGCTTGGTTGGAGGAAGGTAGAGCTCCGGTAAATACCGAACGATGCATATACGCGACCAGGATGCTAGCCGTGCTCTAACCTTGCTTATAAGCTGCATGTAAACTCCTCTGCTCATCCTCGAGGTAAATAGTGGTATTAGGTAGGCCCAACCAATCCAGAATAGTTGCCTTCCCCATTACGCGACCCCCAAAAAAGAACTAACTCTTCTCCGAGAACGACTTCATGATGCTTCTGATCGTCCGAACGTTGGCTAAACACCTCTAGCAAAGACCAATAGATCATCTGCAAACACGAGGCGGGAGACATGCACCTCTCTGCAAGTGAACGACTCAAGTGTGCCTTGTCTCATGCCACGCCTGAATATGTAGGGTGAGGTTGCAATAAACTGGTCGGACCTCCCATGCACAAAATAATCGGACTTGGCAATCGTGTCGTGTCGTATACTTTCGTGTCGTATTTTTTTACGTGTACAAGGCAATTTCCCAAGACACGAACAAGACCCGGAAGTTTTTCGGGTCCAATAAATGGGACACGAACACGACACGAATCAATTCGCATAAACACGAACCCGACCCGAAACAACATGAATATTTAACGCTTCTCAGAATTTACTCATAAAATAATTTATTAGAGTACAACAAATTCAGAAACACAACTCACTTGACAATCGGTGGAACAACACTTCAGTGATGCAGACTCTGACATCATCCTTGAAATACCCATTTGTTCAAGTACTTGTAGTAGAAAACTTCAAGGAACCGAGTCATACGCTTTACAAAGCCCAAACTTTAGACACGTGTGACTCTGACATGTGTCCTTGTGCATTGATTCGTGTGACATCTCTCGTGTTCTAGGAGGATTTTGTCTATGATGCGAATCCATTTGACAAAAGCACTTTCGATTTCTCCAACAAGCCTAGGGAGGGTTGCCTTCAACCTGTTACCTAGTAGCTTTGTGAGGAACCTATAAAACTGGGTGCATAACGAGATCAACCTATAGTCCTTCAGCCCATTTGGGGTAGGTAGCTTGGGAATCAAAGTGATCGACCTCCGGTCCAACTCCTTGAGCATGTTCCCATTTGTAGCAAGGAGACCACTACTGCAAACATATCCTCCTCAATAAAAGCAGGCATCAAACTTGCCCGACCCCAGGGAATGATCCTCACTAGCCTGCATCACCACCTGCTCAAGTTCCTGCATGGAAATGTGGTGGGAGCATCAAGAGATTAATATCTCTGGGTATGTCAATAGTTTGCGTGTGTATCGAACAAGTTAGCAAAAAAAGGAATGAAAAGAGTCGTGAATATCAGGCTCACTGGTAATCGATCCGCCTAATAATGTTCCTGACTCTCTTAGTTTAAGTACTGTGTGGAAGAAAGTTGTATTCGAGTCACCCGCTTTCAGCCACTAGACTTGTGACTTTTGTTAGAGCACATATTCTTCATATGCAAAGACATGCTCCAACGTTGCCTTGCTCTATCACTCTTTATCCTACCATTCTGGATTACCAGGTTGAAGTTGCAAGGTGCACGACACCTCTTGAAGTTGGCGCCTGGCCTGGAACCCTTGATCATACCGTCCAAATATTTCTTTGCTCCAACCCACTAAGTACTCCCGGAATATGGACAACTTGCTCGCAAACCTGTACATAGGGGTCCTTCTGACCCATATCGTCCATGCATGTGCCACTACCTAAAAAACTCGTCATGCTTGACCCACACATTGGTGAACCAAAAAGGAGTTCGTCTATGTACCTGTTCCACCTCCAAGTGAACCACCAAGGGGTGAACCAAAAATGAGTTCGTCACTAAGCTCCCTCTCACTCACTACGCAGTGGGAGTCAACAAAGGAGTGAATCCACTCGTTGCCCATGGCGCGGTCAAGCTTGCACTGGATCTCATTCGAGCCTTGGGAGGAATTTGTCTACGTCACATGTCTTCCGATCGTGGGGACATCCATCAAGCCAACGTCAGCATTAAAATTCTCCACAACACGAGTATTGATGGCCACATTGAAATCCCCCACGACCAGCCAGGGGGTCGCGGCATCCGGATGGTCTCTACCTATGTCCTGCCATTACAAGTGTTATTGGGCCCCGCCATTTGCTGCGATACGGCAAGCACACACCCGTCGCCCGAATAGTGCCAAACATATGCATCATGTGTTTTTTCTCCATCCTTGTCTCATGGTATTCTATTTTCTTCAACAGAGAATGTCTCTTGGCTTTCCATTTTCTTCATCAACAGAGAATGTCATGACCAAATTAAGTTTTTTCATCAATATAGTATTCCTAGTTGGATTAAGTTCTTAGGATCGTTTTAAACTCAATTCAAAACCCAATAGAGGGAATGTGTATGTTATTCCTCTCATGCTTAGTTAACCATGTTATTCCATTTTGGGGTATTTTGGGAAGAATCAACAAATATCAACTTTCTCTTTATATTTATCCATCTTAGGAGGGAAAGTTCAGATCTCATTTTGTATAAGATGGATTCTCTCCATTCTCTCCTTAAGTTGTTATCCAAAATGAGAGAAAACTCAGTTTTCTTTCTCTATAAGTTGTTATCCAAAGACACCAAGGATCCTTGCTAAAAGGATCATGCATGTTGCTAGTTGCTACTTAAAAGAACACAACACTTGACACCATTAAATATCCACCTTTGTCTACGTTCAAGACTCGTATCGTAGTTGACGTTAACCAATTTTTTTGCTCAACTACCCGCGACAATTCATCCTCTATTTGTATCTCTAAACAAATTCCGTACACAATTACCTAACGTAGAATGAAGTTGTAGTTTGCAATGAAGATTTTGTCAGGTGTCACACCTATGGCTTGGTGACGCCAATGCCTCCTTGGAACTTAGCCATAGAATGAGGTCTAGGGAGGCATACTAGGCCCATAAGCACAAAGGCCGAAGATTTGGGGGCTCGAAAGCCTAGTAAGTCCAGGGGAAGCTTGCAAAGGATCATGGTGATGGGTAGACTTGGCAATCGTGTCGTGTCGTATACTTTCGTGTCGTGTTTTTTTACGTGTACAAGGCAATTTCCCAAGACACGAACACGACCCGAAAGTTTTTCGGGTCCAATAAACGGGACACGAACACGACACGAATCAATTCGCATAAACACGAACCCGACCCGAAACAACACGAATATTTAACGCTTCTCAGAATTTACTCATAAAATAATTTATTAGAGTACAACAAATTCAGAAACATAACTCACTTCACAATCGGTGGAACAACACTTCAGTGATAAGAGGCAAGATTGATTTGTTTATAAAGTGAATGTAAAACATACTGCAAGCGATGTGGGACTAAATGTTTAGAGCACCAGAAACATTAAAGTTCTTTATGAGTACAATAACACATCCAGCATATCTAGAAGGCTTACGTTGGCGCAGTGGTCAACGGTCGCTGGTGCGGAACTGCGGATCGCGAGTTCTAATCTTCCCAAGTTTTTTTCGGTTTTTCCAAATTTTGGCAAAAAAAAGTTTGCCTGGTATTCGATCTGGATCCCCAGTTGAGAGCCTTAACGTGCAAACCAATGCACCAAGGGAACAAACATGATTAAATCTTGAGTTTTATTTACTTCGTGTATTTCGTATCTTTTTCGTGTACCCAAAACCCGACACGAAAACGACACGAAATACGAAATCCTGAAATCCAAACATGGATTTTTCGTGTCGTGTTCGTGTCGTGTTTTCGTGTTCCGTGTCAAATTGTCAGACCTAGTGATGGGTGATTCGAGACAGGGACTTGGAGCACCTGACAGATGTTTTAGGTGCGTTGATTCTACCTAGTCAACATCACCACATGGGAGGACATGACCAGGAAGTTGGGTGTTAAGTTCTTACCGACGAACACTTCGTGGATGCCTCACGATGCATTAAGATGACTCAAGCATACATGCATGGTAGTGAGTACGTGAAATAATTCTTGTCCTTGCTTCTAGATATCAAGTCCATGAGTGAAAGAAGATAAGTTCTATAACTTTGTCGTTGGGTGCAAGGATGGGTATAGATCGAGCTTAGAACATTGGACGTAAAAGATTTCCAAAGCGCCCTACTTGTTGCTGGTGCACTCATGAGCTACTAGGCGACAAGAAACCAAAAGAAGGGGAAAACCAAAGTTGCATATTAAGGACAAATCCAAGTTTCAGAAGAATAAGAGGCACCTAACCTCTTAAGTCCAAGCAACCAAATGTCATTTTCATTTGTGACTGTAATATCCTAACCTTGCTTATGGTGCTAATGGTGTTTAGGAGAGGATTAGGGGTGGATGAGATCGACGGCTGAGATCGTTTCGGGAGAAGGTATAAAAGGTTTGGAATTCTCTCTCTCCCCCTCACTCTTCACTCGCTCCCTCTCTCACGACCCCTCTCTTTCTCACACGTCTCTCTCTCCCTAGTGCTTCGTCGGTGTTGGTGGAGGCGAGGATCGGAGTGCTGGAGTCGCCGGAAGCGTCGTAGAGTTCGGGAATCGGAGGTTCGCCGGAGTTCGAGCTTTTCCGCGAGGAGGCGCTCACTGTGGTTTCTTCCAAGGCTTCTTCAAGCCTTAAGGTATGTCAAACTTGCTTTCAAGCTCACCTATTGTTAGTGTGGGAGTGGGAGCGGTCGACGGTAGGCCGTTTCGGCTCGTCGGACCTGCACAGCAGCATCTGAACTATAAACGGTCGACCGGTGTTTTGGTTCGGTCGACCGGTTATAGTGTATTTGGGGCAGAATCCCTCGCACCGGTCGAACGATGCCTTTTTGCCGGTCGACCGAAAACACTGTTGAAGGTCGGTTGGGGGCGTTGACCATCTAAACGGTCGACCGCTCGTTGACTTCGTCCGACCGACGTTTAAGTTAACTTAATGGCCGGTCGACCGGACGTGTGGTTTCGGTCGACCGTGAAGTGTGGACTGTTGGTAAATCTTACTGGTGGTTTTCGGTCGACCGTGAGTGTTGGGTCGGTCGACCGTTGGTGTTTGGTTTGCGAAAACGTTTTCTTACTGGGGCTTTTCGGTCGACCGGGCCCCCTTTTCCGGTCGACCGATTGGCGGGTTTTTCGGTTGGGCCAGTTCTCTAGGTGAGAATCGGTCGACCGATTAACAGTTTTCGTTCGACCGTTTCTGCTGTTTTTGGCGGATTCGTTTTTTTATGAGTACACTTGACGGCGCCTCGTCTCTCCGGCCTCACGGGGGGCAACGGCACGGACTGGCGCCCGATGGTTGGGTGCTCGTACGCTTGAAAGCGGCTCGTCTCTCCGGCCTTTTGGGCAACGGCACGGACTGTCGCCCGATAGTGGTATGAGTAGCGTGCGTTGTGGGGTTGGGGTGAGAGGACCCTTGAGACCCGGTTGTGTGTTGTGGGGTTGGGGTGAGAGGACCCTTGAGACCCGTGGCCGAGGATTTTTCGACGGTGCCTTGTGTACACATGTGTGTTGTGGGGTTGGGGTGAGAGGATCCTTGAGACCCGGTTGTGTGGCCGTGACTGTACCGGCAGTGCCGTGTGTGCACGTGTGTTGGTGGGTTGGGGTGAGATGACCCCTGAGACCGGATTGTGTCTGTTGTTCTATTCATTATTCATTACATATTTCATTATTGTTCATATATGTGTTAGGGTTTGGCATACTGGGTTTCCTTCTGGAAACTCAGGCATTTATTGTCTGCTTTCAGGCCGTGAGCAGCGTTAGGGGGGTGGTGACTGCGGAGGAGAGCTTCTGGGACAGATCCTGCTTTCCCCTCCTTTGAGGTTGTTGTGATTATGTTGTACATTTTATCTTATAGCTTTTGATGTAATCACCTCTTGTTGTAAACTCAGATCTGTATATATATATATACGTTGGTGCACCTGGTGTATTTTCTTGGTAATGTCCTCCGTTATTTGTATGTTTTAAATTTTAAATTTTCCGCTGTTCGAGGACGTTACAATTTGGTATCAGAGCGGTCGGTTCTTTGTCCAAAGAAACCACCCTTAGGAGTTGAGTCTGCATTTTAGTAGGTCATGCATGCATGTATATTTCATTTCTGAGTCGAGCTCTCTTGTTCTGCAGATGGCTCCGAGACGTGTGAGACCTCCCACGCGCTATCGCAGTTCCAGTGAGGAGTCTGCTGAGGCAGAGGAGAGGTCGTCTGAGCCAGTGACGCTGAAGATGTTGGGCGAGCTTCTGGAGAGCCGCGCCGACCGGACTGGCGTTATGCATGATCGCTTTATGCGTCAGCATCCGCCGATTTTCAGTGGCAGAGGTGACCCCGAGGCAGCAGAGGAGGACTGTGTCTTCAGGATCCAGAAGATCTTCCGGGCTATTGGAGTGACACCAGAGAGGATGGTGGGCCTGGCCACCTATGTTTTGGATGGAGATGCGTCTAACTGGTGGAGGACCACTTTGGCAGTCGTGTTCGACGACAGTGAGGACGTGAGTTGGGAGGACTTCCTGGTGGAGTTCAACCAACAGTACTTTCCGCAGCACGTTCGTGATCGGAAGAGAGAGCAGTTTCTGGCCCTCGAGCAGAGGGATATGACCTTGGCTGCTTATATCAGCAGGTTCCATGCTTTGGAACGATACTGCCCGGAGATTTATGTGACCCAGGAGCAGAGGGCTCGGAAGTTTGTGCGAGGTCTGAGGCCGCAGTTCAGAGCTCGTGTCACGACCTGTATGCCGCAGACTTTAGCTGATGCTGTGAAGTTTGCGACCATTATGGACCAGGATAGTTAGGAGATCCTGGAGGATGCTAGGAGGTTGCAGGTGAAGCCTGCAGGACGTCCAGGAGGACAGTTACAGGGGAATCCGGGCAAGAGGCCCAGGATAGACGGAGGTGGAGCCTCGCAGAGTGGGCCGTGTAGGCAGTGTGGCAGAGTTCATCCGGGACGGGGGTGCGGACACCGCCCCGGCGCTTGTCACGGTTGTGGTCAGATGGGACACTTCGTCCGTTCTTGTCCGAGCGCGTCAGGTGGGCCTAGCGGACGACCGGGATCTTCCACGTCTGGTGGAGCGGGACCGAGCAGACCTGCAGCACCACCTCAGCAGGGGAGGAGAGCTGGACGAGTCTTCACTATCAGGGCTGATGAGGCTAGGGATGCCAGCACGGTGGTGGAAGGTACGCTGCTAGTTGATGATTGGGTAGCTAGGGTGTTGTTCGACTCTGGGGCGACACACTCGTTTATCTCTGAGCAGTTTGCGAGCGTGTTAGGCCGTACCCCTGCGATGTTGACTGCCACTTTGGAAGTCAGCACACCCCTGGGTTTGGTGGGCACTGTGGGGAGATTTCTTCCCGGCGCCACGATTGCTTCGGGAGACCAGGAATTTCCGGCTGACCTGGTCTTGCTACCGATGGTGGACTTTGATGTTATACTTGGGATGGATTGGTTGTCCCAGTATGACGTTCGAGTCTTGTGCCGTGATAAGAGGATATTGATTCCGAGGCAGGGTTTGCCTGATCTTCTGATCAGAGGATTGAAGGACCGCGGAGGTCGGTTGGTTGTTTCTTCTGTTAGAGCTCAGAAGTTGATTCAGCAGGGTTGCAGGGCTTTTGTAGCCACCTTGGTAGTTCCAGATCCGGAGTTGAGGAGACTGGAGGACATCGAGATTGTTCAGGATTTTCCCGAGGTGTTTGCTGATGATGTCTCCGGTCTACCACCTCATAGAGAGATAGAGTTCGGCATCGATTTGGTAGCTGGGGCTACACCGCAGTCGAAGGCTCCGTACAGGATGGCGCCTGCAGAGTTGTCGGAGCTGAAAAAGCAGTTACAGGTTCTGATGGATACAGGGTTTATCCGACCGAGCGTCTCGCCGTGGGGTGCGCCGATTCTTTTCGTGAAGAAGAAGGACGACTCGTTGCGGATGTGTATAGATTACCGGATGCTGAATAAGGTTACCGTGAGGAATCGATATCCTTTGCCCAGGATCGAGGACCTGTTTGACCAGTTCTAGTCAGCGAAGGTATCTCGACCGTTTCGTGATTGTCTTCGTGGACGATATCTTGGTCTATTCACCAGATATGGAGCAGCACCGGGAGCATATGAGGATTGTACTGGGCATTCTGAGAGATCAGCTGTTGTATGCCAAGTTCTCGAAGTGCGAGTTCTGGCTTCACAGTGTAGCATTTTTGGGGCACATAGTATCGGGAG
Organism: Triglochin maritima; assembly: GCA_963682175.1. Classification (NCBI taxonomy): domain Eukaryota; kingdom Viridiplantae; phylum Streptophyta; class Magnoliopsida; order Alismatales; family Juncaginaceae; genus Triglochin; species Triglochin maritima. The sequence continues at coordinate 32,385,059 of OY821785.1, forward strand.
CTGGGATATCAGTGGATCCAGCGAAGGTTGAGGCAGTGACACAGTGGAGAGCCCCGACGAGTGTGACTGAGATTAGGAGTTTTGTTGGATTGGCGGGATATTACCGTCGGTTCATCAAAGACTTCTCGAGACTTGCTTCACCCCTGACAGCGCTGACGAAGAAAGGAGTGAAGTTTGTTTGGTCCCAGAAATGCGAGGACAGTTTTCAGGAACTGAAGAGTCGGTTGACGACTGCTCCAGTTCTGACGCTTCCCAGTGGTAGTGGCGGTTTTGTGATTTACAGCGACGCCTCAGGTGTTGCTTTGGGTTGTGTACTGATGCAGCACGGGCAGGTAGTGGCGTATGCTTCGAGGCAGTTGAAGGCGCACGAGAAGAATTACCCCACTCACGATTTAGAGTTGGTAGCCGTGGTGCATGCTCTGAAGATTTGGCGTCACTATTTGTATGGTGAGCGGTTCGAAGTCTTCACTGATCATCAGAGTCTGAAGTATCTGTTTTCACAGAGGGAGCTGAACATGAGACAACGCAGATGGCTTGAGCTGATTAAGGGTTTTGATTTCACCATCTCCTATCATCCGGGGAAGGCGAATTCAGTTGCGGACGCGCTGAGCAGAAAAGTAGAGGTGTCAGCTGCGAGTTTGTGCATTCAGGAGTGGAGGTTACTCGAGACATTGTCTGAGTGGAGGCCGTTCGCCGAGAGCTCGGAGGGGGCAATGATTGCGGGACTTCGAGTGGAGCCGCAGACCGTCAGTCGAGTTGTTCAGGCTCAGCACAGTGATGAGGAGCTGACTAGTCTGCTACGGTCAGCTGCCAGGGATGGATCAGACTTCACCGTGGGAGTGGATGGAGGCCTGAGGTTCAGGAGTCGGATTTGGGTGCCGAGGGTCGACGGATTGAGGGATGATATCATGGAGGAGGCACACCGAGCGAGATATTCTATTCACCCGGGGAGTACGAAGATGTATAAGGATCTGCAGAGGAACTTCTGGTGGAGAGGGATGAAGCGTGACGTGGCCGATTTTGTGGCTAGATGCTTGGTTTGCCAGCGGGTGAAGATCGAGCACCAGAGACCAGCGGGACCGATGCAGAGTATAGAGCTACCTGAGTGGAAATGGGAGCACGTGACGATGGATTTTGTCACCGGGTTGCCGAAGACGAGGAGACATCACGACGCGATTTAGGTTATAGTCGATCGACTGACCAAGTCGGCACACTTTCTGGCCATCCGGACTACTTTACCTTTGGAGAGCCTGACGAGGTTGTATGTAGAGGAGATCGTCAGACTACATGGGGTGCCAGTGAGTATCATTTCAGATCGAGATCCGAGGTTCACTTCCAGATTTTGGGGGAGTTTGCAGGAGGCTCTGGGGACTCGTCTGAAGTTTAGTACAACATTTCATCCGCAGACCGACGGCCAGTCCGAGAGGACTATTCAGACGTTAGAGGACATGCTGAGAGCGTGCACTCTGGATTGGGCAGGGCACTGGGATGAGCATCTGCCGTTGATTGAGTTCGCCTACTGTTGAGATTTTTATTTATACCGCAAGTGCACGGCCGCGTTGAAGCGGTGGCAAGTACGGGTCGAACACAAGGAGGGAGAGATTCTTGTATTTTTGTGATTTTCGATTTAGGGGAAGAAAGAGAGGGAAATAATTTTTGGGTTTTAGATTTTTGGTTTTTTAATGTTCTAAAGCAAAAACAACAAGACTTAAAAAGAAAATTAATATAGATGAGTCCAGCGGGTGGGAGTTATGAATCTTCAAGTTAGATTAGAGATTACGAAAATTATTATAAATCAAGTGAGATATTAAGCATCATATGATAATTGATTTAACAAAAACTCATATGATCAAAACACTAACAAGAAATTAAAATAAAAACGATCTCTCTTCTCTAACCCTAAATCCGTCACCCCCACCCTTTGGAGGGTTTTAGAAACCCATGGGGAGAAGATGAGGAGAAGGGGTCATGGAGATCATCGAGAGAATACGGAGAAAGAAAGGGAAATATTATACTAAACTACGATCTACGAAAGAAAAAACAATTATTCTAAGCACGCAACAAAGTATTCTAAGAGAAAAAGAAAGAATCAAGAACAACTAAATTACTCTTCTGGAATTAAGAACAGGAAATATTAATCTAAAATTAAGCTTACAAAAGACAAAGACAATGGAGAAATAAAAGGGCAGAATTTTATTGCTATCGAAAAAAGTGTCTTGCAACATCGTGTTTAGGGCTATTTATAGCCGATACAAGAGAATCAATTACGCTAAAGGAAAGGACACGTGTTATTACAAGACAGGACGAAAATTGGAGGCGCGGATCGAAGTCCATGCGGCGATTCCGCCGCATCTTTACCTTTAGATGCGGCGATTCCGCCGCACGGATGGTCCAGATCGTCTTGTGCTTTTGCGGGTGTGTTTTTGGTATGATTTAGGTGGCTTCCACGCATCCGAATTGACTCTTTCATATATTTGGAGATCTGAATTTAATTTCTTCTTGAATACTTCTCCAAAATAGCTTTTTAGTCCTTCTAATTTGCGATCAAGTCCCTGGCTCCTTTATGTGATCAATTGGATTTCAACTTGAGCTTGAATCTCTAGCTAATTGGTCTTTGTGATCTATTTGAGTCCACTACATGCGTTTTGGCTCGAATATTGGTAAATTGCATTGTAACTCCTGAATTCTGCACAATTGCTCAAAACAATACCTTAGTAGCATTTATATATATAAAAATAATCTAAATGAAAGACATATGATGCAATGTATGCAATGCATCAAATATCCCTACACCTAGATTTTGCTAGTCTCGAGCAAACAAAACATGAAAACTAAAAGTATGAAAGCAGGGAAATCCTAACTCACTTTCGTAGGAATCACGGTTGCACTTAGCATGTGCAACAAGCCTTTAAACCCCTAAGTTTCCTTGGAGGACGAGTTTTGTCTCGTGAGGGTTTTCAGTTGACACACCCACAAAGTCTTAATTCAATATTCCATTAATAGCTCTCGATATCTCCACCTCAACCTTATACATCTCACTTAGAATTCTTGCATGCTCATTATACAAATCTAACTTATAAAAAGTTTGACTTGGTCTTTGTTCCTCCAACATTCACACCACTAACCCTTCTACACATGTTATCACTTAAATTATTTTGCACGCCTCCTCTGGTGGTGAAGTATCATTCGGATCAACCATGGCATGGATCATTCTTTTAGCTTTGGGCCTTGAGTATATTTTTTTTCCATGATTCAACACATTTGCTTTTTCTGACACTTTTACCCTTTTTGCATTCGTGTAGCGAGTTTGGTCGATAATCCCGAGCTGGTAGACTCAAGTTACCGGGTTTTAAGATACCCCTACGGACCAGTGACTCAAAGGCTTGGGCTTTTGTAATCATTTTGCAAAATGTGCTTTTCTCACTTTATTCCTTTATTTTTACTTTTATTTTCCTCAAGGCTTAATTGCTATTAGAAGTCCACACTTCCCGGTATATTTTCCTCAACCTCTGCTTTTTATCAACCACTTCAAAGATTTGATTCATCCAATTTAAGTGCATACATGTCTTAAGGGTAATGTGTTATTTCTTTGGAACTTAGATTTATGTCATAGTTTCTACAAGCAGAACTATATAATAAGGAACAAAGACTCAATGCAATTTGTACTCGGGTTTTGGTGGTTCAATCTTAAGTTATGTCATGACACATTGATTTTTTTTTTTTTTTTTTTGGAGAATTATATAAAAAACAAAACAAAACAGATAGGTAGATAACTAGTCACCCCCCTACACCCATTTCATGCATTGTCCTCAATGTATGCAAAATTGAATAATATAGGAAATGCAAGAATTAATAAAGTTACCGCCTTCGGGATGACGACTCTCCACGGTCGGAGAGTGCTTTGTTCAGTTTGCTATTGAGGCGCTTCATCCCGCCCCACATTCGGGACCTATGCTCGTCAGAGTTTTCTGGGGTTGACTGAGCCCAGAATGTTGCGGAGTCTTCAGACGACTCACTTGATTGCATAGCATCCTCCATTTCTGGAGGTGTCCACAGGTCCGCTATAGTGCCACGGTAGGAGGATGTCTCCCGTTCCACCGTACAAGGGAGCATGTCGGCTTCGTACACCCAGAAAGACTCATAGGCCATAAAGTGCTTGCAGAGAGTGGTGACGAGGCATGGCAGAGATTGGGAGTTGCGTTGGTGGCCTTCTGCAATGGTGGTCAGAAGCCGTCGGCACATACAGTAAGTGCGATCACGGGTCATCAAGGAGTGAACGATGCCCATCTCAATGGTGCGAAAAGAAGTGTTGTGGGTATTACTCGTGACATTTTGGCATGCCCACCTACATGCTGTAAAGACATTCCGGTACATGGATGTGCCCTTGATACCCCGATCACGGCTAAGCACACAATCTGGTCCCATGAGTGACCGATAGAAACTGAGTTCCTCGGATGGCAAAGTGGAGGCCCCTTGTGGTATGTCAGTCAAGTTGGAGATGATGTTGAGGTCAATCGCCCAGACTTTGTTTCTCCAATTCAGTAAAATGTACCCACTGTCCAGGTCTATGTTAGTGATACTGCTATAGAACTCCTCCACTAAGCTAGGGCAGTACACATCATCGTTATTATGGACCAAGTAGCTCCAACTCCGTGCTATGATTTCTTCGTAAAAGTGGGTGCCGTTTTGATCACTAACAAGCAACGGGTGGAAGTTCTTCTCAGGAAACACCATGGTGATAGAATACTGCTAAAGTGATATGTGTTAGATTTAGAAAAATAAGTCATGTATTCCCACCGTTTTCCAAAATACATCATGTACCAATAATGAATTTTTTTTTTTTTTTTCGTTTTTTTTTTTTTTTTTGAAATAAAATAAAACTTAATCAGAACGAGGAATTGCGTGTAAAAACACGACTTCCTCTGCAACATTGGAGGGACGATTTAAGTAGGGCTTCAATCGATGCCCGTTAACTTTAAAGTTTTCACCGTTCTCCGGATTACTGATCTCAACCGCTCCGTGAGGGAAAACAGTTTTGATCATGAAAGGGCCGGTCCAACGACTCTTTAGTTTGCCGGAAAAGAGATGAAGGCGAGAGTTATAGAGAAGGACCAACTGTCCAGGAGAAAAAGATTTCCTAACGATGGATTTATCATGAAAAAACCTTGGTCTTTTCCTTATAAATTTTAGCATTCTCATAAGCCTCATTTCTTATTTCCTCAAGCTCAACTAAATCCAATTTTCGAGCATTACCAGCTGCCTCTAAATCCATATTTAGTTGCTTAATAGCCCAAAGGGCTCTATGCTCCAATTCGACCGGTAAGTGGCACGCTTTTCCAAAGACTAACCGGTAAGGGGACATTCCTAAATTGGTCTTGAAAGCGGTCCGATAGGCCCACAACGCATCATTAATTTTTACAGACCAATCCTTACGTGAGACATTAACCGTTTTTTCCAGAATTTGCTTGATTTGTCTATTGGAGACCTCAACTTGCCCACTTGTTTGAGGGTGATACGGGGTAGCTAACTTATGAGTTATGGAATATTTTCTCATCAAAGCTTCAAATGATCGATTACAAAAATGAGTACCCCGGTCACTGATAATGGTACGTGGAGTACCGAATCGGGAGAAAATATTCTCCTTCAGAAATTTGACAACAACTTTGTTGTCATTGGATTTTGTGGGGATAGCCTCAACCCACTTGGACACATAGTCCACAGCTAGCAAGATATACTCCTTCCCAAAAGACATTGGAAATGGGCCCATAAAATCGATACCCCAAACATCGAAGATATCAACTATGAGAATAGGGTGTAGAGGCATCATGTCTCTACGAGAGAGTTTTCCTAGCATTTGACATCTAGAGCAAGAATTACAAAATGCAAATGCATCCTTAAATAGGGTGGGCCAATAAAATCCACACTGTAAAACTTTGGCCGCAGTTTTCTTAGCTCCAAAATGTCCTCCACATGCTTGGTCATGACAAAAAGATAGAATACTTGCAAATTCCTCCTCAGGAACACATCTTCTAATGATTTGATCCGAACAATACTTGAAAAGATATGGGTCATCCCAATAAAAATTCTTTACTAGGGACCTAAATTTGGCTTGATCGTTCTTAGACCATTCAGTCGGGGTCACACCAGTTACTAAGAAATTGACTATATCGGCGAACCATGGTTCGCCAGACACAGCCATAATCTGTTCATCCGGAAAGTTCTCATTCACTGGTGGGTTATTCACTGGGATAAGAGGAATTCTAGACAAGTGATCGGCGACTACATTTTCACAACCCTTTTTATCACGGATTTCGACATCAAATTCTTGCAGTAGTAAGATCCAACGCAATAAACGCGGCTTGGCATCCTTTTTGTTCACTAAATGTCTTATTGCCGCATGATCCGTGTAAATAATCACATGTGTGCCTATCAAATATTGTCGAAATTTTTCCAAGGCAAAAATGACTGCTAGAAATTCTTTCTCAGTTACCGTGTAGTTCAATTGGGCATCATTCAATGTTTTACTAGCATAATATATCACGTGAGGTTTCTTTTCAATTTTCTGACCCAACACCGCTCCTATGGCGTAATCCGATGCATCACACATTATCTCAAAGGGTTGAGTCCAATCGGGTGAATGAATAATGGGTGCCGACGTTAATTCCCTCGTAAGGTGGTTAAAGGACTCCAAACATTTATCAGAAAATTCAAACTTAGAGTCCTTCGCTAATAATTCAGTCAATGGTCTAGCCACCTTACTAAAGTCCTTGATAAACCTTCGATAGAATCCGGCATGCCCTAAAAATGAACGAATTTCTTTGACATTTGTTGGTGGAGGGAGATGCTTAATCAAATCCACCTTGGCTTTATCCACTTGAATGCCATCCTTAGACACAATGTGACCAAGTACTATTCCATTCTTAACCATGAAATGACATTTTTCCCAATTTAAGGTCAAGTTCTTCTCCTTACATCTTACTAGTACTAATTCCAAATGGTTCAAACAATTGGCAAAAGTGGGACCAAAGACAGAGAAATCATCCATGAAAATTTCCATGAAGTTATCCACCATATCAGAGAAGATGCTAACCATGCATCTTTGAAATGTGGCAGGAGCATTGCATAAGCCAAAGGGCATGCGACGGAAAGCAAACGTGCCGAATGGGCACGTGAAGGTAGTTTTCTCCTGATCCTCAGGAGCGATAGGAATTTGGTTATAGCCGGAATATCCATCCAGAAAACAATAATACTCATATCCGGCTAACCGTTCTAACATTTGATCTATGAAAGGAAGAGGGAAGTGGTCCTTACGGGTTGCAGAATTCAGTTTCCTATAGTCAATGCAAATCCTCCAACCTGTTTGGATACGGGTCGGGACTAACTCATTAAGCTCATTCTCAACTACCGTAACTCCAGATTTCTTAGGGACAACCTGAACAGGACTAACCCACGCACTATCGGATATAGGGTATATAATTCCATTGTCCAACCACTTAAGTATTTCCTTTTTGACCGCCTCAGTTAGGACCGGGTTAAGCCGCCTTTGCGGATCCCTACGGGGTTGAGTATTATCTTCCAAATGGATCCTATGTTGGACTATAGATGGGCTAATCCCCTTGATATCGGCCATGGTCCATCCAATAGCTTCTTTATTCCTACTGAGGACTCTCAACAATTCATTCTCTTGATTGGGGGTCAAATCCGATGCTATGATAACTGGGAGGGTGGATGAGGGTCCTAAAAATGCATACTTCAATGTAGTAGGGAGGGGCTTCAACTCCAGTGATGGTGGTTCTTGTAGTGAGGGTTTGGATTGAGGTCTTGGTTCGGCTAAAAGTCCACCTAAGGCTGACCAATTGGGTGAAGATCGATTCGAACCTATATAATTGATTTGGTCACAAATTGTGCCCTCACCACTCAGGTTCTTTTGAAAATCAACTTCATCCAATTGGGTGAAATTTAAGTAATCCGAAATCAGCTCATCTTCACTACAATCCTGAATGTAATTCAATTCACTCGATTCATCAGAGAAAATTCCAGGTTGCTTCCCTAAGTTAAAAATATTTAGCTCAGCTGTCAAATTCCCAAAGGACAATTTCATCAATCCATTCCTACAATTGATTAGGGCATTGGAAGTGGCTAAAAAAGGTCTTCCTAAGATCACAGGAATTTGATTGCTAGGGTTAGCAACAGGCTCCGTGTCTAAGACAACAAAGTCCACAGGAAATATGAATTCACCCACTTTGATCAGAACATCATCAACCACACCTCTAGGAATCTTAACAGATCTATCAGCCAATTGGAGTGTGGTCCTAGTCTGTTTAAGGTCTCCTATATCCAATTCTTTATATACAGAGTAGGGAAGCAGATTAACACTAGCACCCAAATCCAGCAAGGCCCTATTGATTAAGGTGTTACCAATTACACATGAAATAGTCGGACAACCAGGGTCTTTATATTTGATTTGTGTGGGTTGGGTTAACACAGAGCTTATATTTGCAGTTAAGAATGCTCTTTTTGGTACTTGTGTTTTCCTCTTCTTGGTGCATAAGTCTTTTAAGAATCTTGCATAAGGTGGAATTTGTTGAATAGCTTCTAATAAGGGGATGTTTACCTTTACTTGCTTAAAGACTTCCAACATTTTCTCCATTTGATTTGTATGATTCTTATTAAGTCTATTAGGGAATGGTGCTTTAGGAATGAATACTCTTTCAGGTTCAGTGGGTTCAATTTCAATTGGTTCCTCAGATTGAATTGGTGGCTCGTTGGATGGCTCAGGTGTGACAGAATTATTAGACTCATTAGCCAAGGGGTGAGTGACATTGTTATTAACAGATTTTCCAGATCTTAATGTAAGTATAGCATTAATGTGTTGATTTTGCTCTTCTTCTTGAACCATATGAACTGGTCTGTTGTTATTGTTCACATTAGGAGGTGGTGCATTATGTGGTACATTAGGTGGAGGCCTAATGTGTTGAGGATTGAATGGTTGAGGTGGTTGATATGGCATATGTTGATGTGGTTGATATGCCGTATATTGATTATGTGGATTGTTAATTCTTGGGTTCACCTCGGGTTGGCTTGGGAATCTTCCTCTTTCTCTTTCACCTACAACTTGTGCTAATTGACTTACTTGAGTCTCTAGTTTTTGAAAAGATTGAGTAGTTGTTTGAACAAATGTTTTCATTAAGTTTTCCAAATCAGTTAATCGGCCATCACTATTATTGTTGTTGTTGTTTGAATACATTTGTTGTCTAGGTGGTTGGCCTTGCTGAGGCATGGGTGCATGATTTGAACTCCCTTGGCTCCATGAAAAATTGGGATGGTTGCGCCAACCTGGATTATAGGTTGACGAATAAGGGTCATTCCTAGGACGATTAAATGCAGCATTCACTTGTTCCATGTCCGAAGAAATGTGTGCACACTCCTCCAAAACATGACCGGTTTGACCACACCTAGAGCAAGAAACAGAAGAGATTTGATTTACTGGGGGTCGGGTTTGAAGCTCTAGGGTTTCCATCCTACGCATAAGGGTGGCTAATTTCGCTTCAGTAGCTATAGAAGCATCTACAGCTAAGACACCTGATCTGGATTGATTTGCTATTCTAGATCCAATACTTGGGTTGGTCGGTGCCCTAGCAGTGTCCCATTGCATACTATTATCAGCCAAGTCTTCAAGAAAAATCCAAGCATCATTCTCATTTTTGGTCATAAAGCTTCCTTGGCTTACAGATTCTAGCATAACTCTAGATGTAGGTGTCAATCCCTCATAGATAATTTGGCACAATTGCCATCTTGGGATTCCATGATGAGGGCATTGGGTCAGAAGGTGCTTAAATCTTTCTAAATAGGAATAGAATGGCTCGCTCTCAGATTGAACGAATGCACAAATTTCATTCCTAATCCTAATAGTCTTATGGTTGGGGAAATATTTCTTTAAAAACACTTGAACAAACTCAGCCCAACTCTTAATGGATCTTTCGGCTAGACTATATAGCCATTTTTTAGCGTCGTCCTTCAGTGCTAGAGGCACGAATTTAAGACGCACTGCCTCCTCAGGGATATGCTGGTAATGCATAAGGGAGCAGATTTCCTCAAATTCTCTAAGGAAGAGATATGGATCTTCCTTAGAGGTGAACTTGGGCAACATACTCAGGTATTGTGCCTTGAGTTCGAAGTCGCGACCCGGTATGGTGGGCATAACGATGCACGATGGCTGAGCAGCCATCGTTGGGTAGCACCGATCCCTCAGAGTCATAGGTGGTGCAACAGGTGGGTCCACTACATTCTCACCCATTGGATCCGGGTGAGGTGGTGCAACAGGTGGATTGGGTCTAAGCTCTAGACTGGAATCTAGATGAACTCGTGAGAGTCGATTGCTCAAGTCCCGAACCCAAATCTGAGTGCACCGGTTCGAATTAATTTTTGAATTCAAATTCGAAATTTAAATTCCAAATTTAATTTCAAGAATTAATTACAAATTATTTTTTTTAATTTTCGTTTTTTTTTTATGTTTTTTTCTTTCAAAAGGGAAACAAACAATAGAATAGGGAAAAGATGAGAAAGGAATCCTAATCTAGAGAATTGAGGTGAGAAGAGAAAGAAGACTCAGATGAGAAGGGAAACTTAACTCTACAAGATAGATGAGAGGGTTGGTCAGAAGTTTCCTAAACAAGCACGGTTCAAACAATCCTAGACCTAGTGTAGCTTAAGTCTAGACGACTCCTAACTGGTTGAGTCGAATTGATTTGCTTGATTCACCTCCCTCACTAATCAAACCAAATTGGCCAGGTAGTGTATAGCTAGTGGGGGCGCTTCCGACAGAGTCGGTGCCAATTAGACAACCACTTCGCTTGGAAGACTTTCGTCAACACAAAAACACTTCCTAGACACCAAATTGAATTCGATCGGCTTCAGGTCATAGCAAGTCAAACCAATTCTTCTCCTTAATTGAGTCCGAGTCCTTAGGGGCCAATGTCTAATTGATTTTAATTTTAAAGCTTGGGTGACACTTTAGGATTGTTATTTGTGGGCCACGGAAGGGTGATGAAATCCCCACCGTATCTTTTCCTACGGAGTTGCCCTTAAGATAGTTTAACTTAACTCTAGCAAAGATAGTCAAACATTGGTCTTTAGTGGGGGGCAATTGCAAGGGTTATATGCAACTAATTTATATGCTTAAATGCAATCGATAAAAACTGCGCACGTACCTTGCCTCCAGCACTCTTCAACAATAAATTGATTTGCAAAATTTAGCATGCATAATGCGAGAAAATCTCTAAATGATGCATGCACTAAGGCCTTTCTAATTTTGCAAAAATTTTAGGTCACAAGTTGAATTAGTGTCAATTATGGAAGTTTGCCCTACACATGCAATTCTACCAAGAAGGAAATTTTTCGAAAATAGAAATTTCGAGGAAAAGGCAACAAAGGTTACCTACGCACGCTCAGTCGGGTTCGCCGCCCGCTCTCGACAATTTCCAGCTTCTCTACGCGTCCACCCAGAGATAGTTCGCGTCCAGGAAAAATTTCAGGCTCCGATCTCCAACCTGTGCGGCGTTTCCGCCGCAAACGACACTGCTGGTGCGGCGATTCCGCCGCTTGGTCACCTTGGATTACGTTCGAATTTTTTCGTCGTCTCTAATACTTCCTGAAAAGCACAGAAATAACGTTAGATCGTGAAAAACCAAGATCCAAACAAACCAAACCAAAATCACAAAAAAAACTTGGAATTCTCGTCGCCTCCCCGGCAACGGCGCCAAAAACTTGTTGAGATTTTTATTTATACCGCAAGTGCACGGCCGCGTTGAAGCGGTGGCAAGTACGGGTCGAACACAAGGAGGGAGAGATTCTTGTATTTTTGTGATTTTCGATTTAGGGGAAGAAAGAGAGGGAAATAATTTTTGGGTTTTAGATTTTTGGTTTTTTAATGTTCTAAAGCAAAAACAACAAGACTTAAAAAGAAAATTAATATAGATGAGTCCAGCGGGTGGGAGTTATGAATCTTCAAGTTAGATTAGAGATTACGAAAATTATTGTAAATCAAGTGAGATATTAAGCATCATATGATAATTGATTTAACAAAAACTCATATGATCAAAACACTAACAAGAAATTAAAATAAAAACGATCTCTCTTCTCTAACCCTAAATCCGTCACCCCCACCCTTTGGAGTGTTTTAGAAACCCATGGGGAGAAGATGAGGAGAAGGGGTCATGGAGATCATCGAGAGAATACGGAGAAAGAAAGGGAAATATTATACTAAACTACGATCTACGAAAGAAAAAGCAATTATTCTAAGCACGCAACAAAGTATTCTAAGAGAAAAAGAAAGAATCAAGAACAACTAAATTACTCTTCTGGAATTAAGAACAGGAAATATTAATCTAAAATTAAGCTTACAAAAGACAAAGACAATGGAGAAATAAAAGGGCAGAATTTTATTGCTATCGAAAAAAGTGTCTTGCAACATCGTGTTTAGGGCTATTTATAGCCGATACAAGAGAATCAATTACGCTAAAGGAAAGGACACGTGTTATTACAAGACAGGACGAAAATTGGAGGCGCGGATCGAAGTCCATGCGGCGATTCCGCCGCATCTTTACCTTTAGATGCGGCGATTCCGCCGCACGGATGGTCCAGATCGTCTTGTGCTTTTGCGGGTGTGTTTTTGGTATGATTTAGGTGGCTTCCACGCATCCGAATTGACTCTTTCATATATTTGGAGATCTGAATTTAATTTCTTCTTGAATACTTCTCCAAAATAGCTTTTTAGTCCTTCTAATTTGCGATCAAGTCCCTGGCTCCTTTATGTGATCAATTGGATTTCAACTTGAGCTTGAATCTCTAGCTAATTGGTCTTTGTGATCTATTTGAGTCCACTACATGCGTTTTGGCTCGAATATTGGTAAATTGCATTGTAACTCCTGAATTCTGCACAATTGCTCAAAACAATACCTTAGTAGCATTTATTTATATAAAAATAATCTAAATGAAAGACATATGATGCAATGTATGCAATGCATCACCTACAACAACAGCTACCATGCGAGTATTGGGATGGCGCCGTACGAGGCTTTGTACGGGAGACCCTGCAGATCACCGGTGTGCTGGAGTGAGGTAGGCGAGAGACAGTTGGTCGGGCCTGAGATTATACAGATGTATGCTGAGAAGGTTGATGTGATCAGGCGGCGACTAGCGACAGCTCAGAGCAGGCAGAAGAGCTACGCGGATCGGCGTAGGCGAGTGTTGATTTTTGAGGTTGGCGATCATGTCTTTCTGAAGATCTCACCGTCGCACGGGGTGATGAGATTCGGGAAGAAGGGGAAGCTCAACCCGAGGTATATTGAACCGTTTGAGATTTTAGACAGAGTTGGAGAGGTCGCCTACCGGGTTGCGCTGCCGCCACAGTTCTCTGGTCTTCATGACGTCTTCCACGTGTCGATGCTGAGGAAGTACGTGTCAGATCCTTCACATGTGATTCAGATTGAGGTTCCAGAGATTCAGCAGGATTTGTCTCTTGAGGAGAGTCCGGTGGAGATTGTGGATCGGATGGATCACCAGCTCAGGAGGAGGACCATTCCTATGGTTAAGGTCAGGTGGCAGCATCACTTTGAGCGAGAGGCTACTTGGGAGGTTGAGGAGGAAGTCCGGAAGTCGTATCCGGAGCTGTTTGGTAAGCACTGGATTTAATTTCGTGGGCGAAATTCTTTTAAGGAGGGTGGATTGTAATATCCTAACCTTGCTTATGGTGCTAATGGTGTTTAGGAGAGGATTAGGGGTGGATGAGATCGACGGCTGAGATCGTTTCGGGAGAAGGTATAAAAGGTTTGGAATTCTCTCTCTCCCCCTCACTCTTCACTCTCTCCCTCTCTCACGACCCCTCTCTTTCTCACACGTCTCTCTCTCCCTAGTGCTTCGTCGGTGTTGGTGGAGGCGAGGATCAGAGTGCTGGAGTCGCCGGAAGCGTCGTAGAGTTCGGGAATCGGAGGTTCGCCGGAGTTCGAGCTTTACGCGAGGAGGCGCTCACTGTGGTTTCTTCCAAGGCTTCTTCAAGCCTTAAGGTATGTCAAACTTGCTTTCAAGCTCACCTATTGTTAGTGTGGGAGTGGGAGCGGTCGACGGTAGGCCGTTTCGGCTCGTCGGACCTGCACAGCAGCATCTGAACTATAAACGGTCGACCGGTGTTTTGGTTCGGTCGACCGGTTATAGTGTATTTGGGGCAGAATCCCTCGCACCGGTCGAACGATGCCCTTTTGGGCGGTCGACCGGTTGTGCAATTTTAGAGAGAGAAGACGTCCTGGGTATTTTCGGTCGAACGGGACCCCTTTTGCCGGTCGACCGAAAGTACTGTTGAAGGTCGGTTGGGGGCGTTGACCATCTAAACGGTCGACCGCTCGTTGACTTCGTCCGACCGACGTTTAAGTTAACTTAATGGCCGGTCGACCGGACGTGTGGTTTCGGTCGACCGTGAAGTGTGGACTGTTGGTAAATCTTACTGGTGGTTTTCGGTCGACCGTGAGTGTTGGGTCGGTCGACCGTTGGTGTTTGGTTTGCGAAAACGTTTTCTTACTGGGGCTTTTCGGTCGACCGGGCCCCCTTTGCCGGTCGACCGATTGGCGGGTTTTTCGGTTGGGCCAGTTCTCTAGGTGAGAATCGGTCGACCGATTAACAGTTTTCGTTCGACCGTTTCTGCTGTTTTTGGCGGATTCGTGGTTTTATGAGTACACTTGACGGCGCCTCGTCTCTCCGGCCTCACGGGGGGCAACGGCACGGACTGTCGCCCGATGGTTGGGTGCTCGTACGCTTGAAAGCGGCTCGTCTCTCCGGCCTTTTGGGCAACGACACGGACTGTCGCCCGATAGTGGTATGAGTAGCGTGCGTTGTGGGGTTGGGGTGAGAGGACCCTTGAGACCCGGTTGTGTGTTGTGGGGTTGGGGTGAGAGGACCCTTGAGACCCGGTTGTGTGTTGTGGGGTTGGGGTGAGAGGACCCTTGAGACCCGTGGCCGAGGATTTTCCGGCAGTGCCTTGTGTGCACATGTGTGTTGTGGGGTTGGGGTGAGAGGACCCTTGAGACCCGTGGCCGAGGATTTTCCGGCGGTGCCTTGTGTGCACATGTGTGTTGTGGGGTTGGGGTGAGAGGACCCTTGAGACCCGGTTGTGTGGCCGTGACTGTACCGGCAGTGCCGTGTGTGCACGTGTGTTGGTGGGTTGGGGTGAGAGGACCCCTGAGACCGGATTGTGTCTGTTGATCTATTCATTATTCATTACATATTTCATTATTGTTCATATATGTGTTAGGGTTTGACATACTGGGTTTCCTTCTGGAAACTCAGGCATTTATTGTCTGTTTTCAGGTCGTGAGCAGCGTTAGGGGGGTGGTGACTGCGGAGGAGAGCTTCTGGGACAGATCCTGCTTTCCCCTCCTTTGAGGTTGTTGTGATTATGTTGTACATTTTATCTTATAGCTTTTGATGTAATCACCTCTTGTTGTAAACTCAGATCTGTATATATATATATATACGTTGGTGCACCTGGTGTATTTTCTTGGTAATGTCCTCCGTTATTTGTATGTTTTAAATTTTAAATTTTCCGCTGTTCGAGGACGTTACAGTGACGGTCTACATATATTACAAATTACCTAAAGGCTGGGGTAAGAGGAGGTAACTATAAAGCCCCGAGCCCAGTCTATATATAGTTACATATACGTGCTTATTTGCCCAAACCTAGTTCGTTAATACGATCCACGATCACTTTTCATTGTGAGCACTGATAATTCATCCAATTAAATAATCTTGGTATTCCCACAATTATCTGGAAAATATAGGAAATATATATTATGAGCTCGACGGCCTACAAGAAGCAACCATCAATCATGCAAATTACAAACATTTGAAAGTATATTGGGCGTCCAAATTATCACAGAATAGGAGCACAAACTTGTAGAGCAGAAATATGAATTTCTGGATAAAAACATATTTAATATATTTTAAAAACATGCATCTATAAAATGTAACCAATTGGGTGCGAGTGGTTAGACAAAAGTCTGATTCCACACACGTAACAATTCGTAGCTGACCAAATCAGAAGAGAAAGACTTGGAGTGAGCACAAACATATAAAAAATGAAATTGGGAACATTTCTGTAGTTCTAACCATGTAGGACAATAAAATTGCATATGAGGTTCAATTACTTCTACCAAATACTAATACTAGGGATTTATTTTCCAAAATATTATGGGTATGCAATTCATTATCATTACATGGTGGATCTGCCACACCTTAGACCACCCACTGTAGGGTGGATTTAATCGGGCGCCCTATTGGGGCTTAATAATAATGATATTGGATGTCGTTAGGACTTAATTCTTGCAAAAAGGAAATTATTGAGTCTAGAAAGCGGTGTCAAGTCATTTATTTCTTGCAAAAAGGAAATTATTACATTAAAAATGTTTTAAGAACGTATATAATTTATTTAAAATTATTTTCAGATATTGCAAGTTTGCAACTAAAAACATTTTTATATTAATACACTGATAGCTGCATTTTAAGAATTTTGTCATTATTATTGTAATTAATAATAATATTTTTTGTTACTGTATACCTCGTAGGTGACTTAATTGGTAATATGCATCCGAATTCTTGGTATAGCCGAATATGCACATGTAAGTCGAACATATCTCCTCATATGTACCTTTGCCGTTAGTAGGTCACACACCGTCACCGTTTCCGTCCAACAGTGTTAAACAATTTGTAAATTAAACATCGTAAAATCCAAATGTCCTTAATATTAAAAACAAAAAAATAAAAAACATAAGAAACTAAATATCTCTCTCCTCTCCTCCGTCTCTTCCTCCTCTGATCCCCACCTCACCGACCCTATCCTCCGTGACTCCTCCTTCAAGAAGTCAGGCAACGTAACGGTAGATGATTTCGTGTTCTCGAACATCGCAATGTCAACCAACATGACAAATGCCAACGTCCTCAACTTCCTGGGCATGAACACGCTTGGAATCTCCCTGACCCGTATTGCCCACACTCCTTATAGTAGGCTCAACCCGTCCCACACCCACCCCCAAGTCATTGAGGTCCTAACCGTGCTATAAGGCTGCCTCTACGCCGAGTTTTTGACTGTGCCACCTCTAGTCAGTCGACGTTTTGCTAAAATTCTTGACAAATGTGATGTTATAATCTTCCCATTTGGACAAATTCACTTCTAAATGAACGTCGATCACACCCGTGTTGTGGCTCTCTCTAGCTTGACTAGCCAATTCCTCGGTGTGATTCAGATCATGCCCACCTTGTTCGGGTCAAACCCGCCTATGGACGTGGGTGTTCTTTCAAAGGCATTCTTGCTTGAAAAGGAGGTCGTCACGAAAGAGAGGGTCAGTGAGGTGGGGGTCAGAGGAGGAGGATGAGAGGAAGGAGGAGAGGTAGGAAGAGAGAGGTTTGTTGTACAATTGGGTTGTGAGTTGGTCGGGAAGGAGGAGGAGGACTGAGTAGCGTTCTGAAACAGCAGAAAATTTAAAACAAATAACAACAAGATTACAATCCAAAAGAGTAGAACTGCTACTCATATATGTATTACCAAGGGTGCACCAAAATACAATAGAGTTTATCAAAAGTATGATTACATCAAAAGATGTCAACTACAAGTAAATACAACACATGTAATCATAAAGTACCTAAAAAGATAGACAACATGATCAAGTCCCGTATGCCAAACCCCTAACACATATATGAATTAACAACATGACATGCTACAAAAATGCAACAGATATAAAAACATCGTCGTTGCTACTAGACACCAAAGGGCCTCACTCCCAGCCACAACAAACATGATGCACAACATGCTCTAGGGTCCTCTCACCTCAACCCCCAAACCACACGTGCACACAAGGCACCTACCGGAAATACATCGACCAACAACCACACCTCACAAGGACAGCCCAGAACCATTCCATAGAGCCACAACTCGCTCCGTAGAGCCAACACCGATCGCTATCATGTCTGCATGTCCTTTCTGTTGTTCTAAAAGGGCCCTCAAAGCCGATCACACACACCACAATCACACAGTAGAGCAACACCGGTCGACCGAACAAGCACACCGGTCGATCGGGTCTCTCAAGACATATGCAAGGTTCGACCGTCACCTAGCCGGTCGAACACAACCAACATAAAATTGTTCGAACCAACTTCATGGATGGTTGACCATTTGGATGGTCAACTCCCAAGTTCAACTAACAAAACGACCAATTGGTTTAACAGATGGTCACATGTGGTCGATCATTTGGATGGTTTACGCCACAAATATTATTGAATTCAATCATCCCATCGGTCGAACGACAAAGGGGTCCCGATCAACTAAAATATAACATAGACTTCATGTTTCCTCAAAGTCCAAGACTTTAAGTTAACTTAAGTGACTTGTCGGACCAGAGTCAAGAGTGGTCAACCGTTTGGATGGTCCATGCTCTGCACAGAGTAGTCTAGAAATCAACGATCGAACAAATCATAAAGGCGGTTGACGGTTTAATGGTCTATGCCCCAAACAACTTGCTACAGGTAAAATCGGTTGAACAGATCAAAAAGGTGGTCGACCGTTTAGAAGGTCTAGGCCTGAACTGACGTACCAACAGTGTAACCGGTCGAATGACAAGGGGACATGTTCAACCGAGTAACATGGCTTGCCTAAAACACACAACCGGTCGACCGCTCAAAGGCATCGTTCGACCGTTGCAAGGCAGAAACCCGCAATTACACTAGCATGAGTCGACCAAGGCACACGTCGGTCGACCGTCATTCAGCAGAATCCTGCTGTTCAGAAACCTCGACGAGCCTAACGGCCACCGTCGACTAAATCAACCACTTACACACCTCGGGTGAGTATAAAAGAGAAACTTGACATACATTTAAGGCTTGAAGAGCCTCCGAAGGTCAACGACGCACACCTCCACACGATTAGCCTTATCTCCGGTAAACTCCAATTGCATAACGATCACCACTCCTCCAGCAACCACAACCGCAACTCCTTGCTTGCTGATCACCCAACCTCATCGGAGCTTCAGAGAGCTTGAGAGAGAGAAGACTAGAGAGTGAGAGTGATGAGTGAGAGTGAGAGAGAGATACCTTTAAATACCCCTCCAACAACCCTCCACCAATCACAAACCACCACCTCATCAATCCCAAATCCTTCCCTAAACCCCCATTAACCTCCTAAACACAATTAATCCGTAAACAAGGCATAGGATATCACAGACTGTGTGCAAGTCCAAAATCGGACTAGACCAGACCGGAACCGTTGGATCGGTGGACCGGAATCTGCATTTTTTTGGACCGAGGACTAGACCTGAATAATTCCGGTCCACACTGGTCCAAACCTTATTATTCAGGTCCGATCCGGTTTTGGACCTGCTTCATGTTTTCCAGCATTTGCAAATTAAAAATCACAAAAAAGATTACTAATATGGACGTGTTTGGCCCTATAAAGCATATCCAAATTGAATAATTTAACAATAAAAACAAGTACAAATATACGATTACATAAAGCTTTACCAAATACAAGTTTTTAACATGGAATTTGATAATAATAGTTTAATATGTCATTCTTTCTTGCTCCACTAAACATAAGAAATCATATCATGAAGTCAATAATATACGATGTTGTCACCATCCAAATTGTTATTTTGAAAATCTGTGAACAAGGGGAAAAAATATATTACTAATGAAAAATAACAAATTTATGAGTTTAAAAATATAATAAAAAATAAACAAACTCATTATTACCTTTCTCAATTTCGTTTAACTCTCGCAAATTTTCCTCCATATTGATTCTCGACATTCCCTTTGCTCGAAGCCAATCTTGTATATGAGGACTTGTACCATCTTTCATGAACATGAAATTAAAATCCAACACATAAAGTTTAATGCATAAATAAATGAAATAAATAAGTTGTATTTGTTAAATAAAAATGCATTACCTTAGGAGTCAATGAACTCCTAAATGGATCAAGATGACCTCCCGCGCTAAAAGTGGATTCTGATGCAACCGTAAACAATGGGATGACTAGTATGTCTCGTTCCATGCGTGAAACAATGGGAAATCAATGTCCATTAATACCCCCACCAAGACAATGCATCCATCTCTTCTTCCTCCGGCCCTAATTGTTCATTTAAGTACCTCTCAAACTTACTCCTTACATATGCAATTGTTCCCTTCAACCTTTTAGCTCTATCTTTAAGACTTTTCATGTAGTCTGTTCCACCTCTCATACGATCATCCTCATTTGAGTCAATTTCCATAACATCATCACTTTGCGCACTTTGAGGAATAGAGGAAGAATACAAACTACTATACTCATCAAATAAAGAGTAAGCAAAGTTCTTGACATCATTAGCAAGTTTCATGCAAGTTTCTTTACCATACATGTCGGTAAGTGTCAATTCAACAACCAAAAATTTAGAATGAGGATCAAGTATTGCGGCAATATAAATCAACCAATTCATTTTCTCCACATTCCCCCAATATTTATCATACATTTTTCATTGAAATGACCATAGCTGTAAAATTCACATCCAAACTTTTCTCTCACTTATTCAACATATCATATATGGCAACGATCTCAAACAAACCTTTATTACTCATCACATAAAGAGAACCAGAAATACAACAAGTTAAAAGGTAAAACCCTTTTAAAAACACTACCAACCTCTCCACTTTTTTTCTTCCAATCATCAGTTTCAGGGGGCCTTTCATTATCCTTCAAACCCTCCCCATCAGGTAGAGATAAGATAATCCATTAAAAACACGTTGAAATTTCAAAGTCATGTCAAACATCGTAAAGGTTGAGTTCCACTGGGTGGGGACATCAAAAGACAAGGAAGATTTCCTTTCTATATTAGCTTTAAACCTTTGTATTCTCGCATGAGAATTCTTAACATACTTAGCAATATTTCCAACCCTATCAATGCACACACCATGCTCTTTAATGCCATCCCACACAATAAGATTTATAATATGAGCAATACATCTAATGTGGAGAAATTTTCCCTCACTATGACATCCAGTTCATTGAACCATTCTTCTTAAGTGTGCACAAGCAAGATCATTAGAACTAGCATTATCAACTGTGACAGTAAAAAGTTTATCCTCAATGCCCCAAGATTCCAAACATGCCTAAATACCTTTTCCAATAGCCTCACCTTTATGACTAGAAATTGGACAAAACATTATGATCTTTTAATGTAATTTCCAATCACTGTCAATGAAATGAGTGGTGACACACAATGTAATTAATTCTTTGAATTGATGTCTAAGTACCAGTTGTCACACAATTTCTTTGGTAATTCTTTAGCATGTCTTTCAACTTTGTCTTTTCACTATAATACAGTTGAAGACAATCACGAGCAATAGTGGTACATGATGGCATGTGAAATCTAGGGCAAGCAACACCCATCAACAACTTGAAGCTAGCTTTATGTACAAATCTAAAAGGAAGCTCATCAATAGTGATCATATGAATTAATGCTTCTCTAACATCTTTTAAATTCACTGTTCCATATTTCAATTTCTCCTCACCATCCTCATTATCCTTGTCTCCTTCCCCAGGTTGAAAATACAATTCAGTTTGCTTTCCTTTACACAGTTTTTTGTTAGCAGGATTACCAAGGCATTTTCCCGCATGATTCTTAACATTTTTGATCCATTGAGATTACCATCAGCAGCAAAACGTTTGTCACAAAACTTACATTCAGCCCGTAGTTTTCCATCTTATATGTACTCGAGGTAGTAATCCCAATAAGATGCTTTCCTCTTACTTTTTCTAACCAAATATTGGTGTCCCTCCGTTAGTTTCTTACCCGAAGGCAAGAACTTGTGCAACTCTTCAATATTTGTCTTGCTAGCAACATTTGATAGTGTTTGCAATGTTCAAGTAACGCCTAGCAACCTTTTTTATTTTTTTAATTAAAAAATAAGAAAAAAAGGAAAAATACAAAAAAAACTTTACATGTTTGAGAATAAAAAAGAAACTTAAATCACCAAGTTTTTAGGAATTTATAGAAATGAAAGAAGAGTAGGGGAGGGGATAAAACAAAAAGAAATAGAAAAAGAAAATGAACGGTCAAGATTTCATCTCACCAAAACAACTCACTATATAACTTTCTCTTCCCCAAACCCTAACCTAGCCACCATCTCTTTCTCAAATCCAAACCCAACCACCCACCCTCTCCCAAACCCAAACCCAACCACCATCTCTTCCCCAAACTCTAACCCAACTACCCTAATCTTCTTCTGATATTCTCTCCCACGGTTCTCTCGTTGCTACAGTAGCAACCACCACCAACCCCCAATCAACAACCAACCAGCGGCCCTAAACAGTAGCAACAGTACACCCAACATGCCAACACAGCAAAACGTCGCCCAACATAGCACATGGTCGCCTAGGCGACCATGTGCGGTCGCATAAACCGTACACCACTGTGCGGTGTGCGGGTAGTCGCATATGCAACCACCCAAAAGGGTGATCTCCTAGGCGATCACCCACCTAAACACTGAGTGTTTGTGCACTTTTGGATTGGGAGCTCTCCATCTACAAAAAAATGAACGAGCATTATAACATATATATAAATAAAGTAATAATTGACTAAGTAACATCACAGATTCATAATGCATAACATATTGCAAAAGAATCTTACATTGCAACAAAATGAATCCGTTTTTGCTACATGCCAAGCCTTAAATTGACTTAATCAAGAAATCAAACTCTAGGGTTTGTAGTTTGTCCTTGTCAGAATTTAATCTTTAGGTGTTTGATTTTGAGAACATTGGTGATGAGCATTTGGTTTGTTAGTGATTTGGTTTAGTCAAAATTTAGATCTCTAAGTGTTTGGTTTGATTGTTGTGAAGTTGGGTCTGATTATTACCCCACCCACCAAGTTATTTTGGATTTGCCACTGTTCCATGATAATTACGTGTTCCAAATTATGGTGTGGCAAATGTGTCCATTTTGAAAAGGGTGGGCAAATGTGCCCAAGAGAAAATGTTGTGGTGGTGGAGAGATGGTGGGTTGGAAAAAAGGTCACATTGTCGTGAATAAGGAGGAATGTTTAATAAGTTACTTTGTCAATTCTTTTGAAAGTCAAAAATTTAATATTTTTTAATTTATTTTTCAATTATCCATAAAATATTCCCACCACCTCCACAGCTCAAACAAATCTCCCACATCCCAACACCAAATGTTCCAAATTTCAACACCAAATCTCAAACATTCCTACACCACCAACAACCCACACCCTCCTCCTGTAGCCCCCCCGGTCATCAATTATCTTTCCAACGATTTGACATTATCAAATTCTATATTTGGATGTGAATGTTATGTGTAAAACAAGTGATGCATCCCGTACGGAACGAATGCGTCCCGAGCGGGACTGACGTGTCCCAGCTTTGTTTGGTGGAAAAAAGACCCAACTTGTTTGGTGAAAACGACCTAGGCCGTTCGACTCGTTTGTTGAAACCAAGCCAACTCGTTTGACAAAACAACCCAACTTATTTAGTGATTTTTACAACTCATTTATCTTGATTCAACGTGTCTAACAAGTTGGGTTTTGTCTCGTCCCAATGTTCATATCCGTACAAGTTAACTTGCAACGAGTTGGTTTGTGACGTTTTCAACTCGTTTGTCTTGATTGAATTTGAATCAAACAACAATGTCATAAAAGTTGAACAACGCAAATAATTCAGAAATTGAATTGTACACATATTAATATTCTAACACTCAAAACCAATCATCCGTAATTGTATATGTTGTTAATTAATTTGTCTCGTGTATAACAAATTGTTCCATGTCTTAGAGAAGATAATTTTTTTGGTTAAAACGAGCCAGATTGTTAATTAAGTTGCAACGAGCCAACTTGTTAGGTGAAAACAAGTAAACTCGTTTGGTGAAAATAAGACAATTCGTTTGGTGAAAACGACCAAACTCGTTTGCTGAAAATGACCCAGCTCGTGGGTGCGTCCCGCCAACTCATTGGTGCATACCGCGCATGATTGTTGTCACAGCTTGTTTGGGGTAAAACGACCCAACTCGTTTTTGTTCTCTTAAATCAGCAGTCTTACACGACATTTATGAGCCCATTAAGTTCATATTTTGGAAATATGTTAAATATGAATGTTTTGTGTCTCGAAAGCTTCTTTGTAACGAGTCTTGAATCACCTTATTTGGATATTGAAAGAGAGAGTTATACACAAATAGGTCCAATTTCCAAATACGGTATGCCTTGACATACTTTTTCACCATCGTATCATCGGAATTTGACAATTTGTAGAAGAAACTAATATGTGCTCATTTCAATTACATTTCCAACGAATTTGGAATCATTAAATTCTATATATGAATGTGGATATTATTAGGAAAAAACAAGTGATGCGTCCCGAACAGGACTGATGCGTCCTGTGCGGGACTAGAGTGTCTTCCACACCCTTTATAAGCCCATTAGGTTCATAATTTGGACATATGTTAAATATTAAAGTTTTGCATCTCGAAATCATCTTTGTAACGAGTCTTGAATCACTTTATTTGAAAATATGCATAAATTATTGATCTTGTGTCAATTTGTCCAGTTTCCAAATATTGTCTGTCTTGACACGTTTTTCACTATTGTATCATCAGAATTTGGCAAGTTGTAAGACAAACTAATATGTGCTTCTTTCAATTATCTTTCCAACAAATCTGTAATCGTCAAATTTCATATTTTGATGTGGATGTTATGAATAAAACGATCCAACTCATTTGGAAAAAAACTGACCCACCTTATTTTCTGTTCTCTCAAATCAACAATCCTCTACTCCCTTTATGAGCTCATTTGGTTCCTAATATGGAAATATGTAAAATATCAAACTTTTGCTTATCTAAATCTTCTTTGTAACGAGTCTTGAATTGCCTTATTCGGACATCGGAGAAGAGAGTTATTTACAAATTATTCAAGATTTGTCGATTGTGCAATTTCCAAAAACGATGTCTCGAGAAACATTTTTAACCATCATATCATCAGAATTTGGCAAGACAAAAGAAACAAATATGTGCTCCTTTCAATTATCTTTCCAACGTATCTAGAATCATCAAATTCCGTAGCTGGATGTGGATGTTATGAATAAAATGACCCAACTCGTTTGGTCGAACGACCAAGATCGTTCAGTGAAAACAACTCAGGTTGTTTGGCGAAAACGACCCAACTCGTTTGGTCAAAAAAGACCGAGCTCATTTGGTCGAAAATGACCCAGCTCATTTGGCGAAAATGACCCAACTCGTTTGGTCGAAAATGACCTAGGTCGTTCGGCAAAAACGACCCAACTCCTTTGGTCGAAAATGACCCACGTCGTTCAACTCGTTTGTTGAAAACTAGTCAGCTTATTTGGTAACTTTTGTGTTAAAATCGAAAAAGAGACCAAAATAAAACTTACATGATGGAAATCGGTCTTAATACTCCAATGTATTATGTAGGATGTTTGTAGTGATGTTATAGGATTTAAGAGATAAATAGGTTGGGAGAGAGTTGGGAGAAATATGAATGTTAGGAAGCAAATGATATGATTTGTAATTATGACCAAAATAACAAGGGTAAATGTGACATTTGATATTCCTTTTAAGGTTAGAAAAAGTCAATGACCCTCAAATAAATGGAATTGAAAGGATCACAAAGTTCTTACAACATTCAATTTTCTGAACCAAGAAGTGGAATGTAATCCAACATGTAATATGATTACATTGCATCCTTAATTACAGCAAACCAAAGACAACTTTCAAGGAGGGGAAATTATGTTGCTGGAGTCGATTTTGGAGTGTAGAATTGTAGGGCTTCAAACGGGGTGGGTAATACCTATATACCCGATTACCTACCCCGGTCGGATACAAGTACGAGTACAAAAGAAGTTAAAAAGTTCTACTTATATACCTGTTTACCCGGTTAATAAACAGGTAGGGTACGAGTATACACATTAGCATACTCGTTAACCTGTATATTCGTCAATATCTTTTTCTTTATTTTAAAAATATATTAATCAAAAACCTAAAATATGTTAATATATATATATATTTTATTTACTTTATACCCATCCTAGCCCGTTTACCAGCCTTGTTGCTAACTTAGTGGGAATGAGTTATGTTATATCCTAAACCTTTTTAATGCTTAATCTTGTTTAGGTAGGTAATGAGTGTTTTGGAGTTGGCTTAGTGTGGATGAGGTGGAGGCTTTTGATTGGTTGAGGAAGGTGAGGTGTATTTAAGGTTTAATCCTTAAACTCTTCTCTCTCTCTCTCCCTCCCGCGTCTGTCACTCTTGTCTCAAGGTGAAGGAGATTCGTGGCGATTGATCGGAGGAGGTGATCAGTGAGGTAGAGATGGGTGTTCGCGATCGTTGTTCGAGTGAGGAGTTCTTCGGAGAAAAGGAGCTTTTGTGTGGAGGTGTTCGCCGGGGTTCTTCGGAGGCTTCTTCAAGCATTTAAAGGTATGTCAAGCTTGCTTTTACGCTCACTTAAGTTTGTGTGGGTGTTGGAGCGGTCGACGGTAGGCCGAATGACTCGTTGGACATGTGCAACAATTTTTCTGCACTATAACGGTTGACCGATGGTTTTGTTCGGTCGACCGATTGTAGTGTATTTTGGGCGATATCCCTCGCACCGGTCGAACAATACCTTTGGGTGGTCGACCGGTTGTGCACTTTGAGCGAGAGATGGAGGCTTTGGGTGCTTTCGGTTGAACGAGACCCCATTGCCGGTCAACCGAATGTACTGTCGTACGTCAGTTGGGGCGTTGACCATCTAAACGGTCGACCGTTTGCTTGACTCATCCGACCGTCTGCTTGACTCGTCTGACCGACGACTTAAGTTAACTTAAAGGCCGTTTGACTGGAAGTGTTGTTTCGATCGACCGTGTGGTGTGGATTGATGGTGGGTTTTACTGGTGGTGTTTGGTCGACCAGAGGTCTTGGATCGTTCGATCGTTTGTTTGTTTTGAGAAAAGAGGATTTCTTTTACTGGTGTTTTTCCGTCGAACGGGTCCCCTTTGTCATTCGACCGATTGACGAGTTTTTCGGTTGTGCCAGTCATCTGGAGGGGGATTCAGACAACCGGTGATGTATTTTCTTTTGACCGTTTTTGCACAGTTTGATGTTTTTCCTTGTTGTTGATTGGCTAGAAGGCAACAGGTTCACCGGCCCTTTTAGGGCAACAGACGGACATGTCAACCTAATAGCGATCAGTGGTGGCTCTACGGAGCAGGTTGTGGTTGTTAATGCCGTGGCTCCGGCGAATGAGGCAAAACTGTGGCTCCGACGAATGAGGCATGTATACGTCGTCGCCGTGACTCCGACAATTGTTGCAAAACCGTGGCTCCGGTGAATGAGGCAATTGTTGGTGTTTGTAGTTGTGTTTATGCCTTTTTATAGTTTTCGTATTCATTGTTTCATTCATGTGTTAGAGTTTGGCATACGAGATTTCCTTATGGAAACTCAGGCATAATTCATGTTTGCATTTCAGGCCGGGATCGACGATAGGAGGGTGGTGACTACGGAGGAGAGCACTCGGGACTGGATCCTGCTTTCCTTTCTTTTGAGGTGGTGATTACTGGTGTATATTCTCTGTTTTGAGTTTTTGATGTAATCACATTCTTTTGTAAACTCGATTATATATATATATTATATGTTGGTGCACCTGTGCGTGTCTTTGCAGTAATGTCCTCAAGTTGATTGTATGTTTAAATTTTAATTTTTTTTGCTGTTCTGAGAACGTTACAAGTTAAGTACGGATATAATTTTTTTGAATCGGGCGTGCCATGCTCGTTAATTTAAACGAGCATTAGTATGGGTAAAGTCATCAAGAATTGTTTCCGATCCGATAGACCTGTAGAATTGTCTAACAAGTAACAAACAATGCAGACCATTTCGGTAATTTCCTTTCCCACCGTCGTATTTCTATTCCCTCCCTCACCACTCTCTCCGGATAACCCAAAATCCACTCCACTCCCATCCCATCCCATCCATGCCGCTTCTCTCCTCTCTCCTCCACCTCCCCTTCCCCACTCCATCCCCTCTCCCTTCCCTCCGACCTCGCCGTCCCCGACCCCACCTCATTCTCTCCTCCTCCTCCTCCCAGAACACTCCCCGTCCCCGTACTCCTACTCTCTTCCCGGGCGGGTACAAGCGCCCGGAAATCAAGATCCCGACGGTCGTACTCCGGGTGGGGTCGGAGGAGTTGAGGAGGGATGGCGCGGCGGCGGTGGAGACGGCGGTGAGGGTGGGGTGGGTCGGGATCGTCGTGGTGTCGGGGGATGGAGAAGGAGGTGGGGGTGGGAGGTTGTTGGAGGTGGTTAGAAGGGTTATGGAGGTGGTTGGTGGGAGGGCGTATGTGGTTGTCGAGGAGAGAGTTGATGTTGCTGCTGCTGTTGGGGCCGCCGGGGTCTTGTTGTCCGACAATGGTTAGTGTGTCTTTTTTTTTGGAATTTGAAATGATTTTCGTTTCTATGTTTTTGAATGTGATTATAGTTGAAGGTTATGTGTGGGTTGGAATTACTGTCACAAATGAATTTTGAGAATGATGATAATGATATCATTGATTTGATAATTTTTGGTGGTTCGGGATAGAACTTATCTATTATCCCACAACACCCACTTTGGTTGCCACAAAATTTAAGTTGCTTAGTTTTGTTGTGGTAGTAATCTGTATTGCCCACTCGGAATTTGAACGATGTGTTGGTGTTAAGTTGTTTGAATTTCGTGGGGGCATTCAAAATGATTTTGGTTTTTATGTTTTTAAATGCGATTTTAGTGGAACATTACGTGTGGGTTGGAATCACTGAAAATGACTAAATTGCTGTCACGATTGAATTTTGAGAATGATGATAAATATATAGTCGATTCAATGATTTTCGGAAATGTAGTTCCCAAATGTTGCCAATGTAGAGTTGGGTTTTTGAGTGAGTGCACGTTGTTGTGGAGGAGAATGGAGGGTGTGATTTGTGATTTTTTCAGTGTTTTTAAATGAATTTGGGAGGTTTTGGTTTTTTCTGAATTTGAACGGTGTCTTGGTGTTTGGAATTCATGGTGATTAGAAATGATTTTGTTTTCTACGTGTGAAGTACTCAAGTGTAATTGTACTTGGACATTTCATGTGGATTGAAATAGGTGAGCAACTGAGCATGAGTAAGTTGTCACAAATTGATTTTGACCTAATTTGTCTAAAATCAACTTGGTCTCGTGGATTTTGAACGATGTGTGGTCTTTGGATTTGGAAATTCGTAGTGGTTCTGCCAATTTTTATTTCTATATTTTACGTATATTAAATCTTGAACACTAGTGTGGATCGAAATTGGTGATCATGGCTAAGTTGTCACAAATCAAATTTCAGAACAAAGATGTTGATATTGTTGATTCAATAATTTTCGGAAATTTAGTTCCCAAAATGTTGCCCTTGTAATGCTAGTCTTAGACATGATATTGTATTTTTTTAAACTATTAGCATCTAAATGCTAGTAATTGGTGTCCCTTCAGTTTGCTATGTGGTTGACGAATTCTACTCAATTGTCATGTTTGATCCAAACAATGTACATGTGAGTGGATTTAGTTTGCATCTAATTCCTTAACTGATCTCCTAAGAACTTTTGGTAGGGTATGGTTTTTGAAAATTCAATTTTAATTTAATCAAATCCTTCTTAAAGTATCCACAATTTCGTTAAATAAAATTTCAACTTTTTTATCCATGCAGCTTTGTGAATTTGTGTTTGTTACACCAATAAAAAAAGATTTTGTGTTTATTACATTCGAAATATCCAGTTTGAAATCCTCAGACCAAATACCACATTTGAACACAACCTTAATTTTTAATTTCGTTTGTTCCATGGGTCTTTCTTCTATGTTGATTGTTTTTTTCCCGTTTAAGGTGTATGTTTGGGAAAAAGGGAGATGTCCTTTGTGTTTATGTTGAAGAAGTTAATTGCAATGTCTCTTTGACTAAGTTAAACTCAAAATAGTTCATCTAAAGCACAGTAGCACATTGGTAAGTTTTCCCTGATCTGATAAGATTCATTAGTCAAACTTTACTTATTTATTTTTACCAAAATCTGCTTGAAGTTTCACAAAAAAAGGAACCAGCACTTATCTTAGTTATGGTTTTGCAGGTCTCCCTGCCATAGTTGCTAGAAATATGATGTCAAAATCATCTTCCGAATATGTACTTCTTCCATTGGTGGGAAAAACTGTGCTAACTGCTAAGCAAGCAGTAAGTGCATCCTCCACTGAAGGTGCTGATTTTCTAGTTGTTGAAACTAGTGCACAAAATGATGGCAAGATGCTTGAAGACTTTATTGGAGGCGTAGATGTTAAAATACCAATATTCTTCAACATTGCGGATGTGATGGGAGGGGATTCAGGAACCGGCATTATGGAAAAAATTCCTCAATTTAGTGCCAGTGGATTGGTTCTTTCTCTAGGGGATATGGAATTCTTCAGCAATGAAACCTTTGAAAAACTGTTTCCAAATGTACCATTGAATGTGAGAATAAATCATGAAGCAAATCTGAACAAAGATAAAGATAGTGAGGATCACACAGAGCAAAAACCAATGGTTGCTGGATTTAGTAGACTTCAGGACGAAACAATTCAATTGATGAAAGAAGAAAAGGACGTGTTGCATGAGGCAATCACTATAATTCGCAAAGCTGCACCAATGGTGATCTTCTAGTGCTCAAAACATTTGGTAGTTGAATGTGCCCTTGAATTATATGAGTTATAACCATTATGATTTCCGTAACCAGATTGATGTGACTATTGTTTTTTACGTGACAGATGGAGGAAGTCTCTCTTCTTGTTGATGCAGTTTCTCGTCTTGATCAACCATTTTTGTTGGTTATAGTAGTAAGTTCTAATCCATGGCTCTCGATCATGAGAATTCATCATGTATCTTAAATGCAATCTTTTGACAAAAATACATTAACTTGGCAACCCTATCATAATACAATTTCAAATACGAACATGATAATGTTTCAAGAATCTTTTAACTAGTTTTAGCACCATATTAAAATCTACTTAATTAAACATAAATTTTGTTGGCCATGATTTAAGGTTGGACTTGGCAGTTAAAACCAATTCGAGACAATAATGGAACACTTGGTTTTTTGTGTGAACTTATTATTGATGTAGTAACCAAATACTCTACATGTTCAATAATATGATGCTTAAACAATTTTTTTGAGAAGCTCATGAAACCATGTGATCCATTTGTTGCTCTACGGTAATAAGTGTCTTGCAGTCTCAATCCTTGACAATGTCAAAAGCATTTGTCTTTCAAATGTTATTAGAAGTTTGCTTATTAAAGTATGACCTATTTACTGTAGTTGTGTAATCTTGATTACGAAAATACTAATCAATTACGAAAATACAGATTATTCTGTATCCTACTTTTTTAATGATTTAAATTTACATCAATAAATCGTGAAACAAGAATCACTCGAACATTTTGCAGTGGTGGACACTCCACCCGAAATGTCAAAATTACCTCGAACACTACTTGGACACTCCTCGGACACGGCTAGGACACTCCTTGGTCTCGATTTTGACTTTTTTTTTCTTCCTCCTTTTCGGTACCGGAATGTTTATATAGAGGAGAAGAAGATAAACCATTGAGTCAAGGAAGTTTCAATACAACCCTTGAAGTATATTTTATTGGGTAGTAATCAGTTTGTTGTCCTTTAAGAATATGCCTAATGACTACTTTTGTCATGGACAATGAGGAGGCAACCTGAAACAACGTATATTATTTTATTATGAACATTTAACAATTATGAGTAATTATTTTTTTACAAGTATATTATTTTTTATTTATGTATATTATAATTTTTAATTATAATTTTAATGCCGTGTCCGTGTCCTACTTTTTAGAAAAATACCGTATCCCCGTGTCGTGTCCGTGTCCTGTGTCCGTCTCCGTGCTTCTTAGCTTGCATCCCTTCTGGTTGTGGACTTGTCAACAATGTTGCGTTTCTCATACTTTTATTGTTTTCTTGTATCAAGGGCGAATTCAACACCGGTAAATCTACAGTAATAAATACTCTGCTTGGAAGAAGATACCTTAAGGAAGGTGTTGTTCCTACGACCAATGAGATTACTCTACTATGCTACCCAGATCGTGCATCTGTTGAGCAAGAAAGATGTGAAAGACATCCTGATGGCCAATTCATATGCTATTTATCTGCACCTCTCCTCAAACAAGTTAGGTTATGTAAACTTATCTTTGATTTGTTGTGTAAGTCATTTGATTATCTTTTGTTATTTTAGTATATTTGAATTCACTAGTTGATATGTAATTACTTGTAAGTTTGTCTGCATAAAGTTGTATTTTAAGTTTGTTGAAAAATCTGGTGTATTTATTACATTTCTTTTTAGAGTCATTTCTCTAAATTTATATATCGATCAAAAAAAATAAAATAAATTTACATGTTTAACTTTCTTTTGGCAAAGCAGATGAATCTTGTTGATACTCCTGGTACAAATGTTATTCTTCAGAGGCAACAACGCTTGACCGAGGAATACGTTCCACGTGCAGATTTAGTTATCTTTGTCTTATCATCTGATCGGCCATTGACAGAAAGTGAAGTATGCTAAATTTCATTATTTGTTTGAAAATATCTGAAGCACAGATGCTCTTTAATGCTAATTGAAGATCTTTGCATGCATTATTATTAGTTCCGGAAACCGATAAAGTTTACGCTTTCTTTATCTCTTTAAAGGTTCCTAGATAAGAGAATTTAAATTGAATTGGGGATTTAGGGGTTTCTCACACACCAGAATGAAACAAGTGACCACATTTTGGAAAGCAGGACCATATATTTTAATAGATATTCTAACATTAGTATACCAAAGAGCTAGGTCTCAAGGTGGTTATTATGTTACAATGTTAATTGGATTGCACCAAGACAGACCTTAAGACATCATATTCTTATGGGAATATATGCAATATTCTAGCTCAATCCTTCTTTTAGATCAAGTTATATCTTTCATGATCAATACGTATGTATGCAAGCATGTGGATTTATATTTATGTTGGGGTGATCAGTAATCAACTTTATTAGTAGCATCTAGCATGTATGTTTTGATGATTGAATATGTTTTGGACTGAGTCATTGTTACTGCATGTATGTTTTCAGGTTGCTTTTCTTCGTTATATTCAACAGTGGAAGAAAAGGGTTGTCTTTCTATTGAATAAATCAGATATGTACAGAAATGCCAGTGAGGTTTATATTATAGCTTCATTCATTTTCTTGTAGAATGTTGATATAAAGTACCACGAAAAGCCTTACTAATACAAATAGGACGCATGTTATCTCTATGTAGCTGGAGGAAGCCATGGAGTTTATTAAATTGAATGTCCGCAAGCTGCTTAATACAGAGGAAGTCATAATCTATCCAGTTTCCGCACGGTCTGCAATTGAAGCAAAACTCTCTCTTTGTTCGGATACCGATGGGATAAACAAAGCATTACTAAATGATCCTCGGTGGAGATCCAGTGGATTTTATGAACTTGAGAATTTTTTATTTAGCTTTTTAGATGGATCAACTGATCGTGGTATGGAAAGGATGAGTCTAAAGCTTGAAACACCAATACTAATTGGGGATCGTTTACTAGCAGCATGCACACAGATGGTAAAAGAAGATTATGAGCTTGCCGTTGAGAATTTGGCATCTGTAAATGATTTAGTAAACAGCGTAAAGGATTACATGGTGAAGTTGGAGAATGAGAGTATTTCCTGGAAGAAACAAATAATGATTTTGGTAAGCTCGTTTTCAGATTATTGTCTGAAATATGTTGTATCTATTATTTTTCCTCCCAACCTTTTTTTTAGAATATACTGTTTTAATGTACAAGTGCTAGCAATTAATGATTTGCAGGTTGAAACTACAAAAAATCGTGTAGTAAAGCTCACGGAGTCCATTCTTCGACTTTCAAATGTAGATCTTGCTGTCACTTACGCATTTAGAGGGGAAAACCCCAGTTCGATTTCTGCAATCCGAACTGTTCAGAATGAGATCATTGATCCTGCACTTTCTGATGCACAAGTAAGCTCAAATGAAAACCTTGTCTTTTTTTCTTCTTCTAGTAGACAGTC
This sequence comes from Triglochin maritima, assembly GCA_963682175.1. Lineage (NCBI taxonomy): Eukaryota > Viridiplantae > Streptophyta > Magnoliopsida > Alismatales > Juncaginaceae > Triglochin > Triglochin maritima. The sequence goes on from OY821785.1 coordinate 32,419,209, forward strand.
TGATAGTATTTTTTCTTCTTCCAGAAACTGCTATATGATTACACCGCTTAATTTTATCATTTTGCAGAGATTGCTTGAAGAATATTATCAATGGCTAGAATCTAGTACTTCTCAAGAAAGCCAACAATATGTTAAGTCATTCGTTAGGAAATGGCCCGAATTTATTAGAAGTGAAAAACAGGTCCATCCAGAAAAACTTGCCTTGGTGAACAAGGGGGAAGAGCTCAGTTTGAAAGTAACAAGGAATTTCAGTGCGAGTGCTGCTACTAAGCTCTTTGAGCAGGAAATACGTGAAGTGGTAAGTCAATATCTTCAAATATTCTTCTAAGAAATTTCCTCCATAATATTCTTCTTTGATGGTTGCAATATTTTATCAGCCTTTGGTGTGTCTTTTTTGACCAATAAGTTACTCAGTGTATTGCAATGTCGGGAATGATTTGGAAAATTGTGAATAACATGATATTTAGTACCTAAATCTTTTGTCTTTGTTTTTCTTTCACCATAACCTCTGCAAATAAGGTCCTGCATTGGGTAAAACTGATTGTGTGCCTTGTGTTGTAAGGCACATCCGTCTCTTCTTTAATGAACATGTTTTTCGGATGTAGAGGTAGAGCTTCTTGCCTGTCGGTCCTTGTGTAAACATGGTATCAGGGTCTGAATGTGTGTTTGAGTGTGTGCAATCCACCTAAACCTGATTCTATCACACGCAGGTGTGATGTGCCTATTTTCTTCATTTACGGGCTGGATTTTGTGGGTACTATGAATCTTTTGAGGAGTTTTTTTTGTGTTTGGAGAAGCTCCTCGACAGGACGGACTTCAAGGAAACTATGGATGCTTGCTTGTGTAGTTATTTTGTAGATTATTTGGAAGACTCAAAACAATGCCATGCTCCGTAACCAGATGGTAGCTGTGATTTGATCCAAGGGAATAACTTTCAATTATTATTTCATGGACTAAGAAGTCACGGTGGGTGTCCAAAACTGGTTTTTGCCTGATATGGATGTCCTAGTGTTTGTAGTATGATAAGGGTGACAAATCTATATGACTATGAGGGTGTCTGTTGTGGTGTTTGCCTCGTTTTTATTTTCTTTTTGAATTTCGTCTGATCTACTTGTAGGTCGCCTCTGTTGACTCGTTTTGTTTTTTTGTTTATTGTTCTGTTTTATGTCCTCTTTACCTTATTAACTCTCTTCCATCACTGGAAGGGCTGGTTCCTGATGGCAAATTGTCTACCATTTTTTTGCCATAATTGACTTGGTCTTTACTTTGTGGGTAGCTGTATATTATGCTGAGGGATGATTTTTTTTTTGGATTAAGTTTGTTTATGAAAGCTTATTGCTGCTTTCTGTTCTCTACTAATGCTATCTGAACTTTAGGTCTTCGGGACTTATGGTGGGCTGGGGGTTGCTGGTCTTTCAGCCTCCCTTCTAACATCTGTTTTGCCAACAACATTGGAAGATCTTCTTGCGCTTGCCCTTTGTTCTACTGGCGGGTAAGATTTATATCTTTCAATGACATATTTTTGTAATAATGCTTATGAGAGATGAAATAAGCTCTGGTCCATGCTCTTTTGTTTAATAACTTATTATTAAATTTTCTGCTTCTGGCATGTGTTAGCTGAAATTTTTGGGTAGGTTCAAGAAAACCTAACCAGGAAAGCCAGTGTTTTTGTTTTCATCCATTTAGTTTCTGCCTCACTATAAAATTGCAAGGAGTTGCTTTCTACCCTTTTGAATTATTTAAAATAGCAAGGAGTTGGACTTTGAACTTTGGTCGCCGACCATGCTAGCCTGCATAGCTAGTGTTCTTGGTTGTCCACCCTACATGGACGAAGATACGGCGAGGGGGTGCCGTCTATCCTTCGCTAGAGTTTGTATTGAAGTTAACAAACTTTCACCTTTCCTAGCGCGGTTCTATGTGGGGAAGGATGGTGATGCCGAAGTAGTGGAGGTGGCATATGATTGGAAGCCGGCGGTATGCCGACGTTGCTCCACCTTTGGTCACAACGAGAACAAATGCGCCTTGAAGGAGGAGACGAGGGAGAAGGTGAGGCTGCCACCTACCTCACCTCAAGAGGAGGAATCACGAATCGCCCAAGAGGAAGAGGGTGATGGCTGGCAATGGAAAAAAGTAGAGAGGCGTCGGAAGGGGGGCCGGAATCCAGCAAGGCTGGAGGTTGTGATCACCGGAGATGGTGATGACTTGTCAGACAAGGTGTTGGGTTCGCCGGAAAATGTGTTGGGTTCGCCGGAAAAGGAGGGCTACCCGCCGGAGAAGGATAAAGATAAGGATGACATTTTGGTGAATAGTGGAGATGGTACAAAAGTGGTTATGCAACTTCGCCACATGTCAAGTGAAGAGAGGCCCATAGTGGAAAGCTTACCAACTAATTCTTCTTTGGAAGTTTTAGGGACCACATCCCATGTGCCTCAACATGGGACAAAGAGGTGGAAGTTTCTTTTGCAAAAGAAAAAGGAGTCGTGGTCCCCCATGACACAAAAGAGGTGCAACTTCCTTTGTTGGGATAAAAAAAGTGTCACTTTCCTTGGATGGGGAAAAAGAGGTGGTCCCTCATGTTCCCTACATGCCCCCATGTGAGGACGAAAATGCCTCTTGTGAGGACGCACTGGATAAGACGATTGTGGGGGACGCGGGTGGCTATGGCCCTCGCCGCATGGTATCGCCGCTGCCTCACGTGGACTTGGAGGCATTCTCACCACATAGTGGGTGTTTCAAAGGAGTTTTTAAGTGCGCGAAGAAGGCGCAAAAGAATAAGCATGTGGGTTGTAATGGACATTCCCCCAACCCGACACCCCGATATGGCTCCTATGCTGGAACGTGCGTGGCGCAAATCTTCCGGGGCGCCTGCGCATGATTCAAGAGAAGATTACCTGGGAGAAGGTGACCATTGCGTGCATTCTTGAGCAAAAATCAAAACGAGATGGTTAAGAATGTTCGTGCATGGTGTGTGGAAAGATGCGGAATGGCTTGCAAATTCAGGAACCTGTGAAGGTGGGCATATTCTGATTCTGTCGGACCCCTCTACGATCCATCTGAACCGCCTTGGTGAGTCAGCGCAGAGGATGCACCTGGAAGGGATAGTTAGGACCATGGGGGTGACTTTCAACCTCACGGTGGTCTATGCGGCAAATGAGAGAAACCAGAGGCAACTCCTTTAGGATGAGATGCGACAAGACAGGTGGATGCGGCGAAGCCATGGCTGGTTGTAGGCGACTTCAATGTGGTGAGAGGACCGCATGAGAAGGTTGGAGGGGCAGTCAGAAACGCACCAAGAGTGACGGACTTCAATGAATTTATTGACCAAGTAGGTCTCCTGGATCTTCCTACTTTGGGGGCTCTTACCACCTGGACAAACTACTCCCAAGGTTCAGCGGAGATTCAATACAAGTTGGACCAGGCGATGGGTAACGATGAGTGGATCCATACCTTTGCGGATTCCCACTGTGTTGTTAACGAGCGGAAGCTTAGTGACCACCACCTGTTGTTGGTGCATATGGAGGTGGTGGGCGTGTCCCAGCGAACGCCTTTTAGGTTCACGAATGCTTGGACTAAGCATGAGGACTTCACGAGGGTGGTCGAGGCGGCATGACGCCACCAGGTTCGGGGTACTCCTATGTTTTGCTTTGCGAGCAAGCTCAACATGGTTCGGGAGCACAATGTGGAATGGAGTCAGAATACTTTTGGACCACCAGACCAGGGGGTTCGACTTGCTTGACTGGAGCTCAGTGATGCAAGGGCAACCCTGGAGTCAGACCCAATAACCAGGCTTGCCAATGCCATGAGAGGGTATGTAAGGCAAGGCTGGAGGCGGCATTGGCGTTTGAAGAATCTGTGATGAGGCAGAAGTCACGTATTCGTTGGCTGAAGGAGGGAGACTCCAATACGGCTTTCTTCCACACGACAATGAAGGCGAGGCGCGCAAAGAACACTATCCGGAAGATCGAGGCGGGATGCACCCTAATCACCGACAAGGGTGAATTTCATAACACTTTCCGTTCCTTTTTCGCTAATCCGTTCAATTCAAATGTGCACACCAGAGACATACCCCAGGACCTTGCTCTCCCTACCCTTTCTCGAGAGGTGCAGATTCTTTGTCCCGCCACATTTCGATGATGGAATTGGAACAAGTTGTAATGTAGGCTAGTGTTGATTGAGCTATGTGGCCCGATGGTTTAACGTGTGCTTCTACAAGTGCACGTGACTGATCATAAAGGAGGACCTGTTCGCGGCAATGGTCTCTTTCCTCACTGATGGGAATATGCTGAAGCAATTGAACCGGACTTCTATATCCTTGATCCTAAAGGTTGCTGCACCCACAGGACCGAAGGACTTCATACCCATTTCGCTATGCACACAGTTCTACCAATTCCTTACTAAGATTTGGTAAATCGACTGAAGAGGGTGCTTCCAGGACTAGTGGGGGAGACGCAAAGTACTTTCATCAAAGGATGACACATCACAGACAACATCTTGTCAGCTCATGAGATATGCCACATGATAGCACAAGGAGATCGGTCAAAGTCGAATGTGCCTGAAGTTGGATTTGTGGAAGGTGTACGACTATGTTTCCTGGTGTTTCCTCATTCAGGTTTTGGAGCGTTTTGACTTCTCCCGCAGGTGGTGCAAGTGGTAACGATGAATGACCAGTTCTCAGAGCAGTTCACTACGACAAACAGGTTGCGCCAAGGGGATCCCACTGCGCCTTGTTTGCTTGTGCTCTGCATGGAGGTGCTTAGCGCGATGTTCCAGAAGGCTGTGGATCGCAGACTGCTCTCCCCAGTGGCATGTAGAGGAGTTGAGGTTTCACACCTTATGTTTGCTGACGATATCTTGGTCTTTGCGAATGGGGATATGTTGAATGCCCGCTCTATATGTGACATCATGGAGACCTTCTCGGGGGTCTCGGGGCTCCAGCTGAACTCGGAAAAGAGTCAGGTATTCTTTGGGGGGAGGAGTGTGGACCAGGATGCCATCCTGGATTGGCTGGGGATGACGAGAGCAGAATTCCCAGTTACGTACCTCGGTCTCCCACTATTTACTTCTTGAATGAGCAATGGTTCTTGCGAGCAACTCGTTGGGAAGGTGCGGGGCAAATTGACTTCTTGGCAGAGGGCCCTACTTTTGATGACGGGTCGGGTAGAACTTGTACACAGTGTCCTGACATCATTTAGTATCTACTGGAGTTCTGTTTTCCTTTTGCCGTGATCGGTCCTGAAGGACATTGAGGCTCTCATGTGCCATTTAGTATGGGGGACTCGAAGAAAGGGCTAGTAGTTGTTTCCTGCCCAAGAATGAAGGTAGGCTCGGGCTCCGTCATCTGACAGGAATGATGCGGGCATGCTGAGATTGTTCTGGCTAGTTGCGGGCCGGAGTGACTCCTTTTGACTACGCAGACTCCTGCGAAAGTACTTGCGTAGCAAGACGATCTGGATGGCTCGCCCACCTGCGCAATGCTCGTGGGCATGGAGGGGGATATAGTCGGCATGGGGGAACGTATTTGGTTCTTCGAGGACCTTTGGCTAGGGAAGTCCCTCATCTGGGAACACTTTGGGCCCATGCTACAGTCTGATATGGCAGTCCTGCTTGATACGATGGTCAGTCACTTCATCCCTGATGGTGTTTGGTGCTTACCAACTTCCCGATCTCTTATTATGAACCGGCTGTGGCATGAAATCCTTGCCACCCCAATCCTAAGGGGAGTGAATCATCTAGTATGGGGAGATAAGTGCAACACCTCATTTACCATGATGGATGTGTGGAAGATTGTCAGGACTGCCTAGCCACCTGCTTGGTGGGCAAAAGTGGTATGACATAAGCTACATGTTCCGAAGCATGCTGTCACTCTTTGGAAGGCCATGCAAGGGCGATTGGCTACTACTGATTTCCTCTCGTCTTGGGGCGTCAAGGTGGACCATACGTGCCGGCTCTGCAGCCAGGCGACAGAGGATATAGACCACCTTCTAGGACTATGTCCATTCTCGAGCCATTTTTGGGAGGTGGTGCGGGTTTGGTTTCAGATTCCGGGGGTGTCGAGGCCGGTCTTCATTGATGGGATTGCTCGGTTGGCTCGGAAGATTAGGAGACGTGATCGGCTCTAGCAGAAGTTCCTCCTTTGCGTTGGAGCGACAATGTATGAAGTATGGATGGAACGGAATCGACGAATTTTCGAGGGGTTGGTGGGCACCACGACCCAAGCATTGGTACGTATCACTGATGTTATGCGAACCAAGGGGGATGTGTTTGGGACAAACACCATTGGGAGAGAGTCCTTCCTACGGATCTGGGCCTAGACAGCGTTGATGAGAGCCCCCATTTTGATGTACTGACAGACCGGGTGCTGGTAAATGCCTCGATGAGGGCCATATGGGTTCGATCGGGAGGGGACCAAGGATTGACCGCTATAGCTAGTGCTCGGATTGCGTCAACTTGGTTGTGTTAAGCCATCACGCGTTGCGCTCATTTTTGTTACTTAGTATACCTGATAGTTAGTGTAGCGTAGACCATAGTTTTCTTTCATTCTCTATGTGTAGTTCACTAGTTTAATTTGTAAATCTCTTTTACACATAAATGATATATTGGAGGTGCACAGATCTCCCTTTTACTTGCAAAAAATAATAATTTATTTAATTCATGCCCTGCACATAACTCTCTTCATATGAAAAATAACTTTTATGAAACTTTCCATTGACATGCCTCAATGTCCAACTAGAAATAGTTCATTGCTATATCCATGGTTTGTTCTTGGATTGAACTTTTTTGTTTCACTGTCTGAATCTTGATTTCTATATTCATTGTTATATCATCAGTTGTTCTTGGATTTAACTTTTCTGTTTCATTGTCTGAAATCTTGACTTTTAGATTACAATGTTTCGTAGCAATCACACTAAATAGTATTTGAAAAATTTAAGGTATGCTACCAACAAAAATAGTTCTGCAACATTTCACTGAAATTGGTGAAAATTGTGAACTATGATGGCAATATATTTTGCTATTGATAAAACCATATCACCGACTGCATCTCCATAAAGAATTTCATTGAGTGCTTTGTCATCAAACTACTGACTTTTTGTTTTTCTAAAACAGTTACATAGTGATATCAAATTTTCCTGCACGACGAAAAATTGCAATAGAAAAGATCTCAAGAGTAGCTGACACCTTATCACAAGAGATCGAAGGGGCCATGCAGGAGGATCTTTCAAAGGCCACTGAGAACCTTACAAGTTTTGTCGAGCTCATTAGCAAGCCTTATAAAGATGCAGCTCAACGTCAAATAAATAGATTATCAGCAATTCAATGTGAATTAAATAGTGTGGAAGAAAAACTAAAAGAACTAAAGACCAAAATCCAAAATAGTCATGTTTCATAGATTTCTGTTTTCCAAGGCTTTTCCCCCCTTCATTTTTGCCTAAGATGTATGCTGGCTGTAGTTTTCCCCAGTTGTATCATATCAGGAAAAATATATGTAAAATGATGAGAATAATTTTTCTAATAAATCATTAGTTTTTCATTTGTATCTGGAGCTAATTTTGCAATTATACGATTTCGGAAGCTGGTCATGTTGCCTTCAAGATTGGTGAAAATGCTTGGGTTTGTTAAAGCATCTAATACGGCTACTGAAGTCTGAAGGTATGTTTCTGCAGTAAATAACTAAATATTAAATAGTGGAATATTTACTGTGTGGCTTTTGTTTCCTAACAGGGCTTTATAGAGTGCTTTCTGCTGTAAATAATTTGATTATTCTTGCAGAGTCGAATTGAAAATACTGTTAATTATTTACAGGAAAAAAACTCTCACCCGAATTTGCTCTTCAAACTTGGTGAGTTAAACATAAACTTGATTGTTCGGTTCGACAGGTTAATGAGTTGGTCGTGAACTCAAACAACGTTTGTTAACAACTAGATTCAATAATTATATAACAAAATTATACGTTACACTTGAATCCTTGTGCGTCGTCATATATGTATAGCAATACTAAAAGAAGTATTACTAATTCCTAATCAGTAATCACGTATGCAAGTATAGCCATACACAAATTTGTAACCAATATAACTTATTTTCTACTTTGTATTTTTTGGTTATCGGAAAGTATTTTATGGCGATCGTATATGTTTCAGTTTACCTGTTGTAACTACGACCTAAAGTTCAACTTCGTGTTTGGATAAGTCGAACAATCATACACGACCTTTTTTTGTTTGCCCAAGTAGGCGTTTGATTACTACTATTACATGATCAGCACATACCAATTCGTTGATATGTGTGCCAATTAAAGCCAGAAAATTAAAAAAACATATCTTTTTTTACCTATTTTGGATCAACACACTACCAATGTTATATTTGAGATTAAAGATATAATGGTAGCTAACAATCTTTAAAATAAAATTTGTACAATTGTGTTTGATAGTGTTACTAATAACAACTCAACATTACAAATGCTCATAATTTATTATCATCTACCATTAGATGATTTACTCTTTCATATCAGATGTGTTTGTCATACTTTCAACTTGGTAATACAAGATGAACTTAGCATAATTAAACTTTACTCAAAATGTTAGGAATGTAGTTGCTTATTTCGGATGTAGTAGTACAAATAGATATCAGGAATTTCGAGAATTTTGTGCATATAATGAAATTTAACATACGAAGTTTAAATTAGATGTCTCCCGTAAATGAAATTCTACGTATGAAACGCTAAAATATTGTTATCCTTATAATCTTGCAATTACAACATTTTATAATGAAAAACCAAATAAGTGTGTGTTAATTGATTTAGATTGGAAAAAATGTAAAATTATGTTAGATTTTTTAAAACCTTTTTTCGCCTTCATTACCAAATTAAGTGGACAATATTATCTCACCTCTAACATATTTATCTATAAATTACTTCCAATTACTAGAGTATTTGCGAAATATAGGTCACATGCTAGTTTTGTTGAAAATTTTAAATGTATTGGAGGTTAAGTTTAATAAATATTGGAATTCTCCTCAATTTAGTTTTTGTTTAGCTTTTATTATGGATTATAGATTTAAGATTACCGGTTTACAAGTTTTCTTGGAAGAAAATTTTACAAATATGAATTATGAGAATTTCCAAAATCATGTAGATAAGTGTATGTCTTTGTTAATTAAATATTTTGAAGAATATGAAAGACTATATAATGTAAATCAAATGAGTTCAAATGTTGCTAGTTCATCATCGCAATCACCTCCAACTGCAATGGATCTAGATGATGACAAGTCCCAATGGAATTGGTTAAGTAAAAAAAGTCAATTAATGCAAACTCACATACAAAATTAATTAAATGGATATTTAAACACTAAAAATTACTGAAGTACTGTCGAGTTAAAATCTTTTGATATTTTTGACTGATGGAGAAAGAACTCAAGTAGGTTTCAACTAGTCTCCTTGATGGCGCGAGACTTATTATGTCCCCGACGTCGATCAAATGTGGTGTCAGAGACTGTTTTTAGTGCAGGTAAACGTGTCTCATTTGACAAGAGACAAAAATTGTTCGATAAGTCAATCGAGATGAGCGTATGCATGAAGGATTTGATCGACGCTAAGGAAAGAATGCAAAACATGAATCTTCACGACAACAACGACGATGAAAATCGAAGACGAATGAGCTAAACCATTATGTTAAACAAGTAATTTTTTCTTAATACCTCTTAAGGGTTTTTCATTACTCAGGTTTAGCTAGCCTCCTAGCTTTTTTTATATGTAACCAATATATTGTTTCTGGATTTGAGTTACCAATTGTTAATAAATAAATTGGTTATTTTGGGAAAAAATAAATTGTGTGTGTTTTTGTTAATTTAATTTGTGATTATATACTTACTTCAAATTATAAAAACAACCAAAAAATCAAAACCCGACCTGACACCCCTAGATCTGACACAACACGATCCCGTGTTGTGGGCCGTGCCGTGCGGCACAACACGACACATAGGTCTAGTTGGCACATGGATAACACAAGTTTTGGCTTGTGTAAGTGTTTGCATATGTTATATGGGTTTCTTTGTAATTTGCTATTTATGTGTGGTGCTAATAAAAAAGGAACTACTATTCGTCGTCTCAAAACTACTTAAATCGTCTGTCTAATAACCATTTTGCCCTTCACAATCCATTTAATACCTATTTCGTCTCGTCTCTTAAACTAAGCCTTATGTCTAAGTTTTCTTCACTTTACGAGTACCACACAAAAATGTCTCGCGAAGCGTCTTACATCACGTGTTTCATTTTTTTGGGTCGGGCGTCTAGGTAAAACGCTCCTCGATGGGGTAGGCGTTTGACTAAGACACCTCCCCCATGGGGGGGAGGGGGATGTTACCTTGACGCCTGGCTAAGACGCCCGTCCAATTTTTTTTAAAGTCTTAAATTTATATGGTGTGTTATCTCAAATTATTTGAGGTTCCGTTGCAAGATTTTGGTGGTAACGGGTTGGAAAACAATGATTTTTTTGCAAGTGATGAAGATCCAAAAATTTCCAGCGAGACCCCAGGCCAACCTGTCGAGGTGGTATTTGGTAAAACTTCATGACTCACAAAAAAACTCACTATAATCCACCATATTAATACCGAAAATCTTGAATTAACGAAACCTGAAATAATTTGAGATAACATACAATATAATTTTAAGATTTTTTATTACAAAATGGACGTCTAAGCTACACGCCACCCTCATGGGCAGGCGTCTAAGCTAGATGCCTCCCCCATGGGTGAGGCTTATGGGGGGGGGGGGGGGGGGGGGCTCCGGCGGATGCCGCCTAATTTTTTATGTTTTTTACTAAAAAGAAATTGGACATTTTACCAGATTCGAGTGCACCGGGGCGTCTGCTGACTCCTTTCCTGACCCCCGAAATATTGTTTTTGATGATCATGAGAGGAAGATGAAGAGAGAATTGTGGTAGGAGAGTGAAATGAAGAGATATATAAGTAGAAATGAGAGAATGACAAAATGGTAATTCGCACGGACGATTTATGTAGTTTTGGGACGATGAATAACAATTAAGAGTAAAAATCATCTTATATGCATTTTTTTTATAATTTTGATGTTTAATATAAATTTAAATTTTATACCAAATTAAATTGAATTGATACATTGAATCACTTTGTCCATAAAAATGTTATCATTAGTGTTTCTCTACATGTTCACCGCAAGAAAGCAATTATAAAAACCTAATTCACAAAATTACTAGGTTCATAATACTACATGTTAATATGATACGAAGAATAGTGAAATTTTTTTCTTTAAAAATATGTTTCATTAAATAATATTAAAAAATGTTACTTTGTCATGCAATAATAATATTTACTTGTGTTGTGGAAGAAGGCACAAAAATATATAATGTATAAAATATAGGTTTTGAATTATTTATATTATTAGTATTGTAAGAGTTGCCGCATACATATTTGGAAAATTTTAAGTTACTATTAGACAATAATAAAATTCATGTGTGGTACAAAAGCTGGGTACAATAATAAAATTCAGGTATTGTAAGAGTTGCCTAGCTCGGCCCGTGAAGCTAAACGAGGTCAGGCCCAGCTGGTCGGGTCAGTTTGATTGCGTTCAGGTTCTTATAAGTCGGATTAGGCTGTCAACTTTGACTTGACTCGATAACACGACTCGACACAAAAAACGTTCGACTCTAGTTTAAATTTAAAATGAAGGATTTTGATGAAAAACAAAAAAATCTTCAAACTTAGTTCGGTGAACGAGCCCGCTTGAGCTCGAAAAAAAATTAAAATTCGGCTCGATAGCTCGCTCAAATTTTTTATTGCTCTATTTCTAATTACTTTTTTGTATTTGATAATAATATAAGATAATACTTATGACTCAAAATTTCACCAGACTCGGCTCGTTTACACCCCTAGTCGGATTTGCATATATTCATAAACCTGTAACTTATAAAGTTTCAATTAATTAAAACACTATCAAATCAGAATTTAAACACAATAATCGGTTCATCGACATCATTACATCATCGACTACCCTGTCTACCAATTTCAACTGATAGTGATTTTTTTATTAAGTACAATAAATTTATAAATTACATACAATGATACAATTTATGATGTGTTAGTATTACAATTGCAAATTACAATTATAGATAGTTTATTCGTCTTTGTCGCTGCTTTCATTGATTTACATGTTCTGCATTCTCTCTTCCGTGTCCAACCAATCATTCAGACACTTGTCTCTAGTGATCTAGCGGATGTGTTGCGCATCTTGTCAGTCAAACCCCATTTACCTACGCAAAATGCAGCCTCAAAAGATTTACAATTTGTAGTAGTTAAATACATATATTAATATTTAAATATATAGTTAATTCGTTATGTGATTCATTTTGTTCTAATCTTAATATTTTTTATTTAACCAATTCCATTGAAAGTTTTTCATTATCATCTTCATCCACAAGTATGTGTTGTTGGGATGTTGAACCAATAATGTTTAAGCCTATTTGATTAATATTATGTTATCGTTCATATAGACTAAAATATCTGTTAAGGTGTGTTCTAATATGTTTTAAGTAATCTTCACGACTTTCATAATTCATTCTTCAAAAATATTTTATAAGTAAATTTGTAAACCGGTCATTCTAAATCTAGGATCTATGACAAAAGCTAAACAAAAATTTAATGGTAGAGGTTTCCAGTATTAGTAATTGGAAGTAATTCAGATATAAATAAGTTAGCAGTTGTGTAATATGTTCCACTTAATGTGTTACTGAGGTTGAAAAAAGGTTTCAAAAAATCTAACATTAATTTTACAATTTTCCTAATCAAGATTAGTTAAAAAAACTCATTTTGTTTTTCATTATAAAAATTTGTAATTAAATATTTATAGGGAAAATGATATTTCAACATTTCATAAGTAGAATTCCATCAATGAAGGACATTTAGTTTAAAGTTTTTAGGTTTCTAGGTCTAACATCATTAGTAGAGCACAATTCTCTAAATTATTGATATCTATATATACTATTACTACATAAATAGGTGATAGCATCTCTAACATTTTGTAAATAAGATATTATTATTAAAACATGACAACCACATCTAATATGAAAAAGAATATTATCTAAGGGTGAATTACGAAATCTTACAAGTAATTCTACTACTGTAGAGTTATTACTAGCATTGTCAAAAGAAATTGCACAATTTTTATTTGTTATTGAATATTTATGCAATACATCTCTTATCTAGTTATATATAATCATAGTAGTATGTGGGTACAAATTGGTGCATAAAATATTATATTTTTATGTAAAACCCATGAATTATCTAAAAAATGAGCAGTTACAGGAAGATGGAAAAAACTAGATTTTGAGGTCCAAATATCACTTGTTAATGCTATTCTATAAGGCATTGATGCAAATGTATTAATAAGTCTATTTTCCCATTATCATATTTTGTATTTACAACAAACTCCTAATGTGTGTCGGGAAAATGGTTGAAATTGTGAGTTATGGTAACTAAATGCATTTCTAAGGTTTGGAGATTCAACTTGGCTAAATGGTAAATCATCTCTAATTATATAATCAATAATTACATCTCTACCTTCAATTGGATCGTATTTCCTAGTTTTTAATGTTGCATAATTATAGTCTAAAATCAATTGTTGTGAAGTAGATGCTCTAACATTCCTAAGTTTACATTTTGTTACATGTCTTGTTAGATGAGTAGTTCCTTTACTATCAGTTGCAGTAATGAAGTTCAACACTACATATTTTACATATAACCCATTTTTCCCATTTTTATCTTGTGATAAGTCAAATTATTCCAAACCTTACTAGTTTTTCTTCTAGTACTTTTGCCTATACTTGATGCACTAATAGGTGGATTACTATCCCTTTCAGGTTCAGGTGATGAATTAATTGATGGGTCAGATGCCATTGAAAATAAAAAGTAAACAAACAAAAATCTAAAATTGTTAACCAACAAGAAATTCATGATAATTAACTCAAATAAACTAATTATACTAAATAAACTAAAAGAGTAAAGAAATGCAAACAAGAAGGCGATAAACGGAGAAGATGTGTTAGTGTGTCGCGAAATTGGACAAATCAGGCAATAGTTTTAGGTTTTTGCTCAAACTCGACGTCTCGACCCACTTCTCACACAATGAGAACATTTAATGAAAGATTAAAAAGATTGAAATTTGGAAGAGAAGAAGGAGAATTGGTGTGAAGAATGAATGAAATGAGGGGTCTATATAGATTTTTGTAATCTCATTTTTGTAATTAATGAATGACTTCTTTATTAATTTTTAAAAAAATTAAAAAACTCAACAACTAAGAGCTGTTGGATTAAATGGGCCCGACGAGACGGCCCAGGCTGGCCCGCCAACGCCCGGGGCCATCGGAGTCCGTTTATCTTAACGGTCCGGTTCTAAAGCCCAACCCAAATTTTCACCCGTCCCGGCACGACGCACCATGTGACAACTCTTGATTGGTTGGACGTACAAAAATCACGTAGGTCTAACCTACACAATAATAACCCGTAGATATGTAATCGGAAATAAAATTGTTCCAATATCTTTTATGAATATAAATTTGCTGCCCACTAGTGTTACTTCAATCGATAGATTCTTATCCTATAATTAGCTCGAACCAGGTATCAAATTACAGCATGCGAATTTTATGTTGGGATCTAATTCATAAAATACAAAAAATTTCAAATTCTTTTTTACAAAATCAGCTACGATATTCATCACTAGTACTTGAATGGCTGAATGAACTCGGAGAAAAACATTCCGGTCAATCCAACAATCTGCCGACACGTTTCACAACTCAGTGCCTTTCTAGCTCCTCATGTTTGCAGTGCAATTGCAGTTGCACGCTAATATATTTCTTGTTATTGTGTAGATCACCATATAACCCAGTAAAATTTAGATTTTTAATAAATCTAGTAACTACAATGAAAGTGGGAAGTGGGAAGGACGATGGATCTTCTGGGAGTGCACAAAATAATGGAGAGCAAACCAGTGATCGACAACACAAGTCTCATCATTGGAAAACTTTGTGTCATTTACCATTGTCGATCACTAGGAATCATACAAGAAATAAAGTGTATTTTCAACATGCTATTGGGACTTTAACATCAAGAAATAGTGAGACAGGGTGATCAAGTGAGATAGCATACCATTTTAATCCTCAGTCATGTGGGACTTCAGCTATTTTTGTAGTGATTCTTTCTGGTATTAGCATTTCCTACTTATATCATGTTAGGCCTTTTCTCCTTTATTTATTAGTTCATCTTATTGGATGAACACGTGGTTGGTAGATTATGGATATTCAACTTATTTTAATAATTAAAATTAACTCTACCACTTATAAAAAATGATTTTGTCTTTGTTTGACGAATTAGAAAGTAATTAGATGATTGGATGAAGGGGATATTGAGAATTGAACTTAATCCTATGTGACAACTTAACCCTATGTGGCGTCCTAGTCATCCGCCACATCATCAGTGCTTGATGACACATCAAGGAGGAGATGAGTCAACACATGACAAGACAAAAGGTTGAGGGAGTGGAAGAGACAAGAGTCTTTTCATTTTTTGAGTAATATTTGTCCTAATTATGTATGCAATTTAAGTAGAGGGTGTAATGATCTTCAATGATCATGTTTATGTAGTCTTTATGTTTGGAAGTTGTAGGGTCATGTAAGTTCCTATATAAAGCACTGGAATTCACCATTTGTAACACAACAACAACATATATCAAGCATTAGAAGTTGAGCCACGAAATTGTGTGAGAAAAGAGTGAGTATGTGAGTAGAAAGAAGAAGAAGAGTGTGCATTGCAAAATCGGTTTTTTGCTTTGTGAGTAGAGAGCCACATTCTTTCCTTCGTGCCCCCTAGTAACATAAATCAAGAATGGATCTAGTGGAATCAAAAGAAGGCAAAATGAATGGTGATCAGGGTGGTCTAAGGCAGCACACGAGGCGTGCCTTTTAGACCGCCAATTGGCGGTTGGGGACCGCCAATCAGCGGTCCCTGTAGCCCAGGAGACGGGTAATCTCCTGTGGTGGGTTGATCAGTAGCTCCCCGTCCTCCTCCCGTCCTCTGACATCTGGTATCAGAGCCTCGTCCGATGGGAAGCTCGGGAATGACCTCGTTTGGTCATGCGTCGTTGCCTCGATTGTCGAAAGGCAACTACGACAATTGGAGTATCCAAATGCGTGCGCTGCTGGGTGCGCATGATGCTTGGGATCTTGTGGAGAACGACTTCGAGGAGGAGGCCGAGACGGGAGAAGAAACCATCGCACAAATCAAAGCACAAAAGGAGAGAAGAGCCAAAGATAAGAGTGCTCTCTTCCTTCTCTTCCAAGCGGTGGATGAGAATGGCTTTGAAAAGATCGCTGAAGCGAAGACATCGAAGGAGGCGTGGGACACCCTTGAGAGGAGCTACAAGGGTGCTGATCGAGTGAGGCAAGTGCGCCTCCAAATGCTTCGAGGCGAGTTCGAGGCGTTAAAAATGAAGGAATCGGAAGGTGTTGCCGATTTCGTGACGAGAGTTCGCATGGTGGCGAACAAATTAAAAAGAAATGGGGAGGCGCTGACCGAAGGAAGAGTGGTGGAGAAGGTGTTGCGTTCTCTCACCGAGGACTTCGAGAATGTGGTGTGCGCAATCGAGGAATCAAAGGACCTCGAGAAAATGACTATTGATGATCTAGCTAGCTCGTTGGAGGCACACGAGCAAAGAAAGAAGAAGAAAAGACAAGATGTCTTAGAGGAGGCGTTGCAAGCGAAGATGTCGCTTAAGGAGGAGAAACCTCGCAACGTAGATCGTGGAAGCGGTCGTGATTATGGAGGCCATTCAAGAAAGAAGGAGGTCGAATGTTTCAAGTGTGGGAAGCGTGGTCATTTTGCGAAAGAATGTTGGTCGCAAAAGAAGGTGGAGGAGAGCTCCAGCCGTGTCCGTGGTGATCGCGGATCGAAGAAGGTGATTGAGTGCTTCAATTGTGGGAAGCATGGACACTACACAAGCGAGTGTTGGTCAAAGAAAAGGGTGGAAGAAAACTCCAACCTTGTGGCCGTGGAGGAGAATGCTTGTGATGAGGATGTAGTCTTGCTTGCCGACAAAGGAATGGAAGGCGAACAAGAAGGTGTTTGGTATCTCGATACGGGAGCAAGCAACCACATGTGTGGAAATAGACACATGTTCGCACATTTGGAGGAAGGAGTACATGGGCACGTTTCGTTTGGAGATGCATCAAAGGTGCGCGTGGAAGGGAAATGTCACATCATGATCCAAGTAAAGGATGGATCTCAAAAGCTTATCTCCAATGTGTTCTTTGTGCCCGATATGAAGACGAACATTTTAAGCATGGGACAACTCCTGGAGAAAGGGTTCACGATCTTGATGAAGGATCGACACATGACCGTGCGAGGACAAGATGGACATTTGATTGCAAAGGTAGAAATGTCCAAAAATCGAATGTTTAAATTGAATCTAACTTGTGCTCGTGCTAGATGTTTGAATGCATGCATTAAGGGAGATTGGTTGTGGCATATGCGACTTGGACACTTGAACTTCGGCGGGATCCAAGAAATGGCGCAAAAGGGAATGGTGCATGGTCTGCCGATGACCGACTCCAAAGATGGATTTTGTGAAGGTTGCATGGTTGGAAAATTACCAAGGAAGAATTTTCCAAAGCAAGCTGAACATAGAGCAAAGAAGGTGCTAGAGTTGGTGCATACCGACATATGTGGACCGATCACTCCACACTCGATTAGTAAGAATCGTTATTTCTTAACGTTTATTGATGACTTTTCACGGAAAACATGAGTGTACTTCTTGAAGGAGAAATCTGAGGCTTTTCGCATGTTGAAGAAGTTCAAGGCATATGTGGAGAAACAAAGTGGCAACAACATCAAGACATTAAGGTCTGATCGAGGAGGCGAGTTCACATCAACCGAGTTCAACAACTTTTGTGAGGAGAATGGCATAAAACGCCATTTGACGGCTCCATACTCACCACAACAAAATGGTGTAGCTGAAAGGAAGAATAGAACCATCATGGACATGGTTCGAAGTATGTTTAAAAGCAAGAACGTGTCAAAAGAGCTATGGGCCGAAGTTGTGGCCTGTGCAGTGTATACGTTGAATCGTTGCAAAACTGCAAGTTTGGAGGGAGTAACTCCACAAGAAGCGTGGAGTGGCTATAAGCCAACCGTAGCACATATGAAGGTGTTTGGAAGCACAGCATATGCACATGTACCAAAAGAAAGAAGGATAAAACTTGATGATAGGAGCATCAAGCTTGTATTTGTTGGCTATGATGAACGATCGAAAGCTTATAGGCTTCTCGATCAAACTAACAACAAAATTGTCATTAGTCGTGATGTACAGGTTAACGAGGAGGTAACATGGGAGTCCAAAGAGGAGATTCCACAAGTGCCAAATGAAGAACAAGAAGAGGAGATAGCCAACCCCACTGATCATGAAACGGTTCCATCTGACAAACATGACGAGATGAGACCAAGGAAGTTCAAGACACTTCGTGAAATCTACGAGACGACGAGTGAGTTGCACATGGTGTGTCTTCTCACACAAAACAAAAGCTCTGCCAATCCGCTTGTATGTGAAGTTGAGAAATCAACTTGGGATGGTGGACGGAAGAGGATTAAGTTCAAGGAGGAGTATTGAGAATTGAACTTAATCCTATGTGGCAACTTAACCCTATGTGGCGTCCTAGTCACCCGCCACATCATCAGTGCTTGATGACACATCAAGGAGGAGATGAGTCAACACATGAGAAGACAAAAGGTTGAGGGAGTGGAAGAGACAAGAGTCTTTTCATTTTTTGAGTAATTTTCGTCCTAATTATGTATGCAATTTAAGTAGAGGGTGTAATGATCTTCAATGATCATGTTTATGTAGTCTTTATGTTTGGAAGTTGTAGGGTCATGTAAGTTCCTATATAAAGCACTAGAATTCACCATTTGTAACACAACAACAACATATATCAAGCATTAGAAGTTGAGCCACGAAATTGTGTGAGAAAAGAGTGAGTATGTGAGTAGAAAGAAGAAGAAGAGTGTGCATTGCAAAATCGGTTTTTTACTTTGTGAGTAGAGAGCCACATTCTTTCCTTCGTGCCCCCCAGTAACATAGATCAAGAATGGATCTAGTGGAATCAAAAGAAGGCAAAATGAATGGTGATCAGGGTGGTCTAAGGCAGCACACGAGGCGCGCCTTTTAGACCGCCAATTGGCGGTTGGGGACCGCCAATCAGCGGTCCCTGTAGCCCAGGAGACGGGTAATCTCCTGTGGTGGGTTGATCAGTAGCTCCCCGTCCTCCTCCCGTCCTACAACAGGGGAGAGCCAGAGAGAAAATGATGATCGATCATGACTCAAGCTTGGTGTCTGGTTTATGATTACTTTTGACCAATTTACATTTGTTATTGTATCTCTGTTGGCTACCCAACTATTGGACTAATTAAAGTTAACTTAAAACATTTATGTTCTTGCTTGAAAGGGTTAAATTGTTAGACTTTTCTCGCTGTTAAGGTGATGATTATGTAGGTTTGGGAATGGTCTAATGCTTGCAAACAAACTTTAAACAGTATAACGGGAGTGGTATGTAATTTCGATGTGATAGCGTAGTTTTCATATACCATGATGGGTAAGATAGTTGTTTGTATATTTTACGAGAAGCACTTGTGGTTCATTTCTTTGATATTGTTTGCCTTCTTGTAACAAAAATAGTAATCACAAAACACTCTTTAAAGGCAAAACCATAAAAAAGTAATGCAAAGTAATTCAAAAGGAAACGGAACATCATAAAACATCAAGCATATGGACATTAGGTAGAGCACTCCAAATCGTTAATATATATACAATAACATCAAAAAAAGATAATATATATATATATATAGTAACTACTAGTTAATTAGATTGTTATCGTCGTTGTTAATTATCATCATCAACAACATTTAATGGCCCTATGATGACGGTGGTTTATGCTTATTGTTGCTGGCATCACCACCTCATCTTCCGCCTTGCATCCACATGCTAGTCTCCTACTAAAGTTACTCATTTCCATACAAACATCATAATGATATTCATCCGCCTTTTCGTCGAAACATGTCTCGTATGATTCTTCTTCCACTCCTCCATCTTCATGTTGTGGAAAGAGGTGATGACATTTTCGGCTCGCCTTAAAGGAGAGGCGATTCGAGAAAGAACGAACGCAGAGACGTAAACGCCCATCCTTACTTTCGATAGTTCTTGTCATTAGGAAGGGAGAATTTTGGATGGTTGCCTTTAACACGAACATTCCATTCTCAACACACCGCTTGACTTTGAAAGTGTTACCTTCACTTAGAGAGCGAAGCGGAGGAGGGATATCTCTTTCTCTAGTAGCATGAACTCCTGGAACAACTCTAGTGGTCCATAGTTTGTCACATGGATCATGAAGGGGAAGCAATATTGGATCTTGGTTTGTCTTCAAGGCATTGGAATTGTAAGAGATACTGCCGATATTTTCCGTCTCCGAACCAAGTACTTCGGTGCAAATATTTAGGCTTTGTTGGCTCATCTTCTTGGTAAAGAAAGATGTCATGAATGGAGCACAGAAATGGTTTATGCTTGATGTGTTCTTCAGGGACTTAATGTTGCTCCATCCTGATCCTTCGCATTTTTCGGGTCTAACGACCGCAATTTTATGCTTGAATTGAGCTATTGGATCGGTTTCGGATTCATGACATGACTTGGGAGCGACAAGAACTTGAGGAAATGACATCATGTGGAAAGAGGAAGTAGAAGAAGACCCAAAAATAATTACACAAGAACAAGCAGAGTCAATGCTAAGACAAGGAGCTTAGCTAATATAAATAGATGGGACACTAATCAAATGTTGATTAGAGACATGAAAGTTGGGGTCTGTCTTTGTCCTTGCTTGGCGTTTGCTATGGTGGTAGAGGAGCAAGTGAAAGAAGAAGAGAAAGGTTAGGGATAAGAAATTGTTTGTCTAGCTATCTTCCCTCCACACACTAATAGTAGTGATCACTACTAGTTATGGAAGGAGTGAAAGAAGAGAGACGCAATGTTGAGAAGTGGGGGAGGCTATTGCCACATATATATAGGAGAAGGAAGGGGCATATGGGTCTTTTTGTTTTTTATATTAATATCATTATTTCACACTAGTAAAGGAAAAGAGGGAATAATTCAAAAAGTACTAGTGTAGCAAAAAGTTGCGTTAAAAGTAGCTACAGATCAGGAATCTATTTGTTTCTGTCTCTCCTGAGATTGTATTATTCGGATTCATATATGATTCTGACGGTAACTGAGAGATTGGACTGTTATTCATTGATTTGAATTATATATTTGTGGTTCAACTTAATCGAGATGTTGATCAAGGGCAATGGTGTATATAAATATAAGGAAAAAATAATTTTCACAAACAATGATCAAACGTAATGATGTTTGGAAAGAATATTTGCTTGTTTACTTGCTAAACTATACGTGTATTACATAACTTTAATTGGACTAGATCATAAATACAGCCGAGGAACAAGTCAAGTGGGGCATGCTATTTTATGGATTTAAAAAAAATATATGATGGCCTCTAAATTTTGATCTACAAGTTCTTGGTACGTTGGAACAAAATGAATAAATCTATATCCCATGAAGCTAATCAACTATACAAACTTTCGATTAGTGACAACATCAGTGAGGCAGTACGTACAACAATATCCAACATGCAAAGGCCACAAAATCCAGTTAGACACTTCCCTCCACACCCCACTTGTCTCTGTCTCTTCCAACAAAAACAAATGGCATCTTTTTTGCATACTAATTAAATTGATGTTGGGTCGGTGTTTTATGTTAAACTCACATAAGAAGATTTTGATATTTTTGATTAGAGTCTAATTGGTGATATAATATAATTGTACTATTATGTTATTAGTATCGATATATATAGTGACTTCGATCGTTGGAAAGAAAAAAAAATCTTGATATTTGTTTTAAAAATTACAGTTGTAATTCAACTCGTGAAAAAACCAATTAACCACGAAGAAATACACGATCAACTTATCTGACAAAATCTAGATCGGGTTCATCACGTTTTCAGTTGGGATGAACACCTTGGGTTAAAGTCAGTACATCTTATTGGGGAATCAATCGCACCACTAAATTAAGCATGATAACCGAACCATGGAGTATAACGACAAGTTGAGAAAAATACTAGCATACAACATAACTTGGGGATTCACATGGTTCACTAACCTTGTTTGGAGTCGAGGGTGTGTTCGGATGAGTCTCTTCAAGTTGACATATCACTTTGAAGTTGTTACTTCCGAGAGTGTTTTTGCCGGTATGATATATTTGAAAGAAATCTTACGTGAATTTGGAAGTTTTCTCATGTCCTTAGAGGACTTGAATATTTTCAACTAAGGTGGAATTGATTCAAGGTCATAAACTCTCCTTCTCTTCAATGATCAATGTATTAACTTTTCAAGTTTATTTCTAAGTTAACCTTTTTATTTTTCCAAAAGTTGTCATTCTTATTTTCTTCTTAATTACAACATTGATATTGTCTTCAAGTTAGGGTTACTAGCTAGTTAGAGAAACTCACCCATTTGGCTTCTAGTTCCCCTTCTCCCTTCATTCACAAACAAATTTTAACCCCAAAAAATGTTCCATTGAAGCAAACTTGTTGAGATTCAACCTTTTGAAGAAGATTAACATTTAGTTTCTCTTTTTTTATTACTTTTTTCTTATTTGTGAATTTCTTTGAACCCATGATCAAATATCTTGAAAAAATGACTAAAAATGTACTTTTCCTTTCGATTAATTAAGTTTGGTATAAGATTAAAGCTTAATAATTCTGAAATTTGTTGTATATTTGATGATTGTTGGAGATTTTAGGTTTGAATTGCATTTGCAAAAACGTCACCCAACTGCTAGTTGTTTCTGCTTTAACAATCACTGATTGCTGCTAACTAAGTATATATTGTTTACCGACTTGTACTTCCCGTTCAAATAAAGACTTGGCAAATTATATCTGACTCCTGATATTGTTAAGTCGATAAGATGACATACGGAGGAACGAGAAAGAGAGGAAATTGCGTTATCCAGCTGATTATGAGTGTTAGGCTGAGTTGGACAATAAACATTCACTTTCACTTCAGAAATAATAAATGTAAAGTTAGGTTTGCCGAAGATGAGTTTCAGTAATTTAGTCATACACAACATATTATTTAGCCAGTAATGCTTTTGCCTATAATCTCCCGCCGTGAATGAGTATGAAGCATCAATTCTTCATGATGTTACTCATCATACATGGTCATCTTGACAACAAGCTAGATGTGTGCTTGCAACCACTTATCGAAGAGCTGAAAGAACTTTGAAAAAAAGATTTGGATATTTATGACGCTTACACTTAGTCATGCCTCACGCTAAGAGCTGCGTAGCTTGTTGTGGACTATAAATGATTTTCTTACGTATGTTGATTTAAGTGATTGGATGACACCGTTGGTGATTTTTTTCATTTTAATTTTCGAAAAAGAAACTAACACCGACGGATAAGATTTGTTGGTGTACTTTTCGAAATACACAGACAACAGCAAAACAAATATATTTGGCGTAAAACCACCACTAACGGATGTGATAACCAACTCCGATAGAAATGTGACCGTTACATATTGATCTCCAATATATGATGAAAGAAACACCGACGAACAAGTATCGTCGGTGTTTGTTTCATCAATAGCCCGAATTGGGTTTCCTCTTTATTCTTCTCCTTCTCTCAAACCCTAATCCTCCCCTCCCACCGCCCCTGCCTCGCTGCGCTGCCGCCTCCACTCCACTGCAATAATCTTTCTCTCCTCCCTGACCACCACCTCCTCCTACCCGATCCTCCTCCCTGACGACCACCTTCTCCTCCCGACCCTCCTCCCTCCCCAACCACTACAAATACCTCCCCTCCTCGCCACCTGGTCACCACAACCACCATGCCTAGCCTTCACCACCACCACCATTGACCACCACCTCGGCTGCCACCACCACTACCACTGGACACCACCACCACCATGACCCCAACCTCCTCCCCAAACCTCCACCACCATCCATCAATCCATCATCACCACCACCACCCTCCACCACGACACCTCTCGACCCTTTTTAGATTGCTAGTTTCAGATTGTCGATAGTGCAGTCGGAGGAGGAGGATGGCCCAGCAGTTCATACCCCATTTAGGAGGAGGATGTCCTAGCAGTTCATATCCCACGGATTGGCGATATTGCAATCAATTCTTCCCATAGTGGGGACGTTCTTGGTACTTTGTCCTCTGATAGTAAAAGTTAATTACAGTATAATATTTTCTTATGTGAAATACCAAGTTACGCTTCATACAAGTGCAGCTAGCACAAGTAGGGGTCGTGGTTCCACAAAGCTTCTAGAGGATTGGAACTCAACAATTGCCGTTGAGATCGAGTTTACTGTGACGGGCGTTCCTAAAGGAAAGAATGCAGAATGCTCCCAGAATTCTATCAGGACAATAATCAGGAGGACACACGTACTTCCTCCACATTATTGGGACTGAAGATTGGTGACAAAGAAAACAAAGATGTGGCATAATAGTTAACAGTGCTATTAGATACACACTTAAGTAATTATAACATTATTGATTTGAATTTAACACTAATTTGATATATTTTACAAGCACACTAGCAGGTTCCTGAGGGGAACAAAGCAAAGATTATGAGGTCTTTGAGCACAAAATGGAAAGAAAAATACAAATTATACCTTGATGATGCAGACTTTGCGACGAGAGAGGAGACATTGGCGGCTAGACTGTCACATATCTCAGTTGAGAATTGATCCACTCTTCTGGACTACCAGTCCAGCGAGGCGTTTAAGGTACAATTATAATATCTTTTAGTTAATTTATATTTAATGGATGACAAGACTAACAATTTTATATTTTTGTGATGCAGATTAAGAGCGAGACTAACAAAAAAATAAGGCAAATTTAATCATACCACATCAGTGTGGTACCATGTTTGTCGTGTGACACAGGGAGAAGATGGTAATATATAATTTATTTCGAATTTGTAAATTCTTATAGATTCAATACATTTTTATACAAACTAAAAAAATGTTATTTTTAATGGTATTGCAAATTGTGGAAAACTAAGACGCTCATGAGCCTACTTATACAGATATGTATATTCGAATGCATGACAAGAAGAACCTAGAAGTAGCGTTTCTCATTGTAAGTTTATATTCATATTAGTTTTTAATTATTTTATATTTTTGGGTTGTATTTATTTATTATTTCTAATATTTTCTGCTTGCATGAAAGATTGGAGGCTGATGCATTGCATACATTGCATCATATGTCTTTCATTTAGATTACTTTTATATCAATAAATGCTACTAAGGTATGTGTTTAGTCGTATTTACAGAATACAAGGACCTGGATGCAAATTACCCACATTCCGAGCATAAACGCGTGCAAAAGATTCATTTCTATCATAAAGACCGAGTTCAAGTTTATCGGGTTTCAAATAGAAATGCATCCAAGCATAAAAGCATTCAAGGAGCTAATTACAAAAAGGTCAAGGACTTAATTGCAAAATGCCAAGGACCTAATTGCAAAATAAAAGGACCAAGTTATTGTGTGGAGAAAGTCAAAAGAAAAATCAAATATAAATCTCCAACAATGGAAGGAATTAATCCGGAGCTCAAGACAATGGAAAGAAATCATCCAGACGCGCAAATAAAGATCAAATCATGCCATAAACGCACCGCAGAAATCCGGACCCGATCCCATCAACCTGGGCGGCGAATTAGCCGCACCTCCCATGCATTGTGCGGCGATTTCGCCGCACCAGGGGTGATCTGTGTGCCCGATTTTCGTCCAGTGTCAGGTCGACGCGTGTACTATCCTTTTATGTATTGGTATCCCCTGTATCGGCTATAAATAGCCCTGTAGGACGAATGTAACACATCTTTGAACCTTTGGTCTTGGATCATTAGTAATAAATTTCTGTTTTATTTTGTTTTGTCTCTCTTTTCTTTTAATGTCTCTAGGATCCCTTCTTCTTCCTCCCTCCATGAGTTTCTAACTCTTTCCGAAGGGTGGAGGTGACGGATTTAGGGTTAGAGAAGATGAATGAATGTTATTATTCTAAGTTCGTGATTAGTATTTTGATTACTTGAGTTTATGTTAAATCATTTATCTTGTAATGCTTCATAACTAAACATGATTTATTATAAGTTTCTAAGTTCTCTAATCTAAACCTTAAATCTAAACCTCCACCAAACGGAATTCTCTTCTTATTTCTTGTTTTAGTTCTAATTGCTTTTGTTTCGTACTTTAGATAATTAAATCAAAAATACCAAAAACCCAACTTATTTCTTCTTCCCTTCTTCCCCTAATCGAAAATAACAAAAATAACGAAATCTCTCCCTCCTTGTGTTCGACCCGTACTTGCCACGTCTTCATAGACGCCGTGCACTTGCGGTATAAATTTAATTCTTCATCAGAGGCTCTACAAGGAACGAGTGAGATGAGCTCTCAGGGCTCTATCACTTCGGTAGATGTTGCGAAGGACCCAGTCAGGACTCTTCTGGGCGACGAGTACGGATGTGTGAGGATGTACTCTAGTTTTGTCACGCAACAAATATGTATAGACCTCGTGGGACGCCATCCCAAGCAAAACTCAATGCTAGATCGGGAGTTGAGCAAATGTCTAAGAGAGTCAAGAGCTATAGCGAGTGAGTACTAAGCTAGTGCAGGTGAAAACCAAGCTCGCAGTCATGCAGTTGACCATTCACATTTTGATGGAGAAGGGGGGGGGGGGGGG
Organism: Triglochin maritima; assembly: GCA_963682175.1. Classification (NCBI taxonomy): domain Eukaryota; kingdom Viridiplantae; phylum Streptophyta; class Magnoliopsida; order Alismatales; family Juncaginaceae; genus Triglochin; species Triglochin maritima. The sequence goes on from OY821785.1 coordinate 32,446,053, forward strand.
GGGTAATGAGTTATAATGATCATGTACTGTATTCGTAATTTTATAATGTGTATTACATTTACTAGGTTCATACAAAGTATCATCTTAAGATAATGTATTATAACGTGCAAGATATTAATATCACATCTATTTGCACTACCACCCCCACCAAAACGATATGACGATCATGGACCATCAGATGGAGCAAGCACTGGAGGTTTAACAGCGGAGTGTTTGTATTGTTTATCTACTATCGTTGTTAAACTTTGTTTGACTACTTTGTGAATTCAAAACTTCATTTTAATATAGTTACAACGTTTGTGTATGAAATTTATTTTTTGAATGACTTTGTTTGAGATGAATATATATACAAGTTCTTCTGTTTATATATTTGTGGAGGGATATATGATGTGTTGTGGATGAATGATAAAAAATATTGCTTCTTTTGATCAGGGAATTCAGAAACTGAAAATAGTCAATAAGTTCTTTCTTACTTCTGGACAAGACTTACACTATCGGTGTAAGTAGACATCCATCGGTGCTATTGGCGAAGAAGGGTTAGTTAGTGTATCATTCACCCATGGATACGTTCATCCATCAGTGATTCCCTGTCGATGTTTTTTGCTCTACCAAAACAAGGCGAATTTTTTTCTTCTGGAAATTCTCATTTTCCTCTCAACTCACTCTCTCAACTCATCTCTCTCTCAGCTCTATGATTTTGTCGGGTGGTGTGAGCGTGAGCAAGGGAGGTTCAACAAGGTTTGACTAGAGGTGTGGTGTGCGCGTTGCTAGATCTCGGTACGAAGAGTGTCGGAGGTGCAAGAAGACGAGGTGGTGATCATCGTCGACGTTCGGAGGTTTTGACGAGGAAAAAAGTATGGCAAGTTCCTTTTTAATACTCACCCAAGGTGTGTGAGAGGTCAGATTCATTGCCAGAGGCCGGATGCCTCGTCGGTGGCGAGAGTGCAACTAGGTTGCTGTAGGTGAACGATCGACAAACATGTGTTTCAGTCGACCACACTTAGTGTAGTTGTAGGAGTCTGCCCGACACCGGTGGAACGATGCTTTCCGGCGGTCAATCAGTTGTTCATTTTTTGGAAGCTTTGTTATTTTTAGTCGAATGAGACCCCTTTTCCGTTTGACCGGTTGCACCTAAAGTATGTCGGTTTGGGCTTTCGACCATCTAAACAGTTGACCACCCCAGATCAGAGTTTGACTAGTTGTACCTGTAGCTAAGTCGGTTCAGGCCTAGATTTTTTAAATGGTCGACCGCCTCGTGATCAGTTTGACCAATAACTTAAGTGTACTTCCTTGTTGGGCGACCAATGGGTACTGGTTCGACCGATGGTTTGTGTGCCAAATGGTCAATCGCCTGGTGTTTTTAGTTCGACCGGTGGTAATTTAAAGTTAGGGCTTGAGGCTCTGTTATTTACGGTCGAACGAGACCCCTTTTTCGTTCGACTGATAGGTCATTAAGTTGGTTGGACCTGGGCATAGATGTTCCAAACGGTCGATCGCCTGTAACCTTGGTTCAACCAATTGAGTTGTGTTTGTTCAACCGACTATATTGCGGTTCGAACCCTTGCCAAATTTGAGGGGAACTGGTCTGCCGTTGTGCCTTGTTCGGTCGATCGTTGTAACCCAGTATGGATTTTGAAGGTTCTTTTGTTACTGCCACATTGTGTATGGAAACTTGTGTCCACGTTTAGTGCGTATGCGTGGAGGTGACGGTGGGTGCGTTGTTTGCACCTGCCCAGGGACTGCCAGGTGGATGGTGTGGTACTGGTGTTTGTGCCGGTGATGGTTATGAACGATGTTTGATCGGCCTTGATGGTGACGAGTCCAGCCAGCCTTGAGAGCAACGGAAAGACTGACCGACCTGATAACGGCCGAGGTGACCGCCCGGACTCTGTTCCAGTGGATTTGTGTTTGCAGCTTGTGTGAGGAACCCGTCCTCTTGAGGCAGGAGTGATTGGCCGACGATTTTTTTTCCGGAAAGGGTGTTGCATCTTGTGTGAGCCACCTATTTTGCAGCTTGTGTGAGCAATACGTATTTGAGATATTGTGTGAGCAATATGTATTTTGCAGCTTGTGTGAGCAACGGTTTTTGCAGCTTATGTGAGCATATGAGATATTTGAAGCTCGTGTGAGTATACCTTCGTTAACTTCTCGTACCGCGGTGGGTACCCTTGTGGGACCCGTTTGTTGTTGTTAGGACTGATGTTCTTTAGTACCCAGTGTTGTTATACTAGTATGTTGTACTCTATTCCTGTATGTTAGGGGAGTTTGGCATATGAGATTTTCTTTATGAAAACTCTGACATTGAGTTATGTTTACATTTCAGGCCATGATTGACAGTAGGGGGTGGTGACCAAGAATGAGCATATCAGAATCCGGATCCTTCAGTTTTTCTTTTTGAGGTCTATATGATTACTTGTATATGTCTTCTATACCTTTTGATGTAATCATACTCTTGAAAACTCTGTATGACGGTGCACCATAGTGTATATATTATAGTAATGTCCTCGTGTTGTCTTGTTGATTTTCGTTTAAAATTTCCACTATTTTCAGAAACGTTATGTATTCTCAAGTAAGCACATATGCATCTATACATATAACAATTCATATGGAGCCTAAGCGTGAGTGCGTTTCAGATTTGAGCATGGAACTCAATGTGAATTGTTGTTTCATGTGATTTATCTATCTTATATTAGAACCTAGATATTTATAATAATTGAGAGAGAGTTTGATTAATCGACTAAACCATAAATCTTGGTTCTATGGTACAAGATATGTATGTATGAGGAAAGTCATAAAGATTGGAGTTTCATTTTCATAAGATCAATGGATGGTGATTTTGTGATAAATGTGGTGCATTTGTTGTTTTTTTGTTGCTTTGTATAGAATGTTCTTCAAAAAAATTGAATTTTAGATTTTTAATGACTAAAAAACGCTAACTAGACTTTCCCGATATTTGTGTTGTCATATATATATATATGTATAGAAAAAAATGATAGATTTTAGCAGGTATTTTCACACACAAGCAACCTTTCATGTGCAACGCCCCCACCTTCCATTGGTTGCCAACTTGCCAATAGTGGTGGGTATGGCTAAAGTCAAGCCAACATGGAAAACCAATCCAAAGTCCACCCCCCCCCCCGTCGTTAACGTTCTTCCAATGGCTTGGGGTCCTAATGTACCTCCACGTGTGCAACATGGACTACGCTCGGCCCCTCCTTGTTTGATTACTTCAAGTTTCGGATCATGTCCATGTTCTACTTTTTTTGTGGGTTTTATGATGGGAATTGGTGTTCTTGTCCTCATATTGTAGAGATTTGAGTTCATTCATGTCCATGAAAACGTATGCTTAGATTTTTATTATATTTCACTCATGAACTTCAGGTTTGTGGCAAGGATGAAGTTGGGATTTTATTCTGTTTCCAATGGGTTGTTTTAATAAAAGGAGCACTAGATGTTTAAGTATTTTAATTATAATACCAACTTCCAAAATGATTGTACCATGAACTTGCTCAATGAATGTACTTTATTTGTCTTGTATAATTTATGTAACAATATTATGGCAAACTGTGAGGATGTATATGCAAATTTACCACCACGGTTTAGCCACGCCAAGGAACACGGTGAGTAATAATGACACAAAGCAAATTTGGTACTGGAAGCTTCAAGGGAGAGAATATGAGTGGATATACAGAAATCAGTATCCATATCTGAAAATTTAGACACCTAGTACAAACTTGGTAGTTGGTTCATCTTGATTGCAATTGGGATTTTTGATTTGCAGGTCGATATTTCTTTGGTGTAGATGGATGTTGCTTCTTATCTTTCACTTGGCATCAGTGAACAATAAATTACGTTATATAATACAATACATATTGCAGCAACCAAAGTCTTTTAGCCTTTGTAGCTGATCATGTATGATTATTTAAATTTTTGGTGGGATGCCGTAACTTTCATCCAAAAAGGAAGCCTTAACGTTCAGCATTGTTTTTACACATTAGAGAATTATATCTCTTACTCAACTCCTAGTGATGACCTTATCCTCTTATAGAAGAGTACATTGCATGATTGAGGGCACAAATGCAAATATCAAACCCAAAGTGTTATTTCCAAATCTTGATTGGTTTAGCTTTTGTGTGGTCTTGAATGGGGTCTACGATCCATGTGGAATGATGTTTAAATTTTGAATGCCTAACTGGAGCTTCATGTGGAAAAAGCTTGAAAACTTATAATTAGCTCCCCAGTAGGAAAATTGTTTAGTGGCACATAGAAAGCATATGGTTGGTCAACCTACAAAAGATTTTTAACTTTTGAAACTCTATGCCATATGGTTGGGTGACCCACTTCCAACGTATTTGGCTGATAAATTGTTAACAAAAATTGCACTGTCTATTTAAAAAATTGCATTGTCTATTTAGCAAATTTGCTATTTCTACCCACTCGTGCAATTTACTATTTACAAATGACGCATCCAAACACACCTATATTTTGGTACATTTGCATAAAATGAGAAGTTTCTAACCAAACTTTTGAATCTCTACGCCTACAGAGAAATAAGTCCCCACAAGGACCCGTTTCCCCAACACCAATTGCCCTACAAGCCAAAACAAAATGAAGGACCTACAACAAGCAGAATTGTTAGAACCTAATACTTGATTAAGAGCTTAATCTTTGTTTAAGGCTAATCACATTTTGCCTGGGTTAATGAGTGTTTAGGGTTAGGGAGGGATTTGTGATGGTGAGGTGGAGGCTTTGGATTGATGGTTGAAAAGGGTGGAGTATATAAGGTGAACTCAACTCTTTTCCTCACTCTTACACTCTCACTCGTCTCTCTCTCAACTCATTCTCTCTCTCAACTCTCTGAACTCGTGGTGGGGTAATTGACGAAGAAGAAGGAAGAGTTCGGTGAAGACATCGAAGTGCGGTGATCATTGGACGAAAGAAGTTCACTAGAGAAATTTTAGTTTGCCTGGAAGTGCTCGCGATTGATCAAAGGTTTTTTCAAGCCTTCAAGGTATGTCAAGTTTCTCTTTCATATTCACCCAAGGTGTGTGAGTGGTCGATTTAGTCGATGGTGACTGTTAGGCTCGTCGGAGGTTGAAGTGCAGTAGGTTGCTGCTGAATAATGGTTGACCGACGTATGCCTTGGTCAACTGATGCAAGTGTAATTGTGGGTTTCTGTCTTGCACTAATCGAATGATGCCTTTGGGCGGTTGATCGATTGTGTATTTTAGGCAAGCCCTGTTAGGTTTGGTCGAACGGGTCCCCTTTGTCGTTCTATCGGTTGCACTGTAGGTAAGTCGGTTGGGGGCATAAACCACCTAAATGGTTGATTGCCTTTAGATCCGTTCGACCGATTGTACATGTAGCAAGTCGGTTCAGGCCTAGACCTTCAAAACGGTCGACCGCCTATATGATTTGTTCGACGATCGCCTTGTGGACAGGTCTGGATAGAGCGTGGACCATCTAAACGGTCGACAAATCTTGACTCTGGTCTGACCGAGAGCTTAAGTTAACTTAAAATTTGTTTGACCAGTTGGTGCCTGTTTGACCGGTTGTGGATTTGAGTAAACGATGGAAGTCCCTGTTATTTTTGGTTGATCGGGTTCCTTTTGTTGTTCGACCGTTGGGATGATTATTTTTAATAGTATTTGGGGCGTAGACCTTCAAAATGGTTGACCGCATGTGACCATCAGTTCGACCTATTGGTCGTTTTGTTAGTTGAACTTGGGAGTCGACAATCCAAACGGTCGACTGCCCATGACTGTTGGTTTGACCGACTAGGTGACGGAGTGTATTGTTCGGTTGACCAGTGTGTATTGTTCGGTCGACCGTTGTTGCACTGTTTTGTGTTGTGGTGTGTGTGATCGTCTTTGAGGGAAACATGTTCATAGACCCTTTTGGGCAACTGAAAGGACATGTCAGTCTAATAGCGATCAGTGGTGGTTCTACGGAGCGAGTTGTGGCTCTATGGAGTAATTATGGGCTCTGGAGCGATCGTCCTTGTGAGGTGGGGTTTTGTGGCCGACGATGTTCCCGCAGTGGTGCCTTGTGTGCACGTGGGTTGCGGGGGATGAGTGAGAGGATCCTAGAGCCCGTTGTGGTTTGTGTCTGCTATTGTTCGGAGAGAGGTCCCTGACGCCCAGTATCGACGATGATGTTTTATATATGTTGCATTTTGTATCATTCTATGTTTGTTGTAGTTTGGTTCATATATGTGTTAAGAGTTTGTCATACGGGGTTTCCTTATGGAAACTCAGGTATAGTTTTATGTTTGCATTTCAGGATGTGAGCGACGGTAGGAGGTGGTGACTGAGAAAGAGCACACCCGGGACCTAATCCTGATGTCTATCTTCTTAGGTAGTTTATGATTATATGTGTTGTATATACTCGTAGTTGACATCTTTGATGTAATCATACTTTTGACAAATTTTATTGTATTATGGTGCACCTTGATGATATAGATGAGTAGCGGTCCCACTATTTTGGATTGTCATCCTATTGTTATTTGTTTTAAATTTTTTAGCTGTTTCGGGACGTTACAAGAATAATGGTGGTACTTGACACCACTCTCGTATCAACTCTAAAAGAAGAGGTCTTAAAGGGAAGAAAAGGAGAAGAACCACTTCCAACGAATGGGAGTTTGATACATCACACAATAGCAGCAAGAAGGGCACAGAGGATGTGACGGAGTGCGGTGTTTAGATGTCATTTCTGAACACAATCATGGAGGAAATGAAACTACATCACTTGTGGAAGTGTTCTCTTTTGAAAGGTGTTGTGGATCTACTTGGGGATTCATGTGGATTCCCACAATGAACTTTTCAATTCATATTATGACATCTTTTTGCCTGATATCATGATGTCATACGAATTTTTACTCCTTGTGTTCCTCTATTGGTAATTGATACAAAGAATTATTAAGAGAATATTTAGGTGGATTTAAGATGGGTTTTTCCTATAATGTTATGTATTTTTCTACTAATGCCATAGAAGAAAACAAAGGTGATTGGTTTAGAAGAAAATAACGCCAAATAGAGAGAGAGTTTTAGAATTAATTTCACAAGATTTGCTTGCAAACATTTTAAAACTAAGTTCGTGACTTGAAATTTTATAATACGACAACTTTAGATATTCTCACATAATCATTGAGAAATCTTACAAACCGTACAAAGTATATGATTCCACTTTTTGTTTAAACTAATTTCAAAATCAAGCAACAAGTTCACATCCATTTTATTTAGGATGGAATTCTCAGAACCAGAGTTTGTCCAACTTTTCTTTAGACATAGGTTGTAAAGCGAGATTAGTATCATGCAGACTTTTGGGAAACCACCACGTTAGGTCTAGTGGGAGATGGTTCTGGTGGAGTTCTAAGTTGGGAGCAACGCTTTAATTTCCTTTAAAACCAAGCTAGGGAATTTGATTAAGTATTTTGTGTTTTATAATTAAATCCTAACATATTTTCACATGTGAATCATGTTTTATAATTAAATCCTAATCATATTTTCACAGTTACGTGTTGCGAATCAATATTTAGTTTCAGGTTGTTTTAAAACTATAGACCTACCAAACATCAAACTGGTGAGTTTTTCCAACACAAAATCTACAAATTATGTCGTTAAAAATTGGCTTAAAAATGTGATTACCATGTGTATTTGAGGTATTTCAAGAATAACGTGATTATATGTTATTTGAGTGTTTTTGTTGACGTAAATGTAAATCTTGACTTTCTATACAGGGCCAATCAATATTATTTTATCTCCCACAACTTTGCAGCTTTAGCTATTTACGATTGTGGTCTTACATTTGCCAAGTCTTATCATAGAAATTCCAATCTTTGAAGGAATCCAATCTCAGCAAAAGTCTGGGTATGCCGACGTGCATTCGTTCAAAAAAAAAACAAAGATATTTTACTAAAATTAAAGAGTACTACGTAAAACTACCGAATTGCTAAATATCACCTCAAAATTACTTAAATCGCTCCTTGAAATTACCAAATTGCCCTTCCTCCTATTTTTGCTTATATATCTCACAATTTCACTCTTTTCTCAAAACTTTCTCTTCCTATACCTACTACAGAAGATTACGAATGTCTCGGAGGCCAGGCAAGCAGCCAGCAGTTCCCCCGGTGTACCCGTATACGGTAACCTTACGTTATTTATTTGTTTTCCAAAAAAAAATTTATCGGCTACCTCGGACGCCCGCCCATGGGGGGAGCGGCTACCTCGGAAGCTGCTCCCCCCATGGGGGGAGCGGCTACCTCGGACGCCCGCCCCATGCGGGGGCGTCTCCCTCGGACGCCGACCAGTAGCGGGAGACGTCTGCGGAAGACGTCTCCCCTAAGGAGGAGGCGTCTCCGACAGACGCCTCCACCATGCGGGAGGCGTCTCTCGCAGACGCCTCCACAAATGTTTTTTTAATTTTTATTAAATCTGATAATTACTTTAATAAATTTTGATAAATCTGAAAATTTAATTTAACAAATTCTTATTAAGTTTAACATTTGTGATATTTAGTTTTAACAATTTTTGATTTAGTTTAACAATTGTTTTAATTTAGTTTAACAAATTTTGATTTAGTTTAACAATTGTGATAATTTAGTTTAACAAATTTTGATTTAGTTTAACAATTGTGATAAATATGATAATTTAGTTTAACAAATTTAACAAATTTGTATTTAAAATTTCAATTAATAGTCATCGGGTCACAGTGGAGGGAAAGGCAAGTCGATACCATTACACGTCTTCCGTTCTTTAGAGGACGATTCAGCACCGCGTCATCCACGTAGACGGGGATATCTGCTTCGGTCAGGAGGGAGAGAGAGGCATTACGTCGTCGTAAGGAGGATGATGATTCCTTCGATGATGAGCATGTGGTCAGTCCCGGCGACGGGAGCGACGATAATGACCCGTATGAGTTAGAGCGCCCGGAGGTGGAGAGGCAGGGGGAGTATAGCAGAGGACGTGGTCGAGCGGGTAGTTCTACTTCTTGAAAGGCTTTTTGGTCATTTTTCCCATTATACATGGTTGGCACGTCTCCAATGATTTAAAATCAAGTAGACCAAGAAGGTTAGCTTCTTGCAATTTCTTGATGCGTTTTTCATTTATGTGACCAAGACGATAGTGCCACAAGAGAGTATCGTTCTCGTGAGTGGTCTTAAGTCTTTTGTTATTGATATTAAAGATTTGTTTATCATTCAATTCGAGCAAATAAAGACTATTCCTTATGAATGCATTTGCATAGAAAACACCATTCTTCGATATAGACAAACAAGAATTTGAAATATTTATATTAAAATTATCCATATCTAAACATGATACAGAAATAATGTTCTTGCTAATCGAAGGCACAGAATAAACATTCTTTAGACATAAATTTAAACCACTACATAATTGAAGCACCACAGAACCTTGTGCAACCGCAGACACGTTTGCACCATTTCCGACCTTCAATTCTACCTCGTTCCTTACGAGTTCCTTCCTATCCATGAGTAGCTGCACATTAGAAACTATGTGACCACAAGATCCGGTATCAATTACCCAATCCTGGACAGAGGTGGCTAAATTTATTTCAATAACAAATATACCTTTGGCCTTTTTGGGGCACCGTCGTTCAATCACTCCGTTGTCAAGGTCTTCCTTGTACTTGGGGCAATTTGGCCGGATGTGTCCTTTTTCACCGCAGTGAAAGCACTCCGTATTGGGAGTTGGAGATTTCTGAGATTTTCCCCTCGAGGCACTCTTATGAGCATCTCCTACTCCCTTGCTCTTGATTGAACCACTTTTGGTAGATTCGCCTTTTCCTTTACCAATCTTTTGGCTCCTCCCATGGACGGCAAGGATTTGCTTGTCCCTACCCTTGCCCATGTCAACTTCAGCAGTTTTGAGAGCGTTGTGCAGCTCCTCAAGACTCACCCTTTTTTCACGCACGTGGTAGTGCATCACAAAGTCCTTGAAGGACGGGGCTAGAGAGCCAAGAATCATATCTTCAGCAATGTCCTTGGGCATTGGTGAAGAGAGCTTTGCCAACTTCTCAAGGTACCCTTGCATCGTGAGAAAATGCATGGATACCGATGTTCCCTCCGCCATATGGCACCTTGTGAGTACGATGGTGGTCTTATAGCGCTCCTTTCGGGCACTATCCATGAACATCTTAGATAAAGCCTCCATGGTCTTCTTGGGTTTTGAATCCAAGTATTTCGCTTGAAACGAGTCACCCATGGATGCTAGCATAAGACCGTGAACCTGGTTCTCTTGGTCTTCCCACTTGGCCTTAGCCTCTTTCTCTTCATCGGTTAATCTCTCATTCCACTTTGGGATTGGACCTTCCAAAATGTGAGACAGTTTCTCAAACTTTAACACGATGTTGAGTTTGAGTTGCCAACCATTATATCTCCCACTATTCCCAAAGATGGAGGGAGCTATCTCCCGCTAAGGGCGAGCAGAGTATCCCTCGATCAATGACTGCTAGTGGATGAAATAACAAGGAAATATATTCTTAATTTTTGTTGGACAATTTAACATGTGATTTAGAATTTTAGGTTATCATGCATATTATTAATCATACACATCCTAACATTCAACACATTCATCACATACATAGCAAGATAAAAACAGAAATTAAACATTCACACAATCCACATCGTGTGAGTTTATATGTTCCCTTCGATCCTCGATCCCTGATCTTTGATCCTCGATCGATGCGCTACAGCGGCGACTTCCTCTTGCACCGGAGATGTAGATTTTACAGAAAATAAACATGCTCCTCACATTCGATAAAAAACGACTAGTGCAAGTCCTATGTAAAAACCTCTCATATGCAAATGCAACTATCTAAAAGACGGAAAGAGAGAGAATTTTGGCTTTTACATAATAAGCCCTTGTATAATAATGATTACATACATTCATAATTGCTGATTTGGAACATATAAACCCACAATTCCTGCAAAGACAACTCGAGCATCCATGCACGCAATATTGCTATAAACTATGCAATCTAGTTTATCAATCATCTAGAATCTCAAACAATTCTTTGAAAAACATATTGAAATCCATTAAAAACGTTTTTCATCCATCCATAGTTCAAAAATAATTTTGAACCGCTGTCCATCCAATTTCCTAAAAAGAAAAGACGAACCGCAATTTTTCGGTTTTGTTGATTCTCTTACAAAATAATCGTTTATACTTAAAACGAAATTATTGCAAGTTAGACTTATGTCTAAATCATAATTCTAATAATTACATGACATGTTTTAAACTACTTAAAACATTGAAAACGAATTTTTACAAAGAATTATTTCAACAAAACATTTAAGGACCGAAAAACCGGTAAAACGAATTGTTTAAATCCTAGATGGTAAACTAAATTTGTTTACAGCCTTAAATCATAAGAAAATTGAACCCTAAGCTCTGATACCACTATAGGATTTCATGTTTAATTATGCGTGTATATTTTTCGAATTTTTATGCATAATAAGGATCAATTACAATTTTCTACGATTTATTTCATGCATGCATCAGTTTGTTTTAATAACTAGTTTCGAAAACTTACTAAAACAAACATGGGCTCAAAAATTCATACCTAGAAGTTCTCTAAAACTTCTTGATGATCCGGAGATGCTGAAGAAGACGATTGTCGCTTCCCGTTGCGCCGGATGCCTCCGAGTGTTCACTGAAACCCTAAACAAGGTTGGAGAGAAAGGAGCTAGCCAATCAATCTCCAAACAAGCTTAGAATCTAGCTACAAACCCCTTCCTTAATCTCTGAGATTTCTCCTTCCAAAGAATTAGAAAACTAAGAGAATTTTCGTGGATTTTTGTGGTGAATTAGGAGAGAAAATATTTAGCAAACTTCTTCTAACATAATTAAGGAGAATAATGACCTATTTATAGGCTCCAATCTTACTCTCAATCATGGCTATTCTTAAGCCACGAATTCTTGACATTTTCTCTCACAAACTAATTCCATAATGCATTATATGCACCCACAAAACGTTTGACCAAGTTTGGAGCTAATCCAACCATTGATCAAATTAATCTCTTATTATCAAAGGCAGAAAATCGATCGGGACTCGGTCTACCGAGACATACTCGGTTAACCAAATATGTCACGTTCGGATTTCTGTGCACTTGACGGATGACCGATTCTTAAGGAGAAAAGTTCTTCTTTAACCGTTCGGACGAATTCGCGTCTTTGACCAAGTGCCATTCGGTTAATCGAAAATATCGGAACTGGACATTGTTCGGCCGACCGTTTCTGGTTCGGTATACCGACCCAGAGTTCCAAGCACTTTGGTCAAGTTCGGTCAATCAACTTGACCATCCGTTCCACGTTTGGTTGACTGATCCACAGATCCTTTGGTCGACCGAACCTTAACGGATTACCGAACTTCTACCCGATTTTGCCTTTTCAAATTTTGGATTTATTTCCAACAAAATTTGAACTTTAGGGGTTTCAGCAAATTCACAACTTATGCAATATATTATCCTATGCAATAATAAATTATTGCACCCCATAATATATGCATCTCATATGAATTTATCATGATTCTAATTATGTTATATATAACATAATTGATTTTACTTGTTCACCACATGTGTCATATTTTCTATAAGAAACCCGACACATCATATGAATCAAAATCAAGCTTCTTGTTTCCCAGTTTTGTGGTGTGACCTATGGGAGGATCTAGACTAAGTTGGCAGTGATATTAAGAGCTTAATATCACAAGCTATAAGCGGTATCTAGCTACACATTATAACTCCCAATTTAGTTAGATGTCTTAATTCCACTTGAACCAAAACCCGATCCATTTAGTGATGGAGTGCACCACTTGTGTCTGTCCCTTGCCTCATGATATTAAGAATACACACAAAGTAGTATTGTGTCATCTTTGTATTAGTATTCATTTCTTGATCTCTTTAAGCTAGTTATAAATATGTGCACATTATAACTTTGTTTTATCAAAGGGCACACTAATATCATCACTCAATTAAGAGGGGCAATGATAGTCTTTTGACTAACTATCTTCTCCAACAAAAGTTGTACTTAACCAACCAATGACTTTACACTACACTTATTGATAGCTCAAGACACTAATCTAATTAAGCATTCCTTAAGTGATTGGATATAAGTCTCATATCAAAGGACCGAAGACACAGTAAAATATTAATGACACAGAAACACATTTCTATAATATTTTACTTATTAGGTCTATTCAGTATACAAAAGTAATATTTTCCTCTTTTGCATACCCGTGTCGTCACTCACTTGTAGAGCTACAATGATCTATGACCAACACGACAATCTTAACTCGGTAATTAATGTCCTATGTTAATTACCATGATTGCGAATATCTTTTGTTTTATGTACACCAATATCTTTTAGAGCTCTACGGTTAAGGACCAAGAGCCTCTTACTTAACACTTCTAAAAGACGAATAACATAAACAAGGAACAAAATGATTTCTCATTCAATGCATAATAATTGACATTTAAAAGTAAAACCTTTAGAACACATTCCCTTAAGTACTTCCCCCAGCACGTCAGGGATCAGAAGCGGGAGAAGTTCATGTCGCTGGAGCAGAAGGAGATGACTCTGGCGAGCTACATCAACAAGTTCAATGCCTTAGAGCGTTATTGCCCAGAGATTTGTGTGACCCTTGAGCAGTGGGAGAGGAAGTTCGTGAAGGGACTGAGGCAGCTGCTCCGATCTCGGGTGATCAACAACATGCCACGGACCCTTGCAGATGCAGTGAAGCATGCTACTATCATCGAGCAGGACCAGAGGGAGTGTCTTCAGGAGGCAAGGAAGGCACCAGTGAGCACCGGTAGCTGTGTAGCCGGTCGTGGAGCGGGAAACCCAGGCAAGAGGCCCAGGTTTGATGGAGGAGGAGCACGTCAGTCAGGAGCGTGCACTTACTGCGGGAGGTTTCATCTAGGACAGGAGCGTCCCCGTCGGACTGGAGCGTGTATGGGTTGCGGTCAGATGGGACATTTCGTCCGTGATTGTCCTAAGAGGCAGGCCAAGCCGAGCAGGAGGCCATGACCACCAGCAGTAGGCAGAGGCGGAGGCAGTCGATCTGTGGTGTCACCGGGTCAGGGCAGGAAGACAGGGCGAGTCTTCACTATTCAGGCTGAGGAGGCGGGAGACTCCAACACCGTCGTGGAAGGTACACTTTCTGTTTCTGGCTTAGTAGCACGTGTGTTGTTTGATTGCGGCGCCACTCACTCCTTCATTTCGGAGAAGTTTGCTGGTGAGTTGGGTCGGACCCCTGTGTTGCTGACTGATGTTATGGAGGTCAGCACGCCCATGGGTGAGGTGGGCACTGTGGGGAGCTTTTTCCCCGGCACCACAGTTGCTTCGGGAGACCACGATTTTCCGGCTAATCTGGTCTTGTTATCGATGGAGGACTTTGACGTCATACTAGGGATGGACTGGTTGTCACAGTACGACGTGCGAGTCTTTTGCCGCGAGAAGAAGATCCATATTTCGATGGAGGGCTTGCCAGATGTTTTGATCAGAGGTGCGAGGAGCAGAGGGGGTCGTCTGATTGTGTCTGCGGTTAAGGCACAAAGACTGATACAGCAGGGATGCAGAGCGTTCGTGGCCACGCTGGTAGTTCCTGATCCTGAGACGAGGAGACTGGAGGATATAGAGATTGTGCAGGAGTTCCCGGATGTATTTCCAGCAGAGATTCCAGCATTACCACCGCACCGAGAGATCGAGTTCAGCATCGAGTTGGTTGCGTGTACGACACCTCAGTCGAAGGCACCGTATTGTATGACACCTCCTGAGTTGACAGAGTTGAAGAAGTAGTTGCAGGAGTTGATGGAGTCTGGGTTCATTAGACCGAGTGTTTCTCCATGGAGAGCGCCTGTGCTCTTCGTGAAGAAGAAGGATGGATCGTTGCAGATGTGCATCGACTACAGGATGTTGAATAAGGTTACCGTTCGGAACCGGTACCCTTTGCCCAGGATTGATGACTTGTTTGATCAGTTGCAGACGGCGAGAGTGTTCTCGTAGATCGATCTGCGTTCGGGTTATCACCAGTTGCGGATCAGGGAGGCCGATGTTCAGAAGACAGCTTTCAGGACGCGGTACAGGCACTATGAGTTCTTGGTGATGCCATTTGGACTGACGAATAGGACATTCCAGCCGTACCTCGACAGGTTTGTCGTGGTGTTCGTTTATGACATCTTGGTATACTCGCCTGACAGGGAGCTGCATCGAGAGCACCTGAGGATTGTGCTTGGCATCTTGAGAGACCAGCAGCTTTATGCCAAGTACACGAAGTGCGAGTTTTGGTTGGATCAGGTGGCTTTTCTGGGGCATATTGTGTCAGCAGATGGGATTTCGGTGGATCCGGCGAAGGTCGAGGCTGTGACTCAGTGGAGGGCCCCGACGAGCGTGACGGAGATCAAGAGTTTTGTGGGACTGGCAGGGTATTACAGACGGTTCATCCAGGATTTCTCCAGACTTGCGTCGCCGCTGACAGCACTGACGCAGAAAGGCGTCAAGTTCGTTTGGTCCCAGAAGTACGAGGACAGCTTTCAGGAGCTGAAGAGGTGATTGACGACAGCACCAGTTCTGATTCTACCGAGTGGCAGTGGAGGCTACGTGTTATACAGCGATGCATCAGGGATAGGCTTTGGTTGTGTTCTGATGCAACACGGGAAGGTGGTCGCGTACGCTTCGAGGCAGCTGAAGGTGCACGAGAAGAACTACCTTACTCATGATCTGGAGTTGGCAGCGGTAGTTCACGCGTTGAAGACCTGGCGGCACTATCTGTCTGGCAAGCAGTTTGAGGTCTTCACAGATCATCAGAGCCTGAAGTATTTGTTCTCGCAGAAGAAGCTGAATATGAGGCAGCGCAGATGGCTTGAGTTCATTAAGGACTACGACTTCACCATTTCCTATCATCCGGGGAAGGCGAATTCGGTTGCAGATGTGCTGAGCAGGAAGGTGGAGGTTTCAGTTGCGAGTCTGTGCATCCACGAGTGGAGGCTACTCGAGGCATTGTCAGAGTGGAGACCGTTCACAGAGGGTTCTGAGATAGCAGTGATTGCTGGGCTTCGGGTGGAGCCACAGACTGTCTCACGGGTGGTTCAGGCTCAGCAGGGGGAGGATGAGTTAGCTTGTCTGCTACAGTTAGCTTCCAGGGATGGATCAGACTTCAGTGTAGGGGTCGATGGTGGTTTGAGGTTCAGGAGTCGGATCTGGGTGCCGAAGATCGATGGGGTGAGAGATGACATCATGGAGGAGGCACACAGAGCGAGATACACCATTCACCCGGGGAGCACGAAGATGTATAAGGACCTGCAGCGGAACTTCTGGTGGAAGGGCATGAAGAGGGACATCACAGAGTTTGTGGAGCGATGCTTAGTCTGTTAACAGGTGAAGATTGAGCATCAGAGGCCAGCAGGACCGATGCAGTGTATTGAGCTTCCTGAGTGGAAGTGGGAGCACGTGACGATGGATTTTGTCACCGGATTGCCGAAGACGAGGAGATTCCACGACGCGATTTGGGTGATAGTCGATCGACTGACCAAGTCGGCGCACTTCTTAGCGATCAGGACCACGTTGCCTTTGGAGGGTCTGACTAAGTTGTACCTGGAGGAGATAATCAGGTTGCATGGAGTGCCAGTGAGCATCATCTCCGATCGAGATCCTCGATTCACTTCCAGATTTTGGGGGAGTCTGCAGCAGGCTTTGGGGACGCGTCTGAGGCTCAGTACATCGTTTCATCCGCAGACAGATGGTCAGTCAGAGAGGACGATTCAGACCTTGGAGGATATGCTGAGAGCATGCACACTGGATTGGGCAGGGCACTGGGATGAGCACTTGCCGCTGATAGAGTTCGCCTACAACAACTGCTACCACTCGAGTATTGGGATGGCACCGTACGAGGCGTTGTACGGGAGGCCTTGCAGATCACCGGTATACTGGAGTGACGTGGGCGAGAGGCAGTTAGTGGGGCTAGAGATCGTGCAGATGTATGCAGAGAAGGTGGATGTGATCAGGAGGAAACTGGCCACAGCACAGAGCAGGCAGAAGAGTTATGCTGATCGACGCAGACGTGTGTTGAGTTTCGAGTTGGGCGACCATGTGTTTCTGAAGATTTCCCCAGCCCGAGGTGTGATGAGGTTTGGGAAGAAGGGGAAGCTCAGTCCGAGGTATGTTGGGCCGTTTGAGATCCTCGACCGAGTTGGAGAGGTTGCCTACCAGATTGTATTGCCGCCGCAGTTTTCGGGTCTTCACAACGTATTCCATGTTTCGATGTTGAGGAAGTACGTTGCAGATCCAACTCACGTGATTGAGGTAGCAGTGCCAGAGATTCAGCAGGACTTGTCGCTCGAGGAGAGACCAGTCGAGATAGTCGATCACATGGATCATCAGCTCAGGAGGAGGACCATTCCGATGGTGAAGGTTAGGTGGCAGCATCACAGTGAGCGCGAGGCCACTTGGGAGATTGAGGAGGAAGTCAGAAGGCAATATCCAGATATTTTCGGTGAGTTGTTTTGATTTCAGGACGAAATCCTTTTAAGTTGGGTGGATTGTTAGAACCCTAACCCGGTTTAGGGTTAATCATGGATTAAGGAGGTGTTTTGCATGGAGAAGTGTGGTGTGCATGGGGAAGAGAAGGGGTCGTGCACTGTGGATGAGGGGAGGGTGATGGGTTGAGGGGTGTAGGGTTGCGGGCACTGTTGCAGGGAGAGGGTTGGGTTTAAGTTTGGTTTTTTGATCTCTCTCTCCATTCCTTACGTTTCTCTCCCTCACTCCCTTCTTTCCTTGTGCGGCACCAGAGGACTTGGAGGCTCCGACGTGAGGAGGTCATCGCGAGGAGGAGGTCGCGCGGGGCGGTGTCGGAGGCGACGTGTGCGAGCGAGGCTCCGGCATACTCCGTCTTCGTTTGAGGTATGTCGACTCATTAGTGTGGTTTGGTTGCTCACCCAAGTGTGGGGGAGGTGTTGGTCGGCCGGGAGAGGTTGGAGACCTATCCGGCGGTGAGATTCTTCGTAAATCCTCGGCTGGCGCGAGGTTGAAGACGACCAACGGTCGACCGGTCCCTTCGGGCGGTCGACCGATGTAGTGTATTTACCTGACTTTAACCTTCACCGGTCGAACGATGCCTCGTGGCGGTCGACCGGTAGTGCATATTGCTGGTGAGTTGGGACTTCCTGTTGTGTTTCAGTCGACCGGTTCCTTGGGGTCGTTCGATCGGAACTTAAGTGTACTGATTTTCTATGTATGCTTGTTCGACCGTTGTATGTTTGCGTTCGACCGTTTTATGACGTAGAATACTAGGTTGACCCTGTTGGTTTTCGGTCGACCGAGACCCCTGAGTCGGTTGACCGATAGTGTTGATTTTGATGTTGACCACACTTTGGATTTTGACCTCGTTCGGTCGACCGGTTTTAGACATTTGTTCGACCGTTGGGGATTGTGTTTTGAGCGCAGTGGTAGACCGTGTTAGGCGTACGGTCGACCGATTCCTTTCTGGAACCGGTCGACCGAATCACCTCTTCCGGTCGACCGTTTGGGCCCAGGACAGAATTCCTGGTTCCCTTTTTGAATGGCAACTTTGTCCACGGAAACCCGTGTCCTCGCCTTGTGCGTGAGTCGGGAGGTGACGGTGGGCGCGTTCTGTGTGCCTGCCCAGGGACCGCCGTGTGGAAAAGTGTGGGTGTTCGGGATGCGTCACCTCCATGTATGGACCATGACTAGGTTGATGGATTGATTGGACTCGTTGTAGTATAGCAGGCCTGAGGGATCGCGGATCCCAATGTTTGATGTTGTGCGGGCACGCAACTGGCGTTGGGTGAGATGACTACCGGCCTACGGGCTACGGAGGTCGCTGTCCTGCTTTTATAGCAGCGTGGTTGGTGTTTGCGGGTCGTGGAGCCTGATGACCTGGCAGACTTCGGTCTGGACCCGTCCGATGCTCTGCCGAACGTTTGTGATGGACCACCGATGCAGTGTCGGTGATGCCGCCGAGGTTGTGTCGACGATGATGATAATTGAGCCGAGGCTGTTTCGGCTATGTTGATTCCTCGACTGGGCACCTATCGAGATGATGTTGTTATACCTTCTGGGCGACAACCCCGTTGGTCCCCGTGGCTCCGACCACAGAGATTTGCAGATCTGTATTCTATCGGCCCGCAGGCGTGACAGAGGCTCCCTGCCGAACCCTTGAGTAGCGTAGCCGCGTGTGGGGGGTGCGATGTCGCGTGCTGTAAGACTGCATGTGCCTGCAGTAGGTCTCCTCGGGAGACCCGATGTTGACTGTCGGACTAATGTCCTGTTTTATCCTTCGGGGGAACTGTTTTCCTTTCTGTCGATGCCATGACATGCTTCTAGTATGATAGGTTCATTTGTGTAATGCACGCATATAGGTGAGTTGGCATACGGGGTTTCCTTCTGGAAACTCATGCATTGTTGTTATATATTTTTCAGGACCATAGTAGGTCCAGTTGGGTGGTGATCGGCGGGCACGTGCATTTTGGAGTCAAATCCTCTACTCGGACCACTGAGGTCAACATGATTACGTTTTATCTTCTTTTGTTGTTCTGTTGTAATCATGTATCATTGTGACAAACTCTGATGTAATTTGGTGCACCGCTTTTTGTTTTATGAGAAGTAACAGACCCGTCTTTGATTATTAGTCTTTATTGTTGTGATTATGAATTTTCAAAATTTCCACTGTTCGGGATGTTACAATTATGGTGTTCACACACTCAATTTGTGTCTTTGATAAGTTTGAATAATTATTTAAGGTGATTAGTCAATATGAATATCAACCAGCAAAGATTAAAAAGTATGACAATTTTCATAATCTTAATTTTTAACTTCAAGAAGACATTTTCTCAATGCAATTGTAATTGATAGTTCAGATCATTATGACTGCAAGGTCCACATTTTTTATTCAAATCGGTCACTTGAGATGCATATATACTAAACGCCCCTTAGACCAGCCACCCGATTCCCCCCCCCCCCCAAGTGGGAGCCCTGGACTCCAGTAGGGGGGGATGGCCTAAAGAGGAGTGGTCGGGCAAAGGTGGAAGTATAGACGCAAACACCTTCCATAAAGATCTAAAGGATTGATCAAAAGAATCAAGTTTTTGAGAAGACAAAGGTAGCTATCAGAATCGGTCATCGGAACAATAAATGGACGATCATCCAATCTCAAAATCCAGTAAAGATTTGGATCAGGTCTGTCCACTCTCGATTGGTTGTCTGGTGACCAATCAGTCATCCGGATTTCAAGTTTGTTTTTTGAGCCAACATTTAGAATTCATATATCCGTTGAGAGTTCAAACGACTATATTTGATTACATGAAAAGTTCATTGCATGCAATAGATCAGAAAAATGGTCAACCGATTGTAGATTGGTCGCCCGAATTGGACTTGCAAAGAAGGCTCAAACGACAAAGAGAAATATGCATGTCTGTTGGACTAAAATCCAAAAATCGGTCCAAGGGGATTTGGTCGTCCGATATGAAATCAATCGTCCGAGTCACGAAGTCCAGTAAAGATCTAACGGCTGTTGAGACGTGAATTGAATATCCAAATTGGACTGGAATAGAATCTTAGTACTCAAGTTTGCATTTAGTCGTATGGTCTCAATAAATGAAAATTTACAAGTTTTGAACTTTGTTACACTCTTAAGTCTTGGTTAAAATGTATCTCTTGATAATTTTGATCAACCCAAAAGATGATTTGCACAAATAGAAGTATATATCAAAATATAGATCAATAAATGGAATCATGTTTGACCAGTTTGATTGATTATTTGATATTACAAAATATATGTCAATTGAACATGATTAAGTTAGTTTGACAATAATCATCAAAACTAAACTAGATTAAAGGCCAAAAAGTTAACAGACAACACCTAAATCATTCATGTAAACATGCACCAAACATGGATCCATATATCATGAAACAAAACCCTTCATTCGTGTATGTGAGAACCTAATCCTTTTGATTAAGGTTAATTAGGTTTATGAACTTTAACCCTATTTAAGTGAGGGTATAAAAACAAACTCAAACCATTTCTTTCTCTCTCTTTTTCTTCTCTCACTCCCTCAACTCTTTCTTTCAACTTTCTCTCTCTCACTTGTAGTTCGGTGGCAAGGAAAGGAGGAGAATCGGGTGCGCCGACAAGTCGAGTTTGCCTAAGTTCAAAGAAGGTGTGGAGGTTCGCGTTCGTGTGAGGAGTTCGCCGGAGATACACTCTTTTTCGTGGGGATCGTCGTTGTTCTTCTGAAGTTTTGTCAAGCTTCCAAGGTATGCCAAGCCTTGCTTTTACGTTCACCTAAGCTTGTGTGAGTGTTTGAGTGTTTGACGGTAGGCCGAATGGGTCGTCCGAATAGTGCAGCAGAATATCTGCTCTGTTCGGTTGACCAATGCATGTTTTCGGTCGACCAGTCGTAGTGTAATTTGGGCGTTCTTTCTCGCACCGGTCGAACGATACCTTGGGTGGTCGACCGGTTGTACGTTTTGAGCGAGAAGATGAAGACCCTTGGTGCTTTCGGTCGACCGGGTCCCCTTTGTCATTCGACCAAACGCACTGTAGTATGTCGGTTGGGGGTGTTGACCATCTAAATGGTCCACCGCCGCATTGACCAGTCCGACCGGACGTACTATTTTAAGTCGGTTGAGGGTGTAGACTTCTAAACGGTCGACCGCCCTGAGATCCCGTTCGACCAATGACTTAAGTTTGGTTTGATCGATTCATATTTCGGTCGACCGGTGATGACTTAGAGTAATGTTGAAGTCCCTGATGTTTTTCGGTCGACCGGAAGCCCATTGTTGTTCGACCGTTGGGGATGTGTTATTTAATATTATTTTGTGGTGTAGACCTTCTAAACGGTCGACCGTCCAGAGACTTTTGTTCGACCGTTTGATGTTTGTTTGGTTCGACCGTTGGATTGTGGTTCAAACCAATTAGTAGTTTTAACGACCAACCAGTCGACCGTATGACCTTCTTCAGTTGACCGTTGGAGCCCAGTAATTGCATTATTTGTTTATGAGCGCGTTGGTGCGTGGATTTCATTAACTACTTATATTCCCTATGATATGACATGTGCATTGAGACCTAGGTAGTAGACCTGTGGGACCATATTCCCCTTTGCATGATCTATATGGCTCTATGGAGCATGATGACT
Organism: Triglochin maritima; assembly: GCA_963682175.1. Taxonomy (NCBI): domain Eukaryota; kingdom Viridiplantae; phylum Streptophyta; class Magnoliopsida; order Alismatales; family Juncaginaceae; genus Triglochin; species Triglochin maritima. The sequence goes on from OY821785.1 coordinate 32,468,221, forward strand.
GTCGGCCTGTGTGGCGACAGAGATGACCTTAGCCTTTGTGGCAAAGGAGATGACCTTAGCCTGTGTGGCGACGGAGATGACTGTTAGCCCTTGCGCAACAAAGTTCTGTGCCTTAGCCTGTGTGGCGACGGAGATGACCGACCGATGTTGTTCCAGCGGATGTGCTCGACCGATGTTGTTCCGGCGAGTATGATCGTCCAGCTGTGGCACGGCTGGCGAGTATGACCGACCAGAGTGACGACTCTGGCGGATTGTGGTCTTCGACCACTAATCAGATCTGATGATGACTCGGAAGTGCGTGCGACCCTCACCGAACCCATATGACTAGTGTAGCTGCGAGTGGGGGTGTGTCGCGTATTTTCCGTTTGACCGTATGTGCCTGCGGTGGGTATCTACGGATGTCCAAAACTAGACTTATGACTAATGAACCCCGGTTGGGGAAATTATTATTATGACTTGTGACCTGATGACCCGTTTGGGGAATGATCTGTTATGATTTATGTTTTGCATAATACTAGTATGATAGGTCATGTTTCGCATTGCCTGTAGGTGGGTTTGACATACAGGGTTTCCTTCCGGAAACTCACGACATTGTTGTTTGATTTCAGGTTCCCCTTCGGGAGCTGTTTGGGTGGTGACTGAGGACGAGTGCATTTTGGAGTCGGGTCCTCGTATCTATTTGAGGTTATTATGACTACTTGTATATTTGTAGATTGTATTTTGATGTAGTCATTCTTTTGACAACTCCTGTATACGGTGCAAAACCATATATATATATATACATACATATATGTATGTATATATATATATATACATATATATATATAGGGTCAAGCTCTAGTGAGCCCACGGCTCATCAAATTTAGTTTAAGCCCCCTACAATCTCACCGTTGGATCTTATTTACAGTTAATCTCACCATTCATTAGCATAACCGTTTTTTTCTTAATCTACCTTACATTTTGAAATGAGTGGTGGATATTGTGGGGGTTTAATTTAGTTTGATTAAGCCCTGGGCTCACTTGAGAATTCCTATATATATATATATCTTCGAGTAGCGTCTCCTGTGTTGTTGATATCCTTTTATTAAAAGTTTAAAATTTCCGTTGTTTTGATTATCCATAACAAGTAACATACGGATCTTACATCGAAGTATGAGTTAAGTGCCTAATGTGGTAATTCATCTATTTGCACCTAATCTAATCATGAAACCAGTATACATCTACCATCAAGCAAATGAAAATGGCAAATAAAAGTGAAAACTCACCCACCCCAACGTGGTGCATGTACTCATTGACACGTGAAATTTAAGTATACAGTAAGCAAGAAATTTAAAAACCCATAAAACTACACCATAGGGATAAGAGAAAAAAATACAAACAATAAATAAACTTAATCTACACTTACCAAATGAGAGAATCAACTGTTAAGATCTATGGCCCTCTAATCGCTACAAAAAATGCGGAATTAAAATGCTAAGTGAAGGATTAAGGAAAGAGACAATGCAAACCACAAAATCGTCGACACAGGAGTTTAGAGAGGTTCGACACCCACACCCGGGTCCTAGTCCTCCTCGCAAGCCTCGCTCGATCCCCCGAGCCTCGCTTACGGTTCCACTAACCGATCTCCATTCCGGGCCGAGATCAACGCCGTTTACAACACCGAGCCTCGCGAACAATCCTCACCTCGCTCGTGTCTCCTCTCACAACCCGAGAGGGAGCTTCCTCGAAGCTTTTACAACTCTTTGATTCTTTGATGCGGAAGTTGAATCACACTCTAACTAACACTCTATACTTGAGCACACTTGGATATGATATTGAATTGGATATGCAAGTGGTGAAGTTTAGGCTTGAGTGTTGAAGAATAAGCTTTGAAGGTTTGGGAATTGAGAGCACAAAGATAGTTGATGAAGAGAAGGTGTTGTCTCTTGTTTTGTGTCTCTAGAGTGGTGTTTATATAGGCTTCAAAGCTTATAGATCCGTTGGAGAGTTGGTGGTGAATGGACCAATGAGAAAGCAAGATGTGACTTATGCTCGGCCAGAAATCAAGACAGATTCGGTCGACCATTATCCACACGGTAGTCTGAAACATTGGTCTGAACTAAGAACTCGGTTGACCGATTAAGTATCGGATCACCGTTCACCAACCTCCAATAGCTTTTATCTATTTAGCCCTAATTAAATTCGGGTCACCGAAGTCCATTCGGTTCACCGTTCCAAGGTGGACAGTAGAATTGATTGGGCTCTGATCTACTCAAGTTCGGTTGACCGTGTATACTTCGGTAGACCAAAGTAGCGCGGGTATTCTGCTGACAATGTGTGGGAAATTGTTTAACGGTCAAGTGTCATGTTTAAATAGTCGTTGGGCTCCTAAAGCCAATATGGATTCGGTAGACCGAAGTGTGTGCGGTCGTCCGAAGTGGGTCATGTTAATTGGGCTCTAGGGTCTTGATTTGAAAGCGACCATTGGAGGAAAGTCCAAAACCGATCCAGGGCTATTCGGTCGACCGAAGGTGTTTCGGTCTTCCGTAGGGGCAATTCCAGAAAACACCTAAGTTTCACTGTTGGGAAGTATTCGGCTATCCGATAGGTGTTCGGTGGACCAAACTGGGTAGATTTCGGTTAACCGAAATAGGTTCGGTTTACCGAGAAATGACGGGACAGAATCCTAGTGCTCAAGTTTACATAAAACCGTATGGACTCAATAAATATAAAAGTTACATGTCTTGGTCCAAAGCTTTGATTACAAGTCTTGAGTCTTGATGTCCTTGTCTCAATGCTCATTTCCTTGATTGTCTTGATCAACCTATTAAGATGATTGCAAGTATACAAACATATATGCAATGCATGTAATCGTGTTTGCTCACTTTGATTGATTAGGTTGATCGATTAAGATTAGTTTAATTAATCATCAAAATTAATATAGATTAAGGCAAAAAAACCAACATCAACAACACAAAAAAGAAAGAAATTCAACCATTTTATTGTTTGAAATGTAAAGATTACGTGGCTTCCTACCCTAACTAAACTAATGGAGGTGCAGAAAGAAGAGAGAAGAGAAGGAAAAAATGGGACGGAGTTCACACACCCCTTATATAGAATTAGGGTATAGGATCTTGTTAATGAATTCAATCCAACTGTCAAGATAATTTCCTCACGTTTTTTCATCAATGTTTTATGAATATGTCTGAGTGTGATAAAAATATGTGAAATTTGGATGTATATTTGAGTTCTCTCATTGAGTTGGTCGATTTGAGTACTAATTCGATCAATTTCCGAATTACGTAGCCTACGGTGTAGGTTTTCACATACGAATTGACAACACTGATTGGGATTTGAGTCCAAAAACATGTTAAATAGACCGAGAACCATTTCTGTTAACCTATTATTCCAACACTGATCACGGGATTTGTCTCTTTCTTCTTTCTTTAACATAAAATACGACCCAGCTGGTACCATATATAGGTGTAAAAATAGACATTTATAGCGTGCATATAATGAAAGATATTCTACTAATCAATTATAATTACTATTTTCGTAATCATCATTTTAATTTCATGTTCTCGGTCCATTATCCTATTAACGAAACGCTAATTCCAGGCAGCCGATCTACAATCAGGTGATCGAATTTGGCCCTTCTTGACATTTAACACTCTCTAGACATTGTGATTTGGTAAATTTATACTTTTCTGTTAAACATAATTTCTATTTTGACCCTAAGTCTTTAACGCAAAAAATGGGATTATAGGTCCCTGATGGCTCGGTCGATTCCGTCAAATCGACTATCCCTAACTTTTGATTGGTTGCTCACCTAATCTCCACTTCCCACCACCGCACATCCCAAATGTCTAGTTAAGAGTTGGGGCCTATAAATATAACCTTAAACGAAAAATCAAATAAACATCTCTACACTCTAATGTAGGGTCCGAAACCGGTGAAACCGAAATAGATTTGGTGGTACCAAATCTGAACCGAATCAGGATAAAACGGATATGGGTTGGATATGGTTAACCAATTTCAGAACTGACCTGATTCCGGTTTGATTCTGGTTCTAGCTACTAGAACTGGCTCCGGAATCGGGATATTATTAAAAAAATTAATCTTAAAAAGTTATTGTAAAAAAATGAAAAAACAAGTTTTTATAGGCAAAAATATAATTTTTTTACAAATTTGGTACCAGATATGGTTCTGGGTACCGGCGATCCAACCAGATATGGTTATCGGAACCCAAATTGGCAACCGATCGGGATCCGATTCAGTTATTGGTACGCAGATAAAAAACAGATCTGATTCTAGTTCTCACAATACCCGAAGTAGAACTGATCGCTTGTCATCGCTACTCTCGTATGTGGTTATATAATTTTGAAGCTCTTAATTTCTCATTAACTACTTTTCACTCCATTCAATCAGTTAGAGTTGGATTCTAATCTTCTCAAGTACATTCAAGTCAGAGAGTTACAATCACTTTATTTCCAAATCATTAAGTGTTGTAAATTTGTATGGAAGTTGCCTCACTTATTGAACGTCCTCAAACAGCAGAAAAAAATTAAAAATTGAAAAGATACAATCTACTCGAGGACATTACGGCAAGACACAGGAAACCAAGTGCACCAACATACAATATATATGTAATAGAGTTTACAAAAGGGTGATTACATCAAAAACTCATAAAGGAAAAATATACAAATGTAATCACGACAACCTCAAAGGACGGAAAGCAGGATCCGGTCTTGAGAGCTCTCCTCCACGGTCACCACCCTCCCAACCTGCAATGCAAACATCAAACTATGCCTGACTTTCCATAAGGCAACCATGTATGCCAAACTCTAACACAAACATGGACATGACCTCTAAAACAATTATAATATGGCATGAACATCCAACTGTAAAAACTACTACTTTGTCTCTCTCAACAAGAACAGTAAAGCCACCACATTGCCTCGATGTTACTGGAGCCACGGTTTTGCATCATTCACCGGAGCCACAGCTTCCTACAAAATCACAACCTGCTCCGTACAGGCCGGCTAGTCCGTCTATTGGCCCAAAAGGGCCGGTGAACCCGTTGCCCTCTAGGCCAAACTGTTCAGAAACGTTCGACCGAACAAGCCTACCGATCGACCAGTTTCTCCCTAGAACGCTGATTGATCGTTTTATATTAAACCGTAAGTGCACGGTCGCGTTGAAGCGGTGGCAAATACGGGTCGTCCACAGGGAGGTGTGTCGACTTTTGGTTTGTGCGAAGGCGAGTGGGAAAGAAGGGAGAGAAAGATTGATTACACTAAACTACACTAATCTAAACTAGTAAACTAGAAAAACTGAAATGAGATCACAACACAAACTAAACTAAGCAACTAATGAAGGAAGATAAAACTGAGGAATGGAAAACCCCTAAGCGGTGGAGTGTGTGTGTCTGCACATGAAATAAGTGTGGTAGTGAATGCATACAAGAAGCACAAGTTAGTTAGTATTTGTTAATGTATAAGAAGTACCTAAGGGAAAGACCTATCATTTACAACACTAACCTATGTGATTAATATGAGCAATGAAAGGTTGTTATTAAGAACATACAAGCATGGAATGTACCTAACTATGACAGAAATCATCAAGTATAGTTCTTATTAATTCAAGCAAGCATACTAATATCTCTCACAAACAATTATATCTAGCATTCATACCATCTACATAACATGTACACACATCTACTCCACCCCCAAAGGGGATGGAACTACTCACACATATTTAAACTAACAAATATACTAAGGAAAGAAGGCATGCTTACTCTAATTATAGAAAGACTAAACAACAAGTTAACTAAAACACATAAAACAAAACAAACATGCAAGCAAGCAAGCATATTAAAGGAAATTAAACTAAGCAAGAAACAACATGCTAATGGAAAACATCTATTATTAACTCACTCAATTACAAGCAGCCTCTTTCTACACCAGAGTTTTGCTTCAAGGTTTCACTCTTAGTAGAGAAGATGTCCACAAAGAGAGGAGATGGGGTACATGAGAGGAGGGAGAGTTCTATTTATAGCCATAGAAAAAGGTAATCCGGGACAATCCCTCGGTATAGGACTAAACAAATACCAAAAATAGCCTAAACAAACACTATTACATACGCTCCAGAAATCTTAGTGGATCCGAGGAGATCCGGACCGTCAATTGGCGGTCTATAGGATCCGAATCTGGCTAAAGTTTGTTGTGGGCTTTCCTGGGTTTCTTTGTCAGTCTTTGATGCATCTACTTTGTTTATTGGAGCTCCGACCCGAATCAAATTGCCAAAATACTCCCCATGATGGTGTGAAGTTTTCTGTTTTCCTCTTTGGTCCTTTAGTCCTACGTTCAGGTCCTTCTCCCTTGCATCTTAGTCCTCGAGTCTCTCAACTCAGTCCTTTTTTCTATCTTTTAGGTCCTTTCATGCCTCTTCTCATCAAACCTCTTTATTTCTGAAATTCAAACATAAAACTCGTCACGTAGCATTGCTTAGGTGTAAGATAATGGATATAAGATACAAATATAAGCATGAAATGATGTCAATCAAATACCCCCACACCTAAGTTTTTGCTAGTCCCGAGCAAAACAAAGAAAGAGAAAAATAAACTAGAAACAAGAAATCCTAACTCACTTTCGTAGGAATCACGGTTGCGCTTAGCACGTGCAATAAGCCGTTAAACCTCCTTGTTGCCAAGGAGGAGTGTTGTCTCCTGAGGGTTTTCAGCGGATATACCACAAAATCCGAACAAGATGCATTATTCAATCTAGACACTTGACTGGTTGGACATATTTTGTCGATCAATGGTCGCGGTAATCCTACAGGTTGACTCTATAAAGGTAATCAGTCCACACACCTAGCCTAATGAACTATTTGTGCAAGTTAAATAAGGAATTAAGTGAAAGACATGGACAACCTCACATCCTCAAGTGATACAAAGTGTAAAGTCCGTTAAAGTTCTTATTTGCATTACCATTTTTTTCTTTTTGTTTCTTTTCTCTTTTTTTCTTCTTCTTTTCTTTTGATTAGTTGGAGCTTCATTCTCACAAGGTCAGGTTTCGTGCATCATTTCCCATGAGGACTTACACTATCACGTACACCTTTCCCCAAATCTCCACATAGGGCAATCCCTACCACCCGTGTAACGAGAGTTCGGTCGACGCATCCCAAGTCAGATGACTCGAAAGCACCATGCACAAAGTCCCCTTAGACCTACTTTCCCGAGTGATAGGAGCCGTGCGAGAAGAGAGAATACCTACTCACTTATTTGTTATCTACACATGAACCAAAACCCCTACACTTAATGTCTCACAACAAGATTTAAATGGTCCTTGACTACAACAAACTTCCTTAATTTAACAGACACGACTTATTGACTCACTAGGTTCAGGGTGGGCTTCTTTAATGTTTGAGCACTGAAACCCTATGATTACGCTCCCCCAAGGGAAAACTGGGGTGCATCCTAACGACTCGATAAATCCTAAAGCCAATGTACTAGATATCCTAATGCATCAAGTTCAAGACAATTTTGGGAGCTTTCTTTTTACTTTGCCTCTCAACGGTTTTGCACATGCTAAACACACACAAAACCCACAAAACATTTTCTTTCGCAAACATATGAAGATTTTGTAAGAAATGTGAAAATTTTGAAGCACTAGGCAAACAAAAGAAGACAAGTCACCCAAGGATCACGGCAAGCACATATATCGATATTAAATGCAGCACACTAACATGACCCTAACAATGCACACAAAAGAAAACAAAAATCAAAGGAAAAGACTCGACTATGTACACACGTAAAAACACCACCCCCCCCCAAACGTACTTCATGCATTGTCCTCAACGAATGTGAGCAAGATACTACATGGATTTATGCATGAAAAAGGAAAGATCTCACCAACATGAAGCGCAACAGGAAGTTCATGGTTATAGTGATGGGCACAAACCCAAATTTCCTCAAAACCTGTGAGATGCTAAAGAAGGGATACAAATATGTGAAAGAAATGGGGCCCAAATACTCAAGGCTTGGAGCCCACAACAAACGATGCTCACTGAAGGAGTCTTCTCTCTTTTTTTCTCTTTTTTTCAAATAAACTTTATACAAACATGAAAGCTCAACCATTCATGCAGGAGCATGAATGGTTGAGTGCGAGAGAGGTTCATGAAGGAACATGACCTCCTCGACTTCGGCTGGTGCCCCCTCCAAGTAGGGTTTGAGGTGTTGTCCATTAACTTTGAACACGTCCCCATTCCCTGGGTTCAAGATGTCAACCGCTCCATGAGGATATACGGTTTGGACAATAAAAGGGCCAAACCAGCGATTGCGGAGCTTACCCGCAAACAGATGAAGCCGGGAATTGTAGAGCAACATCTTCTGCCCGGCCGTAAACACATTTCGCATAATCATGCGATCGTGAAACATCTTGGCTCGGGACATATGAATTTTGGCATTCTCGTACGCATCATTGCGTAACTCTTCCAATTCCGTAAAGTCGAGCTTACGTTGTACTCCTGCTTGATCAAGATCCATATTCAGGTTCTTGATCGCCCAGAAAGCACGATGCTCAAACTCGACGGGTAGGTGGCAAGCTTTGCCGTACACTACCCGATATGGGGACATACCCAAATTGGTCTTGTACGCGGTGCTGAAAGCCCACAACGCGTCATTCAACTTGGTTGACCAATCTTTCCTCAAGGAATTAACCGTCTTCTCAAAAATTTGCTTTAATTGACGGCTAGAGATTTCGACCTGCCCACTAGTTTGCCGATGGTATGGGGTCGCAAGCTTGTGGGTGATCGAATATTTCCTCATAAACGCTTCAAAGGAGCGATTACAGAAGTGGGTACCCCTATCGCTGATTATGGTACGAGGAGTACCAAATCGCACAAAAATGTCCCTTAAGAATTTGGTGACCACCTTGTTGTCATTGGTCTTTGTGGGTATAACCTCGACCTACTTAGACACATAGTCAACGGCCACCAGAATGTAAACATTCCCGAATGAGTTCGGGAAGGGACCCATAAAGTTGATGCCCCACACATCGAAGATGTCGACAACAAGGACATTTTGCAAAGGCATCATGTCACGTCGACCAATCCTGCCAAGGCGCTGACACCTATCACATTGCTTACAAAAGTCGTAAGCATCCTTGAAAATAGAAGGCCAATAGAATCCAAATTGGAGCACCTTGGCGGCAGTTTTCTTTGCTCCAAAGTGTCCTCCACATGCCTTAGAGTGGCAGAAATGGAGCACACTTTGGAACTCGGTATCTGGGATGACCGCCTGAAAATTTGGTCAGAGCAGTATTTGAATAGGTAGGGGTTGTCCTAGTGAAAGAATCTGACATAAGATCTAAATTTGGTTTGGTAAGATTTTGACCAACCCACAGGAAGTTGCTCGGTCCCGAGGTAGTTCACGATGTCGACAAACCAAGGGTTATCTTTGTTCGTGAACAACTGCTCGTCAGGAAATTTGTCATCAATAACTTGGTCTTGTGGGTTGGTCGTCTCTAGACAAGACAGGTGGTCTGCTACAGCATTTTCACACCCTTTTTTGTCCCAAATCTCGAGATCGAATTCTTGTAACAACAAGATCCATCTCAAGAGTCGATATTTTGCATCTTTCTTCGCATGAGGTGCTTGATGGTTGTGTGGTCAAAATATATAATCACGTGGGAGCCAATCAAGTACGATCGGAATTTCTCCAAATAAAAAATGATCGCTAAGAATTCCTTCTCGGTCACAGTGTAGTTCAGTTGGGCATCATTGAGTGTTCTACTGGCATAGTAGATCACATGAGGCAATTTGTCCAATTGTTGCCCAAACACTGCTCCCACAGCGAAGTCAGATGCATCACACATTAACTCAAAAGGTTCAGTCCACACGGGTGCCTTAATTATGAGAGCTGAAGTCAACTCTTTCTTCAAGGTCAAAAAGGCATGGTGGCAATCCGGTGTGAACTCAAAGATGACATCCTTAGCCAACAAGGCGGTGATAGGTCGAGCAATTTTGCTGAAATCCCGAATGAACCGCCGATAGAATCCAGCATGCTCCAAAAAGGCGTGGATATCGTTCACATTACGTGGCAGTGGGAGATTAGCAATAATTCCCCTACTTGAGACCACATGTCCAAGTACAATCCCTCGCTTCACCATGAAGTGACATTTCTCCCAATTGAGAGCGAGGTTCTTCTCAAGGCATCGCTTGAGGACAAGGCTCAAGTGACGAAGACACTCATCAAAGGAAGCGCCAAATATGGAAAAGTCGTCCATGAAAATCTCAAGGAAACGCTCTACCATATCGGAGAAGATGCTGATCATACACCTTTAAACGTTGCCGGCGCACTACATAACCCAAAGGGCATGAGACGGTAGGCAAACATGCCAAATGGACAAGTAAATGTGGTTTTCTTTTGATCCTCGGGGCGATGAGAATTTGGTTGTAACCGGAGTATCCATCAAGAAAACAATAATACTCATGTCCAGCCAACCTTTCCAACATCTGATCAATGAATGGCAACGGGAAATGATCTTTCCGCGTTGCCGCATTGAGCTTGCGATAATCAACACAAACTCGCCAACCAGTTTGCAAGCGTGTCGGGATAAGCTCATTATGCTCATTCTCCACAACCGTCACGCCTGACTTCTTGGGAACCACATGGATAGGACTCACCCGCGAACTATCAGAGATATGATAGATTATGCCATGATCCAAGCACTTAAGAACCTCCTTTCGGACGACTTCTTTCAGTACAAGATTCAATCTTCGTTGTGGGTCCCTGCGGGGCCTAGAATCCTCTTCCATGTGGATCCGATGCTAAACAATATCAGGGCTAATTCCCTTGATATCCTTCAAGGACCACCTGATTGCCTCTTTGTTTTCAAAGAGTACTCTTTTGAGGGCAACCTCTTGATCTTATGCAAGATCAGAAGCAATAATGAGTGGCAAGATCTCATTATCCCCTAAAAAGATGTACTTTAGGTTATCAGGGAGCGGTTGAAGCTCGACCAGAAGTGGATCCTTATCGGATTCAGAGTTACTTTCAAGTTGCTCAAGGGCCATGGGGTAAGAGGAGCAAGCACCCAGATGTGCCTTCTCGTCCAGACATACACTGGCGGATTCCTCAAGATCCTCTTCACTCGCAACCTGGTCATTAGGCACCTCAACAATATGTCGGTGTGAGTCGAACATGCCTAATGACTCTGGCTCATTCGTGTCCTGGATGAAATTGACTCCGACAGTGTCGTCGAAGAGCCCGGGTTGCTTACCAAGAGTAAAGATGTTGAAATCCGCCGTGAGGTTTCCAAAAGACAACCTCATCAAGCCATTGCGACAATTGATCAAATCATTAGATGTCGCAAGAAATGGCCTCCCAAGGATCACAGGAATTTGTCATTGTGGGTTGGACACGGGTTCAGTATCCAAGATGATGAAATCAACTGGAAATACGAACTCACCCACTTTGATAAGGACATCCTCCACACTCCCTCGTGGAATTTTAACGGATCTATCAGCCAACTGGAGGGTTGTGCTCGTTGGTTTAAGATCGCCTATTCCAAGGTTGACATAGACAGAGTAAGGCAGGAGGTTCACAGATTCCTCCAAATCCAATAAAGCTTGAGAGATTGTCACATTCCCAGTCATGCAAGAGACAGTTGGACAACCTGGGTCCTTGTATTTGACTTGCATGGGTTGTGTCAATATTGAGCTCACATTGGCGGCCAAAAAAGCCTTTTTGGGAACATTTGTTTTTCTCTTAGTGGTGCAAAGGTTCTTGAAGAACTTGGCATACGGTGACATTTGTTGAACAATGTCCAACAACGGGATGTTTGATTGACATTATTTCATGCTTATATTTGTATCTTATATTCATTATCTTTCACCTAAACAATGCTATGTTACGAGTTTTATGTTTAGTTTTCAGGAATAAATAGGTTTGAAGAGATGAAGCATAAAAGGACTCAAAAGCTGGGAAAAAGGAACTGAACTGTGAGATCTGGGGACCAAGATGCAAGGGAGAAGGACCTGAACGCAAGACAGAAGGACCTAAGAGCAAAACAGAAAACTCCACACCATCATGGGGACTATTTTGGCAATTCTATTCGGGTCGGAGCTCAAATAAACGAAGTAGATGCATCCAAGACCACCAAATACACTAAGCAAAGCCCAGCACAAATTCCAGATGGATCCGGACTTTTTAGACCGCTAATTGGCGGTCCATTTTGGCCCAAATCCGCTAAAATTTCTCCAGCACATGTATTAGAGGATGTTTAGGCTATTTTTGGTATCTGTTTAGTCTCACATCGGGGGATTGTCCCGGTTTGCCTTTTTCCATGGCTATAAATAGAACTCTTCACCTTCCATTGTAATTACTCCATATTTTAAGTGGCTATTCTTCCTACCAGAAGTGAGGTCTTGAAGCACACACTAAAGTAGGAGGATGCTACTTGAAATGTGAGTTATTTTATCAATAAAGTTTTGTGTTTCTTTCATTGTTTGTTTATGCTTCTTTTATAGTTTGTGCATGTTTTAGTTTAATCGTCTTTTATTTCTAGCTTAGTTTTAATATGCTTTCTTTGCTTAGTTTAATAATTAGTGTAATGTTTAGTGAGTAGTTCCATCCCCTTTGGGGGTGGAGTAGATGTACATACATGCATTAGAGAATGGGATGAATGCTTTATTTTTGATGTGTTGATAAAACATGAATGTATGCTTGCTTGTTTAGGATAGAATTTATAACTTGATGAGTTTTGCCAAAATGATTAGACACCTCTCATGCTTGTTTAGGTTCTAAAATAAACAACTTGCATATGTAAATGTTAATCAACTAAGTTGGTGAATATATTGATAGGTTTTGCCATAACATTTAGACACTTCCTATGCTTGATAAACACCACCTTCATGTGCTTAAAGAATGTATTCTACACCCACCTCTTTGCATGTGTGCACTCACGCCACCCCTTAGGGGTTTTCCCATTTCTGTATTCCAACATTCTTCCTTTGTTCTTTGCTTAGTTATTATTTCATTGTTTGGTTCTTCCTTTCGCATTTCCTACTTCTTAGCGTAGTATAGAGTAGAGTAGCATAAACATCTTTCTCTCCCTATTTTTGCCACTTGATTTCGTACAAGCAAGAGGCTACTCACCTCTCATAGGACGACCCGTACTTGCCACCGCTTCATCGCGGCCACGCACTTGCGGTTTTAAATAAAACGTTCAACAAGTTTTTGGCGCCGTTGCCGGGGAGGTGTCAGTCCAGACTCTTGTTTGGACGATTCGAGTGGATTTAATTTTTGTTTTATAGTTTTTCTTTGTTTCAGGAGACTTGGAGTCGAAAGGAGAGGCATCTGGAAAAATTTGGAGGAAAGCTGGGCAGTTTGGACCGCCAATCAGCGGTCTGGTGAGCTGCTTTTGCCTTCTTATTTCTTTGTCGTGTTGCCATAATTGATCTAGTAATCTGTGACTCAATTTTGCATGTTCTGACTCTTAGATTGTTCCAAGATTAATAATCAACTTCCCTTAAACAACTTGGACCCTAAAACTCAAAGCAAAAGATTAGGCATTCTTTTTGTTTAGCTCATGCATCATGTATGTGACTTAGGCATTTAGATTGTCTTTTATCTTAGCTTTATTTTCTGTTGCTGAGAGATGGCGTGAGGTACACACCTTCTACTCTCATTCACGCATTTCGTATGAACATGCATTAGTTAGTAGGAAGTGCATTGCAACAAGTGTGAGTTGAGCGTTTTGTTTGGAGAGTTGATTGTTAGATTAAGACTCCAAAACGCTACTAAGGGGTCCCGTAAAAGATAAGGTGGGGGATTTCATCACCCTTTCCTTCGCCCCAAAAACCACACTAATCAAGAGCCTAATTTCTAAAATCAAGTAGACATTGGCCTTAAGGAATTCAGACGCATTAGGAGAGTGATCCGGTCCCGACCGTCATAACCTGATCGGCGTTGCCCACTTTGTCAATAGTAGGAGAGACGAGATCTCCGGATCTTGACTCACTTGCTGGGCTTTGTGGTCCTCGTTGTAGGGAGGTGAGGCGTGTTGAGGTCGTTTGACCTCGCAGTTAGGCGTCGTCTAGCTGTAAGGACCTATAGCGACCTTAGGATTACTTGAGCCTTGTTTGCTTGTGTGCTTCTACCTGTACCCATCCGCCGTAGCATAAGGACTTCTTTCTTTCTCTCCTGAGTCATTCTTTCTCTCCTGTGTCCCCCCGTCTTCTCCACTACGTACATTCTTTGTTAAAAAAAATTTGGTGTGTGTGCACCTTTATGCATGCTTTCGTGGACACGAGACGAGAGTGTCGTTTGACGAGGAGCGTTGTCAAAATACAATGCATGCATGCTCTAAACACAACTCTAAGGGTGATTTCTTTAGACAAAGACACTAGAACTGACCGCTCTGATACCAAGTTGTAACGTCCTCAAACAGTGGAAAATTAACATTTTAAAACATACAATCGACTCGAGGACATTACGACAAAACACAGGAAACCAGGTGCACCAACATACAATATATATGTAATAGAGTTTACAAAAGAGTGATTACATCAAAAACTCATAAAGGAAAAATATACATATGTAATCACGACAACCTCAGAGGAAGGAAAGCATGATCCGGTCTCGAGAGCTCTCCTCCGCGGTCACCACCCTCCTAATGCCGATCCCGGCCTGAAATGCAAACATGAAACTATGCCTGACTTTCCATAAGGAAACGTTGTATGCCAAACTCTAACACAAACATGAAAATGGCCTCTAAAACAATTATAATATGACATGAACATACAATTATAAGCGTTCGACCGTCTCCACGACCAGTTGAACCACAAAAACTAATAAAACGACCAATCAGTCGGACAAAAGGTCACAGACATTTGACCGTTTATATGGTCTACACCTCAACATTATTAAAAAAATTGTCCCATCGGTCGAACGACAAATGGGAACCAGTCGACCGAAAAAACACAGGCACTCCACCATTCCTCAAGTTCCACGACCGGTCGAACAAAACATATACCGGTCGGACGGACTTTAAGTTAACTTAAGTAATCAGTCGAACGAAATCAACGAGTGGCCGACCGTTTAGATGGTCTAAGGTCCTAATCGACTTACAACAGTGTGATCGGTCGAACTGGTCAACAGGACGGTCGACTGTTTTGATGGTCAACGCCCCCAACTGACTCACTAGTGCATTTGGTGGAACGGCAAAGGGGACTCGTTGATCGAAAACACCCAGAGCTTGCCTAACATGCTTAACCGGTCGACCGCACGAAGCATTGTTCGACCGGTGCAAGACAAAACTCCCAAAACTTACACTAACAATGGTCGACCGTTGCACCAACCAGTTGACCGAATGCAGCAAAAATCTCCTGAACAGCAAGCCCTTCCATCAAGAGATTCAATTGCAAGAGAGCGTGCACAATAAGTTAGTATGTCCGACGAGCCTTTCGGCCTACCGTCGACTACTCAAACACTCACACTAGCTTAGGTGAGCATAAAAGTAAAGTTTAACATTCGTTGAAGGCTTGTAGAAGCCTTTGAAGATCGACCGCAAGCGTCTTCTCGCAAAATCCTCTTCTTCTCCGGCGAACTTCTCGAACTCGATCACCTCGACTCCGGCAATCGTCTGAGCTTCTCGTAGCCTCGCCGATCACCACGTCACACCGACTCGCAAGGGCTGGATGTGAAAAGGATTGAGAGAGAAACGAGGGGGGAGAGAGAGAAAATTAGTGAGAAGAGAGAGAGAACACAAACCTTAAATACTCATCTCCCAACCAATCCCAGTTGTCCACCTCAAACCTCTCCATCTCATCACCTTAAACCTGATTAAAACACTAATCAAGGATTAGGATCTCACACTTATTGTGAGTAGGCAAGGATGTTTGCCAAAGCTTGAGATATAAGGAGGCTTGATCTCAGCATGGAACAAGATTGGATTAGTGAACTCTTGAGTAGGACTCAAAGGAGTGAGCGAGGCTCAAGGATAGGACTGGATCGTAGTTGGGCAATCTAACTTGTATAAATTTCCGTGGTTTCCAATTTCTTCTATACTTGTTTTTAATTCCGCACGAGTGGTGTACTTGATTAGCACTTTCTGTTCAACATTCCCCTTAGAATTAGATGGGTTACGATCACTTTCAGTTAAGAGGAGGGTGGCTCTTTGATTGGTTCTCAACAGTACTCTCCTTTAACCTGATTCATGGCAGGAGTCTTAGTTTGCTTGAAGTTCGCTAGAATTCATCTTTAGGCAATGCTTTTTGAATATATTTGCCAACTGAGAGTTAAGAGTGAACGAACTTTGTGGTCAGCGAACCAAGAGCCACCTCCTTCTCTTTGACATGTCAACTGATAATGCAATTCCACATGCTTTCCTCTATCAAGAAAGACATGAGACACAATATGTATGGCATTAGGAATACACAATTTGTTTGTTATCAAGGGGCGAAGTTTCTGGTCAGCAGTTCCAACGATGGTGGTGAGTGAATGTAGATAATAATAGAAGTTTGAGAGGGGTTGAGACTTGAGAATATGGGGTTTAGAGGGTAAAAAAGCAATTCAGTTTGTTATGAGGTTTTTCAGTAGGCTAGGTAAATGAATCTTGCCTTCACATATGTTCTTTGGTGTGATGGGGACGAATTTGATATTTTTCCTTCACTAAAATTTTGTAATTCAGGCCAGATGGATCTCCCAATACATTATTTATTAAACACATGCATAAGAAATGTAATAATAAATAAAATAATTTTTAGTTACTTTTTAACTAGGCTAGCTATTACTATTGAAAAAAATCATAGTGTAGAATCGACAAAAAATCAAGAGGGTAAAGTTCAAATTGGTGCATATCTAACTAAGCAAAGGCAGTGCAACATACAACATACAAACTACGAGGATTGGGCGACTTCCTGGGGTTTTGACTCCTTTAGATTATGACTCAGGAATTTTAGTATTTCTATTTCGCCTATTGTGTGAAGAATTCATTGGATTTCGACCCCTTGGATTTTGACCTCTTTAGATTTCGACCTCCGTCAATATTTTTATTAATATTAATAATAAATGGCCAGGTCGATGAAATTTTGTTCAATTAATTTAGTACAAGAGTATTTACTTATCCTAAAAAATGACATAACATCAAATCCTAATGTTTTGGGAAACGTCGAGGATTTGATTATTAAAAAAAGTTACGATCAACTATGTTGATACGAGAGAGAAACATAATTTTTTATTATCGTCGACTAATTCGTCTTCTTAGAGCATGTTAATTCAAGAGAAAATCTTGATCCAGAACTTATAATATTATAAGAATGCCAGAAGCATTCGTATTTGAAATGAATAACATAAGACAGATAATGTAGAACTAGACTCGTTTAATAAACATATTGTTTGGACCTGTAGTCCTAATTTCTGAAGAATGTGAATAGTGACATAAGGGTTTTTCGTCGGACCCCACATTCATTATTATGTTACTCATTCTCTCAAAATGTTTAATATTCTGTTATGTTAAATTGATCAGTATAACAAATATAGATAAGCATATGAGATATGTTGTGACTACAAATCTGTATAAGTCACTTGATATAAGAGTCTCTGAATGACTAAATTGCCTAAGACAATTATTATAACGAAGAGATGCGATATAATTTATTGAAAAATCATAAAATGAACAAACAGAGAGAATATGCATATCATCTCGAAGAATAATATGAAAGGAGCTCTTGAAGAGATTAATGAATCAACTACGTATCATCTCGAAGAATAATATGAAATAACACGTGTCCGTGAAATATTTAAATTTTGAAATAAATGACTGGAGAAAGATCAACTATTTTTTGACTAGCAGTTTGAACATTCTCGAAAAGAGAATTGTTATAATTATTCAAATGTATAAAGAGATATTATACAAAAAAAGTACACCTGGAAACACATTAATGACAGATTGTCTGTACTGTGCAAACAAAGATCCAATTATATATATGAGATACAAATTTACTTCAGTGATGCTTCTTATATCTCTAATGCAGAACAAGAAATCACAAACTATTTTGTGATATTGTAGAGACGTTGCAATTTTTATGTAAGTTGGTGAATTACGTATCAGGAGGAGCAGACTTCTAATTATCATTACTGAAGTATGATAATTCCTGAAGGGTAAAGCCCAAAAGACCTATAGTTGTATTTTTTCCTTTTCCAAGTTTTTGTTACACATGATTTTACTTGGTAAGGTTTTTAACGAGACATGTTACGCAATTGTGTTAGCATATGTCATGCACTTTTGTTCGCTTAACTATTTTCCCGCTGGGTTTTTGTAGTAAATTTTTTAACGAGACATTGACATAATGTCATATTATTTAAGAGAGTTTGTAAATGTATATTAAATTGATGGGCAGAATTATACGTTCTGCACTTTTTTTTCCTTCACCAAGTTTTTGTCCCACATGATTTTACTTGACAATGTTTTTAACGAGGCATATCAAAAAACGTATAGCAAACAGTGGTCATCCAAGGGGAGTGTTATAAAAATATACATGTGATGAATGATTCACCTTCCAACATCTTCATACTTATTATAACATCTCTTGTATTTACATTTATATATATTTACATTTCAATTAATATAGACTATGAATACTTGTAACTTATACACACATCTATATATATGATGTCGTGCAATATAATGAGACAGAGCAATGAAAAGTCTCCATCCTCCTCCCCTAAATTTCCATGTATTTGTCATTTCACAACATGAAGTAATAAATTTGTAATTATTTTTAATCTTCTTTATGAACTCCAACTACCTTGACTTAAATTTCTAGCACCACCCAGTAGATACGTAGCATTCAAAATTCATATAAAAGTAAAACCCAAATCAATTGATGTATACCTACGTAGACAAATTGAAAATCCAGGAATAGCACGTTGTGGCCCCTCTCCTTACATGCATGGAGACTAATAGATGCAAGAGTTATGAAATATGACGCTTGTGTTGATCAGTGGCATTTAGAGTATAATTCCTTCATTTTAAGATCTAATTACATGTTTATAACATGTCGTTAAAGCAAGGCATAAATATAAGTTTGAGTAGTTGAAGTTAATAGTATATATGTATGATATGAAATGATTTGGACACGCACGTCTCAATGTTTCGCAAGTATTGTTAGTAGATGTATGAAGATCCTGGAAAGAAGCACTCACAAGGTCTTCCTCCAAAGTACAACTGATTGTTTCTATATATTCCCAGAGGATTAATGGTAACTAAACAAATTATATGGAGTCAAACTATATTGGAGTTAGAGTAGTTAAAATGTTTTTGAAAGTAGATAATTGCATTAATAAGATGGCCAGCTATAACCACAACCTAATAATAAATCATACAGTCTGAGAGTTAATAATAAGCCTGGGTACGCACGCTACCACAATGGATACGCAAAATCGAAGCCCTTGGCAGCATTGCTCCCTTTCCACTGTGCAGATGTGAATCATTTTCTGATCTTTCACATCATGTTAGAATTAGGTCTCTAGACGGATGAGAGGCAGTAAGTGGATATTTTGAAATATTTCATTTAAAGCTAGCGTTTCAACCTTGATTGAATCAAAGATCTTGCTAAGATGTAATCTTCGTAGTCCTATGACAACTTTGCTCATGTCTGAAATTGTGCACATCCAGACAACTCATTGGTGGATTGTGAAGGCTTTTACAAGTACTATTTATCCTGTGAGCCTTGTGCTGCTTGATTTGGACAACTATTCATATAGTAAGTTTGACAACACCAATCCATATTAGAACATGAACATGGATTATTTGTGGGGTTTTTTACATCATACCTCCTTATCATATTTGCTAAATAAATCGATGAGGTTATAGAAGATGGAGTATATAAGAAAGATATTTGACAAAATAGTAATGTAAGAAAGATATTTAAACAAATAATTGACCTGTAAAAGATTAAAGTATCGAAACACATATCTTTGTGTTCATGTTTGCAAATACGAACATATCTACAAACACCAAGAAACTTTATCTCATTTGACAAGAAGAAAAAGGGTCCGTAGGAGCAAATCAACATCAAAACCCGCGTTGAAAGAATGCAATTGAATGTTGAAAGTTTGAAGAAAAAAAAGATATTCTTAAAGATCTATAAACCAAACCAACCAAAGATAAAGGTCACTATTAGTAGCTAGCCAATGAGACAAAATGTGTGTTGTAAATTTTTGATGGCAGTAAATGAATGATCTTTACCATTACAAAAGACTTATGACATTAGGATTTGCTTCCTTAAAATTTGTAACCCACACAAATATAATTGAACATGTAGAGGAAAAAAAATTCAACTTAATAAATTAACATTTTGCTCCTGTATTCAATTTACTGTTTTCAAATTTCAACTTAATAAAGTATAGCTACTAGAACTGATACTTCCGTGTATGTCAACACTTCCATTGCTTTGAGGGAAACATATACCAATGTCCTTAGAGGTGCATGATTAATTAATAACATATTATACCGTGCATTCATGTTATATATTCTTTATTTTATCCCATATTTGTTATTGCATGTATTTCAGGTTGTAGGTAACAAAGAAATGAAATGAAGCAAAAAAGACTCAAATGCATCAAGAAATGTCTGATTTGGAAGTCTTTTGGATTTATTTGTAATGCTCAATGACCGGATTACAAGTTAGGAATGATATAAGTGAACTCGGAGGGACCTGGTCGTAATGAAAATATGTTTATTGCAAAAGTCAAAGTGATATCATGATATAATTCAAGAAGACAAACTATAATTAACCCTAAAAATAGAAAAGAAATGCAAATCATGCTATGTTCCTATAAGATCTCTTGTTATATGTTTATCCCAAATTTTGTTGATTCTTCCACGATTTGTAAACACAATACCCCGTGATAAACATAGTACTACCTTGTACACGTGTCAATGTTGAAGATAATACAACAAAATTTGGTGAATACCCTTGGGAGTTAGTGTAACATCCCGAAACAACGGAAATTTAAAAATTATAGTCAAGACATCAGAGACCAATAATCAAAAGACGGGATTGTTACTTCTCATAAAATATTTAAGCGGTGCACCATATTACATCAGAGTTTGTCAAAAAGCTACATGATTACATCAGAAACAACAAAAGGAGATACAAGTAATCATGTCGACCTCAGTGGTCCGAGTGAGAGGATATGATCCCAAGATGTGCGCGCCCGCTGATCACCACCCAACTGGACCTACTGCGGTCCTGAAATAAAACGTGCAACAACAATGCTTGAGTTCCCATAAGGAAACCCCGTATGTCAAGCTCACCTATATGCATGCAGTAGTACAAATGGACCTGTCATACTAGTAGCATGTCATGTCATCAACAGTAAGAAAAACAGTTCCCCTGAAGGGTAACACGGGACATCAGTCCGACAATCATCATCGGGTCTCCCAAGAAGACCTACCGTAGGCACATACGGTCTAGCGGAACAAGACGTGACGCTCCCCACACGCAGCTACACTAAACATGGGGTTCGGCAAGGAGCATCCGTCAGGTCCACGCCATAAGAAACAGATATGTAACTTCATGGTCGAAACCACCCCCAACGGAGTCGTCGCTCGGTCGGTCCATCAATCATCATCTCAGTAGGTGCCCAACTAAGGAAAACATAGCCGGAACAGCATCGGCCCATCATACATCATAGCCGGAACATCATCGGCTCATCATCGCCAGCACAGCATCGACGACATCACCGGTACAACATCAGTGGTCCATCATACGTCCAGCACAACATCGGACGGGTCTAGACCGAAGTTTGCCAGGTCATCAGGCTCCACGAGCCGCAAACACCAACCTCGCCGCTATAAAAGCAGGGCAGCGACCTCCATAGCCATCCAGGCTGGTAGTCACCTCACCCAACGACGGTTGCGTGTTCGCACATCAATACATTGGGATCCGCGATCCCTCAGGCTTGTTATACTACAATAAGTCCATCAATCCATCACATCAAGTCACTGTCCATACATGGAGGTGACACATCCCGAACACCCACACTCTTCCACCCGGCGGTCCTTGGGCAGACACACGTAACTTGTCCACCGTCACCTCCCGGCTCACGCACTAGGAGAGGACACGGGTTTCCATGGACAGAGTTGGTATCTAAAAAGTACCGGGAATTCAGATCTGTACACAAACGATCGACCGAAAGAGGCAACCCGGTCGACCATTTCCAACAAGGTTCAATCGACCGAAAGTCTGCAACGGTCGAACTCTCTGCGCAAAACCTAAGTCCCAACGGTCGAACAACAATCTAAAACTGATCGACCAATACGTGGTCAAAATCCAGAGTCTGGTCAAAATCAATCAATACTACCGGTCGACCGACTCAGGAGTCCCGGTCGACCGAAAACTACCAGGGCATCCTAGCAGTTCTAAGTCATATAACGGTCGAACACATATAAAGCATCGGTCGAACAAGCATGCATAGCAATCCAGTATACTTAAGTTCCGGTCGAACGAACACAAGGAACCGGTCGACCGAAAACAACCAGGCAATCCCGACCCACCAGCATAATGCACTACCGGTCGACCACCACGAGGCATCGTTCGACCAATGATGGTTAAAGTCGGGCAAAATACACTACATCGGTCGACCTCCCGAAGGGACCCGGTCGACTGTTGGTCGTCTGTAACCTTGCACCAGCCAAGGATTTACTACGCCGTTCACGTCGCCGGAGAGGTCTCCGACCTCCCCCGATCGACCAACACGTCCCTCACACAAGGGTGAATAACAAACCACACTAAGAAGCCGGCATACCTCTCGAAAGCGATGAAAACCGCCTGAGCCTCGCTTGCGCAACGTCGCCTCCGGGACCTCCTCGCACGTCCACCTCCACACGCCTCACGCCGGAACCGCACGCCCACTCCACCGGAGTCGTCTCCTTCGTCGCTGCTCGCCGGACAAGGAAATGAAAGGGAGTGAGAGAGAGGAACGAATGGAAGAGAGAGAGAGAGAGAGAGAGAGAGAGAGAGATTTGAGCTTTTAAACCCAACACCCATCTCCTCACCAACAGTACTTGCCTCCCTACACCCATCACCAACCTACTGCTCCTCCATTTCCCATGCAAAACCACACCTCTAACCACCATTAGCACTAATCAACCCCAAGGAGGGTTAGGGACATAACATTTAGGACATAACAGCAGATCCTCCCATGGTACCTCTCTGTATTAATTTGTTTAAGAGGATTTTCTACCTTGGTTGCCTTCTCTGGTTTAAGATGAAAACAAATGTGAAATTCGTAAAATTTATAAAATTGAGGGCCTGTTCATTTACACTTTCAACGTAAGATACTCATAACCTTTTCTCACTTGTCTGCGTTTCAGTTCTGGACAAACCCAGAATAGGTTGGAATCAAAGTGGTTATCGGTGAAAATGTCGCATACGATCAATGATGAACTGTCCAGCAAATACTGGGGAAAACATCATCTAGCAGCAATTGGTTAAGGAACTTGCCATCCATCACACATCAATAACTTGACTCTTCCACCTATCTGTAGTTCAACGAACTTCTCAAGGGAGCTTTATCAGCCACACTGAGATTCAGCAAGAGGTCCTCAATTACAAAACTATCCAGACGTGAAACTACATTTAAGATTTTTATAGCTTAGTTCCTTAAAACAACGTCATTCACAAACCTACGCGATAACTAGATGGACATTTTTTATCCAAACAAAGTTGAAGCAAGAGGCTGGAATATCTTCCCCAAAATACTACATGCTGCAGTCTGAAGTAAATTCGCAAGGCCAAAAGAGTAGCTTTGAAGCTAACTGATAGAACTTAGAACAGTCTCATATTAGATAATTTGAAATCTTATAAAGACTTAGAGGTCATGCATATCGGTACTCATCCTGTACATTAAGAAGCCACTCAACAATGTGATATGAAGAGCTTAAAATGGCTTAATGGTTCATCGACTAGCCAACAAAATACATCACTCTCAACCATGTCTTGCAGTTTTTCTATTAATCTCCGACAGGGCATGAGAACATCTGTCTGCATTACTTTCCAGTTTTATTCAATGTCGTCAATCCCACATAGTACTGTTCTCTGGCGAACTAGAAGACATGGCACCACAAGAACAAACGACACTATATAAGAGAATCAAAGTTTCGCAAAGCCTTTCTGTTTTAGGCTTTCAATGGTTTCCTTGGGGCTGGCGTCCAGAGGAATGTATTCGATCCCCAACCCTTTGGTTTTTTCCTTTGAAACTATGTATTCGGGTTGAAATGGTTTGTCATCGGCACACCTGCCATATACAATAGATTAGCACTAACCACGGAAAAGGAAACATTGGGAAATTAAGATAACATGGAAGGGTATCAAACTCCATTCATAGTTTTTCTTAGGGAGAGAGGAAATAGCATGAAAAAGTATATCCAACGCGACAGGAGTATGAAGATATAAAAATAGAAGTGAGCTAATGCTAATGGAAGAAAATGAGCCTGATTATTGGTATGTCCACGAAAATAATAATTTTCTTCCAAGTGGCAGTAGAATTAGCTGTTTGGGAACTGAACTGGATCAAGGTTGTTGACAAAACACTACTACAGAAAATGAAATATACGTCGGATGTACAGGGATATATACGTCGGATATAAGCACTCTCCGATCTGACGTCTATGTGTGCGTCGTCTATACATAGATGTCGGCTATCGTATAGCCGACGTCTATCCCTAAAGAATATACGTCGGCTATACGTAGAAGCCGACGTTTATTCGTTAACGCATAGACGTCGGTCTATACAACACCCGACGTCTATTCTTTAGGGATAGGCGTCGGTGATATAACAGACGACGTATATTGTTTAGGGATAGACGTCGGTGAACTAACATGCGACGTCCATTCCTAATGAATATACGTCGGATTCCACATAAAGCCGACGTCTATTCCTTTTTTCAGAGGAATATACGCCGGCTAATACAAACAGCCGTCGTCTATTCCTAAACCTGGACAAAAATAAATAAATAACATCCGACGAAATTGTTTTTAGTCATCGTATTTGTGTACATACAACTGCACCAAATTCGTTCACCTATAAATTTGTTCACAAATACTCACAATTTCATCCACATATACATACAAGCACAAACACACAAGCATACATGCACAAACACAAACACAAACATATAACCATACATGCACAAACATACAAAACATACACAATTGACATTCAACACACTTGCAATTAATTCATTCTAAAATTAAGACAATTATATTAAGACATAAAGTGTAGGTTTGTAATACAAGTGCATTTGTTAACTAAATTACAAAAAATACTATTGGCAGACTTGCATTACATTATTTTGTTTATCATTCTTATCACAGGGATCATACTGATGGGACTTCAGGTGTTGGTGTTCCTTTAGAGGAGTAATAGCTTGCGTAAGTAGGTAGTTGCATGTTTTGGACACAATGAACACACATCAACCTTTCTAATCTAGCTCTTTACTTTAGATCAGACTAACAGTTAGTAGGATTAATTACATGTTCTTCATGAATTAATTATTAAGGATACTTTGAAGGATCAATTACCTTAAGATTGCAGTGCATTAGCTTCTCAATCAAGCTAGTGTTTCAACAGGTCATGAATCCATGAAGCTAATTAACAAATTCACATTCCCAAATTTAAGGGTTTAGCCTTTATCCCAAAAATGAAAGTGCTACAATCATGACTAGAGTCAAATGTACTCAGACTTCTCTTTTGTTGTGCTACAAACATCTAAAAGGTCTTGTAAGTGCCATAGAAATATAACATAATGATAGAAAGGCAATATTAGGACACAAGAGAGAGAAATTTAGAACAAGGCAATTAAAAACTGAACAAACAAAAGATATCTTAGAAAGATTTTCATCAAACAAAATTTGTACAAATTCAGAAGGTCAAACTAGAATACTGCCCTCACTTGACTCCAACAGAAGTCGCATGCCAAAAATACATGCTCACTCTCAAAACTGAATTAAATATCCTAAGTTTGAGAGTTCTCATATTGGGTCAACCTTTCCAAGCCAATTGACTAAAATATTGTGTTTTGTTCTTATAAATAGATCCTAGGAATATATGTTCCGAGTTTGGATTTCAATGGATTCAAATTACAACAACAAAACATTTTATCCCAAACTAGTTGGGGTAGACTAGAAATGAAACTCTAAGGAGTCACGGTTCAGGCACGTGAATCGCCTTCTTCCACGTGTTTCTATCCAATGCAAATTCTCGAGGAACATTCCAATCTTTTAAATCTCTTTTGACGGCTTCCTCCCAAGTCAATCGTGGTCTGTCTCTTCCTCTTTTTATGTCTTCGATCTGATTTAATACCCTTCTTCTTATAGGTGCCTTCAGAGGTTTTCTTTGTACATGAGATCATACCATCTCAGTCTGTGTTGGATAACTTTCTTTTCCATTGAAGCAACCCCAACTCTCTCACGAATGTCTTCATTTCTAATCTGATCCATTCGCGTATGGTCACACATCCACCTCAACATCCTCATTTCAGATACACTCATCTTTTGTATATGTTGTCTTTTAGTGACCCAACATTCCACACCATATAGCATTGCACGTCTTATTGTGGTTTTATAAAACTTTCCTTTTAACTTAAGTGGAATTTTCTTGTCACATAAGACACCTGAGGTTTGTCGTCATTTCATCCATCTTACTCTAATCTTATGGTTAACATCTTCATCGATCTCCCCATCTTTTTGAAGTATTGATCCAAGATATCTAAAAAAAAAATTCTACGCACCACTTGCCCATCTAATATAATCTCATCTTTCTAGGTATTAACGGTACTGAAACAACATTTCATATATTCAGTTTTAGACATACTTAGTTTAAAACATTTTGTTTCTAAAGTATTTCTCCACAACTCTAGTTTTCTCTCCACACCTACCCTACTCCCGTCAATTAATACTACATTATCCGTAAAAAGCATACACCATGGAACCTCACATTGTAAGTTTTTTGTCACCTCGTCCATTACTAAAGCAAATAGATATGGACTTAAAGCTGAACCCTGATGAAGATCAATCTTAATCGGAAAAGCTTTAGTCACACCATCACAAATTCTAATGCTAGTTTCAACTTCTTCATATATCTTTAATTAAATTCACATATTTTGTTGATACTTTCTTTTTCTCAAGGGCCCACCACATAACATTTCTTGGAACTCTATCATATGTCTTTTCTAAATCAATAAAAACCATATGTAGATCTGTCTTTTGTTCTCTATACCTCTCCATAAGTTGTCTAATAAGAAATATGACATCTATCGTTGACCTTCCAGGCATGAAACCAAATTGATTATCTCTAACAAACAAAAAATAAGAAAAATAACTCTATAAATAGATCTAAATCTCCTAAACATGAAAGTTTTAAACCTAAGGGTGTTATCAAGATTTCAAGTCAAAACACAACATCACACGCATGTCGTTTTTGAAACAAAATTGACTTTCGTTCAATGCTTGGGGAACTAGGAACTCCTTGAAAGCATAGGGGTGAGACCTCCCCCAACAAGTAAACCTAGGGAGACCAAGGTATTTTATTGGAATATTTTCAACTTTCCACCCTAACACTGCCACATCATCTATCTCACAATTGTACTTATGAATACGAATAACTGGCAATCTATCAAGATTAATATTTGTGGTCCGAGACAATCAAACAGGGAATTAAAATAATGAAAACATCTCAACTGATTCAATACTTCCTTGAGAATAAATAGTGTATCATGTGGGAGGAAAAAGATATCTGACATTTGCTATTCTCCTCCAAACCTTGCCAAACATTTGCCTCTCTAACCTTCAGGCTTGTTATCCAGGAACTTGTAGAGGGACTGATTGCATCTCAATCGGCAACAGATATAATTTTTGAAACCAATGTCCAATAGAGTTCTCCCACAAGTAAGAAAAAGAGTTTAAAGTCGATCACCTTATCTTAAGGAATTTTTTTCAAAAGAATTATAATTTTTTTAAAGAACATAAGCCCGTGAAACTTATTTGACAAAATATGAGGCAGATAAACGACACCGGTGATACCGCTTTTAGTAGCAAAAATGGCATCCAAGATGCCATTTTTGCTAGGACCAAAGCATTCAGTGATGATAAAACTCTGTTTGGCTCATTTGGAGAAGTAGATTTTGCAATCATTTGTGGGAGGTCTTGAAAATATTGCTCTGAACGTCAATATAATCTGCAGAAAATACTAGAAGGGTGGTTACCTAATTGTATTGGTCAATGGTTGGTTCCACAACTTTCAAAGGAAACTATTAGCTTTTAAGCACAAGTTTAGTTGTTTGTATCAACAGTTTATATGATAGCTCTTTTGTGTCTCTTCATTAGTTTGATGTTGTGTGTTAACATGCTTTCAGTATACTTCCTTCTCAAGTTTGACTTTATTTAGCCATCAATGCATACAAGTATAAGACTGATGGTCATACTTGGAACTAATTTTTTTTAGATTTTTAGACTCGATTAATTAATTCAAGTGGCTTAGCCTTGTTTATAACCTTCTCATGTATTCTATTTCATTTAGCTAACCTGCATTGATTAGCACCACAGGTCTACTCCAGTCCTATAAATCGGATAGTCATCATGACATGGGATACTCCATACTCTAAATGACGTTACAAACCATTCCATTTTACAAGATCAATTATCTTGCTTTTGTATCTGACGAGCGAAGATGAGTAGGTTGCTACTTATGCGAATGTAGAAAGCCCATCTGGTTGTTTTAGAATTTCCATCAGAATACAATAATACCCCAAAACCTATAGTTTACAAGATCTTGCACAGTAATTATTTTATTTTCTAAATTTCTCGAAATTGCTGGTAAATAATGAGGCACTTGATGTTTAGTTTTGTCAGTTGTCACGGCTACAAGCGTTCACCCAATTAACCGTTGTCATTGACTGTTGCAAGATATTAATTTTTTTATGTCCCTATTACATCTTGCACAAGGGGCTAAAATTTGGAAAATTAAACACCAACCCTACTTTAAAATTTACGATCGATAAAACGATGATCTAATATACCGTGCTCAACTTCAAACTACTCATGTACAAGCACTCTTTGGTCCTAGCAAAAACGACATAGGATGTCGTTTTTATCCTTTTCTATCTGTGATGTCATTCACACGTGCCGTTTATCTGCCTTATATTTTGCCAAATAAGTTTCACGGGCTTATATTCTTCCAATTTTCTTTTTTATAATTATTTTGAAAAAAAATTCCTTGTCTTAATCCCCTATTCGACTAAAAATCTTTATTTACATAAAAGAGAAAGATTTTGATTAAATCCCAATATCACCCAATTTCTTCAAACATTCCCAAAAGACTCCCATTCCAACTATTCTACAATCTAAATCATAAGCACTTCAATCATAACGACCATAGGCCTGGGGTAGATCTAGTATGATCACTGCTCTGTTTTGTAATGCAACAGGTACTAATCAGCTGACCCCCTTGAAGTGTGTTTGCAATTGAGAGTGAGGCTTGAGATTACCCACTTAAAGAGAACGACATGATTTTAACATAATAATAGTGAATCATTTTCTAACAAAAAAGAAAGCAACGCATTCGATCCTTTTAACACCAAAACAGAAACTTACTTTTCAGGAACTTGGATTGCAGGAAATAGATCATGGATAATCTTCACGATCTTTGAGTAATGTGCAACGCTTTCAACTAAACAATATCTTCCACTAGCTGAAGGGACCTCAAATGCTAGTATATGCGCTTTGGCAACATCTTGAACATTTACCCATCCCAATGCTAAATTTTGGAATGTAGGCTATCCTATGGCGATCAACGGGGACCACAGTTCAATTTAGTGGATTGAGAGTCAGAACTACCATACAAGGAATGACAGAACCATATATCTTACCATTGATGAGGTTCAAAATAGCAGCAGCACTTGTGTTCAATGTTGGCTGAAGTAGAGGGCCAATAACCATAGCAGGATTAATAGTAATTATCTCAAGGCCATTATCCTTTGCAAACTTCCAAGCAGCCTCTTCAGCTAATGTTTTTGAAAGTACATACCATGACTGTTACAAAGCAACATATCAGATTGTTGAAGGTTCATCCAAGAATAGACAACTAATACAACATCACAGCACACAAAGGGAGAAGCATCCTTGTTCTGATGTCTTTTTTAGATAAAAGAATGGCATAACAAAACTCAATGCAGCACACATGAAGATGAACCGTGAGAGCAGGCAAAACAGACAACAAAGAAAATAGAAGAACCAATTTGGCAGCAGCAACGGTACAAGTAAAGAGCACCAACATGTCTAGCATCATAAATTCAACTGTAAATCAAAGTAACCCCCTCTTCGTAACAAACCGAATTCTTCTCTGGTAGATTGAACTTATGTTGAAATACTGAAGCAACCAACACATAACAATAAGTTAATTGGTAGTTGTTGCTCCGTTGAATAACATGTGCGTATAGCAACTGAAAGCACCACATCTCATAAAGCAACATGAAGCAACCAACAAATAGCAATGAAATAACTGGAACTGGAATTTGCCTCCTGTTAAAATAAAGTTGTGCATACAGTAACTGAAAGCAGCAGATCTCAGCAAATAACATGAATCACCAAACCCCCTCCCAATTCACATATGTAGTGCTTTACAATTGCTTGAACAACTAAGAAGCATGGATTTAAATATGGGATTGTTACAATAAAGAAACTGTTATATGATAAAGTATGCTCTTATTTATACAAGAATTTGTAATTTTCCTTAGAACAAGGAAATTAAACATTATATATAAAAGCTTCTGCAAAAGTGAATTGACAGGAAAGAGTAAATACAACGTTTATTGTTGCCCCAAAGCCCTGAAGAGGCACCCACCTTGCGCAGGGTGAGGGGGTTGTAATACAGCCTTACTCAAGCTAAAAACAAAATGCTACTTCCATATTTTTGATACGTGAAAAGGTAAATAATACTAATAGATATTTAGATCATAAAAATGAATTTATAAACCTGTTGAGATGTCACGGGCTTCTTATTTCAAGTCTGCGGATGGATGTACTATCCCTACCACTACAACAAGAGTAAAATTGTACCTAAGAATGTATGTAATATATATATATATATGATTACTAATATACCTGACAAGGCGATGATAAAAAAAGCAGCATGAAAAAAAATCAAATGACATGCAAGGCAAGGCATTTGAGTTGTAATAGATTTTTCACTAATGTTGATACGCTATAACATAACATCCACCTATTTCTGGATGGGTAAAAGTGATCCAAACATCATTTTATGGGAATCATACTGATCTCCAAAAAAAAGGCATCAACAATAACGTGGGTAAGTTTTATCTTAAAAAAGAGCAGCAGGTTTTGTTTCATACTAAAAGCATCAAATGGAAAAAGAGAACAATAGGACAAGTGGACAGCTCTTCACCTTGTTCTTCCTGCACAACTCTGCATCAGAAAACCAAGTTTCATCCACTGTGACATCAGGATTTCGTGGTCTTCCATTATATACAACAGCCGCCGTGGAGGAAGTTACGATCACTCTTTTCACAGATGGAGTTTTTGCACATGAACCCAAAACATTCAGAGTTCCCTTTACTGCAGGATCAATCAATTCAACCTACCAAAAGTAAGGATAAAAAGACCATCAAATGAAAGAAAAACCGTGTGGCCAAGCATGCAAAGCGGAAGGTAGTCCTCTAAACAGATGGTATCCCTCTTCTACATTTTTTAAGCCTAACATTTTCATTAAAACATCAGTGTGTGGTGAAATGCTAAACCGTTAATTATGCATAAAAACTAAATGCTGAACATGTTAGTTAAGAGATCAATACAAAGTCAGCCGTTGTCTAAAGTGAAATTGAATTGAACCTGTGGATCATTGACAGTATAAAAGAATGGAGATGCCGTATGAAAAACACCTTCACACCTATCAACTGCAGCATCAAATGACCCCTCTTCCAACAAATTAGCTTTGAACAAATGTAGCCTTTCCTTTGCACCTTCCAGGGCTCTTAAGTGCTCTGTCTTCTGTGGGTCATCTGTAAGTTGGTGAAACATAAATGAATTCCTGGCAATCAGCTGACTTACAAAAACAATACATTTTTCTAACTCTTAACACACCCAGGTAAGAAATCTACTGCAACTTCACAATTATAAAGTTACTGCATTAGAAACTTGATAAAATTTGAGAAAATTGTTGCTCTTTAATCAATGATTACACTGCATGCTGAACCACGTTCTGGTAAAAACCAAAACATCACCAAGAATAACCTACGAAGATATCACAGAATCAATCATCATTCGCCTACAGACAGCCATTCCTCTGTAAAAACAGTAGCTTAACAAACAATCCCAGAATAACCATCCTGAACACTTAGATACACACTAAAACTGGTGTTACTTCAAAGGAGGAATATTGCATAGTTGTGATCAAAGCTTTAAAGGCTTATACGTACAAGAATGAGTTGAATGGTTAGGCTACTCAATAAATATTATAAGGATAAGAGATGACTTATGCAAGATGTGCAGAATGATCCAACTGCTATTTAAACCTTGTTAACAAACAAAACCCTCCTTTTTTATCCCCCTAAGCTTCTTTCTCTGTCTACCATTAACTAAAGGCATTTTTTTCCTTAGAACTCTTCATTTCTCTGAAACTTCTTTATTTATATAGTCTTCTCTCTGCATTTACTATGACTGTTGCAATCTCTATTAGAACTTCTAAAGTTCCTATTCATCTGAAAGATTAACATAAGTGACTTGTCCGGAACCATGGATCATCACAAAATCATAGAAACACGACACATCCCAAGAAAACGTACATGATCTAATTATTGTTGTTTGGGAAAAAAACAAAAATAAGAGAGTAAACAATAGGAAAGGAAACTAATTTTATCAAATAATGTACATGAAGATGAAGATGGTGTCACAATTAGAGGAAAGCGGTGATAATACAAGTCGAAATGACTTGCTTTATCACCAACCACACTGTTTTGAATGGAAATCCTACAATCAAGAAAAGGACAAGGAGAAGATGTGCAATACTAACAAACAACAATATTATGATGATATTAAAGGGAAGGGTGTTGGATTTCGTGCCCCTATGTATGTATATTTTTTTTAAATTATACATGCTACATAATTGATTTCCATATTTTCGACAATTTTATTTACATTGTTTTATATTTATTCTAATATCATATTATTCACATATATATTTCTAATATCATATTATTCACATATATATTAAAACAAATATAAGATGATTATACTCAAATGTTCTCTAAAACTTTTACGAAGATCCGGAATTGTCGCACGTCGAATCACCGGTTAATTCGCCTCCAAGTGTTCACCAAACTTTAAATAAGATTAGAGAGAAAATAACTACACAATCAATCTCTAATTAAACTTATAATCTAGTTAATAACCCATCTTCAGCTCCCTGAGATTTAATCTCCAAAAGCTCGAAATAACTAAGAGAAATTCAGATGGATTAGTGGAGAGAGATTAGGAAGAGAGAGAATTTTGCATTCGTTAAAACAAATAGGGAGAGGAGACCTATTTATAAGCTCTCTCAACACCCACATCATACGCTACTCACTAACCTATGAACTCTTGTTTTTTTATCTCTTTAACCAATCACAAATAACGCATAATTATCATAAAAACGCCTGACCATAATTGGAATAAATCTAGCTCATGATCAACATTACTCTCTTAATAATTCTGCCAAAATCGCGTCCACCGGTCGACCGAAATTAACCAACCGGTCAACCAAACAATTAATCGTGGTTTCGGTTGGACAATGAAACTGGGCAGTCGACCCATCACACGCTCTCATAGCTACTGTGATATTTCGATCGAATAGAACACACAAACGGTCGACCGATTCTACACAAGAAACGACTATTGAAAATTTTTGGTTGAACTGTGTCTTTAGCAAATTTTGAATTTATATCCATCAAATTTTGATCTTTGAAATTTTTGCAAATTCATATATCTCGTAATATATTATCATATCTAATGTCGAACTGTTACACCCCATAATCCATACATCTCATATGAATTTATTCATGATTGTAAATGTCATTTTCACGACACATTGATTTTTTTTCAATTCACCACATGTATAATATTTCACATGAAACTTGATACATCATATAAACATAAAATCAAACTTCTTGTTTCCTAGTTTTGTGATTTGAGTTATCAAAAAGATGTAAGTTAAATTGACAATGATATTAAACGCTTAATATCATAAATTAAAAGTTGTATCTAGTTACACATTATAGTTACTCAATTAACATAATTGTCTTGTTCACTCGAACATAATACAATTCATTTAGTGATGTAAGGGCATAACTTGTGTCTATATTTTGGCTCATGATATTGAGAATATATATAAAGTAGAAATGTGTTACATTTATATTATATATTCATTTCTTGATCTCTTAAGTTAATTATAAATATATAACTTAACTCTAGTCACATTATGTACATTATAATTTTGTTTTATCAAGAAGTCCACAAATATCATCACTCAAATTAAAATAAGCAACGATAATCTTTTGACTATTTATTTTCTACAACACAAGTCGAGTTCAACCAAATATTGTCTTTATCACTATGTTTATTGATGGTTTTTGATAATAACCAAATTAAACACTTATCATGTGAAAAGACATAAGTCTTATATCTTAGGATTCAAAACACAATGAAAATATTAATGACATTTAACACAAATTTATAATGTTTTACTTACTATATTTATTCAATATATAAAAGTAACTATTTTCCTCTTTTATATACTCGCGACATTAAATATTTGTAGAGTTACAATACTATTTAACCAACACGGCAATCTTATCTTTGTAATTCATTGTTTCAAGGAGGACGTAGGCAGCGAGGAAGGAAGACGTAGGCAGTAGAGGAGGTGCAGATGCGAAGTCGGAAGGGGGAAGGTGAGGTTGTAGCCTTGGAGGTGGAGATGGGAAGTCGGAAGGGGGAAGGTGAGGTTGAAGCCTTGATGAAGTTAAAAAAGAAAAGTGAAGTCATGAAGATGGAGTCGTGAAGATGGAGGAGAAGAAATATGGTTGAGTACAGTTGTGTGGTACTGTATTAGATATTTTTGATTTTTTTGATTTTTTATTATTTTTTGAAAAAAAAACTTTTTTTACCATTGTGCGAGCACTCAACCCACACAGGGTCGCATATGTGATCTTAAAACTTTGTTGTAATTAATGTTTCATGTCAATTACCATGATTGTGAATAACTATTGATTTATGTAAACTATTATCTTTTAGAGTTCTACGGTTAAGGACGAAGAATATTTTCCTCGACATTTTCAAAAGAGGAAGAAAATGTTTGCATATTCAATTCATAATAATTAACATATAAAAGAATACTTTAAGAACACGTTTCCTTTCAAATAAATGGTAGGTGAAAATGATGGTATTGGAGGAAGGTACAATCCTGAGAAGCATCACATGATTCGATCAAAATGCACACCTAACCATCACTTTCCTGAAGCAAAAACGTGTAGCCAAGCAAGGAATAAAGCATATAGATCAATCCATTTAAAAAATACAATCAAAATCACAGACAATGTTTGGAGGGAAGCTACACTACCAACTTACCAAGAGATATCAAACCATTAGATCAAGATACACAACCAATCATCACTTATACAAGACAAAATCACAAAATCCAGCAAGAAAAAGAAGCACAAAGATAAATCCACTTTATAAAATTCACTCAAAATCACATTCCTTGGTCCCAATCACCACAAAAACACAAGAACCCCCTCACAAACCTCTTAAACCAGGTCGAAACCAGCTGTTTACGAACAGAAGCATAGATCAAAAGAAATTCCTGGGTCCATGCCACGACTGAACGCAACACAACATAGCAAAAACGGAACAAACACCTCTGCTCAAATCACGTCAAATCTCCATGTTCCAGCACCGAAACCACTGAATCGGAAGGGAAAAACAAAACAATAAAATCAGAATCAATCCAACCAAACGACGATGATGGTGATGATACCGAGATCGCAAAATCACAGAATCCAGCGATTAAAACAAAATAAACAAATCAATCAACGATCAAAAATCCAGAGAGTAAAATGACGATGTTAATGTTGATGTTGGAGACAAGGTATCATCCAAGAAACATCACACAATCTGATCAAAATGTTTGTTCAATCATCACTTCAAAATGACAGTATTAGGCGACGAAAATGAAACAAATACGTCAATCCTCTAACAAAACACAACAAAACTACTTTTCTCCTTCACTAGTTGCCACAAAACCAGGAACACGAGAAACACCTCGCTGTCTGCACGGACCAGGCAAAATTGAACCAAAATAATAAAGAATACAATACAGAACTTCCGAGAGCAAAATCACCACCCGACGTCACTTTCCGAAGCAAAATCTTAATCCGATCATCACTTTCCAGTGCAAAATCACGGATTCGAACTAGAAAAATAAAACCGACAGATCAATCCAGTTGAAAATCCGATCAAAACCAGTCCTCTCCATCACCAATCACAACCAAACCCAGCCAAAACGCAACAAGCACCTCAAATCTCCCTATTTCAGCGTCAAAACCACAAAACCGGAACAAAATAAAGTTCATAAAGAAAACAGAATCAACTCCACAAACAACAACAACAATTTCAACGACATCGTTAGAGGATAGTTCGACCGGAAACACAAGTACCACGTCAAGGCCCCCTATTTGAGCACTAGAAGGAAAAAGAAAAAGAGAATGGATCGAAA
The DNA here is from genome assembly GCA_963682175.1 of Triglochin maritima. Lineage (NCBI taxonomy): Eukaryota > Viridiplantae > Streptophyta > Magnoliopsida > Alismatales > Juncaginaceae > Triglochin > Triglochin maritima. Next base: position 32,505,032 of record OY821785.1, read on the forward strand.
TCAAACGACGAAGGTGATGGTGATGATACCGAGGTCGCGAACGGAGGTCTTGACAGTGTAACCGCCGGCGAGGAGGAGCTTCACCAGCCACGACGCGATGTAGCCGGAGGCTCCCGTCACGCAAACCACCTTTCCGCTCATCTCTCTCTCTGTTCTGCAAAAAAATATGAGGGACGTGATGATGGTTGGGTATTCACAGGGGACTGACTGCTCTGTGCGCCACTTGTGTGACTCCCTGCTAAATTCGCATTATCCGTTTTATCATCTTATTTAAGCATTTTTTTCAAACCGCAAAAAAAAATACGGTACAGCTAACTTAGACTTATGTCATATGAAAATAGCTATCTGTACCGATACCATAGAAAAACCCAAAAAACTGCTCAAATCAAATTTAACTTCTTCTCGGATTGCAATCGTGTGGCTGTTAACTTTTATTAATATTTAATGGAAATTTTCAGAATCACCTAAACAAATCAAAAATTTATAAATATTCATTTTTAGAACTAAAATATTTTTTTATATAAAACTAATTTTTTTAGAAAACGTATCTTTTATAAAAAATATTTTTTGGAAAACATATTTTATAAAAAATAATTAAATATTTTGTAATATTAAAATATAAAAAATTATTCGATGTCATTAGTTTAGTAACTGAGTCATTAAGTTTAGTAAAAAACAAAGATGATACAGGAAAGAGTAAGATGCGAGAGAGTGTAGATAAATTATTTGAGTACTTTTTTATAATTTTTACAACACGTATAATGAATTTTGGATTTTTAGGGTAATTCTGCAAAATTGCCATTAAATATTAATAAAAATTAACATGCATGAACAGTGGGCAACAAAATGACACGGTTGCAATCCGAGAAAAAATTAATGGCATTAGAACAATTTTTTGGGTTTTCCTATGGTATTTGTGCAAATAACTACTTTCAGATGACATAAGTCAAATTTTGTTGTTTTTAATGGAACGGTTGCAATTCACCCAAAAAAAATTCTCTAGTTCCTTGCTCCCACGACGTCGTATTTTAGTGTTTACTGAATTTTGTGTCTCAAATGCATATTTATTTCAAAATGAAGAATTTCAAAGAAATTGACATTTTCGAATGTCGAATTCTAACGCTTAGAATTTTTATCACACAACCACGAGTGTGCAGTGGCAATTTGAAATCCAAATTGAACGTGAAAGTTGAAATGTCGAATTCATTTCGGAAAATTCGGCATATACAATGCCGAGTTCATGTATACTTGACAACCAGATTTCTATAAAACGAAGAATTTCAAGAACTCAGTATTTACGATATCGAGTTCTAGCATTTACGATAAATTAATTCGGTATTGCATCTGCCGAGTTTGAGAAATAGAAGTCGACAGTTGCGACATCGGCGTCATTTTAAAAAAGTGATTCCAAGTTCCATCAAGGTATATAACTTGCGCGAGACCACGCCTGCACCACATATCTCTTCCGAACCTGAGCAAATGTTAGAAAATTTAACCCTAATTTTTGTGATCATTATTTTGTAGTATATTACTTCATTTATTTGGTAGACATTGATTATTATTCAAGTTTTAGGTTTGATTTGTATGTTTTTGTTGATTTTAGGTTTGAAGTGTTAAACTTGTTTGTATTTTTTTGTTTCTATGTTTGTGTTAAACTATTTTGGGTGTTTGTATGGTAGAAGTGTTAAACTAGCTGTTCTTTGATTGATTTTGCATCTGAATGAAATCATTCAGGATACTTGTAGAAAACACCATCAAATCTTGTCTGGTTAGTAACTAAGTATTATTGGCCTGGTGCATTGTAAATTGTAAGACATCATATAAGTAGAGATATTTGGTAAGTCCACATAATCGGCCCAAATTGCTTAATACTTCAAAAGCCCATGAACCTTCTAAAATACCAAATGGGCCTACGTCACAACATTAATATCCGATTCGATATTTACCAAAAATTTGCAAGCAAATAAATGCAAACAATCGAAGGTTGGAACTACAAATCAAAGGCTGAGTTGCTCTCGGGAACTTTTTTCGCTCTAAAAATATTTGACACTCATTTTAGTGGGAGGAAATCATTTAATTTCTGGGCTTTCATGATGGATGAGATTCGAGCTGGACTAGGTTGGATTTGGAAAGGAAATTTTCTGTGCAACTCCTTAAAGAAAAAAAAAACTTATATCTATTAACAAATAAAAATGGGCCTTGACGTGTTTGAGGTGACACGTTGGGATGACCATGGGCCTTTTAATTTATTGGGAATCTAGTAACATCTGGTCAACGACAATTTACGGTTGTGCTCCTGTTTTAGCCCTTCCCCATAAATAGTAGTAATTACTAATTACCATCCTAAATAACCACCAATAATCAAAGCAACCATGTTGTTCTGTTCCCTTCCATGCCTCTGATCCAACCCATGCAATCCAATCAAACAAAAACACATCTAAAAAGGTCTCAAACCAAACGAAAACATCAAACAACATAAGAGCCAATTTAAAATGATGTGTTGTACGTATTCAAGTACTTCTAGGGGCAAAATAGTCAAAATGTTAATGACATTTCATGTAAATTACTCAATTAGTAGGGTCATACATGAATGTTCAACAGTACAAAAACTGGAGAAATATGTAGGCCGCGTTTGGATGTGGGGATTGGGATCGGAGTGTGGTTTTTGCAGAAATTTACTGTTGCAAACTTGCAATGAAACCCAGATCGCTATCTTGGTTTTTGGTAAACTTGAAACCAATTTCTACTATTTTTTTGCCTTTTGCACTGAGAAACTAGAAACACCTCCTACCAGTTTATTGTGGTTTTCATATTATAGCATACGTCTATCAAAAGTTAATGCCCCAGAATTTTAGTTGAATTACAGTAACTGTCATTGACTTAGTTACGAACTTGCAGGAAGAAATGTGCGGCTTTGTGAAGGAGGGGTGTTTTGGACATTTGCCCTCGACATGATCATTCTGGTTTCTTGAAAAACCTAAACACCCAAACACGCATCGGGTAGACAAAGAAACTGAAGGCAAAATCCATTACTGTAGCTGCCTTAGGTTTGTCCACGATTTTCCAGAAACAAAACGCAAAAAAGCACACATCCAAATGCGACCGTAGTGGGTTGTTTCTGGTTTTTATATGTAAAATGGAAAAAACTACAATAAACCGAAAACTTGTTTCTGGAGTTGCTAGTGTCTAGGTCTTCGTTTGGATGTATGGATGCTGTGGTAAATTTCTTGGAAAACACTTTCATAAACCCAAAACAAAACCAAGTTGGTGCTATACTAATTTCTAAAGTTTTTGCTAGTGAGGAGAGGTGCTTTGTTTGGATGTGGAGGTTTCTTAAGAAACCCAAACTGTCTTGTCAAATCAGAAGGACGAGAAGACCCTTAACTCCTTCTCTTCCCTCCAAACCCTCTCCGCAACCGATTATTTCTTCCCTCCAAACCCGTTTCTTCTCCAACTTGTCTCCCACCCGTGAAAAGAAATTCTCCTCTCCCCACATTCTCTCCCTCCCAAGAAATGGTGATCCTTGACGGCCAGCAGAGTGTCTCGAGCGGCCATCGCCTTCCCATATGCTTCTGCGGGTTCCTCGTGCGCAAGGAGAATGGCCCCAACCACGCTGTCATCTTGATGTGCAGGGCGCCCTCGCAACCGGTATCGACGGGTTCATTTTTCGTGGTTGTTGTAGGTATCCCAACATTTTTCCGACGGATGTCACACCTCTTCTTTTCATATTTTCTTTTTTTGTTCCACTATTGTAGGCCGAAGCGCGTTGTCGTTTCTTCATCGAGGAGGAAACGATGACAATTATCTTGCATCTCATGCGCACAGAAGAGGGCCGTGAAAATGAAAAGGTTGTGGAAGCCCTTTACAACATGCAGCAACGTCTGGACGAACTCGAGAAGCAATGCAGATCCACCACTACAGGTCCCCAAACTGTTGAGGGTGGTATGAGTTCCCAATTCCTATTTTAACTTTCAATACATGTTCTCCGTGTAAATGTGATTACCGATCCAACAATACGGTGCTTAATGTCATCACATTCCATGTTCTAACATTGACATTCATACGTAGTCAAGAAAAGTAATTGGTAATCATGAAATGCACACGAGGTTTAGAATTTTTTTTATGCGGTTTCAGATCCAATGCTTACACCACAGAAGGAGTACGACTTTCAGCAGTTATGGTGTGGTAACTGTGGACGGCTGACCATGCAAGAGACCCCAACCCAGGTGTTGAATCCCCCCAACCCACTGCCGGCTACTGAACCAATTTCTACTACAGCCATCCGTCAGCCCGGGCCACCTTACGTTGTGGAGGGAGTTGGGGAATTTGTGCCCTCTGACATGAAGATTAATTAGGATGGGTTCAGTTTGTTTTTTCTTGGTTGATGATGTTATTTTTGGCAGTTGTATGTGAATCACCGGATTTAAATCGATAGTTGAACGACTTCAATCTTTGCTCTATAATTAAAGAATGCTTGGATTGGTAAAAAAATGTAGGTGATTCTATTTTGTATGTTAAGAACTATGTAAATAGAATGCAATGGTAGAAATGTAATGGAATGGTTGATTCGGTTTAAAATTGCTTGAGATTGGGCATATGATGATTACTTGTCATCTTGAGTGCAGTTTCTTCTTTGGTGTCTTGAATAGTTTATACATTATGATGGATGTTATGTTGTTACTGATGAATATCACTTTCTGTTGTGATATCCTAAATTATGATTTGTCCAAGTGTCGTTTGGGCATTTCAGACTTCTATTTTGCATAAGTCTAGTGTTACCACGTTGGAAACAGAACTGAACTGATTCCACTCCATCCCTGAGTACGTCTTTGCGGATGTTATGCATATGCAACAGAAGAACCAAGCATTTTCAGAATTAAGTTGAGTAAAACAGAAACACAACAGATAACATCAACATATACAATGCCAAATAGATATTTTGAATAGTCAATTAAGCTCCCTCATGCTACCAAACTGGTAAGAACAAAGAAATTGAACATCACGATTGCATAAGAAAGATTGGAGATGACGAGTCCATTTGCTTGAAGTATGTTGAATTGTAGATAACTGTTGGATGGTATGACTTGCTTTTTGAGCATTATATGCTCGCTAAAAAGTACCAACTTCTTTAAGGTTCTTTAGACCGGTCGACAGGTAGACAGTCTGGCCGTTACTACCACCTCTGTTCGGTACGACGAAATGAAAGAATGCCAATGCATAAAGCAAAGTTCGTCATTAGTCAAACAAAGTTGATAAAAAACACACCTAGTTCGGAACCGAATTAACCAATCAAAAGTACATAGACCTACTTAATTTTTTCCAAAAACGATACGAAATGGAATTACAGAAGCAATCTCTCTAAATGTTTGACCTCTTCAGTTTCTGCAACTCTTTCTCAATCCAGATTGTTCGGCTTTGAACATCGCGTAGTGCTGAGAACACCTCCCTCTTCGTAACGGATTCAAAGACTTCGCTCAAGTCCACCCAGTCAGGAGTACCGGCAACCATTCCGCTACCCCTAGAAACTTCCAGGCACTCTACTATATCTGGCACTTTTGGAGCACGTCGGTGAAGATTAACTTCCTCGGGTAGGATTTCCTTCTTGTTTGCTAGCACTTCAAACACCTCCGCAATCTTTTCACCCAAGTATTGAATTGATGGAGGAATGCGAGCTTTTTTTGTTTTCTATTGTTTGGTCTTTGGCCGGGGTGTTTCATTGGGACCATTTGTCCTTACATTGATTTCACAAAATTGACCACTGTTCTCCTCAATTCCTGCTTCTTCATCCAGACCTGCATGGGACTCATTGCTGACATTTGTCTGTAGTCGACCTCGTGCCTTTTCTACTCAAACATGCGTCTCCATCACCATCAGCCAAACCATTGTCAAATATGAAACACATTTCCTCCTCGAATAGTAAAGGCCCGTACTTGAAGTCAGACATGTATTTATGGCTCTGCTAACCAAGAGGATTGAGGATTACATATCGGACATATGTATTGAATTTAAGAAAAACTCAACTATCGTAGTGAAAGTTGGATTTACCCGAGTGTTGTCCTTCCACCACTGCTTGTCCATTGAAAAGGTGCCCCGACCCTGGTCCCACCCCAATCCGGTTTGTTGTTTTAACCACTTCCATGTCAGATATCTTCTTTTTTCATTATTCCAGTGGTTTTTTATTTGGTCCCATGAATAGCTTAAATTGGTCAAGTTGTTGAATTTCTTCACCAGATTGTTCCATCCTGCAGCGTTTAGGGAGGTACCAGGCCTATTTCCAGCCCTTACTTCCTCCACACAAAGTCTCAAAAAAATGGCATGTCGTTCTGCAGTCCAATTAGCCGTCCTTTCTAGCTTATGGGATTCCTGCAGTCCACACACAGTAGTGTCTGGAGGCCCGACTCCCGCATGGTAGGCTTCAACGCTAACATGTTGCCCGCATTCTATAGTGGAGGAGCCAGGGAATTCAACCTCAAAGTTATCATCTTTGTAAATATCCTCAAAAGAGAATGAGTAGTTGACCAAATTCCCATTGCAATCGGTGGAATGAAGTGCGTGCACGGGTGAGGCAATGCTTTGTTCTTCTGAAACCGACTCTGGCTCGCAATTCTCCATTTTGTATTTGCCTGTGGAGAGAGAAGAAACAAGTACGACCCCACACTTCCAAACAATAACAAAAATTATTAATCAATCAATTGTCAAGCAAAAGGAAGTACCGGATGAAGGTCATACATTAAAACGATGAAAATGTAGTACATAACTTGCTAAATATAAGTTTGATTTCAGCAGTATTGTTTCAACATAATCAACCACTACCACAAACATATCCAAACGCAGCTACATAAAAGTGTTTAATAAATTACATGTACTAAATACTTGTATTCCGAGTTATAATTGCATCGCAAATTAGGTCCCTTATGTGACCCATATTTATTTCATCACGAATGTTGCCACCTTGGTCCCGAGATGTCGACGGTTGGTCATCTGTCACTTCCAAATTTTCAGCTTCCTCTGTCATCTCATCGTTTCTCTCATTTATTATGAAATTATGGAGGGTCATTCCTACTAGTACAAAGTATGCTTGTGATTTTAGAGGATAAGGACCCATGTGTCTTAACAATGCCCAACGTTTTTTTAACACACCGAAAGCTCTCTCTATAATGTTTCTGAGTGAAGAGTGTATGCTGTTAAACATTTCTTGTCAGCCTCGAGGTTGAGATGCACGGAATTCAGGAAAGTGGTATCGAGTTCCCCGATAAGGAGCCAGAAAGCCCTTTCGGTTAGGATAACCGGAGTCGACAAGGTAGTATTTATCTGGTACACGGTGAGGAAGTCAACATTAATTACATTAATTAGGTCTATTGTAAAGAAACTAACAACAAAGATGAGGGAATTACCATTTGGGGGAACTGGAAAGTTGTAGCTAGGATCGTAGAGGGCTTGATTTAGTATTCTACTGTCATGGGCACTACCCTCTCATCCAGAAATAGCAAACGTAAAACGCATCTTGAAATCACAAATTGCTAAAACATTTTGGGTTGTGCGCTTCGGGTCTCGACCTGATCGGTACGCTAATTGCTTGTCTCTTGGGACCACACTGCATCCACGTGAGTTCCATCAATTGCCCTGATACAATCTTTGAAGTAGGGGAAATATTTGCTCCCACCGTGGTCCCAGATGAATTGGGGAGTTTCTATTAGGGGTTCTGTCGGTTGAATAATATCGCATGCCCAAATGTTGAGAGCTCGTAGGACAGTGTTTACGTGACGACTAACTGTTTCCCCAGAATGTTGAAACCTATCTTGTAATTCCCTATTAACATGTGCATGACCTAAGGCATATAGGAACATGTACAACTGTTGTTCGACACTAATCTCACGGGTGGGTTTTAGTTGGCCTCGGGCTTTCAAAATGTGGCACAGTTTTAGGAATACATCCTTTTGCATTCTACAGGCGTCGTAACAAACCCGCCAGTGTCCAGATAACATTTCTAGTGTTTTGTCATTTCCACTCAAAGGGGACGTGTGGACGGGGGTCTTAAGTAAGGACGTCCTAATGTATTCATCGACACAAGCTACCATAGCCAGGACTAGTAATTCATCCTCCTGGTCGTCCTCTATCAGGTGTGTTAGCCTAGCTACGTCCATTGACTGTAAAACCACCATTGCAAAAATATTAGTAGAGGGAGATAGTTAGCCTAGCTACGTCCACAACCACCATAAACAGGCTGGTAAAAAATATGGTTCAAATTAAATATTAAGCTTGATGGATTAAATAAAACACCAAAACCTTCGGTGTCAGAACAGAAATAAAAACCACAGCAATAGTACTATTGTCAACTTAATCAAGAAAAATACTTCCACCTCTAACATTTTAAGAAGAAAAAAACCACTCATCAAGAAAAGTAGATCTTATTTCTTTGAAATCATGAGCAAATGCAACCAAAACAAGTCAAATCACAACCTGAAGCACAGATCCAACGAAATCGACGATTGTTTTCCCGGAAAATCATGGTTTGTTGCAATCCCAAATGCAAGATCGTCACCGTAAATTAGGCAAAGAAACATACCTACTGTTCCGGTGGCAACAAGTGACCAACGTTCCACGACGGAAGAAGGCAACGCCACGAGAACTCAGCACTGATCGGCTAACACTCCTTCTTCGTCACCTCTCCCAACACACAAGAAAAAGGTAAAGTATGGGTCAATGAGGTATATGAATGCATTTGGGATATAGCATGTCATTGTCCTAACTTTCAAGGGCATACTTGTAACTATGTTGATGGCATTTCTGTAAATCAATTCAATTTCGAGGGCTTCAACATCCGTAATAGCCTGCTACAGTTAGCAAAACCCAGTAGAAACGGATGGGGGTTGTTTCTGGTTTCCCAATGCAAAAGCCAAAAACTCAAACAAATTGGTTTTCAGATTCTGGGAAAATCCAGATACGTTTGGACGTAGGTATCACTACTACAGTAGGGTTTCTCAAAAAACAATTTCTCGACTGCATACATCCAAACGTTGCCTAGGTTGGATGTGATTCCATTATAAAATTGGCTTTTCCAAAAACTTACTGCTCAAGAACACACACCCAAACACAACCATTATGAACTTAGGGGTGTGAATGTCATGTTAATTAGCAATCATGTTTTCATGGATCCTTTTTTACATCGTGCCTACAAATCTAAGTTTTCATGCCTTTATGTAAATGGTTAACCTCAAAAAAAAAATGTAAGTGGCATGAGTTAATTTTATTATTAATATATGGTGGGTTACAAATCCACATCCTACCAACCACGATTTGTTAACTAGACTGAGGTTAGCATCCTGCCTACTTGGATTGACATTGATAAACAACGTGTCGCTTGTGTGTGCTAACATCAAAAAAATGTTCACTAGTGTAGGCATAAGTTCACATCAAAATGTGAGCATTAGGTGGGTGCGGACCAAGGCCTTGTAGTGCATCTTTCAGAAGGGGTGCAAACGGGTCAGATATGCCTCTACCCATACTTGTACTCGGCTAAATTAACATGTACATGTATACATCCAACCAAAAAAAGTTTGTGCTCGTACTCGAGGGTACGGGGCGGGTAAACGGGTAGGGTGGGTATAATATAAAAAATATATAATATATGATATATAAAAATATATTATATAGAAAATATATAATATATAGTATATAAAAATATATAATATCTTAACGAGTATACGAGTAATGCGTATACCCGTACCCCGACCCATTTATAAACCGGGTAAATGAATATACGAGTATGAATTTTTAAACGGATATGGTTTTTTTTGCCCCATACTCGGCCAGGGTGGGTGACCGGACATACATGTATTGTCCATCTCGTTTACACACCAATCTTTCAGGACAAGTTAGTAGCTATGAACTTATGTTGCGATGTGGATCACAACTTACCCTGATGATTAAATTAATTCCTGATTATAAAAACAACAACAAAGGATCACTCTCCCCGCTTAAGAAATAGGTCCGCTGCATAGGTGACCCTGTTGGAACTAGTGAACTAATACTATCAACCTAAACCTGGTCAGGAGAGAATTACCTTCACAACTTACGTCTTTAATGTCCATGTCTACCACAATTACGATCCTAAGATTACATTATAATTACCTCAATATGGAGAGTAAACCATTCATTCAACGACGACATTGATTTTCCCTACAAAATATTGATTTTCCTTTTATTTGTTCTCTTGTTTCCGGTGTTGTTATTAATCCTCCTTAATATTCTTTTAATCATTGTAACTAGCAAAATGATAAGTAGAGTAAATAAAATGACAAAGAAAATGGAATTCAAATTTTCTTGATGAAAAGGTTAGACCATACACTCATAATCAATAACAACACAAATTACGAACTTTCGTATAAAGAACCTTAAAGTACAATTTTTTGCAATACCAGTAAAATAAATACTTGAAAATTAATATATATAAAAATAATTAAGGTGCCCTGCAATGTGATAGAAGGAAAAATCCTTACAAACCAGAAGTTACAAACTCAACTAATTAATACCGTAACCTTTTACTTTAACTTTTCTATTTTACGTTCAACTAACCTTCAAAATATGATCCGTCTTCACGAGATTTGCTAGTGCAAAAAAAAAAAAGTATGACCAATACTCGAACTGAACTGCTAAACATCGCCCCAAAATTACTTAAATCGCCCCTTGAAATTACCAAATTGCCCTTCCTCCTATTTTTGCTTATATATCTCACAATTTCACTCTTTTTTCAAAACTTTCTCTTCCTATACCTACTACACAAGATTACGAATGTCTCGGAGGCCAGGGAAGCAGCCAGCAGTTCCCCCGGTGTACCCGTATGAGGTAACATTACGTTATTTATTTGTTTTAAAAAAAAAAAAAATCGTCGGCGTCCGAGGGAGACGCCCCCCGCATGGGGCGGGCTTCCGAGGAAGCCGCTCCCCCTATGGGGGGAGCGGCTTCCGAGGACGCCCGACCCATGCGGGGGGCGTCTACCTCGGACGTCGACCCGTAACGGGAGACGTCTGCGGAAGACGTCTCCCCGTAGGAGGAGGCGTCTCCGACAGACGCCTCCACCTTGCGGGAGGCGTCTCTCGCAGACGCCTCCTCCTTTTTTGTTTTTTTAATTAATAAATATCATAATTACTTTAATAAATAGTGATAAATCAAAAAAATTAATTTAACAAATTCTTATTAAGTTTAACATTTGTGATATTTAGTTTTAACAAATTTTGATTTAGTTTAACAATTGTTTTAATTTAGTTTAACAAATTTTGATTTAGTTTAACAATTTTGATAATTAAGTTTAACAAATTTTGATTTAGTTTAACAATTTTGATAAATATGATAATTTAGTTTAACAAATTTAACAAATTTGTATTTAAAATTTCAATTAATAGTCATCGGGTCACAGTGGAGGGAAAGTCAAGTCGATACCATTACACGCCTTCCGTTCTTTAGAGGATGATTCAGCACCGCGTCATCCACGTAGACGGGGGATATCTGCTTCGGTCAGGAGGGAGAGGGAGGCATTACGTCGTCGTGAGGAGGAGGATGATTCCTTCGATGATGAGCATGTGGATAGTTTCGACGACGAGAGCGACGATGATGGCCCGTATGATGTGCGGCCGGAGGTGGAGAGGCAGGGGGATTATAGCGGAGGACGTGGTCGAGCGGGTACTTCTACTTCCGCCGGATGGATGGTGCGGAAGGGTAGGGGTGGGAGGTTTACGACCGGGGATTCGAGCTCGTGCACTGTTGATCCCCGCGCTCAGAAGAAGAAGAGGGTCCAGGACGATTCTTGGATCGTGAGCAGTATGACGCCTGGTGGTCCTTTAGATGGGAGCGTCATTCCTAGTTTCTGGGGTCACATTGCTAGACGGATCTGGGACGGAGAGGATCGGAAGGTTCTGAAGTGCCAGAATCGGCACAGAGCCTGTACAACACTACAGGGTTGGCGGTCTACACTGAGTGCTGATATCAGAGAGGAGATTAGTGCCACGCATTTGGGGCACTTACCGTACAGCATGTTCCCTTATCTCGACGTGCCTTTGATTTCGGCGTTTGTGGAGCGGTGGCAGCCTGACACCAACACTTTCCACATGCCTTTCGGAGAGATGACGATCATGCTTCACGATGTTTTCCAGATCCTGCGCATTCCTGTGGATGGTCGTCTGGTTAGTGCTCAGGGGTCGACGTCTGAGCTGAGGTGTTATGTGGCAGAGTTGCTTGGTGTCACACCTGATGGTCTGGCCAGAGATACAACTTTATGGAGTGGTGGTGGTGTCGGCATCGACTCCCTTGAGGACCTATGCAGACGGGCACGACCTCCGCGGGCCGATGATACACAGTTGACGGCGTACCTATTCTTGATGCTCGGAGCCGTCTTGTTTGTCGACAAGAGTGGTTGTCGGATCAGACCACTAATTTGACGATGACCCTCTGGATAAACTGCCAGTCTGTGGTTGTGATGTCCGTGACCACTATTAAAAACCACAACCCATCCATCACGATCCCGTCGCTCCACCACTTTTATTAAGAAACGGCAACCGCAACCCTTTCTTTTGGTGTTTCTTCGAAGTGCAGTATCCATATCCCGAGACTCCATTTGATTTCGCCGGTCGCATCTCAAATAACAATCCATCCGACTATCTGATCTTGTTTTGTACGACGACACGACCAAAAAAAACCCTGCTCCGATAGCTACTTGTTTGGCCCATTTACATGCTTCATCGATTGTTGCAAAGATTTGTGTAGTTTGAAATAACTCACTGTAATCCACTCCATCACCACCGAAATCTGGAACCTACAAAAATAAAATCGAAATTAAAAAAATAAAATCGAAATTAAAAAATTTAAAAAATAAAGTCGAAATTAAAAAAACAAAATCAAATTCAAAAAAAAAGGGCGTCTGTATTAAACGCCTGCCCCATGGATGGGGCGTCTGTGTTAAACGCCTTCCCCAACGGTGAGGCGTCTGCGTAGGACGCCTTGCCGAAGGGAAGGGCGTCTACTACAGACGCCTTACCCATGGGGAGGACGTCTACATAAGACGCCTCTTCCATGGCGTAGGCGTCTGCGTTAGACGCCTAGGCCATGGGGAGGGCGTCCTACGCAGACGCCCTCACCATGGGGGAGGCGTCTAATGCAGACGCTCGGCCCAAAATTTGCCCCGCGCCAGGCTTACCTCACCCGATGCATCACCCTCGCCAGACATTTTCGTGGTGTTTTTACTGATAAATTATGAATATACAAGACCATAGGCCTTATTTATAGACACGGGACGATATGGGTATTAAATATATTGTTAAGGGCAATTTGGTAATTTCAAGGGGCGATTTAAGTAGTTTTGGGGCGACGTTTAGTAGTTCCCTACTCGAATTGATTGACATTGATCTCCTACAATCATAGGAAATAGTCATACGAGTATTGGGCTCCTTGTCACAGTCAAAACATTAGATTCTTATATATCCTACAATCTCCTTACCCTCTTGAGACCATACCTAATAGTCACACATCATTTTGAAAAGTGTTGATTCAATTGCAAATATGATCATGTAATACAGTGGGTTACATATGTCGAATAAATATTCCATAAGGATCCAGATAAAGCCAACATACAAAAACATGTAAAGGAAAACAAGAAACGAAGAAACATGAATCAGAAACGACATCATAGACCGAGCCGTCGGAAGGCGACTTGCCTCAGAGAAAATATCGGCCCACATACCAGTGCGTTTGATGGTCTGCCGGTTTTCTCCCAGGATAGAACGGTCTCACCGTCGATCAGGCGCACACCGGAGTCGACGGACCACGAAAGCAGCGCGGAACCTCGCAAGAATCGGGCGCTGAACAACTCTGGATTCGGAGATAGGAAATCGCCGGAGAGGGGCGATTTTCGTAGAGAGATGATGGGAAATAAGACGTGTGTGTAATCAGGAGGAAACCGTCATGATATATATATATATATATATATATATATATATATATTCTTGTAACCGTCAAGGACTTAATTGCAAAAAAACAATTACCATAAGGTCCAAAAATAAATACACCCATCACCCTGAGGTTAAAACCTCTAATTTCTCCCAAAACCCCCGCTGCCTCGCCTCGCCTCGCCACGCCCCGGACCGGGACGGGACGGGCGCGCATGTGTGGAGAATTCTCTCCTCCTCTCTTTCCACCTATAAAGTGACAAGTGAATAGTATGTTTATCAACATCCTTCAACTTTTTAGCTTTACCAATGTGGGACTAAAAAGTGAGGTGAGCACATGACACATGGGGCAATAGTTCTCATCTTCATCTCAACATTGGATTTTTTCAATTGTGTTATTCATGGGCCTAGCCCAAACTCAATAATCCAACAAAAAGTACCCGCTTTTACTTTCTCGGATGGTTTTCCAAACTTCCAAAAACGATTTGTTGAGTTTGGAGTTACGTATCAAGCTTGACTTTAAAAGCTCCAAGACAACCTTTTGTTAAACCAGTACAATAAATGACCAAGTTTCATGAGAGTGGAACTTTTCATCTAGTGAAGGAATACCCAATTTGGAATAAATAATGTGGGAATTTGTTCAAGAATCAAGATGATATAAATGTTAGTGTTCACCTTGGACGTCCAAGGTATTATACTATTATTATTATTTGTTATTTCAACCTCCAAGTTATTATCAAAATTCTAGCAAGTTGCTCAATTATTAGCATATGGGTTGTTGCTTGCATAGTTGCATTGACTTGTGATTAAATTATACTCTAATTTCGAGATTGGGTACTCTTGTCAAAGAATATTCAACCCACAGCCCACAGGAAAGATGTATGTTTTTCTTCCTACTTGTCTAGTATTTGTTTCAAGAAGTAATTCACTGGCATGTGCACAAAGAAGTTACTTCTAAATAAAATAAAATTAGCCAAGTATGGTTTGAGATCATACCGGTAGATCTCAAGATCGACCCACAAGGCGTTTCGGGTTATGATCGTGAGATTATTTCCACATGTTCACGGTTCAAAGCCTTACTTTTTTTCTTTAAAAAAATAACAATGATTGTTGAGGGATTACACCTCTTATCATACTCAGTGAGTCAGTGTTACAAAACGTATTAAAATATGCGTTCGAAAGTTTTGTTCATCAAAGGAAAAAAAAGGAAAATTTTTCAAAATACTTTTTTTTTCAAAAAAATTGCCAAAATAAACCTCCATTAAAAGTAATTTCCAAACTAGACCCGTTGTCACCACGTGGTGACACGTGGCGGCGGCGGGTTTTGTTTTTTTGTGCATAGAGAACTCGGCATCACCAGTGTCGAGTTCATCTTTTGAGAACTCGACACTGGTGATGCCAAGTTTAACTTTGGTTTTTTATTGTCCAACACTTGAAATTCACTTAGGATGTGACACTTGATAGAACTCGGCACTGGTGATGCCGAGTTCAACTTTGGTAGAACTCGGCATGGGTGATGTCGAGTTCCACTTTGGTAGAACTCGGCATGGGTGATGCCGAGTTCAACTTGGCTTTTTATTGGCCAACACTTAACAATTTTTACTGATGTGATTCAAATAGAACTCGACACTGAGAGTGTCGAGTTCTATATAAGAAACTGTTCTCCTGGCGCTCAGATCGTGCATGAGGCGATTGAGGCGCCAGGAGAACAGTTACTTAAATAGAACTCGGCACTAAGAGTGTCGAGTTCTAAAGGAAGAACTAGGCGTTACTAACGCCGAGTTCACTTAAAAAAAAGTGAACTCGGCGTTACCAACGCCGAGTTCCGTCGGGCTATAAAAGCAGCCCGACCCCCCCCCCCCACTCCCCATCCGCCGAGTTCCGAGTTTTTAAGGTTAGGGTTTCGATTTTTTTCATTTTCCACCGTTTTCTTGCCTTTTTTATCTATTAGGATGATATACATTGTTGTTTTATGTATGATTGTAGTGTTTTTGTTGATTTAGGAACCCGTTTTGGTGGAAACTCGAATTCGATTTTGGGTTTTTAGGCAAAACGTTTTATTTCTTGTTTGATAGTTGATTATTGAATTTAGTTTTGTTGATTATAGGTCTACGGTAGTCATCTTAAAAATAGTTGAATTTAAGTACTATTATTGTGATTAAAAATAGATTTTATGTTGTTATTTAGGTTTGAATGTATGTTAATTTGAATGAATGTAAACTTAAAAGTGATTTATTTGAGTTTAAATGTATGTGAGTTTGAATGTATGTTAGAATTGAATTTTGTAGTATTGTTAGTTTGTTCTACCGTGCAGGTTTAAATTTACCAATTTAAGAAATATAGGAGATCTTTTGTCAAAAATTTTAAAAAAATTATGACATGATTCGTAATGTTGTTTATTGTAGTTGGTTTTATTGGAGAGATTATTCGACGTTTACAACCGTTTGCTACTACACTCGATTGAGGTAATTTCTAAAACATTAGAGTATTCTCAACTTTTTAAGTAGTTACTAATGAAGAACAACCATCTCACTTGTTAACGTGTTATGTACAGATGGAGTTTGGTGGTTCTAGTACTGGTTCAGTTGGAGGTAGCTACGCTTCACTGGGTCCGGTAGACAGATCGGTGTTGGTTTTACAGGCCAACCACAAGTCTGACTTGTTCAAAGATTTTGTAAGTATTTTACGTTTTCAAGTTAAATATTTGCACGTGAATTTCAATATTCTGACATTTCTCTAAATTTATGCAGAAGGATGTTGATGGTGTAAAATGCGTTGAGCATGTATCGAAGCTCAACGAATGGCAGATCACTGATGAGAAAATGTTGTTTCTGCTAGATATGGCAGGGTTTGACATAGTCATTCAGTTGGGCCGAGTTCAGTTGGATCATACCTTACTGGGGGCGATGGTCGAGCGTTGGAGACCGGAGACTCATTCATTTCACCTGCGACATGGTGAGATCACGTGCACCTTGCGTGACATCTCGATGATTACCGGCTTGCGGGTAGATGGTTTGCCGGTGTGTGAGTCGCAGGAGTACGTTTGGTCAACTGGATATCTTCGAGGACGACAACTGGATAGAGAATTTGGTAATTGAACACTCATTCTTCGATGCTGCGAACAATTTGGAACGGAGTGATTGGCATACGGAAGATGGTCGTTCTTTCTGGGATAAACGAATTTTCCCAACGAAAGATGATTTGGTTCATGCTCTGCAATCGTGGGACATTAAAAAGTTTGTTCAGTATTCAGTTGTGGTTTCTTCAACGAAACGGTATACTGTTCATTGTATTCGTCGTGATGAAGATAACTGCAAATGGCGTCTACATGCGTCTGTTCCAAAAGGTTGCAGATATTTTCAAGTTAAAACATACGACGCCGAGCACACTTGTTCCAATCCGATATTGCTAAACGACAACAAACAATGCAGTGCTAATTTTGTATGCGACTTGATAATGCCATCTGTTAGAACTAAGTTCACAATTACTCCTGCTGAAATAATGGAAAGGGTGAAGACTAAATACTCACTTGAAATTGGTTACGCTAAAGCATGGCATGCTAGGCAAAAAACGTTGAACCGAATATATGGTGCCGAAGAAGACAATTTTAAAGATTTGCGAAGGTTCGGCACAGTTCTCTGTCAGAACAATGAAGGATCTGTTGTCAAAATAGAGTCTGTCCAGGTAAATTCAGACTAGATGTTTAAGCGTGTGTTTTGGGCGTTCGGGCTTTCAATTAGTGGGTTTCATTATTGTAGACCCGTTGTCAGCGTGGATGGAACGCACCTCTATAGCAAATATAGAGGTTTATTGCTAATTGTTGTGGGCACGGATGCAAACAACGGAATTTTCCCTTTCGCATTTGCTGTTGTAGAGAGCGAGAATACAGAGTCGTGGACGTGGTTCCTTCATTTGCTGGCAAGTAGAGTTACAAGGCGACCCGATTTGTGTATTATCACCGACAGATTTTCGGGAATAAATGCTTGTGTGCGAGCCGCATTTCCACCTTCGGAGGGGCATGCACATCGATTCTGTCTTCGACACATGAAAGCAAATGTTGCTAAACATCGAAATTGCATGGAAAGATGGGGACAAATCAAGTTTTACGAAGCGGATAAAACTCATTCATTTATGAAATTTGAAGATTTAATGAAGGCTATTGCAGAGGAACATAAACCGATATACGAGTGGATTCAACATCAAGGTCCTTTAGAAAGATGGACTTGTTGTCACGACGGGGGTCGACGTTTTGGATGTATGATAACAAACATGTCAGAAAGCTTCAACAATGTCTTACGAGGGGCACGCAGTATGCCAATTACAACCATGATTTTGATGACGTTTCTCCGCTTGAACAAATTCTTTGTTAAAAGAAGGGACGTCGTCGAGTCGTGGAATGAAACATATGTACCGACAGTCTACACCGTGGTGACGACAAACAACAATCTGGCCAGAACACATACAGTAACTCGGTACCACCAGCTGATGTACCAGGTTGAAGCCAATGACCAGAAAAAATACCTCGTGAAATTTGAAGAAGGAGTTATTACTTGCACTTGTGGATACATAATTGCAATGCACGTCCCATGTTCACATGTACTAGCAGTTTGCAGTGGAAGACATGCAAATGTCAACACTTCACATTTGATGTCCCCGTATTATGAGGGTCAAATGTACAGGGAGGCGTACAAACCGATATTTGTCCCAATTCCTGATGTGAGGTATTGGCCAGATCGAGGCAACATCACAATGAAGTCTCCCCAAACCAAAAGACCTCCCGGTCGGCCTAAATCAACGCGAATCCGAAACGAGATGGACGAACACTCTGGAAGAAAGGTAAGGTGTGGGAGATGCGGCGGTATAGGGCATAACCGAAAGCGATGCAATGAACCTATATAGCAAAATATTTTGTATGTGAGACGAATGAATGTAAGAGTTGATGTATTGTAAGACTTGTAATGTATTTGTAATGTATTTTGTTATGACTTGAATGAATGTACGAAGACTTAAATCCTTTTTAAGAGTTGATTAATTGTAAGACGAATGAATGTAATGTATTTTTTAGGACCGCAGATTTGCCTACTTCAGCCTATTAAACTCACTTTTTTTCCTTTAGAACTCGACACTCTCAGTACCGAGTTCTATTTAAGTAACTGTTCTCCTGACAATCAATCTCATACACGACCTGATTGTCAGGAGAACAATTTCTTAAATAGAACTCGGCACTTTAAGTGCCGAGTTCTATTTGAATCACCTCAGAAAAAAAATGTCGAAGTGTTGGCCAATAAAAAACCAAATAGAACTCGGCATCACACATGCCGAGTTCTACCAAAGTTGAACTCGGCATCACCCATGCCGAGTTCTACCAAAGTTGAACTCGGCATCACCAGTGCCGAGTTCTCAAAAGATGAACTCGGCACTGGTGATGTCGAGTTCTCTATGCACAAAAAAACAAAACCCACCGCCGTCACATGTCACCACGTGGTGGCAGCGGGTCTAGTTTGGAAATTACTTTTAATGGAGGTTTATTTTGGAATTTTTTTTAAAAAAAAATTTATTTTGAAAAATTTTCCGAAAAAAAAGATCAAGTGTTGCCAAGATTTGATTAGCTAAGGTTGTACTTATCCTATACTTCGTTTCTGCTGCAATTTATCCTCTACTTATTTTTGCTTAAATATCCTCATACTAGTCATATTTGCTCAAATAACTTCGTTGTGCGACAATTTCAACAGATACCCCCATTACCCCTCCTTGTTACGTTGTTCGACTTCGATAACTTTTCTTGAGTTTTTTTTCTTACTTCAATCCCTTTCAGTTAACTAACTTCAAGAAATTATTATATATACTAGCCCATATACAAAAAAATAACGTATATTTAATTAGTTTAATTGGAGTCAAGTCAATTTTATCCCTTTGGATTTCGACCGTACTTTGAGTATTTTTGCTATATTTCGAAGACCTTATGTAATTCCAACCCCCTGGATTTTGAAATTCAGCATGGTTTGTAAATATTTTTCGATTCTGACATTATATTGTTAATATTTTTGCATTCTGACCACCGTGAATATTAGCTTTTTTGAATTTCGACCCCTAAAAATTTATTGTTATCAATAATTAGATTTACATATGAAAATTTGATTACGTTGAGATATCCTTACAAATTCCGACCCCTCTAGCATAAAGTCCTAGCACCGTCCCTTTTTGGAGGTGTAATTAGATTATAATATTACACTGTTGATTACAATGAAATAAACATGCCCAAAAGTTTTATCTTACTATTTACTAATTCTCTACCAAACCATTGAATTCTACATTCTAGATCTTTCTGCAAAATATGATAAACATGAAGATGTCCACAAAGTCAAAACCTAATATGAATGTTTAAAGTTTAAACAAAGACTTGCGGTTCATAAAAGAGAAAATAAGATGGTTATGTATGTTAAAGGACTACCACAAATAGTGCATGCAAGAAAATAGTCAAACTTACAATAACCAAAAAATTACAAAAATCTGACTTGCATGAGGACATCTCAGCAAAAAACCCAATTAATTTCTTTGTCAATAGAATTGCTGTCGATCTATATGATAACATATCTTTTAACTAAATTATTCCCAATTGGTACGCAAATATCTTTTACATTAATCCATACAGTTGTTGTAAATTAACTACCATTACCTGGAACATGATCACGGGAAACTTTGATGATTGGTGATAAATAAATTAGAAAGCCAGAAGTTAGTATATGTTAGTCAGAGCAACATGTGAGCTGTCTCACTTGATCCAATCCACTGCAACCACATGCAATCAATGGTGGGTGTTGCACAGACCACCGACACATGTGCATCTGTTACTCATCCACAAAATGACAAGTTTGTTTTAAAATAATTGAGATTTTTGTTTGAGTGCACTTGTAAAAGATACTTATTGCACCTTTGCTCTGTCAAGTTTTTTTATTGTTCCAAAACACTTGCACACGACCTATTTCTTTGGTGCACTCCAATTGGGATTAATGTTGGCTTGGGCGGAGGATGTCAATGTGAAATGTCGGTTGATGTGGCTTGTTCCTGGACTTCTTCATTTTCGGTGGAATCATCTTCGTCACCTTCAATTACTTGCTTTTTGGAATGCATCTGTTTGTGTGTATATTTGTAGATGACGATCCTCGATGATTTGAAGAGATTGTTGTCGAGTTTGATGTTGAAATGATCGTTGATCAACCGAATAATCACTGGGAAGGGAAGAAAGTTTAATTTCCATTGATCCATATAGCACATATGGTTGATGTTAAAAAAAGGTCAATTGGTGCGCGTTCCAGTGGAAAAATTAAAGAGACATTTCATCATTTGATGACCGAGCTCATCTTGATGACCTTTGCGCACAAAAAGATTGGAAGAAATAAAGTGACAAAGGATGCAACCAAGGATCATTAGATGAGAAATGATGAGCTTTTCACCACGAGGCATGATCGGTTGTGTCACCTCCAAGAATTGATCCATTGAGCCACAAACCTCCTCTCAAGAGAGGTCATAGATGTCATCTCCAATGTCAGGAAGTCTGGTGATCTCCGAGAGAATAAATGGGGTGAGAGTGAAGGAGATGAAATTTACTTGAGTTGTAGGAGTTTTTTGGGTACCATTAAGGGTTTTGGTCTCACGGAGGTTTACAAAGAATTGACAACAAGCTTCAACAGAGAAATGGACCGAAAGTTTGTGGTGAAAAAAAATCTCCAATATGATCAACGATGAGATAGGTAGGGATACCAATCCACTCAAAATCCTTGATGATGATTTTCCATTTCGGAATCGGAATAACACAACTATAAGAATAGTAGTGATCCTCAGCTTTTCGGTTGTAGAAAATGGCATCTTTGTAAGGACAAAGATAAGCGTTGATAGGTTCGTCCACCAGAGATGCTGAAGAGGATGGGATATCGAGATTGAGTCACTTCTTCGATGGGGGAATGTGTTTCTTTTCTTTCATCGTCGCCAGGTTCTTTGTCGGTTCCACCATTTTTATTGACGTAAAAGTTTTCATGGACTCATAGGATGTTGGTTTTTTGGCCTTAATCTATGTTTTGATGATTTAATCAACCTAATCTTAATTATAATCAATGTAGAGTAGCACACATATTGTATTGCATATATATTGCTTTGTGCTAACTTCTACAGGTGATCAAGACTCAAGAAAGAAAGGATTCAAGTCAAGACATGTAATCAAACTCAATTGAAGACATGTAATTTGAATTTCTTTTGAGTCTTAGGAACATTGTGTAAATTGAGCATACTTAAGCTAAAACCTACTCAAACACACACTAGGTTCCTTATAGAAGTCACACAAAATTTCATATAATTTGGACTTCAATAGATCACCTAAACTTTGACCAGAAAACACTAAACACTTAACTTGAACTGTCTGCCCACATTCGGTAGACTGAAACAAACCGTTCGGTCGACCGAGTGATCAATTACCTAGTTAGTGTTTTACTGCCAAGTTTTGGTCGACCGTCTAGACCTTTTCAGTCAACCGAGTTAACACAATTTTCCGACCATTTGTTTTGTCGTTTTATACCATCGGTCGTATTCATATTTTTTCAAATACCCCAAAAATACATTTTCCTATCGGTCGACAGAGGCCCTTGTTCGATCAATCGAACTTAAGATATCTCAACAAACCCAAACTGCATGTTGGTTTTCGGTCGACGGTGGACCTTGTTTCGGTGGACTGAATTTGATCTTGTTTGTCAACCCCGTAGAGCCTGTTATGAATCGGTCGACCGAACCCTATTCGGCGTTTGACCGACCACTTAAGTGAACTTAAGTAATAGTCAGAATTCTATTTTGTGTATCTTACACTACCTTTACCCAATTCATCCCCAATGGCTATAATTGTCTTGGAGCTTATAAATAGAGTTGTAAAACACATTTTAACACAACTCTCTCACTCCATATTGTACAATACATTAGAGAGAAAACTCCAAACACTCCAAGCCTCAAACCTTCCACACTTTAGTCTTAAATCCTATTCTCAGTCAAGTGTGCTCAAGATTAGAGAGTGTTGTTCCACTCAATCATTGTCAAAGAAGCAAGGGTCTTGGTGAAAGACCAAGACAAGAGTATAGACTTCGGTGAGAGCCCGAAGTGTCCCTCTTGGATTGTGAGAGGAGGAGCCAAGCTCTACGAGGTTTGTTCGCGAGTTTGAAGATTGTAAAGGCGTTCTCTCCCGGCCCGGAATGGGGAGTGGTTAGTGAAGTCGTGAGCAAAGCTCTGTGATCTAAGCAGAGCTTGAAAGAGAGGAATAGGATTCAGGTGGGGTGCGGAACCTCTATAAATTCCCCGTCTCATTGTGGTTTGCTTTATTTCCTTCCATTTACCTTGCTTGCTTGTTTATTTGTTTTAATTCCGCTGCATATACTTGATCGATTAAAAAAGTAGGTAATTAGCTTAAAAGTGATTAGAATAAGAGACCCTTATGATCCTACATTTGGTATCAGAGCCTTGTTATCTAATTTCATTACTTAACCATAATTTTAGCATGGACGAAATTGCATCCACATCTTATGATTCATCTAGACCACCCTATTTTGATGGAACAAACTTTTGTTCATGGAAAGATAAAATGAAAACGTTTTTATCCATGAATTTAAACATGTGGTCCATGATTCAAACTCCATATGCAATACCTAAGTATGATTTTAAACAATGGAGTTCAGAAGATGAAAAACAAGCCTCTTCAAATGCTAAAGCCATGAATGTGTTATATTGTGCACTTGTAAGTGAACTTTTTAATGTGATTTGCTCTTGTGAAAGTGCACATTATATTTGGCAAAGACTTGAAGATCATTTTCGCAACACTTCACTAAACTCAAGTGAAGATGAATCAACATTAATGGGTGAAACTCAAGAAAGATGGGACAAGAACACCTCCACATCTTACTCCTCATCAAGCTCATCCAAAGGAGAAGTTGCCCAAAAGAGCTACATGACATTAGAGGGGGACGAAATCGAGGTATCCTCTAGATCTAGCATTAGTTCTAGTTGTAGTTCAACTAATGGTACATATTCTTTTAAAGAACTACAACATGCATTTCAGATAACCAAAGTCTCACAGATCGATCATAGATCAGAGTTCAAAGAAATTTTCAAAAGTCTGCAACGGTCGTCTGATTCAAAATTGGATAAACGGATCTAACGATCTGATCTATTTAATCCATAAAAGGGAAAAGATTCAAAACTTCACCCAACATATCTTGTCAACTGAGAAATATTCAGACGTCTGATATGGGGAGTCCAGTAACTTCTTTGAAGTCTCTGTCGGATAGCAAACAGTGTACAGAATACGATTTTGTCGACCGAACAGGATGTGTTACTAAACTTATTATCCCTTACCCCTTCCATTGAGACATAACCCTTTCCTTTCTTTCAGCCCTCTCCATCACGTTTATTCCTTTAAGCCCCATCTCCCTCCCTCCCCATCATCCCTCCAATGGCCTCCAAGTCCTCTTTATCCCACTTCTCCACTGAGCCTGAGAGCTCCTGGAACAACAAACCTATCGTCGAACCCTTTCCTCGCTGCGACTGTGGCTTGACATGCAAGTTTCACACATTAAAACAACAGAGGCCTTACGACTGTCGATTTGTTCGTTGTTCAAACTATTGGTGGGAAGACAAGAGGAAATGTTCAACCTTTCTATGGCTAGGTTTTTTTGAGGCGCTGAGTGATGGATGCCTATCACCTGAGCAGCTCCAGGAGGCAGGCATGGATAGTTTAAGTGTGATTGAAAGTAAGGTTGACAACCTTAACAAAGATATATTGGAGGTACACGCATCTATTGTTCAATGCAGAGTTTCATTACTAAGTTGGTTGTTATTCACAAAATTATGTTTGTTGTCGTTGTATGGTTTTTTGTGTGTGCAAGGATGATGTAATTTGTGTTTGGTCAGTCAAGGTGTGTGGTTTGGTTCATCTTTTTTGTGTTCTAATGAAGTGGTTGTTGTAGTTTGGGTTAATGAAAGTGAATGTTATGGATGTTTGACCTTTGATGGTTTTGGATGTTATGTTTGCCTGTGATGTGTTTCGGTCTACCGTTAGAATGATGGTAGACCGAAGTGGACGTCTGAAGCGTATTCGATCGTCTTTTGTGGGGTCTAGTGAACCCCAACAACGCTTTGTGGACCTATATTTTGGTCTACCGTTAGCAAGGTATTAGTTTGTTATACATAACATGTGATGGAAAATGTGATATGTCAAAAAAATATCATTGCCTCTCTTAACTTGAGCGATGATATTGATGAGTCCCTTGATAAAGCGAAATTTTACTGAATTGCTATTCGTGGCCGGAAAACTACTAAAATCGCCCGAATGAATTACCATTTTGTCATTCTCTCATTTCTACTCATATATCTCGACATTTCACTCTCCTATGACCCCTCTCTCTTCATCTTCCTCTTATAATCATAAAAAAACAATATTTCGGAGGTTAGGAAATGAGTCAACGGACGTCTTGGTGTACTCGGATCTGGTAAAATGTCCAACTTCTTTTTAATAAAAAGATAAAAAATAAAAAAGCGGAGCCCCCCATGGGGCAGGCGTCTGGCTAAGACGCCCACTCCCTTGTGGGAGACGTCTGGCTTAGAAGCCCCTATTTGTTTTAATAAAAAAATAAAAAATTATACGGTGTGTTATCTCAAATTATTTCAGGTTCTGTTCCAAGTTTTTTTGGTAATTATACAGGTTGGATTACAATGAGTTTTTTTGCAAGTTCTGAAGATTCAAAAAATTTCAGATCCAAATATCACCTCGACAGATCATTCGGGGGTCTCGATCACCAGGGAGCGAGTGACATTCCACCTCGCCGGTGAGCAAGCATTTGATTTTACATTTTATATGATGTATTGCAATACGTGTGGTAAAATATTAAAATCAAATACGTCGTGATTATGGCATGGTTAGAATAATCAATAAATTTATATGAGATGTAAATATATTATCGGTATAATGTTTGACATATTATAGTGTGGTTCGTAACCTCAAAGATCAGATTTCGATATTAATCCAAAATTTGACAAAGGCATAAATTGGTTAAACCGGTCGACCATTTGACAAACTTGGTTCAACCGAAATCAGGGACTTTACCTGGTTGCAAATCCGTCGACCGTTTGGCAAACGTGGTTGGACTGAAATCAAGAATTTTCTTGATTGATAGACGGTCGACTGTTTGGACATGTCGCTCGACCGAAACCAAGGATTTGGTCATGATAAATCAATAGACCGGTTGGACGTGTTGTTCAACCGAAATTGACGATTTGCAGCCAATCGGTCGAATGGTTGACTATTTTGGTAGACCGTTTGCGTACGGTTTTGTTTGAATTAATAAGAGAAATTCTTTGATCGTGGGTGAAATTATTCCAATTCGGTCAAAGAATGTTAAGGGATGATTACGTGTTGATATATGATTGGATTAGAGGAGCGATTAACAAGGAATCATGTGCAAGTGGGTTGCACATGAATAGGTTTTTGAGGAGGTCCTATAAATAGGACCCTCCTCTCCTCATTGTTAATATATGGATGCAAAATTCTCCTATCCATATTTCTCCACCAAATCCATGCGAAAAATCCCTTGTTAGTTGAGTTTTTGAGAGATTAAAATTCTTAGGAGCATCAAATGGCTAATTAGTTAGATTCTAATCTTAATTAACAGATTGATTGGCTAGTTTCGATCTCTCTAGTCTTGTTTAGAGTTTGGTGAACACTTGAAGGATTTATGAGGTAATTCAAGTGCATTGCGACTCCAGATCTTCAAAAAGATTTTAGAAAACCTTTTGAGTATGATTTTCTTCTATACAATTTAATAGTTATGTAGCATACACATATTAAAATATATAGTCTATGTTGTGTACATGAAAATTATTGAAAATATGAAAATCGATCCTAAATGATTGTTAATGTTTTTTAAAATTATACACAAATATATAGGGCATGAAATCCAATAATGGTATCAGAGCTTTTCATTCATATTTTTTATGATTACACTATTTTAAATATTTAGTTTGCATCTCTTAATTGAATGATTCAATTTTTGCCCCCTTTCGAGTCCTTTTTTATTTTTGATGGATGCATCAAATTATAATTATGGATTTTTTATGTTTATCATTTTCCTACATTAGTTTGAAATGTTAGAAAATTTTAACCATTAAAATAAATGTATTAATTCTTATTTTAATATGAAACACAGAAAATCGGAAAAATAGGACTGTTTTGTCGATTTTGATTTTAATTTTTCTTTAAGAGTTTTAAATCTTTTAAAACATGTCATATGATTATTAAAATCAAGTTTTAGAGTTTTATCTAATTTTGTAATTTTTTTGTTTATTTTAAATGACTATTTTACTTGAAATCAACAATACAAAAATGTGCAAATAAGTTTATTTTACCTTGAAATGTTCATGGGGATTCCGGTAAACTTCGGTTCAAATATTTATATATGTTGAACTATGGATGCATGAATCATTTTAATGGATTTCAAATAATTTTGAATTATTCAATTGTGAGATGAAGGTTCAATTAAATAGGGTAAAATATCATATGTACATATTGTTGCACCGGTTCAGTTTTGCAGGAATGAGTAAGTTTATATGTTCCAATTGAAGACGCATGTGATTGAAGGATATGTATATGTCATTGTTATTATTATTATTATTATTATTATTATTATTATTATTATCACAAGGTCTTATGTGTATGTAAAAGTCAATTATTTATGTATATGCATGCATATGAGAGGACTTTTATATATAGAACTTGCATTAGACAATTTTTAAATTTGAGAGATGCGTGTTTATATTTTGCAATATTTACGTCCATGGTGCAAGAAGAAGGTGCGAAGAATGCGCGAACGTCGAGGACGCTGGAGCATATAAACTTACACCACTGTGTGAATTGATTTATTTTATGTTTGTGTGCTTGACATGTATGTGATTGAATGAATGATTAGGATAGGTATAAATGTATGCTTGCCTGACCACCTAAATTCTAAAATCACATGTAAAATGTTTAATTGTGCAAACCAAAAATTAAGAAGTTCTTTTGTTCTTTCTTATTTCATCCACTAGAAGTCATCGATCGAGGGATATTCTACTCGCCCTTAGCGGGAGATAGCTTCCTCCATCTTTGGAAATAGTGAGAGATATAAGGATATTTATTGTTGTGCCATGAATAAGTACATGAAGTGACTTTCACCCTTAGTGAACACTAAGTGTATTTGTTCATGAATACAATAGACAATCGTATCTCAAATCAAATGAAATAAGTTTTCTTAACAAAACCCGGAGCCCTTGATCAGTTTTGAGAAATGAAGTTTTCTTAGGAGGATTGGAAAAATTCCCTCTAATTAAAACGACGAGAATCATAAGAGTTTGAAAAACGTAAAAGTTTGCAAATTTTCAAAATGGTTATGATAAGAAAAAGTTTCTCATCTTGAATTTGTGACATATTTGATGGCCCTTAGCTAGTCTATGTTATAAATGATAGGATCTTGTATTACTGTATTTGTGGACATATTTATTTATTTACGGTACAAATTTTTAAAAACATTAAATTGACAAGAAAACCCTTATAAATTATTTTGTAGAAATATCGAACATTCAACCTATTATGCAATCTATGATTGAAAAACATTCATTCGCTAATGATGGCTCCAACTTCAATAGCTGGCAACTCAAGCTTTACATCGTGTTGAAGTTTAAAAACTGATCTCATATTTTGGATGGTCAAATCTCAAAATTAAATGAGAAGGCAACCGATGCTGAGAAAGGTGCTACAACAAAGTGGGAAGACCAAGAGAATCAAGTTCACGGTCTAATGTTAGCCTCCATGGGTGACTCACTTTAAGCGAAATACTTGGACTCAAAACCCAAGAAGACCATGGAAGCTCTCACGAAGATGTTTATGGATAGTGCTCAAAAGGAGCGTTACATGACCACCATAGTAGTCACAATGTGACACATGGCGGAGGGAATATCTGTGTCCATGCATTTTCTCACGATGTAAGTATATCTTGAGAAGTTGGAAAAACTCTCTTCTCTGATGCCGAATGACATTGCGAAAGATTTGATTCTTGACTCTCTAGCCCCATCCTATAAGGATTTCATCATGCATTACCATGTGCGTGAGAAAGGGGTGATGGGGTGAGTCTTGAGGAGCTTCATAACACTCTCAAAATGACTGAAGTTGATATGGGCAAAGGTAGGACAAGAATGTCCTAGCCATCCATGCTGGAAGTCGAAAGATCACCAATAATAAAGCAAAAGGCAAATTCAGCTCAAAGATGTCAATCAAGGGCAAGGGAGTAGGAGGTGATCATGCAGGTGCCTTGAAGGGGAATTCTTCGAAATCTCCAACTCCCAACCAGGAGTGTTTTCACTGCGTTGAAAAAGGACCCATCGGCCTAATTGCCCCCAAGTACAAGGAAGACATTGACAATGGAGTGATTGAGCATAAGCACCTTAAAAAGGCCAAATGTATATTTGTTATTGAAATAAATTTAGCCACCTCTGCCCATGATTGGGTGATACTGGATTTTATACTCACATAGTTTCTAATGTGCAAAAACTAAAGGATAGGAAGGACCTCACAAGAGGAGAGATGATTCTGAAGGTTGGAAATGGTTCAAGCTTGGAAAAAATTCCAGACCGGATGCACACCCCTAGTCTCTTATGCTTTAAGCGTGGCAAGTCGTCACCAAACCAACGCAGGTCCTGACAATTGGACTGTGGTCAAGAATATTCTAAGATACCTTAGTCGGACAAAAGAAAAGTTTCATGTTTATGGAGGACAAAAGGAATTAGTAGCCGAGGGCTACTCGGATGCGAGTTTCATGAGTGATCCAGACGATAGGAGGTCTCAATCAAGATATGTCTTTACTCTGAATGGTGGAGTCGTAAGTTGGCGTAGTTGGAAGCAGACCATTACGACCGACTCAACCACTGTTTTTGATGTGATGGTTGTCGCTGAAGCGAGCAAGGAAGGAGTGTAGATCAAGAAGTTTCTTGAAGAGCTTCGAGTAGTCTCATCGAGTGAAGGACCGATAGAGCTATTTTGCGACAATAGTGCATTTATCTCGCAAATCAGGGATCCTAAATCACATCACAAGGTGAAGTACAAGGATTACAAATATTTTGACAACCATGATTTCATCGACGAAGACAAAATAAATTTATTATGGTAGACACGAACAAAAACACAACTGATCCATTCACCAAACCTTTATCCCAAGCCAAAGGCAAAATGCATTTCGAGTTGATCGGTTTGAAGAACCATGTAGAGTGGCTTGATGAGTGATATGAAAGGGTTACCCTAGTTATTATAGTTTTACACGATGAGAATGTATGTGAATATATATTACAAAGATGACACAATTCTACTTTGTATAATATTCTCAATATCATGAGGCAAGAGATAGACACATGTGATATTACATATCACTAAATGGGTCATGTTTAGTTTGAGTGAGCAAAACATCTTTGTTATTTGGGTAACTATAATGTGTAGCTAGATATCGCTTATAGTTTATGATATAATATGTTTTATATCATTGCCGATATAACTTAGATCCTCCTATAGGTCGTACCGTAGAACTGGAAAACAAGAATTTGATTTTACATTTTATATGATGTATTGAGATACAAGTTGTAAAGTATTAAAATCAAATATGTCGTGATTATGGCATGGTTAGAATAATCAATAAATTTATATGAGATGTAAATATATTATGGGGTATAATGTTTGGCATCATACATGATAATATGTTGCATATTATAGTGTGATTCGTAACTTTATAAAATATAAATTTGCTAAAACCTTAAAGATCAGATTTTGTTGGATATTAATCCAAAATTTGATAAATGCATAAATCAGTTAAACTGGTCCACCGTTTGACAAACTTCGTTCGATCGAAATCAAGTACTTTACATGGTTACGAATCGGTCGACCGTCTGGCAAACGTGGTTCGACCGAAATCAAGAATGTTCTTGATTGATAAATGATTGAATGTTTCAAATAATTGTAAATGCACAACCACGTTGAAGCGGTGACAAATACAGGTCGATCCACTGGGAGGTGTGTCGACTTTGAATAGTTCGAAGGCGAGTGGGAAACAAGATGGGAGAAAATGTGTGATTACACTACACTAGACTAAGAATGCACAAACAATAAAAACTAAACCCCATAGGGGGTAGAGAAAAAAATGTGAATACGAAAATATGTGTATGTGTGTGTATTCAATTGTGCTTGTCACAACAAGTAGTACATGACAACCACAAAACTAAATCCAACTTTGCCTCCACATGAAAGAAGATAACTCAATATCATTAAAACATAGAAGACAATAATTGGAATGAAGCTAAATGAACTCATGCATAAAGACCAAACCCCACTATGTCTCCACATGAAATAAGATTTACACAATCATTAAAACATACAAGACATTAATTAAGGTGAGGGTAACAAGAGTACATGCAACAACAAGTCATGTTTCCTTTATCAACTACATCCTTATCCTCACCTCATCATTCCCCATAAAATAGGCCCACTAATCTAGGCATGAGCTAAGCTTCATTCAAGAGCATTAGCACATCAAAGATAAAGAGTGAAATCTAATTTGATGGTTATGGAAATCATATAAGGCTCAAAGGATTAGATACACTAGTGCAGAATGCACAATAGACGTCACCGAATAGACGTCAGATATAAAAACATCCGACGTCTATAGGTATAGACGTCAGATATTTGGTCATCCGACGTCTATAGGTTTGTAGAAACGTCGGTTTTTTAGTATAACTGACGTCTATACCTCCTGAAAGAAGCAAAATATTTTTTGTTTTTTTGGGATTTATTTCTTATAAGAATTTATGTGGATTTATTTTTTGGGATTTATTTCGTGTAAGAATTTATGTGGATTTACTTTTTAGGATTTATTTCGTGTAAGAATTTATGTGGATTTATTTTGTATAAGAATAATGTGAATTATTTCGATTGTTTTAAAAATAGTTAGATCAATGTAACTATCACATGCATGTGTGTTGTATACATGTGTGTGTATGGTCATATGTCTTGAAGTTTAGTCCCACATTGGAGAAAGTTTTTTGTTGGTGGAGTTGAAGTACTCCACAACTCCTTTACTTATAAATGGGAGTTTGGTACCACACTACAAAATACAAGTGAGACATATATATATATATATATATATATATATATATATATATATATATTTAATGGTCAAAAGATTGGCACTTGGGCAACTTGGGCCTAAGATGATTGTAATTATATTTTTTACTATTTACTCGTGTATAGACGTCGGATGTATTGAATGACCGACGTCTATAGGACGTATTTTTATTATTATTGTTATATAAATGTATAGACGTCGGATGTATGACGTGGCCAACGTCTATCAGTCGTACTGTATGTATAGACGTCGATCACCCCATATATCCAACGTCTATAAGCCGTAAAAGTTTAGTCCCACATCGACCAATTTTTTTGCTGCAGTGGTTGAAGTACTCTACCACTCCTACACAGGTGAATACGAACGAGATTGGTCACTTGGGCGACTTGGGTTTGCTCTACGTTATTATTGGTCAAAAGATGGGCACTTGGGCTTGATTACTGTAGAGGTTGGGTGCCTGTTATAGGCCGTATAACAAGCGTAATTTTTGTTGGTAAATTAAACGTATAATAGACGTCGACTATATATGACCGACGTCTATACACTGTACACTGTATAGACGTCGGTCGTATATAGCCGACATTTATACACAAGGGTATAGACGTCGGTGGAATATACGTCAGACACTTGGATGGCAAAAATCCGTCGTATATACCATTGTATATCCGACGTATATCACACTTTTTCCACTAGTGATAACACACACACACATAATACATTACATAATCACATCACATTCTTCTCCACCCCCCAAATGGGGATGGACCACTCACTAATCATTAAAATAACTATTATATTAAGATAAAAAAAACATGTTAACTAAGCCTACTAGATTTAATGAAAGGAAATTAAGCTAAGCATGCAAGAAACATGAACGAAGCAACATAACAAGAAAACTTTTTTTAATTTCAGACTCAAAATACAAGTAGAATCTCCCCACTCCTGTTTTTGCTTCAAGGCTTCACTTCAAGTAAAGAGAATGACCAATAAGCATGTAGTAGTATACAAAGGAGAATGAAGAGTTCTATTTATAGTCATAGAAAAAGGCAATCGGGGACAATCCCCCGATGTGGGACTAATGCACTACTAAACATAGACATAAAATACTTTAATACGTGACCAACCTAAACCTTATCGGATCCGGAGAAAAGCAGACCGCCAATTATCGGTCTTGGACTGCTAATTGGCGGTCTATATGGTCTGGATCCGGTCTGGTTTTGGAGTGTGGTTGTCTGGCTTGATTGATTCATGTCTGATGCACCCTAATCGGTTGCGTAGGTTGCGACCCGAATCCAATTTCCAAAATACTCCTCATGATGGGGTGGAGTTTCTTGATTTGCTCATTGGTCCTTTAGGTTTTACATTCGGGTCCCTCTCTCTTGCATCTCAGTCCATGAGTCTTGCAACTTAGTACTTTTTCTTTCTTTTAAGTCCTTTTATAGTCTCTTCTTCTCAAACATGTTTATTCCTGAAACTTCAACATAAAACTCGTTACGTAGCATTGCTTACGCTAAGAATAAAGGATATAAGACACAAATATATGCATGATATGCGGTCAATCAAATACCCCCACACCTAACTTTTGCTAATCCCAAGCAAAACAAAGAAATGGAAAAATGAATGAAAGGCAAAAGCATATGAAAAATAGGGAAATCCTAACTCACTTTCGTAGGAATCACGATTGCACTTAGCACGTGCAACAAGCCATTAAACCCCTTGTCGCCAAGGAAGAGGAGTGTTGTCTCCTAAGGGTTTTCAGCGGATACCCACAGAATCCAAACATTGATTCCACATTCAATCTAGCAACACGACTCATTGGACCTATTTTTGTCGATCATTGGACACGGTAATTCTGCGGGCCGACTCTATATATGTATCTAGTCCACACACCTAGCCTAATGAATCATTCATGCAAGTTAATTAAGGACTTAAGTGAAAGACATAAACAACCTTAACATCCTCAAGTGATACAAAGTGTAAAGTCCATTAATGTTCTTGTTTGCATTACCATTTTTTGTTTTTTCTTATACTAGTTGGTGTGTAATTCTCCCAAAGTCAGGTTTCGTACACCTTTCCCCACTTCTCCACATAGGGCAATTCCCTACCACCCGTGTAACGGGAGTTCGTCGGTGCATCCCAAGTCAAATGACTCGAAAGCACCATGCACAAAGTCCCCTCAGACCTAATTTCCTGAGAGATAGGAGTGATGCGAGAATATGGAACACCTACTCACTTCTTTCTTATCTACACATGAACCAAAACCCCTACACTTAATGTCTTACAAAGGGACTTAAAGGGTCATTGACTACAACAAAGTTCCTTTTATTAACAGACAAATTATTGACTCACTAGGTTCAGGGTGGACTTCTTTAATTGTTTGAGTACTGAAACCCTATGATAACTCGCCCCCCGAGGGAAGACCAGGGTTTATCCTTACGACTCAAAAAGACCTTAAGCAGGTGTATTAGATATCCTAGTGCATCATTTTCAAGACAATTTTGGGCGCTTTCTTTTTACTTTGCCTCTCAACGATTTTGCACATGTTAAACACACACAAAACTCACAAAACATTTTCTTTCGCAAACACATGAAGATTTTGAAAGAAATGTGAAAATTTAAAGCACAAGGTAAGCAAAAGAAGACAAGTCACCCAATGATCATGGCAATCAGATATATCGATATTAAATGCAACACACTAACATGACCCTTACAATGCACACAAAAGAAAACAAAATAACGCAAAAGAAAATGAGAAAGACTCGACTATGTAGACACGTAAACACCCCCCCCCCACACCTACTTCATGGATTATCCTCAACGAATGTGAGCATGATACTACATGGATTTATGTATGAAAAAGAAAAGATCTAACCAACATGAAGCACAAAGGGAAGTTCATGGTTATGTTGATGGACACAAACCCGAATTCCTTAAAACTTGTGAGATGCTATAGAAGGGATACAAATACGTGAAAGAAATGGGGCCCAAATACATAAGGGTTGGCGCCCACAACAATCGATGCTCACTCATGGAGTCTTTCTCGTTTTTTTGCATATATAACTAACAAAACTATGTACAAACATGAAATCTCAATCATCCATGCAGGTCATGAATGGTTGAGTGCGAGAGAGGTCCATGAAGGAACATGACCTCCTCGACTTCAGCTGGTGCCCTCTCCAAGTAAAGTTTGAGGTGTTATCCATTAACTTTGAACACGTCCCCATTCCCTGGGTTCAGGATGTCAACCACTCCATGAGAAAATACGATTTGAACAATAAAAGGGTCAGACCAACGACTGCGGAGCTTACCCGCAAACAGATGAAGCTGGGAATTGTAGAGCAACACCTTCTGCCCGACCCTAAACACCTTTCGCATAATCATGCGATCGTGAAACATCTTGGCTCGGGACTTATGAATTTTGGCATTTTCATACGCATCATTGCATAGCTCTTCCAATTCCACGATGTCGAGTTTACGTTGCACCCCTGCTTGATCATGATCCATATTCAGGTTCTTGATCGCCTAGAAAGCACGATGCTCAAGCTCGATGGGTAGATGGCAAGCCCTGTGGTACACTACCCGATATGGGGACATACCCGAATTGGTCTTATACGCGGTGCGGAAAGCCCACAGCACGTCATTCAACTTAGTCGACCAATCCTTCCTCGAGGAATTAACCATCTTCTCAAGGAATTGCTTTAATTGACGGTTTGAGACTTCCACTTGCTCACTAGTTTGCGGATGATATGGGGCGCAAGCTTGTGGGTGATTGAATATTTCCTCATAAGCACTTCAAAGGAGCAATTGCAGAAGTGGGTACCCCTATCGCTAATTATGGTACGAGGAGTACCAAATCGCGTAAAAATGTCCTTTAAGAATTTGGTGACCACCTTGCTGTCATTGGTCTTCATGGGGATAGCTTCAACCCACTTAGACACATAGTCAACGACCACCAGAATGTAAACATTCCCGAACGAATTCAGGAAAGGACCCATAAAGTCGATGCCCACACATCGAAGATGTCAATGACAAAGACATTTTGCAAAGACATCATATCACGTCGACTAATCCTGCCAGGGCGTTGGCACCTATAACATTGCTTATAAAATTCGTAAGCATAATTGAAAAGAGAGGGCCAATAGAATCCAGATTGGAGCACCATGGCGGTAGTCTTCTTTGCTCCAAAGTGTACTCCACAAGCCTCAGAGTGACATAATTGGAGCACACTTTGAAACTCATTATTTGGGACGCACCGCCTAAAAATTTGGTCAGAGTAGTATTTGAATAGGTAGGGGTCGTCCCAGTGAAAGAATCTGACATAAGATCTAAATTTGGTTTGGTTAGATTTTATCCAACCCACAGGAAGTTGCTCGGTCACGAGGTTGTTCACGATGTTGGCAAACTGATTAACATCATAACATGCATACATTTGTGTCTTATATCCGTTATCTTTCACTTAAACAATGCTATGTAACGATTTTAATGTTGAAGTTTTAGGAATAAGCATGTTTGAGGAGAAGAGGCATGATTGACATCATTTCATGCTTATATTTGTATCTTATATCCATTATCTTACACCTAAGCAATGCTACGTGACGAGTTTTATGTTTAGTTTTCAGGAATAAAGAGGTTTGAAGAGAAGAGCCATGAAAGGACCCAAAAGCAGGAAAAAGGACTTAATTGTGAGACCTGGGGACTAAGATGCAAGGGAGAAGGACCTGATCGTAAGACCAAAGAACCTAAGAGCAAACCAGGAAACTCCACACCATCATGGGGAGTATTTTGCCAATTCGATTCGGGTCGAAGCTCCAACAAACCAACCAGATGCATCCAAGACCAAGACACACAACAAGGAAGGCCCACAAACAAATCTAGACGGATCTGGATCATATAGGCCGCCAATTGGCGGTCTGGAACCGCCAATTGGCGGTCTGGATTGGCCCAGATCCACTTAATTTTCTCCTGGACTTGTATTAATGTGTGCTTAGTCTATTTTTGGTATTGGTTTAGTCCCACATCGGGGGATTGTCCCAGATTAGCTTTTTCCATGCTTATAAATAGAACTCTTCACCTCCCATTGTATCCATCTCTCTCTTTGGTGGCCACCTTCCCTACTAAGAGTGAAGCCTTGAAGCAAAACTCTGGTGGAGGAAGAGCTACTTGTAATTGAGTGAGTTAATAATAGAAGTTTTCCTTTAATTGTGTTGTTTCTCTCTTAGTTTAATTTCCTTCCATATGCATGTTTGCTTGTTTGTTTTGTTTTATGCTTCTTTAATATTTCTTGCTTGATTAGTATAACTTTCATTTCAGTATTATGCTTTCTTTTGCTAATATAGTTAGTGTAATGAGTAGTGAGTAGTTCCATCCCCATGGGGGGTGGAGTAGGTGTATGTACATGTTATGTAGTTGGTTTGAATGCTTAATATAAATGTTTTGTGTTAATATTAGTATGCTTGCTTGAATTATTAAGAACCTTACTTGATGGTTTCTGCCATAGCTAGGGTACATTCCATACTTGTCTAAGTGTCTTAATAACAACCTTGCATTGCTCATATTATTCACACAAGTTAGGGTTGTAATGATAGGTCTTGCCATAGTTAGGTACTTCTTATGCATTAACAACACTAACTAACTTGAGCTTATTGTATGCATTTCATACCACACTTATTTCATGTGCACACACACACTCCACCCCTTAGGGGTTTTCCATTTCTGTGATTTCATCTTTGGCATTTAGTTGATTAGCTTAGTGGTTTAGTTCATTTCAGCTTCTTAGTTTCCTAGTTTAGCATTGTAGTGTAGCTTAGTGTAACCAATCCTTTTCTCCTTTCTTTACCTCTCGCCTTCGCACAAACTAAGTGTCCACACACCTCCCAGTGGACGACCCGTATTTGCCACCGCTTTAACGCGGTCGTGCACTTGCGGTAGAAATATAAAACGATCAAACAAGTTTTTGGCACCGTTGCCGGGGAGGTGCTCTGTCCAGACCTTGGTTTGGACGATTCGAGGGGTTTTTAATTTTTTGTTTTCAGTTTTTCTTTGTTTCAGGGAACCACAAGATCACGGGGAGGCTACTGGTGAAGTTGTAGGAAGAGAAAACCTAAACAGACCGCCAATCAGCGGTTGAAGACCGCCAATTGGCGGCCTGGTGAGAGTTTCTTGCCTTGTAATTTTTTCTGGTAGTTAGTGTTCAAATTTGTGTTATCTGGGAGCCCTATTTTGCATGCTATGACTTCTGGTTTGCTCCCAGATCATTAATCACTCCCCCTTTAATCAACTTGGACCATAAAACTCAAAGCAAAAGATTAGACTTCTTGCCATCTAGGTCATGCACCATTGGTAGACCTTGCATGCATTTGTCTTTTCTTTGCTTTACATTTTGTCGTTGATTGCTGGCGTGAGGTACGTGCACCCACATCCCTCATTCATGCATGTTTATTTCATGCATTAGTTAGTAAGGTGCATCGGGACAAGAGTGAGAGAGCGTTTGATTGGAGCGATTGATTGCTAGATCTAGGATCAAATCGCTACTAAGGAGGGGCTGTCCCATAAAAGATAAGGTGGGGGATTTCATCACCCTTTCCTTGGCCCCAAAAACCACTCTTAATAAAGCCTTAACTAAAAGCAAGTAGACATTGGCCCTAAGGAATTCGGACGCACTAGGAGAGTAATCTAGTCGAGACCGTCATGACCTGATCGGCGTTGCCTACCTTGTCGATAGTAGGAGGTACTGGATCTCCGGATCTGGTATCACTTGCTGGGCATTGTGGTCCTCGTTGTAGGGAGGTGAGGCGTGTCGAGGCTAGTGACCTCGAAGTTAGGCGTCGTCTAGCTTAAGGACCCATTGCCTTACATTGTTTGAGTCGTGCTTGCTAGTTAGGCTTCTTCCTGATCCCACTACCCTCGCTAGCTCTAGGGATTCTTCCCTCCTCATCTGAGTCCTCTCCTCATCTATTCTCTACGTTTAGTCTCCTCCTCTAGTACACCTTCTGTTGTGTGTCGTTTAGAGTCAAGTCGAGCATTTCATGCGAGGTTGGGCTCGTTCTGGTGAGAGCGCTCGACTCGAGAGAGTGCTTATTTCTGAGATGGAAGATCTTGGTGGTCGACCATCTCCGCCTCGTGCTCCTTTGGAGCAAGAGGCCGAGTCGTCTCGTGGTGGCGAGGGAGACCGGGTTCCATACATGGACTACCTCGGTCCATTCCCACCACCACGTAGACCTCCTTCTCCTCCTCCTCCTCTGACTCGAGAGGAAGGGAGATTCGGTCAGGATCGAGTTCTAGGTGCACCACCACCTTTAGCTCGACAGGATAGGCCGATGACGTTGTGGGAGCGGACCCATCCTGTTCGGGCCGCGCAGCCTTCTTGCATAGTTGTTCCCCCTGCTCGCGGGAACAACTATGAGCTGAAACCTCAGTATGTGAGCATGCTTCCAACCTTTACTGCCAATAAGGAGGATCCGTATATTTTTATACGCGAATTCGAGGAAGTATGCTCCATGTTCAAGCTTCAACAGCTTGACGATGATTCTGTCCGGTTGAGGATGATTTCGTTCGCATTGAAGGATAATGCGAAGAAATGG
This sequence comes from Triglochin maritima, assembly GCA_963682175.1. Lineage (NCBI taxonomy): Eukaryota > Viridiplantae > Streptophyta > Magnoliopsida > Alismatales > Juncaginaceae > Triglochin > Triglochin maritima. The sequence continues at coordinate 32,544,770 of OY821785.1, forward strand.
ATGTATAGCCTCCCGGCGAACTCGATTCGGTCTTGGGATGACTTTGTGACCGTCTTTCTGAAGAGATTTTTCCCTCAAAGGAAAACTCAACAGATACGGCACAAGATACATCAAATGTATCAGACCGAGACCGAATCTTTTCATGGTTTCTTTGAGAGGTTCAAGGACCTTCTCCAGCAATGCCCTCATCATGGACTTGAGCTATGGCAACTGTGCCAGATTGTTTATGAGGGCATCAACTACAACACCCGCACATTGTTGGAGTCGATGTGTCAGGGTGACTTCCAAATGAAACCCATCGAGGAGGCATGGGACACTTTTGAGTCCATGGCTGAGCGCACCTTCGAGTGGGACACCATGAGAGAGCCACCAGCCGCCAGGTCTTCTGGTTGAGCTGGAACATATCATGTTGAGTCGACTATCGCGTCTGAGGCGAAAATGGCTGCTCTCATGCGTAGGATAGAGAGTTTGGAGATGGACCGAGCTCCTGCAGCTCAGGTTGCTACTCCCGGGTGTACTAGGTGTGGACTGTCGGGACATGATGACTTGGAGTGCGCTTACGCTCCAAGGGATACTGAGCATGCAAATGCGATGTATCAACAAAGGCCCCGAAACGACCCGTACAATCATTCCTACAACCCGGGATGGCGTAACCATCCTAACTTCTCTTGGGGGTCTAGTGGAGGACACGGTCAGAGCTCGCACGCTCAACCTCAACCTCCACCTTATCAACCTCCACGCCCATCGGCGACCTACCAACCCCCACATCAAAGGTCTCAACACCAAAATTACCAACCTGGTCAGGCCTCTTCGTCGGGTTATTCTAACCAGACTCCACCACCTCAGCGGGTTGACCCCAAGTACCCTTCTAGTGATCCGACCCTTCAAGCGTTCATGCAGAGCATGCAAAGTACAGTCAAGGCTTTGGAAATGCAAGTTAGCCAGTTGGCTCATCAATTCCATGAACGCGAGAAGGGTCAGTTCCCGAGTCAACCTGTGGTAAATCCCAAGGGTCAGCCTGCTCATGCTAGGCAAAATGTACACAATGTTGAAAGTGACCCTTCCCAACATGGTAATGTTGTTCATACCTTAAGATCGGGAAGGGTCGTTGACAACAATGTGGAAATGCCTGAAGCCAACCCTGTTGGCGAGTCTTCCGAGGAGAGTCTTGAGCCTGTCAAGGAACCTAATTCTGAGACTCCTCCTCGTGTTTCTTATGTCCCCAAGGCACCATTCCCTCATCGGTTGACTAAAAAACGTGATGAGCATTGAGATAAGATCGTTGAGGTACTTAGGCAAGTAAAGGTGAACATCCCGTTGTTGGACGTTGTTCAACAAATGCCACCGTATGCCAAGTTCCTCAAGGACCTTTGCACCACCAAGAGAAAAACAAATGTGCCCAAAAAGGCCTTTTTGGCCGCCAATGTGAGCTCCATATTGACACAACCCATGAATGTCAAGTACAAGGACCCAGGTTGTCCAACTGTCTCTTGCATGATTGGGAATGTGACAATCTCTCCAGCTCTATTGGATTTGGGGGCATCTGTGAATCTCCTGCCTTACTCAGTCAATGTCAACCTTGGAATAGACGATCTTAAACCAACGAGGACAACCCTCCAGTTGGCTGATAGATCTGTCAAAATTCCACGAGGGAGTGTGGAGGATGTCCTTATCAAAGTGGGTGAGTTCGTATTTCCAGTTGATTTCATCATCTTGGATACCGAACCCGTGTCCAACCTACAAGGACAGATTCCTGTGATCCTTGGGAGGCCATTTCTTGCAACATCTAATGCTTTGATCAATTGTCGCAATGGCTTGATGAGGTTGTCTTTTGGAAACCTCACGGCGGATTTCCACATCTTCACTCTTGGCAAGCAACCCGGGCTCTTCGATGACACTGTCGGAGCCAATTTCATCCAGGACACGGATGAGCCCGATTTATTAGCCATGTTCGACTCACATCGACATATTATTGAGGTGCCTAATGACCAGGTTGCGCGTGAAGAGGATCTTGAGGAATCCGCCAGCATATCTCTGGACGAGGAGGCACATCTGGGTGCTTGCTCCTCTTACCCCGTGGCCCTAGAGCCACTTGAAAGTAACTCTGAATCCGACAAGGACCCACCTCTGGTCGAGCTTAAACCGCTCCCCGATAACCTGAAGTACATCTTTTTAGGGGATAATGAGACCTTGCCACTCATTATTGCTTCTGATCTTGAAAAAGATCAAGAGGTTGCCCTCAAAAGAGTACTCTTTGAAAACAAAGAGGCGATCGGGTGGTCCTTGAAGGATATAGAGAATTAACCCTGGTATTGTTCAGCATCGGATCCACATGGAAGAGGATTCTAGGCCCCGCAGGGACCCACAACGGAGATTGAATCCTGTACTGAAAGAAGCCGTCCGAAAGGAGGTTCTTAAGTGCTTGGATCATGGCATAATCTATCCTATCTCTGATAGTTCGTGGGTGAGTCATGTCCATGTGGTTCCCAAAAAGTCAGGCGTGACGGTTGTGAAGAATGAGCATAATGAGCTTATCCCGACACGCCTGCAAACTGGCTGGCGAGTTTGCGTTGATTATCTCAAGCTCAATGCGGCAACGCGGAAAGATCATTTCCCGTTGCCATTCATTGATTAGATGTTGGAGAGGTTGGCCGGACATGAGTATTATTGTTTTCTTGATGGATACTCCGGTTACAACCAAATTCCCATCGCCCCCGAGGATCAAGAGAAAACCACATTCACTTGTCCCTTTGGCACGTTTGCCTACCGTCGCATGCCCTTTGGGTTATGCAATGGGCCGACAACGTTTCAGAGGTGTATGATCAGCATCTTCTCCGATATGGTTGAGCGTTTCCTTGAGATCTTCATGGACGACTTTTCCATATTTGGCGCTTCCTTTGATGAGTTCCTTCATCACTTGAGCCTTGTCCTCAAGCGATGCCGTGAGAAGAACCTCGCTCTCAATTGGGAGAAATGTCACTTCATGGTGAAGCGAGGGATTGTACTTGGACATGTGGTCTCAAGTAGGGGAATTGAGGTCGATCCCGCCAAAGTGGGTCTTATTGCTAATCTCCCACCGCCACGTAATGTGAAGGATATCCGCGCCTTTTTGGGGCATGCTGGATTCTACCGGTGGTTCATTCGGGATTTTAGCAAAATTGCTCGACCTCTCACCGCCTTGTTGGCTAAGGATGCCATTTTTGAGTTCACACCGGATTGCCACCATGCCTTTTTGACCTTGAAAAAAGAGTTGACTTCAGCTCCCATTATTAAGGCACCGGTGTGGACTGAACCCTTTGAGTTAATGTGTGATGCATCTGACTTCGCTGTGGGAGCAGTGCTTGGGCAACGATTGGACAAATTGCCTCATGTGATCTACTATGCCAGTAGAACACTCAATGATGCCCAATTGAACTACACTGTGACCGAGAATGAATTCTTAGCAATCATATTTGCTTTGGAGAAATTCCGGTCGTACTTGATTGGCTCCCACGTGATTATCTATTCTGATCACACAGCCATCAAGCACCTCATGGCAAAAAAAGATGCAAAATCCCGACTCTTGAGATGGATCTTGTTGTTACAAGAATTCGATCTCGAGATTCGGGACAAAAAAGGGTGTGAAAATGTTGTAGCTGACCACTTGTCTCGTCTTGAGACGACCAACCCACAGGACCAAATCATTGACGACAAATTTCCTGACGAGCAGTTGTTCACGATCGAAGATAACCCTTGGTTTGCCGACATTGTGAACTACCTCGTGACCGAGCAACTTCCTGTGGGTTGGTCAAAATCTGACCAATCCAAATTTAGATCGTATGTCAGATTCTTTCACTGGGACGACCCCTACCTATTCAAATACTGCTCTGACCAAATTTTCAGGCGGTGCGTCCCAGATACCGAGTTCCAAAGTGTGCTCCATTTCTGCCATTACAAGGCATGTGGAGGACACTTTGGAGCAAAGAAAACTGCTGCCAAGGTGCTCCAATCTGGATTCTACTGGCCCTCTCTTTTCAAGGATGCTTACGACTTTTGTAAGCAATGTGATAGGTGTCAGCGCCTTGGCAGGATTGGTCGACGTGACATGATGCCTTTGCAAAATGTCCTTGTTTTTTGACATCTTCGATGTGTGGGGCATCGATTTCATGGGTCCCTTCCCGAACTCGTTCGGGAATGTTTACATTCTGGTGGTCGTTGACTATGTGTCTAAGTGGGTTGAGGCTATACCCACAAAGACCAATGACAACAATGGGGTCACCAAATTTTTGAGGGACATTTTTGCGCGATTTGGTACTCCTCGTACCATAATCAGCGATAGGGGTACCCACTTCTGTAATCGCTCATTTGAAGCGCTTATGAGTAAGTATTCGATCACCCACAAGCTTGCGACCCCATACCATCCGCAAACTAGTGGGCAAGTTGAAATCTCTAACCGTCAATTAAAGCAAATTCTTGAGAAGACGGTTAGTTCCTCGAGGAAGGATTGGTCAACTAAGTTGAATGACGCGTTGTGGGCTTTCCGCACCGCGTACAAGACCAATTTGGGTATGTCCCCATATCGGGTAGTGTACGGCAAGGCTTGCCACCTACCCGTCGAGCTTGAGCATCGTGCTTTCTGGGCGATCAAGAACCTGAATATGGATCTTGATCAAGCGGGAGTACAACGTAAGCTCGACATTGTGGAATTAGAAGAGCTACGCAATGATGCGTACGAGAACGCCAAAATTCATAAGTCCCGAGCCAAGTTGTTTCACGATCGCATGATTATGCGAAAGGTGTTTACGGCCGGGCAGAAGGTGTTGCTCTACAATTCCCGGCTTCATCTGTTTGCGGGTAAGCTCCGTAGTCGCTGGTCTGGCCCGTTTATTGTCCAAACCGTCTATCCTCATGGAGCGGTTGAGATTGTGAACCCAGGGAATGTGGACGTGTTCAAAGTTAATGGACAACGCCTCAAACCCTACTTGGAGGGGGCACCAGCCGAAGTCGAGGAGGTCATGTTCCTTCATGAACCTCCCTTGCACTTAACCATTCATGCTCCTACATGAGTGGTTGAGCTTTCATGTGTATATATGTTAAAAAAACAAAAAAAACAAAAAAAACAAAAAAACAAAAAAACAAAAAAAAGATAGAAGAAAGAAAGAAGAAGACTCCTTCAGTGAGCATCGATTGTAGTGGGCCCCAACCCTTGAGTATTTGGGCCCCATTTCTTTCACGTATTTGTATCCCTTCTTTAGCATCTCACAGGTTTTGAGGGAAGTTGGGTTGTGTCCATCAACATAGCCATGAACTCCCTTGTGTACTTCACGTTGGTGAGATCTATTCTGTTTCATGCGTACATCCATGTAGTATTTTGCTCACATTCATTGAGGACAATGCATGAAGTAGGTGTGGGGGGGTGTTTTACGTGTGTACATAGTCGAGTCTTTTCCTTTGTTTTTGTTTTCTTTTGTGTGCATTGTTAGGGTCTTGTTAGTGTGCTGCATTTAATATTGATATATCTGCTTGCCATGATCCTTGGGTGACTTGTCTTCTTTTGCTTGCCTAGTGCTTCAAATTTTCACATTTCTTTCAAAATATTCATGTGTTGGCGAAAGAAAATGTTTTGTGGGTTTTACGTGTGTTAGCATGTGCAAAACCGTTGAGAGGCAAAGTAAAAAGAAAGCTCCCAAAATTGTCTTGAACTTGATGCATTAGAATATTTAGTACAGTGACTTTAGGATTTATCTAGTCGTTAGGATGCACCCCAGTTTTCCTTTGGGGGTGAGTAATCATAGGGTTTCAGTGCTCAAACATTCAAAGAAGTCCACCCTGAACCTAGTGAGTCAATAATTCGTGTTTGTTAATTTAGGAAGTTTGTTGTAGTCAAGGACCCTCTTAATCTTGTTGTGAGACATTAGTGTAGGGGTTTTGGTTCATGTGTAGATAAGAAATAAGTGAGTAGATGTTCTCTCTTCTCGCACGGCTCCTATCACTCGGGAAAGTAGGTCTGAGGGGACTTTGTGCCTAGTGCTTTCGAGTCATCTGTCTTGGGATGCGCCGACCGAACTCCCGTTACACGGGTGGTAGGGATTGCCCTATGTGGAGATTTGGGGAAAGGTGTACGTGATAATGTAAGTCCTCATGGGCAATGATGCACGAAACCTGACCTTGGGAGAACGAAGCTCCAACTAATAAAAAGAAGAAAAAAATGTGAAAAGAAACAAAAAGAAAAAAAATATGGTAATGCAAATAAGAACCTTAATGGACCTTACCCTTTGTATCACTTGAGGATTTTGAGGTTGTCCATGTCTTTCACTTAATTCCTTATTTAACTAACACGAATGGTTCATTAAGTTAGGTGTGTGGACTGATTACCTATATAGAGTCGGCCCGTAGGATTACCGCGTCCAATGATCGACAACATAAGTCCAACGAGTCGAGTGTCTAAATTGAATAATGCATCTTGTTCGGATTTTGTGGGTGTATCCTTGTTGGATGACTTGGGGAGAAGCCCCATTCTTGATGATGCAAGTCTGCTGCATCCATCGAATGAGCCTGAGGAACTCATTCCGATGCACCCGCCTATTGGTTGGAGGGTTTTCTTCGATGAGCAATTAAACCCTAGTGAGGCAACACAACTTCATTCTTGGTTGCCCACACCCAACCAATATCATGAGGGGTTCGAGCCTTTCAGCTTTGACCTTTCACCCCTCATGACACCTCAGAGTACCAGTGGAGTTTGCCCATCTCGGCAAGTCTCTGGTCCTCATGACTTGATGTTCTCATTTGATGTTCCTTGACCAAATGATTATGAGAATATCTTGGGTGATGTATATATCTTGTAAAAAAAACAGAAAAAAAAGAAAAAAAAAGTGTGTAATAAAAGACTCCTTCAGTGAGCATCGATTGTTGTGGGCCCCAACCCTTGTGTACTTGGGCCCAATCTCTTCACGTATTTATCTCCCTTCTTCAGCTTCTCACAGGTTTTGAGGGAATTTGGGTTTGTGTCCATCAACATGACCCTGAACGTCCCTTTGTACTTCATGTTGGTGAGATCTTTCCTTTTTCATGCATGTATCCATGTAGTATCTTGTTCACATTCATTGAGGACAATGCATGAAGTAGGTGTGGGGGGTGTTTTACGTGTGTACATAGTCGAGTCTTTTTCCTTTGGTTTTATTTTCGTTTGTTTGTACTGCTAGGGTCATGTTAGTATGCCGCATTTAACATTGATATATCTGCTTGCCATGATCCTTGGGTGACTTGTCTCCTTTTGCTTGCCGAGTGCTTTAAAATTTTCACATTTCTTTCAAAATCTTCATGTGTTTGCGAAAGAAAATGTTTTTGTGGATTTTGCGTGTGTTTAGCATGTGCAAAACCGTTGAGAGGCAAAGTAAAAAGAAAGCTCCCAAAATTGTCTTGAACTTGATGCATTAGGATTTCTAGTTTACTGGCTTTAGGTCTTATCGAGTCGTGAGGATGCACCCCGGTTTTCCCTCGGGGGCGTGTAATCATAGGGTTTCAGTACTCAAACATTTAAATAAGTCCACCCTGAACCTAGTGAGTAAATAATTCGTGTCTGTTAGTATAAGGAAGTTTGTCGTAGTCAAGGGCCCTTAATCTCTTTTTGTGAAACTTAAGTGTAGGGGTTTTGGTTCCCATGTAGATAAATAAGTGGTGTTCTCTCTTCCCGCACGGCTCCTATCACTCGGGAAAGTAGGTCTGAGGGGACTTTGTGCCTGGTACTTTTGAGTCATCTGACTTGGGATGCACCGACCGAACTCCCGTTACACGGGTGGTAGGGATCGCCCTATGTGGAGATTTGGGGGAAGGTGTACGTGATAGTGTAAGTCCTCATAGGCAATGATGCACGAAACCTGACCCTGGGAGAATCAAACACCAACCAATAAATGCTTCAAAAAAAAAGAAAAAAAAAGAAAAAAAAGAGTCAAATAAGAACCAAAATGGACTTTACACATTGTATCACATTAAGAAGTTAAGGTTGCCCATGTCTTTCACTTAATTCCTTAGTTAACTCTCACGAATAACTCATTAGGCTAGGTGTGTGGACCGATTACATATATAGAGTCGACCCGTAGTATTACCGCGTCCCATGATCGACAAAATAAGTCCAACGAGTCGTGTAGCTAGATTGATTAATGCATCTTGTTCGGATTTTGTGGGTATATCCGCTGAAAACCCTCAGGAGACAACACTCCTCCTCCTTGGCGACAAGGAGGTTTAACGGCTTGTTGCACGTGCTAAGTGCAACCGTGATTCCTACGAAAGTGAGTTAGGATTTCCTGGTTTTCGCATGCTTTTCTCTTTCTTTGTTTTGCTCGGGACTAGCAAAAGTTAGGTGTGGGGGTATTTGATTGACATCATTTCATGCTCATATTTGTATCTTATATCAATTATCTTTCACCTAAACAATGCTATGTTACGAGTTTTATGTTTAGTTTTCAGGAATAATTAGGTTTGAAGAGATGAAGCATAAAAGGACCCAAAACCTGGGAAAAAGGACTGGATTGTGAGATCTGGGGACCAAGATGCAAAGGAGAAGGACCTGATCGTAAGACAGAGGGACCTAAGAGTAAAACAGAATACTTCACACCATCATGGGGAGTATTTTGGCAATTCTATTCGGGTCGGAGCTCCAACATGCAAAATAGATGCATCAAATACCAACAAAGCCTTCCAGAAAAGCCCACAAGAAATTACAGAGCGATCCGGACACTGTAGACCGCTAATTAGCGGTCTTTGGCGGTCACTTTTGGCCCAAATGCGCTCAAATTTCTCCTGGACTTGTATTAATGTTCGCTTAGGCTATTTTTGGTGTTTGTTTAGTCCCACATCGGGGGATTGTCCCGGTTTGCCTTTTTCCATGGCTATAAATAGAACTCTTCACCTTCCATTGTAATCACTCCATATTTTAAGTGGCTATTCTTCCTACTAGAAATGAGGCCTTGAAGCACACACTAAAGTAGGAGGATGCTACTTTTAATGTGAGTCATTTTAATACAAGTTTTCTTTATTATGTTGTTTGTTTTATGTTTCTTGTTTTGCTTTGCTTAATCTCATTTCATTAGTTTTATTAGCTTAGTTAATATGCTTTCTTTGTTTAGTTTAATAATTAGTGTAATGTTTAGTGAGTAGTTCCATCCCCTTTGGGGGGTGGAGTAGATGTACATACATGCATTAGAGAATGGGATGAATGCTTTAATTTCAATGTTTTGATAAAACATGAATGTATGCTTGCTTGTTTAGGATAGAATTTATAACTTGATGAGTTTTGCCAAAATGATTAGACACCTCTCATGCTTGTTTAGGTTCTGAAATAAACAACTTGCATATGTAAATGTTAATCAACCAAGTTGGTGAATAGATTGATAGGTTTTGCCATAACATTTAGACACTTCCTATGCTTGATAAACACCACCTTCATGTGCTTAAAGAATGTATTCTACACCCACCTCTTTGCATGTGTGCACTCACTCCACCCCTTAGGGGTTTTCCATTCCTGAAATTCCAGCACTTCTATTTTGTTATTAGCTTAGTTTTTATTTGATCGTTTATTTCTTTGTTTCGCATTTCGTACTTCTTAGCGTAGTTTAGTGTAGAGTACCGTAACCAACTCTCTTCTCCATTATTTTTGCCACTTGATTTCGTGCAAACAAGAGGCTGCTCACCTCCCTGAGGACGACCCGTACTTGCCACCGCTTCATCGCGGCCGTGCACTTGCGGTTTAAATTAAAACGATCAACAAGTTTTTGGCGCCGTTGCCGGGGAGGTGCCAGTCCAGACTCTTGTTTGGACGATTCGAGTGGATTTAATTTGTGTGTTGTAGTTTTTATTTGTTTCAGGAGACTGGGAATAGCAAGTGGAGGCTACTAGAGAAATTTCCAGACGACCTGAGCACTTCAGACCGCCAATCAGCGGTCTGGTGAGCTCTGTTCATCTTTTAATTTCTTGCTGTTGTTGCTCTAAATGATCTAGTTATCTGGGACTCAATTGGGCATGTTTTGACTTATAGTTCGTTCCCAGATCAATAATCAAACCTCCTTTAAGCAACTTGGACCCTAAAACTCAAAGCAAAAGATTAGGCATTCATTCTTGTTTAGGTCATGCATCATGTATGTGACTTAGGCATTTAGATTGTCTTTTATCTTAGCTTTATTTTCTGTTGCTGAGAGCTGGCGTGAGGTACGCACCTTCTACTCTCATTCATGCATTTCGTATGAACATGCATTAGTTAGTAGGAAGTGCATTGCAACAAGTGTGAGTTGAGCGTTGTTTGGAGAGTTGATTGCTAGATTTAGGACTCCAAAACGCTACTAAGGAGGGGCTGTCCCGTAAAAGATAAGGTGGAGGATTTCATCACCCTTTCCTTCGCCCCAAAAACCACACTAATCAAGAGCCTAATTTTAAAATCAAGTAGACATTGGCCTTAAGGAATTCGGACGCATTAGGAGAGTGATCCGGTCCCGACCGTCATGACCTGATCGGCGTTGCCCACTTTGTCGATAGTAGGAGAGACGAGATCCCCGGATCTTGGCTCACTTGCTGGGCTTTGTGGTCCTCATTGTAGGGAGGTGAGGCGTGTTGAGGCCGTGTGACCTCGCAGTTAGGCGTCGTCTAGCTGTAAGGACCTATAGCGACCTTAGGATTGCTTGAGCCTTGTTTGCTTGTGTGCTTCTACCTGTACCCATCCGCCGTAGCATAAGGACTTTTTCCCTTCTCTCCTGAGTCATTCTTTCTCTCCTGTGTTCCCCCGTCTTCTCCTCTACGCACATTCTTTGTTAAAAAAAAAGTTTTGTTTTGTGTGTGTGTGCACCTTTGTGCATGCTTTCGTGGACACGAGACGAGAGTGGTCGTTTGACGAGGAGCGTTGTCAATCCGGCTTCGGTCATCGATTTCTCGACACCTCCCTCCTCTCGTGTCGCACGCAGTCCGGGTTCAATGGCTGCTAATTTCCGTGAGGAGGAGCAGTTGCTGGACCAACCTGTTCGACCAGTGCTTCCAGTTGTCGTTCCCATACCTCTACGTGATCGATGCTACCCGAGCCGTACAGCTCTACCCTCATGCATCGTATTGCCAGAGGCTAATGGGAACCATTTTGAGGTTAAGCCTCAGTTTATCTCCATGCTCCCTCATTTCACTGGGAAAGGTGACCCCTATATCTTTCTCAGGGAATTTGAGGAGGTCTGTGCTATGTTCAAGCTGCAACAACTTAGCACAGACTCCATCCATCTTAGGCTCGTTCCTTTTGCACTAAAGGATGATGCCAAGAAGTGGTTGTATAGCAACCAGGCGAATTCCTTTAAGACTTGGGATGAGTTTCAATCTGCATTCCTCAAGAAGTACTTTCCTAATCATCGGACTCAAAAGTTGAGGAACGAAATCAATTCGTTCTATCAACATGAGACCGAACCATTTCATGCATATCTTGAGAGGTTCAAAGAGCTACTATCCTCGTGCCCTCACCATGGCATTGAGTTGTGGCGTCTTTGTCAGATTGTGTATGAGGGTCTTCACATCCCGTCCAGAACGCTCCTTGAGTCCATGTGTCAAGGAGAGTTTTTGGGAAAGGATGAAAGGGAGGCATGGGCCTTCCTAGAAGACCTCGCTGAGAAAACCATGCAGTGGGAGAGTGTGAGGGAACCACCTGCATCATCTAGTATAGGATCGAGGATCGCGAATGCAAACTCGACTAGATCGGGTGCCGCATTTGCTATCGATACCACTACGGCCACCGAGGCACGCATGGCGGCCTTAATGCGCCGTATGGATTCGATTGAGCTCCAAAACCGACAAAGTGCACCTCACATGTCCACATCTGGTCCAGTTCCTTGTCATTCATGTGGTAGGATATGTCATGTAGAGAGCGACTGTGAGTCCATTCCTCCTGAGATGGAGCGTGTCAACGCCATCTATGATAGAGCCAGGAATGACCCATACTCATCATCTTATAACCCTGGATGGAGGAACCACCCCAATTTTTCATGGAACCAAAATAATGCCCCGGGTGGTCCTTCAAACTCCTATAGACCACCTTACCAATCACACCAACCTCTCATGCATGCACATTCCTATCAGCCACCCCAAGCGCAAACCACCAATCCATCGGGTTTCCCAAATTCCAATAATATGGAAACCCGATTCAATTCGCTTGAGACCTTGACTCGTGGACTTGAAAACTCAATGAAAAATTTTATGTCTACCACAAGTCAAGTTCTCACTTCAAATCAGCAGACCATGAAATCTCTAGAGCTTCAGATGGGTCAATTGGCTCAGTCTGTACATGAAAGAGATAGAGGGTCTTTTCCTAGCCAGCCTGAGGCTAACCCCCGTGTGTACCAGCAACAACACATGCAAAATGAGAATGTGGTACCTCGGGGGAGGCAAGTGAACCATGTGGAGGAACCTGTTCACCATGTCAATTCTATTGTGACCTTAAGGAATGGAAAACAGGTTGACAATCACATTTCCTTGCCACACTCACCACCATCTATGCAGCCCCTCAGTGGGAATGGTGGTGAAGAAGAAGCTGAGGGTGAGGGTAATACACCAAAGCTTTCTTCTCAGGCACAGCAGAAAACCTACCTGCCAAAAGCTCCCTATCCAAGTAGGTTAAACAAAAAGCAGAGTGAAGGATAGGAAGGAACTCGTGGAGAACGAGATGATATTGAAGATTGGACATAGTACAAGCATCGCTGCGATTGTACAAGATTCTATGGAGCTTCAATAGTCTAGTGATTTAAATTTATGCTTTGAAGAATGTTTGTTATATGTAGGGCTGTCAGCGGGGCGGGGCGGGGCGGGTTTTCACCCAACCGCTACCCGCCCCGCCAAAGTTAAGCGGGTCGGCGGGGCGGGGCGGGGCGGGGTCAAAAAAAAAAAAACCGCTACCCGCCCCGCGTAAGGATGGACTAGGCTATGCGGGGCGGGTTGGCGGGTTTGGCGGGTTTAATTTTTTATTAAAGTTAAATACAAAAATAAATTTATTTTCTTTAACATTATCTATTTTAATCAAAACTAAGTACAAAAATCAAGGAAAAAATCAATCAATGTATGTTTTTAAAGCTATATACAAAAAAATTAAAGCTAAATACAAACAAAATCAAAACTAAATACAAAAAAATCAAAAATATATATGGCTTATGCGGGTTGCGGGTTATGCGGGGCGGGTTGGGAGAAAACCGCAACCCGCCCCGCTTATTATGCGGGTTGTGCGGGTGGCGGGTTGGCGGGTTGGCGGGTAACAATTTTTTGTCCGCAACCCGCGTTAGGCGGGGCGGGGCGGGGCGGGTTGCGGGTAAATTTCTACCCATTGACAGCCCTAGTTATATGCCTTCGATTAGCAAGAACATTTCTGTATCAAGTTTTAGATATGGATAAATTTTAATAAATATTTTAATTCTTGCTTGTCTATATCGAATAATGGAATTTTCTATGCAAATACATTCATATAGAATGTTTTCTATTTGCTTGAAATAAATAATAAACAAACTCAAACAAACAATAACAAAAGAGAAACTAAGATAACTCACGTGAATGATACAATCTTGTAGCACTATCGGATTGGTCAAATAAATGACCAAGAGACCTTTCAAGAAGAAAGGAACGAAAACGAATAACTAATTGGATATGATACATTCTAATGTATGTGGTCCGATAAGTACAAGTGCAAGAGATGGTTTAAGGTACTTCATTTTGTTCACGGACAACTATAGTCATTATGGCTATATTTGTCTAATGGGAAGCAAAATTGAATTCTTTGACAAGTTCAAGGAATTCGAGGATGAAGTAGTGAACCGACTCAACAAGAATATCGAGTCTCTATGAACGGTTCGCAGGGGTGAGTGCTTAGGATACCTAATTTGACTCATTCCTAAAGTAGGAACATGATATTGCTCGACATGGTTCGATCAATAATGAGTCAATCTAAAATTGCCTCTTTACTTTTGGGATTATGCACTACAAATAATGACAAACTCACTAAATAAAGTTCCATCCAAATCCGTGGAGAAAATGTCTTGTGAGCTATGGAGTTGAAAGACACCTAAGCTCGACTTTCTCAAGATTTGGGGTTGTGAGGTATACATCAAGAAATTGATGTCGACCAAGCTTCAACCAAAAGCGGATAAGTGCTTCCATATATAGGTTGTCCTCGTGTGACAAGAGGATACTACTTTTGATATATCACCTCCAATCGAAAGATTGTAGAGAGAGATATGTTTTTCTGGAATTTCTGGAAAAGAGAGAAAAGTAGTGGGAGTAGAGTTGAGCTTGAGGAAACTCAAGATACTTTACAAGATCATGATGTGAATGTTGCATTCAAAATCATGAAGGCCCAGCCGAGATTCATTTGGTTAGTGGGAGTATGAGCGAGAGATCCTTACAAGAAATTGTGAGAGAATCTCAATCATCCTCACCTAGTGTGCGTTCGAGAGTCGAACATGAACCTATTCCTCAAGCAATTGTGGAAGAAGTTCGAGAGACACGAGAAGAACCAAAAGAACTAAGAAGGTCAAAGAGGGAAAGGAAGAAACCCAATAAGTATGTGGGACTTCATGAGATCATGGTACTAGATACCAAAGATCCCTCAACCTTCCAAGAAGCAATGGTAAGAGAAGACTCCAAACAATGGCTTAAGGCCATGGAATCCGAAATAGAATCCATGTATGATAATTAAGTGTAGAACTTGATTTGCCTTCCTCAAGAGAAAATGCCATTAAGTATAAATGAGCTTTTAGGAGGAAGATAGACATGGATAGTAACTTGACAACCTACGAAGCAAGGCTTGTAGCAAAAGTTATACTCAAATTCAAGAAATTGACTTTGATGAAATCTTTGAGAAGTTGTCATATTAAAATCTATTCAGATTATACTCACTATTACCGCATTTCACAATTGTGGGATATGGAAGATGAATATCAAAATGGCGTTCCTTAAACAGGAACTTGGAGGAGGATATGTACATGGTACAACCTCAAGGTTTTGATGATCCAAATAATAGCGAGAAGAAATGCAAGTTTCGAGAATCCATTTATGGATTGAAGCAAGCATCGAGGAGTTGGAACAAACGCTTTGACGAAGAGGTGAAAGAGATTCACTTCATTCAAAGTAAAGGAAAACCTTGTTGATACAAGGAGATTAGTGGGAGCCATGTAGTACTTCTGATCTCATATGTCGATGACATATTGCTCATGAGCAATCAGATACCTTAGCATTAGCAAACGAGAAATTTCATTGAAATTGGCATTTTCAATGAAAATAAATGGATGAGGCTCAACACATCTTGAGAATCAAGATACATTGAGATACATCCCGTAGACTCATTGGCTTCAGTCAACGTGCATACATTGACAAGGTCTTGGAAATGTTCAAGGTGAACAATTCCGATATGGACAATGTGCCAATAAATATGAGTATAGGTGTGCAACTCAAGAAGTCTCAATGTGCTCAATCACACAAAGACTTGGAGTACATGAAGGTATCCCTTATGATTCGGCAAAAGAAAGGACCATGTACACAATGACTTGCACAAGACTCAAAATCTCGTATGCTCTAAACGTGACAAGAGGTCACCAATCCAACGCAAGTCCTAATCATAGGATTGCGGTCAAGAATATTCTGAAGTACCTTAACCGTACTAAAGATAAGGTTCTTGTTTATGGAAGACAAAGGAGAAAATAGCTGAGGGCTGTTTTGATGCAATTCTTATAGGAATTCTTGACAATAGGAGTTTGGAATGATGATGCGTCATCATTATCAAAGGTGGAGGCATGAGCTAGTTAGGAGTAATATCACTACAGCTAACTCAACCACCAACGAAATACAAAATAAATAAATAAGGTGGACACAACAGTGACACAACTGATCCATTCAACAAACCTTCATACCAAGCGAAGAGACGAAATATATTTCGAGTCCATGGATCCGAGGATCCATGTGGATTGGCTTGATAGGTGATTTGAGAAGGTTACCCTAGTTATTAATGTTTTATGCATTGAGAATGTATGTGAAAGAAAACTTTGATAACAAGTGGGAGATTGAAGGGAATGTGTTCTAAAAGTTTTACTTTTAAATGTCAATTATTATGAATTGAATGAGAAATCATTTTGTTCCTTGTTTATGTTATTCGTCTTTTAGAAGTGTTAAGTAAGATGCTCTTGGTCCTTAACCGTAGAGCTCTAAAAGATATTGGTTTACATAAAACAAAAGGTATTCGCAATCATGGTAATTAACATGGGACATTAATTACCGAGTTAAGATTGTCGTGTTGGTCATAGATCATTGTAGCTCTACAAGTGAGTGACAACACGGGTACACAAAAGAGGAAAATAGTACTTTTGTATACTGAATTGACCTAACAAGTAAAATATTATAGAAATGTGTTTCTGTGTCATTGATATTTTACTGTGTCCTTGGTCCTTTGATATGAGATTTATATCTGATCGCTTAAGGAGTTCTTAATTAGACTAGTGTCTTAAGCTATCGATGAGTGTAGTGTAAAGGCATTAGTTGGTTAAGTACAACTTTTGATGGAGAAGATAGCTAGTCAAAAGATTATCATTGCCCCTCTTAATTGAGTAATGATATTAATGGGCCCCTTGATAAAGCAAAGTTATAATGTGCACAATGTGATTTGAGTTAAGTCACATATTTATAACTAGCTTAAAGAGATCAAGAAATGAATACTAATATACAAAGATGACACAATACTACTTTGTATGTATTCTTAATATCATGAGGCAAGGGACGGACACAAGTGGTGCACTCCATCACTAATTGGATCGGGTTTTGGTTCGAGCTGAATTAAGACATCTAGCTAATTGGGAACTATAATATGTAGCTAGATACCGCTTATAGTTTGTGATGTTAAACTATTAATATCACTGCCAATTTAGCTTAGATCTTCCCATAGGTCACACCATAAAACTGGGAAACAAGAAGATGATTTTATGTTCATATGATGTATCGAGTTTCGTATACATGTGGTGAATCGATAAAATCATTATGTCATGAAAATGACATATTTAGAATCATGAATTTATATATGAGATGTAAATATATCATGGGGTGTGATTATTTGATATTACATATGATGATATATTGCATAGGATATATAAATTAGCTATAACCCCAAAGATCGAATTTTGTTGGGAATTAATCCAAAATTCGATAAGGCAAATTAATTAATTAAATTTGCTAAAACACCAAATACGAATTTTGTTGGGAATTAAACCAAAATTCGATAAAGGCAAATTAATTAAATTTCCTAAAACAAAAAAAACGAATTTTGTTGGGAATTAATCCAAAATTCGATAAAGGCAAATTAATTAAGGAATTATTGATCATGGTTTTGACTTGGTCAATTATGATTAAATTTGGATGTGGATTAATAAATTTAATATTGAGAATTTGTCTTAAGAGAGAAAAACATGGAAGAATGGGTTAATGCATAGCCCATGATGTGGAAATTAAAGGAGCCTATAAATAGGCCTAATTTCCTTCATTAAATATATATATATGCAAAATTCTCTCTCTCTAACCACCCCAATTAATCCATCCGAAATTCCTTAGTTAATTTGAGTTTTTGGAGAGTAAAATCTCAGGAAAGAAAAAGGGGGTTATTAGCTAGATTCTAAACCTGTTTGGAGATTGATTGGCTAGCTCCTTTCTCTCCAACCTTGTTTAGAGTTTGGTGAACACTCGGAGGCAATCCACCGGGTGATTCGACCGGCAACGCGACTCCGGATCTTCAAGAGGTTTTAGAGAACCTCTAGGTATGATTCTAATTGCAATTGTTTGTTTGTTCTAATGCATGTTAAATAATTAGGACAAACAAATGCATGTCTATATGAAAATCGAAGAAAATATGAATGTTTCGATCCTATATGTGTATAAAATTTCGAAAAATATATACATACTATGGGGCACAAAATCCAACAGAATTCACGTATAAAAATATACGGATCCTCTTTATTGGCAGTGAAGGTTGGAAGCATGCTCTCTTACTGAGGTTTCAGCTCATAGTTGTTCCCACGAGCCGGCGGGAGAACTATGCAAGAAGGTTGCACGACCCGAACAGGATGGGTTTGCTCCCACAAAGTTATCGGCCTATCCTGTCGAGCTAAAGGTGGTGGTGCACCAAGAACTTGATCCTGACCGAATCCCTCTTCCTCCTGAGTCAGAGGAGGAGGAGAAGGAGGTATACGTGGTGGTAGGAGTGGACCGAGGTAATCCATGTATGGAACCCGGTCTCCCCCATCGCCGCGAGATGACTCGGCCTCATGATCCAAATGAGCACAAGGCGGAGATGGTTGATCACCAAAACCGTCCATCTCAGAATAATGCACTCTCTCAAGTCGAGCACTCTCACTAGAACGAGTCTAACCTCGCATAAAACTCATAACTCGACTCTAAAACAACACAAAACAGAAGGCGTACTCAGAGGAGGAGACTATAACAAAGAATATAGAGGAGGAGAAGACTCAGATGAGAAAGGAAGAATCCCTAAAGCTAGCTTGGGTAGTGGGAGAAGGTAGAAGCTTAATCTAGCAAGCACGACTCAAACAATTTATGGCTATAGGTCATTAGGCTAGACGACGCCTAACTTCGAGATCACTAGTCTCGACATGCCTCACCTCCCTACAACGAGGACCACAATGCCCAGCAAGTGATACCAGATCTCGAGATCCAGTACCTCCTACTATCGACAAGGAAGGCGACGCCGATCATGTCATGACGGTCTCAACTCGATCACTCTCCTAGTGCGTTCGAAATCCTTAGGGTCAATGTCTACTTGCTTTTATAATTAAGGCTTTGATTAATAGAGATTTTTGGGGCAAAGGAAAAGGTGATGAAATCCCCCACCTTATCTTGTATGAGACAGCGCCTCCTTAGTGGCATTTTGAGTCTTAATCTAGCAATCAACTCTCCAAACAAACGCTCACCTCACTCTTGTCCTGATGCACCGTACTAACTAATGCATGCTTTAACCATGCATGAATGAGCGAATGGCTGCACATACTTCACGGCAACAATCAACAACAAGAATGTAAAGAAAAGAAAGACGAGTGCATGCAAGGTCTACAAATGATGCATGGTCTAGATGACAATCAATCTAATATTTTGCTTTGAGTTTTAAGGTCCAAGTTGATTAAAGGGACTTGATTGTTAATCTGAAGGCAAACTAAAAGTCAAAACATGCCAAATTGAGCCCCAGAACACAACAGTGAATGTAGAAACCACCATAAAAAACTAGAGGGGAAATGGAGCTCACCAGGCCGCCAGTTGACGGTCCACCACCGCTGATTGGCTGTCTGTTCACTCGTTTTCTCCTCCAAACATCTCCTAGTTATGTCTCTTGATCTTTAAAGCCTCCTGAAACAAAGAAAAAACTACAAAACAAAAAACAAAAAACCACTCGAATCGTCCAAATCAAAGTCTGGACAAAGCACCTCCCCAGCAACGACGATAAAAACTTGATTGAACGTTTCAAATAACCGCAAGTGCATGGCCGTGTTGAAGCGGTGGCAAATACGGGTCGATCCAGAGGGAGGTGTGTCGATTTGGTTAGTTTGAAGGTGAGTTGGAAACAAGATGGGAGCAAATGTGTGATTACACTACACTAGGCTAAGAATGAACAAACAATAAAAACTAAACCCCATAGGGGGTAGAGAAAGAATGTGAATACGAAAGTATGTAAATGTGTGTGTATTCAATTGTGCTTGTCACAACAAGTAGTACATGACAACCACAAAACTAAATCCAACTTTGCCTCCACATGAAAGAAGATAACTCAATATCATTAAAACATAGAAGACAATAATTGGAATGAAGCTAAATGAACTCATGCATAAAGACCAAACCCCACTATGTCTCCACATGAAATAAGATTTACACAATCATTAAAACATACAAGACATTAATTAAGGTGAGGGTAACAAGAGTACATGCAACCACAAGTCATGTTTCCTTTATCAACTTCATCCTTATCCTCACCTCATCATTCCCCATAAAATATGCCTACTAATCTAAGCATGAGCTAAGCTTTATTCAAGAGTGTTAGCACATAAAAGATAAAGAGTGAAATCTCATTAGATGGTTATGGAAATCATGTAAAGCTCAAAGGATTTAGATACCACACGCACACCTAATACATCACATTCTTCTCCACCCCCCAAATGGGGATGAACCACTCACTAATCATTAAACTAACTATTATATTAAGATTGAAAAACATGTTAACTAAGCCTACTAGATTTAATGAAAGGAAATTAAGCTAAGCATGCAAGAAACATGAACGAAGCAACATAACAAGAAAACTTTTTTAATTTCAGATTCACAATACAAGTAGAATCTCCCCACTCCAGTTTTTGCTCCAAGGCTTCACTTCAAGTAGAGAGAATGGCCACCAAGCATGTAGTAGTATACAAAGGAGAATGAAGAGTTCTATTTATAGTCATAGAAAAAGGCAATCGGGGACAATCCCCCGATGTGGGACTAATGCACTACTAAAAATACACATAAAATACTTTAATACATGACCAGCCTAAACCTTATCGGATCCGGAGAAAAGCAGACCGCCAATTATCGGTCTTGGACTGCTAATTGGCAGTCTATATGGTCTGGATCCGGTCTGGTTTTGGAGTGTGGTTGTCTGGCTTGATTGATTCATGTCTGATGCACCCTAATCGGTTGCGTAGGTTGCAACCCGAATCCAATTTCCAAAATACTCATCATGATGGTATGGAGTTTCTTGATTTGCTCATTGGTCCTTTAGGTTTTACATTTGGGTCCCTCTCTCTTGCATCTCAGTCCATGAGTCTTGCAACTTAGTATTTTTTTTCTTTTAAGTCCTTTTATAGTCTCTTCTTCTCAAACATGTTTATTCCTGAAACTTCAACATAAAACTTGTTACGTATCATTGCTTTGGCTAAGAATAAAGGATATAACACACATATATATGCATGATATGATGTCAATCAATAGACGATCGACCTTTTGGACATGTCGCTCGACCGAATTCAGGGATTGTGGTTGTGATAAATTGGTGACTGGTTGGATGTGTTGTTTGACCAACATTGATGATTTGCAATCAATCGGTCAAACGATCGGCTATTTCGATCCACCGTTTCCGTACAATTTTGCTTGAATTAATAAGAGAATTTGTTTGATCATGGGTGAAATTATTCCAATTCAGTCAGAGGAGGTTAATGGATGATTATGTGTCGAAATATGATTGGGTTAGAGGAGCTATTAACAAGGAATCATGTGCAACTGGGTTACACGTGAATAGGTTTGGAGGAGGTCCTATAAATAAGACCCTCCTCTCCTCATTATTAATATAAGAATGTAAAATTTTTCTCTCCATATTTCTCCACCAAATCCATCCGGAAATTCCCTTGTTAGTTGAGCTTTTGAGAGATTAAAATTCTCAGTAGCATCAAAGGGGTAATTAGCAAGATTCTAATCCTAATTAAGAGATTGACTGTCTAGCTTCGATCTCTCTAATCTTGTTTAGAGTTTGTGAACAATTGGAGGATTTCCAAGGCAATTCAAGTGCAACGCAACTCCAGATATTCGAAAAGGTTTTAGAGGACCTTTTGGGTATGATTTTCTTCTACACAATTTAATATTTATGTAAGATACATATATTAAAATGTATAATCTATGTTTTCTACATGAAAATTATTGAAAATTTGAAAAATCGATCTTAAATAATTGTTAAATTTTAAAAAAATATACACAAGTATAGGGAACAAAATCCAACAAAAATAAGGTAGTACACATTTGTTCCTGAGAGTTTTGATCCACAATTAGTTCTTTACATTTCCTTGCTTGGTGTCCTAAAATCCACAATTCTTGGACACTTTCTATCAATGTCATACTCAAAGTCAAATCCTCTTCATTTTCAATCTGTCATTCTTCTACACTCAAGCCTAACTTCACCACTTGCATATCCATTCCATATAAATATCCTAGTGTGCTTAGGTATAGAGTGGCAGATTGTGATTCCATCTCCATATTCAAGAATCATCAAAGAGTTGTAAGAGGATTGTGAGAGGAGACACGAGTGGGGCGAGGATTGTTTGTGAGGCTCGGTGTTGTAAATGACGTTGATCTCGGCGCGAAACGGAGATCGGTTAGTGGAATCGTAAGCGAGGGTCGGCGGATCGAACGAGACTTGCGAGGAGGACTAGGACCGGGGTGCGGTGCCAAACCTCTTTAAACTCTGGTGTCGACGATTTTGTGGTTTGCAATTGTCTTCTGCCTTAATCTCTCAATTAACATTTTAATTCCATAATTAGTTTAGTGATTAGAGGGTCATCAATTCTAACACATGCATGCAAGCAAACAAGTACTGAAATTGCTTGTTTAGATGTAGTTGTAATGTTATCACACTCTTGGGGTTTCGTTTGTTCAATTCACTAACCAATGTGGGCACTAACTCATATTGTAGATCGTCGCCTGCATGAAGCTTCTCCAACACTAGTTGCCGACCTCTCCAGAGTTTGTGATATGGTAGCTTCACATGGTACTTGTTGAATTTCATCCCATGCTCATGTGTATAATTGTAAAATTTTATATACGCAAGCAAGATTGTTTTCATATTTTTCAACATATTTATGTACAAAACTTCCTAATTGTATTTCAATATACATGATATACTAATTAGTATAGAAATACACAAGTTGATCATACCTAAAAGAGTTGTCAAACTCTTTTGAATCATTGGAAGTCGGAATGCATTTGAATCACCTTAGAATTTCCTCTAAGTGTTCACCAAACTCTAAACAGATTAGAGAGATCGAAGCTAGTCAATCAATCTCTAATGCAAGGCCAGAATCAAGCTAATAACCCCTTTAATGCTCCAAAGAATTTAATCTTCAACACTTCTATTAAACTAGAGAATTTTTGGATGGGTGAGATAGTGAAAATATGGAGGAGAGAATTTTGTATTCATACAAACAAAAGAACAGAGGAAGGACATATTTATTGGGCATCCTCAAACCCTCATCATGTACAAATCACTTACACATGATCCCTTGATTATCTATCCTCTAAACCAATCATATTTTGACACATCCTCATCCCATAACCTTCTTTGACCAAGTTGGATCAAATCCAACCCATGATCAGAAAATTTCTCTTAAAAATACAGGCAAAATCGTGGGTTGGTCGACCAAAACTCCTATTCAGTCAACATATTAGTTACTCCAAAAGGTCACTGATAATTCCAATCAAACTATATTTCACGTCAGTCGATCATTACCTTACCAGGAATGCTCCTGATAATTTTGGTTGAACCGCAGGTCTAGCCGGTCGACGGTTTCCGAATGTAAAAAGTTACTGTTAAATCCGGTCGACTAGTTCCCGAAAAATGTTCGATCGTTTTTTACTATTTTTGCCTTATCAAATTTTGGATCAATATCCGACAAAATTTGACATTTGGGGTTTTAGAAATTCATATGTTATAATGTTGTGGATCACATTATATTATGTAATATATTATCATATATAATGTCAAAATATTATATCTCATAGTATATACATCTCATACGAATTTATTTGTCATTCTAACCAAGTCGTTATCATGACATAATAATTTTGTTACTTTACCAATGTATTTCATTCCATATCATATGAAATTTAATACATCACATAAAATACAAAATTATATATCTTTTGTTTCTCAGTTTTGTGTTGTGACCTATAGGAAGAGTTAAGTTATTGGCAATGATATAAAACACTTTGTATCATAACTATAAGCGGTATCTAACTACACATTATAGTTACCTAAATAACAAAGATGTTTCGTTCACTTGAACTAAACACGATTCACTTAGTGATATAAAATAATATCACTTGTGTCTATCTTTTGCCACATGTTATTAAGAATATTATACAAAGTAGGAATGTGTTATCTTTGTATTATATATTCTTTTTTTGATATTTTAAGCTAATTTAAATATGTAATTATACAAAAGTTACATTGTGCACATTATAATTTTGTTCTATCAAATGGCCTAATAATATCATCACTTAAGTCAGGGGCAATGATAATCTTTTGACATATGCCATTTTCTCGCACAAGTTGTATATAACCAATCAATATCTTTATCACTATACGTGATGATAGTTTTTGATAATAATCAAATTATATACTTCTCATGTGAAAAGACACAAGTCTCGTATCTTAGGATTAAAAGACACAATGAAAACATTAATGACACAAACACAATTCCATAATGTTTCATTTATTAGGTCTATCCAATATACAAAAGAAACATTCTTCATTTCATGTACTCATGCTGTTAAAATATTTGTAGAGCCATAATATCCTTTAACCAACATGACAATTTTATCTCGGTAATTAATGTTCAATGTTAATCACCATGATTGTGAATTACTTTTGATTTATATAAATGATTTTTCTTTTAGAGCTCTACGGTTAAGGACCCAAAGTCTCTTCTTTTAACACTTCCAGAAGATGAATACATTAATCAAGTAAAAAATGGTTGTACATTCAATTCATAATAAAAGACATATAAAAAAATACTTTTAGAACACACATTCATTTGAGAAAATCTCTAAAGTTGATCTCTAGTGTTCTTGATTGTGAGACTCTCATTCTGCCTTAACCACTAAAGTGTTTGATAGGCGATCCAGTGCTTTGTAGCCATCTTTGAAGCACAACTATTCTTTAGCACCAAATAGAGCACTTGTGTTTAATTAACAAATATTCATGAAAATGCTATGAATATTCACCAAATGGGGAGTTATAGAACACAATTAACCCACATCATCTATAACAAATAGAAGTGCATGACAATCACATCAACATCTAGTCTACTAATGTTCTACTAATGGTGTGGCATCACTAGTAGTTCTACTAATGTTGGAGTCATCCCATCCTATTGAATGGATACATCATACATTCACACATCTAATTTTTGAAACCTCTGTGATACCTCATACATTCACTCATCTACATTAGCCGTTTCAGATTCTTGACAGAAGTATCAAACGACAACTACATAACATAAGTTACATATACAACAAACAAGAAGTACATGAATAGAAGATAACATATGGGTTTGATATTGAAGTTGAGATTTAGTACTACATTTTGTGGCCCGAATAGAAGAAACCCTACTTTACCCCAAATCAAACACTACAAACTTTCATAGCATAGAGATACCTTAACCTCCACCCAGTGATCCCACTACCAGTGTGCATTAACTAAAACACGTGGTGATTTTGACGTGAGGGAGGGCCGCCCGAGTTGGAGGATGATAGGTGCGGCAGATGAGTCTTGAAGGAAGAAGAGTACGAGAGAGACGGCTTGGAGGAAGAAGGTGCAGGGGATGAGGCTTGGAGGAAGAAGACTGCGAGAGATGAGGGTTAGAGGAAGAAGAGTGCGAGAGAGGGGTGCAAGGAAGGAAAGAGTTGTCTCAATCGAATGGGGGGTAAGGGTTAATATATATCTCTCTAGCAAATGATGTTATGGGTTACAAGAAGGCATAATCACTCTCAATTACGGCCATATGGACATGATAATTCTTACTATCCATTGGAAATTCAATGTCTTATATCTGAATATTACCACTTGTTAACATTGATTGAGCCTATAGACATGACTAGACATACCAAGCAGAAATCATGCACACAGTTAAGCTGGCAAAAGGTATGATTATTTTTGCTTCTTAATGAGGAGTGGCAGTCATAATCAAATCAACTATGATGAGTCAGTCAAAAAACATATATCAAAATCATGTCTGAATAAGCTTAAAGCTAAAGATTCTTATCATAAAAACTAGGAAGATGTTATATACCAGATAAAGCTTTACAATCACAGTATATGGCATATATGCTTTATATCAGAACAGAAACTGAACAATGGACACCAGAAACAAATTAGCATCACAAAGATTATAACTTTTTAAGATTCTTTCTCACAAGAATTAACAATTAGAAACATTGACCGTTAAGTAAAAGCAAGATTTGTGAACTTGAAAAGCCAATAGTGCTTCCATCTTGCCTCGCACGATATTTGTATAAATTTCTATATGCTTACTAAACAAACAGAAAAGGTAATATAAATTTGGTTATCAGCAACTATTAACAACTTGCGTCATTATTCATTAACCCTTACACAACAATATTCACAAAAAACACGAACCAGTGTGAGCAATCCTCTTCTCAACAGCAAGCACGATGCCCTCCTTCGTCTTCAACCTGATCGCTGTCGAACCAAGCTGAAACCCAACATTCAGATTCTGCTAAACATACATAAAAATAATATACAAATTCTCAAAATAATCCAAACATGCCACTAATGCACATACATTATACAGGGGCCAGTCGTGGAGGGTCAGGGGTCGTCACTGCGGTGGCGTAGGAGGTCGCAGAGGGGGCGGTGGCTAGGGTTTGGTCGGAGTTTGGTCGGGGAGGAGGGGGCGATGGTCTAGGTTTTTCTGGAAGCAAGAGGTCGTCGATGCGGTGGCGAAGGAGGAGGTCATCGATGCGGTGGCGGTTTGGTCAGAGATGTCGCAAGGGCTAGGGGTTTGGTCGGATTTTTTGCGGTGGCTAGGGTTAAAGACCATGCAACGTCTATTCCCAGCATAGACGTCGGTCATACTTCCATGCAACGTTTATACTATGGAAAATAGGAGTCGGTCAATTTGACAACCGACGCCTATTCTGTGATTATTTTTTATATTTTTTTAATCCTGGCATAGACGTCTGTTCTAGATAAAACCGACGTGAATATGTTTATATAGACGTCGGTCACTTGGACGACCGACCTATATACTTATAGACGTCAAATTTATGGGCGACCGATGTGTATGGGGCGACACTTATTCCCTATTCTGCACTAGTGATAAGTTCAGTAACACATCTAGTTTGGTTGACCAAACCCCATTTGGACATCCGTTTCCAAGCCTATAGAGGCTTCATAGAATTTACTGGACTCCTAGAAACGGGCGTCTGAATCCCATTCAGACGTATGTTTGCAAGCTGATTGAGGAGCAAGAAGAAGTGGGAGAGGAGGGATTACAATGGCTAGGATTAATCTTGAAATAATCAGACGGTTATAAATAAAATTTGATGGTCCTAGAATGCTTTGCCCTGAACACTCGAACCACGGATCAAATAGGTCCTCCGATCAAGTTGAAATTTCAGCTTCTGCTTTGTTTCTTATATTGGCACGTGGGGTGAAGCTCTGGTCCGCTGGTTCGACCCGATTGAGTTTTAATTGGAGAAATACTGATCTGGTTCAAATCACGTGTCACATTATTTTGTACTTCTCAATCAGGTCCCTCTGGATTTTCACTTGGGTCCTTCCTGATCTGTGATTCAGTCCTTGTGCATCACCAATAGGTTCAGAAGTCCTCAATTTAGTCCATTCTTGTTACATTATGGTCTTTTTTGCTCCATTCCTCTTCTTTATTACCTAACTCTTGAAACAGTACGAACAACAAATCGAGTAGCATAATATTGGGGGAAAAATAAAGAATATATAACATGAATGTGATGTATGATATGCTACTAATCAATGGGCCGAGGAGAGGAGGTGCCGGGATGGGGAGAGGAGGCACCGGGGTGGGCAGAATAGACGAGGATAGGGATAGACATGATTGAGAAGGGGTGAAGACGAGAGGTGGAAGAGAGGGATCACGACATTAAGGGACAGGGTTTCCTTCGGATTGGGTATTGTGAGTTCGCAAGGATGGACAATTGGACAATGGACCCGATCATGGACAGGATAAAAGGAGAGAAATTTGGACGACCCAGATTAAAAGATCATTTTGGGTTCGGGTTGTGTTGGGTCAACCCGAACCTTCAACCTGACCCGAGAAAATCGGGTTTCACCTTTACCAACCCAATTCAACCAGACCTGAACCCCTACCCGACCCGACCAGTCAGGTTCGGGTTGATTTTCGGATTCAACTCGACCCGTGTGCACCCTTAGATGTGTATATTATTACACTATTCAAAAACCGAGTTTAAAGATTAGGGGAGCAAATTGGTTACAAAACAGTAACCAACCATGTCACAGGTACTTTTGCAACCGTCCAACAAAAGTGATTTTTAAAATAAAAAATTAAATCACTAAAAATTCCAACAATTAATTCATTGATTGCAAGAATTGAAGCATGCTCTTGAACAATCGAGTTGTGAATCTAATTTTTTTTCTAACGGCGGTCAAATTTTAAAGAGTTTACATTAACTAGAGAAAGGTAACACTAAATTGAAAACTTGAATTGAATAAAACGCATGTTTGCAAAAATCACATCGTATCATAGTTTGACGAATTTCCTCTCTAATTTTTTGATATCATGAAATTAATCGTTACAATATAACGTTGTTACTATGGTAGAAGATACATATCTATCAGAATCTGCAATCAAGCAAACTAAAATCTTTATCGCCATCATATTAGGAATAAGGTCTTGTTTGGTTGGTTGTTATTGATTATCTTACAATATTTGGTTGAGAATATTAGAGGTCATAATCACTCTATAATCAATTTACGAAGGTAATCGTTACATTCTTTTTAAGGTAATTATATCACAGAGTGTGTGGTTGTAATCTACTTACATTACACTATAATTAAATATCCAAATTACTCAAAGCTTTTGATATTTTTTAAGCAACCAATGGCTAGGACTATTTGGGAGGCCGAGCCAAGATTCGGGCACTAGAGTGGGCTAAAGAGTGATCAGCTGTGAGGACAAAAGAAGGAGAGAAGATGAGCAATCGTACTTAATTAATTAACGGGGTTCTACGGGGACGACGAAGGTGGGGGTGGTTAGTGGCTAAGTATGCGATCGTTCTTAATTTTAATTAGGTTTGGGAAAGAGTAGTTTATGAATAAAACAAACATATACATGCAATCAACTTTGGTCCTTGAAAAGAATTTCAAAATTAATGTTGGAACCAACGAGGACTAAATCCAAAATGATTTGCCGTGAATAAATTATGTCCATTACATGAAACGAAAGTTTTAATTCTCAACAAAAAGTAATTACAGTTCTTCTTTCCAATTTTTTGTGTTTTGATTAGGACTGGACGGGCTAAATTTTTGCTCCACCACTACCATCATTTCCTAAGTTAAGTGGGTAAATAGTGTGACACAATGCGGGCCCAAAGAACGACAACTGCTACCTGCCCACATAAGGGCGGTTAGGCAAGTGCGGGTGGGTTAGGGGGGTAAGTCTTTAGATTTTGTACTTTTTAGAAGTATAAGGGATTATATTGGTTAACAAACAACTAAATGGCTTTCATATTTACATGTTATTACAAAACATACTTATCTATACGTATTTTATTCCTTTAGTTTGGATATTACATTACTATTACTGATGTGATAACTCCTTTTTTTTTACAGAAAATGTGACAACTTCTTATCATGTCGGTGCTAATTGTGAGTCATTCATTGTCGTCAATTTTTATTAAACTTTAGTATTTATAATACAATAAACCTTTTTACTATGAGTTATTTATTCTGAACAGGAAATCTTCTTGATTAATACGAATTTATGAACCTAATTAGCGTCGGTGATGGAAACTATTGTTTGGTGGACCAAAAAATAATCATCATAAATATCTAATGGCATAAATATAATTGAAGCTTTTATAGTGGAAGAAGATAAATACTAAAAAAAGATTGATCTAAGGATAAAATAGGTGCCTTTTACTGACATAAGATCAAAAATATATTTTTATGTTACGAAAAACTGAATACGATTGGAGCAAACTAGTACAGCTTGGTAAATTTGTAATGAATAATAATGATATCTACTATTAAAAGAGTAATAACAAATGAATTGAAGGAATTTCAAGCTTGAAATATTTCTTTTGTAATTGAACTCATCCAATGTTGTAGTATTTAGAATGAGTTGTCATATAGATCTTTTTATTTGAGAAATAAAGCCTTTTGGGTCGAATGACACCATATTTGAAAAGCTCTTAATAAAAAGTTGAAATTAACCCCAAATTGTCCTATTATTCAATGTGGGTTTTCAAAAAAATATTAGACTAGCTCAAATTTGTTAAACGACAAGACATACAAATATTCACAAAAATCTTTGGACCAATCATAGATCGAGATATTTTTATTTGTTTTTCTTTCCATCTATTTGTAAACTAAATCCCATCATTTCACTGTGCTTTCAAGGTAGTCCAGGTAAAGTTTGCAATGTTTTCGAACGCATTAAACATTCAAATTTTAAACATAGAGTACTTGGGAAGACAAATTAATTAGCATTTCAGGCCATCCACGCTTCGAGATCCACAAGGATGATGTGATGGAACATGGAAGAGATGCGGCCTAGAATCAAGGGGTTCAACAAAAGACGACTAAAGACAAGTAGTGCAAATTAATATTAAGACAGTCAAAGATTCAAAGTTTATGATTGTGTTGCAGTCTTAAGTGCAAAATCAACCCATCTGGGACAAGTCAAGTCAGCAGATCATAGATCTTCTTCCTCTTAATTTTTTCGATAAAAATGATTCTGACGGTAAAACAAAATCAAGTTGTAATCTTAGCACACAATTATTCTCTTTTTTTCAAAGATTTGCTGAACTGGATACCGGTTATTTGTAATCGGTGTGAAATTGTTTTAAATATTGTAAGTGCACGGCGTCAGTAAAAACGTGACAAATAAGAGTCGAGTCCACATTGAGATGTGTCAATTCTGGTTCTTTCAAAAGCAAGTTGAAAAATGAGTAGAGAAGAAGTGTGATTATACTAACTACACTAAATTATGAATGAACTAACAATTAAGCTAAATCCCCGTGGAGTGGTTGTGTATAGGTATATGTGTGTGAGAGAGAGTCTTCATTTCAATTAGCCACAAGTGTAGTTTGTGTGACACACAAGTAGAAACTAGTGTAGAATCTAAGTGTAGAATACACAACACTACATGACAAACCATGAATATATATATATATATATTGATACTCTAAAGACCACACTAGGTACTTAAATTATGATTTAAGTTGTATGTAGGATTAATTGATACTCTAAAGACCACACTAGGTACTTGTTGAATGCTTGATAATCTAAAATCAACATCAACTTCATGTAAGATATATATATATATATATCTTACATGAAGTTGATGTTGATTTTAGATTATCAAGCATTCAACAAGTACCTAGTGTGGTCTTTAGAGTATCAATTAATCCTACATACAACTTAAATCATTCATGTGAATGTACACCAAACATGGATACATACATAACAAGTCATTCTCATCAAACCATTACAAACAACAAGATAAACTCTAAAGCTTGCATGAGATAAGTATCTAATGTGGACATTATCACATATAATACAAGTTTAAGCATGTTACAAGTATAGATCTATATTAAGGATATGAAATGACACAAATAAAAGAACTCATAACTATCACATATTCGACATCACCCCACCCCAAATGGGGTGGATTTACTTTTTACTCATTAGGTTAACATGCATATTAGGAAGAGAAAACATTCTAACTAATTCTACTAAGATTAATAAACTAAACATGCAAGCATTAAAAAAAGACAACATTCAAACAAACGAAAAATAATTATTTTATTTACATGACTCACATTACAATAATCATTTTTCTCCACTTGAGTTTTGCTCCAAGACCTATTTTAAGTAGAGAGAATACCACCAAGCAATGTGTAATTACAAAGGATGAAGAAAAGTTCTATTTATAGGCATGAAAAAAGTAACCGAGAACAACCACCGATGTGGGACTAATGACATATTATAAATGAACATAAAACACACTAATACAACACTCGGCTAAGGTTAATCGGATCTGGAGCAGATCCAACAACCAATTGGCGATCTGGATTGCTTTGATCCAGACCTGGTTTGGATGAGACTTTGGTGGATGGTTTTCTTCATGTGTAGTGCACGGTGCACCCGAGTTGGTTGTTGGAGTTTATGCCCGGATCTAATTGTCAAAATACTCTGCATGATGGTGTGAAGCTTCTCGATTTGCTTATTGGTCATTTTGGTTTACATCCGGGACCTTCCCTCTTGCATATAAGTCCATAAGTCTCACAATTCAGTCATTTTTCTTGCTTTCAAGTCATTTTTGTGTATCATCTTCTCAAACTTGTTTATTTCTGAAACGTAAACATAAAACTCGTTACATATCATTGCTTAGGTTCTAAATAGAGGATATAAGACACGAGTATATACATGATATCATGTCAATCAGTAATCTTAGCACAGTTAAAGTGGGCAGAGGAGATACAACGATGTTATGGTGAGATAAATGGTATAATAACATACCATTGGTTGAAAGCCATGCAAATCTGTTCAGATCAGCTAAACAAAATTGAACCTCCCTAAATTTTTTTTGGAAAACGAACCATTCTCTTGAGAATGGTTTAGATGTATTAATCTTTTATTCCAAGAGACACAAAGGATTATAGGCAATAGACCCTAACAAAAAAAGGGACAATATTACAGTTAAAAGTTTTTATGATCATTTGAATTGCCAAAACAACATATACTTATTATATAATCAAATTTGGTGTTCAGATAATCCCGTTAAAGTTAAAATTTTCGTTTGGATTATGTACGAACAAAAATTATTAACAAATGATAGAATTATATAAAGACACATCCCAATTAACCCCACATACCCAATGTGCGGTATTGAGCATTGAACATCTATTTTTCACATGCAATTTTGCACAACAAGTCTAGGAGATTGGAGTTACGATAAACCTAAATTTAGTTTTAGGAATTAATAAAGAATTCCAAATACATGCAACAAACCAATTCGGTTTGAGAAATGTAGAATGGAATAATCTTATAAATTTGTTTTTTTGGGTAATTTGGAACGAAAGATAATGGTTTCTGTTATTTTTATGCGTATTGGACCGAATTAAGACAGAATCATAGCTGAGGGGAGTAAAATGTTACCTTTTATGTTTCATGAGGTTAAAGTGTAAACAATGTCATAGTTAAGAAGAATAAATTGTTATTTATGCGTAAACAATGTCATAGTTTAAAAGGAAAATACCATGGTTTGACTTTATTTTTCGTTTCTGAATCCTTCGTTGAGTTGGTTGCAACATCTTTTTTCACTTGAGGCTCATGAGAAAAGAGAACAACATACACACACATACGTCCGTAATTTTTTTATTTAATAAAAAAAATTGAAATTTCGAATTTTAGGGAAAAAAAATTCGAAAAATACTCCGATCGCTGGTGTGACCCGCGATCCGTCCCCCGAAAAAAAAAAAAATTTTTGACCGATCGCGGGTTGGAACCGCGATCCGTCATTTTTTTTAAATTTTTTTTTTCCACGGATCGCGGTTCCCACCCGCGATCCTCCGTGAAATTTTTCAAAAAAAAAAAATTAATTTTTTTTTTCTATTTGAGTGTTATTCTGTTTTCTTTTTTTCTTTTAATTATTTGTAATCTTTTTTAATTTTTTTTTTCAAAATATGTTTTCTAATTAATATTATTTTTAAAAAAAATTTAAAATTGTTTTTAATTTTTTCAAGAATCGATCTCCAAGTTAGGGTATTTTATACAATAAAAAACAAAATTTTTTAGTCAGAATAATAAATTATTTACAATTAAATATTAAACAAACGCTAAAATTAATTAAAACAAAAAATTGGAAACGTTGTCAAAAATTCGTAAGGTGTACACAAATTACAAACATGTTTGGAGATCGATACAACAAAAAATTTAAAACAAAATTAATTTTTTTCAAAAATATTAAAAATTACAAAACATATTTTGAAAGCAAATATAATAAAAAACATAGTTTAAACGATTTTAAAAAAATCAAAACATCAAACACTACAACTAAAATCTGTGACTTTTTTTATTTTATTTTATTGTTTTTAATTTTATGTTTTGTTTTTTTACAAATCATTTTAACTATGTTTTATATATATATATATATATATTTCAAAATATGTTTCCTAATCTTTATAAATATTTTAAAAAAAATCATTTTGTTTTTAATTTAGTAAATTGTATCGACCTCAAAAAATGTTTGTTTAAAGTGTACAACTTACCGGTTTTTGATCCGTAATTTTTTTGAGTCACACCCGCGATCCGTAATTTTGTTTTTTGAGTCACACCCGCGATCCGTAATTTTGTTTTTTGAGTCACACCCGGTTATAAATAAATTATTATTCTACATGAGAAACGTTGTCAAAAATTTGTAGGGTGTACACACATTACAAACATTTTTGGAGGTCGATACAACAAAAAATTAAAACAAAATGAATTTTTTTAAAATATTTATAAAGATTAGGAAACATATTTTGAAATATATATATATATAAAACATAGTTAAAATGATTTGTAAAAAAACAAAACATAAAATCAAAAACAATAAAAGAAAATAAAAAAAGTCTATGATTTTAGTTGTAGTGTTTGATGTTTTGATTTTTTAAAATCGTTTTAACTATGTGTTTTTATTATATTTGCTTTCAAAATATGTTTTGTAATTTTTAATATTTTTTAAAAAAAATTAATTGTGTTTTAAATTTTTTGCTGTAGCGACCTCCAAATATGTTTGTAATTTGTGTACACCCTACGAATTTTTGACAACGTTTCCACTTTTTTGTTTTAATTAATTTTAGTGTTTGTTTAATATTTGATTGTAATAAAATACCCTAACAATTCAATACGTCGGGTTATCGACGTGATTTGGAGGTCGATTCTTGAAAAAATTAAAAACAATTTTAAATGTTTTTAAAAAATAATATTAATTAGAAAACATATTTTGAAAAAAAAGATTTTAAAAAAGATTACAAATAATTAAAATAAAAAAGAAAACAGAAAACAAAATAACACTAAAACAGAAAAAAAAATTATTTTAAAAAAAACCACCGTTAAATTTTCTTTAAAAAAAAATTTTTTTGAAAAATTTCCACGGACATTTTTTATTTTATTTATTTTGAAAAAAATTGAAAAAAAACCACGAAAAAAAAATTCGTCCTAAAATTCGAAATTTCAATTTTTTTTATTAAATAAAAAAATTACGGACATAGGTAGCATTTTCACAAAAAGTTCCTTGATATGCAATTTTATTGACACGCATAGTTATTTATTGATTGAACTCTTATTTAGATCATATTGTTGTCGACATGGACTATTTTTAATAATATGAAATTGTGAAATCACCTTTTAAACTAATTCATATAAAATATAATGTTCTTTGGAACGTAACTAGAACGATTAGAAAAACACACATAATATTTAAATATGCATGAAAAGATCTTGTTTCATTTTGGATATGACTTAAGGATATATGTGGGCTCTAAATATTATTTGTTATTAGTTGTGTCAAAATATTACATCGTTGATTGTACTTTAATTTTTATTCTATTATTTGTATTATGAAATAGAAATAAAAGTTGTGTGAATAATTTTTTTTTGTGTAATAAATTTTTTATTTATAATGGAAAGGTATAAAACAAGTAATTGATTCGGCAGCATATGAGAAACAACAGTTTGATGTAACTTACAATCAGCGAGACACATATTTGCCGATTGATTTACCCATTCAAGCAAGTTATTTTGGATTACCACAAATCGTGACAATCTTGTATCATTTCAAAAAACTACAATCAAAAGGCAAATACATTTTTCCCTTAACAAATACACATCTTCCCATCAGCAAATATACATATTTTACCCTTAGTAAATACATATCTTCCCCTGAGCAAATACACATCTTCCCATCAGTAAATACACATTTGTCCATCGCAGGACACATCTTTCCCCCGTAAGACACTTCTGTCCTGTGCATGCAGGACACTTATCTGTCCCGTGAGGGACACACATTTGACCCACACACATCTGTCTAGCTCGGGACAAACATCTGTCTTATGCATTTGGAAACAAACAGATGTTTAGATTGTCACACCATCAATTTATCAACAAATTAAATATTACTGATAAATAACTCCACCTCTGTAGCAGCAGTGTAGGACTCTTAAAAAATAGTATTCCAGGGCGTCATAAAAGATATCTCAAAAAGAATCAATAAATTATTTTTCTTGAATAAATCATGATTTTGGGAAACGCCTTTAAATGTATTTGAAGATAATTATTTCAAAGTGTTTTTAATAACATATTTTGTTGTAATGTGAAAGTATGAATGATTTTTTTTATATTTCCTTTAGATTTATTAATAAAGAAAACAATTGTGTAACTTTTGTATGACAAGTCATAGACAATTTTTGTTTATTTTTTTTAGAAAAGCGAATTGAGAGGGTTATTCGTGGGGATGCTGCTACATTTATTTGTGTTTCGTAGCTATTGCCAATTCAAGTTCATGTTTTTTTCAGTCTTGAACATTCCGAAGGCATTAATAGTAGTTTTGAAAGCATATTAAATTACAAACTTGTAATTCACATATTGGAACTCATCCCTCGTTCAAGCGAATCTTAGACCAAATATCTACCACGTGAGCTAACTTTAATTGATAAACTCGAGTCACCCCCAACAAGTATCGACATTTCTCTAATTTCGTAACCCAAAATTAAAATCACGTAGTTATACAATTATTATAGGTAAAACATCCACATCAAGAATTTAGATATATATACATGCACTCAAGGACGGATCCAGAAATTATTTTTTGGTGGGACAACTGTCTTCACATTGTCGAATTTTTTTAGAACCACAATTTTAAGACAATATTTTAAATAAATAAAAAATTAATTAAAATAAAATTTGAAAATGTCTTTCTTATTTTTAACATTTTTATAAACCTGAAATTAAAATTCAAACATCCAAAAGAAACTTTTACAACCATAAAACACGACACATTAGTTAAATTGATTGTATTCTTACAACTCAAATTTCAATATCCAAACACAAAGTAAACGTTTGAAAAGATTTATTGGCTATGTCCGTTCTTAAGTTTAAAATCGATAAAATCTAGACAAATAGATGGAGCAAAATAGTGTATAAGTATAATATAAACTTATATTAAAAAAATTGTAATAATTGTTACTATATATGTTCATTGTTATTTTCCTTCATAAGATTGCATGTTTTAGATTTATTATTCATTCTACGACTTTTATGTATAGAATGACCTTGATGAATACATTTTCTATAAATGTTAGTTTATTTTAAGTTTTCTTTCCATTTTCAGCCAACAAATGAAATCGACAGTATTAAAATGAGATATAACATGTCAACAAGCATAACTATACTTGGAAAGTAATATTGCACATCGTACTTAAAAAAGTCAAATCTCAAACATCCACAACACCTAGCTAAAATCTATGCAATGTTTATTTTCAACTAAAAATTTATCAAACTTACACAACAATGCAAGTCCAAAAGATTACAGCGTATCTTCCAAATGTAGTTGTTCAAAAGAACTTAAAAGTTCCCAATTTGAATCAAATTGACTCTAAAATCAATTGTTGTCAAAATATTATATTAACTTCTCTCAAATCTCAAATTAAACTAAATAATTATACCACAAAATTAATATATGAGAATGAATAATAATAAAAATTGATTTTTTTTCCAAAATCTAGGTGGGCAGGTGCCGGCCTACCCTTTGTGTGGCTCCTTCACTGCATGCACTTGTACATACATGTGGGTAGACGTATAGATGAAGGCGACAACAGCTGGAGATGGAAGAATCTAGTGAAGAGGGAAGTAGAACCTAAACTCTGAACATAGTGATGTGCTGTCTTTTGTATGGCTCCAAAGCACATGGCACACAAACCATAGACCCTACCATCATTACTTTATCATCTAATGATATTCAATTTTTCTAGAACACTACCTTGCACCGACTACTAGGTGGTATAATATATTTTTCCTTTTGTAAGTGTCTCATTCATTTTAATTATCAAATTGAATCGCGTCACCACATTTTACATAGCAGGTAGAAATCGAACTTATATCACACTCCTACTCAACTATTCATTTCAATAAACTCGAATGTATATATGTGTTTCTAAATTTTAATTTCATGATACTAAGTGGTATATCCACAAGTCAAACTTGTGACCTAATTGTTCTAAACTCTTCAATACAAAAAGAATTACCAACTCAGCTCTCTCCGAATCAGTAATTTTTATGTATATGTTAATTAACGTTACCTTACTAGATATATAACATACAACACCATTTCTTATTCTAAAACACCGTTTTGGAGTTATTATTTGATATATGTTAATTAAAAGTATCATTGTCAAAATTAATTTGATTTAACTCCGTTGGCATATCACTGTCTTGAAATAGTCATAAACAGTGATCGACTCTCAAAGCACAGTCTTATTCGTATGTTTGAGATTTAAAATAAAATGAAAATAAAGTAGCATAAATATTAAAAAAACTCTCATAAGATGTATAACCTACAACACCATTAATTATTCTGCAACACCAGTTTGGACTAATTATTGCTTCATTGTTTGCCTTGCAACCACTGCCATTGGAATCTTCTTATAGAAATTACCAAAGTTGTAGGGAACAGATTGACTATTCCGATTTGGACAAGTAAGTGTGACATCAATTCGCTCAAGAAAGTCACAGTTTCCTTCAGTTACTCCGGAGAATAATATTAATCAGTAATATTGGGTTGGGGTTTATATGTTGTGTCTCAAGAACTAGAAAATTTACCAACCAAAAAGATATATGAAAATAAAAATCTTTGTAATACCTCGTTTGCAAGATTTACGACCAACTAATTCGGTTCTCCATGACAACATGCAAAACTTATAAAACTTGAATTTGGTTGCAGAATTGCAACATTTTTGTGGTTTATGAGGATTGGTAAGTAGAGTACCAAATTTTGGACACTCATGTTGTATTCCTTTGGAAGGAAAAGAAATCGCACTCTTATTTATGAGAAGAGACATGTAAGTTCATTTAATTTATTTAGAAATAGACAATAATATAGAAGATCTTGATTCTAGCTCTCAAACAAAATTCATCGCAAATTAACATATTTGAAAATAACAGGTCGTTCACTACAAGGCGTCTTAAAAGCAAGCACAAAATCAACTATCAAACCCACTCGACAAGTCAACACATGCATATCCAAATCAAAAAAAGGACCGACATGAGATTCACAGTCTTCCTCAAAAAACAAAACAAAAAACCCGAAAGGAAACATGTCTTCAATTAGAACACTAACCCTAAAACCACTTGGTAATTACTATCAGATCCGGTGCAATAGTGTTGGTATGATCTGACCCGTTCAAACACGATTTTCGCCGTTTGCTTGACCCATGCTACTCTTACAGTGCGCGATTGCCCCTTGGATTGCGCTATGCAACTCCTCCATCGAGGCAACTGACGAGGAATTCTGGTGCGAACCAACAGGGATCGAACCAGACGATAACGAAACTGTCGGAAGAGACCCAGAGGGAGTCAATAACCCCGAGTGGTTCGGAGAGGACCGCATTGAAGAAGGACAACTTCCGGCTACCGCACACCTATTCCTTCCGGGGAACCGAAGGTTTCCCGAGAAGGAATGGGAGGATGAGTCTCTCTTGACATGGACGAACTCACCACTCTCCACCTTAGTAGAGGAGGAAGAGACAACACCACCACCTCTCTCCCTCCCTTTGTTTCTTAGTTTCTCATACAAAGGCTTCACCTTCTTGGTGTAGTACTTCTTTATGGCATCCTTGGCCGAGTTGGATCCCACATTGTTGTTGTGGTGGGTGACTCCGGCGAGCTTCTTATTGTTGCGGTTGAAGACGGAGGAGAATTTC
The DNA here is from genome assembly GCA_963682175.1 of Triglochin maritima. Lineage (NCBI taxonomy): Eukaryota > Viridiplantae > Streptophyta > Magnoliopsida > Alismatales > Juncaginaceae > Triglochin > Triglochin maritima. Next base: position 32,584,511 of record OY821785.1, read on the forward strand.
GTACGTAGTGAGGACAAATAGTTTGGTTTTTGGTGGGAGAGTTTGAGAGTTGGGTCGTCGTCGGTGGCGGAGCTTGGGCGGGGTGAATCGGACTCGGTGAGGAGGAGCATGTCGGTCGGGTAGGAGGCGGTTGAGTCGTTTGAGCTCGAGCTGCCGTTGGAGTCGCGGGAGTTGGAGGTGTCAGAGGAGGAGGAGGAAGAGGAGGAGACGAGAAGGAGGGAGCGGAGCATGGAGCGGCGAGGGGAGAGATGGAGGGGGAGGAGTTGGCCCTTGAAGAAGATGTCGTCGGCGGGGCAAAGGGTGGAGGAGAGAGAGCGGGAGGTGGGGGAGAGGGAGACGGTGAATTCGAACTCTGAGGAGGAGGAGGAAGAGGAGGGGGAGGGGGAGGGGGAGGAGGAGAGGACGGGTAATTGGCCGGCGATGGCGGTCGACCGATGGTCGGAATGGGGTGGCTTGGCCATGGTTGTTTTGAGTGGTGGTTGGTTGTGGAGGGAGGTTGTGGGAGTATATATTTGTGGCCACATGGTGGGGTGTTTCAGTGTTTGCTACATCTCAGCTAGTTTGTGATTTGAGTTTGTGTTTGTACTTTTATTGATAATTTTCACAAATTTCGATTTTTTTTTAATTTTCTTTGGAACCAATAGGTGTAGTTTATTGAGTTCTTGGTGGTCCGATGAGATTCCTTTATCTGGAGATCTAATCGCAATTTGTTTATCTAACAAGAACTAAAGGCAATTTGAATATGGTAGGGGTGCTCATGCTAACTAAATAATGGAAAGGAACTTTGCAAAATGGTTATTCAAAAATTTGTATTGATGTGTATACTACTCTTCATTTTTTATGTAAATTTTAGACCTCTTCTAAAAGAAAGAATGGCAAATCGGACCTTATAATTGTACCAATCCGTACAATATAACTAACTTTACGGATAAAGCACCCGTGAGTCCGTGACAAATTTTTTAATATACAAAAATAGTAAATTTACCGAAGGGTGAAATTTGCCCACTTAAGACATTCAGGAAGTAGAGAGACGTTACCAAGATTCAATAATAAGTGGAAGTTTTTTTTGTAATAGGCTGCTTGAAAGATTAATATAATTAATATAATTGTAGGGTGTCCTCTCCTCAGTGGCTACAGAATGCTATTGTAGTGTTGTGGTTAACTGTGGTCTTATTATTTAATACAAAATTTTACTGAAGCGATAAACATTATCCATGTTTTACTTAAATCGTCTGTTTCAATTACATTCTTGTCATTCTCTCATTTCTACTTATATATATCTTTATTTCACTCTCCAACTATCACTCTCACTTCATCTTCTTAAAACCCATAAAAAACAATGTTTTGGAATGCCAAAAAGGAGTCAACGGATATGCCCCAATGCACTTGAATCAGGTAAAAATTCTCATTTATTTTAAGTTAAAAAATATGGAGGGGGTGTGTCTCTGGCAGGCACCCCCTCCAAGATGTGGGTGTCCGCCGGAGCTGCCCGTAGACGCCTTTTTAATGAATTAAAATTTAATTTTAATTGTTAGTTAAATTGATTAATTAGTTAATTAAATAGTTATAATTGTTAGTTAAATTGATTAATTAATTAATTAAATTGTTATAATTGTTAGTTAAATTGATTAATTAGTTAATTTAATTGTTATAATTAGTTAAATTGAATAATTAGTTATAATTGTTAGTTAAATTGATTAATTGTTATAATTAGTTACATTAATGGATTAATTAGTTAAATTGATTAATTGTTACAATTAGTTACATTAATTGATTAATTTGTTAAATTGATTAGTTGTTATAATTAGTTACATTAATTGATTAATTAGTTAAATTGATTAATTGCTATAATTAGTTTCATTGATTGATCAATTTGTAACTTTAGTTATTTAAATCTATTAACGAAATTTTATTTCTAAAATTGAATTGATAGTCATCGGGTTACCGTGGAGGAAAAGGAAAATCAGTTCCCTTACGCGTTGTACATAGTTTAGATGATGATTCAGCTCCTCGAAATCCAAGTAGACGGGGTATATCTTCTTTGGTTAGGGAGGGAGAGATTCCGTCTTCGTCAGACATGTGAGGATTCCTTCGATGATGAGGATGTTTCAGATCAGGTGGGGAGTGACGATGGTGGGCGGTTGGGGTTGGAGGAGGAGAGGCTGGGGGAGTATGGTAGAGGACGAGGGCGACATGGTAGTTCTTCTATTGCCGAGTGGGTGATTCGAAAGGGTAAAGGTGGTAGGTTTATGACTGGTGATTCGAGTTTGTGCACTATAGATGCTCGAACTCAGAAGAAGATGAGGGTTGTGGACGATTCTTGTATCATGACTGTTGCGATGCCCGGTGGTCCTTTAGGTGGGAGCGTCATTCCTAGTTACGGAGGTCACATCGCCAGGAGCATTTGGGAGGGCGAGGATCAGAAGTTTCTGAAGTGTCATAATCGGCACAGAGCATGTTCTACATTGCAAGGTTGGTGTTCAGTTTTGAGTGATGATTGCATCAGGAGATAACTGATTGGGTCACTTGCCTTCCAGTATGTTCACTGCCTTGACATGTCGTTGATATCTGCGTTTGTGGAGCGGTGGCAGCCTGACACCAACACTTTCCACATTCCTTTCGGAGAGATGACGATCAGGTTGCACGACGTGTTTCACATCCTACGCATTCCTATTAGGGTCGTTTGGTCAGTGCTCAGGCAACGACGAGTGAGCTGAAGTGTTACAACACAGAGTTGCTCGGGGTGACTGTGATAGTCTTGGGAAAGATAGTCCATTTTGGAGTGGCGGTGGTGTTAGCATCGACGCTGCCGACAACTATTGTAGACGGGGACGACCTCTGCGGACGGATGATACACAGTTGACTGGATACATGTTCTTACTGCTTGGACACGTCTTGTTTGTCGACAAGAGTAGTTGCAGGATCAGACCTCGCGACATATTGGAGGTTAGGGACCTGGAGATGATTGGTCAGTACTCATGGGAGTCGGCGACGTTCGCATACCTGTATCGTCAGTTAGGGATAACTAGTTGTGCTGATTGTTCTGGAATTACGGTTTGTCTGACGTTGCTGTAGGCTTGGATATATGAGTATTTTCCTGCTTTCCACACGCATCGGGAGAAAAAGATCATTAAGTCGGACTATCCTCGTTCGCGTAAGTGGGCCATTCAGAGCGAGGATAAGAGCGAGAGGCGACTCTATTCCATTCGTAGACGACTAGATCAGATGACTGCATCGCAGATATAAAACTTTATACCATTTATGTTTTTTAATTTTAATTATTATTATTAACGTGTCAATGTTTTAGGTGGAGTAGTTGCCCTATGGTCCGGAACATGTTGCGGATGTGCCAAGGACTTTATTGATGGGCCTTATTCGTTATCGGGAAATCATGGAGCCTTATTTGCCTTATCACATCTTGCGTCAGTTAGGCTACATTCAGGTGATATTGGTTGACATCCCGACCCCAGAGCATGCAGTACGGTCTGGGACTTCCGCAACGTATGATGTGAGGTACACCGTTTTGATGGCGGAGACGATTTGGCAGACATTTCTGAGAGTAGGCCGACTTCACCTTGGCGACCTCCACTTGTGCTGCAGATTATTTGGATTGGTTCGGTAGATACTCACATCCATCTCTCGTGCGCGGTACTGCCCCGAGACCTGAGAGGCCGCTGGATAGGACATGTGGGGATGCAGTACGTTTTTCTAAATTATTTTTTATTTGTATTGTATATTTTATTTTCCTTGTTAATGTACCCTAAGTTTGATGTTATATACAGTGGATGAGTAGGACGATACGTCTTGCGCAACCATTCTCGGAGAAGAGAGACCTAATGCCGGACAACGAGACGAGAGCTGCATGTGTAGATTGAGATCACTTCATACACTCGTGGAACACTCAGTTGGGCATTTCTGACCACGAGTCGGACGATGAGTCGTAGTCAGGTTGTACATTATCTTTATTATATGTTGAACTGTTATCATTTGTATTGGTATTTGCATATCTGTTGTACTCTTATTATTTATTTCTGACAAACCTATCTTCTCCCTATTTGCGTATATGTTGTACTCTTATTATTTATTTCAGAAGAACATATCTTCTCCCTATTTCCTATATGTATTTCATTTTAAATTTGAAATCTAATAAAAAAACAACACGATATAATGTATGAACAAATTATAAATTAAAAATATAGTAATATAACCAATACATTACAAATTACACTCAAAATTTGTTACGCCACTGCTCCCAACAAGAATGTGTGAGTGACGACATTAGTTTCTTCATCCGTCAGAATCCAATACAAGTATTGATACTTCTCTCCCTGATGCAGAAACCGCTGAGGGACATTTCTGTCTTCAGATTTCATTTTCCTCATGTACTCTCTACAGTTATAAATGTGTCTTTGATTCGGATTATCTTCTGGGAATTTTTACTTCACCGCAAACAAGATGTTACGTGGTTTTGCTCGTGACTCAGTCATCTTACGAACAATTTTCTTAGCTCGAGGACTATGACCGCTGATTTGTCGATGACCCTCTGGATAAACTGCAAGTCTGTGGTTGTGCTGATCATGAGTACTATTAGAAACTACGACTCATACATCACGGTCTCGTCGCTCGATCACCTTTATCAAAAAACGACACCCTCAACCCTTTCTTTTCGTGTTCTCCCGTATTGCAATATCCATATCCTGGGAACCCATTTCATTTCTGCGATCGTATCTCAGATAACAATTCATCCGATTATCTGTTTGTGGTTTGTAGGATGATACTACCAAAAAAATCCAGCTCTAATGGCAACTTGTTTTGCCCATTTATTCGCATCATCGATTGTTTCAAATATCTGCTGACTTACAAAAAGTTCACTGTAATCTACCCATCACCACCGAAATATTGCAACGGATCCTGAAATAAGTTGAAATAACACAACAAATAAAAAATGGGGTGTCTGGCTAGGACGCCTCCCCATTGGGGTGGCGTCCTAGCCAGATGCCACCACCTAGGGAGAGGTGTCTAGCCAGACGGCCCTCTCAATTTTTTTTTCTTGATTTGACTTACTTCACCGGATTCAGGCGCTTCGCCAGACATTTTCGTGGTTTTGGTACTTGTAGAGTGAGAAATACTGAGACAGAAGCTTTTGTTTAAGAGACATGACGAAATGAATATTAAATGAATTTGTGAAGGGTAAGATGGTAATTGAGACGGAAGATTTAAGTAAAAAATGGTGATGTTTAGTAATTCCCAAATTTTCCCTAACTGTTACCCCAATCCAAGTTTCACCTAAGCCTTAAAAGAAACTCAAAAAATGCCACCTAAGACCACTTATTTGGTACTCAAAAACTAGGTTTAAGACGCAACAATTGGCAACTCACAACATCTGTTGTATGAGAAGTTTGTTGATGTCAAAAAGAGAACATAGATATCTGTTGATTCCAAATGGAAACCATGCCTAGCTTATGAGAGAATGGATGTAATGCATATTAAATGACATGCATCTTGTGAATTACACCTACTAGAATTAATAGTTGTAGGCACATCGATGTCATTTCCCGGTGCTTGAGGACCTGGAAATAACAAAGACATGATAAAATAAGGTTGTTTGTTGCACTACCAAGGTGGTAGATTATAAGGTATCAAAATATATGGCCAAGTGTTATGACTTGATGATATTGTATCAGAAGAACTAAACTAGTCGCTTGCCAAACCCAATCTAATATTTCTTGGTTTTGCAACAAAATTCGGATATGTTTATTCAAGGTGCTTCCACGCAAGCACATCAGCATGATGATGACGAGAACCATCATCTTTTCGCTCTTCAGAATACCACCTCATATTTTTTGCCACGTCTTTATTCATGTACAACCTACGTTGTCTTGGAATCAATAGGAAACACCTCAGAACCTTAGTTGGATTTTTTTCCAGATTCTATGGTCTTCATCTACTCGTTCTTTTAACCATCTCGACATCCCACATCGGTCACAAAATTCTTTCTTCTCATCTTCTTTTCAATATAGCATGCAATCTTTACGACATACATCAATCATTCTACAACTGAGTCCTACTCTTGAATGACATTCTCACCTTCATATTATGACGATGAAATGTTTTGTCACCATCTCGAATTGTTTCTTGAAGAAAATCCATAAGCATAGAGAAAGACTTATTACACCCAACATATCAATGATTTTCAAGTGAAAAGGCGAACTAAGAACGACAACTTTGTGAACTTTTTACACCCTACATATACATACAACGGTTCTTCAACTTCATTCACAAGTTTCGAAAGGCGATCTGGGTTACTGATTCGTAGCATATCATTTGTAATATCAATGATATATTTGTTTAATTTTGCCCTCTACTAGTGCTACATGTATTTCAGGAATAAAGATAATTGGGCTAGAATAAAAGATTATGTACCAAATTGAAAGCCAATTGGACTATAATCCCGCTGGAAATGATGCATGATCTTAAAAATTCTACCCACCAGTCTAGCGAAGTTCCAATTACGTCAAATTAGTACTTAAATCGACCATCTCGACGAGAGGAATCTAAATTTACAACCATATTTTCAATATATGTATCACGTCAGGACAAATTTACAAAACAGTGATGAAAAATGTGGGAAATCATCTTGACTGTTGGATTGAGTTTATCAAGAATATCTAGTACCTTAATCCTATATAAGGAGATGGTAACCTCCATTATAGGGCTCTCTTACCTTCCCTTCTCTTTTATTTTCCTTTTGTTCCAACATTAGAGTGGATTAGAATAGGTTAGGAGCAGATTTAATGTTCAAGCTTTGGATTTCTCTTTTGTATTGTTGCAACCTTTATTTGGTAAGTATCTTCACTCACTTCCTTCTCTACTACTTCTCATATTAATGTGTGGCTGAACCACCTCTTAGGAGGAGGGGTTGATGGTAGGATAAGTTAATGGTGGTTGTCTGTTGTTGTTTTTACATTGAATGTGTAGATTTACTCCTTTAAGGTACATGCTCATTAGGTGTTTGGCGGAATGTCGTTTCTTAAATGGCTTCATGCTTCGTGCTTATATCTACGTGCATTGCCTTAAATGTTGTTTAGAATGCATGTTTGGCCTTAATTATGGGTTATGTGAATGTTTGATGGATGTTTGTCATATTCTTTAGACAATTTCCATGCTGCCATCACTAACTTGAAATTAGATGTTAAGGTTTGATGGATGTTTGTCATAATCTTTAGACACCTTCCATGCTTTCACGACACTAACGACATCGTTTATGCCTCATGTCAACTACACACATAATCTTAATCTATGCCTAATCCATAGTCCTCATCTTCTAAGTGTTAGGTAGGTTGCATTTAGTTAGTTGTAGTGTAGATTAGGATAAAGCAATTCCATTCTCCATCATTTTTGCTGATTCGATTACGGAATTAGTTGTGAACTGAACAATCACAATCTGTGTGACCTGACCCGTAGTTGTCGCGTCTTCATCGACACCGTGCACTTATGGTTATTTAACTGATAAAATCTTCAATCAGTTACCAACAACAACTTCTTTCATGTCATATATATTCGTCATCCACAAGATCTTCAATTTCAATATTTTCATAATTATTACTGTCGTCTATCTCATCAACTCCTTCACCTCCAACATCTCCGTAAATGTCTCGCAACATTCCTTGCATGTCGTCAATAACATTTGAAGTTGAAGTGAAAGTTGTCTGGAATTTTCTAGATGTTCCATGTGGTTTTTGCCATGATGTATCCATGTAGGATGTTCCGACAGAAAATATCTTAGGGGAACATGTTCACGAGTTTGGTGCGAATCAAGAAATGTTCGATTTCTACAATTCTTGCATGGTCAAGGGATAGAACCACCCAATTTTCCAAATTTGCACTTGCGAAATTGAAAAACTTATCTAACCCTTTTATGTATTCAAGTGTGAATTTGTCATCTATCCGTAACGAGGATTTGTCTGGTACGTTTGACATCCTATATAAGTTACACAAACTATTATATATAATTTCTTGTATGTTTATGCAGAATCACACTCTTGACATCACACAACAAATTTTCTTAGCATTTTTTGTAGAACAAATATCCCTTGAGCACAAAAGCAACATTAACCAATTTCAATTGGTCAAACTAGAATAGGATGAAAAGGTGTAGATGAAATTAAAATGCTTAATTACATTTCTTTTTCTCATCCATAGGTTTGGATAGAGATAGAAAAATGCTTTGATCTTGTCTGAAGACTTGGTAGGAGTTGTGTACCTGGGTTCACCAAGATTCAAAGATAAACATCCACATAACCAGCAAGCACTGGAAATGGGAAGAGAGGCATGTCTTATATGCTTTCCTTTTTTCTTTTGTTATAACACAAGCTTGTCACCTTATGCACTTAATTATTCTCTGCATTCTTTGGTTTCAATTGCATTGTTCTTGCAAATCATGAAATATTATACACGAGTATTTGGGATGTAGATTGAGAATTTATCTTGTCTTACCAACTAGAAGTTTACCATTCTAGAATTTTACCTAAACTTCATGAGAGCTTCATGGATCCATGGGTACTCCTAACTCGTCGGTGTATGAACTTTGAATACCTAAGTAAACATTGAACACGTAATGGCAAAAAAAATGGAGAGTTACATATCTGATCGATCAAGACAACCTTAAAGGCACCACAAGCAGCCAATCAAGTTAGAAAAATGGATACCAAACCTCAAACATTGCATCGGTGCTCGTTCCAACTTAGGAGAGGATCAACAGAACGGAGGTTGGAGGAGGAGAAGAGGTGGCCATAGGAGTCAGTTGAGGTCGGAGCATGTTTGAGGAGGTCAGAGGAGCCGGAGGGGCCAATGGGGACGGAAGAGCGAGGGGGGGGGGGGGGGGGGGGCAGAGGAGGCCAAAGGAACTCAAATTGGGAGTGGGAGAAGTTCGACGACTAGGGCTTGGAGGGGACCGACGATTGGAGGCAGCGTCCAAGGCGACAGAGGACAACAACAGAAGTTTCATCGGTGACGGTAGTTGGAGGGTGACATGTCAGGAGAATTTTTTTTGTGGTGTGAATTTCACCAAATCATAATTATCATCGACAAAATCTTCGTCAACAATATTAAAGGTCACATGCCTAGCACGTCACATATGTAAGGTCGAGCGTGAAATGATTATTGTCGCGCCCGGTCCAACGGATCACTTATTAAGCTTTCGTACGCGATGGAAATTCCATCGGTACGATTTCGCAGGCAACGGCAGAATTTGTAGTAGTGATAAAAATTCATCTCCTATTTTGGAAAATGTGTTACTTTCAATAGACCTACAACGTAATTAAATTAGTCTGTGTAACTATGTGAGAATATTTATAACATTGAATTTAAAACCCTGAATCTTAAACAAAAAACCCTAAAACTTAAACCCTTATACCCTAAACCTTAAGACATTAAACCCTACACCTTAACCTTACACCATTAAATACTAAACCCAAAAACTCTAAATTAGATACTCTGAAATCTTAAACCATAAATCATAAACATTATTGTGGATGTATCTTGATAATCAGCAACATACATTGAATATACCACTTTATATGTCTTTGACATTAAAGAATGCAGGGAAAGTTGTAATTTTGAAACACTAAGTTGGTTGGAATTATCCATAATAGAATGTCACCGGATAAATCAGTAGAAACCCAAACTGTGTACCCAAAACCCTAACTCTAAAGGTCTTTAGACGTTGATTCTATAACTTGGTTCCCGATGAGTATCATAATTTATCACTTTTACCTTCACTATTATCTTATTTTTGTATTTGAATAATATTGTCAAGTGTTTTGTGTTCATTTTGTTTGTTACAAGAAAATTGATACAATTGCTGAAAATTTTGAAAAGTGAAAAAACTTAAATGCAAAATCTGATATATAAAGTCAAAGTTGGAGGGCATGATACAAAAATTCCACTCCACATGTTTGTGCTATCTATTGTGATCCAAATTTAAGGTAAAATACTCAAATTATAAGTGCAAATCGGATTATGCCATCAATATCAAATAGAAAAGTTCATATATGGAAGGTCCAGACTCCAGCACATGTCATTTGTTTTATACATAACATCCACATCCAAATACCATTTTTGATGATTCTAGATTCGTTGGAAAGAAAATTTAAAGGCAAAAATATTTGTTTCGCTGAAGACTTGCGAAATTCCAATTATATGAGGGTGAAAACGCATGTCAAGACAAATAGTATTTGGAAACCAATCAATTGATAGATCATCAGTAATTTGTGCATAACATTCTCCTCCGAAATCCAAAGCAAGTGATTCAAGTGACATTGGAAATATATTGTGAAGGATCATGATTTTCTCTATCATGAAATATTCCAAATTTTGACGTTTCATGGGTCAAACGGTGCATGAAAGACACTGACCTGGGAGAGATAGAATCCTATATAAAGTATTGTATTCTCTAATCAAGGGAGCTCTTCGCCTTTAGTTTAATTTTCGTTTCTTTTCTATGGGAAGAGAGTCACATGTTGTATGTACTTAGTTTCTATTTTTATTATTAGCTAAATAAAATTTATCTTTTCTTCTCTTATTTCTTTTCTCTTCTTGTATGTTTTCTTTCACCAGGTGTAACTAAATCCATCTATTGGAAAGGTGAAGATATGGCTAGGATGAATTAAGAATTGTGGTTGTCATCATGTTAATATTTTGATTTATTATTACTTGTGCCAATTCGCTTGAAAGAGGTATTTATAATTATTTGATAGGTTAATGTTACTTGTATGGTTCTTAATCTATACTTAGAATTATATCGTTGCTACTTTGCTTTCAAGAATTTGTGAAATTGTAATTAGATCAAGGTTAGTTGTTGTTTGATGATTTGATAGTCTAATCACTCCAAGTCATGCTTACAAAATCTATTCTTGTGTGCTTAATGAAATGTGCAAGATGTTTCCCAATTCATGCCTATGCAAATATTTTCGCCTTCTAAGTGTTTCATCTCATCGTAAATTTTTATTTGCATTCTTATTATAGAAAAAATCCAAAAACATATTTAATCTCTTCATAAAACAAAATACCAAAATATCAACCACCATTGAATCTATCATCGTTATTACTCATGCTTCATTGAAAAATAAAATCGACTGAAAATTGCAACCTCTCCTTGTGTTCGGACTTCTTTGCTACACGATCCATACACTTGCAGTTAAATTTAAGACTCATCAGTTCTCGTAGGAATTAGAGCTCCACTTTAGAGCTTTTGTTTGGATTGACTTTGAGAGATAGGGCAAATTATCCAACTCTCAGGCATCAAAATACATTTAAGGGATAGATGATTATTATAAAAACAATTCATACGAGTAGTACTATAGGTGAGTCAACAATATTGAATGGCAAATCCTGACCTTAAAACCTTTTGGTCCTTGACATTGTTCCCAAATATCATAGGTAACCTTACATAAAATCATAAATCATGAACTATAAAGCCCTTTGGTAGTTGATATTATAACCTTAATAGCATAGATGACCCAACATAAAAACTTTGAACCATAAAATTATTTGCTCATTCATACCTTAACCATAAAAGCATAGGTTACCTGATATAAAAGCGTAAATTATAAATCCTAAAGCTCTTTAGTCAATGATATTGTAACCTAAAAAATGTAGGTGACCCAAATAAAACCTTAAATTATAAACCTTAAAGCTCTTTAAACATAAATATTATAACCCAAATAGCATATTGACTCGACATAAAATTAAGCTTAAATCCTAAACCATAATGTTCTCTGGATGTCGATAATGTATCCCAAATAGCAATGGTTTATGTCAAATAATTTATAAAGTTTATAATGTGTTGGATCACGACGTCACCCCTCTATGCACACCGTTGTCACCGCCGAGACGAGATGACGATCACGAGCCTACAGGAGGAGCAGGGACAAGAGATTTATGAATCAAACTCATGTATAAAATGAATGAATCAAAATCATTTGTGAATCAAACTCATTTTTGAATGAATGAATGAATGAATGTTTTATGACTTGTTTGGTTTTGACTTGAGTTCTTGAATGTATATGAATGGATGTGTTGTTGTAAATGAAAGGAACACATTTAATTTTCTTTGTATAGGGAAAATTGGAATTCGGGAAAAGTCAATTTGTCGGTGTAAACAAAGTTCACTTTACAATACACAGCTGGATATCCGTCAGAGAAGATTGACGATACTTACACTGATGGTAGATATCTGTCGGTGTATATTCTCATTTGTCGGATAACAACTTAGGAATTTATTGGTCAGTGTCCCTACACCAATGGATAGTTTTGTCAGACTAGTACACCAACAGACGAGTCATCGGTGTCTATCCGTCGGTGTTATCCTCTTCGATGAAAACCACGCACAAAAAATTGGCGGGAAAATTGGCACCAAAAACTATTCTGACGACAATTGTCTGTCGATGCATCCGGCGATGGTCATGTACACCAATGCCTTTAACTCTGGCGGATGTATTTCCGTTGGTGTAGGATATCACCGACGGATGGGTATGTACACTGATGGTTAGTTTCCATCGGTGAAGCCCAGTTCTCCTACAGTAAAACACATACACCTTAAACTGAACAACCCCGTTAGTTGGACAACCACTACTGGAAAATCGATCTACCACATCGACCCTAGCACATCAGATGTGACCAAACCGACATGGCAAACAACTTACCACATTGGATATATTAGCAGACCGACGTGGAAGGGTCCATTTTTCCACACATTACCATGCCGGTCGTCGAATCTGACATAATAGGGGGTCTTCCACATTGGACCAAGAGATTCTTCCTTGACACTTTCAAAAGACGAATACATTAACGAATGAACAAAATATTTGCAAATTCAATTCATAATAATTGACATATAAAAGAATACTTTTAGAACACATTCCTTTCAACTACATCACGGTAAACAAAACGAATCCAAGAATTTGAAGGTGACTTTGGATACATCTGTGGTGATGCACTCCTACCGTATCCTAAATCTGAAGTTGGGATGGTGGGCAATGCTGAAGGATGGGTGTTGCAATGCCTTCATTCCTTGATTAAATTAAAGAAAGAAAATGTATCAACTTTAATTTATATAATTGCATAAATGGTTGATATATAGTAATTATGAAAATATATTCGAATAATATAGTTTTTTAATTTCATAAGGTCAAAGGTCCAACATCCAAGCAATCTGAAAATGAAATTGTATTTGACGAGAGACAATTTCCTCTAAATTGTCAAATATTATACAATTTCATAAGACATAAGGATGAAGATTCTACAGTTGTAAGTGTTATGAATAAAGCAATTGTATGTTCAATGACCAACGATGGCATCGAACCTAAGTTGTATGTCGTAGTAAGTGATGTCATGAAATTTTTAAGGATGGAAAAAATTATGTATAACAATCATCCAAGTTCCATTAAAGTAAGTTATTTTGTCTTTTATATATTTGATTACGAATTGTTTTAATATTAATTATGGTATATTTATTTTTGAATAAGGTTCTTTATGGATTGCCTTTTGGGAAAAAATGGTTATTTGTGTCCGACAATATTCATGTATCTCAACAGTTCAAGCGATAACACTAGAGCCCAAAAGATTGCTAATGTTATGTGTGATTGCGAGAAGAAGATTTATCTAGCGCCATATTGGGAGGCGTAAATATTTTATTATATTTTATATTACTAATTATATTAGTATTAAATGATTAATAAAGTTATGTAACATGATTGATTTTCACTGATCATTGGATGTTGGCTGTTTTAGTCCTGATACAAATAGTGCATATTGGTTTGATGTTCTAGCATCAGATAAACTGAGGAAATCATTGAAGAATATATTGTTCAGTTGTAAGTTAATTTTAGTATAGTTAATTTAAATTTGTTCAATAATTTTTCATTATTGCATATTTGAGTAAAACATTTGACATTTGTGTAATTTTGACAAGGCCATGAATATATATAAATTGATGGGTCGAAAAAGAAGTCAGGAGAAGCAAACAACTTGGCATGCCATGAAGTAATAGTATTCATTATTAAAGTAATATGTATTTATTTCATTATGAGGACATAATATTGAATATATTTTTATTTGTAACTGTTGTAGTACCATAGACGAGTTGGAAATACTGAATGCGGTTACTACATAATGACTTATGTGGAACAAATTGTCAGTTTGGGATTGGAAAATCGAGATTTACGACATGTATCTTCGATATGTAACTTTCATGTTAGGTTACAATGGTTTTGTTATTTTAATTATTTACAAATATAACGTTTTTTGTAGATTTTTTAAGAAAACCCTCAACCATTTTCGCAAGATGAGATAAATGGAACACGTGAGAGGTGGTCTACTTACTTTATTAGTCATATGCTAAAACAAAGGTGTAATTAATTCTGTATGAATTGTATATATTTGAATTGTGATTTGTTGGATTGTATACGAATGTTGTAGGGTTTGAGCTAGAATTACAACCATCAAAAAACTTTTAAAAAACAAAAAACAAACCCTACAACGTCGGCTTTTATAGACAACCAACGTGGAATGAGATCTTCCACGTCGGTGCTTACGTAAACCGACATGGAAGGGTCCATTTATGAATTTCTTTTAATTCAAACCCTTTAACGTCGATGTATGATTAATCCGACGTGGTAGAGGGCATGTATGCCAAATTTCTTTATTATTTTTTCATACCCTACCACGTCGGTGTTTAATTCAACTGACGTGGAAGGGGGTCGTTCACATCGGTAGTTAATTAATCCGACGTGGAAGGGTTTCGTAATCCTATAGAAACCCCCCAAAATAAAATTTAACAAAAAACACAAACTCTTCTCTCCGACCCCTTAACCCCAACAACCATAGCCAACCACACCCCTAGTCAACCCCTTAACCCCATAAACCATCCCCAATCACCCTGCACGCCCTAGTCTTGCCATGACCCTAGCGAAATCCTTAACCCCAGAACACAATCTCTGATTTAACCCCCTCGCACGTCCGCAACCCAGGATGCCCTAGTCTCGCCACGCTGAGTACCCCGCAACCCACCACGAACAAGCCTCAACACGCCGAGTATAGCAAGCCTACATCCCTGTCGCCTCCAGTATCATTGTCACTGGTATATCCTTGTTACGTATCATGTCTTTGTATTTTGAATTTTGTTGCTTTTCTTCATTTGTTTTACAAGACTCCAGCATCATTGTATCCTTGAATCTGGATTAATCTGGATTATTTTCTTTTGTTTAATGTGCATTTCTCTTATCAAGATGTCTATGATCTTCTATTTTTGGGGTTTTCTAGCTGCATATGGTGATGTAGTTAGTGCACATGTTGGTTTTTTATTCTACAGGAAAACAATTGACTATTAAATTTAAGGGGAGGTTCTGTCGAAATTTTGAAAAATTCATGCATATTGGGTTCATTTTATATTACGATTGTTTGTGTTCTTGTGTAGATAACAATGAATCGAAATTTGATTTTGCAAGTCGATTGAGTGATGATTATGAATACGGAGTTGATCAATTTCAAGTGTTTGTACAGAAGAATGTGCATATTAGAAACGAAGGAAAATTCTTATGCCTGTGTAGAAAGTGTCTTAAGAAGTTCTTAAGAAATGTAAAAGAAATCAAGGCTCATCTATTTGAGAAAGGTCTTGACGAAGGATACACACGTTGGATATGACATGGTGAGAATGAAACATGTACGAAGGAAGAGAGTGATAGTCACTCACGGAAAGATGTTAATGATCGGTTAGAGGATATGATTCGAGATGTTGCTGATAAGTTTGATGATAAACCCAAAGTACTTAGTAGTTTGTTGTCTGACAATGAAAACCCTTTGTATCCGGGTTGCACCGATTTCAGTAGATTGTCTGCAGTGTTACAATTATATACCTTGAAAGCCTCGAACGGTTGGAGTGATGTCAATTTTACTGCCTTACTTAAGTTGTTGAAAGAAATTCTTCCAGAAAACAACAAACTTCCAGACCGTACATATGAGGCCAAAAAATAGTGTCTAATGGGTATGCAGTATAGGAAAATACATGCATGTCCTAATGATTGCATATTATATAGGGTTGAGTATGAAAATTTGCATTGTTGTCCAGTTTGTAATGCGTCACGATACAAACATAAGAAAAATGTGAGTGGAAATATACAAGTAGAAGTGCCACATGTGAAGGTGTTGTGCTATCTTCTGATCATTCCAAGGTTGAAACGTTTGCCTGCCCCGTGGATTCAAAGAATTTAACATGACACGCAGATTGTGATAAAGCGAATGATCAGATGCTTCGACATCCTGCAGATTCTCCGTAGTAGAAGAAGATCGATTTGACTTTCCGTTGTTTGGTCAAGAATCAAGAAATCTGAGACTTGGTTTGTGTACTGATGGAATGCCTTACGGGAGTTTAAGTAGCCTACATAGTTCGTGGCCTATTCTACAGGTTATGTACAATCTACCTCCATGGTTAAGCATGAAACATAGATACATGATATTGTCTTTAATGATTTATGACCCAAAACAACTAGGCAATGCCATAGATGTGTATTTGGCTCCCCTCATTGATGATTTAAAGAAATTATGGAATGAAGGCGAGCACGTCTGGGAGGCATGCCCACCATCAACAAACATTTACAATGCGTGCAATGATATTTTGCACAATTAATGACTTCCTTGCATATGGAAATATGTCTGGCTATTCTGTGAAACGCCACAAAGCATGTCCTATATGTGAAGAAAACACAAGTTCTTTGCAGCTTGTGCATGGCAACAAGACAATGTATTTTTGTCATCGCAAATTTCTTCCTATGAGTCATCCGTACCGTAAAATGAAAATGGCATTTAACGGAAAACAGGAATTTCAAAACCCCCTACAAAAATCAGTGTAAGACAAGTTCTTGAGCAAGTGAAGAACATCCAATGCGAATTCGGCAAGCCTTACAAACGAAAAAAATGAGAAGAGCAGTTGAAAGTAAAAATCTATTGTTTTAACCTTCATTATTGGGAGACCTTAGTAGTCAGACATTGTATTGATGTGACACTTGTCAGAAAAATGTTTGTGACAGTTTGTTAGGAACTCTTCTAAACATACCGGGTAAGACTAAAGATGGATATAATGTCATACTTGATCTTCTTGAAATTGGTATTCAAGAAAAACTAACACCAGAGAGTAATGGTACTCGTAAGTATTTACCATCAGCTTGTTACAGTTTGTCCAGAAAGGAGAAATTAGCTTTGTGTCAATGTCTACATTGTGTCAAACTGCCGCAAGGGTATTCTTCAAATATTAATAATCTTGTTTTAATGAAAGATTTTAAACTACTTGGTTTGAAGTCTCATGATTGCTATGTGTTGATGCAGCAGTTGTTACCCATTGCTATTAGATCGACATTGTCGAAACACGTTAGACACGCTTTTATCAAATTTTGTTTGTTCTTCAACAAGATTTGCAGGAAAGTAATTCATCCAAAGGATTTGGATAAGTTGCAGAATGAAGTGGTTGGTACGATATGTCAATTGGAGATGTACTTTCCCCCATCTTTCTTTGACATTATGGTTCAATTGGTTGTTCATCTGGTTAGAGAAGTTAATATACTTTGTCTGGTATTTTTGATGTGGATGTGTCCTTTCAAGCATTACATGGGTGAGTTGAAAGATTACTGTAATGATTGACGAAGGCTAGATGCGAGCATTGTTGAAGGTTACATAGCTTAAGAGGTAATTGAGTTTTCTAACAAATTCTTGACTCATACAAGGAGTGTCAGACTACCTAACAATCGACATGAAGATAGGATTGGTGGTAAAGGTGCGCGTGGTACGAAGATGATAACTCCAAAAGGTGAGTATCTCTTGAAAGCGTATTTATATGTGTTGTGCAATTCTGATGAAGTCCAACCATATTTGGATGAGCACGTGAGCATAGTAAACGAAAACATCCTACGTAGATTGATCAACAAGTAATTAATTCTCACAATAAAACTTTTGTTGATTGGTTCAGGGAAACTGTGTACAGTCGTGATGATTCTCAAAATTTGAAGTGATTGGCATATAGACATAATCCTATAGTGACATCTTATAAGGACTATGATATCAATGACTTTTCTTTCTATACCAAAATGGAGGACGACAAGGCAGAATAGTGGGGTCACTTTGGTAGCTGAATCGTTGCACATTTCTAATTCAAAAGATAGAAATTTCATGTATGCCAATATGTCTTATTATGGTCATATTGAAGAAATATGGGAGCTGAATTTTACTAAATTCAATGTTGTTGTATTTAAATGTCAGTAGGTGGACAATAAGAACGGTCTTCAAGTCGATGAGTTGGGGTTTACTTTGGTGAACCTTAAAAAAGGATTTTAAGGAAGATCCTTTCGTTCTAGCATCTCAACCAAAACAAATTTTCTATGTAACAGACACGTGTGCTAATGAATGGTCGGTAGTTTTAGAATGAACACATCAAAATGTTTCTCAAGAGAAGATGTTAATGAGATTGGAGAAATTCTGCCATTTGCACAAGTACCTGAACTTATCACTCGATGGCGACAGAATTGTTGACAACTTACCCCTCCGAAATGATCATCACAAAGGAATATGGATTGATGATACTATGAGCAAAAAATGAAAACGTCAAAAATCAATGTTCAATTTCAAGTAAAGTTACTGTTGCAGAATGATATTGACGTTAAGCTTCATAGTAATAGTTGCTTGTTTGACTATTGTAGTATTAATTGGGTGTATTTGTATGTTACATATGAGCTAGATATGAATGTTGTGATTCTTTGTTGTGAATGTTGTTGGATTGAATATGAATCACAGGGTGTGAGTCTGAATTACAAGCATTAAATCAATAAAAAAGAAATATGAAAAAATCAAAAGAAATATCCTACTACGTTGACTTTTGGACACAATCGACGTCGTAGTGTATTTTAATATTTTTTTAAAATAATTCGAACACTACCATGTCTGTTTTATTGCTTGTCCGATGTTATAGAGGGCTCTATCACGTCAGATCCCGATTAAACTGACGTGGTAGGGTGTAAATTATTTTAAAATAATAATTAAGAAGAGGTCTACCACGTCGAATAAGTGACCAATGTGGTAGGATGTGAATTAGTACGATAGAGTGAGAGAGGAGGGGAGAGAGAGAGAGGTAGACAATGAGAGAGAAGTAGAGGGAGATGGAGGAGGGAAGGAGACGGAGAGAGGGAGAAGAGCGGAGATGGGAAGGAGAAGGAGAGAGAGGGAAGAGAAGCAAGAGGAGAAGGCAAGCGAGGGAGAGAGAGACAAGAAAGAGAAGGAGAAGGAAAAAGGGAAAGAGAAGGAGAGGTATTGAAGGAGAGGAGAAGGAGAGAGAGGGAAGGAAATTGAAGACGAAGAGTGAAGGATATTTTTAAAAAATCATTAAGGAGAGGTCTACCATGTCGATCATTTGTGGGTTGAAACTGACTTGATAGAAAACACTATCATGTTGGATTTGTGACCGACGTGGTAGGGTCCCCTATATAACATTCCCCCTTACCACGTCAGTCATGGAAGATAGTCAACCCAACGTTGTACCCTCTTAATATCTGACGTTATATTTTTTTTGTCCGGCAGTGAACCCTAAACATTAGCTCTTTGGACAACAACAAATCCTAATCCTTTACCTAAGACCTATATGTTGGCTTTTTGGCCTTAATCAACGTTTTGATGATTTAATTAACCTAATCTTAATTATGATCATGTAGAGTAGCACACATATTGCATTGCATATATATTGCTTTGTGCTAACCTCTACAGGTGATCAAGACTCAAGGAAGAAAGGAAATCAAGTCAAGACATGTAATCAAGCTCATTTGAAGACATGTATTTTGTATTTCTTTGAGTCTTTAGGAACTTGTGTATTTTGAGCATACTTGAGCTCAAATCAACTTAAACACACACCAGGTTCCTTATAGAAGTCACACATGAAATTTCACATAATTTGGACTTCAATAGATCACCCAAACTTAGACCGGAAAACACTAAACCTGAACCCTAACTATCTGCCCACATTCGGTCGACCGCCACATGCCGTTCGGTCGACCGGATGATCAAGTATTCTATTTTGTGTTTCCCTATCTGGTTTCGGTCGACCGCACCTTCTCTTTCAGTCGGCCGTTTGAACTTAATCTTCCGACCGTTATTTTTGTCGTATATACCCAACGGTCGTATTCGTATTAAACCAATTATACCCCAAATACATTTCATGTATCGGTCGACCGAGGACCGATATCGGTCGACCGTTTGTTCATCTCTTGACAAACCCAAATCTCCTGGACAAAATCGGTCGACCGCTAGACCTGTTTCGGTCGACCGAATACATCATTGTTTGTCAACCCCAAAATGTCCGGTACAAATCGGTCGACCGTTTCCCTCTAGGTGTTCGACCGATCACTTAATAGTAATTAAGTTGTAGCGTTGGGCGGTCGACCGTTGCTTAACCGGTCGACCAAACTTAGTTCAAAATTGCCTAACGGTCGACCGTTCAGACCGATCCGGTCGACCGAATTCATCCAGAATTGGGTCCTGCAAGTTCTGTTTTGTGTAATCACACATCAACTCACACCCAATCAATCCCAACGGCTCTATTCTCTTTAAGGCTTATAAATAGAGTTGTAAAACACATTTTAACACAACTCTCCCACTACAAACTTGTCCAAAACATTAGAGAGAATCCCAAACACTCAAAGCTTCAAACCTTCCACACTTTAGTCATAATTCCAATCCTACTCAAGTGTGCTAAAGAATTAGTGAGTGTTTCTCCACTCAAATTGTTTGTCAAAGGAAGCAAGGACTTCGGTGAAAGCCCGAAGTGTCCCTCTCGGATTGTGAGAGGAAGAATTCAACAAGCGAGGTTGTTCGCGGTGCTTGTGGTGTAAAGGCGTTCTCTCCCGGCCCGGAACGGGGAGTGGTTAGTGAAGACTTAGACGGAGCTTACAAGAGAGGACTAGGACCCGGGTGGGATGCCGAACCTCTATAAAAATCTCCGACTTCCATTGTGGTTTGCATTATCTTTTTTTCTCTACTTTTGTTTGTTTATTCCGCTGAGCATTTGATTGCTTAATCAAGTAGAGAATTGAGATTAACCTTAATTGTGGACTCATAACCCACATGATCCTACACTATACTCTAAAATGACTTATTAAGACAACTTACTATTGAATTTAAGGTATCAAACATAGATCGGACTTAAACATATGTATGGTTCTGAACAGAATATGAACTCTACCATATTTGCACCCTTTATCAGGCTTTATTCCGAAAATGACAAAAGCTAGACACTTAGTTCGTGCAGTGGGTATAACAATGTAACATGATATAAATGATTGGTCGTGTTCTGTACCAAAAAGGAGGTGTAGCTAACATATTAGTAATGATGCAAGTGTAGTAGAAATGGATATGTCTGGGCTTCATGTTAATGGACACAAAGACATATCTGGCCGAACAAATTCCTTATATAACAATAACACGAATCGGTGTCATGATGACTCACTAATTGTGAGTGATAGGTACTTTACGTTGAAGGATAGTTTCTGAATGTGATAGGAGAAGTTTGAATTGTAAACGGGCAGAACAGATTTGTCCGTACGATGACCAATTACGTGAGAAGTAGGGGTGAGCACCGGTCTGTCCGGACCTCAGGATGTGTTCGGGTTTCAGCTAGATTTGGACTGCTCAAAAACTTGAATTGTAATAGTAAAATTCCGGTCTGAGTTTCGAACCGAATTGAATTTGACCGGTCCGGTTTTCAATACGGACCCAAGAGAACATCCAAGTCCGGTCCACTCCTATCCGAAACCGAACCGGTACTAACCCGTGGACCGTGGCGAGAAGAATGGAATAAAATAGAAGTGAGATGCAACTTTACCCGCGAAATGGGTGATGAGAAGCGGACGCCTCTTTTTAGTCAAGTTTGGGATGCAAGTGCATTTGGCATGCTGACTAGGATCCACATCATGTGAAAAACTGATTTGCATTTGGTTTCCGCCCATTTATTGGAAGTTTGGTCATATATGGATGACAACACATATATTCTCTTGTAATGATGTGACATCATTTTTTACCTTTACTGGTGGTTTGGCCATTACTTTTATTAATGAATTTTTTGTTATTGATCATAAATTCAATTCAAAGAAAATGGGTAACATGAAATCATTTTCGTAGTGTAGAGTTAATACATTTTTAATTTTCAAGGACCAGTAACATTTTTATTACTTGCTTTGTCAAATTGTAGGGTAAGGTTTATTGGCCAACTGTTTGGTTACTATGAAGCGCATCGGAAAAATAACATAAAAATGATTTTTAAATTCATCAACCACCTAAAATCCGTGCACATGATAATAATGAGAAAAATTATTGTAGAACGATTTATATCTTTGATGAGTGTCTTTCTTTTTCTCACGGAGGAAGTGAGTGTAAGTCAATCGATCACTAATCTAGAGGGCGGGGAATAGATTATGTCCTAATTTTCTAAAACAATTGCACAATTAAAATAATAAGAGAAAGATTGCAAACCACAAGATGACTCCTGAGATTTATAGAGGTTCGATCACATCACTGTGATCTAGTCCTCTCATCAATTTCCGATCGCTCCTCCAATCCCTACTTGAGAATTCACTATTATCTTCGTTCCGGGTCGAAGATAAACTCTCTTACAATCGGAGTCTTGCGAACACCCTCGCCTTGCTCGGATCTCCTCTCACAACCAAAGAGGGTGCTTCCTCGAAGCTTTACAACACAATCGAAATTGAATGAGGTTGTTGAACTCTAACTTGAAGGCACTCAAGGATTGGAATTAAACTTGGAGTGAATTTAATGGAAGTTTGAGAGTTGGTGGAGCTTTGAAGGCTTGGAGATTGAGATCACAAGAGTATGATTGATTTTTTGGCAAGTAGAGGAGTGAAAGTTTCTCTTAAGTGAAGCTTATATAGCCTTCAAAACAAATAGACAATTATTGTAAGTTGGTGAGGTATGGACCAATAAGAAACAAGAAGTGACTTAAGCTAGGGCAGAATTCAGGACGAATTCGGTCGACTGGGTAACAAACGGTCGTCCGACAAGGTGTGGGTTTATTGGTCAGATTTAAGCACTTGGTTGACCGATTATATGTCAGATACCCGTTCACTAACTTCCAGTAACGTTTTCCTAAAATCAACCAATTACGTTGGTTGACCGAGAAATCCTCGGTTCACCGTTCCAATTGGACAGTAAAGAATTGTTGTGATTTGGTGATCTTGTTCGGTAGACCGTGGCAAGGTTGGTTAACCAATACATGTTTGAGTTTTCTGCTTACATTGGCTGGGAAATTGGTTTATCGATAACGGTCGAAATCTTACATGGAAAAGATCCGTTACATTTTGATTAATCAACAAGTACTCGGTAAACCGATATTGGACGTTTCAAAGGTTGTTACTAAACGAAAAAAGATGTCTGTTGGAGATACTTTGTGCTACGTGGGCCAATAGGATGAAGTCGTTTAGGCCAAAAGACACAAGTGAAGTTTGGAAGACCGATACCCATTCACTACACTGATTGAGATATCCAGAGAAATTCCGAAGCTACTGAGTAAAAAGGAACGGATGACCGAATAGAAGTCGGTAATCCAAAACAAGGATTCCTGGAAGATCAAGTGGTTACTGATTCTAAGGCGACGGTTGACTGGGTAGTGTTCGGTACACCGAAACAAGGATTCCAGGAAGATCAAGTCACTACTGACTCTAAGGACACGGTTCACCAAGGGTAACTTGGTCATCCGTTTGGAACAACGTCGGTAGACCGAGAGGCAAACGGTCGACCGATAGTGACGGATTTATCCTTTTGTGCATCAAGTGTACATTTGATTATATAACTCAAATGAATAGAAAATTACTTATGAAGTCCTTGACTTTTGACTACAAGTCTTGAGCCTTGATCTTGAAGTTGATTAATCCATTGGTTTGAGCACCTACATTGTTAGGAATACACAATATCTATGCAATTTGACAATATGAGGTGTGTGATATGCTAATTAGAGTTGTGCATAATATTAGTTTGTTAATCATCAAAATTAGAGTTGTGCACCTACATTGCTAATGAGGGCCAAAAAGCCATCATTTTCTCCTCTTATTTATAAATCCCTCCGAAGCTAACTCTAATCTCATTAGGTAAGTTAGCTTAATGGGTCCCTTTAGCCATCCATGTGTTTAGTCCATTGGATCAATGTGTGTAATCCTTTGTAGGACCTGATTATATTAGTAACGCGTGCAACGGTTGACACGTAGATCGTAATTGATTTCTAGGTAAATGTTACGACCCCTAATATAATCGGATTAAATTCATTTCAACTATTTATTCATTGTCATCTTGATTAATGGACACCTCCTTCAATCTCCCACTTGTCCTTAACAAGTGTGCAATAATAAATTCTTTTGTCTCTTATTGTCTTGATTTGAACATCATGTAAGATAGTATGTCAACCCATTCCGTTCAGACCATTTTTTAAAATCCAAGTTCAAACTGCTGAAACAAATAATTAACTTTTATTCCATTTGAGCATGGACATGCATTTCAATTTTCACTCTTCAAGAGGCCCAAAGACAACCATCCTATTAAATAGGAGGACGATTCAATCTTGCACATCCACAATTCTCTATATGATTCATGTCGATTCTGACCTCCACCTTTATAGCCTCCTTTTACGGCACAACGTTTGACGGAGTCAAGAATATACCAATTCTCATATAAGTAAAGTGATGCACTCATGTTTGAGGAAGTTACATAAATAGTGAATGAGAAATCTTATGACATTCCAAATCTCTTAGAGATTCTCATAGTGGGTTAGTCCAATATATGTTCGCCATCATATATCCATGTAATTGGTTAGACATCGAATGTCTCTATAGCCCATGAAACGACGCTATCAATCAACTTACAAACTAATCTTTATAAGTCATTGTCGTCCAATTCAATGACCTAGACCAGGAACAATAATAAAATATATATTCAAGTTCACATTATAGGGTTTTATTTATCAAATCACGTATTTGACAAACCTATTTGAATTTATAATTTATTTTGGACAATTATTAAATTCTAAACCATAATTAAATAAATACTGAAATTGTATTTCATTTGACAAACGTAAACAATACCAATATTCATGAACATCTTTATAATACTAGGTATTACATAATCAAAGTCATTTTGCAATGTGCTTTATTCCTATAACCCTAGTATGATTCTCATGATTTGGCTGAGGCAATGATTTATTTAACGGATCAGCCACGTTGTTGTCTATATGAACCTTGTAAATCTTCATGTCTTTCCTTTCAGAGATATCTCGTATTACATGAAACTTTCTGAGAATATGTTTGGATTTCTTGTGGGATCTAGGTTCCTTCGCTTGAGCAATGACACCATTATTATCACAATAAAGGTCCCTCCTCTATCAATCCTAGGAACTACACAAAGCTTAGTAATGAACTTATTAATCCAAATCCCTTCCTTTGCAGCTTCTGAAGCTGCAAGGTATTCTGCTTCAGTTGTAGAATCAGCAACAATGCTTTGCTTTGAACTTTTCCAGCTCACTGCTCCTCCATTCAGCAGAAAAAATGTATCCGGACTGAGACTGGAAATCATCTCTGTCAGTTTGGAAGCTCGCATCAACATAGCATTCGATAATAAGCTCACTTACTCCTCCAAACACCAAGAAACTATCCTTAGTCCTTCGCAAGTACTTAAGGATGTTCTTATCTGCAGTCTAGTGTGAATCACCTGGATTTGATTGGAATCTGCTACACATGGTCAGATCATATGCAACATCTGGGTGAGTACAAATCATGGCATACATGATAGATCCGATTGCCGAGGCATAAGGGATCATACTCATACGCTTCTGCTCATCAGGCCCAGATGGACACTGAGTTTTGCTTAGCGTTGTGCCATGAGACATGGGTAGAAATCCTCTCTTAGAGTCTTTCATATTGAATCTTTCAAGTACCTTATCTACATAAGTTACTTGACTTAATCCAATCACCTTTTTAGATCTATCTCTATAGATCTTGATGCCCAAGATGTACTATGCCTCTCCCAGGTCTTTAATTGAAAAACACTTTCCAAGCCAGATCTTTGTAGATTCAAGCATTGGAATGTCGTTTCCTATGAACAGTATGTCATATACATACAAGACCAAGAAAACAACACAACTCCCACTAACCTTCTTGTAGACACAAGTTTCTTCTTCATTTCTGAGGAAACCAAACCTTTTGACGACCTCATTGAAATGAAGATTTCGGCTCCTTAATCCTTGCTTTAGTCCATAAATGGACTTCTGAAGCTTACATACTTTCCCAGCATTCATGGAGTCTACAAGACCCTCAAGTTGTGTCATATACACATCCTCTTCCAAAACCACATTTAGGAGGGCGGTTTTGACATCCATTTGCCAAATCTCATTATCATAATTGAGCGGCAAATGTTAAGAGTATCCGAATGGATTTAAGCATGGCGAGTGGAGAAAAGGTTTCATCATAGTCTATACCACAAACATGTTGGTAACCTGTTGCTACCAGCCTACCTTTGAAAACGCTCATGTTTTCATCCTTGTTTGTTTTCAATTTGAAAATTTATTTGCATCCTATAAGTGTTACCCCATCTGGCAAATCAACCAAGTTCTAAACTTGATTTTTAGACATGGATTCCATTTCATATTTCATGGCTCCAAGCCATTTCAGAATTTGGACACGTCATAGCTTCATTGTAGTTGTTAGGCTCCTGCCTTTCCAAAAGTAGGATCTCAAAACTCTCGGTCAAAAGGAAATCAACATACCTCTTGGGCCGAGATCATGGACTATCAGATCTACGTAGGACTGGAGAAACAGGAGAAGTGTTCACAATGGTTTGTGAATCTTCGCATGAATTTGATTCGAGTGGGACAATAGTAGAGTTGTGTGGTGAATGGACGACTTCAGAGACAATATCTGCTAGCCTTGTTAAGGTTTCAGAGTCATGTACCTCTATCTCTGGCACAGGTACTCTCACCTCGATTGAGGTGTCATACACAGATGCCGATGCCTCTGACGTGGGTTGAACCACATCCATTTGTTGCACTTCTCGAATTTCTTCGAGAACTACATTACTCCCACTTGTCTGTTTGGAAAGAAAATCTCTTTCCAAAAAGACACCACGAGAAACAAACACTTTGTTCTCTGATTGGTTATAGAAATAATAGCTCTTAGTTCCTTTTGGATAACCCACAAAGAAACATATGTCTGGATTAGGTGCAAGCTTATCAGAGAGTAAACGTTTTACATAAGGTTCACATCCCCAGACTTTCAGAAAAGATAACTTTGGAACTTTTCCAGTCCATATCTCATATGGAGTCTTTACCAGAACTTTTGACGGAGTTCTATTTAGTGTAAAAGTAGTTGTGTCAAGAGCATATGCCTAGAAGGATACTGGAAAACTAGCAAAACTCATCATAGATCGAACCATGTATAAAATGTTCGATTTCTCCTTTCGAACACACCATTCCATTGTGGTGTTCCTGGTGGAGTTAGTTGTGAAATGATTCCACAACTCCTAAGATGATCATTGAATTCTTGACTCAAATACTCGCCACTACGATCTGATCGTAATGACTTGATTTTCTTGCCAAGTTGGTTTTCTAATTCATTTTGAAACTGTTTGAACTTTTCAAATGATTCATATTTACGTCTCATTAAGTATACATAACCGTATCTACTTAAATCATAAGTAAATGTGATGAAGTAATTGAAACTTCCTCTAGCAATGGAACTCATTGGACCACACACATTTGTATCTATGAGTCCCAATCGTTCCCTTGCTCTCTCACCCTTTCCAGTAAAGGGCGTCTTTGTCATTTTTCTCATCAAACAAGATTACATGTATCGCATGATTCTAAATCAAATGATGTTAGAAGTACATTCTTTTGGAGCTTTTGCATGCATTTCAGGTGTATGTTACCAAGGCGACAATGCCAGAGGTAAGTGGGATTCGATTCGTTTGATTTTTGCCCTTTGGTGTTTATGTTAAAGATGTGACGATCTAGTTCAAGTAAATAGAGGTCATTAATTAATTTAGCACTAACATAAAACATGTCATCTTTATAGATAGAACAACATTGATTCTTTATTATAAATGAATAACCTTCAATATCCAATACTGAAGATGAAACAATGTTTCTACCAATAGCGGGAACAAAATAACAATTATTAAGTTCTAGAAACTAAGCATGTGGGCAGGCATAAATCATAAGATCCTACAGCTAGTGCAACAACTCTTGCTCCATTTCCAACTCGTAGGTCAACTTCCCTTTTTGTCAAGTTCCTAATTCTTCTTAGTCCACGCACATTGGAATCAATATGGGATCCACATCCGGTATCAAATACCCATGAAGAAGAATTTGCTAAATTAACATCAATAACAAGGGTACCTGCAGAAGAAGCTACTACGCCATTCTTCTTGTCTTCCAAGTATTTCGGGCAGTTTCTCTTCCAATGACCAGTGCCATTGCAGTAGAAACACTTAGTATTAGAATCAACACCTTTGGGTTTGGGATCAGAAACTTTCTTGCATTTTCCTGTAGACCCTTGCTTCTTCTTTCCACCACCCGACTTCTTAAACCCTTGCCCTTTTGAATCATCAAAACTTCCTTTCTAGATTCTAAGGTCCTAATATTTTGCTTAGCAGTTTTCATTATGCCATGCAATTCTTCCAAACTCTTATCCAAACCTTGCATGTTGAAGTTCAACTTAAATTGGTTAAATCCATCATGGAGCAAGTGGAGAACAATGTCTGTGGAGAACTCTTTGAAGGGGACGTGTTCTAAAAGTTTTACTTTTAAATGTCAATTGTTATGAATTGAATGAGAAATCATTTTGTTCCTTGTTTATGTTATTCGTCTTTTAGAAGTGTTAAGGAAGAGACTCTTGGTCCTTAACCGTAGAGCTCTAAAAGATATTGGTTTACATAAAACAAAAGATATTCGCAATCATGGTAATTAACATGGGACATTAATCACCGAGTTAAGATTGTCGAGTTGATAATAGATCATTGTAGCTCTACAAGTGAGTGGCAACACGGGTACACAAAAGAGGAAAATAGTACTTTTGTATACTGAATTGACCTAACAAGTAAAATATTATAGAAATGTGTTTCTGTGTCATTAATATTTTACTGTGTCTTTTGGTCCTTTGATACGAGACTTATATCCGATCACTTAAGAATTGTTTAATTAGACTAGTGTCTTGAGCTATCGATGAGTGTAGTGTAAAGGCATTAGTTGGTTAAGTATGACTTTTGTTGGAGAAGATAGTTAGTCAAAAGATTATCATTGCCCCTCTTAATTGAGTGATGATATTAGTGGGGCCCTTGATAAAGCAAAGTTATAATGTGCACAATGTGATTTGAGTTAAGTCACATATTTGTAACTAGCTTAAACAGATCAAGAAATGAATACTAATACAAAGATGACACAATACTACTTTGTGTATTCTTAATATCATGAGGCAAGGGACGGATACAAGTGGTGCACTCCATCACTAAATGGATCGGGTTTTGGTTCAAGTGGAATTAAGACATCTAACTAATTGGGAGCTATAATGTGTAGCTAGATACCGCTTATAGCTTGTGATATTAAGCTCTTAATATCACTGCCAACTTAGTTTAGATCCTCCCATAGGTCACACCACAAAACTGGGAAACGAGAAATGGGGATTTTGAGTTCATAAGATGTGTCGGGTTTCATGTAGAAAATATGACACATGGGGTGAACAAGCAAAATCAAAATTATGTTGTGATTAATAACATAATTAGAATCTAAATTAAATTCATATGTGATGTAAATATTATGGGGTGTAATGATTTATCGTTACATAGGATAATATGTTACATAAGTTGTGAATTTACCACTAATCCCGAAATGTCAAATTTTGTAGGAGTAAAACTGAAATTTGACCAATCAGCAGAACTGTGCACAAACGGTCGACTGGTTAACGGTAAACGGTCGACCGATCTATCGGTCGGTCGACCGAACATTGTGATGAAATATTTTACTATTGAGAACGGTCGACCGAGTTACGAACGGTCGACCGAAACTTGGTTCGAGCGGTCGACCGAACCTCCAAACGGTCGACCGGTCCAGACGGTTATCTGCAGAATTAATTTAAGAGTTAATTAGATCACGCATGGAATTGGTCCATAATTGATTTAATTCGTGAGTAAGATGATTTGTTAGCAAATAATGGATGGTTAGATGAAATACTACTAAGGTATGTGTTTAGTCTTATTTACAGAATACAGGGACCTGAATGCAAATTACCCATATCACGAGCATAAATGCGTGCAAGAGACTCATTCCTGTCATAAAGACCAAGTTCAAGATTATCGGGATTCAAATGGAAGTCCATCCAAGCATAAACGCATTCAAAGACCTAATTACAAAAAGGCCAAGGACTTAAGCACAAAAGTAGTCAGGGACCTAATTGCAAAAAGCCAAGGACCTAATTGCAAATTACGAGTAGCTTTTATTATTATGGAGAAAGTCTAAAGAAAAATCAATGTGGATCTCCAAATATATAAACAAATAAAGTAGGAGCTCAAAAGAAAGGAAAGAATCAATCCAGACGCGCAAAGGATATTGAAATCATACCATAAACACACAGGAAAAATCCGGATTAAATCGGAGCTAAAACGGTGGCGAATCCGCCGCACAAAATTAGATCCATGCTCTAAAATTTCTACCGGTTGCGTGTTGACGCGTGTACTTTCCTATTTTATACCTAAGTCTCTTGTATCGGCTATAAATAGCCCTGAAACGATGTTGTAGAGGAGCTTCTGAATTTTAACCTTAGTTTTTAATTCTTAGTTCTTGTTTTGTTCTTCTCTTTAGCAATAAAATTCTGTTATTTTATTTCTTGTTTTCAGTTTTCTTTTGTAGTTTCTCTAGGATCCCTTCTCCCTCCCTCCGTCTATGAGTTTCTAACTCTTTCCAAAGGGTGGAGGTGATGGATTTAGGGTGAAGGGAAGAAGAATAAATGTTATTATTTTAATTTCGTGTTAGTATATTTTGATTACTTAAGTTTATGTTAAATCATTTATCATGTAATGCTTTATAACTAATATGATTTATTACAAGTTTCTGAATTCTCTAATCTAAACCCTATATCTAAACCTCCACCCAACGGAATTCACCATTTTTGTTCTTATTTTAGTTTTATTTGTTCATGTTTCAAGCTTTAGAAAATTAAAAACCAAAAATCTCAAACCAAACTTATTTCTCTCTCTTTCCTTCCCTAATCGAAAATCATAAAATAACAATATCTCTCCCTCCTTGTGTTCGACCCGTACTTGCCACGTCTTCATTGACGCCGTGCACTTGCGGTATAAATTTAATTCTCATCAAGTTTTTGGCGTTGTTGCCGGGGAGGCGACGCAGATTTTGTTTTTTGTTGATTTTGATTCTATCCTGTTTATCTTGTGCGCGATCTAACTATTTGGGTTTGTGTTTCAGGAGACAACAGAGTGCACGGCGAAATACGGGCACAATTGGAGCAAGAAGGGCGGCGGAATCGCCGCATACCAAGAAGAATCTGTGGCGGAATCGCCGCACATTTTAAGAATCTGGGTTTCATTTTTTTCTGAGGTCGTCTCCATCTCTGGGTGGACGCGTAGAGCATCTGGGAATTTTCGAGAGCGGGCGGCGAACCCGTCTGAGCATTGCGGAGGTAACTTTTCTTGCCTTTCTCGTAAAATCTTAATTTTCGAAAAGTTCATTTTCGTAGAACTGCACGTGTTAGGGAAAAATTCCATAATTGGTAATAATTCAACTCTGACCTAAAAATTGGCAAAATTAGAAGGACTTAGTGCATGCATCATATAATGTTTTGTTTGCATTATTCTTTCTAAATTCTTGCAAATTATTTTTATTGTTGAAGAATGTTGGAGGCAAGGTACGTATCGCGTTTTAACGATTGCATTTAAGCATATAATTTAGTTTGCATACAACCTTTCAATTGCCCCAATTAAAGACAAATGTTTGACTATCTTTGCTAGATTTAAGTTAAACTATCTTAAGGGCTACTCCGTAGGAAAAGATACGGTGGGGATTTCATCACCCTTCCGTGGCCCACAAATCACAATCCTAAAGTGTCACCCAAGCTTTAAAATTAAAATCAATTAGACATTGGCCCCTAAGGACACAGACTCAATTAAGGAGAAGATTGGTTTGACTTGCTATGACCTGAAGCTGATCGAATTTAATTTGGTGTCTAGAAAGTGTTTTTGTGTTGACGAAAGTCTTCCAAGCGAGGTGGTTGTCTAATTGGCATTGACTCTGTCGGAAGCGCCCCCACTAGCTATACACGGCCTGGCCAAGTTGGTTTGATTAGTGAGGGAGGTGAATCAAGCAAATCAATTCGACTCAGCCAGTTAGGAGTCGTCTAGATTTAAGCGACACTAGGTCTAGGATTGTTTGAACCGTGCTTGTTTAGGAAACTTCTGACCAACCCTCTTATATATCTTTTAGAGTTAAGTTTCCCTTCTCCTCTGAGTCATCTTCTTCTCACCTTATTCTACGTTATAATCTCCTCCCCTTTACACTCTCTGGTAGCGTTTTTAGGGTCGAGTCGAGCACTTTTTACGAGTTTAGCCTCGTGGTGGTGAGAGTGGTCAACTCTAGAGCTCTTTGCGAAGATGGAAGGTTACATGGGCGACCATCCATATCATTGTTGGGACCAGGACAATTCGTCCTGGTATTCCGGACCCATGCAACCTGGGGTGGCTCAGACTAACACCCCATATGGTTGAGACAATCCTAATTGTGTGGCTGAGCAATCTTCATATTGGGGTAACATGAGAGAGGCACCGACTGCTAGACCACAATCTAGTTATGTCGGATCATATGCTGGTCAACAAACTGAGACATTACAACAAACTTTTGCCTCCTTCATGCGTAGGACAGACAACATGAGTGCACCGGTGGCTCCAGTAGTCGTACGGTGCGACTGTTGTGGGTTGAGTGGTCATGTTATCAGGGAATGTCCTTATGTTCCCCCAGAGCCTGAGTATGAGCATACCTTTTCCTAAAACGCTCAATATGACTATTACGCATCCGCGTACAACCCGAGAGTGATGGATTCGTGGAGAGACAATTCATATCCAAATTCTTATACTTCATTTTCACCTCAGTATCCTCCTCCCGAATACCCAGAGTCCTACCAACACCCCACTCCAAACCATTGGACTTACTCTCACCCCATCAACACCCAACCTAAAAAGTTCCCAAGCTCTGACTTGAACCTCATAGTTGACCGCATACCTGATTCCCTGGAACAAACTCTCCTTACATTCGTGGAAACCACTCAACAGTCCGTACAAAATATGGTACTGCAATTGAGTCAAATGTCGCAACAATTAAGTAAACGTGAGGAGAGTAACTTGTCTTGTCAACATGAGGATTCATCTTTTGATATCGAACCACCACCACATCCACAAATTCAAAGCACAATCTTTCAAAGCCAAACTCCTAGTCAGTCCGAAGGACTTGGGGTTTCAATTCACGATCACTTAGTGGAGGATTCGATACACTTTGAGAATAAAATTGACCAATTTCATCTTGAGTCGGCCCAGGATTGTGCCTTATCTTCTTGCCCCGTGGCCCTTGATCTTCATGTTGTGCCTCTTAAGGACTCACCTCCGGTGGAGCAAGAGCTCCCTAGCACCCTCAATTTCAAACAACCTGATGAGAGTTTGCCTCTCACTATTGTTCATGATCATCTTGGAAATGATGGAGCATTAAACGACTACATTGCTCATGAGGGTATTAGGAGTTCCTTGGAGAATACATTGGGTATGAGACCCATTTTATGTTCGCCTGGTGAGTCGGACTTGCCTGACAAGGCTCTTGACCTCGCTCCGACGCACCAGCCAGTTGGTTGGAGAGTTTGGATTGACGATCATAACTTCAGCACCGCAACGGGAGAAACTCTTCTTCCGTTGCCCCTTATTTCCCAAACTCTCGAGAGGTTCAAGCTCTTTCAGTTTGATCCTTTGAATGAGACGCCTTTGCGTCCAATTTATGAACCTCTCATTTCATCTTGTGCTCTTTGTAAAGGGGGCCCACGCATGAATATTCTGGCCCCACGTGGTGTCATGTTCCCTTTTGATGTCTTTTAACAAATGAAGATGGGAATTTATGTTTGTACATAGTTATATATTTCAAAAAAAATAAAAATAAAAATAAAAATAAATAGAAGACTCCTTCAGTGAGCACTGTTTGTGTGGGCTCCAACCCTTAAGTATTTGAGCCTCATTTGTTTCCCGTATTTGACTCCCTTCTTTAGCATCTCACAAGTTTTTGAGAGAATTCGGGTTCTGTCCATCAACATAGCCATGAACCTTCCTTTGTACTTCACGTTGGTGAGATCTTTTCCTTTTTCATGCATAAATCCATGTAGTATCTTGCTCACATTCATTGAGGACAATGCATGATTTAGGTGTGGGGGGTGTTTATGTATATATCTATCTATATATCTGTTCTTTTATTAAAAAAAAATTCAATGTTCCATGACATAGCGTAAGATTGAACCACCAAAACCCGAGTACAAATTGCATTGAGTTTTTTGTTCCTTATTATATAGTTCTGCTTGTAGAAACTATGACATAAATCTAAGTTCCAAAGAAATAACCCATTACCCTTTAAGACATGTATGCACTTAAATTGGATGAATCAAATCTTTGAAGTGGTTGATAAAAAGCAGAGGTTGAGGAAAATATAACGGGAAGTGTAGACTTCTAATAGCAATTAAGCCTTGAGGAAAATAAAAGTAAAAATAAAGGAATAAAGTGAGGAAAGCACATTTTGCAAAATGATTACAAAAGCCCAAGCCTTTGAGTCACTGGTCCGTAGGGGTATCTTAAAACCCGGTAACTTGAGTCTGCCAGCTCGGGATTATCGACCAAACTCGCTATACGAATGCAAAAAGGGTAAAAGTGTCAGAAAAAGCAAATGTGTTGAATCACGGAAAAAGAAAAGAAAAAATACTTTAAGATACTCAAGGCCCAAAGCTAAAAGAATGATTCATGCCATGGTTGATCCAAATGATACTTCACCACCAGAGGAGGCGTGCAAAATAATTTAAGTGATAACATGTGTAGAAGGGTTAGTGGTGTGAATATTGGAGGAATGAAGACCAAGTCAGATTTTTTATGGGTTAGACTTATATAATAAGCATGCAAGAATTCTAAGTAAGATGTATAAGGTTAAGGTGGAGATATTGAGAGCTATTAATGAAATGTTGAATTAAGACTTTGTGGGTGTGTCAACTGAAAACCCTCACGAGACAAAACTCGTCCTCTAAGGAAACTTGGGGGTTTAAAGGCTTGTTGCACATGCTAAGTACAACCGTGATTCCTACGAAAGTGAGTTAGGATTTCCCTGTTTTCATTTTTCTTATATTCTGTTTTGCTAGGGACTAGCAAAATCTAGGTGTGGGGGTATTTGATGCATTGCATACATTGCATCATATGTCTTTCATTTAGATTAATTTTAGATCAATAAATACTACTAAGGTATGTGTTTAGTCTTATTTACAGAATACAGGGACCTGAATGCAAATTACCCATATCCCGAGCATAAATGCATGCAAGAGACTCATTCCTGTTATAAAAACCAAGTTCAAGATTATTGGGATTCAAATGGAAGTTCATCCAAGCATAAACGCATTCAAAGACCTAATTACAAAAAGGCCAAGGACTTAAGCACAAAAGTAGTCAGGGACTTAATTGCAAAAAGCCAAGGACCTAATTGCAAATTACGAGTAGCTTTTATTATTATGGAGAAAGTCTAAAGAAAAATCAATGTGGATCTCCAAATATATAAACAAATAAAGTAGGAGCTCAAAAGAAAGGAAAGAATCAATCCAGACGCGCAAAGGATATTGAAATCATACCATAAACACACAGGAAAAATCCGTATTAAATCGGAGCTAAAAAGGTGGCGAATCCGCCGCACCTTTTGTACTTTGTGCGGCGAATCCACCGCACAAAATTAGATCCATGCTCTAAAGTTTTTACCGGTTGCGTGTTGACGCGTGTACTTTCCTATTTTATACCTAAGTCCCTTGTATCGGCTATAAATAGCCCTGAAACGATGTTGTAGAGGAGCTTCTGAATTTTAACCTTAGTTTTAAATTCTTAGTTCTTGTTTTGTTCTTCTCTTTAGCAATAAAATTCTGTTATTTTATTTCTTGTTTTTAGTTTTCTTTTGTAGTTTCTCTAGTATCCCTTCTCCCTCCCTCCGTCTATGAGTTTCTAACTCTTTCCAAAGGGTGGAGGTGACGGATTTAGGTGAAGAGAAGAAGAATAAAAGTTATTATTTTAATTTCGTGTTAGTATATTTTGATTACTTAAGTTTATGTTAAATCATTTATCATGTAATGCTTTATAACTAATATGATTTATTATAAGTTTCTGAATTCTCTAATCTAAACCCTATATCTAAACTTCCACCCAACGGAATTCACCATCTTTGTTCTTATTTTAGTTTTATTTGTTCATGTTTCAAGCTTTAGAAAATTAAAAACCAAAAATCTCAAACCAAACTTATTTCTCTCTCTTTCCTTCCCAAATCGAAAATCACAAAATAACAATATCTCTCCCTCCTTGTGTTCGACCCGTACTTGCCACGTCTTCATTGACGTCGTGCACTTGCGGTATAAATTTAATTCTCATCACAACGCGACTCCGGATCTTCAAGAGGTTTTAGAGAACCTCTAGGTATGATCCTCTTTGCAATTGTTTGTTTGTTCTAATGCATGTTAAATAATTAGGACAAGCAAATGCATGTCTATATGAAAATCGAAGAAAATATGAATGTTTCGATACTATATGTTTATAAAATTTTGAAAATATATACATACTATAGGGCATGAAATTCAACAGTGGTATCAGAGCTTTTGATTCATATTATCTTTTATTTAGACTATAAAATCAATCTAGGCTACCATCTAGAATCAAAACAATTCGGTTTTATGTCTTTTTCGAGTTTTTCGACGTTTTGTTGATAAAATTCTAATAAATTCGTTTTGATGGTTTTATATGTTTTAAAACATCACACATGATTGTTAGAATTGAAATTTAGACATTTGTCTAATTTATAGAATTTTCATTTTATTTTAAATGATTATTTTATAAAGGAATCAACAAAACCGAAAAGGACTAATGTTCATCTTTCCTTTTGGAAATTGGATGAATGGCGGTTCAAAATAATTAATTTTGAACTATGGATGCATGAAAATCATTTTAATGGATTTCAAATGATTTTTCTAGAATTGTTTGATTTTAGATGCTTGATAATCTAGATTAAATAGTTTAGATTGGACCTGCGTGTATACGTTGCTCGAGTTGTCTTTGCAGGAATTGTGAGTTTATATGTTCCAAATCAGCAACTATGAATGTATGAAATTATTATTATACAGGGGCTTATTTATATGTAAAAGCCAAAATATCTCTTTCTATCTTTAGATAATTGCATTGCATATGAGAGGTTTTTCATAGGACTTGCACTAGTCGGTTTTTATCGAATGTGAGGAGCATGTTTATTTTCTGTAAAATCTACATCTCCGGTGCAAGAGGAAGTCGCCGCTGTAGCGCATCGATCGAGGATCGAAGATCAGGGATCGAAGATCAAGGATCAAAGGGAATATATAAACTCACACGATGTGGATTGTGTGAATGGTTTAATTTCTGTTTTTTTTAATTTCTGCTATGCATGTGATGAATGTGATTGAATGTTAGGATGTGTATGAATGGTAATAAGCATGATAACCTAAAATTCTGAATCGCATGTTGATACATGAAATTGTCCAACAAAAATTAAGAGTAATTTTTCTTCTTATTTCATCCACTAGCAGCCATCGATCGAGGGATACTCTGCTCGCCCTTAGCGGGAGATAGCTCTCTCCATCTTTGGGAATAGTGGGAGATATAATGGTTGTCTATTGTTGTGCCACGATTAGATATATGAGGTGCGTTTCACCCTAGTGAACCCCAAGTATGTTTAGTTGTGAATACAATGGATAAACGTATCTCGTATCAAATGAAAATAAGTTTTCTTAACATTCTTAGAGCCCTCGCTCGGTTTTGGGAAAGAGTTTTTCTTACGAGGATAGGTCGTATTCCCTAATAATTAAAACGACAAGAATCACAAGAGTTTGAAGATGCTAATGTTACTAAAATTCAAAAAGGTCGTGATTAGAAAAATGTTTTTCTTACCTTGATATTGTAATGTATTCGATAGCCCTTAGCTAGTCTATATTACAATTGATGGGATCTTGGATTGTTGCATTTATGGGCAAAAATTTTATTTGCAGCATTTATATTTGTATGTATGTATAATAAACATAAAATTGGCATTAAAATCCTGTATGATTTATTTTGTAGAAAAATATCGAACATCCAACCTATCGTACGATCCATGATAGAAAAACACCCTTTAGCAAATGATGGCTCAAACTTCATTAGTTGGCAACTCAAACTCAACATCGTGTTAAAGTTTGAGAAACTGTCTCACATTTTGGAAAGTCCAATCCCAAAATAGAATGAGAGATTAACCGATGAAGAGAAGGAGGCTAAAGCCAAGTGGGAAGACAAAGAGAACCAAGTTCACGGTCTTATACTAGCATCCATGGGTGACTCGCTTCAAGCCAAATACTTGGATTCGAAACCCAAGAAGACCATGGAGGCTTTATCTAAGATGTTCATGGATAGTGCCTGAAATGAGCGTTATAAGACCACCATCGCACTCACAAGGTGCCATATGGCGGAGGGAACATCGGTATCCATGCATTTTCTCACGATGCAAGGGTACCTTGAGAAGTTGGCAAAACTCTCTTCACCAATGCCCGAGGACATTGTTGAAGATATGATTCTTGGCTCTCTAGCCCCGTCCTTTAAGGACTTTGTGATGCACTACCACGT
Source organism: Triglochin maritima (assembly GCA_963682175.1). Classification (NCBI taxonomy): domain Eukaryota; kingdom Viridiplantae; phylum Streptophyta; class Magnoliopsida; order Alismatales; family Juncaginaceae; genus Triglochin; species Triglochin maritima. Next base: position 32,623,529 of record OY821785.1, read on the forward strand.
GCGTGAAAAAGGGGTGAGTCTTGAGGAGCTGCACAACGCTCTCAAAACTGCTGAAGTTGACATGGGCAAGGGTAGGGACAAGCAAGTCATTGCCGTCCATGGGAGGAGCCAAAAGATTGGTAAAGGAAATGGCAAATCTACCAAAAGTGAACAATCAAGAGCAAGGGAGTAGGAGGTGCTCATAAGAGTGTCTCAAGGGGGAAATCTCAGAAATCTCCAACTCCCAATACGGAGTGCTTTCACTGCGGTGAAAAAGGACACATCCGGCCAAATCGCCCCAAGTACAAGGAAGACCTTGACAACGGAGTGATTGAACGTCGGCGCCCCAAAAAGGCCAAAGGTATATTTGTTATTGAAATAAATTTAGCCACCTCTGTCCAGGATTGGGTAATTGATACCGGATCTTGTGCTCACATAGTTTCTAATGTGCAGCTACTCATGGATAGGAAGGAACTCGCAAGGAACGAGGTAGAATTGAAGGTCGGAAATGGTGCGAACGTTTCTGCGGTTGCACAAGGTTCTGTGGTGCTTCAATTATGTAGTGGTTTAAATTTATGTCTAAAGAATGTTTATTATGTGCCTTCGATTAGCAAGAATATTATTTCTGTATCATGTTTGGATATGGATGATTTTAATATAAATATTTCAAATTGTTGTTTATCTATATCGAAGAATGGTGTTTTCTATGCAAATGCATTCATAAGGAATGGTCTCTATTTGCTTGAATTGAATAATAAACAAATCTTTAATATAAATAACAAAAGACTTAAGACCACTCACGAGAATGATACTCTCTTGTGGCACTATCGTCTTGGTCACATAAATGAAAAGCGCATCAAGAAATTGCAAGAAGCTAAGCTTTTTGGTCTACTTGATTTTAAATCATTGGAGACGTGTCAACCATGTTTAATGGGAAAAATGACCAAAAAGCCTTTCAAGAAGAAAGGCCCAAGGGCGAGTGGCTTGTTGGATTTGATACATTCCGATGTATGTGGTCCAATGAGTACTAGTGCACGACATGGTTTAAGGTACTTCATTACGTTCACGAATGATTATAGTCGTTATGGCTATGCTTATCTAATGAGAAACAAAAGTGAATCCTTTGACAAATTCAAAGAATTCAAGAATGAAGTAGAGAACCAACTCGACAAGAAAATCAAGTCTCTACGAACGGATCGTGGAGGCGAGTACTTAAGTGCCGAATTTGACTCATACCTAAAGGAGTTTGGTATTATACCTCAACTCACCCCTCCCGGTACACCTCGGTGGAATGGGATATCCGAAAGGAGGAATAGGACATTGCTCGACATGGTTCGGTCAATGATGAGTCATGCGGAATTACCTCTTTACTTTTGGAGTTATGCACTACAAACTGCGGCTTACACATTAAATAATGTTCCATCCAAATCCGTAGAGAAAACGCCTTACGAGCTATGGAGTGGTAAAACACCTAAGCTCAATTTTCTCAAGATTTGGGGTTGTGAGGCTTACGTCAAGAAATTGATGTCGACCAAACTTCAACCAAAAGCGGATAAGTGCTTCTTTATTGGTTATCCTCGTGAGACAAGAGGATACTACTTTTGGCATATCACCTCCAATCGAGTGATTGTAGAGAGGGATGCCACATTTCTGGAAAAGGAATTCTGGAAAGAGTAAAAAGTAGTGGGAGTAGGGTTGTGCTTGAGGAAACTCAAGATACTCTACAAGATCATGACATGAATGATGACATTCAAGATCATGAAGGCCCAACCGAGATTCCTTTGGTTAGTGGGAGCGTGAGTGAGAGACCCTCGCAAGAAATTGTGAGAGAATCTCAATCATCCCCACCTAGTGTACGTTCAAGAGTTGAACGTGAACCCACTCCTCAAGAAATTATGGAAGAAGTTCGAGAGACACGAGAAGAACCAAAAGAACTAAGAAGGTCAACGAGGGAAAGGAAGAAACCCGACTTGTATCTGGGACTTCATGAAATCATGGTACTTGATACCAATGATCCCTTGACCTTCCAAGAAGCAATGAAAAGGGAAGACTCCAAACTATGGTTTAAGGCCATGGAATCCGAAATAGAATCCATGTATGATAATCAAGTGTGGAACTTGGTTGTCCTTCCTCAAGGGAAAAAGGTCATTCAAAATAAATGGGTTTTCAAGAGGAAGATGGACATGGATGGGAACTTGACAACCTACAAAGCGAGGCTTGTAGCGAAGGGTTTCACTCAAGTTCAAGGAATTGACTATGATGAAACCTTTTCACCGGTTGCCATGTTCAAGTCTATTCGGATTATGCTCGCTATTGCCGCATTTCATGATTATGAAATATGGCAAATGGATGTCAAAACAGCGTTCCTTAATGGGAACTTGGAGGAGGATGTGTACATGGAACAACCTTAAGGTTTTGAAGATCCAAAGAATAGCGAGAAGGTATGCAAGCTTCAAAGATCCATTTATGGATTGAAGCAAGCATCAAGGAGTTGGAACAAACGCTTTGACGAGGAAGTGAAGAAGCTTTACTTCATTCAAAGTAAGGAAGATCCTTGTATATACAAGAAGGTTAGTGGGAGCCATGTAGTATTCCTAATCTTATATGTCGATGACATATTGCTCATGGGCAATCATATTCCTTTGCTTGAGCAAACGAGAAATTCATTGAAATCTGCATTTTCAATGAAAGATATGGGTGAGGCTCAATACATCTTGGGAATCAAAATATATCAAGATAGATCCCGTAGACTCATTGGCCTAAGTCAACGTACATACATTGACAAGGTCTTGTAAAGGTTCAAGATGAACAACTCCAAAAAGGGCAGTGTGCCAATGAGTATGGGTGTGCAACTCAAAAAGTCTCAATGTGCGTAATCACGTAAGGACTTAGAGTACATGAAGGATGTCCCTTATGCTTCGGCAATTGGGTCGATCATGTACGCGATGACTTGCACAGGACCCGATGTCTCGTATGCTCTAAGCGTGACAAATCGTCACCAATCTAACGCAGGTCCTGAGCATTGGACTGCGGTCAAGAATATCCTGAAGTACCTTAACCGGACTAAGGATAAGATTCTTGTTTATGGAGGACAAAGGGAGTTGATAGCCGAGGGTTACTCGGATGCGAGTTTCATGAGTGATCCAGACGATAGAAGGTCGCAATCAGGATACGTCTTCCTTCTGAATGGTGGAGCTGTGAGTTGGCGTAGTTGGAAGCAAAGCCCTACGGCCGACTCAACCACTGCTTCCGAAGTAATGGTTGTCGCTGAAACGAGCAAGGAAGGAGTGTGGATTAAGAAGTTCCTTGAAGAGCTTCGAGTAGTTCCCTCGAGCGAGGGACCAGTAGAGCTGTTTTGCGATAATAGTGCATCTATCTCGCAAATCAAGGATCCCAAATTACACCACAAAGTGAAGTACATGGATCGTAAGTACTTCGTGACACGTGACCTCATCGACGAAGGCAAAATAAATCTTTTATGGGTGGACACCAACAGCAACACAGCTGATCCATTCACTAAACCCTTATCCCAAGCCAAGGGCGAAATGCATTTCGAGTCCATGGGATTGAGGAACCATGTAGATTGGCTTGATGATTGATATGTAATGGGGGTTTACCCTAGTTATTATTGTTTTATACATTGAGTATGTACGTGAAAGAAAACTTTAATAACAAGTTGGAGATTGAAGGGAATGTGTTCTAAAAGTTTTACTTTTAAATGTCAATTGTTATGAATTGAATGAGAAATCATTTTGTTCCTTGTTTATGTTATTCGTCTTTTAGAAGTGTTAAGGAATAGGTTCTTGGTCATTAACCGTAGAGCTCTAAAAGATATTGGTTTACATAAAACAAAAGATATTCGCAATCATGGCAATTAACATGGGTCATTAATTACCGAGTTAAGATTGTCGTGTTGGTCATAGATCATTGTAGCTCTACAAGTGAGTGACAACACGGGTACACAAAAGAGGAAAATACTACTTTTGTATACTGAATAGACCTAATAAGTAAAACATTATAGAATTGTGTTTTCCGTGTCAATAATGTTTTATTGTGTCTTTGGTCCTTTGATATGAGACTTATATCCGATCACTTAAGAATTGCTTAATTAGACTAGTGTCTTGAGCTATCGATGAGTGTAGTGTAAAGGCATTAGTTGGTTAAGTATGACTTTTGTTGGAGAAGATAGTTAGTCAAAAGATTATCATTGCCCCTCTTAATTGAGTGATGATATTAGTGGGGCCCTTGATAAAGCAAAGTTATAATGTGCACAATGTGATTTGAGTTAAGTCACATATTTGTAACTAGCTTAAACAGATCAAGAAATGAATACTAATACAAAGATGACACAATACTACTTTGTGTATTCTTAATATCATGAGGCAAGGGACGGACACAAGTGGTGCACTCCATCACTAAATGGATCGGGTTTTGGTTCAAGTGGAATTAAGACATCTAACTAATTGGGAGCTATAATGTGTAGCTAGATACCGCTTATAGCTTGTGATATTAAGCTCTTAATATCACTGCCAACTTAGTTTAGATCCTCCCATAGGTCACACCACAAAACTGGGAAACGAGAAATGGGGATTTTGAGTTCATAAGATGTGTCGGGTTTCATGTAGAAAATATGACACATGGGGTGAACAAGCAAAATCAAAATTATGTTGTGATTAATAACATAATTAGAATCTAAATTAAATTCATATGTGATGTAAATATTATGGGGTGTAATGATTTATCGTTACATAGGATAATATGTTACATAAGTTGTGAATTTACCACTAATCCCGAAATGTCAAATTTTGTAGGAGTAAAACCGAAATTTGACCAATCAGCAGAACTGTGCACAAACGGTCGACTGGTTAACGGTAAACGGTCGACCGATCGGTGCACGGTCGACCGGACACGTCTCGACCGCTAACAGGGAATTTTCATCTGTTCGGAACGGTCGACCGAATCTATCGGTCGGTCGACCGAACATTGCGATGAAATATTTTACTATTGAGAACGGTCGACCGAGTTACGAACGGTCGACCGAAACTTGGTTCGAGCGGTCGACCGAACCTCCAAACGGTCGACCGGTCCAGACGGTTATCTGCAGAATTAATTTAAGAGTTAATTAGATCACGCATGGAATTGGTCCATAATTGATTTAATTCGTGGCTAAGATGATTTGTTAGCAAATAATGGATGGTTAGATGGAAGTTTGCATGAAATCATGGGCAAGTGGTTGCACATGAATAGGTAATTTGGAGAGAACTTATAAATACAAGTTTATCTCATTACCTCATTAAATTATTCATTATTTTCTCATGCAAAAATCTCTCTCTATAATTCTTCACGAAATTTCCTTAATTCTTAAGATTAGTTTTAGTTTTCAGAGATTTTCTTCTCAAGGGAACTAAAGAGGGGTTAGTAATTGGATTCTAAACCCTATTGGAGATTGAGAGGCTAGCTCTTTTCTCTCCAATCTCGTTTAGAGTTTGGTGAATACTCGGAGGCAATCCACTGGGCGATTCGAGCGGCAACACGACTCCGGATCTTCAAGAGGTTTTAGAGAACCTCTAGGTATGATCATCTTTGCAATTGTTTGTTTGTTCTAATGCATGTTAAATAATTAGGACAAACAAATGCATGTCTATATGAAAATCGAAGAAAATATGAATGTTTCGATCCTATATGTTTATAAAATTTCGAAAATATATACATACTATAGGGCATGAAATCCAACACTCTTGACTATAGGCAAACCCAAGTCGGGCCATATTCTCAAAAAGACTGATCATCTTGAAAACATGGGGTCCAACAGGTTTGCCCTTCTCGATACGAATCTCAAGAATATCCTTTGAGGTATCATACCTCTCCATCCGAGACTACATCTGGAACATGTTCCTTAATTGTTGGATGATAGTATATGCATCCATATCCACAAACCACTTTTGGAGGTTAGTGTCCATAGTTGCCAACATCAACTAGGTGACAGTGACAGACTTATTGCGAATACTACTCTTAGCAGCTCGCTCCTCAACAGTTGAGGTGGAAGTTAACTTTGGGATAGGAGTTGTAAGGACATCAACTTTGTTTTCTGACCTGAGAACAATTCTCAGATTTCTTTTACCAATCAAGGAAATTATTTCCGTTCAACTTGTCCTTTTCAAGGATAGAACGGAGATTGAAAGCGGTATTAATATTTCCGGCCATTAATCTACATTTGAAAGAAAAGAATTGCAAGTTTATTACATTTGTCATAAATAGCTCAAAACATTTAAACAATTTAGATAGTTAAGCTAAAACACACTACTTAATTTATAATTTGTTCCTTATTGAACTAGTGATTCCAAGACCCTATTTCACATAATATTTAGGTGACTTTGGTCCTTCCTAAGACTAGGTGATCACGGTAAGTAAACTCTTTTACTAGTTATAAGTTTTATAACTCTTGGTTGGTAGGTAACATCTTATGTTCAAATTCCTACTCCTTTGCCTCAAAATCCAAAACTTTTTTGATGATTTTGTTGAGATCAACCAAATTAAACATGTAAACCCCTTGCTTGAATTTACCCGTACTATCCTAAGAGAAAAGGTGACGCCTTGCTTTGGCATAACCCATCACCAATTTTCGAGGGCTTCGCATGCGTCAACTTGGAAAGGCATGCAAACTCAATATTTTTTAGAGACTTATGTTTATTATGTTTGTTTATAATGTGAATTCATTACATAAACATCCAACATACATAAACATAAACATACATAAAACATGAAAAATAAATCGTGATCCTAGTATGAACCCTACTCCTAAAAGACTAATCTTCATAGGAACACCGTCTTGAACGCCTTGGATCTCCATCCTTGATTTTTCCAATCAAGCTCACAAGACAAAAAAATATAATCTTAATTACTATTACAATAATACACCACGATACGCAGATCGTATAAAATAAATAGAAAAATAAAATTAGGATTTACAAAATAATGTGCAACAATACGAAGATCGTATACTGGGTCATACTAGTTATCTCACAAAATCATCATTCATAACATCACATATTATAAAATACACCATGCATTCACAATAATATCACATATCACACATATTATTACTCATCCATGCATAATATCATACATTTACAACTAAGTGAATGCAGAATATTTTTAATCAAATTAATAATTTTTATTTAAACTAATCAAATCAGCCATTTAACATTAGTCAAACAATCTCTTAAACGTTTTAAGCAACTAATTCACTCACGGATACGACCATTAATGATATTAGCAAGGTTGCCTTGTATATGGCTAGTCCAAAAAATCACGTATATAACTCAAATTAAATGAATTAAGTTGCCTTATATCAAAAGATACCAAAGCATAATTAAAATATCATATCATAGTTGCCTTATATCATAGATATGCATTATTTAACTCAAATTTAGTGGATACATGCACGTGACCTTGTTGATTCAGCAACATAAAAGATACCTATTGGACCCAAATAATTCACAACTCCCGCTCAAATTTATACATGATCTAATCACGTATCAAGCCCTAAAATCATGCATGGACATTTAAACAATTTTTGTTCAAAATTTAAGGTCCTATAAAATCTGAAAATTTTATAACATCAATTTATCAACATATTATTCAACAATATCATATTGAAAATATGGGACGGAAATTAAGACTTGAAAATATGAGTGACAATCATGCAATAATTTAATCATAATCTATCTACAAACACATCTTATGATTCTAGATTTATGATTTAAAATTACAAAATTAATTTTTCTTTCATGCAACTTAGTTTGATTATGAATCAATATATTCATAACTCCAAATAAAAACGACGCATCAAATCAAGCAAGGAAGTGATGTTATAATGCGTGAACAAAATCAATAGAGCTCAACGCATCCACGCATGTTCCTTCACAAATCAAGGAAGGGTGCCAAAACAATGCATTCAACACATCAAAGAAAAAATGTTTTTTTTCCGGTAATGCATAAGTACACCAAACCTGCCTCAAAACCAACTCATCAAAACGAAAAAAAAGATCAATTTTTTTCAGGTCTAACCATTAAAACCACACGCACGAGGTTCTGGTACTACTGTTTGGTTACGATGAAATGCAGTTGAAAAATAACATAGAAACGATTTCTAAATTCATCAACCACCCAAAATCTGTGCACATGATAATAATGAGGAAAACTAATGTACAACGATTTATACATTTAATGTGTGCATTTCTTTTGCTTACGGATGATGTACGGAGAATCTCAAGTGTGATTCCTCTACTCGGGACACACGAACCACAAACTAATCTTCACAAACACGTTAGCTAGAACAAGAGGAGTGGAAGAACAACTTTCTTCCTCGGTGGAGAGAGAGGGGACAGCTAGGGGGCTAGAGTTAGGAGGAAAAACTTGGTTTGCATCATTTTCTCCTCTTATTTATATGTCTCTCCAAAGCTAACTCTAATCTCATTAGATAAGTTATCTTAACGGGCCCATTTAGGCATCCACGTGTTTAGTCCATTGGATCAATGTGTGTAATCATTTGTAGGACCCAATTGTATTAGTAACGCGTGCAACGGTTGACACGTAGATCGTAATTTGTTTCTAACTAAACATTATGACCCCTAATATAATAAGATTAAATTCCTTTCAACTATTTATTCATTACGACCTTGATTAATGAACACCTTCTTCATCAACTTGATCAAAGCATCAAAACTCGATATAAAAGTTTCAAAAGTTTGTAAATGGATACTAAAACTGTTTTTTCTAAATTGAATATTTCTCGAAGATTTATACATTAAGAGATCTCGATCCGGTACTTGAAAATGATTTATTTGAAGACCACGTACATGTTAAATACATGAACTTGAACAAGCTCATAGAACTTCGCATGAAAGACTAGAATATTCTCTATTATCAGATAATTTTCTAGTAGGTGAATTAGATACATCTCTATTTACAAAATGTAACGGTGGTGATATATTAATTGTTGGGTTTATTGCTTGGATGTCACTCCAAAACAACATATTTCACTTTAGGTCATCACTGCACCAATATTTATCTTAATGTCATTATGTTAAAAGAGTTTTTACTTAGATGTCACTCCAAAATAATATATTCCACTTTATGTCATCATTGCACCAATATTTATCCTAATGTCATTACGTTAAAATAATTTTTACTTAGATGTCACTCTAAAACAATTAATTTCACTTTATATCATCACTACACCAATATTTATCATAATGTCATTATGTTAAATCGTTATTTATACTAATATCATTTTAACAGTGGATCCCACGTCAACCCAGCTACGGGTGTGAACAATCTGGTCTGGACCTGAATTTGGACCTTAATCGGACCGAAATGGACCGGAATACCGGTGGATTCAGGTCGGGTCTTCTATCTATGGATATGCTTAATTTCGGGTTTGCGGTTCGATCTAGGCTAAACCCAGAATATTCTGGTCGGGCTAGTGACTTGATTTTAAAATAATTTGTTTTCATGAGTGAGAAGTAAGAAAGCCCGTGAAAAAAAAACTGTTTAGAAAACGAAATTTGGACTCGGTATCACTCATGATTTTTTTTATTTAAAAAAAATGAAATTCCGTGTTTTGCCCATATCTGAATGGAAACATGGAATAAAGCATTTCCATGGACCAAAGACCAGACCTGAATCCACTTGTCTGATCTGCAATGTTCCATTTGTGGTCTGTCTCATGTCCAAATCAAGGTTGTACCGGATTGTGGCATGTGACCCACTTTCAAAATTGCTTTAGTATAAAAAACGATATAACATAATGATATTAGGATAAATATTGGTGTAATCATGATATAAAGTGGAATTAGTTGTTTTGGAGCAACACCCAAGAATAACTCTTTTAAAATAATAGCATTATGATAAATATTGGTGCAGTGATATCATAAAGTGAAATTAATTGTTTTAGAGTGACATCCAAGTAAAAACTATTTTAACGTAATGACATTAGGATAAATATTGGTGCAGTGATGACATAAAGTGAAATATATTATTTTGGAGTGACATCTAAGCAAAAACTCTTTTAACATAATGACATTAGGATAAATATTGGTGCAGTGATGTCATAAAGTGAAATATATTATATTGGAGTGACGTCCAAGCAAAAAAACCCTTAATTGTTTAAGTCCACGTAGATGACCTCATGACTGACCTGGTCATGGGGAGGATTACCCAGTCATCCATCGACCGGGTCATCGACCAGGTCGCTGGAGCGACCTAGTCATGGGTAGGTCGGTCGGGTTTTTTTTATTTAAATGTTTTTGTTTATGTTTATTTTTTTGTTTTTTGTTTTTGGTTTTATTTTGTTTGTTTTAAATTATTTTCAATTCTTTTTTAAATATGTTTTATAATTGTTTATATTATTTTTTAAAATTAATTATTTTTTTGATTATTTGCAAAACCGACCTCCAAACGATGTGTAAGAGGAAGCAGTATTGAAAAGTTGTGGTTGATTCAGGAAAAAATTAAAAAATATTAAAAAAAAATTGGAAATTAAAAAACAATTAGAAAACATATTTTAAGAAAATAAGATTAAAAATGATAAAAAAATAACAATACAAGATTTATTGGTATTTGTTATAATAATTAGGGGTTTATATTTTTATAAATAGTTAGGATTTAAGTACGAAATTTATACTGAAATACACCAACTTTTCTAAAATAGAAAATATTATACTAAATTTAAAGTAGAAAACAACAATTAAACTGAAATAACAACCGAAACAAATCATGAAAATATGGAAGATATTGTGGTTTATGATACAACTGAGTTTAAACAGAATCACGACATACCGAGTCCGGGACCAACACATTAGTCCACTGCACGGGTTCTTGACATTACTAGTTACATGGTGAACAAAGACCGCGTTCGTGATAAAACCTAACATCGACCGATTTGATCGAAAACATTTGGAAATGATTCGGCGGTAGCGACACTTAAGTGTGTTTTATTAATATGTATTGTAGGTGTTTTGTGGTTTGTGTTGTTTAATATTTGATTTATGCCATGTGTTATTTTGTTTATGTCGTGTATTTGGTTTATCATTTTGGGTAATGTAAGCTTACGTTTGTTTATTTTAATGTATTTTTTGCTTTATTAATATTAATGATATTTTTATTTGCTAATGATTGATGGTTAAATAAAAAAATTATATGTACTTTGGAAAAACGAGATTTATTGGTATTTTGGTTTTTCCAAATAGATTATTAATGGTTTTGGTAAATATAAATGATTTTGGAATATAATAAAAGTTGATAAGGAAATTAATAATGTGGAGAAAAGGAGTGTGATGACCTACGTCATGGTAAATTGGTTAATAGTGAAGGAAAAAGAGAAGGTTGGTCATGATGACGTGACAGAGAGAGAAATGAAAAGAGAGAGTGTGCATGACCTAGGTCATCATTGTTGATGCTCTTAGTGCTGTTAATCATGTGATGGGCGGAAGACGTTTGAGTGTATGAAAGCAAAATATGGAACTCTTTAAATATATCAGTCCAAAATCTCTCTAATTTTGTTTTTTGAATATCGGTCTTTTGCTTATACCTCACTCGTCAGAAATGCCATTCTCTTCATCCCCTATTGCTAAAACAAACTCCCATCATGGCTAAGACTAGAAACTTTTGCGACGAATGTCCATCTGTCTGTAAGAGCATCCTTAACAACGCTCGGGCTGTTCCCGGGCGCCCTGCTTTCTCTCTCAGCCACGTCAGCTTCTCTCTCTGCCACGTCAGCACAAACCAACCCCTTACAAAATCCTTAACCATTACCCAATCCACACAGTCAAGCTACAGTATTTGTTGCCACGTCATTATTTTTATTCTTCTCTCCAAAACTCTTTCAACAATCAACAAAATATATTAATAATCATTATCGTAATAATTTAATATCAACAATTCATTCGTTTTTAAATAACATTTAATTAATAAATACGAAAATATTATTAAAATTTAGAAAACCATAAATTAATAAATTTCAAATTTAGGACCTACAGTATGCGTGTGACTCACAAAAGACGAGACGAGTGGATCGAGACTTGGACTTCTATGGCATCGAGGAGCTACAGTATGCGCGTGACTCACAAAAGACGAGACGAGTGGATCGAGGCTTGGACTTCTATGGCATCGAGGAGCTACAGTATGCGCGTGACTAACAAAAGACGAGACAATTGGATCGAGGCTTGGACTTCTATGGCATCGAGGGGCTACAGTATGCGCGTGACTCACAAAAGACGAGACGATTGGATCGAGGACCTACAGTACGCGCGTGACTACTTCAATATATATTCTCTACTCACCTCTATTCCAATCTTACTTCTTCCACAATAATTCTCTACTCACCTCTACTCTCTACTCACAATGTCATCTTCAGAAGGCAATGGTTCACCAGATTACCGACGATCCCCACGTCGTCCACCCCCAAGCCAACACTTTTTCCCTTACCAAAATGTTCCACAACCAGGATTCCACCTGTTATACCAAAGCCAATTTACCACACAACCAGGATTCCACCCGTCCCACCAAAGCCAATTTTTACCACACCCAGGGTTCTACCCACACAATCAATACCAACCGCCAACCCAGGAAGAAGGGCAAACCCAATTCCCAATGGGTATGTATACTCGCCTCCTAAGTGGAGAAAGTAGTGGAAATGCAAGCCGCTATACAGCTGATGTGAATGACGAAACCGCGACCGAGGGAACACGCAAAACCGCGACGATGAGGTCACAAAAATCGTGGTCCGCACAAGAGGATCAACGACTCGTCTCGGCTTACATGGCTGTCAGTGGCGATGTTGTGGTTGGGACAAACCAAAAAATGAAGTCCTTTTGGAAACGTGTGGAGCGCATCTACAATGACTCAGGCGAGCCAGGTGTAGTAGAGTGTAACGATGAATCTTTGAAGGGGCGATGGAGGCGTACATTGCCATCTGTGAACCAATGGGTCGGTTGCTTCGACCAGGCGGTGCGGAGGAAGAGAAGCGGTTACAACGAGGACGATTGATGCATTGCATCATATGTCTTTCATTTAGATTACTTTCCATCAATAAATGCTACTAAGGTATGTGTTTAGTCTTATTTACAGAATACAGGGACCTGAATGCAAATTACCCACATCCCGAGCATAAACGCGTGCAAAAGACTCATTTCTATCATAAAGACCAAGTTCAAGATTATCGGGTTACGAATGGAAATGTATCCAAGCATAGAAGCATTCAAGTCCTAATTGCAAAAAGAACAAGGACTTAAGCACAAAAGTAGCCGGGGACTTAACTGCAAAAAAGTCAAGGACCTAATTGCAAATCACGAGTAGCTTTTATTATCTTGGAGAAAATCTAAAGAAAAATCAATGTGGATCTTCAAATATATAAAAGAATTAATCCGGAGCTCAAAAGAATGGAAAGAATCAATCCAGACGCGTAAAGGAGGATCAAATCATACCATAAACATTCAACCAAAATCTGGACCAAATCAGTGCATGATGTGCGGCGATTTCGCCGCAGATCACACACACCATGCGGCGATTCCGCCGCCCCCTAGTCGATCCGTGTGCTCCAATTTCGTCCAGTTGTGTCTGGACACGTGTACTCTCCAATTCTATACTTAGGTCTCTTGTAACAACTATAAATAGACCCGAGAACGATGTTAGAAGGGTCCTTAGTCTTTAGTGTTAGTTTTTATTCTTAATCTTAGTTTTGTATTCTTCTTTTCATTAATAAAATTCTGTCTTTTATTTCTTACTTTTAGTTTTCTTTTGTAATGTCTCAAGGACCCCTTCTTCCTTCCTCTATGAGTTTCTAACTCCTTCCAAAGGGTGGAGGTGACGGATTAGGGTGAAGAGAAGATGAATGAATGTTATTATTTTAATTTCGTGTTAGTATATTTTGATTACTTGAGTTTATGTTAAATCATTTATCATGTAATGCTTTATAACTAATATGATTTATTATAAGTTTCTAAATTCTCTAATCTAAACCTTAAATCTAAACCTCCACCCGACGGAATTCACCTCTTTGTTCTTGCTTTAGTTTTAATTGTTCTTGTTTCTTGCTTTAAATAATTAAAATCCAAAAATCTCAAAACCAAATTAATTTCTTCTCTTCTACTTCCCCCAATCGAAATCACACTAATAACAAAATCTCGCCCTCCTTGTGTTCGACCCGTATTTGCCACGTCTTCATAGACGCCGTGCACTTGCGGTATAAATTTAATTCACATCAAGTTTTTGGCGCCGTTGCCGGGGAGGCGACGCAGATTTTGTTTTTTTTTTGTTGATTTCGATTCTGTTCTGTTTATCTTGTGCGCGATCTAACTATTTGGATTTGTGTTTCAGGAGATAACAGAGCGCGCGGTGAAATCTCAGCGCAGGCAGAGCAACAAGGGCGGCGGAATCGCCGCACATCAAAGGGAACCTGCGGCGGAATCGCCGCACAATTGAAGCATCTGGGATTCAAATTTTTTTGGGGTTAGCACCATCTCTGGGTGGACGCGTGGAGCTACTGAAATTTCGAGAGCGGGCGGCGAACCCGACTGAGCATTGCGTAGGTAACCTTTGTTGCCTTTTTCCTCGTAATTTCTAGTTTCAGAAAATTTCCTTTTATTAGAATTGCACGTGTTAAGCTTAAATTCCATAATTGGCAATAATTCAACTCTGACCTAAAATTGGCAAAATTAGAAAGGCCTTAGTGCATGCATCATCTAGTGTTTTGTATGCATTATTCTTGCTAAATTCTTGCAAATCAATTTCTGTTGAAGAGTGCTGGAGGCAAGGTACGTATCGCGGTTTTTATTGAATGCATTTAAGCATATAATCTAGTTTGCATACAACCTTGAAATTGCCCCCCTCTAAAGACCATTGTTTGACTATCTCTGCTAGATTTAGGTTAAACTATCTTAAGGGCAACTCCGTAGGCAAAGATACGGTGGGGATTTCATCACCCTTCCGTGGCCCACAAACAACAATCCCAAAGTGTCACCCAAGCCTTAAATTAAAATCAATTAGACATTGACCCCTAAGGACTCGGAGTCATTTAAGGAGAAGAATTGGTTTGACTTGCTATGACCTGAAGCCAATTGAATTTAATTTGGTGTCTAGAAAGTGTTTTTGTGTTGACGTAAGTCTTCCAAGCGAAGTGATTGTCTAATTGGCACCGACTCTGTCGGAAGCGCTCCCACTAGCTATACACGGCCTGGCCAAGTTGGTTTGATTAGTGAGGGAGGTGAATCAAGCGAATCAATTCGACTCAACCAGTTAGGAGTCGTCTAGATCTAAGCGACACTAGGTCTAGGATTGTTTGAACCGTGCTTTCTTAGGAATTTTCTGACCAACCCTCTTTCTATCTTTAGAGTTAGGTTTCCCTTCTCATCTGAGTCTTCTTTCTCTTCTCACCTAAATTCTCTAGATTAGGATTCCTTTCTCATCTTTCCACATTCTATTGTTTGTTTCCCTTTTGAAAAAAAACAAATTAAAAAAAACGAAAATATATATAAAAAAATTGTAATTAATTCTTGAAATTAAATTTGGAATTTAAATTTCGAATTTGAATTCAAAAATTGATTCAACCCGGTGCACTCAGATTTGGATTCGAGACTTGAGTAATCGACTCTCACGAGTTCATCTAGATTCCAGTCTGGAACTTAACCCCAATCCACCTGTTGCACCACCTCACCCAGATCCAATGGGTGAGAACGTAGTGGACCCGCCTGTTGCACAACCTATAACTCTGAGGGATCGATGCTATCCAGCGATGGCTGCTCAGCCATCGTGCATCGTTATGCCCACCATCCCGGGTCGCGACTTCGAACTTAAGGCACAATACATGAGTATGTTGCCTAAGTTCACCTCTAGGGAAGACCCATATCTCTTCCTTAGAGAATTTGAGGAAATCTGCTCTCTTATGCAATACCAGCATATCCCTAAGGAGGCAGTGCGTCTAAAATTCGTGCCTCTAGCAATGAAGGACGACGCTAAGAAATGGCTATATAGTCTAGCCGAAAGATCCATTAGAAGTTGGGCTGAATTTGTTCAAGTTTTCCTAAAAAAATATTTCCCCAACCATAAGACTATGAGGATTAGGAATGAAATTGTTGCATTCGTTCAGTCTGAGAGCGAGCCGTTCTATTCCTATCTAGAAAGATTCAAAAGTGTTCTGACCCAATGCCCTCATCATGGAATTCCAAGATGGCAATTATGCCAAATTATTTATGAGGGATTGACACCCACATCTAGGGTTATGGTAGAATCCGTAAGCCAAGGGAACTTTATGTCGAAAAATGAAAATGATGCCTGGACTTTCCTTGAGGAATTAGCTGAAAATAGTATGCAATGGGACAATGCTAGAACACCGCTTAACCCGAGTATTGGATCTAGAATAGCAAGTCAACCCAAACCAGGTGTCTTAGCTGTAGATGCCAACATAGCGGCTGAAGCAAAACTAGCTACCCTTATGCGCAGAATGGAAAGTTTAGAGCTCCAAGCCCAAAACCGAGTGAATCAAGCCTCAACTATCCCGTGCTCTAGATGTGGTCAGACTGGTCATGTAATGGAGGATTGTGCGGAATGGGACCAAGTTAATGTCATGTATAACCATGCTAGAAATGACTCATACGCATCAACCTATAACTCGGGTTGGCGTAATAATTCCAATTTCTCATCTAGCCAACAAGGTCAACCTCCTAGGCAACAACCAAACCCGTATAACCAAAATAATACATCTCTTGGGTTTAGTAACAATAACGATCATGAGGTTAGGTTGGCGAGCTTAGAAAATTTGATGAAAACCTTTATACAAACAACTAACCAGACTTTCCAAAGGCTAGAGACACAAGTCAGCCAACTAGCACAAATAGTAGGTGAAAGAGAAAAGGGTCGGTTTCCATGTCAATCTGAGGTGAACCCTAGATCTAATAACTCATATCAATCCTATCAAGCACCTTCAGGAAATAACAACCCTAGACCGGTTCAAATGGTTAATGAGGAAGGATCGTTCCAACAAATAAATGCAGTAGTATCATTACGGTCCGGAAGACAAATTGACAATAATGTGGTAAATCCTAGAACGTCCAATCAATCTAGTCATCAAGTTACCACATATGACCTAACCATTGAACCTGACGTCCAATCTGAAAAGCCCAACCCACCTACTCAACCTGAACCCATAGCTCAACCTGAACCTGAGCGAGTCTATGTTCCTAAAGCCCCATTCCCTAATAGACTAAAAAATAACTCAAGTGCACAAATGGAGAAAATCTTGGAAGTATTTAAGCAAGTTAAGGTGAACATTCCACTCTTAGACATGATTCAACAAATACCTGCTTATGCTAAATTCTTAAACGATCTGTGCACTAAAAAGAGAAAAACGAACGTACCAAAGAAGACATTCTTAACTGCAAACATAAGTTCTATTTTGTCCAACACATCTCCTATAAAATATAAGGATCCTGGATGTCCCACAATTTCTTGTGCAATAGGAGATACTTTTATCAACAAAGCCCTTCTAGACCTTGGTGCTAGTGTTAACCTACTCCCATTCTCTGTCTACGAGCAACTCAACCTTGGTCCACTAAAACCCTCTAAGACAACCCTTCAATTTGCTGATTGTTCTATTAAGAAACCAAGAGGTATAGTCGAGGATGTTTTGATCAAGGTTGGTGACTTCATTTACCCAGTGGATTTTGTCGTACTAGATATTGCACCTGTTGTAAATCCTAATCGACAAATCCCTGTAATTCTAGGCAGACCCTTTTTAGCCACTTCGGAAGCATTGATAAACTGTCGAAATGGGCTCATGCAATTATCTTTTGGGAACTTAAAAGCTGAATTTAATATCTTTCATATTGATAGTGAGCCAGAAATAACATGCAATCAAAGTGATGTTGTGATGAAATCACGTATCTATAATATTTCTGAATCATCACAAAATCAAAAAGGAGGTAAGAAAAAGGGGAGGAATTCATCTACACACCCACCGTCACTCGAACAAATAAGAGAACCAATTTATGTGAGGGGTGTGGAACCTATAACTCAGGACGCTCATTGCAACATGGGGAACAATTCAACTGGATACATGCACCAATATGGTGTCATTCAATCCAGTTCTGACTATGGTTGACTTTGAGCAAATTCCATCCGTCCACCGCAGTTCACCAAGGTAATAAGTGCATTTGCTTTATATTTGCATACATTGAGGACAATGCATGATTTAGGTGTGGGGGGTGTTTATGTATATATTTATCTATAGATCTGTCTTTTATTTCTTAAAAAAAATTAATGTTTCATGACATAGCTTAAGATTGAACTGCTAAAACCCGCGTACAAATTGCATTGAGTTTTTGTTCCTTATTATATAGTTCTGCTTGTAGAAATTGTGAGATAAATCTAAGTTCCAAAGAAATAACTCATTGCCCTTTAAGACATGTATGCACTTAAATTGGATGAATCAAATCTTTGAAGTGGTTGATAAAAAGCAGAGGTTGAGGAAAATATACCGGGAAGTGTGGACTTCTAATAGCAATTAAGCCTTGAGGAAATAAATAAAAGGAATAAAGTGAGGAAAGCACATTCTGCAAAATGATTACAAAAGCCCAAGCATTTGAGTCACTGGTCCGTAGGGGTATCTTGAAACCCGGTAACTTGAGTCTACCAGCTCGGGATTATCGACCAAACTCGCTACACGAATGCAAAAGGGTAAAAGTGTCAAAAAGCAAATGTGTTGAATCACTGAAGAAAAAAAGAAAAAAATAATAATACTCAAGGCCCAAAGCTAAAAGAATGATCCATGCCATGGTTGATCCGAATGATACTTCACCACCAGAGGAGGCGTGCAAAATAATTCAAGTGATAAACATGTGTAGAAGGGTTAGTGGTGTGAATGTTGGCGGAACAAAGACCAAGTCATATTTTTAATGAGTTAGATTCATATAATGAGCATACAAGAATTCTAAGTGAGATGTATAAGGTTAAGGTGGAGATATTAAGAGCTATTAATGGAATGTTGATTTAAGACTTTGTGGGTGTGTCAACTGAAAACCCTCACGAGACAAAACTCGTCCTCTAAGGAAACTTGGAGGTTTAAAGGCTTGTTGCACATGTAAGTGCAACCGTGATTCCTACGAAAATGAGTTAGGATTTCTTTGTTTTTATTTTTCTTATTTTCTGTTTTGCTAGGGACTAGCAAAATCTAGGTGTGGGGGTATTTGATGCATTGCATACATTGCATCATATGTCTTTCATTTAGATTACTTTTACATCAATAAATGCTACTAAGGTATGTGTTTAGTCTTATTTACAGAATACAGGGACCTGAATGCAAATTACCCACATCCCGAGCATAAACGCGTGCAAAAGACTCATTTCTATCATAAAGACCAAGTTCAAGATTATCGGGTTACGAATGGAAATGTATCCAAGCATAGAAGCATTCAAGTCCTAATTGCAAAAAGAACAAGGACTTAAGCACAAAAGTAGCCGAGGACTTAACTGCAAAAAAGTCATGGACCTAATTGCAAATCACGAGTAGCTTTTATTATCTTGGAGAAAATCTAAAGAAAAATCAATGTGGATCTTCAAATATATAAAAGAATTAATCCGGAGCTCAAAAGAATGGAAAGAATCAATCCAGACGCGTAAAGGAGGATCAAATCATACCATAAACATTCAACCAAAATCTGGACCAAATCAGTGCATGATGTGCGGCGATTTCGCCGCAGATCACACACACCATGCGGCGATTCCGCCGCCCCCTAGTCGATCCGTGTGCTCCAATTTCGTCCAGTTGTGTCTGGACACGTGTACTCTCCAATTCTATACTTAGGTCTCTTGTAACAACTATAAATAGACCCGAGAACGATGTTAGAAGGGTCCTTAGTCTTTAGTGTTAGTTTTTATTCTTAATCTTAGTTTTGTATTCTTCTTTTCATTAATAAAATTCTGTCTTTTATTTCTTACTTTTAGTTTTCTTTTGTAATGTCTCAAGGACCCCTTCTTCCTTCCTCTATGAGTTTCTAACTCCTTCCAAAGGGTGGAGGTGACGGATTAGGGTGAAGAGAAGATGAATGAATGTTATTATTTTAATTTCGTGTTAGTATATTTTGATTACTTGAGTTTATGTTAAATCATTTATCATGTAATGCTTTATAACTAATATGATTTATTATAAGTTTCTAAATTCTCTAATCTAAACCTTAAATCTAAACCTCCACCCGACGGAATTCACCTCTTTGTTCTTGCTTTAGTTTTAATTGTTCTTGTTTCTTGCTTTAAATAATTAAAATCCAAAAATCTCAAAACCAAATTTATTTCTTCTCTCCTACTTCCCCAATCGAAATCACACTAATAACAAAATCTCTCCCTCCTTGTGTTCGACCCGTATTTGCCAAGTCTTCATAGATGCCGTGCACTTGCGGTATAAATTTAATTCACATCAACGATGTCATCCATGAAGCGCACATCATCTACGAACGAACACACAACGCCAAATTTCAGTTCATGCATGTTTGACTTTTGTTACGCAGGTACCCTAAATGGGAGTCTGTTGCGCTTGGACTTCCCACCGGAAACGTCGCTGCAGAAAGTCCGGAGAGTTTTACCAGCGGGAAAAAAAAGCACCGACGACGATGGGAGTAACGCAACACCGTCAACAGATGAAATGGTGTTCGAAACATGTCCTCGTCCTGAAGGTGTTAAAAAGCCAAAAAAAAGAAGGGGAAACAACAATTTCAGGCACAACTTGATCCTGATATGTTAGAACTGGGGAAACAAATTGAATATAGCGCAAAAGTGAAAGAGGAAAAGTATTTGCGTTACGAAGAACGGATGGAGAGGAAACGCATCGAAGCTGAGGCGAATTTCCAAAGGGAACTGAACAGCAAGAAACTTGATGTCCTCTTCGCTCTAATGAAGAAGGAAAACAAGGACGAGTTCGATAAAGAAACACTTGCTGAACTCAAGGAGTGGGCTAAAGCACAAGGATATATGTAGGTGCTTATGTTTTCAATATCTGTGGTACTTTATCAGTATTTTGGTATTTTAAATTCCGTATCCGTAGGATGATTGTCTTTCCTTTCCTTATTTCAGTTGTATTTTGTATTTTGTATTTTGTATTTTGTATTTGTATTGTATTTTGTTTTCGAAGTGTATGAGTATTGTAATACTATTTCTTAATTTGTTTATGATTTTTTTAATTTTATTTTAATCTAAATAAGTCAAAAAAATTAAATTAATCATAAAATATTTTTACAATTATTTTTCAATACCTTATTAATTAAATTCAATTTACCTAATTAAACATTATCCTAATTATATATAAATAATTTTTATCTTTAAACAAAAAAACCAAAAAAAAAACGGACGGATTGGGGGGGGGGGGGGGGGGGGGCACGTGGCCCCCCACCCGGGCGCCTTGGGGGGATTCCCGGGCGGCCTGCCGCCCTGGAATCCGTCCAGGGCGCCCTGGGCGCGCCCTCCCGTTAAGGGAGGGCTGCCCGGGCGCCCTGCAGGGCGCCCGGGCGTAGAGCACCCGTTAAGGGTACTCTAAGCATACGAGGATTTGAAAAGGAATCCAGAGCCCAACTCGCAATCTCAACATCGATTCTGACTCCGATGTTGAAATAATTGAGTTTCGTCCTTCGCATTGATTACAATTTTGCTGAGGTCTTGTTTCTTTAGAACAAATGTCATAACCAAAAGTTGTTCTTGGTTTATTTGAAGAAAAGAACTTTAGTTCTTTAGAAAATGCCATCGTTCCGTTTTCAAAAGAAAAAAAATGCCCTATGTTCCAATCCTCCTTGTTGGCAACTGTTACCATATAAATTAAATAATTAAAATGTTTGACCACAACATCGAATAAGTGGGCAGGTGGGGTACGTCTTAAGCCATGTGGACTCACAATCTTTGACCGCCCGTACGCATACGTAAAGTCGGCCACGTGGCCCATGTGCAAAGCAAAGATGAATGATACATGTAGCTATTATTATGGAATAAATGATTGATTAGTTCTCCAACATAAATAGGAATATGGGCCATGTTTAATGGTCGCTGAAAAACTCAGTCAGCTTGAATTAGGGATGACCATCACGGATAATTTAAGGTATCTAACAGTGGAGTATGTAATTTTTTTAGCAAGCAATAAAGTAAATATTTAGCAAGCAATAATCTTCACAACAGACGTCTGGTATCATTTACTCGTAAAAACAAGAATAATTTGCTACTGTACACCTCCCAAGTGATTTAACTGGCGATATGCATCCGAATTTTTAGTATTGTCTCAGGTGCACCTACAAGTCGACCTTATTTGAGCAAATACACTCATGCCGTTTGTGGGTCCCACACTTTAGCGACGACGTGAGGATGCCGTTAACAGTCGTCCAACGTCATTCGTTATCTTTTCCCGCCATCCCTAACCTTCCCCGGCATTTCTTGTCCTCCACGTAAAACCAGCCATCCTCCTCTCCTAACCTCCAGTCGTCCAATATTCCATCTCAGACGACACTCTAGATGGTCGTCGGTGGTTTGTCAACTACGGACAACCAGCGAAGCCGAATCCAGATGGTCGATCTTATCTCGCACTCCACCTCTAACACTTCAAAAACAAACACCAGCAACAGCTACCACCCCCGCCGACACTAATACGAGGACCCTCTCCTCTGGCAGTCCCACGGACACGTCGGATACACCCTACCGATCCGACATGTCCAGACCGGTCATACCAACATGCGGATGCGGGTTGCCTTGCAAAGTGTACATGTCGAAGGAGTGGTCGTGTGGTCGTCGGTTTTTTCGTTGCCCCAACTATTGGAAGGTATTCTTTAGCTTAATTTTGTATCCCTTGCATGTTTTGTGTGTTACCCGTTAAGTGTTTAATGAATTGTGCAGGAGCCGGAGCGGCAAAAATGTAGCTATTTTCAGTGGATAGATGACAACGAGGCCATTGTGGTTGATGTTAGGACACATGTGGAGAGATTCCACGACATGATTTTGGAGAAATATCAAGAGATGGACAGGAAGGTATCAAGAGTTGAAGAATATTGTGGAAGACAACCATCTTCTTCTGCTAGAGATAAGGACCGTTGTTCGTGACCTAAAGAAATTTGTGGGTGAATCAAAGATTTTCACGAACAAGGTAGACATTGTCATCAACCTCTGTGCATTTGTGGTGTTTGGGCTGATTTTGAAGTGGTTGATCTAGGTGATGAGGGTGAAGATCTTTTGTGGGTGATTGATGTTTTGTGCAAGAATTTTTGTGTGGTGATGTTTTGGTGGTCTATGGCGAAGAAGTGTGTTATGCGTTGGTGTTAGATATGTTGTTTTTGTAAAGTTGTTGAACTTTAAGTTGGTTAATGATTGAATTTAAGTTTAACCGCAAGTGCACGACCGTATTGAAACGATGGCATATACGGGTCAATCCACAGGGAGGTGTGTCAACTCTGGTTTGTTTGAAGGAAAGTAGGAAAAGAGGAGAAGAAGTTGTGATTACATAAAACTAGTAAGCAACAAAAAAGGAAATGAAAACACGAGAGGAACTAAAGCTAAACTACGCAACTACTAATAAGAAAGATGAAATTAAGGAATGGAAACCCCTAAGGGGTGCAGTGTGTACACATGAAATAAGTGGTGATGAATGCATTCAATAAGCACAAGTGTAGGTAGTGTTTGCTATGCATAAGAAGTACCTCATGACAAGACCTATCATCCAAATCACTAACCCAAGTGATTAATATGAGCATGAACAAGTTTGTTATTAAGAACCTAAACAAGCATGGAATGTACCTAAAGATTATGGCAAAAACCATCAAGTTAAGTATTCTCTCTAATTCAAACAAGCACACTAACATTTCTCACATACAACAACATTTAGCATTCATTCCATACTACATGACATATATAAACATCAACTCCACCCCCAAAGGGCATGAAACTACTCACTACTCATCAAAAGAAGACAAAATGAAATTAAGCTAATTAAGATAGGAAAATGAGACATGCTAATCAATTCTACGAAGATTAAGACAAACGAAATTAACTAAGCATGCAAGAATTAAAAGAAGAGACAACATTAAAAAAACTAAAAAATTATTTTATTTACATGACTCACATTACGAGCAGCATTCTTCTCCACTTGAGTTTTTGTCCAATGCTTACTCTAAGTAGAGAGACTGCGACCAAGCAATGAGATAAATACAAAGGAGTAGGAAGAGTTCTATTTATAGTCATAGAAAAAGGTAATCGGGGACAATTCCCCGATGTGGGACTAATGCACTACTAAAAATAGACATAAAACACTCTGATACATGACCCGCCTAAATCTTATCGGATAGGTGAAAAACCGACCGCCAATCAGCAATCTTGGACCACTAATTGGCGGTCTATATGCTTCGGATCGGGTCTGGATTTGGAGTGTGGTTGTCTGGCTTGATTTCGTCTCCTATAGTGCACCCTAATCGGTTGTGTGAGTTGCGACCCGAATCAAATTGCCAAAATACTCCTCATGATGGTGGAGTGCTTGGTTTTGCTAATTAGTCCTTTTGGATTTACATCCGGGTCATTCTCTCTTGCATCTTAGTCCATAAGTCTTGCAAGTTAGTCATTTTCCTTGCTTTTAAGACATTTTTGAGTCTCTTCTTCTCAAATCTGTTTATTCCTGAAACTTAAACATAAAACTCGTTACGTAGCATTGTTTAGGTTCAAGATAACGTATATAAGACACAATTATATGCATAATATGATGTCAATCAATTAACTTGCTTTAAGTTACTTTAGTTGTTTTATGTTGTTGTGATTTAAGGTGGTTTGGTTGTTAGCATTTGGTTTGGTTGTGATTTTAGTTGCCTCTAGTTACTTTAGTTGTTTATGTTGTTGTTGTTGTGATTTAAGGTGGTTTGGTGTTGCAATAGGTTTGGTTGTGATCCAAGTTGCCTCTATTTAACTACTACAGAAAAAGGAATATACGTCGGATGTACGGGGCTATATCGTCGGATATAAGCACTCCCAGATCCAACGTCTATGTGTGCATCGTCTATACATAGACGTCGGACGAGATATATCCGACTTCTATTCCTAACAAATAGACGTCGGCTGTATGTAGACGCCGACGTCTATACTTGACGCATAGACGTTGGCCGTTCTTTAGGACCGACGTTTATTCTTTAAGTATAAACGTCGGTGAAATAACAGACGACGTATATTCTTTAGGTATAGACGTCGGTGAACTAACAACCGACGTTTATACCTTTCTTCAGAGGAATAAACGTCGGCTAATACAAACAGCTGACGTCTATTCCTAAACCTGGACAAAAAAATAGCATCGTGCAAACTTTTTTTAGTCATCGTATTCGTGTACATACAACTGTACCAAATTCGTTCACCAATAAATTTGTTCACAAATACTCACAATTTCATCCACATGTATATACAAGCACAAACACACAAGCATACATGCACAAACACAAACATACAACCATACATGCACAAACATACAAGCATACACAATTGACATTCAACACACTTGCAATTAATTCATTATAAAATTAAGGCGATTATATTAAGGCATAAATTGTAGGTTTGTAATACAAGTGCACTTGTTAACTAAATTACAAAAAATGCTAGTGACAGGAGAACCTCTTAGTTCGTCAACATGTTTCTATAAAATAGCGAGCACATCGGTCGCGAGTTTCATCGAGCTCCTGTTGCGAGAAGGTATCACTACTTTTTGGGAAGACCTATAAAAAAATTCAAGTGTGAATGTTAATAACTAAATATTGAAACTACAACTATACAATTGAATAACGATCTACATTACCTCGGATAGGCATACGTCTTGAGTTGCCAATTCGAGGATTTCCTCCATGTATCTCATCACGTAGTAACCACATTTCGTATTTCCAACCTGCTTCCGGTACTACAAACATAGAAATTCGCTAAATATATGTTCCTAACTTAATTAACAAAAATTGGATAGAACGTACTCTCATTCCATGCCATGTTATTCCTGCTTTTGTGGTTGTTCTCCTTCCACCTAAAACTCTGTAAACCTTAATTGCCCTGAGTAGCACAAGTTAAAATATCATTCAATAATACTAATAAAAATCCACGAATTACTTTTTTCACGACTAAACGAACTTACAAATTTAGAAGTTTCTTTATTGAGTCCCTTGGTTTATTCGACCCCAACAGATCAAACCAATATGCCGAATTAGTCGTGGGGCATACAACGACAAGCATCCAATGAGCCATGTTATATATGTAATTAGAAGCTTATTACAAAATAAAATTTCACTTTGAATTACAAAGTTTACCTGTCATGATAAGGGAGCAGATAATATCTTTCGTCTTCTTCTTTAAAGAATGTCACAAGCTGACCCGATTTATCGTCATTCCCGTATATATATGTAGATGGACTGATAAATCCAAATACTTGATCCTCGGGAAAGATTGACCTTCTGGCGTCGTAAAGATGTCTACAAGTATAAAAATTATACTTTATTACAATTTTGATAAAATTATTCAATACTTTTCATTGTATACGAAAAAACACTTACTTCACTTGCACGTCGATAATCATGATACACAACGAATCCATCGCCATGAACTGCATGATATCCTCTTTGGTGACGTACAAAGCGGGAGGCAACCCTCCAACTCCCATGTACTTAAGGATTGTGCTTCCCTACCTACCATACATTGATACAACATTTTGCACCTACTTGGAAGCGAATTAATGTTGATCGGAGATTGGTTGTTTGACCCTTTGCTAATATGTTAAATCATTTATCATGTAATGCTTTATAACTAATATGATTTATTATAAGTTTCTAAATTCTCTAATCTAAACCTTAAATCTAAACCTCCACCCGACGGAATTCACCTCTTTGTTCTTGCTTTAGTTTTAATTGTTCTTGTTTCTTGCTTTAAATAATTAAAACCCAAAAATCTCAAAACCAAATTTATTTCTTCTCTCCTACTTCCCCCAATCGAAATCACACTAATAACAAAATCTCTCCCTCCTTGTGTTCGACCCGTATTTGCCACGTCTTCATAGACGCCGTGCACTTGCGGTATAAATTTAATTCACATCAAGTTTTTGGCGCCGTTGCCGGGGAGGCGACGCAGATTTTGTTTTTTTTTGTTGATTTCGATTCTGTTCTGTTTATCTTGTGCGCGATCTAACTATTTGGATTCGGTATGCAAAAGTACTATTTTCCTCTTTTGTGTACCCGTGTTGTCACTCACTTGTAGAGCTACAATGATCTATGACCAACACGACAATCTTAACTCGGTAATTAATGTCCCATGCTAATTACCATGACTGCGAATATCTTTTGTTTTATGTAAACCAATATCTTTTTAGAGCTCTACGGTTAAGGACCAAGAGCCTCTTCCTTAACACTTCCAAAAGACGAATAACATAAACAAGGAACAATATGATTTCTCATTCAATTCATAATAATTGACATTTAAAAGTAAAACTTTTAGAACACATTCCCTTCAAGGACATCTTACGATAGTGAAGTCGCCTAACTGCCTAGACATATCATTTAACCATGTTCTAGCTTTTGGCACCAACACATTTGTCCACTCTCTACTAGCTTCTTGCCTTTTAAACATGGTGTGCATCAATTTCTGTCTTAAATTGTCCACCATAATCACAATAGGCACATGTCTAACTTCCCTGATGTAGTTGTTAAAGGACTCACTTAGGTTGTTGGTCACATAATCAGACTTAGCCTCACAGTCAAATTGACTCATCGACCAAATTTTGTCATTGTTGTCCACCTTCACTAACCAATCATGCCCCTAATAGACTATAGTTTATTTTCCAAATCAGTGTTTGTATATGGACATGCGGCCTCCTACATAAGACTTAGCAATAGAGCACTCTTATTTATTTTTTGAAGTTTTGGTAAAGGTGTCTTGCGCAAGCTCTGTGCTCACACAAACCAAATACTTCTCTTACCCCCTCTTCTAAACCCTTGCACCTATCACTAATAACAACCAAGTCATCCCGGTGACCCACTACTTGTTTGAGATACTCTAGAAACCAGACCCAGTTGCTATGACTCTCATATTCAACTACAACAAATGCCACAAGAAAAAGTTGGTGATTTCCATCCACCGAAGTTGCACATAAAAGAGTACCCTTGTACTTCCCTTTAAAATGACAACCATCTAGGCCTACAATAGGTCTGCAACCATTTACAAACCCATCTCTGCAACCTTTAAGGCACACAAACAATCTGTAAAAAGAACAATCTTCAGGTTTGCCCTTGAAAGGAATGTGTTCTACAAGTTTCACTTTTATATGTTAATTATTATGAATTGGATGTGCAAACATTTTGTTCCTTGATTATGGTATTCGTCTTTTGGAAGTGTTAAGGAAGAGGCGTTTGGTCTTTAACAGTAGAGCTCTAAAAGATAATGATTTACATAAATCAAAAGTTATTCACAATCATGGTAATTAACATAGAACATTAATTACCAAGATAAGATTGTCGTGTTGGTCATCGATTGTTGTAGCTCTACAAATAATTGACGACACGAGTATATGAAAGAGGAAAATAGTTACTTTTATATATTGAATATACCTAACAAGTAAAACATTATGGAATTGTGTTTCGTGTCATTAATGTTTTACTTTGTCTTAGATCCTAAGATATCAGACTTATATCTTTTCACTCAAGAAGAGCTTAATTTGATTATTGTCAAAAGCTATCAATGAGTATAGTGATAAAGACAATAGTTGGTTGAACATGACTTGTGCTGGAAAAGATAGCTAGTCAAACGATTATCATTGTCCCTCTTAATTGTGTGATGATTTTAGTGGGCCCTTGATAAAGCAAAATTATAATATGCACAATGTAACTTGACTTAAGTTACATAGTTATAATTAGCTTAAAGAGATCAAGAAATGAATATAATAAAAAGGTGACACATTTTTACTTTGTATATATTCTAATATCATGAGGCAAGGGACGGACACAAGTGGTGCACTTATATCACTAAATGGATTGTGTTTAGTTCGAGTGGAACAAAGATATTTATGCTAATTGGGTAACTATAATATGTAGCTAGATACCGCTTATAGTTTGAGATATTAAGTGTTTAATATCACTGGCAATTTGGCTTAGATCCTCCTATAGGGCACATCGCAAAACTGGGAAACAAGAAGCTTGATTTTGAGTTCATATGATGTGTCAGGTTTCATGTGAAAATGGACACATGTGGTGAATCAATAAAATCAATACGTCATGAGAATTGACATAATTAGAATCATATATAAATTCATATGAGGTGTATATATTGTTGGAGGACGGGAGGACGGGGAGATATTGATCAACCCACCACAGGAGAATGCCCATCTCCTGGGCTACAGGGACCGCTGATTGGCAGTCCCCAACCGCCGATTGGCGGTCTAAAAGGCGCACCTCGTGCGCTGCCTTAGACCGCCCTGATCACCATTCCTTTTGCCTTCTTTTGACACCATTAGATCCATTCTTGATCTATTATACTGGGGGCGCACGAAGGAAAGAAGGTGACTCTCTCCTTGACACTCACAAAGCAAAAAAAAAACGATTTTGCAATGCACACTCTTCTTCTTTTTTCTACTCACATACTCACTCTTTTCTCACACAATTTCGTGGCTCAACTTCTAATGCTTGATATATATTGTTTTTTTATTACAAATGGTGAATTCTAGTGCTTTATATAGGTACTTACATGACCCTACAACTTTCAAATATAAAGACTACATAAACATGATCATTCAAGATCATTACACCCTCTACTTAAATTGCATACATAATTAGGACGAAAATTACACAAAAAATGAAAAGACTCTTGTCTCTTCCACTCCCTCAACCTTTTGTCTTCTCATGTGTTGACTCTTCACCCCCTTGATGAGTCATCAAGAATTGATGATGTGGCGGGTGATTAGGACGCCACATAAGGTTAAGTCGCCACATAGGATTAAGTTCAATTCTCAATACTCCTCCTTGAACTTAATCCTCTTTCATCCTCCATCCCAAGTAGGTTGCGCATCCTCTCATGTAACCTATTGGCAACGCTTCTGCATAAGCTAAAAAACACACCATATGAACCTCACATGTTCATACGTCACACAAAAAGGGATTGTCTCCATGCACGCCTCCGACGCTACAACTTCTTCATAATCTATGTCGATCCTTTGCTTGTAGTCTTTTGCTACCAGGCGTGCCTTGTATCGCTCGCCCACTCCTTGGGGTGTTGTCTTCTTCTTATACACCCTCCTGAAACTAGTCATTTTGTGATGTATTGGAAGCGAAGCTAGCTCCCAAGACTCATTCTTTTCTGTCGACTCCATATCCTCATCCATCGTGACTTGTCTTCTTTCTTTTGCCACCACCGCTTCTTCGAACGGAATGCTCTCACCTTGATCCAAGAGGCAAACCAAGTCTAGCTCACTTGTTTCCTCGTATAGATCATCAAGACTCCTTTTCTTCATTGGTCTCGTCTCTTCATCATCGGATAATACAACTTCATGCTTGGTGGAATCTACCACCTCCACCTCTTGCTCCTCATTCTCATTGTTTTCTTCGTATTCCTCCTCATGCTCATCGTCAACTTGAGCATGATTTGTCACCTCCTCGTGGTTAGAAGTCGCCACTTCTTCTCTTTCTTCTTCTTCTTCTTCTTTTTCTTCTCCTCTTCCTTCGCACCTCCCATCATCATGTTCGACTAGAGCATGCATGACATGATTTGTGATTCCCTCCTTATTCACGAACAAGGCCATTCCTCCTTCGCAAGCATTCTCCTCTACGACAACAAGGTTGGAGTTTTCTTCCACCCTTTTCTTCGACCAACACTCGCTTGCGTAGTGTCCATGCTTCCCACAATTGAAGCACTCAATCACCTTCTTCGATCCGCGATCACCACGGACACGGTTGGAGCTCTCCTCCACCTTCTTTTGCGACCAGCATTCTTTCGTAAAATGACCACGCTTCCCACACTTGAAGCATTCGACCTCCTTCTTTCTTGGATGGCCTCCATAATCACGACCGCTTCCACGATCTACGTTGCGAGGTTTCTCCTCCTTAAGCGACATCTTCGCTTGCAACGCCTCCTCTAAGACATCTTGTCTCTTCTTCTTCTTTCTTTGCTCGTGTGCCTCCAACGAGCTAGCTAGATCATCAATAGTCATCTTCTCGAGGTCCTTTGATTCTTCGATTGCGCACACCACATTCTCGAAGTCCTCGGTGAGAGAACGCAACACCTTCTCCACCACTCTTCCTTCGGTCAGCGCCTCCCCATCTCTTTTTAACTTGTTCGCCACCATGCGAATTCTCGTCACGAAATCGGCAACTCCTTCCGATTCTTTCATCTTTAATGCCTCGAACTCGCCTCGAAGCATTTGGAGGCGCACTTGCCTCACTCGATCAGCCCCCTTGTAGCTCCTTTCAAGAGTATCCAACGCCTCCTTCGACGTCTTCGCTTCAGCGATCTTAGCCACTCTCATCCACCGCTTGGAAGAGGAGGAAGAGAGCACTCTTCTCTTTGGCTCTTCTCTCCTTTTGTGCTTTGATTTGTGCGACAGTTTCTTCTCCCGTCTCGGCCTCCTCCTCGAAGCCGCTCTCCACAAGATCACAAGCATCATGCGCACCCAACAGCGCACGCATTTGGATACTCCAATTGTCGTAGTTGCCTTTCGACAATCGAGGCAACGACGCATGACCAAACGAGGTCATTCCCGAGCTTCCCATCGGACGAGGCTCTGATACCAAATGTTGGAGGACGGGAGGAGGACGGGGAGATACTGATCAACCCACCACAGGAGAATGCCCGTCTCCTGGGCTACAGGGACCGCTGATTGGCGGTCCCCAACCGCCGATTGGCGGTCTAAAAGGCGCACCTCGTGCGCTGCCTTAGACCGCCCTGATCACCATTCCTTTTGCCTTCTTTTGACACCATTAGATCCATTCTTGATCTATTATACTGGGGGCGCACGAAGGAAAGAAGGTGACTCTCTCCTTGACACTCACAAAGCAAAAAAAAACGATTTTGCAATGCACACTCTTCTTCTTTTTTCTACTCACATACTCACTCTTTTCTCACACAATTTCGTGGCTCAACTTCTAATGCTTGATATATATTATTTTTTTTATTACAAATGGTGAATTCTAGTGCTTTATATAGGCACTTACATGACCCTACAACTTTCAAATATAAAGACTACAAAAACATGATCATTCAAGATCATTACACCCTCTACTTAAATTGCATACATAATTAGGACGAAAATTATACAAAAAATGAAAAGACTCTTGTCTCTTCCACTCCCTCAACCTTTTGTCTTCTCATGTGTTGACTCTTCACCCCTTGATGAGTCATCAAGAATGATGATGTGGCGGGTGACTAGGACGCCACATAAGGTTAAGTCGCCACCTAGGATTAAGTTCAATTCTCAATATATATTATGGGGTGTAATAATTTAATATTACATAAGATATGAATTTGCTAAAAACCTCAAAAGATCAAATTTTGTTGGATATAAATCCAAAATTTGACAAAGGTAAAATGGGGGTCAGCACGGTAAACCATTTAGGTTCGGTCGACCAGGTGTCTTTCGGAACGGTCAACCGAACGGGGAACGGATAACGCATTTGGTTGACCGAAATTGTCTGGAGTGTCTGGACAATTGGGATCGGTCAACCGAGAGAAAATATCCAGGAGCTATCTTGGGATATTTTTTGTTAACCGAACGTGACACAGTCGTCCGAAGAAATTCGCCAGGAGAAATTTTGGTGGGTCAACAGTCGATCGGAGTGAGACGCGGATCGTCCGAATTTTTCCAGGGAATTTTTCTCATGTATATTCGGTCGACTGTCTAGCTCATGGTCATCTGAACATGTGTTAAAACCGAATGGTTCGGTTGACCGAGAAGAATTATTGGTTAATCGAAAAACACGATTTTTGCCAGAATTATTAAGAGAATAATTAGATCATGGGTTGGATTAATTCAAGATTTAATCAAACATTTTTTAGGATGCTTATGTGGCAATTTGGGAATAATTTTAGGAGAGAAAAGACAAGAGATCATGACTAGAGAATAATTCTTGATATGAATGTTTTGGGAGCCTATAAAAGGACCACTTATCCTACTTGCTTTATTACATACAATATAATTCTCTCTCTCTAATCCCTTGCTTAATCACCACGAAAATCTCTTAATAGTTTTAACTTTTGGAGATAGAAATCTCAGGAGCTTAAAGAGGGGTTATTATCTAGATTCTAAGCTTAATTAGAGATTGATTGGCTAGCTCATTTTTTTCTAATCTTGTTTAGAGTTTGGTGAAAACTTGGAGGCGAATTGGAGAGCGATTCGATGAGCAACGGAACACCGGATCTTTTAAAAGGTTTTAGAGAACATTTGGGTATGATCCTCTCTCTTTTGTTTATTTTAATGTGTAGGAATGCATGATATTAGAATAAACATATACATGACGTAAAATCAATGAAAATATGTAATCGATCTTGTTTGTTTGTATTATTTTTTTAAAATATACAATACATAGGGACACGACATCCTACAGACCTCAAAACTAATTAAACTACCAGGGTTAGTCCTGTTCATCTCCTTAACTAAGGATGGAATCAAAGTGTATTGTTGGTCCTGACCCCCCTCAACTTCTTTATTGCAATCTCCCTACCCCTCCAAACTCTATGATAAGGCAGACTCAAGTGAAATTTCCTCTTAAGTTTGTCAGATATGTTCTTCATAGTGAGTCTATCATCTAGTGCAAGTCACTCATTGCACTGGTGGACAATACACTCCCTAGTGGCCATCTTAATGCCACAATTGTTTACAGATGAGCAAGTATGTGGCAATCTCAAAGTCTTGATTTCAAAAACTCTACCATCATTTAATCGAGATGTGTAGATTCTCCACTTACATTGACCACCTATACACCTGGTTGTCACCCTATCTGGTTGGCTCTTCAAATATGTGATCTCACATTCACTCAAAATGCGGTGGGTTAAGAAGCACATTCTGAAAGATTTGACACTAGGAAAGTTTCTTTCCTACAACTATTTCTGGGTTGGAGTCTGTCACATCCAAACACTTAGATCTATCATCAAGTGGAAGGAAATCAATCTCATAGTCTCCTTGGTCATCAAAATCAACGACATCACTATCCTCACTTTCATCAACTTCATCAGTAGACAGAACATACTCAGAGTCGGTCCACTTGAAAAATGGGGTCTTCTCTAGGGGATGAGCTTTCCTTTTTTGTCCCAGGTAGATTATCTAGTAGCCTGGGTTCAGAGTGACATGGGAGGGTACCACTAGCCTGGTGTTCACAAAGGGTTCACAACCAGCTGACACAAAGGGTTCACAGGATCCAGATAAATGTTGTGACCTATACACTCCCCACTACACTAGGCACTCTATAAATTGGTTCTGTAGTAGGTTCAAAACCTTCTCTCTCTCTTTCCTTCTCTACAAAAGTCTCTATTTGATTCTCAATTTCTAGACAAGCCTCTGATTGCCTATCATGGGTAGAATAGATGTGCAACTCACTTTACGGATTGGAGAATTTAAGTGCCTCCTCTATGTCTGCACTAGTATCCAAAGGTCTAAAGTCTTTCCTAACCTTGCTTGGAATCATATAATGCATATGCACTACAATTTCAGTCGATGCCCACTTCATTACAGAGCATATCCAATTCCGTAGAAACTCAATTGTCCATTCCTCTACAACAACCAATGAAGCTACCTCTTCAAAACCCACAATCATATCCCTACCCTTGCACTTAGCCCATCGACCACCACAATGTAGCCTAATTCGCACACTACCTCCCAAATCAGACACACTGCTTGGACAACAAAGATGCAAAGGCAAAACACATAAACAGAACAAATTAAATTGACAAATATGGTAATTTATTCAAAGCTTTAAAATATTTAAACAGATATGCTAATTTGATGTGTAACACATGTTAATTAAAAAAGTGCAAATCCACATATCAAAATTTCCAAGATAAAATGGCTACAATCCAGGCCAACTCCTACTTATAATTGTACCTAAATTGGTTATTAACTTGTATAATCCAGGTGCAAGGTCAACTAATAATTCCACTTATATGATTATTAACTAAGGTTAGTACTTTCGTTAATTTAACATATTTCCGTCGATTATGAAGATTTATAACCAAATAAATCCTAATTTAAACATGCAATCACAATTTTTAATAAAACAACAAACATAGAACCTGGATCATGTAATTTAAAGCCTAAATCCTAACTTGATGAAATGACAAACAAAGAACATGGATCATGTCATCTGAAAATAAACCCTAACCTTAAACTGCAAACATTGAACAAAACAACAAACATACAACCTGGATCATGTAATTTAAAGCCTAAACCCTAACTTGCTGAAATGGCAAACAAAGATGATCATGCAAAATGGAAGCAAGAAATCTTCATCGTGGACATGCAATTTCAGGAAAATTACACTAACTGTCTTCGTTTCCCAACCAAGCCGCTTCTTGTATGTATCATCTTCTACGTCGTTGTCGTCGTCGTTTCTTCCTCTGGCCGATCGGGTAGTCCACTTTGTTGCCCTCCAATTTAGGGAACTAGGGGAAATCGAAAGGTTGCGAGTTAGGGTTTTGGGGAGGGGGAAATTTGCCAACAACACTCGACGATTTACGAAGGAGACATGTTAGGGTTTGGGGAAGTGGGAAGATCGCGAAGTACGGTCGGCGATTTCGATTTGGGAAGGAGGCGAGTTAGGGATTCGATTTCTTTGGTCGATCGAGCTAGGGATTAAACTCAGGTTTTGGGGTTGCGGTGGAGTCTAGTACGATTGGGCTAGGTGAAATTAAGCGTCAATTTTATGGGTTGTGATCCAGTCGGGGTTAAACATTGTTTTTGGGTCAATACGTTTGCTAAACCAAATCAATCCCGAATCCCGACTCCATAATGAATGGCCTTGGACAGTCGTTAACGACATCCTCACGTCGTCGCTAAAGTGTGGGGCCCATAAACGACACAAGTGTATTCACACAAATAAGGTCGACTTGTAGGTGTACTTGAGGCAATACCAAAAAACCAAGTACATATTGACAATTAGGTCACCTGGGAGGTGTAAAGTAGCAAATTATCCTAAAAAGAGTGGTGGAATAATTTTTTGTCGGTAAGTGAGTAGAATGGGGGCGGTACGTTTTAGTTAAATGGCATCTTTCTGTTTGGGAAATTTGAAAAAATAGGATATGAAGTCATATTCAAATTATTTGTTTGATCTTGGAGTGAAGAATTGTGAAAAATGGTGTTGAGTTTTTGTTGGGTTGGTATTGGTTAGATGAAGGGTCCGTTTGGGATGCACGTTTGAGTCTTACCGAGACACAACTTTTGGTTCCAAATAATTTTTTTGGCATTTGAGAAACTATTGTTGGAGCTAGATACCAATCATTTTTGTTTGATTTGAGATTCTATTCTCACGCAGTTTCTCAAGAGACTAACTTCTTGGACGTTCTTATCTCTAACGTAATAAAATTAAATCCATGAGTTAAATATTCAACAACCAAAGTTAATTTACCAATAAAGTTATTAGATCACAGTTTTCATTAATTCTATAAATTTCCTAAATGTTTGAGTTACCAAATTGCGATATGTATTATTTTTAATTTGGTTTTATGTATAAATTTTTAATATATTTTTTCAAACTTGTTGGTGTATTTGTTTCTCGAAGAGAACTTGTTAGTATGTTGTAGTCCTTTATTTGCAGTAATATCAGTATATGTTATTAATTTTATAACAAAATCAACACATATAATGACCCACCAAAAGATTAGCAATACCAACATTAATTAAATTTGAAATTTATATTGTATATATTTTTTCTAAATTTTCTTGGGTTGAAACATAAAAATTAACCTTATTTAACTTTTAAATAATGATCATTTTTCCCTATAAAATGAGACATCAAATTTTAAAAATACATCTCAGACCAAAAATAAAACACAAACTCTAATGTTCCAAACAAAAAAAAAGAGATCCGCACTTTAAAACCTGGTCAAAAACAATCCAGTTCTCAAAAATAGGTTTTGAGAACCCCAGACACAAAAGTTGGGTGTCCCAAACGGAGCTAAGTGTTTGTGTTTTATAAAGTTTGGGATTTTGGTTATCTATTAAGGTTTGTTTGGATAGACCTCAAAATCATGGTATTGAGGAAAAATAGAGTTTTCAAAATTTAATGTGGTGTTTAGATACGGAAATAACACAAAGTTTTGAAAATTCTGTTTTGACCAAAAACATGGTTTTCAAAATTATGTTTTTGTTATGAAAACATAGACTAACAATGTAGAGACAAACCTTTTGGAGAAGA
Source organism: Triglochin maritima (assembly GCA_963682175.1). NCBI lineage: Eukaryota > Viridiplantae > Streptophyta > Magnoliopsida > Alismatales > Juncaginaceae > Triglochin > Triglochin maritima. The sequence continues at coordinate 32,660,911 of OY821785.1, forward strand.
CTAACGACATCTTTTGCCTTTTTCTATATCTACACAATGTAGTACAATGTCTCTATTTATAGGTTGAAGGAAACAAATGAGAGGGTATATGCTACAAGAGTTACAAATGAGAATGTGAGAGGTTGATGGGGATTACGGGAGGTGAAAGGTGAAACATCCATTGTGTAATATTTAACAATACTCCCCATCGGATCTTCACCTATACGCTATTAAGGTTACCTCGTTAAAAATCTTACTAAGAAAAACTTGTTGGGAAAAAAATTAATGAAGGAAAAAAGAGTGCATAGCGTACAATCCTCCCCCTCATTTCAACAAACATTTTTCAAACGTTGAACATCAATCTTGAAAACAAGTTGTTCAAAAACTCTAGTAAGCAGCGACTTGATGAATAAATCTGCAAGGTTGTTACTTGATCAGATCTGACGAACATTTATCTTACCATCCTTTTGGAGCTCGTGCATCGAAAAGAATTTCGGCAAAATGTGCTTAATCTTGTTCCTTTTAATGTATCATTCCTTTATTTGAGAAAAAAATACATGCAGTATTGTCTTCATATAACAATGTCGATTGGCTTTGATTGTTTCAAGTCCACACTCTCCTTGTATATGTTGGATCATTGATCTCAACCATATACATTCACGACCAGTTTCATATAATGCAATTAACTCTGCGTCATTAGAAGATGTTGTTAAAGTTTGTTTTGTTGATCTCCATGAAATTGCAGTGCCACCATATATAAACACACATCCTGTTTCAGATCGTGGCTTGTGTGGATCTGACAAATATCCAGGATCTGAATATCTGATTAACTTGGATTCCGAACCCTTTTGATAAAATAGGCCCATATCACACGTTCCACAAAGATAATGGAATATATGTTTAATTTTGTTCCGACATGTTGGTTCGGAACTATATCTTGCTAAAACATTAGCAGAAAATGCAATATCAGGTCTTGTATTATTTGCAAGATACATTAAGGCTCTAATTGCACTTAAAAATGGTACTTCTAGACCAAGAACTTCTTCTCCATTTTCTCGAGGGCGAAAATGGTATTTTCGATATTAAGTGACTCAACTACCATCGGTGAACTTAAAGGATGAGCTTTATCCATATTAAAATGTTTCAACGTTTTGTCAATATAATTCGATTGGTGAATAAAAATTACATTCGGTAAATGTTCAATTTGCAGCCCGAGACAAAATTTAGTTATACCAAGATCTTTCATTTCAAATTCATTTTTTAAATACTTGGTAGTTTTCTCAATCACTTCAGGAGTGTCAATAATATTTAAATAATCAACATATACTGCAATGATCTAAATCCCATGTTGATTTTCTATTAAAAACACATAAACTAATGGGATTATTTTTAAATCCTTCCTTCAGAAGGCTTTCACTTAGGCAATTGTACCACATGCGTCCAGACTGCTTCAATCCATATAAATATCATTGTAATTTTATGGAGTACATTCCTCGAGATTTTAAATTACATGTTTTCGGCATTTTAAGTCCTTCATGGACTCTCATGTAAATATCAAGTGACTTATACAAATTTGCAGTCACAACATATTTCATATGCTTATCTATATTTATGTCATACTGATCAAATAACATAACGTAATATTATACATTTCGAGAGAATGAGTAATTGTTGGCTTTTTAGGTAATACTCGTTAATCGGTTTTGATGATTAATTAACATATCAATACACATGTATATATATCATTACATCCCATGCGTATGTACAAATATATTTGATTTTACTACAATTTCAAGAGACAAGTGTTACACAAGACAAGAAATCAAGTTGAAGAATATATATGATTTATGTTTCTTGTTCTAAGGATTCAAATGTAACTTGGGCACTTGAACTCTTGATTGAATTGCATTGTCCATAGAAACCTATAGAAGTCTCATACATATTTCCATATCAAACCGACATTGTTAGGTGACCAATTACACGTAGAAATTTCACTTAGAAAAGGAATTATGCTTCATTCGGTCGACCGGTAGACCATTTCATTTGATCAAATTTAATAGACTCTCAGTCCTTTCCCATAACGGTCGAACGGTAGTCTTGTGGTCTGACCAATTTTAACATGCTCTTTCCCCGTCCAAAACGGTCGACCGTTTCTTTTTCCCAGTTTGACTATTATACTGTGTCAACCAATATATCCCAGTTTGACCGATTTCATCTTGTTCATAGGTTATATCTTGACACATGTCACGGTTAGTTTGACATCTCGTATTTGTTATAAATATGACTGTTATACTTATCGTATTATACAACGGTCGTATACACATACTTCAACTAACTCAATTCGTATTTTTGGCCACCGGTCGAACAATGCCATGACGGCGGTCGACCGAATCAAGAACAATTCAAACTCCCAAACTCCTTATTATTTTCTGTCGGACTGGATTCTTATTAGGTTCGATTGGTTCCTCATTTGTTTAATATTATTATGGCCAAAACCCACGGAACGGTCGACCGTTCCTTTATCTGGTTTGACCATTCACTTAAGTTTGTGCCTTGGTGGTTCGATCGGTATTCACTTCAACTCGAATGTTTTTTTATTTACAAGTTCGGTATTGTACATCGGTATTCACTTCAACCATATCGGACTGATATAACCCTACATCGATTGTACATGTCTGTCGGTGTTGCCAAGTGTATCCCTCGGTGCATGAAACCGTATCCGTCGTTGTGGTTTAATGTAATAAATGTGTATCATTTTTTTCTCCAAACTCTACTGTGACGGAACTGATCCGTCGATGTACAATTCTTAAGACCCTACTATGAGAAAGCTTGGCAATCATGTCGTTTCGTGTACTTTCGTATCGTATAACTTCGTGCGTATTAGACGTTTTCGGTGGACACGAACATGACACGGTTAGATTTCGTGTCCCATTTTGGAGACACGAACACGACACGGTTGGTACATGAAATTTTTTCGTGTACATATCGAGTACATGACATGACACAATATACAATCCCTTGATGGGCTTGTATATCCCTTGATGGGCTCCAAAAATGTAATCCCTGTCACATCGCCTCCCAAAATCCCTTGATGGGCTCTCTTCATTTCTTGCATAAACCACTCCCAACCTTAATCATCGCCTCCACTATCACTCGCCGCCGCACCAACGCCACTGCCACCGTCGGCTCCGCTCGCCATCTCCTCCTGTGTGGTAACCCTCCTCCCCTACTTTAATCACCACCCCTTCTAAAATCGCCACCCCGATCGACCTCACCGTTGTTCTGCCGCTCTGACCCCTCCAAATCGTCGCCCCACCCCAAGCTCCACCAGCCCATACCCCCAGTTCCACCCACGACCACCACGTGTCCCACCAAACCACCACCACAGACACCAAACCACCCTCCTGCCATCCACCACCTCTTGCCACACCCACCACCCCTCCACAACCACCATCTAATTTGTTTTGTTAAATGAATCTTATATTTTTTAATAAATTAATTAGAATGTAATTTTTATTTATAGGATTAAAATGGTGATTTGTATGATAATTAGTTTAGAATTGTATGATTATTAGTTTAAATTTATAGGATTAAAGTGGTGATTGAAGTGGTGATTTGCATGAAAGTTATATTTTAATTGGTTATTTTGATTAATTAGATCTATTTTGTGATTTTATTATAGTTTGTATGATTAACTTGATTTTTTATATTGAGTTTGTGTAATTAATTTAATTTTGTATATTTTAAATAGTTTTACATGATTAAATTTATTATAGTTAAATTAATTAGGTGAAGTAACATAAATAGTCTTTGTTTAAAGACTATTGGATTTGTTTGTGAGTTTATGTTGCCGGTGAGGATGAATGACAATTGTATTTAGGATAGCATTTAGGATTTAGTTTTATGATTGTATTTAGAATTTAGGATTGAATTTAAGGTTTAGGATTTAGTTTAAGGATTGTATTTGATTTAAGATTGGATTAGGATTAGATTGGATTGGATTGGATTTAGGATTTATTTGGATTTAGGATTGGATTGTATGATTAATTGGATTAATTATGATTGGAATGTAGTAATTAGATTAGTATGTTCATGTTGTAGGGATTATGTAGTTTTAGTTTGTATGATGGATGTCGATATTGGATTTCAATTGGATTTAGTAGACTTGGATGTTAGATTAGATTTGGATATGTTAGTAATTTAAGGTTTAGGATATGATTTAGGATTGGATTTAGTATTTCGAATTGGATTGTGTGATTTAAGTTTGATGAATTTGTGATATTGTGATGTTTTGTCATTCAAAAGTGGATGAGGTTCTGTCGAAATTTCGATATCGAAAATGTAGATGAGGTTATGTCGAAATTTAGTTAAAATTTTCAATTAAATTAAATGTGTTTGCAGTTTAATTATATTAAGTTGGATCTTATATTGATTGTTAGATTGGTTGATTGATTTGGATGAGTTGCATGCAATCGATGGTCGAGTTTCTGATGGCGAAGGATGGTTTTAATCCAGAGGTATTGTATTTGTAATTTATCAATTGTTTTACATTTACTAAGTTAGTTTATATGCATTATAATCTTAACGTATAATGTTTAAATCGTGCAGGATATTAATGTAACATCCATTTGCACACCACCTCCGCCGCTAAGTCGAGGTAACGATGACGGTCCATCAGTCAGAGCAGGCACTGGAGGTTTGACAACTTAGTCTTTGTGTTTTCTGGATGGTGTTAATACTAAGTTTTTTAGTACTTATTTTGAATTGTTAAACATTACTTTCAATGAAACTACAACATTTACTTTTGAGTTTATATGTTTGGTGATGTATGAATGTTTGAATTGTGATGTATAAATCTTTGGTGGTTATTGAGTTATGAGTTATGAATGTTTGAGTTTTGATGAATGAATTGTGAATGAGGATTGAATTGAATTGCAACGCCATTTTTGTTTGAATAGTGAAAATCAAAACCCGAAAAGAGCAAACAAGCTCTTTTGGGTTCTGATTAGGACCTACACCGATGGATGTTATCCCTCAGTGTATATCATGATGTTTTTGATGATCGATATACACCGATAGATGTTATCCGTCAGTGTCGGTAATGACGGGCGTACAATGATGGGACATTTCTGTCAATGTAGGTTACCGATATTACACACCGACGATTAGTATCCATCATTGTACATCTCATTCCATCGGTTTCTATATTTGTCAGTGTAAGTACACTGACGGATACGTCCGTTGGTGAGGAACACAGATGAATCTTTGTCGGTGTTGTCCGAGGCGAAGAAACAAGGTGAAATTTTTTGGCGAGAAATTTCACGCCAAAACGAACATCGACGACCGCCTTCCGTCGGTACATCCGTCAGAGTTGAACAACACCGACCTATGTTGCACCGACGAACAAATATCTGTCAGTGTAGATGAATATCGACGGTTGATGACATCCACCAATGGATAGCTACCGTCGATGTATCCCTGTATTGTAGTAGTGTAACCCAGTTGGTTGCCATCAGTGTAGATGAACATCGACGTTTGATGATATCCACCAATGGATAGCTACCATCGGTGTGTCCCTGTATTGTAGTAGTGTAACCCAGTTGGTTGAGAAGTGATCTTAACCTTGAGGTAAAGGGATTTCAACTCTTAGTATTGTCTCCAGGCATAGCTCATATCCAAAACTTTTGATAAAGGATGTAGTCCAAAAAATGATTCATAAGTGGTTGTTAATAAAGTTGAAATTACCAATTTTGAAGAGTCAGTATCAATTTATGCCTTATTGCTCCACATATAGTTTATCATATATTCCCCTTGTACCCAGAAAGTACCCAAAACTCAATATGGTCTCACTCATATTTGTTGTTATTGTGTCGTTTTTTTGTGTCGTGTAATGTTTTGACAAACCTAGATATATGCGAAGGATGTTGGTTGCTCAACTAGGTAATTACCTACAATTTTAGTCCACATTACTTTGCTTGGAAAAGTTGGTGGGTTGCATGAAGATATACAAGTCTAAGTACGTAGTACCAGCTGCTATGATAACCAGGGACGACGCCACCTCAGATAGGGGGTCAAGCGACCCCTTGGATTTTTCATTCCTTTGGATCTTGACCTCGAATTTTGAGTATTTTGCTTATATTTCTAAGGCCTTTATGTGATTCTAACTCCATGGAATATTCAAGAGAGCCTATTTTGTAAATATCTTTTGGATTCCAACACTAATATTGTTTGAATTCCGACCCCACTGGATTTCAACTCCTTGAAAATCTTTTATTACTAAATAACTAATTTTATAAATGAATTTTTGACATTCTTAAAATAACTCTACAAATTTCGACCCCTAAAATAAATTTCTCGTACCGTCGTAATGATAGGAAAATCCAGCTAAACTCTTTTAATGACTTGTTTTGTGGCGATAACATGAAATTGTTGTTGGGTAGTCAGCTTATGATTGACAGACGGAACCAAAGCGAAAAGATTGTTGATTTAATCTCCTTTGTAATTCCCTAACAATCATATATTGTTCTTCGATCCCCGAAGATGAATATAAGAAGCAAAGAATGATATATTGATATTCAAAGGAAAAGCTCTAAAGTGGACTGAGAAAGAGATACTATTCTTTGCTTCCAATCCTTAGTTGTAGGAACCCGATGTCAAGTTCTACAAATATGGCAATCTCTATACCATAGTTTGCGCAACAAATTGTCTTCCTTGGAATGGATACATCGATCAACGCCTAATACGGTGAGTTTAGTTGGATATTCTAATCTGTTTTATTTAAAGGATTTTAAAAAGAAAAAACCTCATTTGAAGTGATACGAGTTATGTGGTTTGTAACTTTTATTGTAAACTATATTTGTGCATTTGCTTAGCAAGGGTATCACATTATTTGTAAACTTCAAATGATTTAATGGTGCAGAGTGTGAGGGTCAAATTTGTATAAATAAATAATGGCATTTATACATTGTTATTAATACTTTTAAAAATTATAGAGTTTTTGTAAGAATAGGTACATTGATATTGGAAATATTATTGTATAAAAATAAATAAATAATACATTAAGTATTTCTTTTGTCAAATTTACATTCTGAAAAAAAGTAGGATTCCATCATAATAAATATTATTGTTCTACCGTTGAGCAGTTATCAGTCATTGATATTGACACCGTAGTTTAGGATGCCAACTGTTATTTACCTCCTTATTATATAATATGACAATTTACAATTACAAAACCAAATTGCTGATTAAAAATAACATTAATCTGATGGAATCTTACGTGACTTATCATGTCAAAAAAAATCTTAAAATGCCCACAAACACCACCTTTGAACTCTTATATGTTGAGTGTCTCTCACAGAGAGATGGCGAAGATCACAAAAGAATAGTTGTGTTGCCGTATTAAAACCCTGAAGTTCATTGTATAGCACATCTCATAATGTGTCATAATAAACTCACACACCACTTAGCTTAATGTGTTCCCAAATATGCTATATATAGCTTATTCAAATTAATTAGATTAGTCAAGTCAGATTTAGTTGAACATTAGACTTCGGTTCAACAACATCTAATTTCGAAAATAAATATTACACATGTTTCTAGAGTTCATATTGTTTCACTAGTGCAGAATTGGCTTTACTCGTCGCCAAATAGACGTCGGCCGTTACAACCACCGACGTCTAGTGTGGAGAGGACCGAATAGACGTCGGTGGTAATGGAAGACGATGTCTATGTGACATTATAGACGTCGGGTGTGCGAATAAAACGTTTAGCCGACGTCAACCTATAGACGTCGGTGTTTTAGTACCTTGTGAATTCGACGTCTATAGTGTATAGACGTCGGCTTATAGACGTCAGACGTAATGGACGACCGACGTCTATACGCCAACCATATAGACGTCGAGGTATAGACGTCGGTGTTATGGAACATCCGACGTATATAGGTCCTAAAGAAATCGGACAGACACGCTTTCTTTCATTCATTTCAGTCGAAACCCACCCAAACCCTAGCCGTCCCGCGATCGAACTCTCCTCCGCGACCATCCTCCGACCGATCCGCACCGTCTCCGGCACCGCAGCGAGCTCCCAAGCTCTCCTCCACTTCTCCGGCCCTCTTCTCCTTCTTCCTCCGTCTCTCTCCACATGTAGGTTTTAAGTTCGTTTTTGGTTGTTTTAAGTTCGTCTTTCTCCACATATTCTTTCTAACTTAGCCTCCTCCGTATGTAGCTTCCTCGTGTCGTTTACAGCCGTCTCCTCCGCGACGTCTTCGGGAACCACAAAGAGCTCCTCCGGTGTCACAACTTTTCCCTCCTCTGATCGTGCTCAATTTTAGATCCTTAATTTAGGATTAGTTTAGACCAAGAATCCAACGCCAAATTAGGATTAGTTCACAATAATAACGTATTGATGCAAATATTGGTTAATATGATAATCATTATTGGTTAATGTGATAATCTAAGTGTATTGATGCAAATATCAACATTTAGAATTCCTTTTATTTTCCAAGTTAATTAATGATTCAATTTGTTGGTGTGTAGCAAATGGTTTCCAAAGTAGAAAAAAAGAAATCAAAATGGATTGATGATGTGTAATGGCACGAGTTGTATGGTCTTGATGTGGATGTACACTTTTGACATGTAGACGTGATAAGCAACTTCTTCTCAGAGTTTTTTTGCATGTGTGTTATGTGTTGATATTTGATAAACATATTCATTGGATTGATTTGGTTTGGATTGAGTTGGGTTGGTTTCAGGATTTGAAGAATTTTACATGATGTGAATGTGAGTAGATAACTAGATATACATTTTTCTTGTTGATTTAGGGATTTGAAGAATTTTACATATCAAATTTTAAGTGGAGGTTCTGCCAAAATTTCAATAAAATTTTATTCGCAATTATTATTAATAACATGATAGTTTGTGTTTAAAATGTTTTTCTGTCAATTCAAGTAATTATTTTTAATACTTGCTTTTAATATTTTAAATGTTTATTGCCTTAATTTTTTGAATTTTTAATATTATGATAATAACTCATTGCCCCCCTTAAACAACTTGGCCTTTAATAACCCAAAGCAAAAGATTAGACAATATTTGCTAAGTCATTCATCATATAGGATTTGCATGCATTGTATTTTTCTATTATTTACGATTTCTGTCGTAGATTGCTGGCGTAAGGTACGTACTATCTTTCACTCATCATTCATTAGAAAGCACACATTAGTTAGTAGGACTTGCATTGGAACAAGAGTGAGGTGAGTGTTTGTTTGGTGTGTTGTTTGTTAGATTAAGGTATGAAAAACACTTAGGGGGCAGTCACCTATAGGAGATGAGGTGGGGGATTTCATCACCCTTTCCTTGGCCCAGAAACCACTTAATAAAAGAGCCTTAATAAAATCAATTAGACGTTGGCCCCTATGATTTTCGGACACATTAAGGAGAGGAAACCGTTTAAGACCGTTATGGCCTGAATGTCGTTGCCCATCTAGTCTCCCTGAGATTTTAAGAACCTCCGGGTTCTTGATTTCCTATAGATTAGTGGTCCTCGATGTTTAAGACCGTTTCGGCCTGAACGTCGTTGCCCATCTAGTCTCCCTGAGATATTAGGGACCTCCGGGTTCTTGATTTCCTACAGACTAGTGGTCCTCGGTGGGACCTCGAAGTTAGGCGTCGTCTATTACTAAGGACCTATAGTGGACTTTAGGTTTGTTTTGGCCTTGATTGTTTAGTTAGATTTCTAACCTTCCTTATTCCACGCTAGATTAAGGACTTCATTTCTTCTCCTCTGAGTCATTCTTTTCTCATCTTAATGTCTCTGAATCTTCTCATCTACGAACACATTCTTTTAAATTGAAATTTTATTTATTTTTTGCAATAATAACTATCATTTTTGCCTCTGTTTACATTGAAATGGATCGAGAGTGGATTGTTTCAAACAGATTGAGTGATGAGTATGAGAACAGAGTTAATATGTTCTTAGAGGTTGCCAAAAAACATTCTAAGAAAATGAAAGACAACGACATGGCGTATTGTCCGTGCAATAAGTGTCATAATATGTCAGTGTTGACTTTTCGGAAAATGAAAGATCATTTGTTTGAGAAAGGTTTCAACCCAAATTACAGACGGTGGATATGGCATGGCGAAAATGAATCATGTAGTCGTTCCAAGAATGATGGAGAAGATGTTAGTGTGGAAAATCACTTAGAGGAAATGGTTCAGGATATGGCTGAAAAGTTTTCAACTTCTTAGAATATCGCAGATTTGAAGAAGTCTTTGCAACTTCTTACGGAGAGATTGGATCGTGATTTGCCTACTTCTCCTACCCGTCGTAAGACCGGTTCTTCCGCGGAGAATACTCCTCCAGTTCCTCCAGTGTTCCACCCTGATCGACAAGATGATTTCGTGTCTCATTCTCGAGAATTGGCCATCGTCGACGGTTCCTCATTTGGAAAGTTCACGGATGGATCTAGATGTGCTTTATTTGTCGAAGACCCTGATCGAAGATTGGTGGGACACGGGAAAGTTTATAACATCTCCAGACACCACTTCACAGAGGTAGGAGAGGGAGAATTGAAGGTTGCAGTTGAGAGTTGCTTAGATCCTGGTGCTTTTGTGCCATTTCCGGAAGAAGAGATTGTTACTCTCGGTGATGCTATCGGTGGGTTTGTGCGGTGGCCTAGTTATTTAGTAGAGCTAAACGACAAACATGAGGTATAGTTTAACTTTGAAAGACTTTAAACTTCAAATTTGTTAACAATTGTATTTTAACGGTTGTATATATATCTGTAAGGTGTCAAGCCCCCGGAGCAAAGGATCAAACAACCAATCTCCGATCAACATTAATTCGCTTCCAAGTAGGTGCAAAATGTTGGATCAATGTATGGTAGGTAGGGAGGCACAATCCTTAAGTACCTGGGAGTTGGAGGGGGATAAAAGGTTGTCTCCCGCTTTGTACGTCACCAAAGAGGATATCATGCAGTTCATGGCGATGGATTCGTTGTGTATCATGATTATCGACGTGCAAGTGAAGTAAGTGTTCTTTTGTATACAATGAAAAATATTGAATAATTTTATCAAAACTGTAATAAATTATAATTTTTATACTTGTAGACATCTTTACAACGCCAGAAGGTCAGTCTTTCCCGAGGATCAAGTATTTGGATTTATCAGTCCATCTACATATATATACGGGAATGACGATAAATCGGGTCAACTATGGACATTCTTTAAAGAAGAAGACAAGAAATATTATCTGCTCCCTTATCATGAGAGGTAAACTTTGTAATTCAAAGTGAAATTTTATTTTGTAATAAACTTCTAATTATATATATAACACAAGGCTCATTGGATGCTTGTCGTTGTATGCCCAACGACTAATTCGGCATATTGGTTTGATCTGTTGGGGTCGAATAAACCAAGGGACTCAATAAAGAAACTTCTAAATATGTAAGTTCGTTTAGTCGTGAATAAAGTAATTTGTGGATTTTTATTAATATTATTGATTGATATTTTAACTTGTGCTACTCAGGGCAATTAAGGTTTACAGAGCTTTAGGTGGTAGGAGAACAACCACAAAATCAGGAATAACATGGCATGGAATGAGAGTACGTTCTATCCCATTTTTGTTAATTAAGTTAGGAACAAATATTTAGCGAATTCCTATGTTTGTAGTACCGGAAGCAGGTTGGAAATACGGAATGCGGTTACTACGTGATGAGATACATGGAGGAAATCCTCGATGTGGTAACTCAAGACGTATGTCTAACCGAGGTAATGTAGATCGTTATTCAATTGTATAGTTGTGTAGTTTCAATATTTAGTTATTAATATTCAACCAGGTCAGCGGGATCCCAGCCAGGGGCTCTGCCCCTTGGACCCCGCAGGGGCTCCGCCCCTCGACCCCGCGAGGGGGCGCAGCCCCCTCGACCCCTGCTTCATATTCGTGGTCGATAAACCGTTAGCTCAACAAGCGTGCACTCCGCACTACCCAAACTCGTTTCCGAGCCTAACAATAAATCGCATCGGTCTCAAGTAAATCATATTACGACTAAAATGAATCAATGACACTAAAATCACCAACAGAAATATGGGGGAGTCGAGAGCTCCAAGGAGTTGGCTTCGATCAACGAGTTGAAGCAACTCAAGAAGCTTTGCGCGCTTCACATTTGCGTTAAGAATCCTAAGGCCATCTTCCGGGAGGAGGTTGTTTGTGATCTGAAGAAGAAGTTGTCTAGCTTGGTGATATGGACGGGTGAGACGTGCAGGATGATGTCTCGTAATCACATGCGGACCATCAAGTATAACTCTCTTCTGTGAAATTAATGGTGAGTGATTGATTACACGTTGGTTTGATTAATTTGTGTGCCTTTGTTGAAGTTTGGGGTTGAGGTTTGATTTGTATTTTTTTTGGGTGTGGCTTTCTTGTTTGCACGACTTATGTATTTGTTTAAATATAAGGTTATGTAATTATCGCTCGACAAAATAAAATGTTGATTCTTGTTAAATTTGGATTGCTTATGGTTTCGAAATCATAGTACTTGGTAGAAGACACAATTACTTATATAATCTTATAGAACTTATGACAAACTTACCTAAATGCGTATTTCAATTTGTTCACGAAAAAGAAATAATGAAATTATATGTCTAAGTGAGCCAAGAGACATAAATGCGGTTGGGATATCATTTTGGATTCTAGAGCCCCTGGAATCCCACCATAACGAACATAATAAATAATTATCGACTTTACTACTCCAGTCCAGTTTAAAACCCAATATTTCAAAGATGTAAATAAGACCGTTGAGATTCGATCTTTGATTTTGACTATCTTAAGTTAAGAAATCTCTCAACTTACTTGACACAGGTTGGTTGAGAAGTAAATACTATCAACTCAATATCAAGTTACCAACAAGGCTGAGAGAGTAATTGTATATAAGGGGCAATGTAGTGTGTCTTACATTTTACATATTATACCTAGACTTGGGTACCGGGTCAGATCGGGTTCGGGTTCGGTCTGGTTCGGGTTCGGTCTGGTTCGGGTTCTTGTCGAGCTAGTTTACAAGTCTTATTATTTGAACCGGAGATATTCATATAGAAGTAACTTACAAAGATTAAATTAAAAACAATATTAAATTAGGATTTCAACAAAATAATAGGTTCATCATTGTTAGTGCATCATTGACTACCCAGTCTACCCATCCAAACTGATAGTAAAATTTTATTAAGTACAAGAAGTTTACAAATTACATATAAACTCTAATGTATTAGGTATTACAATTGCAAATTACATGCAATTATAAATAGTTCATTCGTTTTCGTTGATGCTCTTGTTGATGTTCTGCATTTTATATGTCCTATCCAAGTAGTCATTCACGCAAATGTTTGTCTCGAGTGATCAATCGTAAGTGTTTTACCTCTTGTTGATTAAGACTCGTTTACTTGCTTTAAATGCAGACTCGGATGTCATAGTTGACGTCAAACGAGTTAGTAAATCGATTGCCAATAAAAAATTATTGTAAATCTAGTATAGTTACATTTCCACCAGTCTAAAACATTAAAAAAATATTACTTATGCAGGAGTTAAGTACATTTTACTATTTAAATATCTAATTAATTCGTTATATGTTTTATTTTGTACTAATTTTAATTTTTTTCTTGTTTAACCAATTCCATTGAGCATTCACATCATCTTCATCTTGAGTCACACATAGGTGTTGTTGGGATGATGATGAACTAGCAATGTTTGAAAATATTTGATTAATATTATGTATCATTCATATATACTAAAATATCTATTAAGATGAATTTTAATTTCTTTTCAATGATCTTCATAATTCATCTTTTCAAAAATAGTTTCTAAGTAATTTTGTAAACCGGACATTTTAAATGTACAATCCATAAAAAAAGCTAAACAAAAATTTAATGGTAGAGATTTCCAATATTTATTAAATTTAGTCTCCATTACATTTATAATTTCAACAAAACTAGCATTACACCTATATTTCATAAACATTTTAGTAATTAGAAGTAATTCATATATATTTATGTTAGCAGTTGTGTAATATGTTTCATTTAATGCCTTAGTGAAGTAGAAAAAAGGTTTCAAACAATCTAACATAATTCTACATTTTTTCCAATCAAGATTACTTAAAAAGTTTTTGTTTTGCTTTTCATTATAAAAAGTTGAAATTAAAGAACTATAAAAATAACAACATTTCAACATTTCAAAAGTAGAGTTTTATCTATGAGGGACGTCTAATTTAAATTTTCTAGGTTTAACATCACTACTAGAGCACAAAATTACCTAAATTCTTGATATCTATATATATTATTATTACCTATAATGGCAATAGTAGTTCTAACATTTGTAAATAAGGTTTAATTATTTCAAGTCCATCTTGTACGACTAAGTTTAAAACATGACAAACACATCTAATATGAAAAATAATACAATTTGAGGGTGGATTACATAATTTTTAAAATTATTCTATTGCTGCAGAGTTATTAGTAGCATTGTCAAAAAAATTGCACAGATTTTATTTTCTATTATATTAGTTTACAATACATCTTTTATCTGGTTATATATAATATATAGTAGTGTGGGTGCAAAATCGATGCAAAAAAATTATTTGTTTATGTAAAACCCATAAATTATCTAAAAATGAGTAGTTACGCAACAATATGGGAAGCCATTGATGCTATCTTAGAAGTCATTGATGCAAATGTATTAATTAAGTCCATTTTCTGAGATTCACACGTTCAAAAATATTTTTTATTTTATTTTTAGAGTATACATATACAACCCTCAATTGATTGAAAATGATTTCTTTATTAATCATGCAAGATGGAATCACATTTCTAACCTTTTTTTATGATCAAAACAAACATTTTTTGACAGATAAACGGAAGAAATTATGTATGTCACATTGGGAATCAAAACATGGATTTGTTACCTTGAGACTTGAATGACACCAAAGGTTTTAGTCGGTAGTAGAACTTTTGTGCTGATAACGTGTTATAAAACAAACAAACCAAAGATTAAAGATTGGGGAGGGGAGAGATATGTATTTCGTTTCATTGTCCCCAAATATGTACAATAGTCCCCTATATATAGGGTGAGGATGTACTAAGGGTTACAACCAACACAAATGGAATTACATCATATTAATAAGAGTAAAATCTACTTAAGCTATTAGGGGTTAAGGAAGGTGAATCATTCACAAAACCTTTGGAATTCTCAACAGATGTGGTTTTTTGTATTGTACACGGTGTGGTCAAAAAATTAGTGGCTATGTGAATTAGTTTTGGTGTTTTGCCTACTTTTTGTTCCATTTTTGTTTCATTTGGATTACATGATTTGTTGACTTTTTGGCTAATAATCGCTAATCCATTTTGAAGATTAATTAACATATCAATAAACACATGTAATTCTTTAATATCATCGCATTCATATATTGTATCTCTAACATTTCAGGAGACAAATGTGGATCAAGACAAGAAATCAAGATTGAAAGTAGATAGGTTTTATATTTCTTATTCGTAGGATTATCATGTAACTTGAGAACTTGAATCCTTAATGTTTTGCATTGCATAACCCTAAGGAAACTTATAGAAGTCTCACATTTAATTCTATATCCAACCGACTTCGTTAGGACATCGACAAAACATAGAAATTCCCTTAGAATAGGATTTCTGGTTCAAACTGATTGACCAGTAGGACATCTAGTTCCACCGAAACTCAACAGACTCAATTCTTTTTCCCAAACGATCGACCAGTCATACCTTTTGTTCGACCGATTCTATAATGTATTTTCATAGTTTAAATCGGTCGACCGAATCTCTTTTCCTGTTCGACCGTTTGAATATGTCAACCGATATAACCCAGTTCGACCGATACATTCTTGCTCACCTATTATATCTTGACACGTATCCGGTTAGAGTGATAACCGGTCAACTAAAACCTATGTTTTGTTCGACCGTTTGCTTTCTGTATTTGTCTTATTTTTTACCGTTATGCTAGTCGTATATACCAACGGTCGTATACATATACTCACCTAAGCGCTCTTTTAGATTTGGTCTACCGGTCGAACGGGACCTTGTAAACGACCGACCGGTTCAAGAAACACTCCTCTTTAGAACTTACTAGAACTTTTCGGTCGAATCAATTCTTCATTTTGTTCGACCGTTATCATACTCACGCAGTTTCACTTTGACCAAATTCCCCTAACGGTCGACCGAACCTTACCTTCTGTTCGACCGTTCACTTAAGTTATAGCCCAATTGGTTCAACTATCTGCACCTCAGTTCGAACATTTTCTTAATTATAAGAAAACGGTCAAACGATTAACCCGGTCCGGTCGACCGTTGGTGTCCAGATTTGTGTCCTGTCATTCACTGTTATGTGTATTCTTACACAACTCATTACCAATTTAATCCCAACGGCTAGATTAAGTTTGGTTCTTATAAATAGAACTTAGAACACACTTCTCAATCAACCAATCTTTCTCAAAACTCAAATTCTCATACTACTCTCAAACTTGTTCTAAACTTCATTGTGCTCACATCTTTACACTTGAATCAATACATTGCTTCCATCATTCATTCAAGTGCTCAAGATTAAGTTACTCAAGCTTTCATTCAAAGCATTGTAATAGCTTCCGGAGTGAAGCTCTTCTTCGATTGTGAGAAGGTAATCCAAGCTTGGAGAAGGTGTTCGCAAGCTTTAAGTGTAAAGGCTTGATCTCAGCCCGGAACGGAGATCGGAATAGTGAAGGATGCGATGTTGCTCGAGGAGGAGCAATTCGTGAGAGAGGACTAAGATCCGGTGGTTAGATCCAAACCTCTATACATCCTTGTTGTGGTTTGCTCTCTTAAATTTTACTTTTTATTGTTCTTGCTTAAAATCGTTCTATTGTTTTAAAATAACATAATTAGTCTATTCACCCCCTTTTAGACTAATATTAGGGCGCATTAGATCCTACATGATTAACTTGATGTTTGTTGGGTGAAATTTAGCTCTCACTATGGAAAGATATTTCAAAAGGAAAGAAAAAAAACCCATTGAATCGTCAGAAACAATATTAGTTGATGAAGTGAAAGAAAGGAGTCCAATAGTTGTGTACGTGAACCAAAATCCAAATGAGTACCCTTCAGATTTAAGTTTAAGACCTATTATTACATACTATAATGTTAATATCAAAGATGAGGTGCGAAAATATTGTTTGTTGAAATCTTTTTAACCCATTGAATCTTTTTACCCAAAATTAAAATTTCAGTTCGGACCAGCTGAAGATCAGTAAATCGAACCCAAAGCCCGATCACTATTCTAGTTTCTAATTATTAGTTAAGCAACATCATCGGATTGATTCCCTCCACCCACACACATTAAGAATCACGACAGGAATCTAATCTATTCAAACAAATTATACTTTCCTACATTTTCCACTTGGAATAATGAATCCTTCCGGAATCCAATTTTCCAGAAGCAAATCCAAATACTTTATATGTTTTCATTTCAATTTCTCGCCAAAACTTGAAAATTCGAATCTAAACGAACTCAGTAGGGCAGAGTATCGGTCCGGACCTGGACCGGACCTGGATGTTCTCTGGGGTCCGTACTGAACCCAAACCGATCGGTCTGGTCCGGTCCAGTCCAGTTCAAAAACCCGAACCTGACCAGATTATTGAGGGAAAATTAAGATTTTGGACCGACTTCAGACCGGACCGGACCGAAAACCGAACTTGTCCTGATATCCGGACCGAAACCCAGGCAGGTCGTATTCGATCCGGACCAAACCGGACCGATCGGTTAAGTCCGGTCTGAAAAATCCGAAAAATCAGGCCAACCCGAATCTTAGACAGCCCTAGAACTCGGTATCCGTAAATCCAACTCCAAGTCCTACCCTTTCTTTCGAGGAAGAAGCGGTAATATCGTAATATTTTTATAAACAGAAAAATAATATATCCGATCCTCGATTGTCGTGCCGCACCGGAACTCCGCCTTCGGAGGTATAAATAAACCCGCACACGCCACTCTGATGACGACGACTCCAATCCAAATCCCGATCCGGCCATGGACTCCACCGCCGCCTCCCGCCGTCTCCGGGCCATCTCCGACCACGTCGCCCCCCTCGCCGGGGACGAGAGGATCCCCACCGTTACCCCCAACCCCACCGCCGGGGAGTTCGCGCAGGGTGAGTGCTGGGAATTTGGTTTCGTGGGGTTTCGTTAGGTTCTGGTGCTGATTTTGGGGAGTCTAAGAGTAGGGGATTGGATTGGAATGGTTTGTGTTGGTTTCGGGAGAAGTGGTGTTTGGTTTCGTGAGGTTTTTTAGGTTTTGGTGCTTGTTTGGTATGCGGTTAGGTGCTGATTATTGGAAACTTGGAATTCGGAATCTAAGAGTAGAAGATTGGATTGGAATTATTTGTGTTGTTTCTGGAACTGCATTTGTTGGTGATCTAGTGGTGTTTGGTTTTGTGAGCTTTTTTAGGTTATGGTGTTTGTTTAGTATGCGGTTAGGTGCTGATCGTCGGAAACTTGGAATTCGGAATCTAAGAGTGGAAAATTGGATTGGAATTATTTGTGTTGTTTCTGGAACCTGAGTTTGGTGGTGATTGAGTGGTGTTTGGTTTTGTGAGCTTTTTTAGGTTATGGTGCTTGTTTTAGTATGCAGATAGGTGCTGATTATCGGAAAGTTCGAATTCAGAGTCTAAGAGTAGAAGATTGGATTGGAATTATGTTGTTTTTATAACCTGCTTTTGGGGATGATCAAGTGGTGTTCGGTTTGGGACAAGTGGTGTTTGGTTTTGTGAGGTTTTTAGGTTTTGGTGCTTGTTTAGTATGTGGTTAGGTGCTGATTATCCGAAACTTGGAATTCGGAATGTAAGAATTGAAGATTGGATTGGAATTATTTGTGTTTTTCTGGAACTGTGTTTGGTGGTGATCGAGTGGTGTTTGGTTTTCTGATGTTTTTTATGTTGTGGTGCTTGTCTAGTAGACGGTTAGGTGCTGATAATTGGAAACTTGGA
The DNA here is from genome assembly GCA_963682175.1 of Triglochin maritima. Lineage (NCBI taxonomy): Eukaryota > Viridiplantae > Streptophyta > Magnoliopsida > Alismatales > Juncaginaceae > Triglochin > Triglochin maritima. Next base: position 32,679,905 of record OY821785.1, read on the forward strand.
ATTCAGAATCTAAAAGTGGAAGATTGGATTGGAATTATTTGTGTTGTGATTGAACCTACGTTTGGCGGTGATCAAGTGGTGTTTGGTTTGATGAGGTTATTTGGTTGTTATGCTTGTTTTAGTACGTGGTTAGGTGCCGATTATCGGAAACCTGGATTCGAAGTCTGAGGGTAGAAGATTGGGTTGGAATTATTTGTGTTGTTTCTGGACCTGCGTTTGGTGGTGGTCAAGTGGTGTTTGGTTTTGGTGCTTGTTTTAGTGTGTGGTTAGGTGCTAATTATTAGAAACTTGGAATTCGGAATCTAAGAGTGGAAGATTAGATTGGAATTATTTGTGTTGTGGCTGAACCTGTGTTTGGTTGTGATTGACTAGTGTTTGGTCTGGTGAGGTTTTTTGGGTTTTCTTGCTTGTTTTAGTATGCAGTTAGGTGCTGATTATCAGAAACTTGGAATTCGGAGTCTAAGAGTAGAAGATTGGATTGAAATTGTTTGTGTTGTTTCTGAAAAATGTGGTTGGTGGTGGTCAAGTGGTGTTTGGTTTTGGGAGAAGTGGTTTTTGGTTTTGTGAAGTTTCTTTAGGTTCTGCTGCTTGCTCAGTATGCGGTTAGGTGTTGATAATAGGAAACTTGGAATTCAGAATCTAAGAGTGAAATTTGTGTTGGTTTTTAAACTTGTGCTTGGTAATGACCAAAGCAAGGAGTTAAAAGTGATGTTTGATATATGGAGCTTTTTTTAGGTGTTGTGCTTGTTCGGGTGTTGTGCTTCTGAAATATGAAATTCAGGATTTGGAATAGTCTATATGTCAGTTCTATAGCGGTTGCCAATGATTATTATTAGTTTCACGCTATCATTGACATTTATTTGATGTTATGAGTTCTAACATTTCTAGCATTTTTTATTATTATATACATTTATTTACAAAACTCCAAGGGTAAAAGTCTGCTGTATTTTGTTATTGATTTCATGCAACTAGGTTGGTTGAGATGTTATTAAAGAGAACAATTGAAACTATACAGCTATGCATTCTGGACTAAGAAATTCCAATGGTTGATTGTTTTGGTTAATTTGTGTTGACTGGAGCGCAACTAATTTTGTTTAATGAAGTTAAATGATTGTTACTGTTTTCTTTCGTGATTCTTATTCGTGCTAATTCATTAATTTATAGCGACATCTTATTTATTTATTTATTCTTCCGTACTGTTCTTGCAGTTACTTTTCTTTATATATGCCGAGTTAATATTTTTGTTTCTTATTTTCTGATTTTTAAATTTTTTCTCTACAACCTGAAATTGAAAATTTTACTCTCTGATAGGTGACGGTTACAGTGTTATACTTCCCGAGAAGTTACATACAGGGAAATGGGATGTGTATAGGTATCATGTTTCTAAGTGATCATTGATCAATGTGTTGCTGTGATTCTTATAAAAGTCTGATATATATATTGTCATTGGTGACATTGTTGTAGGTCTGCATATTCGCCTTTGAAACTTGTGAATAGGTGTCCTGATCATCCTGAGATCGGAACACTGCATGATAACTTTGTGTAAGTTTATTATGAAGCTTTTAATTCTTTTATGTCCACTAGATTGTCTCAATTTTTGAAAATATTTATTGAGTACAAACATGGTTATTTATGCAGATACTTGGTTCAATATAATTTCCATTTTCTAGATTTGTGAAGGCAGGAATGTCGCTTTAATTGATTATGTTAGGAATTTCTATTTAATTCCAATGATCCAAGAATAGTTATTGTTGTAAGTTTATCTTCGTTCGTTCTACAATAATTGAGTGGACTGTGTTGAGATCCTTTTCAAGTTGCTATAGTATTATGTTGTCGTTTGTATTACTATCTTCAATAGTGTTTCTTTAATACAACATTTTTTCTTGTTACAAATTCTATGTATTAATTATTAAAGCAGGTTTTTGTTTGTGCTTTGATTATGGTAATAATTTCGTGACAGCTAATAAAGTCTTGACATATTTATGCGTTAAGTTTTAATTTGGATGTGGGTTTAATCCGTTTTACTCAGTTTCATGACATAGCCAATATCAAAACTCCTTGTAGTTTTATGTAATATATTACAACGTTATCATATGAACTAGAGGAGCATAAATGACCTTGCCTTTCTAAATCATTCCTAAGCTAGAGTTACATTTAGTATATAGTAATTCTGAAAGTTTGAAGGTAATCTAATTTATCTTTCGAATTTGAATTTTCCATAATGACCTCTGTCTTCTTTATTTACATATATGTTTGGATCAAGTTTGTCGTTACCTCTACAAAACAAAACTTAAAAGCAATTGTTCAGCTTGATTGTAGAACGAGATTCTTTAGTTTATGTGAATCAAGATTCTACTCCTCGGTTGGATTTACCATGATAAACACTAGAGGAGCATAAATGACCTTGCCTTTCTAAATTATTCCTAAGCTAGAGTTACATTTAGTATATAGTAATTGTGAAAGTTTGAAGGCAATCTAATATATCTTTCGAATTTGAATTTTCCATAATGACCTTTGTCTTCTTTATTTACATGTATGTTTGGATTAAGTTTGTAGTTACCTGTACGAAACAAAACTTAAAAGCAATTGTTCAGCTTGATCGTAGAACGAGATTCTTTAGTTTATGTTGAATCAAGATTCTACCCCTCAGTTGGATTTACCACAATAAACATTATTTGTATTACACCATGTCTATCTTGAAAAGTGTCTCAAAATGAAACAACCTCGTAATTAATACATAGAACAAATATTAGCAATAGATGTACAATTTTACATTCAACAGCATACATACATTCTAAATTATTTACCAGGTCATTACATCATTCACAAGCATGTCTCTTACTTGCATGTATGTTTTGATCATCTACATGACAGTCATGCTACTGAAACTTACCATGATTACAAGTATCTTGGGACAAGGAATCGAGTTGATGGAACAATTGGAGAGTAAGTATTACATATTTTTGCCTTTGCTAGTTTTTTTTACGATTGACCACCCGTATTCATTTTCTCCTATTCTCTTTGGAAAGATACCGATGGATGACTTATGGAGAAGCTGGGACTGCTCGCTCAGCCATTGGTTCAGGTCTAATATATCACGAGATACCCAAAGTTAGTGATTGGCTCTGGTCTTTTTTTCACGTTCACCTAACTACCTAAGCATCTCGTCGTAGTATCTGGTCAAAATGTTGATATGGCAATAAAACTTATGCAAAACCTCTGTTCTTGTTGTTTATTTTGTACAGGGTGCGAGCATAGGGCTCTATTTGATCAACAAACCAGAATGGATTATTGTAGATCATGCCTGTGCAGCTTATTCTTATGTATCGGTTCCCTTATATGACACTCTTGGTATATACACTTGAAAGAATAATTTATTGAGATCGCCAAGTCACTACTGGATATTCTGATATGGCGTTATTTTCATTGTACTCAGGACCAGATGCCGTGAACTATATTGTGAACCATGCTGGTATACAAGTTATTTTTTGCGTACCACAAACATTGAACATGGTAAGTATCCTCTCCCTAGCTTCCGTATTCTTCTACCTCTGCTTGTGGCTTGCAGGAGTAGCACAACTTTATTAGTTACTAACTGGTCACATATTTACGTATCAGAACACTATAAAGTTTCCAAACATACTACCCTATATATACTAGTAAAACCCTTGTACTTTGCACAAAAATAGCAGGACATCGTATTTGAAAATAGGTGGTGAACACCAATTGAGCTTAAAAAGCAATGGGATCTGTTTTTAAAATTATGATGGATTGTGTCAAGAAGAAGTATCAAGATCTTAACCAGGCTTCAGAAATTATAATTTAAAGGGTAGTTGGATTTTTTGGAAAATTGTCCATCAGGTATTTGGAAGTTGGAAGGGTTAAAAAGGCAATTGCACTATATTCCGAATTTTATAACCTAATAAATGTTACCTTAAGAAAATAAAATAAAACTAATTACATGAGAAGGATTCTTAAGCCTATAGTATTTAGACAAGACAAAAAGGATTTAGGAAGCAGGAATGGGGTAGTTGGACGGTTTAGAAAAATTAAGTCAATATTATTTGTTTATATTCTTGGTATTTGTTTTACCAACATAAATAATAACTTCAAAAATTGTTAATGTCTTAAACCAAAAATTCATGGATTGACCAAAAGTGTTATATTTTAGATTGGCTTAGTACACTTCTAAACATAGGACTCAGGTCCTATTTGTCCATGCTTTAATAGTGGTTGCTATCATAACATTATGATAAGGTATGCAAGATAAAGTTGTTCATCTCTAATGAGTCTCTTATGTTAGAGACTTAGAGTCACATTGTCAATCTCAGTTCAAGTTCAGTACCAACTAAGAGTTGGTGTCACTATCGTTGTTTTCAATAATTTTAACTCAGTACTTAGTGGCGAATAGAGCAGGTCAGTCAAGAAACACATTGCACAACTAATGTACATTGAACAACATAAAAAACAAGTGCCATTTGACAAAATCAAATCCAGGGATGGGAGTTTAATGACCAACTCAAAGTCAGAAGTAGAATCACAACCAAGTTCTCGTTGTTCATAGGAGAGTGTGGGGAGGAGGAGGGGTGGGGCGGAGTCCGCTGGAGGGCAGGGATGGGGAGGGGGGTCTGAAGGGGATGGAGGGGACATGTGGGGGGCGTGTGTGTTAGGGATGGGGCACGTGGGGTGGGTGGGTGTTAGGGTTTTGTGTTTTTTTATTATGAAAGTCCTTTGGTATGTTAGTATTGGGAATGTTTACTTTAGTATGTGATTTTTTTGAGGTTTTAGCTTTATGAGATGGTGTTTTTATATTTATTTATGAGGCTCTCTGGTTCAAACCGGTTCAAAACAGTTGAACCTTTGGACCAGTTCTCGCACCGGTTCAACATCTGGTATGGTTCTGAAAAGCATGCTATGATCAAATCATGGTACATGTTGTATAGTCCCACATTGGATAAAACTGTGTTGTGGATTATAAAGGCCCACTAGTCTGACTCTTACAAGTTGACTTTTGAGGTGTAGAACTCCTTGTGGGACCTGTTCTAACCATAACATGGTATCAGAGCCCGATTGTGTGAGGTCTACCTAAAAAAAGATCAATTGTGTGTGAATCCAGTTATATACATTGTATGTGAACCCGTTGTATCCACCATGTGTGAATCCTGTTGTATCCACATGTGGCTTGTGTGAACGCAGTTGTATCCACTGTGTGAATCTTGTTATATACGCATATGACATGTGTGAATCCAGTTGGATACTTGTATCCACCGTGTGTGAAACCGAATGTATCCTTCTAGAGCGTGTGAACCTAGTTGTATTCACTAAAATCTGATGTGAGCTCCACAGGCAAATCATGTGATGGTTTTGCGTGGGGTCGTGTTTAAATAGTCCCACATTGGGTAAACTAGATATGTGTTGTGGGTCACCCTTACAAGTCGACTTTTGAGGTGTAGAGCTCCTTGTGGGACCTGACCTTAACAGTACGATCACATAGCACCAATGCATTATAACAGATAGGTAAGTATTAGAGTGAGGTCAGTCCTTATTTTAGTTATGGCGCGTTCTCTCGTGTTGTTTAACAATTTTACATACATGCTTAATATACACGTACACTTGTTTAATAGATTCATGTTTGTTTAACTAACTCATACACTTGTTTAGTAACACACATTCAACACAAAAAATCGTAATTTTCATCTCATCCACAATCCACTAATAATAAAATGTTAGATTAACATGATCTTTTGTCTGGTATCATAATTAACATGCTAGAACCAATCTAATGTTTAGATTTAGAATTTCAGTCGGATCTTATGAAAACACAAGACATTCTTTTTTATAAGGTGAGGTGTGACCTCATTCTAAAATTTATGTGTATGTACTATGTATATAATTTGAAGAAATTATTCATAGGATCATGTCCTTTGATTATGCATGATCCTATCTTGGCTATTCACATAGGGGTGTACGAAGATCAGTCTGACTCAAGAAATCAGACGAGTCCTCGAATTTTAGAGATTTTATTCCAAAACATGGTTTTGTTTATTTAGATATTTTATTATATTAGTGATGTAATATTATGTTTTAGCATTAAATTAGTTGCAAAGGAACAACAAATTAACCTTAAACCCAAAACCAATGGATTTCAAACACCAAATTAACTTTAAATATAATATTAATTAATTAATTAAAAGAATTTCAAACTGGCCCAAACCCAGATCGGACCCGACTGGCTGTCCGTACCAGACTTGGCTATTCCTGGTCCTCGCTTTGATTCAGTCTAGCCGTGTTTTGACCAGTTTACAGCCTTAGGGCTGGCATCCATGCTAAGATGACCTGTGTAAGATGTGTAAGCATTTCATGCCTCCATACGGTATTACTTAGTTAATTCTCTATCAAGATTGAAGATCATAGTCAACATGAGTGTTCTTTAAAATAGCCTTGCTGGGATTCCTAATTTTATTATATGTATGTGAGGCACAAGCTGATTGCATGGTAAACTTTATTTCAGAAAATAAAATATAATATGGGCCTCTATTTTCTTATCGTGCTTTCTACCTTATGTTGCAGTTGTTAAGCTTTTTAGCTCAGATTTCATCCGTTCTTCTTATTGTGGTAAGAGAATTTACCGAATATGTTTTGGATATTATCTGGTATTCTTTTTTTACACAATTCTAATATTCTGAATAGGTTATTGGAGGAAATGACGAAAACTTGCCTTCTCTCCCTACAACAGCAGGAGTTCGGATAATATCTTACTCAAAATTGTATGATCAGGTATCAAATTTCATCTTCTTTTGAAGATTAACCCTTTTAATAGCTTTGTGAATACAATGAAATACTGTTCAACTATTTTTCCTATAAGGATCTTTTACACAACAAAATAAAAGAGAAATATTAGTAATAAAAAAATTGAAGTACCACCAGAGGTTTTTATTTCTTAGCTTTTTTATAGTTGAAAAAATGAACATCGTTTTTAGCTTGAAATCTGTATGATTGGTATTCTTGTGACTTCTTGGAAAAGGTGATCAACTTACATGCCAAATTGCACGAATAGTCCCATTACTGCCATCACCGTATGCTCTCTTTTATCGCATTTGCCATTCTTGCTATATTTGGTGGCTTCCTATTGCGAAGTCAAGTACATGTATAATTGAATCGTAGGTACATGTAAGTTGGATCGAAACTATCTTAGATGTTAGGATTGTTTCATGTGTTTTCTAATTTATATGGTTCAGAGTTGTTTCAAGATACTGTAGCGATATAAAATTTAGCTGTGTATAGACTGCGTCGTGCATTCTTTTTGTAGATGTTTTGAAATTTATTAAGTCTGTAGATTGATGATGTTGCCTTGACACCTTTGAGTGGCCTTGCCATGGTCTGTTTTAGTGATTCCTTTTACCTGTGATCACATCTAAGGCATCAGTTTTTTTTTAAATCTTATGTTTTAATGGCATTTCAAGGAAGTTGACCATTTGTTTTAATCCTAGTAGTCCGCTACCTCAGAAGTCTTTGCTTTTAAGATACTATCACATGATTCCATGGTTTAAGTTTTTTCCTTATGAACTTGGCTCTTAGGGACGGAGTAATCTTCAACAGTTTTGCCCTCCAAAACCTGAAGATATAGCAACTATTTGTTACACCAGCGGTACCACTGGCACACCAAAGGTATGGTTTTGCATATTTGTTAATTATTACTGCATCTTAAATATCTAAAGGTATACAGTCAACCACTTGTTGGCTTGGGGTTGCTAGGTGACAAGTCGAACTAGTCGGCCGATTGATGTTACTTGCCCAATGTGGTTGGTGGTTCCTCTAAGCATTTAATCTGACGAATTGAACTAACATGATATGTCCTAAGTGCTAAATATGAAAAAAAACCCAGTAATTTAACTAATAAGGAATCAGAGGGTTGGGAAAGCCTCCGAAGTCGTTGGCAACGCCTGAAGTAGTTGTTGTCTGCTGCATTCATTAGATTTGGGGGGTTGGAAAGTCCGTGATTTTGGTGACAAATGGGGTAAGTTTAGGAGGTTTTTCTATTCTAAATCGGTACTTGGGTCTTAGCAGGTATGCCGTTCTGAATACCTAATCTTAGACTTAAGGACAATAATAGCTTAGAAAATTAATCAGCCCAAGTCTATCTAGCAACTTGTTAGACTAGTTGGCTGACATTTCAGTCACTGCTATGTCTACATAGTATTTGTTTCCGGAAAGGAGTCCATATCACAAGTGAAATGAACTTGTACAGGCACTCTTCAGTTATGGTAGTTCAAACTACAATCACCACAACTTATTCCATTACCATAGTCACTTGCCCTGGCAATTGATATTGTCTAGGATGTGGGAGACTTAAGTTGTTATTAAAGTAACCTACTCCACCTTCTTTGGCATATTTGAGACAACTTCTGAAAGAAATCTCATCATGAATGAACTTCATTTACAATGAAGTTGTGATTCCTTTTTTGCTGTTGAAGTTGCATTTAGAATTTGATCCTGTAAAGAAATTGCATCTGCATTTATGTTTGGTTAACTTAATGATGGGATTTATTTGGTAGGTTATTTCCAGGCACACAAGGTTAAAAAGGCGTAGGCCTCTTTGTTGTTCTCATAGATCACACTGATTAGTGCTAGTTATTACTAGAATTAAGTCAGAGTTGTTAATAGTTTACAAATCCTAGTGCTAGTTATTGCTAACGGGACTAATACTACTTGTTGTATGGTATAAATGTTTGCTAAAAGATGGTACAGATATCTTTTTATTGTTCTAATAGACCACACAGCCTAGTGTTAATTATTGCCAACTCTTAATTAACACTGCTGGTCGTTTGGTATAAATGTTCATTAAAAAATGGTAAAGATGCCTCTTTATTGTTCTAATAGATCACACTGCCTGGTGCTAGTTACCACTAGAGAGCAAAGATTTAAAGTTCAACTCTATATCCTGTCAGAATACAAACCAAATTTATTTCTATTCAATTGTTAAACAACTGCCAAAAGTTTTACCTCAAATGGAGTTCCAAGTAGTCATGGTGCAACTGTTATGAGAACTATCAAAGCTCACTAAGACTAGAAACACCTTGGGTTGTGATGCTAGAACGTCTGGAGCTAATTGACATCAAAGATGCTATTAAAACAGTGTTCTTATATGGGAAGAAAGGAAGAGCATGAAGGTACAATTGAGCACAAGAAGAGCATAGAAGAATCACGTTTAATGATATCGATAAAGAAGATGACACATCTGCAGTTACAATCAATGTGTATTATATGTAGCAGACACTAGCCGAAAGTCATGACGAAACAACTAAAAAAAAGTGTATCTAGTTAGAACAATTATTTGAGGAAGGTTAATACAGAGAAATTGTCACATAAGAGGTCTTTAGAAAATATCACTTTTCAGGAGGGTGTATTGATAAAAGGCCTCTAGGTATCCATTTCACAGTGGATGTTTTTCGTTGTTTGTCGTGTTTATTCATCTTTTACAGATAAATAACATCATACGCATTTGACCTTAAACACCATATGTTAGTTATATATTAGGAATCAACATAGACATGTATCCTACTGTTGTGAAAAATGATGCCTCTTGGGTTTGTGTAATACCCATTTCTCGTGTCTGTAGCCTTTTCTAGCTGACAGTATATTTTTTGTGTTAATTAGTTTCATCTAAACAGGGAGCTATATTGACTCATGCAAATTTGATTGCAAATGTAGCTGGTTCAACTTTTAGTATCAAATTTTATCCCACTGATATGTGAGTTTTCTTCAACAGTATTCTTTTGTTTCTTCACTTCTTTTTAGGATTTTAACCAATCAAAACAAAAAAATTGTGTTTCGAATTTTTGATAAATGATGAGGCAACAAGATATTTCACTTGCATATATGCCATAATGCCAGTTTATTCCTTCTTCCCAATCTCTCTGATGTTCTCGCAGATACATATCTTACCTGCCTGTTGCACATATTTATGAGCGTGTCAACCAAGTGACTTTAGCATATTATGGAGTTGCTGTTGGTTTCTACCAGGGGGTAACAACTCCTTATTCTCTATTTATTTTGCTTCATCTATCTTTTTCATCTTATAAACTTGGTAATGTGTAAGACTTTCAAGCATGATAGTGTAAAATTTCCAGCTGCTGAAGACATGTTTATCAAAATTTTTTGAAGTTACCTTGAGTCCTAGGTGTGCAAATATCTCTGGACCCTTGATCTGTCAGTATCGTATACATATGCATATTGATAATCACAGGATACTTCAAATACCTAAGTATACTTTGGCTTTAAAATAGAATATGCATCAGTAAAGGCTTAAAGATTGAGTTGTGTAGTGAAAATTTATTGTATCACCATTTATTCTTTCATTTCATATACTTCGCATATATCTTTTTGACTTTTCAGATGCTTGATACTTTCTGTTTTGATTTTCAGATAGCATGACACTATATGTCAAATGAGATATGATATTAATGTGTCCTTGCCGCATCTTATCCAATTTTATGAAAAATTACCAATCCATGTATCCATACCTTATTGTACCCGGTTCCCGTATCTGTATCAATGCTTCATAGCGCGTTGCACTACAAAGTTATACAAGGAAACAATGATTTTCATAGGGATTCTCAATAGAAAATGTGTTCTATACCAAATGATGATTTTCATTGAGTTTCATTTCAAAAATTGTTAGACATAAGTCACAACAACTATGTATTACGATGTTGTGGAGTATGACAATCATTTTTTACCACCACTTTCGAATCTATGATATGTTTGTTGTGTTAATCACTATGATCGCTTTTGAATGTCCTTTCTCAAGATTATGTTGCTAATACAAGTAATATTAAGTGGAATCATTCCTAATATTCAATAGTCCAACAAATTTTTCTGTATCCTTGTGGATGACATGGCAGTTCTGAGGCCAACATTATTTGCCAGCGTTCCCCGTTTATACAACAAAATTTATTCTGGGTAATGCCTTCTTTTATTTCCATTATATGCATATAACCACCATGCTTTGCTTTACTAATGCTGAAAATATTTTGCAGCATAATAAATGCTGTAAAGACTTCTGGGGGCTTAAAGGAGAAAATATTCAATGCGGCCTTCAATGCCAAGATGCGTGCAATCAAAAATGGTAGGAAAAATAAACCCTTTTAAATTTTTAATGAAAAATTTGATCACTTTGTTGTGGAGTTATTCTTATATTCTTCTAAGATGAATCTCACTGAGAATAAGTAATTCAATCCGATTCTTTCTACTGTCACCATGAAATTGCATAAAGAACCATTTATTTGCTTAGTGATTTGTTTAGTTTTGGGGTGGTCGTGTCTAAATTTAAATATCAAATATTTGTATATGGTTTTTCCCAGCTATGAAAAGGTTACATCCTTATCCTCAAGAAAGAGGCTATTGTGGTGGATTATTCTTAGATGCTCTGTGTTCTTTTCAATACCTAATTATATCACAACATAGTTTTGAGTATTTTGCATATAGCCTTATTAGCATCTTTGGTGGTTGTGAGAAGTACTTCTGAAATATCAAGTATTAAGTAATTTGGTAGGTGTTGGTTGGAATTTTTTATCAACTTAGATTTGAGTTTGGGAAGTGTGAGGCCGGGTTGGTGTTTGGTGGGTTATTATAGAGTAGGACTCAGGCGTGGGTGGTAGGTCAATGGGTGAGGATAATTCGTTAATTGGGTAAGACTTTTGTAATTCAAAACCCAACTCTGTACATACTTCACAGGAAGGATATATACAAGATGCTTTTAATGAGGGTCTTCGTGTTGGTTGTAGTTAACGAGGGTAGAATAGCATATTGAGATGTATATGTAGATGTGCTTGAAAAAAAGGTCCCTGTGCTTTGACTTTATCTTTAGGCAAAGGTAGATAAGAATTACATATCATGGTAATCCCTGGACTATAACAAATTACCTAAATGCAACTATGTACTGAAATAGAGAGTTAGGGATCAAATTTCTGGTGATCCATAATACTTGGACACAAATCACTAACATAGAGACATTAATGACTGACACTGCTTTGAAAATAAACTTATCATTGTTGGTCGTTCCGACCGGTGGTGGTCTGGGCTTATGGTAAAAGCTTGTTTTGGAAGAAAGCCTGTCAAATTGGCCAGCGTATCCTGATCAATTGTGTTTGATCTACTTACCTGTTGGTTCAATCAAACTATTTGTGATAAAATAGAAGAAAAAACCCTTCACGAAGAACCCTACACCCGATCCCACCTGTCTCGTGACTCCACTTCTCTCCAACCATTTGTCCAGTCTCCACCATCAACACTAGCCCCTTATCACCAGCACTGTCAGAGCCGGTTCTCTGACTGCCAGAGCCACTGGCATCTCATGTAGTGGAGATCAAAGATAACACTAGGAGAATAGATGACAGGAGTGAGAAATTTGTTGAGAAGTTTAGGAATAGTGGCTTTGGGCCTTTAGGAAACGTGTAAGAGTTTTCTTGTGGACAGTTCACTTTCTCTTTGGGAAAGTAATAGCTTCATAAAAACTACTTAATTCAGATAATCATTCAATTGTTCAAGTGCATGTGTGTGTGTTGTTTTTACATATTTCTCCAACATTCGGTACCAAATATGCATCCCAATTTCTGGGTTTGATTTCTGAGCCACTTCCTGCTGCATCCCAATGTCTGATCCCTTCAATGTTTGTCACTTTATCTATTTCATTTCTAACACTCTGGAAACGTTTCTCCTTAATGTGCTTAAATTGCCGTACATATATAACATGAAATTCATACATAATAAAAAATATATTTTTAGGACGGAATTCATCACCAATTTGGGATAGACTGGTCTTTAACAAGATTAAACAAAGGCTTGGAGGTCGTGTTCGGTTCATGAGTTCAGGTGCCTCACCATTATCACCAGATGTGTTAGAATTTTTGAGGGTGTAAGTTTATTCCCGTTCTATTATAGTGTATCTATATAGTAAGCAGCACTTTGACATGGAAATAATCCATTTCATGTTTTCACCACTACAGATGCTTTGGATGTCAAGTTATTGAAGGATATGGCATGACTGAAACTTCGTGTGTGATTAGTTGCATGGATGCGAGTGACAATTTAATTGGACATGTTGGATCTCCAAATCCTGCATGTGGTACATATTACTATTCCATTATTTCTCACCCCAATGCTTTTGTGATATTATTTTCTTATTATGCTTTCTTTGTTTCCTTGGAATTCTTTGGGCTCCAGTTTTGCTGTAGGTTGCAGTCACCTCATTCATGGGAAATTACTTTTTTTCTTCTCTTTTCCTTGTCCAATACCTTTCAATTTAAACTACCAAAATTAATATACGTTTTAGAAGTTACAAGTTAAGAACAATCAAATCTTGGGCTTCATATGGTTCGTGTATAAATTTTATTAACACAAAGTGTTGCATTTGCCTGTAGAGATAAAGCTCGTTGATGTTCCTGAAATGAATTACACATCAAATGACCATCCTTGTCCTCGAGGTGAAATTTGTGTGAGGGGGCCAATTGTTTTCGCCGGCTACTTCAAAGATGACGTGCAGACGTAATTACACTTGCATCTTGTTTTTTTGTGAAATCAATAAGTTTCTTAATCTGATTGTGAAACAACTCCACAGAAAAGAAGTCATTGATGAGGATGGTTGGCTTCATACAGGAGACATAGGACTTTGGTTACCTGGTGGCCGGCTAAAGATCATTGACAGGTATAAACTTCTAGATCACAAATGTTGCTAGTATTTAATGCAGATGGACTTTGTGCTGTATTTTTCTCTTCATTTCTTACAACTTTTTTTTTGAATTTGAAACATCACTACAGCACCATCCTGTTGGCTGTTTATTCTTGTTATTTCAAAAACATGCAGTAAGGTTTCGCAACTACCCAACCGGGGATAATGGATATTCTATTTCCAGTAGGGTTAGAGGAAGAGATTTATGATTTCTTGTGACTGGCAATTGCCAAGCACTAATGGGTATGAGACATATGACACACAGACACTTAATTTGCAAATGGCAATTGCATGCATTAACTACTTAACCTTACAGATGAAGGCTAAAATTCACATCCTTAAGTGTGTGTAATGATGTGTCATTACAAATTTAGAAGATCATTTAAACTGTGAGACTTAGAAATTCAAGGCTTAAAGAAGATATAGTTGTTGGTTATCCTTTTTTGATGAGCATGTCCAATTCAAGCCATTATAGTGGGTCCTTGGATTTACAAATGTGTCCTACTTTTATGAGATTTATGTGTGAATAATTTAGAATAATCTCAGAATCATACTCCAATTTTTGATTTCTTATATGCACCATACCCTGTGTAATTTTTTTACTCTTGTTTCTATTTATTGATGATCGCTTGGATTATTGTGTCTCCTTTACTAATATTTACTGCTGAACAGGTATATCACCTGTGATGTGTTAATCACTAAATCCCCATTTGTGTTTATGTGTGACTTTTTTCTCATGATAGGAAAAAGAACATCTTTAAATTGGCACAAGGAGAGTACATAGCGCCTGAGAAGATAGAAAATGTATATGCCAAATGCAATTTTGTTTCTCAGTGTTTCGTATATGGTAAGTTTTGTAACACAATTTTTGTTTAAGTCTTATTTTCTGCTAATAACCAGTTGTCCTTGAATTTAGGTGATAGCTTTAATTCCAGCTTGGTAGCTGTGGTCTCAATTGAACAAGACGTCTTGAAGGGATGGGCTGCATCTCAAGGAATAAAGGTACCTATTTGTGAAAATAAAAATGAAAAAAATCTATATTTAGCTCTATAGACATATGAAACTAGCTAGAAAATAAACATTTTGTGAGAAATAGTTATCCCTTTGTCTAAATTAATCACAGTCATCCTCATCGTGTAACGTGTTCAGACTTCAATCATAGCTTACAATTGTAAATGTACAAAAGATGGCGTATTTTGCTTTTAGGTCTAGGATTGCCAAGTTGAAAGTGATTATTTTGTAATGATAACTTATCCATGTATGTTTATCAGAGTTTTCTATTCATAGTGGCAAACTTGGCTATGGAGGGCGACTGTGCATAATTACTAGGGATTCCAATAATTGGGGATAACCATATCCTCGGTGGTTTGGAATAGGAACTGTGGTCTCAACTTCTAAGCTTGTGGTGGGGGTTGCAGGTCTTCTGAACACTCATCTAACACATTATTAGCTACCTATGGATTCATCAAATTTGTGATAATTCCTGGTGCAGATTATATCATTACTTTGACTTTAAGGATTGGGTTTCCAGGAAAAGGTGGCTGAGTGACACTGACTCTTGGTTTATAAATCATGGAATTCTTCATTTTTGAATTCAGAATTGAATGTCACACTGCTTTTTCTGATATTACCACCCTCTGACAAATAGAGCAAACAGTTCGTTTGACTTAAAACCTGAAACATAATTTTAGTGGCAAACGATTTATAGTCTTTCATATTTTATCATCTATTGTCGGAAGACGGAAATCCATGCGCTCTACTTGTGTCATTATATCTATCTCTGATTCATGTTCTGAATACTTTTTGCTTATAAACTGAAGCAGTTTTATGTTAGTTTATCTGGTTTGTCTTGTGCTAGTTCACCGGCCACTAACTTTAATATTTATGGGTGTAGATGGTTATCATAATTTGGTCTTTTATTTGTAGTTCAATGATCTTAAGCAACTATGTGATGATCCAAGAGCGAAGGCTGCTGTTCTTGCTGAAATGGACGCAGTCGGAAAGGAAGCACAGGTACCCTGTTCTGCTCTGGACTGACACCAGGTTTTGGGACATAAACTAAACAGCCACTAATTCTTTTCCTTTCTCTTAATTGCCAACAGCTGAGAGGTTTTGAATTTGTTAAATCTGTAACACTGGTCATGGAGCCATTCACATTGGAAAACGGGCTTCTCACTCCAACGTTTAAGGTAAAACACACTTTAAACTTCTAAATGGATCCCATTTGTTTTCTTCTAATAAACCATTTATATGTCACTGATTTATGACTTATGCTTGACATTCTGCTCCACAGATCAAGAGGCCTCAAGCGAAGGCATACTTTGAAAAGGCCATCTCAGATATGTATAGGGACTTGTCAACTTCCGATCCGGTACCCAAGAACGGGGCGTGAGTCTCGGCGGAGCAAGTCCTCCAAGTGGAATGAACTTAAAAGCTTCAGTCTGTGGTTCTGCTGTGATGCAGAAATGTCAATTTGTACATCTGATACATTAGTTAGTTATTGCCTTATTTATATATGTATGTTAAGTTTATTATTTTATTTATAGTAGATGTCTTACACAAACGTATATCGTATAATTCATTCATTCTTGGTTTTACAGGCTAATAATCATGCGTCTCAGATTCTTAATAACCACCCCGTGTGGGTGTGGGCTGAAATTTTATAACCTTATAATTTTTTCTCTTATGCATGAGGAATCATAAATTAAATGCAGATCAAAAGGTTTTGTTTTTAATTTACTGATTGTCCAACCAACCGTTGCTGGTTAATCTATCCATGGAGACGGCAAGATTCTGTGACTTGCACTCCGATTTCTGACAAAACCCTTGAATCCTTCAGATTTTGGGATCATTGTTGGTAGAAATGCATTTTGTTCTAATTTCCTGTAAATACATCGCAATTTCATCTCCCGTTATTTGTATTTTGCTTCTTACATGTCTTAATAAAAGCATTATTATGTTACAACTAGTGGGAGGTTAAATATCGACCATCAATTGGTATTAGATAGTTCTAGTTTACATAGGGTCTGCTCGGATAAGTTGAGGTTTGATGTTCAAAACTGAGTTTTGAGGTAAGTTGTAGACTTCAAACTACACGAGTTTCATATGCAAACCTCAAAACTTCACATGAATTTCACGTTCAAACTTTATGTTTATTTATTTGGTTTTGAGTTTTGAAATATTAAATGTTAGTACTCAGTGAAAATTCAAATTTCATAACACACGTTTGATATGCTGAAGGTTAAAGATTATGTTTTGGATTAACAATTCTCTTCTGCATCTAAATTCTAAAGAAAAAACTTCCATCGGTCTCATCGATGTCATATTAATTAAATAGACATATCTACTTGTTATTTTTACGAATAAGCAAATCAAGGTAATAGTAATATTCATACGAAAATAAATCAAGTAGAAATAAAGAAAACTAATTACGTGAATACAAACAACAAAGTAAGTCATCTATGTATCACTCCATCACTCCCTTCATCCCTCGTTAATGCGTCTAAAATCACTCAATTCCTCATTTTGGTGCTCCTACACAACAGAAGACTTTTCATCTTCATCTCAAGATGCGTCTTCCTTTTTCTTCCATTCTCTTCTATGGTCATTTCTCTATACTCCAATGAAAATCGTTAATGTGTCTTCCCAAGTGGAGCAGCCGGTAAACGTTCCTAAGGAGATGTTTTTTCCTTCTTTCAAAGAAGCCAAAACATTTTACGTGACCTATGCCGATTCTTGTGGTTTTGGTGTTAAGACAAGACAATCTCATTACGATCGTGGTGTTGCTATACAGGTCACGCTGACTTGCTCCAAGGAGGGCACGACACCAACAAACCAAAGGCAAAGGAAATTGAAGCCTAGGTTATCCAGTGGAGTCCAATGCACTGCTCGGATAAGGGTCTCCGAAAACCCAACAAGGGGTTACCACATTAACTTTGTGGATCTTAAACATAACCACGTCATGCTTGAACAAGAGCAAATGCGTTTTCTCAGACAAAAACAAATCGTCATTGAGGCCGCCAAAGCACGCATATCGTGCAATGATACTGCTGGGATATCAGCTGCTAAAACCATGCAATCTTTTGTGGTTGAGGCTGGAGGTCATGACAAATTGACTTTCAACGAAAGGGATTTAAGGTTTGTGTTCTTTCTGCCTAACATAATTGAAGTTCAACATTTTGCGTCTGGTCTTAGTGCTTTCTGTGTGCAGGAACGTTATAAACAAAGTCCGAAATTTGAAGATGGGACCTGGTGATGCACAAGCTCTTCTGAACTATTTCATTAGGATGCAGAAGATTGATTCCATGTTTTTCTATGTAATGGATATGGATGATGAAGGAAGACTACGGAACGTGTTTTAGGCTGACTGTCGTTCTAGAGTTGCATATTCATACTTTGGAGACGCAATATGTTTCGACAGAACCTACATTACAAACAAATACGACATGCCCTTTGCCCCATTTGTAGGAGTTAATCACCATTTCGAGTCAGTTTTGCTCGGTTGCGCTTTGCTGTCTTCTGATACCACTGAAAATTACATATGGTTGTTCCAAACATGGTTGTCGTGCATGAACTGTAAGGTGTGGCTATGTCCAGTTAAAGGTCTGTGACTGTTCAGTTTAAGGTGTGTATTTGTTTGGTTTAAGTGGTGGAATTGTTCGGTTTAAGTGGTGTGACTATTCGGTTTAAGATTTGGATCCGTTCGGTTTAAGTTGTGTGACTATTCGGTTTAAGGTGTGGATCTATTCGGATTAAGTTGTGTGTCTGTTCGGTTTAAGGTGTGGATCTATTCGGATTAAGTTGTGTGTCTGTTCGGTTTATGGTGTGCATTTGTTCGGTTTAAGTTGTGTGACTGTTCAGATTAAGGTGTGCATCTGTTCGGTTTAAGTTGTGTGACTGTTCGGTTTAAGGTGTGGATCTGTCCGGTTTAAGTTGTGTGACTGTTCGGTTTAAGGTGTGGATCTGTTCGGTTTAAGTTGTGTCTGTTCGGTTTAAGTTGTGTGTTTATTCGGTCTAAGGTGTGGTTCTGTTCAGTTTAAGTTATCTGTCTGTTCGGTTTAAGTTATGTGTTTGTTCGGTTTAAGTTGTGTGTTGTTCGGTTTAAGTTGTGTCTGTTCGGTTTATGGTGTGCATATGTTCGGTTTAAGTTGTGTGACTGTTCGGTTTAAGGTGTGCATCTGTTCGGTTTAAGTTGTGTCACTGTTTGGTTTAAGGTGTGGATCTGTTTGCTTTAAGTTGTGTGTCTATTCGGTTTAAGGTGTTTCTGTCCAGATTAGGTTGGTTGTCTGTCCAGATTAAGTTGTGTGACTGATCGGTTTAAGGTGTGCATCTGTTCGGTTTAAGTTGTGTGACTGTTTGGTTTAAGGTGTGGATCTGTTCAGTTTAAGTTGTGTGTCTGTTCGGTTTAAGTTGTGTGACTGTTCGGTTGAAGGTGTGCATCTGTTCGGTTTAAGTTGTGTGACTGTTCGGTTTAAGGTGTGAATCTGTTCGGTTTAAGTTGTGTGACTGTTCGGTTTACGGTGTGGATCTGTTCAGTTTAAGGTGTGTGACTCTTCAGTTTAAGGTGTGGATCTGTTCGGATTAAGTTGTGTGTCTGTTCGGTTTAAGGTGTGGATCTGTTCGGTTTAAGGTGTGTCTGTTCGGTTAAGGTGTGTGCATCTGTTCAGTTTAAGTTGTGTGACTGTTCGGTTTAAGGTGTGGATATGTTCGGTTTAAGTTGTGTGTCTGTTTGGTTTAAGGTGTGGATCTGTTGAAAATGAAAGGAAAAAGTTTGTAATTTGTACATTTAAAAAACACAACACTAAAAAATAACCAAAAAAGGAGTTTGTAATTTGAACATGTAAAAAAATAAACACTAAAAAAATTGGACTTCAGATCTGCACACACGAACGGTGGTCCCTAAGTAACATGACCGCCAATTCACCCCTGATACAGTGGATGTTCTTGGGGTCTTTCTCCTTCGTCGGGTAAGTTTTAGCATTAGGCACTTTATCCAGTATAAAACATAGGCTTCGCAATCGTTGCTCCCCGGTTGTTGTCGTTGGCTATTTTTCGTGAGGATTCTCAAGGGTCAGTCCACCTTTAGTAGGTCCCTCCAGTATTCAGCCACATCCGTTGTTGCGCATTCATGTACGCCTATGGTCTGCTCTGGATCTTCACCTCGCTCTAGCTCCCTAGAGATACTGTTGAACGCCAAGATCTCCTTGGACTGGTCGTGGACGACCACCAGAGTCCAATGACCTGCAGACCAGCATGATTGTGCGATTACGGTCTCTGTTAGAGACACACCCTTTATTTTAGGGAGAATAAAATCATCAATTGCTCTGCCTTGGCCACCCACAATTCGCCCTTACTCGAATGTTGATATGCATATAACTTTTTGTAGGATTTCTAGTTTAATTGCACATATATATTCTAAATTTTTGTACAATAAGGATCATTCATATATTTTCTACGATTTGTTTTTTCATGCATGCATCGGTTTGTTTTAATGATTGCTTAAAACACATTAAAACAAACATTGGGCTCCGAAATTCATACCTAGAAGTTCTCTAAAACTTCTTGAAGATCCGGAGACGTTGAGGATGCTTGTTGTTGCGCCGGATGCCTCCGAGTATTCACCAAACTCTAAACAAGATCGGAGAGAGAAGAGCTAGCCTCTCAATCTCCAATAGGGTTTAGAATCTAATTACTAATTCCTCTTTAGTTCCCTTGAGAAGAAAATCTCTGAAAACTAAAATTAAACTCAAGAATTAAGGTGAAATTTGTGGAGAATTATGGAGAGAGAAGTTTGTACAAAAGATAATGAATTAATTGATTAGGTAATGAGATAAACTTGTATTTATAAGTTCTCTCCAAATTACCTATTCATGTGCAACCACTTGCCCATGATTTCATGCAAACTTCCATCTAACCATCCATTATTTGTCAACAAATAATCTCAGCCACGAATTAAATCAGTTATGGACCAATTCCATGCATGATCTAATTAATTCTTAAATTAATTCTGCAGAAAATCGTCTGGACCGGTCGACCGTTTGGAGGTTCGGTCGACCGTTCGAACAAAGTTTCGGTCGACCGTTAGACACTCGGTCGACCGTTCTCAACAGTAAAACTATTTCATCGCAATGTTCGGTCGACCGATAGATTCGGTCGACCGTTCCGAACAGACGAAAATTCACTGTTATCGGTCGAGACGTGTCCGGTCAACCGTGCACCTACCGGTCGACCGTTTACTGTTGTTCGGTCGACCGTTGAGCACTGTTCTGCTGATTGGTCAGATTTCGGTTTTACCCCTACAAAATTTGATATTTCGGGATTAGTAGTAAATTCACAACTTATGTAACATATTATCCTATGTAATGATAAATCATTGCACCCCATAATATTTACATCACATATGAATTTAATTTAGATTCCAATTATGTCATTAATCACAACATAATTTTGATTTTGTTTGTTCACCCCATGTGTCATATTTTCTACATGAAACCCGACACATCCTATGAACTCAAAATCCTCATTTCTTGTTTCCCAGTTTTGTGGTGTGACCAATGGGAGGATCTAGACTAAGTTGACAGTGATATTAAGATATTAATATCACAAACTACAAGCGGTATCTAGCTACACATTATAGCTCCCAATTAGTTAGATGTCTTATTTCCACTCGAACCAAAACCCGATCCATTTAGTGATGACGTGCATCACTTGTGTCCGTCCCTTGCCTCATGATATTAAGAATACACACAAAGTAGTATTGTGTCATCTTTGTATTAGTATTTATTTCTTGATCTCTTTAAGCTAGTTATAAATATGTGACTTAACTCAAATCACATTGTGCACATTATAACTTTGCTTTATCAAGGGGCCCACTAATATCATCACTCAATTAAGAGAGGCAATGATAATCTTTTGACTAACTATCTTCTCCAACAAAAGTCATACTTAACCAACTAATGTCTTTGCACTACACTCATTGATAGCTTAAGACACTAGTCTAATTAAGCACTCCTTAAACGATCGGATATAAGTCTCATATCAAAGGACCAAGGACACAGTAAAATATTAATGACACAGAAACACATTTCTATAATATTTTACTTGTTAGGTCAATTCGGTATACAAAAGTAATATTTTCCTCTTTTGCGTACCCGTGTTGTCACTCACTTGTAGAGTTACAATGATCTATGACCAACACGACAATCTTAACTCGGTAATAAATGTCACATGTTTATTACCATGATTGTGAATATCTTTTGCTTTATGTAAACCAATATCTTTTAGAGCCCTACGGTTAAGGACCAAGAGCATCCTCCTTAACACTTCTAAAAGACGAATAACATAAACAATGAACAAAATGATTTCTCATTCAATTCATAATAATTGACATTTAAAAGTAAAACTTTTAGAACACATTCTCTTCACTTTTTGTGGTGGGCGTCTTTCTTCGAGAACCGAAAGCATAGCTTTGATAGTTTGGTCGGTCATATCCATCCCAGGCGTTATAAGTTCCTTCAGGTCGGTGCGTGTTAAACTACACATATCGCATCTCCAGATCACCTCTCTATTGTCCTTGTTGGCTGCGGTCATGTTCAATATCATGTTGACCTCATCAGCTGACAACGTTCCCAATGCAGTCATGTCAACATCAGACCTTGTCCCTCCTAAGTGGACAGCCAACCTAAAATTGTCCTCTTTTTTCCCTTTTTTTCTTTAGGCTAATGTGAGTCGTTCTGTCTTTTCTCTTTTGCTCTTCTTCCACCTTCTTCTTCTTGCCCCGTTCTTCATCTTCCTTCATCTGCTGCTCCACGATGGTCGTCGAGCGTTGTCTTTTCACACCCCAGTTTGGTTTCCTTGCCTTGCTCTCTTGTTCCTTCTCCTTTTCTTTATTGTTCTCTTCCTTCTTCCTCCCCTCCTCCCTCTTCTTCTCTTCCTCCTTCTCCACTCTCTTTCTCTCTTCTTCCTTCTCTTCTTCCTTCTTCCTCTCCTCCTCCCTCCTTCTCTCTTCCTCCTTCACTCTCTTTATCTCTTCTTCCTTCTCCTTTGAGTAGGGATTAAGCGTAATTGAATTAGATAATTAGGGGGCATCAATTTCAAGAGGTTGAACCTCAGGTAGACACCCATTCTAGGCTCCCCCAACATGAACTTCTCACAAATCCACACCTGTGTATGCAAGACTATTAAAAAGATATATTTAAAAAAGACAAACTCAATGTTTAAAAGGGATTGACAGTAACTTTAAAAGGGTGCCCCAAACTGATGGAATACGCTCGAAGGATAAGGACAAACCACTATGTTAAAAAGGACAAGCCCAATGTTTAAAAGAGAACGAGGGTAAGTATAAAAAGGCACCCCTAAATGGGTTTCTAGGAACACTCGAAGGTTAAAAATGATAAAACCATAGTTTAAAACGGGCAAAACCACAATATAAGGAGGATCAACGGAAAGTGTAAAAAGTACCCTCCAAACTGAGGATATACAATAGAAAGATAAAAATGACAAACCAATACATTAAGAAAGACAAACCCAATGTTTAAAAGGGATCGGCTGAAGTATAAATAGGCACCCCAAATGGGTTCCGTGGCACACTAGAGGTTAAAAAAGATAAAACCACATTTTAAAAGGACAAACTGTAAGCATAAAAAAGTACCCCCCAAATTAATGTATAAAAACGAAAAACCACATGTAGTATGGCAACACAACCATCTACGTTCTTCTTCTTGGGAGCGTAGTTGCCAGAGGATCTCTTGGAGTTTCACGCTTGCTTTCTCCCCCCCCCCCCCCCACACACACACACACACAAGAGCATAGTAAACGACTTTTCCCATGCGTACTTGTGAAGGCGTCTAAGGTCAGCCAAGTACACCATGTACCAAACTTTTCTGCGATGTGTGACATCACTGAACAAGAAATGATTGAAGATGCAACAAAGAAGGAGACGAACGTACTCCTCGTGGTCCCCTATTATTCTGACAGGTATAATCTAAGCCTGGAGCAGAAGGTTGAAAAGGGACCATTCTGTCACCTTACGACGTGGGTTGGGAGCATGTGGACTGACTGCTCACGCAGGACGTCTTCTTCGGTGAGGGGGCTACCCCAGACCCGATCCTAACCCCCCCCCCCTCCTTCGCGTCATAGTGGTCGACGAACAACTCAACAATGTCATTGTCCACCGGCATGTTATTCAGCATTATGAAGTGACCGAAGGGGGTCCCCCACAATATGTCTTGGTCGTCGTGCATGTTTTTAACTCCTTTTCTATCAGTGTACATTACCCTTTCGACGAGTGGAAGTAGTTGGTCGACTCCTGAGACAACAAACACATCAACTTCTGCAAGTTCGTACAACAAACAAAGGATGAAACCACAGTTGCATCAAAAAACCTGATACACCACGACTTGGTGTAAGGAAGCAACAAGTGAAGAATCCAATGGTAGAGGGAAAAAGGTGAAAGAAAAAGAGCCTTTGGCTTCTTGGAACGCCAGCATGAAACCGGAAATGTGCCCCGGGAAGAGTCTTCAACCGTCGTAGGGTTCTGAAATAGGAAACACGCCAGAAGTATGAGACTTTTGCAGTTTGACGTTCGAATACTTTCCTCGGATTCGAAACTGACACCGATTTGATGTCCTTTCAATATCTACTCTATGTGGCGGAAAAGGAATCGTCACACCCCCCACCAAAAGAAAATTAATTTATTTTTTGAAAAATGGCGCACTTTAAGGGAATCTGACTAGAAGAATACATACGACAAATATATCTGGGTAGATACGAAAGATACGTCAGATATCTGAGCTCAAATAAGCATCCATAATGACAATGATGATATCTACAATGAGTACAAAACACGATAAGAAATGGGATATATCTAGGCGTAATTTGTATGTTATCTATATCTATCTATGGTGAAGCATGTGTACCTGCCTACAATTGACTTTTAAGGTGACATCTCCTTCAAGAAGAAAGACAACGAGTGGAGGTGGGTTCTTGATCCTAGTATCCCTCCAATTATCCTAGATATAGATAACATACAAATTACGTGTGTGTGCGGAGAGAGAGATCCACTGTCTTTCAATTTGGTTGACACACGATTGCACTTAAAGATAAAATTAAATATAAATTTCAAATCAAAATCATAGATCTTGATCTACAATATATGCAGATTAAAGACGTCGAAAATCATAAAAATTAGAAAACAAATTAAATGAGTGACAGGATAATTCGAGTGAGTCCAAACACAAAAATGTAAGGGTAGTGGATCCCTCGTTTCTGTATAAAAATATTGATATCTAGTCAATATCTGCTTCACTTTCAGCTTTATCTGTAACACGTGACTATGCATGTGAGTTTGTCTAAGTTGGATAACATTTTGGGTGTCCGGATTAAAAAATTAGTTAATTACAGTTTGCCTCTCTTGAATCATACTTTGATATTACTTTAAACTCCTGATTTTAAAACGTGACAGTTATCCTTCCTGAAATTTAGTTTTGTAAGATTTTGCCCTCCTGAACTTTAAAAATCTATTACTTAAACACAGTGCATCTGACCCAAATTCTGACAATATCTAACGTCTAATTCAATCAGAACTTCCACATAAAACTAGGTTTAAAAGTGTATTAGAGATACAACACATAAAAAATCAAACAAACTACGAATGTGTGTTTAAATAATGAATTTTTAAAATACATATGGGCAAAGTGTTACAAAATAAATTTCAATGAGTAACTGTTAACTTTTAAAGTTCAGATGTACAAAATGATATCAAGACATAGTTTACGAAGGTAATTGTAATTAACCCTTAAAAATACGTGAATATTCAAGATCAATGTTTCAAGATCAATGTTTCTTTTCATTTTGATCTCTCCTACATTTTGTTGGATACTGAATATTTAATCCTAATTTAGCCTACAAATAAGATTTTTGTTTTCTTACAAAAAATCTTATGTTCGCTTCGTTTTGTCTAAGTTCCATGTTCTCTCTAGAAAAGCTCCCCTATTTGCTATGGCACAAAAATTAATGAATTCATGTTTAGCACAATACATATCTATGCAGGTCGCAAAGAAGTGAACTGAACTTCGGAAAACTAGATTTTCAGAGCCAGAGTTATAGACCTTTTCAACTTCTTCCAAACCAATAATACGTACAAGAGGCCTCCTCTTTGAAGTTGTTTTATTTAAGGTTAATTACAGTTTGACGCCCTGAACTATGCATTGGTATCACTTTGCTCCCCTGAAGTTTCAAAGTTAACAGTTACCTCCCTTGAATTTTAATTTTGTAACATTTTGTCCCCTTGAACTTCAAAAACTCATTATTTAACACACATTCGACGTTTGTTTTCCTTTTTTTGTATCTCTAATACACTCATAAACCTATATTTACGTGAAAGTTTGGATCAAAACGGAGGTCGGATATGGTTGGAATTTGGATCAGATTGACACTCAATCCGACCCAAATTCCAACCATATCCGACCTCTGTTTCAATCCAAACTTTCACGTAAATATAGGTTTAAGAGTGTATTAGGGATACAACAAAAAAAATTAGAGAAAAAAACGTCGAATGTGTGTTAAATAATGAGTTTTTGAAGTTCAATGGGACAAAGTGTTACAAAATTAAAGTTCAAGGGAGGTAACTGTTAACTTTGAAACTTCAGGAGGGCAAAGTGATACCAAGGCATAGTTCAGGAGGACAAACTGTAATTAACCCTTTTATTTATAATCAGCACGAGAAGCGAATCAGGCATGAACTTTCCAACTGCAGGGCGGAACTCATTCCATGTGAAAACATAACAATACCATACGATGATTTACTAAAGGTAGGCTTGAAGACCGTATATACCTCAAACAAATGAAGCACAGAAAAGCATATCTTTATTATCATATATGTATAAACCTGAACCCCCTAAGATCCCATACAGAAGAAAAGAAAATAAATAAGAGGTCTGACCCATGTAGATGTCACTGGACTGATCTTACAACCATAATAACGGCAGGATTGGCGTTATTCTACAAGTCCGACTAAAAACTATCCACACATATCAAGAAATTCTCATCATATCATGTCGTTAAATAATCTACAACTTATCCTATCATGGTTTTAGGTTTACTCCAAGGGTGTATAATCAGTGATCCACAAACCAGCTCGCAAGAAGTGACCGCAAAGAGGTCTGTTCTACAAAAGCTCCAATAGCTGCTGAACAACATCTGCATGCCAAAGCAAAAATGCATGTCAAAAAGCAAGTTATGGAGATTCAAAAGAATAGTTATTGCTTGAGATTTTGAAACATGAGATGTTACCTCGAAGAATGTTTGGAGCCGTCTCAAACTCTTGCCAAATATTGTGGTAGGAACTAAGGTCGTAATTAAGAAACCGCGCAGCAAGAAAAACAGCTCCAGCGGCGATTTGCTGGGGTTTGAACTGAAGCCAAAGTGAACTCCGAAGCCTGAAAGGAGATTAGGATGAGGTTGGTATTCCACTACAGTAGTAAACAGGCTTGAAAGCCTACAGCAATTGTTGCAAGAGCAGTTCACCTCCAGTATCCCAGTATGAGAAAAAAGGTAACATGATCGACAGGATTTTTCCATCAATGTCAAACATAGATTGCTTATTTTTGCGATCTTCACATCATTAGGTAAGTTTCAAAAAAATATAACATCAAAATGGCAAATATGTTTTAAAATAAAGACAGATGCATTTTCTTACCAAATATGAAAGCAGCCGTTTCAGGTGAAAAATAATCCAAATATCTTCAGCAGAAGTGTGTTGACATGGGAGCTAAACTATAGCAGTAAAGTGTCTTTGAATATAATACAAGTACTACATCCAATTACATGCTCCACAGGAATACGCCAACTCTTGATATCCCAATGCAGATCAATTAGGATAAAACATGCAAAGAGATCACAAATCCCATCTTTGGCTTACAAATGGTCGTTTCCTCCAACAAAACCTATGTTCTTCCACCAGGCAAGGGCACAATATATTCCCCAAGCCATATAAAAAATCACAGCAACCAGCAATATGGCAAACTGTAAAATGCTTTTATTTTCTTTATCACAAGTCAAATCCAGTACAGTTTCAAGGAAGCCACGTCAAGAAACATAAGGTCTTCGAAGGCCAAACCCAAGCATGGATAAAATGAAATAGAAACAAAAAGAACTAATCAATAGTGATTTCAGTAGTGACTCCCAATCAAATATGATGACATTTTCCTCAGTGGTCAAATCCAATAACAAAACTGTTAGGAGCTCCACGCTAACTCTATAAGCAAAAGGTATATTTTCACATGGTTGCAAGTAATAAAGATCATCAGACGTGAGATTTATTTTGCTTTGTTCCTGAGGAAATTCAAGCATGCAAAAGCACACAAAAATAGTATAGCTTCATTTGGTTGCCGTTAGTACAATACACTTCTGAAAACCGGACCAGACCGGCCGGTTCAACCGGTTGAACTGTGAACCGGAGACCTGTCCGGTCCGGTTCACCTCCGAAAACCGTTTTTGCCCTGAACCGGACTGAACCGGGTTGAACCGCCGGTTCAGGAAAAAAACCTTGTTTTTTTGTTTTTTTATATCGGTACCCGATTATGTATTCAGTTATTCAGATTACTACATATCAAAAAAAAAACCCAAATCTATACCCCAACCCTTAAAATGTTGATATCGTAGATGTTTTGAATATTTTTTTTGATTAATAAATAATTAAATATGACTATAATATATATTTATTTATTTATGACGTCATGCTGACGTCACCGGTTCAACCGGTTCGATTCCGGTCCAACCCCGGTCGAACCTTTGAACATTTGACGTTGCCGGTCCGACATTTGGTTCGGTTCTGAAAACCTTGGTACAATATCAAAAAGATTCTTACACCGGATGGGTTAATTGAACAAGTATCACTAACAAGGAGAAATATAACACTAAACCAAAACAAAAGCAAAAATTGTAAGTTAGAAAGTATAATGGAATCAAGAGAATAACATATTTCAGATTTGGTAATATGGCAAGTTGTTATTAGAGGAAGATAGTTGGCCTCTCTTAACTACTAAAATGTGGATGACTATGACACTACACTTCCGACTGACTGAGGGTCAGAGCAAAGGCTACTGCATGGTGAATCAAAATTTTAAAAAATAAAAATAATTAGTCGAGAAGAGTAACTTGAGCTGAGAGGTAAAAGACATGGCTCTATTTGTGAGAATTTCAATTTTCAAAAAAGGTTATCAGCATCCATAACAATAAGTAAGATGTGAATAGCATCTTTTAAGAAGAATAAACGGACGTGAAAGAATAATGGGAAGTAAGGATTGGGACTGCAAGACCAAAGGAGAGAGCAAATCAATCGGGCTGAAGACCATGCAAAAGAAACAGCCTCAATCTAGATGGAGAGGAAACCATAACAGATCCACTTGCACTTATGCATCATTTCAGTGCTGATTCTACTGAATCATAGTCAGTGGCATCAGTTGGTTAGGACTTAGGAGATAAAACCAATCGGGCTAGGGCCGCTAGGCAAAAGGCAGAAGGATCAGTTCGAATATGGAAGAAAGGTATAACCTACCCTTTTGTAGCAAGGTATCATAGAGAAAAACTTAATGACGATCTTGGTCTAGGTTTTCAAAGGATTAGGAAAATTGAATTTAGATTAAGATTGTGAAAGGCCGATAGATAATTGTTCAGACATACCGAAAAGGGAGAGGTGAGGTATAGAGATGAAGGGAGAAGAAAGTATCGCGAAATGAAATTAATAATAACTATTGCTTTTACATGAAGCAAAACTAGAAACAAAATAATTGTTTCAGCAGGCAGGTTTTGAAACTTTCGTAGTTATATATAAAGAACAGCATCAACTGCAAGTAAAAGATCTCTGAATGGACAGCTATCAATCCTCCACGAAAGAATACCACACATGAGCATGAGCAAATTATCGATAAGACCCTGCAATTTGTTCCATGCTAACATAATCAATACACAACATGTCAACAAATAAACAGAAATTAGTAGAAGGTGATACAGCTCATTTGATACAAGAGCAGAAAAACATTGATGTATTACGATTATGTGTATTGCAGTAGACAGGATAACATTCTGATCCTGTTCCAGCATCCAGAGAAAACTATAAGAGATCTAAGTACCAATCATTCATCAACAGATCCATACTAGCTTATGTATGACCACTTATGGTGAAATATATGACTTACCCTTCATTTATTAAGTTCCATGACAGATTCACCAGAACAGTCTGTGAAAGACCTAATTTGTTGAGGATGGAGGTAAGCGGGGTATATGGATGTTGAACATTGAGTTCAAAATTCAGTGTTGTCAAGATCAAGTGCTCAGCTTCAATGATGTGTTCCCGATATTTGTCAAACCAATCCTGTGAAACAAAAAAAAAGCATAAGCAAAAATAACACAGAGAAAAAAAACTTAGATGACTTCAGGCATGTTCTAACTTAGAACTGATCCACATTTTCTCCGCAGCATAACAATTACTGAATTAAGAGGAAAATATAAAAAAATATTGGCATTAGAGAACGGAAACCTATCTCAGCAAAAAAATACACTTGAAAGTGGTAAGTAAAACAGAAGCAAATACACTGCTTAAATATTCATGAGTTGGACAATGCAAGTAACAGATTTAAGTTGCACACTTACAACGTAGGCATAGAAACCTAGTGCTAACCTATCAAATCCGTACAAATTATGGATGAAGAAAAGGCCACAAAACAAAAACCCAGCTTACTATTTGTATCTTTCAAATTACAGATACTATACAAGTACAAGTATCAATACAAGTTAAACTATGAATATGTAAGCAAGCTAAATGAGGTAGCATAACAACTGAAAACATATTGTTTTGGGAATTTTACAATGATTAAAAATTGACCATACCTTGAAACAACCTAAACCTAAAAACATACTCTAATACTCTATGCAACTGGTCAGCAACATCTTCTCTTCTATTTATCTTTGGAAACATCCAATTTGTCCTTACACGAGAAAGTCTTCCTTGGTGACTCAATGATGAAACATCATGCCCAAACTCTAGGCAAAATCGAAAAACAAAATGTATTTTGACAATATACAGCAATACATGTAGGTGTTCCTTCAAATACGAAAACAACGCTGAGATCTACTTACAACTGGCAGCATATAAGGATATGGTGCTGAATTTTGCATGTAACAGATTTCACTGGACGCATTGACCACATTATTCAGAGGGCACGGAGTATCTTCAGATTTGGAAGCCAAGAAAAGGGTGGCCGTTGCAATTAACTGCAAATAAGGATCAGTGGGAGTTAGGAATTAACAGAGAAAAGTGGAACACAAACATTCAATCGAATTATTTCTAATATCAACCATATGATAATAAAAACTCACAAATCTGTCATGGCAAGCATGAGATCTACGAAAAAAGAAGCGATGACAGAGAACCATTGCAGTCCCAATTGTGGTCTGAGGCCTACAAAACACATAGCCAAACAACTCATCAATTACAACCCAAACCAAAACCGTTACCGACAACACAACAAAATCTCCAAACTCACAGCTCAAGCCGCATTCCGAGATTCTGCAAGAAAGCACAATACGAGTATCTCAATCTCGTTTCCCTATAAACATCGATCCCGTCCTTCCTTGACGGAGAACACCTCTCTATCTCATCCCTCGACACGAAAACCGGGTCTTCGTCCTCCGCCAACTTCACCGACTTAGACCTCCCACGACTAACCTCACTTTCCATATTCCAATTGCCATAACTCAAAGGCCAAATCTGCAGTCCAACATAAGAAGACGACGAACACGAAGACGACTTCCTCCTCTTCAAAGGAGGCGCCGTCTCGTCCCCACCGGCCTCAATAGCACAACTACCGTAACAACCGTTCCCTGACGGCCACCGCCGACGCCTTCCGGCGCTCAAACTCTCACCGCAAGACGGGTATCCACGAGGAAACGACATCGAAACGGCGCGAAACCACCAAATATCGAATCTTCCCCCAACGAACAGCAGCGAAATCGACGAAAAGACGAAAAAAAACGGTGGATTCGGTACGAAACCACCAAAGATCTAATCTTTCCTGGGAACGGCGAATTGGGTACGAAATCGAAGGGATTAATGGTTGGATTGGGGAATTAAAAGGGGATGGAACCCTAACCCTAACCCTAGGATTGGAGGAGAGAAGGTGGAAAAGGAGAGGAAATCCGAAACGTGTAGATTATAAAGAAACGCGGAAAGAAGATTTTATATTTATAGAGAGAGGAGAGGAAATCGGTGGGAAGTTGGAAGGAATTGTTTTTTGGAAGAACTGGATTTTGTTTGGAATTTTATACAAGTGTCAATATTGGGAGCTGGATTTTGTTGGATTAAAATGTGTTGATTCGACATAAACTCAAAGGTTACATTTGGATCTTCCGAAACCAACAAAAAAAATTTGAATAAACGAGACGGTATATGGTACGATTTTCTAAACAGTTTTTGGTCGACGAAAAAAGTGAATTTTGGATTCCAAAAATGAATTTCAATTTCGAGCGGTCTAATCAGACGAAAAGGATAAAAAATATCTCTTCCCTCCGACCATTATTAATATTAAAAAATCAAAATAATATTATTTTAAAAAAAATTGTCAAAATAGACATCGTTTAAAAGTATTTTTCACACTAAACCCGTTGTCACCACGTGGTGACACGTGGTGGCGACGGATTTTGTTTTTTAGTGTCTAGAGAACTCGACACTGGTGATGCCGAGTTCCCTCAAGCAGAACTCGGCATCACAAGTGTCGAGGTCAGTTTGATTTTTATTGCCCAACACTTGACATATTTCGCTCGACGTGAGTTGCCAGGAGAACAATGTTTCAAATAGAACTCGACATCCCAAGTGTCTAGTTCTATGTGAACTGCTCTCTTGGCAACTCAGATCATGCATGAGATGGAGGGCGAGCAGAACAATTAATGTGAACTCGGCATCACACATGTCGAGTTCTGTTAATGTGAACTCGGCACTTGTGATGTCAAGTTCTGTTGAAGAGTGCTTCATTTAATTTAGGAACTCGCCAACTTCATTTCCTATTTAAATACATTTTGACAACAAAAACAATCATTCCGATTACAAAAAATTCAACAACAAACACAATAATTTCCAAGTAGCAAAATACAATCAATATCACTATTTCAACACACCAAAAAATCCAAGTTTAACACAATAAGGAGTTTAACATTTTAACGTAAAACCAAAAGTAGTGTAATAACAACCAAATAAGTTTAACACAACTAAAAATATATCCTAAGTGATCTCTCAATCTCTTCTTCCTTTTAGGCAAGCACATTCTCTCCTCATGCCTCGTCCCTCTCCTCGTGCTGCATTCTCTATATCCTGAGTCAGACCGCCAGCGTCTTCTTGAGTGTGTGGATCTTCTTCTTCAACGACGCGATCCTGACTCAAATGTAATGTCGGTTCTTCAGCACCAAAACACATCAGCCAAGCCTTCATTTTTTCCTTCAATTTTGCAACCATCGAAGAGTCTGTCTTGTGATCTCTAATTGCCTCTTGAATTTGATGGAGTTCTTCGTGGAACTCATAAACTCTGTGTACCTACAGATAATTAAACGGTTCATCAAACACTAAACATAAATTTAAAACGTGGTAATTTTTAAAATAAATATTTAGATATTATCATCTCACGCTCTCTACCTCCTCAAGGTCTGTATAATCTATGAGTCGGAGCTAACGTGTGATGAACAATCCAACGTACGGTGATGCTCCAGTACCATTCTACATACAGATGTGTGCTCTCTTCAGGAGTGACACCTAGAAGTGGTCACTCAAACTGTAGATGATATCTTCTGTGCGACCAATGCTGAATGAATTGGTGATTTTCCACCAACCAATTAACATTCAACCTCCCCTGAGCTGATTTCACTACATGTCTTTCCATCGGCTCTGGAATGTGCTACAGCAAACCAAACTGTCTCACCTCACCAAAATTTATAAGCTAAGTACGGCTCGTCCAGATCTCTGAACTTTCCGTACATAGTGGTGGTAACTAACTAAGATCCAAATGTGCATAAGGGTCCCAATTACTTGATCGAATTCCTGCACGTCCCGATAAAAATCAAGTGTCGTCGTATTCGCACTACCCTTGAATGATTTTGGTCGTCTCCAACAGGAACCTAATGGTGTCATGTGGTCATCCGGGTATAGTAATGGTCTGCTCTTCAAAGGTCTCCCAATGTGTAGATTTTCTCAGCATCACAACTGCAAGAACGTAAGAAAACCACACAGATGTTTTGTCGGAATCAGTGAAGCTTCGTCTAACATGTGATATAAGTGGGTCAGAGCCGCACTACCTCAACTGTACTCCGATACGACGGCCAAATCTCCGAGCAAAGATAGGTACTTCAAGCGAACCATCGTACCACCCTTATCTGCCAAAATACTGCATCCCAGCTGGAATAAAATAAAGGCTCTGGTGTGTCGTGTAACCGTCTCCTCGTCAGCATCAAAAGGCAACTGCTGAAACTGAGTTTGCAACCAACCCAGAGTTACAAAACCCTTACGACCAAAGTCATCGGGGACCTGACCCAATAAATTCATGCAGACCTCTGACCAAACGTACTCCTGAGACTCACACACCGGCAAACCATCTACGCGCAAGCCAGTAATCAAAGAGATTTCACGCAAGGTGCAAGTGATCTCACCATGTCGCAGGTGAAATGAATGAGTCTTCGGTCTCCAACGCTCAACCATCGCCCCCAGCAAGGTATGGTCCAACTGTATTCGGCTCAACCGAGTGACTGTGTCAAAACTCGCCATATCTAGCAGAAATAACATCCTCTCATCAGTGAGCTGTCATTCGTTGAGCTTTGATCCATGCTCAACGCATTTTACGCCATCAACATCCTTCTGCAAAATTTAAGATAAATGTTAAAATATCAATACATACATGTAAATATTTCACTTAAAGTAGTAAAATGCATACAAAATCTTTGAACAAGTCGGATGTGTGGTTGGCCTGCAAAACCAACACTAATCTGTCTACCAGACCATGTGAATCGTAGCTACCTCTAACCGAACCAGTACTGGAACCACCAAACTCCATCTGTACATAACACGTTAAATATTAGAAAACATTGAAGTGTTGCAAATTATATCTTAAGAATGAACGTAATATTAAATCGGAGTCATAAAAATCAAACATCTAGTGTTTTACCAATAGGGAATGACATTCACTGAAGTCTTACATCACAATCAAATCTTAAAAAATATTCAACTCTTACACCACATCAATTCAACTCTTACACCACCAAGTCTTACATCACATCAATTCAACTCTTACATTGATCTGAAATCCTACATAATAATAACATAAACATTTTTTAAACAATTTTATTCTATAGGTTCCTTGCATCGTTTTCTATTATGCCCCAAACCGTCGTATCTCCCACACCGTACCCTTCTTCCTGAGTGATTGTCCATCTCATTTCGGATTCGCGTTGATTTTGGCCGACCAGGAGGTCTTTTGGTTTGCAGATGCTTCATTATGATGTTGTCACGTATGGCCGATTGTTGAACGTTTTAATTAAACCGCAAGTGCACGGCGTCGGTGAAGACGTGACAAATACGGGTCATCCACAGGGAGGTGAGCATCCTCTTGTTTATCAAAAATCAAGTGGCGAAAAATGAAGAAGAGAGTTTGATTATCCTACTCTACGCTACACTACACTACGAAATACGAAATGCGAAAGAAAGCAACAAACGATTAACTAAAACTTAACTAAGAACGAAAGAAGAGTGCTTGAATTCAGAAGTGGAAAACCCCCTAAGGGGTGGAGTGAGTGCACGTATGCAAAGAGGTGGGTGTTGAACACATTCTTTAAGCCCAAATGAAGGTGGTGTTATCATGCATAGGAGGTGTCTAAGTGTTATGGCAAAACCTATCAATCCATTCACCAACCTAGTTGATTAACATTTACATATACAAGTTGTTTATTTCAGAACTTAAACAAGTGTGAGAAGTGTCTAATCATTTTGGAAACACTCATCAAGTTATAAATTCTATCCTAAACAAGCAAGCATACATTCATGTTTTATCAACACGTTGTAAATAAAGCATTCATTCCATTCTTATTTGCATGTATGAACATCTACTCCACCCCCCAAAGGGGATGGAACTACTCACTACACATTAGACTAATTATTAAACTAAACAAAGAAAGCATATTAACTAAGCTACTAAAACTAATGAAATGAAATTAAGCAAAATAAAACAAACAACATGAAATAAACAACATAATGAAGAAACTTTTATTAAGATGACTCACAATTCAAGTAGCATCCTCCCACTTTTGTGTATGCTTCAAGGCCTCACTTCAGTAGGAAGAATAGCCACTCAAAATATAAAGTGATTACATTAGAATGTGAAGAGTTCTATTTATAGCCATAGAAAAAGGCAATCCGGGACAATCCCCCGATGTGGGACTAAACAAATACCAAAAATAGCCTAAACAAACACTAATACATATGATCCAGAAATCTCAGCGGATCTGGGAAGATCTGGACCACCAATTGTCGGTTCCAGACAGACAATTGGCAGTCTACAGGATCCGGATCTCGCTCATTTTTGTTTTGGGCTTTTCTTGGTATATTTGCTGGTCTTGGATGCATTTACTTGGCTTGTTGGAGCTCCGACCCGAATCGAATTGCTAAAATACTCCCCATGATGGTGAGGAGTTTTTTGTTTTGCTCTTAGGTCCTTCGGTCTTACGTTTAGGTCCTTCTCTCTTGCATCTCAGTCCCCAGATTTCACAATTCAGTCCTTTTTCCCAGCTTTTGGATCATTTTATGTTTCATCTCTTCAAACCTATTTATTTCTGAAATTCAAACATAAAACTCGTAACATAGCATTATTTAGGTGAAAGATAATGGATATAAGATACAAATATAAGCATGAAATGATGTCAATCAACTATACCTCACATCAGGAATTGGGATAAATATCGATTTGTACGCCTTTCTGTACATTTGAACCTCATAATACGGGGAGACCAGATGTGAAGTGTCAACATTTGCATGTCTGCCGCTGCAAACTACTAGTACAGGTGAACAGGGGACGTGCATTGCAATTATGTATCCACAAGTGCAAGTAATAACTCATTCTTCAAATATTACAAGGTATTTTTTCTGGTCATTGACTTCAACCTGGTACATCAACTGGTGGTACTGAGTTATTGTATGAGTTCTGGCCAGATTGTTGTTGCCGTTACCACGGTGTGGACTGTCGGTATATATGTATCATTCCATGACTCAACGACATTTCTTCATTTAACAAAGAATTTGTTCAAACAGAGAAATGTTATCAAAATCATGGTCGTAATTGGCATATCGCGTGCCCCTCGTAAGACATTGTTGAAGTTTTCTGACATGTTTGTTGTAATACATCCGAAACGTCGACCCCCGTCGTGACAAGTCCATCTTTCCAAAGGACTTTGATGTTGAATCCACTCGTATACCGGTTTATGTTCCTCTGCAATAGCCTTCATTATCTCTTCAAATTTCATAAAGGAATGAATTTTACCTGCTTCGTAAAACTTGACATGTCCAATTCTTTCCTTGCAATTTCGATGTTTAGCAAAAGATTTGTTTTCATATTTCGAAGACAGAATCAATGTACATGCCCCTCTGAAGGTGGAAATGTGGTTCACACACAAAAATTTATTTCCGAAAATCTACCGGTGATAATACACAAATCGGGTCGCCTAGTCACTCTACTTGTCAACAATTGAAGGAACCATGTCCACGACTCTGCCTTCTCGCTCTCTACAACAACAAATGCCAAAGGAAAATTTCTATTTGCATCCGTGCCCACAACAATTAGATAGAGGTGAGTTCCATCCACATTAACAACGGATCTGCAATATTAAAACTCACTAATTGATGGACTGAATGCCCAAAACACACGCTTAAATATCTCCTCGTCTGGATTTACTTGTATGGTCTCTATTTCGACAACAGATCATTCATTGTTGTGACAGAGAACTGTGAGGAACCTTCGCAGATCCCTAAAACTGTCTTCTTCGGCACCATAAATTCGGTTCAACGCTTTAGCGTAACCGATTTCAAGTGAGTATTTGGTCTTCACCCTTTCCATTATCTCAGCAGGAGTAATTGTGAACTTAGTTCTAAAAGATGACATTATCAAGTCGCAAACAAAAATTAGCACTGCATTGTTTGTTGTCGTTTAGCAACATCGGATTGGAACAAGTGTGCTCGACGTTGTACGTTTTCACTTGAAAATATCTGCAGCCTTTTGGGACAGATGCATGTAGACGCCATTTGCAGTTATCCTCATCACGACGAAGACAATGAATATTATACCGTTTCATTGAAGAAACCACAACTGAATACTTAACAAACTTTTTTATGTGCCACAACTGCAGAGCGTGAACCAAATCGTCTTTCGTTGGGAAAATTCATTTATCCCAAAAAATCCATCTTCCGTACGCCAATCACCCCGTTCGAAATTGTTCGCAGCATCGAAGAATGAGTATTCAATTACAGAATTCTCTATCCAGTTGTCGTCCTCGAAGATATCAGGAAGTTCATTAAGAGTTGGAATCATATCATTGTTAGTAACTGCATCATCAACAATGTCGTCATCTTCACGGTTTATGGATTGACCCATCGCATATATGACATCTTGCGTCTCCGGAACGACTTCATTAGCAGAATCACCTTCAAGTTCATCTTCTACAGCGAATGGTGTATTGTAATCCTCTAATTCCTCAGTGTCATCATCTTCAACGCTATGTATCTCTTGCATGCATTCTGGTCGACTAAAATGAATTGGGTCAACAATTGACAAACCAAGCCCAAGGGAGGGATATGATGTAGATGGTCCAGCCCTACCAGCAAACTCATCATGACTGTAATGCATGAGTTCAAATTGTGACAGACCAGGATAAGGATTTGCACTGCTAGACAGAATGTCACATGCATTTTCTGGTCATTCATTGTCTGTTTGATGGTACTTCTGCGATTGGAAATATGGAATTTGGTGGTATGTCGGAACGTCGGTTGTAGGATTTATACTTATATTCAAATCTATTCCACAGTCCCAACCGATCGACCTTACTGTATCATACTCCGGAGAATGAGTGTTGGTTGTCAGCGTAGGGTCGGGCACTTTAGGTTCAGCTTCCACAAACACTTCAACCACATACATCTTTTTAAACAAACACATTATTCCATAAACCGACCTATCATTGGTTATGGAGCGTATGTCCAATCATTGTTTAATGGCAATTTCGTCGTCAACTTTACATCAAACATACTATGTGGATAACAACATTCGGATCTTATGACATCCATTAAATTCCCATATTTTATGTTCAACGGAACAACTACCAATTTGCGGTCAGATCATGTACACTCTGTCACATCTCTGTTACATTCTAATTTCCCATTATACATGACCAACAAAGATCCTTCATCATCTTTATCCATTCCTAACATATATTAATTAAATTTGAAAATGTGTTCAAGTGAGATGATTGTTCTTCTATTACTAATTACTAAAAAAAATAAAAGTACTAAAAAGTTTTAAAAATTACCTCAATCGAGTGTAGTAGCAAACGACTGTAAACTTCAAGCAATGAGTGTAGTAGCAAAATCAACTACAATAAACAACGTTACGATTAATGTTAGATATTTTTTTAAATTTTGACAGAACCCCATTATATTTTCAAATTCGTTAAATATAAACTTGCACTGTAAAAGAAACTAACGATACTACAATTAACATTCTCAACTTTCAAACATCTAAATAATGACATATTTCACAAATTCAAACGGCATACATTCAAACAACATACAAATCACGACATATTTAAAACACATATTTCTCAACTTCAACACATTTTTTCCATTAAAACTCACATACATTCATTATATTACAAAATTCAAACTTTAATTCCAACATACAATCAAAGACATACATTCAAACCCAAATAAATCATTTTTAAGTTTACATTCATTAAAACTAACATACATTCAAACCAAAATAACAACAAATAAATCTAATTTCAATAACAATATTCAAACTTAAATTCAACTTTTTTTAAGATTACTACCGTAGACATACAATCAACAAAAATGAAATGAATAATCAACTAAGAAACAAGAAATAAATAGTTTGGCCTAAAAACCCAAAATCGAAATCTAACCAAAACAAGTTCGTAAACCAACAAAAACACTACAATCATACCTAAAATAACAATGTATATCATCCTAATACATAAAAAATGCAAGAAAACGGTGGAAAACGAAAAAAATCGAAACCCTAATCTTAAAATCGCGAGAACTCGACAGAGGGGGAGAGGGGGGCATCGGGCTGCTTTTATAGCCCGACGGAACTTGGCGTTTGTAAGGCCGAGTTCACTTTTTTTAAGTGAACTCGGCGTTACAAACGCCGAGTTCTCCTTTTAGAACTCGGTATTCTAGATGTCGAGTTATATTTAAGAAATTGTTCTTCTGGCGCGTCAACCGTCTCATGCACGATATGAGTGTCAGGATAACAGTTCAAATAGAACTCGACATCATTAGTGTCAAGTTCTCTTGGCAACTCACGTCGAGCGAAATATGTCAAGTGTTGGGCAATAAAAACCAAACTGAACTCGACACTTGTGATGTCGACTTCTGTTTGAGGGAACTCGACATCACCAGTGCCGAGTTCTCTAGACACTAAAAAACAAAACCCGTCGCCGCCACGTGTCACCACGTGGTGGCAGCGGGTCTAGTGTGAAAAATAATTTTAAATGAGGTATATTTTGGCAAAATAAAATAAAATAATATTATTTTGAAAAAAAATCCTATATAAAAACATGTCTGATTCCACTTCCTTCCCCATATCCCCACCTCGTATGACCTCAGGGGTGTAAGAGGCGCGGGACGAGATGAGTTTTTGCCCCATCGCTACCCGTCCCGCCTAAGTTAAGCAGGTAGGCGGGGTGGGGTCCAAAAAAAAATCTGCTACCCGCCCCATGTAAGGGTGTAGTAGACTATACGGGGCGGGTTTTTCTTTGATTAAAGTTAAATACAAAAATCAATTCATTTTCTTTAATATTATCCATTTTAATCAAAGCTAAGTACAAAAAATCAAGAAAAAATCAATCAATGTATGTTTCAAAAGCTATATAAAAAAATCAAAACTAAATACAAACAAAATCAAAACAAAATACCAAAAAATCAAACAAAATATAAGGTTTATGCAGGTTGCAGGTTATGCGGGACGGGATGCGAGAAAACAACAACCTGCCCCGCTTATTATGCGGGTGGTGGGTTGGCGGGTAACATTTTTTTGCCCGCAACCCGCGTTAGGCGGGGCGGATTGCGGGTAAAATCATACCCATTTACAGGCCTATACGACCTCCTGCGCTTGTTTCCCGACGATAACGGTTCAATGGGGGTGGATTTGTGTTTTGGAAAAGTGAAGAGGAAAGCTCATCCAACCAATAGTAAATTGAAGAGGTCGTCTAATGAAAAAACGAAGGTAAGTTGGGGGTATTCTTGTCAGAAATGTGACGGCAAAATGTGTAATTAATCAAGAAAACCATGTCTGAACATTAGACTTTTTGCGGTAGAGTCCACGAAAAAATGGAAAAACTAATTCTCTCCAGTTTTTGAAAAGCAATGTGAAATGCTAAAATTCATCTCCGTTTTTCAAAAAAAACAAGTCAAGTCCAAGAGATGTTTAGGTGGCCATAAACCCAAAAGTTGGTTTTGGAAGGGGGAAAAAACGCACCCAATTTTTGGGACATCCAAACGCACAAAGACGATTAGAAACTCTAACACAATTTCGAGTTTCAATTCATTAAAAAATTAAGATTAAGAATATTAGTGGAAAATGAATAAGTGGAAACTAATAAATTATCAAAGGAGTGGAGGCAGGGTTATAATTGAAAGATTTAGAGCAAGGGTATGTTTGTAATTTATCTGAGAAAAAAAAAGTTTCTAAACAATTGATCATACCTAAAAGCATGTGTTAGATGAGTGCATTTGAATTTGTGATTTAAAGTTGAGAACTCGCAAATCCGAGAGTTTATTATCCAACCTTAACATTATGCTTCAAAATCACGAGAATTTGTATGTCTCCTCAACTTGAGAAAAGAAGAATAAGACA
Source organism: Triglochin maritima (assembly GCA_963682175.1). Classification (NCBI taxonomy): domain Eukaryota; kingdom Viridiplantae; phylum Streptophyta; class Magnoliopsida; order Alismatales; family Juncaginaceae; genus Triglochin; species Triglochin maritima. The sequence continues at coordinate 32,721,800 of OY821785.1, forward strand.
CTTCGCTACTCACTAGACATAATATGTTATGACCCTAACCTTGATTAGGGTTTAATGGGTGTTTAGGTAGAGTGATGTTGGCCTTGCATGGGGAGTTGAAGAGGGAATAGTGGAGGTGAGGGTGGAGTGACGTGAAGGAGGTGGGCTAAAGGTGAGGGTGAACAGTGGGTGCATGGTGTGGAGTGTTGGTGACGTGTTGGAGGAGGTGGTGAAGAGGTGAAGCAAATGTTCCTCTCCTTTTCTTGTTTCTTCTTCCTTCTTCTTCAACTCCTTTCTCTCTTCAAGCCTCCATCTTTTCCCTCCTTTGGATCTTCAGCTTCAGTGGTGAGGGTTGTGGAGCAAGGAGGACGTGCAAGCGAGCGTGTTGGGCTAGGTGCGGCGTGAGGAGGAAGACGCGCGTGAGGTCGCGGTCTCGAGGTGTCGTCGTGTGAGCTCTGGTGTCTTCGTCGTTCTTCAAGAGAAGGTACGCCAAGTTCTTGCATTAGAGGCCTTTAGTGATCACCCACGTTGGGGAGTGATCACCCACGTTGGGGTGATGTTGTGGTCGGTCGCGGGAGGTCGGAGACCTCGCCGGCGACGAGGAACAACGTCAAAACCTCGGCTGGCGCGAGGTTGAAGACGACTGACGGTCGACCGGGTCCCTCGGACGGTCGACCAAACGTAGTGTTTTTCGACTGTCTGTGGTGTTTCGGTCGACCGTGTCCATGTGTTCGGTCGACCGGAACTTTAGTGTATCAGACCTTCATTTGCTGTGTGTGGTCAACCGTTTTATGACTTAGAAATATTAGGATGCCCTGATAGGTTTCGGTCGACCGAGACCCCTTAGTCGGTCGACCGATAGATTTGATTTTGATGTTGACCAGACTCCGGATTTTGACCTCGTTCGGTCGACCGGTTTTAGACCTTCGGTAGACCGTTGGGACTTATGTTTTGCGCAAATAGTTCGACCGGTTGTCACTTTCGGTAGATCGATTCCCTCGAGGAAAACGGTCGATCGAGTTGTCACTTTCGGTCGACCGTTTTGCACAGGACAGAATTCTTGGTTTCACTTAGGATGCCAACTCTGTCCACGGAAACCCGTGTCCTCGCCTTGTGCTTGAGCCGGGAGGTGACGGTGGGCGCGTTACGCGTACCTGCCCAGGGACCGCCGTGTGGAAGAGTGTGGGTGCCTGGAACGCGTCACCTCCATGTATGGATCGTGACTAATATGATGGATTGATTTGACTCGCGTTAGAGTAGCAGCCTGAGGGATTGCGGATCCCATTGCTTCAGCGGGCACGCAATTGTCGTTGGTGTTGACTTTTTGGCCTTAATTTATGTTTTGATGATTTAATCAACCTAATCTTAATTATGGTCATGTAGAGTAGCACACATGTTGCATTGCATATATATTGCCTTGTGCTAACCTCTACAGGTGATCAAGACTCAAGGAAGAAAGGAAATCAAGTCAAGACATGTAATCAAGCTCATTTGAAGACATGTATTTTGTATTTCTTTGAGTCTTTAGGAACCTTGTGTAATTGAGCATACTTGAGCTAAAAACTACTCAACCACACACTAGGTTCCCTATAGAAGTCACACACAAAATTTCACGTAATTTGGACTTCAATAGACCATCCAAACTAGAACCGGAAAACACCTAAACAAAACTGTCCAAAACGGTCGACCGTTTTAACCTTTCCGTTCGACCGTTTACACATTTTTTCAGGCCATTTGTTTTGTCGTATTATTCCCAACGGTCGTATTCGTATAATTCCCAAATACCCCAAAATTACCAAACATCCGGTCGACCGAAACTTTCCTAACGGTCGACCGAACCAACACAATTTGGTCTCCCAGAAGTGCCTGGACTAATTCGGTCGACCGATCCCCTGAGCCCGTTCGACCGTTAACTTAAGTGAACTTAAGTCAAAGCTGGATTTTGACCAAACGGTCGAACGGAATACCAAATTCGGTCGACCGTTTTTAGGCAGAATTGGGTTCTGCAAGTTTCTGTTTTGTGTATCATACACCAACTCTTACCCAATCAATCCCAACGGCTATAACTCTTTTGGAGCTTATAAATAGAGATGTAAAACACATTTTAACATATCTCTCCAACACCTATTTGTCCCCAACATTAGAGAGAAAGCTAAACACACTCAAAAGCTCAAACCTTCCACACTTAGTGATCAATTCCATATTCTACTCAAGTGTGCTCAAGTTTAGAGAGTGTTGTTCCACTCAACCATTGTGAAAGAAGCAAGGGTCTTGGTGAAAGCCCAAGACACGAGTATAGACTTCGGTGAGAGCCCGAAGTGATCCTCTCGGATTGTGAGAGGAGGAGCCAAGCTCGGCGAGGGTTGTTCGCGAGCTTGAAGACTTGTAAAGGTGTTCTCTCCCAGCCCGGAACGGGGAGTGGTTAGTGAAGTCGTGAGCGGAGCTCGGTGATCCGAGCGGAGCTTACAAGATAGGACTAGGACCCGGGTGGGGTGCCGAACCTCTATAAAATCCCCCGTGTGATTGTGGTTTGCATTTTCTATTCCCTACTTGCTTGTATTTGTTTTAAATTCCGCTGCATCATCTTTTAACTTGCAAGTAGAGTTTGTTTAGGATTAAATTTGTTAATTAGCCTTAATTGTGGACCCATAACCCACACGATCCTACATTTGGTATCAGAGCCTTGTTAGCTAAATTCTATACTTAATCGTATTTTTAGCATGGCTAGCACATCTAATCATGTAGAGGGATTATGCACCACTAGACCTCTTTTGCTTAATGGGTCAAATTATGATTATTGGAAGAATAGGATGAAGATTTTCCTAATTTCTAATGACCTTAAGTATTGGATGTTTCTCCAAAATCCATACACACCACCAAATGAAGATGAATTAGATTCACTCACTAGGCCCAAAATGAAAGAAATTGAGATGAACTCAAAAATCATGAACATTCTATATTGTGGGCTAAATGAGGGTGAATATAATAGGATTAGAGGGTGTGTTAGTGCACATGAGATATGGCATAGACTACAAATGCATCATGAGGGGGATAGTAAAACTAAGGAAACCCGCATTAGTCTCCTCATGCATAAATATGAGATTTTTTCTATGCAAGTCGGTGAAAACATAAGCGAAATGAACACTCGCTTCACCGATATCACTAACTCTCTTTTGGTTCTTGGAAGAAAAATCAATGAAGGAGAGATGACAAGGAAGTTCCTCCGGTCACTTAGCATCGATTGGGAAGATAAAGTCGTCGCAATTGAAGAGGCGCATGATCTTTCAAAATTAAAGATGGAGGAGCTCATTGGAAACTTGATGACTTATGAACTTCAAATCAACCGTCGGAAGGAGAAGGAAGCCACCAAGAAGAAATCCACCTTGACATTACATGCAAATTTAGATGAACCAAGGAGGAGTGTAGAAGATGAGGACATTGAAGTCCTAGCAAAAGACTTCTTCAAATACCTCAAGAAGGATAAAGAAGAGAAAAATGAGAGGAGGGAGAGAAGAAGTGAAAAGAGAGAAAAGAAGGAGAAGGAAGAGAGTGGAAATGAGAGAAAAGAGAAGGAGAAGAAAAATGAGAGGAGGGAGAGAAGGAGAGAAAAGGAGAAGGGTAAGAGAAAAGAGAAGAGGTTGGAAGCTCACAAGGCTACTTGGGACGATTCATCGTCTTCGTCGTCATCCAAATCAACCACACCTTCATCAACAAAGGAATATGCACATATGTGCTACATGGCAATTCAAGATGAAGGAAGTGAGGTAGAATCTAACTCTTGCTCTAGTAATTCATGCTCAACTAAGTCATATTATAGTGATAGCTCACATTCTAGTGTTAATGAAGAAACTTATACACATGATGAGCTTCAAAATGCATTTCATGATTTAGTTAAACAATATGAGATCATTTGTGATAAAAACAAGAATGCTAGAAATTTAATCAAGGATCTCCAAAGCCAAATTGAAACATGCATGAATGAGAAGAATGAGGTGATTGCCAAATTTGAAAAGAATGCATCAAATTTTGATAAATCAAAAGCAACACCTATAGATGTTGAACAATTAGATCTCCATGCTTGCAATGTGCAATTAAGAAAAGATCTAGAAAAGTTCACCAATGGAACTAAGATGCTTAACATGCTATTAGGAAGTCAAAGGCAATCTTTGCAAAAACATGGTTTAGGATTTAATGCAAAATTGAAAAATCATGCTTCCTATACAACTTTAAATGGAAAGCACTTAGTCGTAAAGCATACTTCCTCAAATGTGTGGGCTCCTAAAACCAAAATGGTTTGGATTCCCAAAGCTAACATTCAAGGACCCAAAGTTGTTTGGGTACCTAAATCTACTCTTGTAGGAGCTTGAGGAGGAGATTGGTGGTGACCGGGTGAGCTCAAGAGTCAAATTCAAATCCGGTTGCATCACCAAATGAGATTGGAGCTAAATTCAAATTCAACATTGGTATAAAATTCCTATCTATACAATTCATGTTAAATTAGCTCTAATCTAGTTTCATATGCTTAATTGACATATCATATAATTTAATTCATTGCAAATCATATACCCTATTCATTGCAAATCATATATCACATCCATTGATTATAAGTGTCAAATTTTGAATGGATGTTAGAATAAGGCTTAAATTGAAACTAAATTGAACTTAAATTGAATCATACTCATAGTTTCCATCTAGTCTTATTGATAGGGGGAGCTTAATTGTTATATCTTTTATTAGAGTAATGAAGTGCAAAATTTAGGGGGAGCAACTTCATTACAAGACATCCAAATTCTATGCTTAAAATCATATTATTTTTGTTTTTGATGGATGTCAAAGGGGGAGAGATAATTAAGGGGGTTACTTGGAATTTTGTAATCAAATTGAACAAAAACTATGCACATCCATAGGGGGAGCATTATTATGCATAGTTTACAAATACAAATTCCATGTATTAAGATATAGTTAAGATATAGGTTGTCATCATCAAAAAGTGGGGGATTGTTGGCTTTTTGGCCTCAATCTATGTTTTGATGATTTATTCAATCTAATCTTAATTATAATCATGTAGAGTAGCACACATATTGCATTGCATATATATATTGCTTTGTGCTAACCTCTACAGGTGATCAAGACTCAAGGAAGAAAGGAAATCAAGTCAAGACATGTAATCAAGCTCATTTGAAGACATGTATTTTGTATTTCTTTGAGTATTTAGGAACCTTCTGTAATTGAGCATACTTGAGCTAAAAACTACTCAACCACACACTAGGTTCCCTATAGAAGTCACACACAAAATTTCACATAATTTGGACTTCAATAGATCATCCAAACTAGAACCGGAAAACACCTAAACAAAACTTGAACTGCCTGGACCAAAACGGTCGACCGTTGAAAGCTTTCCGTTCGACCGTTTACACATTTTTTCAGACCATTTGTTTTGTCGTATTATACTCAACGGTCGTATTCGTATTATTCCCAAATACCCCAAATTTCCAAACATCCGGTCGACCGAAACTTTCCTAACGGTCGACCGAACCAACACAATTTGGTCTCCCAGAAGTGCCTGGACTAATTCGATCGACCGATCTTCTGAGCCCGTTCGACCGTTAACTTAAGTTAACTTAAGTCAAAGCTGAAATTTGACCAAACGGTCGAACGGAATACCCGATTCGGTCGACCGTTTTTAGGCAGAATTGGGTCCTGCAGATTTCTATTTTGTGTATCACACATCAACTCACACCCAATCAACCCCAACGGCTCTATTCTCTCTAAGGCTTATAAATAGAGTTGTAAAACACATTTTAACACAACTCTCCCACTACAAACTTGTCCCAAACTTTAGAGAGAATCCCAAACACTCAAAGCTACAAACCTTCCACACTTAGTGATCATTTCTTAATCCTACTCAAGTGTGCTCAAGATTTAGAGAGTGTTGCTCCACTCAAGTTCTCATTTGTTGTCAAAAGAGTAAAGGCTCCGGTGAAAGCCCGAAGCATCCTTCTCGGATTGTGAGAAGAAGATTCCAAGCTCGGCGAGGGTTGTTCGCGAGTTTGACGGTTGTAAAGGCGTTCTCTCCCGGCCCGGAACGGGGAGTGGTTAGTGAAGTCGTGAGCGGAGCTCGGTGATCCGAGCGGAGCTTGCAAGAGAGGACTAGGACCCGGGTGGGGTGTCGAACCTCTATAAAAACGCCGAGTCGATTTGTGGTTTGCATATTCCTACACTTGCTTGTTTTAGTTTAAATTCCGCTGCATTTCTTTGAATGCTTATACAAGTAGGTAATTAGGTGATTAGCATTAATTGTGGACCCATAAACCCACACGATCCTACATTTGGTATCAGAGCCTTGTTACCTAAATTCTATACTTAATCGTATTTTTAGCATGGCTAGCACATCTAATCATGTAGAGGGATTATGCACCACTAGACCTCCTTTGCTTAATGGGTCAAATTATGATTATTGGAAGAATAGGATGAAGATTTTCCTAATTTCTAATGACCTTAAGTATTGGATGTTTCTCCAAAATCCATACACACCACCAAATGAAGATGAATTAGATTCACTCACTAGGCCCAAAATGAAAGAAATTGAGATGAACTCAAAAATCATGAACATTCTATATTGTGGGCTAAATGAGGGTGAATATAATAGGATTAGAGGGTGTGTTAGTGCACATGAGATATGACATAGACTACAAATGCATCATGAGGGGGATAGTAAAACTAAGGAAACCCGCATTAGTCTCCTCATGCATAAATATGAGATTTTTTCTATGCAAATCGGTGAAAACATAAGCGAAATGAACACTCGCTTCACCGATATCACTAACTCTCTTTTGGTTCTTGGAAGAAAAATCAATGAAGGAGAGATGACAAGGAAGTTCCTCCGGTCACTTAGCATCGATTGGGAAGATAAAGTCGTCGCAATTGAAGAGGCGCATGATCTTTCAAAATTAAAGAGCTTGCAAGAGTAGCACACATAATTTTGTTAATTTTGTTCTTAACCGATAAATTAACATGGCTCTTAATGCATCCACACCTTTAGAATCTTGTAAACCACCATACTTTGATGGAAATAATTTTGTTTTATGGAAAAGTAAAATGATGTCATTTATTAAATCCATGAACATTAACATGTGGTTCATGATTCAAACTCCATATGAATCACCTAGATATGATTTTAGTAAATGGAGTTTAGAAGATGAGAAAAATGCATCCCTAAATGCTAAGGCTATGAATGTTATATTTTGTGCATTAGGAGATGAACTTTTTAATCTTGTTTGCTCATGTGATAGTGCTCATTCTATATGGAAAACATTAGAAAAGAATTTTGGTGAAGGAGACTCACCAACCGGGAAAAAGGGAGAAGCAAATCCGAAGGATGTAGCTCAACCAAAGAAAGTGGTGTTTAACTCAACATCTTCATCATCATCAAGCTCATCCGATGGAAAAAGTGAAGATGAGGTATCTGTAGCTCTTCTTCAAGTAGTAGTTCAAAAGATAATGCCCATGATTTTAATGAACTACAAAATGCATTTCAAAGATTATTTGAAAAATATAAAGAACTTCACAAGACTAACAAATTAGCAAATGAGCAAATTCGTGATCTTGAGTGTCAAAATGCATCCATCTTTAATGATAAAAATGATTTGCTTGCTAAAATTGAAGTTCTAACTTTAGAGAATGCATGCTTGAAGGAAGAAAATTTAAATGTTAAAAAAAACATCATCTCATGCAATTGATAGTCATATGCTAGAAATTGACACTAATGACTTGCTTATTAATCTTGATAAATCTCACTTAGAAAACAAGGAATTATTACATGACTTGAATTGCATGAATGAAAAGGTTGCAAACTTAGAGATTCACATGCTTAACATGAATGAAAAGCATAACTCTATGATTAAAAATCTAAATTGCTTAAATGAATCTCTAGCAACTAAAAACAGTGAACTTAATGCCTTAAATGAAAATTTGTCAAATAAATTGCATAAGTTCACACATGGCAATAAAAACAATTTTTATGTTAAAAACTTTCCTATTCAAATTAATGTTAAACATAATTTTGCCATGAAGAGAAAAACTAGTGTAGAGGTACCAAAATCAACTTGGATTTGGGTACCAAAAGCTAAACTTAATGGACCCAAGCAAAAATGGGTACCAAAGTCTACACTTGTAGGAGCTTGAGGAGGAGATTGGTGGTGACCGGGTGAGCTCAAGAGTCAAATTCAAATCCGGTTGCATCACCAAATAAGATTGGAACCAATTCAAGCTTCAAGTTGGTATAATTTCTTATCCTCTATACCTTTTCAATCAAATTGGTTCTAGTCTAGGTTTTATATGCTTAATTGACATATCTTTTACCCATTCATTGCAAATCTTTATGTTTGAATAACATCCATAATTTTAAGAGTCAAATTGTCTAAATGGATGTAGAAAGGGGAAATTAAAAACATCACATGCTTAATTGTAGTATTTGCTTGATGTTAATAGGGGAGCAATAAAATTGAACTTAATTGCAAAATCATATTCATATCGATAGGGGGAGCTTAATGAATATCATTTTTTAGTAATGAAGTGCAAAATTTAGGGGGAGCAACTTCATTACAAGACATCCACATTAACCTTCAAATTGTGTAATTTTTTTTATTATTAATATCAATTTTTTGATGGATGTCAAATGGGGAGAGATAATTAAGGGGGTAACTTGGAATTTTGGTATAAAATTGAACAAAAACTATGCACATCCATAGGGGGAGCATTAATATGCATAACTAACATATACAAATTCCATGTATTAAGATATAGTTAAGATATAGGTTTCCATCATCAAAAAGGGGGAGATTGTTGGCTTTTTGGCCTTAATCTATGTTTTGATGATTTAATCAACCTAATCTTAATTATGGTCATGTAGAGTATCACACATGTTGCATTGCATATATATTGTCTTGTGCTAACCTCTACAGGTGATCAAGACTCAAGGAAGAAAGGAAATCAAGTCAAGACATGTAATCAAGCTCATTTGAAGACATGTATTTTGTATTTCTTTGAGTCTTTAGGAACCTTGTGTAATTGAGAATACTTGAGCTAAAAACTACTCAACCACACACTAGGTTCCCTATAGAAGTCACACACAAAATTTCACGTAATTTGGACTTCAATAGACCATCCAAACTAGAACCGGAAAACACCTAAACAAAACTGTCCAAAACGGTCGACCGTTTTAACCTTTCCATTCGACCGTTTACACATTTTTTCAGGCCATTTGTTTTGTCGTATTATTCCCAACGGTCGTATTCGTATTATTCCCAAATACCCCAAAATTACCAAACATCCGGTCGACCGAAACTTTCCTAACGGTCGACCGAACCAACACAATTTGGTCTCCCAGAAGTGCCTGGACTAATTCGGTCGACCGATCCCCTGAGCCCGTTCGACCGTTAACTTAAGTGAACTTAAGTCAAAGCTGGATTTTGACCAAACGGTCGAACGGAATACCAAATTCGGTCGACCGTTTTTAGGCAGAATTGGGTTCTGCAAGTTTCTGTTTTGTGTATCATACACCAACTCTTACCCAATCAATCCCAACGGCTATAACTCTTTTGGAGCTTATAAATAGAGATGTAAAACACATTTTAACATATCTCTCCAACACCTATTTGTCCCCAACATTAGAGAGAAAGCTAAACACACTCAAAAGCTCAAACCTTCCACACTTAGTGATCAATTCCATATTCTACTCAAGTGTGCTCAAGTTTAGAGAGTGTTGTTCCACTCAACCATTGTGAAAGAAGCAAGGGTCTTGGTGAAAGCCCAAGACACGAGTATAGACTTCGGTGAGAGCCCGAAGTGATCCTCTCGGATTGTGAGAGGAGGAGCCAAGCTCGGCGAGGGTTGTTCGCGAGCTTGAAGACTTGTAAAGGTGTTCTCTCCCAGCCCGGAACGGGGAGTGGTTAGTGAAGTCGTGAGCGGAGCTTGGTGATCCGAGCGGAGCTTACAAGATAGGACTAGGACCCGGGTGGGGTGCCGAACCTCTATAAAATCCCCCGTGTGATTGTGGTTTGCATTTTCTATTCCCTACTTGCTTGTATTTGTTTTAAATTCCGTTGCATCATCTTTTAACTTGCAAGTAGAGTTTGTTTAGGATTAAATTTGTTAATTAGCCTTAATTGTGGACCCATAACCCACACGATCCTACAGTTGGGTGAAGTGACTACCGGCCTGAGGGGTTACGGAGGCCGCTGCCCTGCTTTTATAGCGGCGGAGTTGGTGTCTGCACGTGGAGCTCGTTGACCCTGCGGATTTCGGTTCGGATCTGTCGATTGTCTGGCCCTTTGTGTGGCGGATATGTTCGACTGGCCTTGATAGGCAGTGATTGCACGTGCCCGTGCGGCCTGTGTGGCGGCGGGAGGGCCCCTGTGTGGCCTGTGTGGTGGTAGGGAGGATCGTGCGTGGCCTGTGTGGTTGCGGCGATGGACTGTCGATGATGTGTTCCGGCAGGTAGCTCGATTGGGCACCTATCGAGTGAGGTACCGTGCAGCCTGTGTGGTGTCGGTGATGGACCGACCTGAGCGACGGCTCCGTTGGTGTGGTGGTGGACCACGATGTTTTCAGATCTAATTCTACCTGCGCGGAAGTACGAACGTCTCCTCATCGATCCCTTGGCTTGTGTAGTCGCGTGTAGGGATGTGTTGCGTACTGTCCGTTAGACCGTATGTGCCTACGGTAAGTCTCTAAGGGGACCCGATGTTGGACTGTGCGGCCTGTGTGGCGGCGGTGATGTTTGATCGTGTGGCATGTGTGGTAACGGTGGTTGTTGCGGACCGCGGGGCCTGTGTGGCAGCGGTAACGATTGCAGGACGGATGTCCGATTTTGCCCTTGTGGGAATGTTGTTTACTGCTTTGTATTTCATGTCATGCTATACTAGTATGTTAGGGCATATATGTGAGCTTGTCATACGGGGTTTCCTTATGGAAACTCAGGCATTGTTGTTGCATCTTTTTCAGGACCGCGTCAGGTTCCGGTGGGTGGTGACTGAGGGAGATTGCACTTTGGGACTGGATCTTGTCGTCTACCTACTTTAGGTTGTCGTGATTACATGTACTATGTGTTTTGTGTTATAATGTAATCACTCTTTTGACAAACTCTTATGTAATATGGTGCACCAGACGTATTTGAGTGTTTCTTTCAGTAATGTCCCAACTCTTGATGGTTTTATCCTTGTGTTCCTCTTGATTTTAAAAGTTTAAATTTTCCGTTGTTCGGGGATGTTACATAATATGTCGAACTTGTACAGATATGTTGTTTGTAACAATGCTTTCATACCAAATAATATTAATGGTAATTATAAAAATCACAATGTAAACCTAATCTACATGTTGAGTATCATAAGTATCATGCATGTATGACCACCAAACAATGCAAATTAGATTTACATTACAATATTCATTATCATGAATCCACGATTGTGCATGAGTAAAAAAAAGAATCCACTGAACCAAACCAATTTGGTGTGGTTGGTGGTTCCAATATTCTCATAACATGAAAATATGAAATTGCTTTGGCACATGCCAACAACCCTTGATAATTCATTTGGAAGCTTGATTGGCATGAAAGTTTGCATAAAAAATAGGTGGTCAGATGCTTCTCAAAATTCCCTCCATGTGAAGAGGACCATAACAACTAATGCTCAAACCACCACCAAAGTTTTGCTTTCTATTACTTGTTGTCAACCATGACAAGGAATACAAACGGTGGGTGAGATCAAAGAAACCAACAAGTCACCCCCTAAATCCCACTTTCTATTTCGTTTGATTGCATGCAATTAAAATTTCCACTTCGACCCAAAATTCTGTAGATGTGAGAGACTCGGGAGAATATTAATACCCTCATACAACAAACACTGAAAGGTATTTAAGCAAATACGTCAATACGAGAGTTATTAATGTTTAAGCAAAAACTCTTTTTTTGTATTAATTATGTTTTGATCTTCCTCCTTCGCCGTTTGTTACAAGTTTTGATCGTACCATACATGTTTGAGAAGGTTTAATACACGGTTTTGTGTTCACAAGCTTCAAGTTGTACCAATGTCGATATGATGGGATTTAAATGCCACCGACTACAGCTCAGGGGTTGTTGGAACAATTTTTGTTGAGTGTTGACTTTGTATCTTGTAGATGTGATTGTTAATGTAGTCATTAGCTCATCCCATGTATTTATTTAAAGCCGGCCTAAGTTTTAGAATATGATAGCCAACATACAAAACTCAACTACTCTCTGGTAAATGGGGATTTGGAGGATTGAAATACCAAAGATTTAGTTGTAGACATAAAATGAATTGATTCATGTATTCTTAATGAGTTTCAATTTTAACTTGCACTACTAGGTTAGAATTAAAAGCCCTGATGCTGTTGTTGTTGTTGTTGTTGAAGTGTAAATTATAATGTGTTTGCATTAGGTAAAATTACTACTTCTCCAAAGGAAAAATGACATAATGAGACAAAATTATTTACCTTTAATGTCGACATTTGTTTTATTTTTCTTTCTTTATTATGGGTGTGGAACTGTGGATTGTAGAACGCAGTGGTTTCACAAAACTTGCTCATTGGTTTGAATAGATTCACCCTTCTTCAAGCAAAAAGAAGAAGTCTTTAAAATCTGAACGTGTACAACGATTTCATCTCAAAAGCATAAATGCATAATCTAATGCCAAGTCAAAAGTTGACCACACTTCCGCAAACCAAATCTGATTGCTATGTTTCCGTCATTAAAATCAGTCATTATTATAATTATACAAAAATGTTAATATTATATTAATGTTGCTGGTAATTTAGTTGTTTTGAATGGAAATAGTGCATCATAAAACATTTGTACATTGGAGGAGGATGGAGACTGAGGGTCGTCCACCCTAATTTGCCTAGAGGATAATGAATTAGTCACAGTGGATCTTGCTGTTCTCAAGTTCGTATCTCCACCTGCCCACCACAAAATGGTAGCAGGTCAAGGTAGTTCTTAGTGAGAAAGAAAAGTAGTATAGGTATGGAGTATGGATGAACCAACCATATGCTGAGTTTAAATTTCTACACAAAGGTCTTTTTTTAGGGGTAACAACTTCAACAATAAGAAGTGAAGTATAGTTTCTCATAGTTGAGAGGAGTGAAACTTTGTGTTCTAAATCTGACGATCCGACCACCTAAGTATCAAAATCATAAAAAATTATCCGAGAAAAAAGAACCCACAAACAGTATTTGGATTTGAATATCCGTAAAAATTGAAACGAATATGAATACATCTGATCCGAATAATATCGGCAAAAATTGAAACGAATATGAGTACATCCTATCCAAATAAATATCCGTTCTGAAAACATTTATTCATGTTTGTAATCCTTAATACGATATGTATATATACACGTATTTATATATATATATATATATATATATATATTGTTACTCATATATTATTTCTATTATTATTTGTAGTACTATGACTCAGTTTTTACATGTTTCATGTTATATATTATATGTTAAATATCTTACATTTCACTTCATCTTATTTTTACATTAAATATAATTACCTTTTTCAAACATTATGTAAATTTTTGTTAGATAAAATTTTCTGAAGTGGAAAAAAAACTATTTTACAACCTCTAATATTTCATAGTGGATGCAAAATTATACACATTCAATCCAATCGTACGGATATCCACTCCTCACATCTGCCAAAATCCACATCCGTATTTAGATTTTTATGCGGATACAAATATGAATATTGCTACATCGACTTCATATCCACTTGACTTTCATTCCTAGTTGAGAGTAGTTTATGGTACTGACACTACAAGATCTTAATTGAGAAGATCAAGAACAACTTGTTATTCACATTAGTTTTCCACTAGCAACTATTCCACTAGCAACTACCCCATGCACGGGCATCCTTAAATATCGAACAAGAAATAATTAGAAGTGTATTCAAGGACAAGTATTAATGTCAATGATATTTGTTTAATAAATTTTCAAACAAAACTTCAAAAGAAAGAAAAAAACATTTCTAAGAAAGTTTTAGCATCTACAACATAGAAAACACAATAATTTGTAGATGGATTATTCTGCCAAATTACCAAAAAATAATTAAAGTTAGATAAAATATAATGTGATTATTTTAAAAAACATACAAAGAAAAAGTACTTCTAAAAAAGTTTTAGCATTTAAAATATAGAAAAGTAGAAAACACAATATTAACATGTAGATAGGTGTTTCTGCCGCATTACCATAAATTAATAAAAAAATTAGAAGGCCAGAGTGCACGCTGTGCACAAAGTTACAATCCACCACCATGAAATCAATTGCTTAGAAAATATAACTAATCAAAGCTAACATAAAGATTAAAATTGTAAATGTAATATCCTGAATTTTTTAGTTGAGTTAATAATCAAATATCTTAATGGACTAATTAAGATTGTTGGATGATTGTGTGGTTTTAGGGGAAGATGGAATTTTGAGAAGAATATAGAGAAGAAAAAGATGGAGATTTTGAGGCAAGTACTGATTCATTATTCTTCAGTTTCATATCATGTCTCTCTCTCTTGATATTCGTAGTTGCATGCATGTTGAGTATTGATGTTGATTTTATGGATATGCATATGATTGCATGGTGGTGTTTCGGTCGACATGTCATGTGGCTGTGTGTATGTTTCTGACAGAGCAACTTAGGAAAGAGCTGTCTAGCGGACAGCGTGGAGCCACCTGAAAGAGGAAAGAGTTGTCTGTCGTTAGTGTGGAGCTACCAGGTATGCGTCTGACTGATTGATAGATTTCAGAAGCACAAGATGTGGTCGAATCCGAATGGAGGTTCCAGATTGTTATGCATGTATTTTATTTGTGATGCATGCCTCTTGATTGTGCTTATTGACTGAATATCATATTCCGTATTATTTTCCACATGATTATGATTCTGATTGATTGACGGTTGAAACTTGCGGGCTGTCGAGCTCACAAATTGTTGATTATATTTTTCAGATTGTTATGGACCTATCAGATGGATATAAATATCAGAGTGCGCAGCGTTCAAGTTCGTGGATTGTATATTAACGCACCGGGTTCGGGCAGGTGAGCAGTTGTCCGGACTCGAGGCGTTACAGCAAATACATTGCATCATGACCTGACTTGGTAATTTGCCAACAAACAAAGTTAATGCTTGAAATTGATAACAATGTTTATTCCACTTACCTATTTGTCCGCCAAAATTATGTACCCACTTCAACGTCACCCTTTCGCTGTAGGATATTAGGATGTCAAAACGAGCATGCGCAGGGATTCACGGAACAGTTCAAATGAGATCCTTCAAAAGCTAATAAAAATACAACAGCAAAGTTTAGGGCAAAAAAAACTAACAATACGAAATAAAAATTGTCATATATGTTAGTGATAATAAGAAAGTTCTATAATTACAACTTTTCTAATATCTTGGTCCCACAGGTGTTCTAGGATGAAAACCTTACGATTTAAACCTGTGAAAAGAATAGGTGTAAAAGTAGCCCAAGCACAAAACCACCGAAACATTGCAATAGTGTTAAACTCGACCTCTCGTAATAAGAGGCATAAAAAAGATCAGGCAATACGCTAAACCTAAGATCCATGACAGTTGGAGACAGTAATGCTATGTGTTTTCACAAACGCCAACTGCGTAAAGCTGGTCAATGTAATGGAGTTGTAGGTGCTGATTCTGAGAAATTAGCAGTGAGACCAGCCAAGCCTTCCATTTTCTTGCAGATATAGATGTAGTGGGAATCTGGGTCTTCGAGAACAAAACCTGGTGGAAGCAAACCACTTTCAGTCAGAGGAACTGGTTCTGTGACAGGTTTCGATGATGAAGCCCCTTTGTGG
The DNA here is from genome assembly GCA_963682175.1 of Triglochin maritima. Classification (NCBI taxonomy): domain Eukaryota; kingdom Viridiplantae; phylum Streptophyta; class Magnoliopsida; order Alismatales; family Juncaginaceae; genus Triglochin; species Triglochin maritima. The sequence continues at coordinate 32,737,661 of OY821785.1, forward strand.
AATCCTGGTCTTGCTGTAATTAAAAACGAAGACTGTCAATCTTTTTAAAAAAAACATTATTCGGTACCCAGACTTCAGCCAGGGACTTACGACAAATATTATGAAGTTTAGTGTTGCATTTTACAAGGAATCATTTTCAGGTCAATTAGCAAAACCATGCATGCAAGGATTTTAGCCTGCTAAGTTTGACTACAAATTTTAAAAAGGAATGCACCTTGACTCTGAGCCAAGGCAGAGATGCCTAGCTCAAATGCCGAGTTACTAAACTTCTGAGCGGTATAGACCACTACTTGCAGGTAATTCATCAAGATAAGATTTTGAATGCAAAACCATATTAGCATAATAAAAGCAGTTAGGAGAGGCACAATTTAAGCAGCTCACTAAATGGATTTTTGTGAAGCCAACCAACAAAAGATTTTTGTCAAGTATCTATAACAAATTGGCCAGTCAAGAATTCTTTGTGCTACTTCAAAACAACTATCAAAATGATAAATAACCCTCCCCCCTAAATTTTATAATATAATAAAAAATAAATTAAAATTTCGAAATTTAAGAAGATGCTGCCGGTATTGTCTGCCGGCAGATATACCGGCAGCATCATTGCACGAAATTTAAGAAGATGCTGCCGCTCGAAATTGTCATACTTGTTGTCCGGTTTAAGAATAAAGTGTGTCCAGAAACGGAACATAAAGTTTGTCCAGAATAAGTGTATTTGCTGTCCGGAATAAGTGTATTTTTTGTCCGGTTTAAGAATAAAGTGTGTCCAGAAACGGAACATAAAGTTTTTCCGGAATAAGTGTATTTGCTGTCCGGAATAAGTGTATTTGTTGTCCGGTTTAAGAATAAAGTGTGTCCAAAAACGGAACATAAAGTTTGTCCGGAATAAGTGTATTTGCTGTCCGGAATAAGTGTATTTGTTGTCCGGAATTAGTGTATTTGTTGTCCGGTTTAAGAATAAAGTGTGTCCAGAAACGGAACATAAAGTTTTTCGGGAATAAGTGTATTTGATGTCCGGAATAAGTGTATTTGTTGTCCGGTTTAAGAATAAAGTGTGTTCAGAAACGGAACATAAAGTTTGTCCGGAATAAGTGTATTTGCTGTCCGGGATAAATGTATTTGCAGTCCGGAATAAGACTGCAAATAACGTCCGGATTACGTATCATGTATGTCCGGAAACAAGAAAATAATTTTATAAAAACCCAACACCAAATGTCCTTGTATTGATAAATCATTCAAATAGTCTATGTAATTTTAACATGTATAAATGTATAACTTTGGAAAAAAATTGTTGAGTGCGCAATGGTGCAAAGTAAATTAAAACATTTTCAGGGCGTTTATTGTTGATCGCACATCCCAGAGTCTTCGAGTAAGAAATTGGCCAAATCGCCTCTAAAACGGTGAATAACCTTGCTCTGCTTCGGCTTCGTCGGATCAGCATTCTCCATCAAACGCTTCATCCAGTACAAAACGTATGGCCCGCAGTCGTTACTCCCCGGTTGCTGTCGTTGGCTACCCTTCCTCTCAACTCTCAGCGGTCACTCGACCTTCAACAACCCTCGCCAGAATCCCGCTATCTTAGACGCGGTGCATTCATGAGTTCCAACTAAACGGTTAGGATTGTCACCTTTTTTAAGTGTGCGGGAGATGCTGTTGTACTGAATGAACTCTGATCGAGGTCCGTGGGCAACGAACAGAGTCCAGTGGCCGGCCAAACAGCATGGTTGTGCGATGATGACTTCCTCCACATTTATTCCTTCAATTTTTGTGAGTAAATAATCTTTCCTTATATCTTCTCCCTGTCCCTCCACAATCATTTCCGATTCGAATGATGATAAGCAGACCACCTTTTGTTGCCCTCCTCTTCTGAGGAGTACCTCAATTAGGTCGTCAAGAGTTTCGTTGGTGATTTCTGTTTTTAGCGAAATTATTTCCTTCAGATCATCCCTGGTGATATTGCTCAGAACCCCCCTCCAGATAATATCTTTGGCTTCTCGTTCGGGAGCCGTTGCATTCAATAAACGACGTACCTCATCATTGGTCAGCGTTCTCAAGGCGGTCGCATCCACATCGGGCCTCGTGGACGAAACATGGGCCGCCAGTTCATCTTTCGCTGTTTCGTCGGCCTCGTATATTTCTTCACTGGCTTCTTCGGCCCCTTTTGTTTTTGTGGTGGCTTCTTCGGCCTCCTTTATTTCTTCTTATTTTTCTACGGCATTCTTCTGTGCCTCATCTTTGCCAGATTTGTTTTGCGCTTCGTCTATATGTTCTGTGCGCAAGCGTGGTTTAATGGTCCGCATTTTTTGAGGGAGCAAAAACGGTAGCGATACCACAACATTCCTCTTTCTTTCCTGCTGTCTCCTCATATCTTCCTCCTTCTTTTCATCCTCATTCCTCTTCTCTCCCTCTTCCTCTTCTCTTCATCTCTTCCTCCTCCCTCGTATTCCTCTCTTCCTCCTCCCTCCTCTTCTTCTCATCATCCTCCCTCATCTTCTTCTCTTCCTCCTCCCTCTTATTTCTCTCATCCTCCTCCCTCTTCTTCTTCTCTTGCTCCTCCCTCTTCTTCCTCTCTTCCTCCCTCTTATTTCTCTCATCCTCCTCCCTCTTCTTCTTCTCTTGCTCCTCCCTCTTCTTCCTCTCTTCCTCCCTCCGTTTTTTTCTCTCTTCCTCCTCTTCTTCTCTTCCTCCTCCCTTTTATTCCTCTCATCCTCCTCCCTCTTCTTCCTCTCTTGCTCCTCCCTCTTCTTCCTCTCTTCCTCCTCCCTCTTCTTCCTCTCTTCCTCCCTCCGTTTTTTTCTCTCTTCCTCCTCTCTCCTCATCCTCCTCTTCTTCTCATCCTCCTCCCTCCTCTTCCTCGCATCCTCCTCCCTCTTATTCCTCTCATCCTCCTCCCTCCTCTTCTTCTCATCCTCCTCCCTCTTATTCCTCTCATCCTTCTCCCTCCTCTTCTTCTCATCATCCTCCATCTTCTTCTTCTCTTGCTCCTCCCTCTTCTTCTTTTCTTCTTCCTCTCTCTTCTCCCTCTCTTCCTCCTCTGTCTTCTTCCTCTCCTCCGCCTCCCTCTTATTTCTCTGTTCCTCCCTCTTTTCCCTCTCCTCCGTCTCCCTCTTATTTCTCTCTTCCTCCTCCCTCTTTTCCCTCTCTTCCTCCTCCCCACGGACTCTCAGCCTACGACACTCTTCTTGAGAGATCCGGAGTTCTTCCTCCAGATTGTTAATTTTAACGGTCGCCTCCCTAAGTGCTGCTTCGGCTCGCAGCCAATTCGTCTTCACCTCACTAAGTTCCAACTCTTGTAGCAATGGGTCACATGGAATGCTGCATTCACTGAGTTGTACCCTTGGTAGAGTGGATGTTGAAGATGTTTCCTTCGAGGCAACCTTTGTTGCGGGAGTTGCTTCTTCCTCCTCTCTCTTCTCCCTCTCTGACAACAGTGAATGCTCCCGTGCACTGAGTTTTGGGGTGCCCTTCAACTCAAATTGACCCGAGTAAATCCGGGACAAGTTGATGCCTCGATCTTCCCATTTTCTAAAGATTTGGCGTCTGCTAAACATTTCCGTCCAACACTTGAACCGTGGAAATGCTGACCGGGGATCCCCCAATTTGAACTTCTCGCAAAGCCACACCTGAAAACAGGAATGAGTTAAAACCAGAAACATAACTTCCCCAGGACAGACACAACTCTTATTCCGGACAGACGCAACACTATTCCGGATAGACAAAACTCTTATTCCGGACAGACGCAACACTATCCCGGACAGACAAAATACTTATTCCGGACAGACACAATACGTATTCCGGACAGACAGGACAATCATTCCGGACATATACAGGACTATTCCGGACAGACGCAACTCTTATTCCGGACAGACGCAACTCTTATTCCGGGCCGACGCAATACTATTCCGGACAGACAAAATACTTATTCCGGACAGACGCAACACTATTCCGGACAGACAAAATATTTTTCCCGGACAGACACAATACGTATTCCGGACAGACGCAACACTATTCCGGACAGACAAACTCTTATTCCGGACAGACAAAACTCTTATTCCGGACAGACAAAATACTTATTCCGGACAGACACAATAAGTATTCCGGACATACAAGACAATCATTCCGGACATATACAGGACTATTCCGGATAGGCAACACACTAATTCCGGACAGACAAAATACTATTCCGGACATACGTAATACTTTTCCCGGATAACCTCAAGACACTTATTCCGGACAGAGACAACATTATTCCGGACAGACACAAGACTTATCCCGAACACACAAAACACTTATTCCGGACATAAACCAACACTACTCCGGACTGACACAACACTCATTCCGGACCAAGATGCTTACTTGTAATACGACAACGCAACCATACACGTAGCCCTGCTTCATAGAGAAGTTCACTGACAATCTCCTCCTCGAGAGGTCCCGTTGGGCTTCCTCCAGGCCTTCAACCAAGAATGTGTGAACCGCATTTGCCCACGCATATCTCTTCAGGCGCTTGAGGTTCTTAAGGTGCTTCGTGTACCACGCTTTACTTCGCAGTGATACATCGAAGAACAAAAAATGATTGAAAATCATAGAAATAAGGAGTCGGACGTGCTCCTCGCCCATCAAGCTCGTGGCGGTAAGATGACCCAGTAGATGGGTGTTGTCGAGGTTAACCCCGTCACGTTTCTCTACGTACATGTCTTCCATATCCACTCTCTGCCCATGTGCTCTTAGTCCAAGTAGAAGGGGGACGTCTTCTACCGTAAATGGGACCACCCCAGTGACTATTCTCAGACCGACTTCATTGGCGTCGAAGTGTTCGACGAACCAACCCAGTATCTCGTTGTCAGTTGTGACGTGAGGAAAGGTGAGGAAGTGACCGAAAGGCGTCCGTTGGAAGACATTTTTCTCCTCCTCCTTCATCCGGTCGAACTGCTTGTGAAGGGCCGTGAAACCGCACTTGGTTTCGCGGAAGTAGTACGTGATTCCCTTAAACCACCAAAAAAAATTATTAGAGGCCAATAATGAACCTTAAAATGAACCAGAAAGAACGTGGTTGACACAACACCTGCGCGGCTACAATTTCAGGAGCGATTGAGGTTTCAGGTAGAGAAGGATCCATTTTCGCCTGGTTATAATTTTCGTTTGATTAAAACAGGAATGAAGGTTTTGGATGAGCGTATGGAAAGGAACTCCGGGTGAAATGGGGAATGGAAAAGAAGAAGACTTGGGAGGAAAGTTACTCGAATGTTGTACCGCCGCTACTGATGTACGTGAAGTCTAACCGTCTAATCGTGATTTCAGGAAATGAACCGTCGCACCCAAAAATTCGTAATTTACTTTTTCCCGCGCAGAAGTTTTGGCTGACTGGACGCTGAACTGGCAGCTGACTGATCTGTCCACGTAGGAAGCGTCACGGACGCGCGCGTCCGTGTATAACGAGTCAAAAAAAATTCGAAAACTAGGTGGATCGCGGGTGTGACCCGCGATCCGTGGGGCACAGATCGCGGTTCCCACCCGCGATCCGTCCCTCCCGCCAAAAATGTTTTTTTTAAAGAATCTCACGGATCGCGGTTCTGAACCGCGATCCGTGAATTTTATTTTATTTTTTTTAAGTTTTCTGTTTTATTTTCTTTATTTTTGTTTTTCTTTTTTATTATAATTATTTTTAATCTTTTTTAAAATCTTTTTTTTTCAAAATATGTTTTCTAATTTATATTATTTTTTAAAAATTTAAAAATTTATTTTTAATTTTTTCAAAAATTGACCTCTAAATAATGTCGATAACTGGACGTATTGAAATGTTAGAGTATTTTATACAATAAAAAAATAAAATTTCTTAATAAGAATAAGAAATTATTTACAAATGAATTTTAAACAAACACTAAAACTAATTAAAACAAAAATTGATAACGTTGTCGAAAATTCGTAAGGTGTACACACATTAAAAACATAATGTGAGAATTCGTAGGGTGTACACACATTAAAAACATAATGTGAGAATTCGTAGGGTATGTTTGCATGGTGTACACACATTAAAAATTTGATAACGTTGTCGAAAATTGATAAAATTGATAACGTTGTCAATTGATAACGTTGTCGAAAATTCGTAGGGTGTACACACATCGAAATTTTTATTTATTTTTTATTATATTAAAAAATTCCGGCCCCCCATCAAATCAAGCATTTAATAATAATAACATGCAAAGTCGAACTGTAAATTGAAAGAGTGAAAAAAGAGACCACAAGAGATGGAGCGTAATGGTGACAAGTGTTACAAATTACAAGTGAAAGTGGTTAAAATTAAAATTGAAATTCACATTACAATGTGTTTAGCGACCATAAATAAGACTTGAAAAAATTATGAAATTGAGAAGCACATACAAAATTACAAAATGAAGTACTACTAATTGAAGAATAAAAAGGCTTCGCAAAAATCAAACCTTATTATTTTGTTACATATTTAGAACAAGAGAACATTTAGATGTAGACATGTAGTTTCATACTTAGATGATAAAGTTTTCAGAAATATGGACAGGTGAGTACTATAAGAATGTTGGAAAGAAATGCACTTTAGGAAAGCAAAAAACTAAAATCAACATTAGAAAAGTGAGCATCTTGAAGGCTTGTCAATTAAAGAAAATTTAGCATCACAATATATAAGGCTGGGGACAGCTGATAGATGAAAGAAAGAAAAATGTTGTAAACAAGATAGATAAGCATATTGTAATTGTACAAAGCCCAAACTTTCAACAAAGAGAAAAAAATATGGAGAACATGAAATTGGATTTTAGTTGTACTTACGAAGTATATATAATGCAATTTCCCAACTCGATCCTAAATGGTTAAGGTGGGGGATTCGTACAGACGGATCACCATATGTTATCTGCAAGCAACTAAGAGCAATCAACTTACAAAGAATACCAAAGGAAACATCAAAAAGATAATAGCGAGTATGGGAACGTCATATGACATGGCAATTCCGTCATACGTCATGTCATATGATACAAAGGAAACATTATATGGGAAGTGGGAACGATTTGGGCCCCGACTCAGATATGACATGGCAATTCCGATTGACACCCGAGTCTAGGGGCGAGAATCCGGTCCGGACCGGATTGGTTCGGACCGAAGACCGGACCAGACCAATCTGATCCGGTCCAAGACCGGAATTTTTAATATAAAAAACAAAAACCGGACCGGACCGGACCCGATTTTGCACACCCCTACCCGAGTCAGTCGATTCATTACGGATGGCGCCTGGAGCCTCCCACTGTCGCGGTCTACTATCATGGTCCAGTTGTGGCCAGCCATCCAAGACACCTATTAGTGGGAAGGATCGGCTAGTCTGGGGGGACCTCCGCAAGACCACCTTTACCATGACCGATGCCTAGAAGCTAGTCAGTAGACCACAAGCCAACGTTTGGTGGGCCAAAGTAGTTTGGCATAAGTTACACGTCCCCAAGCACGCAGTAACCCTGTGGAAGGCTATGCGTGGACGACTAGCGATGGACTTCTTACCTTCACGGAGCGTCCGGGTGGATGCAACGTATCGTTTGTCTGGTCAAGTTGCTGAGGATGTTGACCACTTACTGGGGATGTGCCGGTTTTCGGATCTGGGAGGTGGCCCGCAACCGCCTTCAGATTATTGGGATGCCACGCCCAATGTTCGTTGAGGAGATCTCATGCCTTGCTCGGAAGATAAGGCGAAAGGGGGAAGAGTGAGCAGAGCATCGCGTTCCTTTGTATTGGGGCAGTGGTCTATGAGCTCTAGATGGAGCGCAATCGTTGGATATTTGATGGTCAGTTGGCGACGACCACTCAGGTTATGACTCGTGTCTGTGATGTCATGAAAGTCAAGGGGAATGTGTTCAGCACAAACACGCACGCGAGAGATCACTTCATGAGCACGTGGGCCTAATGGGTCGTGGTTGTGGGTGCCCCCCACGTTTGATGTACCAACGGGCCAGGTACTGGTAAATGCCTCGTTGAGGGCCGCAGCATGGTAATCGGGAGGGGCTTAGGGATTACCCGTTGTAGCTAGTACTCGGACCGCGTTAGTTTGGCTGACTTCAGCCGTCTTTTTTGTAGTTTGCTTTACTTGAACTTCGTAGATAGTATAGTCTTAGTTGCTGTAGGTTGTAGCGTAGACCATATGTTCTTCATTTCCTATGGGTAATTCGCCTGCTTACGTTGTAAATCTTTACAAACATAAATGAAATCCTGGAGGGTTCGACCTCCCTTTAACTTGCAAAAAAAGATAATAGCGAGTAAGATTTTCAATAATCATGTATAACATACCAAGATGTAGACTCCTCCAGGTCGAAGAATCCTGCAATGAGAGAAAGTGAATCTTAGAGTGATAATAGACATAAGCATTAAAGAAGTAAACATCCTATAATAATTATATCTTTATGATTCAGAAATTAAATTCATCTCCGTAGATGATAAAGCCTAGACCTGCTCACTTCCTCTAGCATTTGAGAAGCACTAATTCGAGCATTGAAGCCACACTAAACGCCAAAATCAAAAGGAGCAAGTCAGAACATGCCTATAGGAAGACTGCAGGATCATGAGCACAGTCCAATTGGCTTACCATCAAAGAATCCAGTGTCCCTAGAGAATATTATGGAAAAAAAAGTTTAACTGCTAACCAAAAATGAGTACATGACTGCAATACTCTGTCTATGAATACATTGAAATCCCTGAAATTGGGTAAAATAAACACAATATCTCAAACTAAAAGCAATACCAAGTATTAAGGTGGAATAAACACATACCTTTATCGATAACACTGTCAAAATATTCGTCGGGAAAGCAACTCATATTCCTTACATCCATCTGCATATCTATAATTTATAAAGGCTAACTTCAAAAATCCCTTATTGATGTTTATTCATATAACAATAATTTATTGATGTCAACACATAAAATTACGGGATACATTTGAGTTGAGGAATATGCACGTATTTTCTTTTCATCATTTCAATTGCAACTGGTGAAATGTCTATGTTCATGATGTCTTTGTAGCCATCTTTCACCATATCTTCTGACATAACTGCAAAATAAAATACCCACTGACTATAGTTGTGATACATAAATGCTTGCAACGTACACATGAAACTATACAGAACATACCAATCAAAGATATAAGAGTGATTACACACATAATTTGTTGTAAGTTATAATACCGTGGTGAAGACGCTTACTAATGCTTAATTATGTCAAAACATGGGCAGTGCTGATAGGACATATAATATAAACACGTAAACACCCTTCACAACCCATTATTGATGTTAAAACATGGACATCCAACGACATCCAACGAGCATGCTTATTGAAGGAAACGTCGATAGGCTTCCTAACACAAGACATACAATCAGTTCTCCCTGATGTTAGATTACTCTTGCATGGCCACGCATGCGCGACCATGTTTTTGCATGCTACAATCGAGTTTAGGTGGATCATAAGCACACAATTGGGCTTTGATATAATGTTAATAAGGGACACATGGGAAGCTCTACACCCTAATAACACGTTCGCCAGGGAACAAGCCAATAGGCCTTATCATACAAGACACCACCAGTTAGCCAATTCGAGATTATTCTCACACCCCACAAGCATGACCATGTATGCTTACGATACATTTTGGTTTAGGTGGATACCACACACAATTATGTTTCGATATCATGTTTAACTTTCAGATCTTCTCCATAACAGGCATTCACCTGTTACTCCTAGACTCCTAGTACTACATTAAACCAAAAGTAAAAAACTCAATTTTGTGAGGCCTCCAGTAATCAGTATGACCATAGCACCCAACAATCGTCGATCCCCAACAAACATATATCCATCATCTATGTAATGACAATCAAGTCATATGCCTCAAGTGTCAACATAACCTAAAGAAAGGTTGAATGTACAAAAGTTCGTAGATTTGTGAAACTACGGTGTTGTGAAACTAAAAATATCACTTGGAGAATACTCTCATGTGTACTCACACAGAAAATCAGTGCAACATTTGAAGATATTATGAGGTATTTATGCAAAATAAGATCAGTGTTGTTATAGTATCAACAAACACGCCCCAATCCTCTACTCCAATGCATTTTTTACCTGACACAAACAAAGACATGATTCCTAACATCAAGTACGATAGACTTTCAGTTCTTCCAGCATGCCTTCACCTCTTAGTCGACTGAGATATTGACATTTATTTTTGTCCATACAGTCAAGACTCGACATTTTGACTCTCTACTTGTTTACACCCTTACTATCTATCCTACAATAACGTGTTTGCAACCGGAAGAAAATGAAACTTCAAAAAAAAACGCAACTCAAAATCGACTCGAAAAAATCTCATTTCTAGCTTATAGCTCGAAACTCGAAAGCAAATCAGTTATTTTTGCATACCGTCAAGACTAGACATTTTGACTCTCAACTCATTTTACCCCTACTATCCTACAATAACGACGCGTTTGTGACCTGTACTGGAAGCACGAAAGTAAACAGAACGTTGCATATTTGGAAAAACTCTACTTAACCTCAACTCAAAAAAAAAAAAAACTTGTTTCCAGCTTAACTCGAAAACGAACGAATCATTTTGAAAAAACAACAACCACTTCTTCCCAAAACTCGGCATTATGATTCGGCTTGTTTGCACTCCTAGTATCATTCTACAACAACAAACGAAAATGATTGGGGTAAGCAACAAAAAAACAAGTTTACCAGCTGAGATATTTACATTTAATTTTTGAGTACACATTCAAAACTCGACATCCCAACTCTCGGCTCGTTTACATCCCTACTATCTATCATACAACAATAACGCATTTGCGACCCAAAAAAAACAAAAAATTTAGAAAAACTCAACTCAAACTCGATTCCAAAAAAAAAATCAAGCTTTACCTCGAAAACAAACGAACCAATTTAAAAGACAAACATTATTTTCTTCCCAAAACTCTAGCATTCCGACTTTCAGTTCGTTTACACTCCTAGTACTATCATTCTACAACAACAAACGAAAAGGTTTACCGGCGTTGCCGCATCCGACGACGAGGACGCGGGCAGGGAGGGGGACGGAGGAGCGGACGAAGGGGCGAAGAGCAGAGTAGCGCTGGTACCAGTCGAAGGAGGAGGCGGCGCCGTCGTCGAGGTAGCGCGCGTCCCAGTACTCGGCGTCGCCGTAGCTGAAGCCCCCACCCGTCGCCTCCATCGTCCAGTGGAGACGATCGGTCAACTCGACTTGGATGATTGTGGGTTTCGGTTGAGATGGATGGATGGATGGGTCGGGAGTTTGTGGTTGGAAGAATTGCTACGATTTTTTATTTGTTTTTTAATAATTGATGGGGTTTATGGAAAACAGTTAATAGATGGTAGCGGAAATCAAAAATTGCATTAGAAATCAAATATTTCATTGAAAAAGTAAAGTTTGTATGTTATTTAATTAATTTTAAAAAGAAAAACACAAAAGAAAATTTTAATTATTTAATTCATTGACTTTTGCTGAGTGATCATGTTAGAAGCGTCTGGGATACGCTTAATTTTAATCAACGTTACACCCACCCGAGTACTACGGAGTTGGACGGTCATTACTAAAATCAGGTTCCCACCGATGGGACTAATCGGTCCGACACCAAACCGAGACCCAAGTTTTTGGTATCCGGCGGATCGAAGATCTGATCAAATAAATAAGGGTCGGTTCGGTCCAGACCGATTGGGTTGGGTCGATTCAAAATTTTGGTTCAACCTAAATTTTGCTCAAGGGACTGAACATCGATCTTGGATCGGACCGAAACCCGAATTTTTAGTATCCGGCAGACCGAAGACCAAACCGAATAAATTTGGGTCATTTCAGCCCAGATCGATCGGGACAGGTCAGTCCAAAAATTCGGTCCAACCCAAATTTTGCTCACCCCTACCTCAGTCACTCGATTATTGTTTAAATCAGTTTCGATTAGGCCCCACAATTTTACAAAATACATGAGAACACAAAAGGAAAAATCATATTTGGTTTAGGAATTTTGTGTTTCGTGTCATTTTGGTGTAGTGCTAAATTACATCGATTGATTTCGTGTACGTGGTGACACGTGGTGGCGGTGGGTTTGTTTTTAGTATATATAGAACTCAACATCACCAGTACTGAGTTCTGCTTGAAAGAACTCGACATCACCAGTGCTAAGTTCATTTTCGTTTTTATTGCACGACACTTGTCATATTTTCTCTCGAAGTGAGTTGTCAGGAAAAGAGTTCAAATAGAACTTGACACTTGTGATGTCGAGTTCTCTCGATTTTAAGGTTATGGTTTCAATATTTTTCGTTTCCCCTCGTTTTCTTGCATTTTATGTATTATGATGATATACATTGTTTGTTTTAGGTATGATTGTAGTGTTTTTGTTGGTTTAGGAACTTGTTTTGGTTCGATTTCGATTTTGGGTTTTTAGACCAAACTATTTATTTCTTGTTTCTTAGTTGATTATTGATTTCATTTTTGTTGATTGTAAGTCTTCGGTAGTAATCTTAAAAATAGTTGAATTTAAGTTTGATTATTGTGATTGAAATTAGATTTTTTTGTTGTTATTCTGGTTTGAATGTATATTAGTTTTGATGAATGTAAACTTTAAAATGATTTATTTGGGTTTGAATGTACGTGAGTTTGAATGTTTGCGGGAATTTAAGTTTCATTATTGAATCTTAAAAATAGAGTAATGATATACATGTGGGATTTAATGGGAAAAATGTGTTGAAGTTGAGAAATATGTCTGTTAAATATGTCGTGATTTGCATGTTGTTTAAATGTATGTCGTTTGAATTTGTGAAATATGTCGTTATTTAAATGTTTGGAAGTTGAGAATGTTATTTGTAGTATCGTTAGTTCCTTTTACAGTGCAGGTTTAAATTTTACGAATTTGAAAACATATGGGAGGTTCTGTCAAATTTTAAAAAAAAAATCTAACATTAATCGTAACGTTGATTATAGTTGATTTTGCTACTACACTTATTGCTCGACGTTTACAGTTGTTTGCTACTACACTCGAGTGAGATAATTTCTAAAACTTTTTAGTACTTTAATTTTTTTTAATTAATTAGTAATAGAAGAACAATCATCTAACTTGAACACATTTTCAAATTTAATTAATATATGTTAGGAATGGATAAAGATGATGAATGATATTTGTTGGTCATGTATAATGGGAAATTAGAATGTAATGGAGATGTGACAGAGTATACAAGATCTGACCGCAAATTGGTAGTTGTTCCGTTAAACATAAAATGTGAGGATTTAATGGATGTTATAAGATTTGAATGTTGTTATCCACACAGTATGTTTGATTGCAAGTTGACGACGAAATTGTCATTAAACAATTATTGGACATACGCTCCATTAACCAATGATAGGTCTGTTTATGGAATGATGTGTTTGTTTAAACGGATGTCTGTGGTTGGCGTGTATGTGGACGTTGAACCTAAAGTGCTCGACCCTACGCTGACAATCAACACTCATTTGCCGGAGTATGGTACATTAAGGGCGACCGGTTGGGACTGCGGAATAGATTTGAATATGTCTAAATCCTACAACCGAAGTTCTGGCATACCAGCAAATTTCATTTTTCCAATCGCAGAACTACCAGCAAACAGGCAATGAATGACCAGAAAATGCATGTTACATTCCTTCTAGCAGTGCAAATCCTTATTCTAGTCTGTCACAATTTGAACTCGTGCATTACTGTCGTGATGAGTTTGTTGGTAGGGTTGGACCGTCTACCTCATATCCTTGGTTTGTCAGTTGTGACCCAATTCATTTTAGTCGACCAGAATGTATGCAAGAGATGCATAGCTTTGAAGATGATGACACTGAGGAATTAGGGGATTACAATACACCATTCGTTGTAGAAGATGAACCTGAAGGTGTTTATTCTAATGAATTCGTTCAGGAGACACAATATGCCATATATGCGATGGGCCAGCCAATCCATAAATCATGAAGACGACGACGTTGTTGATGATGCAGTTGCTAACAACGACATGGTTCCAACTCTTAATGAACTTCTCCATATCTTCGAGGACAGCAACTGGATAGAGAATTCTGTAATTAAACACTCATTCTTCGATGCTGCAACAATTTGGAACGGAGTGATTGGCGTACGAAAGATTGTCGTTCTTTTTAGGATAAACAAAATTTCCGAACGAAAAATGATTTGGTTCACGCTCTGTAGTTGTGGCACATTAAGAAGTTTGTTCAGTATTCAGTTGTGGTTTCTGTAGGATTTTGTGTCCCTATGTATGTGTATATTTTTAAAATTTTAATACAAGCATACATCATCGATTTCATATTTTCATTGATTTTATGTACATGTATATGTTTATTCTAATATCATGCAATCCTACATATATTAAAATAATCAAAAGAAAGATGATCATAACCAAAGGTTCTCTAAAACCTTTTAGAAGATCCGGTGTTCCGTTGCTCGTCGAATCGTCCACCGATTCGCCTTCAAGTGTTCACCAAACCCTAAACAAGATTAGAGAGAAAGGAGCTAGTCAATCAATCTCTAATTAAGCTTAGAATCTAGCTAATAACCCCTCTTTAAGATCCTGGGATTTTTATCTCCAAAACTTAAAACTATTAAGAGATTTTTGTGGTTATTAAGGAGGGATTAGAGAGAGAATTATGCATGTAAATAAACAAGTATGATGATGTGTCCTTTTATAGGCTCCCAAAACAACCATATCATGAGTTATTCTCTTGTCATGGTCTCTTGCTTATCTCTCCTAAAATTAATCTCAAATTGTCACATAAGCATCCTAAAAAACGTTTGATCATATCTGAAATTAATCCAACCCAAGATCTAATTATTCGTTTAATAATTCAGGCAAAAATCACTTTGTTCGGTGAACCGATAATTCTTCTCGGTTGACCGAACCATTAAGTTTTAACACACATTCGGATGATTGTGAGCTAGACGGTCGATCGAATATACATGAGAAAAATTCCCTCAAAAAATTCGGACGATCTGCATCTCGCTCCGGTCGATCGTTGACTCACCAAAATTTCTCCGGGCGAATCTCACCGGACGACCGTGTCACTTTCGGTCTACCGAAAATATCCCATGATAACTCCTGAATATTTTCTCTCGGTTGACCGTCCAAGCCCGGTTAACCGAACCCAATTGTACAGGCACTCCAGACAATTTCGGTCAATCAATTGTGTTTACCCGTTCTCCGTTCGGTCGACCGTTCTGAAGACACTTCGGTCGACCGAACCCTAAACGGATTATTGTGCTTACCCCAATTTTGCCTCTTTCAAATTTTAGATTTATATCCAACAAAATTTGATCTTTAGGGACTTTTAGCAAATTCATATCTTATGTAATATATTATCTTATGTACTATTAAATTATTACACCCCATAATACATACACCTTATATGAATTTATTTAAGATTTTTAATTATGTCAAATCTCATGACATATTGATTTTATTGATTCACCACATGTGTCTCTTTTCACATGAAACCCGACACATCATATGAACTCAAAATCAAGTTTCTTGTGTTTCCAGTTTCGTGTTGTGACCTATAGGAGGATCTAAGCCAAATTGACAGCGATATTAAACACTTAATATCTCAAACTATAAGCGGTATCGAGCTACACATTATAGTTACCCAATTAGCATAAATGTCTTTGTTCCACTCAAACTAAACACAATCCATTTAGTGATGTTAGTGCACCACTTGCGTCCGTCCAATGCCTCATGATATTAATAATATATACAAAGTAGAAATGTTACACATTTGTATCATATTCATTTCTTGATATCTTTAAGCTAATTATGACTATGTAACTTAACTCAAGTTACATTGTGCACATTATAATTTTGCTTTATCAAGGGGGCCACTAATATCATCACTCAATTAAGAGGGGCAATGATAATCGTTTGACTAGCTACATTTTCCAGCGTAAGTCATGTTCAACCAACTATCGCATTTATCATTATACTCATTGATACATTTTCACAATAATCAAATTGATTGACATCATTTCATGTATACATTTGGGTCTTATATCCGTTATCTTTCACCTAAACAATGCTACGTGACGAGTTTTATGTTTGAATTTCAGAAATAAATAGGTTTGAAGAGAAGATGCATAAAATGACCTAAAAGCCTGAAAAGGACTGAGTTGAGAGACTCAAGGACTAAGATGCAAGATTGAAGGACCTGAATGTAAGATCAAAGGACCAATGAGCAAACAAGAATACTTCACATCATCATGGGGAGTATTTTGGCAATTCTATTAGGGTCGGAGCTCCAACAAGTGAAGTAGATGCATCGAAGACCAATAAAGTCATCCAGAAAAGCCCAGAAGAAAATCCAGCGTGATCCGAACCATATAGACCGCTAATTGGCGGTCTGTTTTGGCCCGAATCCGCTAAGATTTTGGTGGGTCGCGTATTAGTGTGTATTTAATCCATTTCTGGCATTTGTTTAGTCCCATACTGGGGGATTGTCCCGGATTACCTTTTTCTATGGCTATAAATAGAACTCTTCACCTTCTATTGTAATCACCCATTGCTTGGTGACATTCTCTCTACTTGGATTAGTCTTGGAGCAAAATCTCAAGGTGGAGAAGAATGCTACCTTCAATGTGAGTCATCTAATAAAATAATTTTTCCATTATTTTGTTCTTATGTTGTTTTTTATGCATGTTTAGCTTAGTTTTATTTCTTTGATTCTAGGCTAAAGTAGTTAGAATGTTTCTTTTCTTCTTTAGTTTAATTGTTAGAGTAATGTGTAATGAGTAGATCCATCCCCCTTTGGGGGTGGAGATGATGTTCATACATGCATTAAAGAATGAATATGAATGCTTTATATTTTGATTGTGTTGATAAATCTGAATGTATGCTTACTTGTTAGAGTAGAATACTACACTTGATAGGTTTTGCTACACATCTTAGACGCTTCTCATGCTTATTTAGGTTCTGCAATAACCAACTTGTGTATATGAATGTTAATCAACTAGGTTAGTGAATGGACTGATAGGTTTTGTCATAACCTTTAGACACTTCCTATGCATGAAAACACTACCTACATTTGTGCCTATAGAATACATTCTTCACCATCTTTTTGCATGTGTGCACTCACTCCACCGCTTAGGGGTTTTCCATTTCTGAATTCCAGCACACTTATTTCATTCTTAGTTAAGTTTTAGTTCATCGTTTGTTGTTCGTTTATGCATGTGTTACTTCGTAGTGTAGTATAGTGTAGATTAGGATAATCAAACTCTCTTCCCTATTTTTGCCACTTGATTTCGTGCAAACGAGAGGCTGCTCACCTCCCTGTGGACGACCCGTATTTTTCACGTCTTCATCGACGTCGTGCACTTACGGTTTAATATAAAACGTTCAACACAAATCAAGCACTTCTTGAGTGAAAATATATGTCTCATATCTTAGAATCCGAGACACAGTAAAACATTAATGACACGAAACACAATTTCATAATGTTTTACTTGTTAGGTCTATTCAATATATAAAAGTAATATTTTTCTCTTTCATATACTCGTGTCGTTAATTATTTGTAGAGCCACAACAATTGACGACCAACACGGCAATCTTATCTTGGTAATTAATGTTCCATGTTAATTACCATGATTGTGAATATCTTTTGATTTATGTAAACTATTATATTTTAGAGCTCTACGGTTGAGGACCAAACACTTCTTCTTTAACACTTCCAAAAGACGAATACAATAATCAAGGAACAAAATGTTTGCATATCCAATTCATAATAATTGACATGTAAAAGTAAAACTTTTACAACACATTCCTTTCAGTTTCTTCAACGAAACACTATACTGTTCATTGTCTTCGTCGTGATGTGGATAACTGCAAATGACGTCTACATGCGTCTGTCCCAAAAGGCTGCAGATATTTTCAAGTTAAAACGTACGACGCTGAGCACACTTGTTCCAATCCGATGTTGCTTAACGAGAACAAACAACGCAGTGCTAATTTTGTTTGCGACTTGATAATGTTATCTGTTAGAACTAAGTTCACAATTACTTCTGCTGAAATAATGGAAACGGTGAAGACCAAATACTCACTTGAAATCGGTTACGCTAAAGCATGACATGTCAGGCAAAAAACGTTAAACCAAATTTATAGTGCCGAAGAAGACAGTTTTAGGGTTCTGCGAATGTTCCTCACATTTCTCTGTCAGAACAATGAAAGATCTGTTGTCGAAATAGAGACCGTACGGGTAAATCCAGATGAGGAGATGTTTAAGCGTGTGTTTTGGGCGTTCGGGCCATCAATTAGTAGGTTTCAATATTGCAGACTCGTTGTCAGTGTGGATGGAACACACCTCTATAGCAAATATAGAGGTTTATTACTAATTGTTGTGGGTGCGGATGCAAACAACAGAAATTTCCCTTTGTCATTTGCTGTTGTAGAGAGCGAGAAGACAGAGTCGTGGACGTGGTTCCTTCAATTGTTGGCAAGTAGAGTGACCAAGCGACCCGATTTGTGTATTATCACCGACAAATTTTTGGGAATAAACGCTTGTATGAGAGCCACATTTCCATATTCAGAGAGGCATGTATATCGATTCTGTGTTCGACACTTGAAAACAAATCTTGCTAAACATCGAAATTGCAAGGAAAGATTGAGACAAATCAAGTTTTACGAAGCAGGTAAACTCATTCCTTTATGAAATTTGAAGAGCTAATGAAGGCTATTGCAGAGGAACAAAAACCGGTATACGAGTGGATTCAGCATCAAGGTCATTTGGAAAGATGGACTTGTTGTCACGATGGGGTCGATGTTTCAAATGTATGACAACAAACATGTCAGAAAGCTTCAACAATGTTTTACGAAAGGCACGCGGTATGCCAATTACGACCATGATTTTGATGACCTTTCTCCGTTTGAACAATTTTTTTGTTAAAAGAAGGGATGTCGTTGAGTCATGAAATGAAACATGTGTACCGACAGTCCACACCGTGTGACGGAAAACAACAATCTGGCAAGAACTCATACAGGGTGTTCGCGGAGCTTGTTTTGTAAAATACTTAATCTTGGCCCGGAACGAGGTTGATAGTGAAGACGCGAGCGGAGCTTGAGGGAGTTCGAGCGGAGCTTGCAAGAGAGGAAGTAGGCGGGAGGCCGAACCTCTATAAAAATATGGTGCCTTCTTTGTGGTTTGCATATTTTCTTCCTTTACTTGTTTGTTAGTTTTTAATTCCGTTGTACCTTTGTTTGTTAAGTAAGTAGAGTTTGTTTAGGGTTAAAAGTGATTATAACTAAGCCGGATTACAATCCCACATTTATTCTGTTCCAGCTAGGATGCAATATTTTGGCAGATAAGAGCGACACGATGGTTCACTTGAAGTACCTGTCTTTGCTCAGAGATTTGGTCGTCGCATCAGAGTACAGTTGGGGTAGTGCAGCTCTGAGCCACTTATATCACATGTTAGATGAAGCTTCACTGATTCCGACCAAACATTTGTGTGGTTTTCTTACGTTCCTGCAGTTGTGGTGTTAGGAACATTTACACATGGGAGACCTTTGAAGAGCAAACTATTACTATACCGGAGGACGACATGGCACCATTAGGTGCCCATTGGAGACGACCAAGATCATTCAAGGGTAGTGCGAAGACGATGACACTTGATTTTTATCGAATAAGCTGGACGTGCAGGAATTTGATCAAGTGATCTGGGACCCTTATGCACATTTGGATCTTAGTCAGTTACCACCACTATGTACGGAAGGTTCAGAGATCTGGACGAGTCGTACTTGACTTATAAATTTTAGTAAGGTGGTTATACATTGTCCAGACCGAGTGATGAGACAGTTCGGTCTACAACAACACATTCTAGAGCTGATGGAGAGACATGTAGTGAAATCGGCTCAAGGGAGGGCGGACGTTAATTGGTTGGCGGAAAATCACTGATTCATTCAGCAATGGTCGCACAGAAGAGATCATCTACAGTTTGAGTGATCACTCCTACGTGTCACTCCTGAAGAGAGCACACATCTGTATATCGAATGATACTGGAGCATCACTGTACGTTAGATTGTTCATCACACCTTGGCTCCGACTCATACCTTATACAGACCTCGAACGACTAGAGAGCGGAAGATGGTAAGATCTAAACATTTATTGAAACAATTACCACGTTTTAAAATTGTGTTTAGTGTTTGATGAACTGTTTAATTATCTATAGGTGCACGAAGTTTATGAGTTCCACGAAGAACTCCATCAAATTCAGGAGGTGATCAAAGATCACAAGACAAGCTCTTCGATGGTTGGAAAATTGAAGCAAAAAATGAAGGCTTGACTCATGTGTTTTGGTGCTGAAGAACTGACATTACATTTGAGTCATGATCACGTCGTTGAAGAAGAAGATCTACACACACAAGAAGACAGTGGTGGTCTGACTCAGGATACAGAGAATACAACACGAGGAGAGGGGCGTGGCAGGGGGAAAGGACGTGCTCAGGCACGTCCTAAAGAAGAAGAGATTGAGATGTCACTTTGGATATATATTTAGTTGTATTAAACTTATTTGGTTGTTATTACACTACTTTTGATTTTATTTATGTTCAAATGTTAAACTCGTTATTGTGGATGTTATTTTCGTTTGTGTTTCCTGTTTAAAAATCTTCGATGATTGTGTTGCTGCAATTTTTGGTACTTCGATTTTTTGGTGTGTTGAACTTTAGGAAGTGGGAAATGGTGATATTTGTTGTATTTTTCTACTTGGAAATGGTTGTGTTTATTGTTGATTTTTTTGTAATTGAAATGATTGTCTTTGTTGTAAAAAGATTTTTAAACAGGAAATGAAATTGTCGAGTTCTAAAATTAAATGAACTTGCACTCTTCAATAGAACTCGACATCACCACTGTCGAGTTCTCTTGATGTGAACTCGACATCACCACTGTCGAGTTCAATTTGAAATATTATTCTCCTGGCAGATCACTTCGAGAGAAATAAGGTGTTCCCGCAATAAAAATCAAAATGAACTGGGCACTTGTGTTGTCGAGTTCTCTCAAGTAGAATTCGGCATCAGCAGTGCCGAGTTATTTGAAATAGAATTCGGCACTTGTGATGCTGAGTTCTATATACACTAAAAAACAAAACCGCCGCCGCCACATGTCACCACTTGGTGGCAGCGGGTCTAGCGTGAAAAATATTTTTTGAGGAAATTTATTTTGACAATCTTTTTAAAAAATATTATTTTGAAAATTTTCCCTTTTTCTAATGTCCGATAAAAAATATTAAAAAAATTAATCTACAAAATGAAAAAAGTGGGGTTCCGAACTCGACACTCAAGGACGGGTTACCTCTGAAAGACCACAAAAGCATGACCTATTTTAATGTATACACGAATCACTTGTGATCCTACATTGTAAAAACATTTTAATCTGAAGTCAGAAAATTTCAAAAGTCACTTATGTTCCAACTATATAACAATTTGCCTAGTGCTTGTCCTATTTCTTGGATTCGGTAAGCCCGCCTACTTGTATGGTGGGTGTGCTGATGATTATAAATTAAAAATATTAATTTATTTATAAACATGTCTAGTGTAGTTTCGTGTGTACGCATTTGTATGTGTCGCGTTAGTGTTTCGAAAACTAGATACAAACTCATTTCGGATTGTATTTGTGTTTGGATAATATGCCTAATACACACGGAAAAATATGACAGAAAAGTACACAAAATGACACAATTATAATGTCTAATTTGGATACACTCCTCGAGTTGCTAGGAAGTTGGATAGGGTTGTTCTTTTTGTGGTGGGACCCATGGTTTCAATTTGTGGGGGGGAGTCTTAGTTGTCGCACCTAACTTTTGAAGATGATGTTGTTGACATAAAATGCTAAAGGAATGCGAAAATAGAACGATATTTTGTATGTTAATCATGTTCTTGAGCGACTCTAAAATTAATTATAATGTGATGGTATATTGATGAATATGGTGTCCCCAGGTGATATGCAAGCAAAAAATCCAAAAAATATTGTACTTGTAGTGACTTTGTCTACTTTATTCCAAAACCGAATGGAAAACAAAGAATTAGAATTTCCAACTTCGTTCTACTTACTTCAAACCAACTACATTATTATTTGCTCTCATTGTATGGCAAAATCGAGATAAGCTCAATCGACTACTTTGTGGCGACCTTAACCAAATGTTAAATATTGAAATCCTATTAGTTGCGGGTTTTTTCTTCTTCTTTCTTTACAAGTACCTATATATGTATAAGGTTGTTAATAATAACTCGAACTTGTAAGCTCGTTTGAACTCAGTTCGTCTAATAAACTTGTAGTGTCCAAAAAAAATTAAGTTTGTTAGTAAAACAACACAAAACCAATCTTAACTCTTTCAATAGTTTAAGTGATTCGACTTGTTTACGCTCCTAGAAAAATTATATAATATAATTTAGCACAACCTGAACCGTTTTCTTCTGGACCTGCTTTACGATTTCAAATGAATGGTAGGAGTTTAAAATAGAAGATTAAATCTCAGGTATACTGGATAATTCCTGATATAATTTATATTAATAAAACTGAACTGCAATTCGTCGCCATAAAACTACTTAAATCGTCCGTACAGATTACCATTTTCTCATTCTACCATTTCTACTTATATAACTCTTAATTTCATTCTTTTAACACAATTTTCTCTTCATATTACTTTTCTATTCACCAGATATAATGTTTAAGAGGCCAGGAAAAGAACCAGCGGACGCCCCGGACTACTCACATCTGGTAAATTGCATTGTTTATTTTAATTAATTTATATAAAAAAATGGGTCGGGCGTCCACGGGAGACGCCTCCCACGTAGAGCAGGCGTCTCCCGCATACGCCCTGAGAATTTTTTTTTAAATTATTTAAATTGACTATAAATTGTGAAAAAATTAAAATAAATTGAATATTTTGTTAATAATGAATTAAATTAGTTTATTAAATCCTTCATTGATTATAAATTGTGATAATTAATAAATAAATCGATTATTAAGGTAATAATTAGTTTAATTATTTTAGTAATGAATTATTAATTAAAAGTTGTGATGATAGCTAAATAAATTGATTATTATGTTAATAATTAGTTGAGTACGGTTTTAGCAAATGATTATTGATTAATTGTGATAATTGCTAAAAAAATCGATTATTAAGTTAATAATTAGTTTAATTATTTTAGCAAATCCATCAATAAAAATTTATTTTTAAAATTGAATTAATAGTCATCGGGTTACCGTGGAGGAGAAGGGAAATCAATTCCCTTACGCGCGGTACGTAGTGTAGTAGACGAGTCAGGTCCTCGTCATCCACGTACAAGTGGTATTTCTGCTTCAGTTAGGAGAGAGAGATCTGTTACGTCGTCGTCAGATACCTGGGGATTCTTTCGACGACGAGGATGATTCAGATGAGTTGAGGAGTCACAATGATAGTGACGATGAGGGCCGATATGGCTTGGGGCCACAGGAGGAGGCGATACATCAATCTGGTCGAGGACGGGGGCGAGATTGTAGTCCTTAGGCTGAGTGGGTCATTAGGAAGGGTCGAGGTGGCCGGTTTGTGACCGGTGATTCGAGTTCGTGCACTGCAGACGCCCGAGCTCAGAAGAAGAAGAGGGGTGAGGACGAGTCTTGGATCGTCACGGGCGGTGGTCCTCTAGATGGCAGCGTCATTCCGAGTTTCGGAGGCCACATCGCCAGACGCATCTGGGATGACGAGGATCGGAAGGTTTTGAAGTGCCATAATCGGCACAGAGCATGTACGACATTGCAGGCATGACTTCCGAAAATGCTCGACGTCTTGTGTTATTGATCCATAAACTCTGACATCGGGACTCCTTCTCCAATGACAAGTGTTTTCCAGAATGGATGAATCTGCTCTAAATAAATTCCATCACCTAACGCAAAACACTCGTACATGGTACATGCACAAGGAATCTCATGTGATGTCAGAAAAGCACACCCACAACGATATTCAACTTCATCACTTAAGTCCTGCATTCTCTTCAACTCCTGAGTCAATAACGACAAGCAATGATGCGAAACTCGACCATTTATATGCTGAAACAAATGACTTATGTAGTTTGTCACAATTCGATGTCTCGAATCTTTCAAGAATGTTCCGAATATTCGTCAGCTGCATTTCAATAGCCGAGTTCACGAGGTCGAAAAAAGTGTCGAGAGCGGTAGTCGATGTAGTGATCCACTCTTTCAGAGCCGAATGTGCATTTTCTATCCTGCAGTTCGTAGTGTTGCCGAAATGAATAACTTTATCCGTCCAATTCAACACAAATTTTTCCTTACGCACCAACCACATGTCGCATCAGACCCATCTCCCGGTCCGTTATTATTGCAGTCGGACTAACAATATCCAATAACAGATCTCGCAACCTCTCTAACACACACTGGTAACTAGACTCGGTCTCATCCTTCAAAATCGCATATCCGACGAGGAAATTCATGTTTGTTGGAGTAACTCCAACTATCTCAAATAAAGGCATCTTGTACTTGTTCGTCTTATACGTCGAATCCATGCAGATTACGAATGGGTATGTACGCAACAACTGAACTGAAGTCGGATTTGCCAAAAATGCGTGAGTGAAGACATTAGTTTCTTCATCTGCCACAATCCAATGCAAATAGTTATGCTGCATTGCCTCCCTGAGAAACTGTTGCGCGGGATTCCTGTGTTCAGATTTCGTCCTTCTCATGTACTCTCTGAAGTTATAAATGTGTTTTTGATTGAGATTATTGTCCGGGAATTTCTCTTTTACCGCCAACAAAATGTTACGTGGTCTTGCTTGTGCCTCTGTCATATCATGAACAATTTGCTTTGTCCCAGCACTAAGTCCGCTGATCTGTCGGTGACCCTCTGAATAATTGCAAGTGCGTGGTTGTGCTGCCCATAGGTGCTACTAGAAACAATGACTCATCCATCACGATCCGTCGCTCCACCACTTTTACCAAAAATCGACAACCGCAACCTTTTCTTTTTGTATTCTTTCGCAGTGCAATACTCGTATCACGAGAACTCATTTCACGTTTGCGACCACATCTCAGGTAACAATCCATCCGGTTATCTGCTTTTGGTTTGTATGATGATATAATCAAAAAAAATCCGGCTCCTATTGCAACTTGTTTCGCCCATTTACAAGCTTCCTCGATTGTTGTAAATATTTTTCTTTACTGTCAAAAAACTCACTGTAATCTACTCCATCAACACTGAAATCTTGCAATGGAACCTGAAAAAATTTAATTTAACAAAAAATTAATTTTTCTTTAAAAAAACTCGGGCGTCTGGATAAGACACCCCCACCTAGGCGGAGGCGTCGTAGCCAGACGCTCGAGTCGGAAAGAAATTTCGCCCCCGTTACCTCGCCGGATTCAGGTGCTTCGCCAGACATTTCGTGGTGTTGGTACTAGGAATGTGAGTAAAACTGAGTCTAACACATCTTATAAAGACACGGGAGAAATTGATATTAATTGATTTGTTAAGGGTAAAAGGGTAATTTTTGAGACGATTTAAGTAATTTTCGGACGAACAAGGATTTAAGTAATTTTCGGACGAACAATGATTTAAGTAATTTTCGGACGAACAACCGTAACTCACTAATAAAAAGGATTTAAAACTAAATAAAAAAGGAAAAAAATTCTCTCCGGCCTCCATCCATCCATCCAATCCATTTCTCACTTTGCAAAGTTCAATTCAGTCTGTCCACAAACCCATCTGATCTTCTTCCCCTTTCCTCCCCACACAAGCCATCATCTCCCGATCCAATCTTACTTCCAACCCATCCATGATCCCGTGGGGCGGTCTGAGCTGCTGCCTCAGCGGCGCCGCCCTCTACCTCCTCGGGAGAACCAGCGGGAGGTGATTCATTCACTACCCCCCCTCTTTTCGACCGTTTCTGTTATTTTGTGTTGAGTTCGGTGTGTTTGTCTGGACGTAGGGTTGCCGACTTGCTCCGGTCCGTTCCTAGGGTTTGCCGGCTCGGCGATTTGGGTGAGCTTCTATTGTTGGTTTTCGTGATTTTCCATAACTCAAGTCATCATGGGATTGTTGAATTTGGTGTTTTATTTGTATTTTGGTTGTTGGAGACCCCGAAGTCTAATTTAGGTTTATCCTAGGTTTCTATATTTGCTTATAGTCGAGTGTTGTAGGATCCGTTGTTATGGTTTTTCCCTCAGTTTTGATGTTTTTACCCTCTTTGTTAAACACCCCGTAACAGTAGATCCTCCCTCGTTGCAAAGTAGTGTGTAGGTTAGGGATGGGTTGAGGGAGTTCCCTCCCTAGTCCCTATGCTCAATACAATTCACAACAATTTGAAGAAGCAAATGGATGTGACTCTTGATTTTTGTTTTATATTTTTTGGTTTGGTATGTTAATTGTCTGTGTGTGATTATATATGCCCACCTGAGTATGGTAGATAGGCATGGTTTGGTAGTCAAAGATCCTGTAATCGAATCTCAAGTTCATCTGATGACCGATTATTGCAAACTCGGCTAGGTAGGCACCATTCCTGGGTTACTCACTAACCTCTTGTTGTGGATTTGACAGACACCATAGTGTATGTATCCTCACTCTTATTTGAGTGTCGTAAACTAATGCATGGGGTTGATCGAGGGAGTTCCCCTAGGCCAAAAGAAATTTTAATGTCTTCACTTAAAACGAATTTGATGAAATGGGACGTGACTCTGCCACAATTGTTATGAATGAGAGACAATAGTACGTTAATTGAAAGGTTGGTGTCATGGACTCATGGTTATTAGCTGCAAACAAGCCACATGTAACGTAATTTGGTCTTTCAAAGAACATAATGAAATTAAGAGAAACTGTAGATTCCATACAGCCCTATGGATCAGGTAAACCTTAGGTTATTTGGAAGGTTGAGAGGGTAAACCGTGAAGTATAACAAAATTCTTTAGTACATCGCTGAATTTTTTACATGGTTTGAGAAATTAATGAAACCCCAATAATGTTGCTTTCCATTCAGCCATTTTGATAATGCAAGCGCTACTAGATGGAACTTGAATATTAAACAGCAAACAACCCACAGAGTGTAACGAACTAACGATGTTCTTCCTATAAGGCATACTTCATGACATAGTTAGGTCTGTCAAAAAAGTCAGTAGTTTTGGACTGGTGTTGATTGTTGTGTGGATCTATGAATAACAGTGCCTATATGCATTCATGAAGCACGTCTTTGATTATTTCTTTGTTTCATTTGTTCATAACCTTCTTAGCAATTTGTATTCTTTCGTTGATGAACCAACATGCCTTCTAAACTCCAAACATGCATCAACTTGCAGGTTCTCCTTTTTTCATTCTATTAGCCTTTTGAGGTGTTTTTTGGAGATTCCTATGCCTTTGGTTGCTAGCTTAATATGTGTTTGCTGTAATTTTGTAGTACTTATATAATATTTGTGAGCTCCTTATTTATTATAAGAATATCGTTATTTTTAGATCCACAAATTCGATTAAGTCATTTGATTCTACACCACAAAAAAGAAAATGCATAAGACATGACAACCTAAAATGTGCTATTATTTTGTCGTGATATGAAATGTGCTGTCCAAAGGCAAAGTTGTACAACACAGTGTTGGTTCTCCCTTTTCCTGGCATGCATTCAATTTCCTATAAGAGAATATAAATTAGGCTCTAACTTCAGTAAATTTTCTTTGTGAATTGTGATACCATATTTCAGTGGATTTGTTGGATACTTCACGTGAAGTCTTGCCCTTTGTTGTGACGATTTCTGGAAGAGTTGGTTCAGAAACTCCACTTAAATGTGAAAATAGTAATTTAAGAGGTGTTATAGTTGAGGAAACGGTATGTTGGCTGGCTTTAAGTATCTTGATATTATTGATATAATTTTATGTACATCTAATGTAAACTTTGCACAACCAACAGGCCGAACAACACTTTCTAAAGCACAGTGAGGGTGGATCATGGATACAGGATTCTGCTATGATGCTATCTGTCAGCAAAGAAGTTCCTTGGTATCTGGTAATCATGGTTGATGTTATTTCTTTCTTTTTACCATCTGTATTCTAAAGAGTAACACGTTAGATTTGAAAACACTGGTGCTTGAAATACCAAATTATACCGAAAAGAAGGTAAACATTGGACTATAGTGCAGTTGATATTTTGAGCATATTCTTCATGGGAAGCGTGGCATTATTTTCAATTCTGTTCCCATTGATCTTGTCATATCTTAACGTGTTTTAAGTCTATAGTCCTTCCTTTGACAACATTTTTTGAAGAATAACTCATTAAATATGAATTAGTAGCCAAGAAGACAAATTTTTGAAATTTTCTCTCTAGCAAGAGTATGATGAAACAATTAATTTCAGATCATTTGGCTTGAATTTGGTTATGATGACTTTTATCAGGATGATGGCAGTGGTCAAGTTTATGTTGTTGGGGCTCGCAATGCTGCTGGTTTAGTACTGACTGTTGCGAGTGAAGTTTTTGAGGAGTCAGGACGGTCCTTAGTACGTGGAACCCTTGATTATCTTCAGGGCCTCAAGGTTTGTTGTTGAAATTTTGAAATTGAAAGTGAGACAACTATATTTTTCTTCGTTACAGAAATAATATTTTTCAGATGCTTGGTGTCAAAAGGACTGAAAGGATTCTCCCAACTGGAACTTCATTGACAGTTGTCGGTGAGGTAACTTGATTTTCAAATTAAATTGCAAAACCATCTGAATCACATAATGTTGTTAGTATGCTTGTTTTTGTATTACATTGTAATCGACAATCACGTAATGCTACAATTTAAATGTAACTTTTCTTGTTGGTGGATACTTAGGCCATCAAGGATGATGTTGGAACGGTTCGCATTCAACGGCCCCACATAGGACCATTTTATGTCACCCCAAAAAGTATCGATCAGCTTATTGCTGATCTTGGGAAATGGACAAGGTGATTTATCTTATCTTATATTTGTTTACATTAACTTGCTTATATTGGTTATGTAATCTCATGTAGTATTCTTCCATTAGGTGGTATCATTTTGCCTCTTCTGGATTCACAATATTGGGGCTCTATTTATTAGCTAGACATGCAATTAAATACATCTTAGAAAGAAGACGGCGATGGGAGTTGCAGAAAAGGTGCTTCATTCATCTTTTTATTATTATTATTGGTGCTTCTTTCATCCTTTTAACCATCATGTTTTAGATTTCTTGAAGCCCGATTTTCATGAAGGGCTTGAATTTTACAATTTCAGATGCTAAAGATCTTTTACTTAATAATTTCGATAAAAAAATTGTGTTTATGGAAGGCCGCTGGCCTACAAACATGGCTACTCAAGTTTGATGTTTAGGGGAGACACATTACGAAGTAAAGATCTTAGGCAACTATATCATTATGAAGTACGTAAGCAAGTAATCGTGGTATGAGAAAACGTTCAAATTCTCTTACATAGAGGATAAGCTGATTAGCTGAGGAGCATGCTTGCCAAGAAATTACACATCTGAATGTATTTTTACTCCCATATGTAGGTGGTCCTAGATCCTTAAAGCTGGTGTATACAAATTTTACCATCTTTTTTATGTCCTCAACCCACGGGGAACATTTATTGCTTCCTGTTGCCTTACGATGAGATAATGATTTATAATAAAACCCTGTTGCATATTATCTTTAGTTTCACTCATAAGCTCAATTGGTTCAACGAAGTCAAGACATTGTCTTCTTTCTCATTTATCTATGTAAAATAGTGTTTCGGTATGCTTATGTGTTTCCTGACCCAAACATTGAGAACTGCACACGATAGTCATCTTTATCCTCTTCAAATTCCAAAAAGTGAATCTTGTGGTATTTTCTAATTTTAGAGTCCTTGCTGCTGCTGCACAACGCCGAATCCAGTATAATGAAGGTAATTTACAGCTCTTAACTCTCTTTTCTGGTGCTCTGTAAATGCTTCATTGTGTTTTTAGTCTGTACTGAAAGGTCAAGATTTGTAGGATTGACTCCTGAGGTCAAGAAAGACTCGGGGAGTTCCAGAAGTAATGGAGAACTGCCAAATCTATGTGTTATCTGCCTTGAGCAAGAGTACAACGCTGTTTTTGTCCCGTGAGCACTTGAATATTCTTTTTATGTTTGTCTGCAAAGTTTGGCTTATATTTGCTGCATCTCATATTTTCTTATAATTTTTTTCTTGGACCATGTCAAACACTTCTATTCAAGCTTCTATTATTATATAAGAAACATCTGGCTGCTCATAATCTAACCTAGTTATGAGTTATGATTAGTCTGGTTTTGTTTGTTTAGCATGAAATCACATCTTAGTCTGAGTAATGCAATCTACTTTGTTCAGGTGTGGTCATATGTGTAGCTGTGTTCAGTGTTCATCGCATTTGGTAAATTGTCCTCTTTGTCGGAGGCGAATTGATCAAACAGTGCGCACATTCCGTCATTAAAGCAGCAACAGAAGTCATAATAAACCACACATCAAGTACTGTTGGGGACTAAGTTCATATGATTTTGCATTTCGGTTGCAAAATGCCTCTCAACACCTATCAGGTTAGTATGCCGGTCAGCAACACCAAAGATCACCAAAGCTTTTACGAGTTTAGCAAGTCTGTATGCAAATTCAGTATTTTATTTTTTTCTGTGTATTATAGCCATGGTTTTTAACATATTTTGAGGTTTTTTTTTTTTTTTTTGTGAACATTGAGACTGTTGTTATAAACGTTGAAAGTGGAAGAACCATTCTAATGTAATGATGTTTGCTGTGGACTTATATTGTGCCATTTCTTAACAATTGGGACAGTTTTTTTTCCTTCATAATTCGAACTTCAATATCAAATTTATGCAAAAAACAATATATGGTTGTCGTTATCATGAGATGACTTATGAGTCCAAAATATGAGAGCAGAATATGAGGGGATAAGTTTCCCACGGAAAAAAAGCACAGGCATGTAAAGAAATATCATAAGCTTGAATCAGAAGCTTGGGGAAAATTTTACATCAAGCATATTGCATTACTTCATCTGTATTATGATTGGACACTAGCCTTGATTAGATGGGTGGTCTTATCTAATTTCTTGGACTCCACTATCAGGAATATGATTCCATAACAACTAACGTCACTTTTGCTAAAGCAAAGAAGTACTTGTATGTCTTTCAGCATCTGCACAAATGCTCTTTTCACCTTATTATAACCTACCTCTCATGTCCCATTCCAAAGCACAAAACCATCAATATCCTTGAAAATGGAGGGAAAGAAGCATTCCCCTTGCCCTCTTGATGTTTGTGAGAAACTCTACCATGCCTTCAGCATCCCCCCAACCCTCCGTCGCATCGCTTACCACAAGCCGGAGCCTATCCCAACCGCCAAACCGGAACCCGTCCCAACCGCCAAAGAAGCACCGCCTCCTCCACCACCACCCTCCATCAAAGCTCAAACCAATGAATTCACCGGGCTTTCTAATAAGAAACCAAGCATAAAAGAACATGAACCACCTCATCCTCAAGTCCCTACTCCAGCCAATTTGCCTGAGCCGGTACCAGAGGAAGCATTGCCATCCAAAAAGTTGTTGATTCCCAAAAAATTGATACCTCGAAAGGCTGAGAAGGTGAAGTCAAATGTGAAAATTCCAGCAACTTCTAAAGAGAAGGATAAGTCATTTAAGAAGGCTGAGGCAATCTCAACATCTGAAGAACCCAATACACGGACCACCAAATCCAAGAAGAACATTAACCTTAACGAGTATATCAACCGCACCAAGACTAAGATGTCTCTCGCTTCAAGCATGAGAAGGGCCTCTACTTCGAAGTCTTGATATTTTGTGGTCACATGGATGAGGTGCAGAAGAAATATAAGATTCTGAGCTACTTTCAAATATGAGATCTTCCCTATGTGTGTTTTGCATCCAACGATTAGTGTTGTTTGATGCTAATAAGTGCGTCCAAGAATTAGCATTGTTTGATGCAAAGAAGTGCTAATTTGAGCATCTAGTGTTCATTCGAGGGAGTGGATCTTGACCCTTGAGATATGTTACACTCATCCTTCTTTTTCAAAGTAACTACATTTTATACGTCAATATGTGTTTAAAGCAAATACCAGCAAAAAATGAGAAAAATCCATACCAACTGATTCTTCCTCGGATCATGATAATGTTTGTTGCAACCTTAGGTTATTTATTACTCTCTACTAAATGATAATAGTTGATTTCCCGTTAAACTTTTTGTAGGGTTTCATCTCATCTAATACGAGCACACTACACAAACAACCTTAGGGTAGAAATGAACTCAAAAGAATCGGACCACGTGAATGGTGTTCTTCCATGCACTTCAATCCAATGTCAAATCCCTGAGAATATGCCCATTTTTAGGTCTCTTTTAACCACTTCTTTCCAAGTTAATTTTGGTATGTCTCTCCCTCTTTTTATGTCTTCACCACGGCTCAACACTCTCCTTCTAACTGGTGCCTCCATAGGACTTCTTTGTACATGTTCAAATCATCTCAGTCTATGTTGTATAAGTTTTTCCTCTATTAGGGCAACTCCAACTCTCTCGTAATTTTTCTCATTTCTAATCTGATCCATCCGCATATGTCCACACATCTACCGTAACATCCTCATTTTAACCACACATCTCTTGCACATGTTGTCTTTTCGTAATCCAACATTACAGGTTTTATAACGGTCCTACAAAATTTTCGTTTCAACATAAGAGAGATTGTCTTGTCACATAAGATATCAGATGTTTGCCACAATTTCGTTCACCCTGACCTAGTCCTATTTTGGATCGAGAGGGTCTACAATTCTAATCACTTTTAAGCCTAAATACCTACTTGTTTAACTATCAAAGAAGTGCAGCGGAATTTAAACAAAACAAGTAAGTAAGGAAGGAGATATGCAAACCACAAAGGACACGGGGGATTTTTACAGAGGTTCGGTCACCCGCCTACGTCCTCTCTTGCAAGCTCCGCTCGACACTTCGAGCTCCGCTCACGACTTTACTAACCACTCCCCGTTCCGGGCCGGGAGAGAACGCATTTACAATCTTCAAGCTCGCGAACAACCCTCGCCGAGCTTGGCTCCTCCTCTCACAATCCGAGAGGGACACTTCGGGCTCTTACCGAAGTCTATACTCTTTGTCTTGGGCTTTCACCAAGACCCTTGCTTCTTTCACAACAAAGGAGTGGAACAACACTCTCTAATCTTGAGCACACTTGAGTGAGAATAGGATTTAAGACTAAAGTTTGGGTGATCTATTGAAGTCCAAATTATGTGAAATTTCGTGTGTGACTTCTCTAAGGAACCTAGTGTGTGTTTGAGTAGTTTTTAGCTCATGTATGCTCAATTACACAAAGTTCCTAAGGCTCAAAGAAATACAAATTACATGTCTTTAATATAGCTTTAATACATGTCTTGACTTGATTTCCTTTCTTCATTGAGTCTTGATTACCTGTAGAGGTTATCACAAAGCAATATGTATGCAATGCAACATGTGTGCTACTCTACATGACCACAATTAAGATTAGGTTGATTAAATCATCAACATAGATTAAGGCCAAAAAGTCAACACCTATGACTAACATCTTCATTGATCTCCCCATCCTTTTGAAGTATCGACCCTAGATATCTAAAAATATCCCTTCTACCCACCACTTAGACCATCCAATCTGAATCAGAGTATTATGTGGTCCTAAAATCTTGCTTAGTTTCATCCTTTTTAAAGCTTCCTTAACCTCAACCTCTATGATCCTCCAAACAAATCCTCTACTAACAACCTCAAATGCATCCTCCACTTCAAAAATATCACGTTCATTCTCTCTGATGAACAACTTATCAAATACACTCTCCACCTATTCTTAATATCCCCGTCCTTAAGTAGAAGTTTCTGATTATCATCTTTAATGCATTTAACTTGATTAAGGTCTCTGATTTCTCTCTCTCTTACTTTAGTCAACTTATAAATTCCATTTTCTCCCTCTTTTGATCTTAACTTTTAATATAAATTCTCTTAAAATACTCATTTAGCCTCTCTTACTGCTTTCTTAGTTTGACAACTCATTTAGTTTCTCTTATTGCTTTCTTAGTTTTTTTATTAGTCAACTTATACTCTTCTAAATTAGTCTTACTTTTATCATTATATCACTTCTTATAACACTCTTTCTTAGTTTTAATCGCTTGTTGAACCCTCCATGTATTTCTTGATTCTTCCCTACCTCCTCTACTCTCTCCACATACCAAACTGGTCACTCTCTAATGCAAGATGTCGTGCCTTCTCACATAACTGCATACTTGTAAAAATTAGCAATCAGGAACAAGTCGGCACAAACCTTCATATAGTGATCATCGTCACAAGGTCCTCCGCCCCAATCGATTCGTTGACGAGCATGTACCACATTGCCGTAATAGACGTGCTCATAAATAGGATGCGCACCTATCTCATTAAAAATCGTACGATAGGCGTACAACCAATTGTCTTGACCACCATGGAAGACATCGACAACACATCGAAATCCACAGTTGCCATCAGCACGTACGTCATTCCACCTCTCTAGAAATGGTAAAATAATTCCTGACAGTCTATCAACATATGAGAAGTTATCGACGTCAATTCGTCCGGACACTATAAAATGGAAAAATAGCAAAGTTATATATATTAATAACAACAAACAACTAAGTGATAATAGTAACAACAAAGATATCGTCATACCAGATTCTGCACCCGTGGTTACGAACGATCGAGACGAATTGGAAGACCGACCACAACCCCTGCTCCCACTACTGGAAGACCGACCACGACCTCGCTCAGCATACTCAAAGCCACTCGGGTCCCGACGTGTCGACTTTCCCCTCGGCCGACGTTGTACCTTAGTATTTTCAGCGGGTTTTTGATAGTTCGACTGATTTGGGTGTAACTGTGCGTATAAAATACGAGAGGTATTACGAATTACTACAGGGTCGCTCTCCGAAATCTCATCAACGAGCTTCCGAAAATGCTCGACGTCATGTACTGACTGATCCACAACTCTGACATCTGGACTCCTTCTCCAATGACAAGTGTTTTCCAGAATGGATGAATCTGCTCGAAATAAATTTCATCACCTGACTCAATACGATTGTCCATGGTACATGCACAAGGAATCTCATGTGATGTCAGAAAAGCACACCCACAGCGATATTCAACTTGATTGCTTAAGTCCTGCATTCTCTTCAACTCCTGACTCAATAATGACAATCAGTGATGCGAAACTCAATCATTTATATGCTGATACAAAGCACCTATGTAGTTAGTCATATTTCGACGTCTCGACTCTTCAAGAATGTTCTGAATATTCGTCAGGTGCATTTCAATAGCCGCCTTCACGCGGTCGAAAAGAGTGTTCAGAGCTGCAGTCGATGTAGTGATCCACTCTTTCAGAGCCGAATGAGCGTTTTCCACTCTACAGTTCGTAGTGTTGCCAAAATGAAAGACTTTATTCGTCCAATTCAACACAAACTTTTCTTTATGCACTAACCACGTGTCTTCTAGATACTCCTTGAGAACTGGCCAAGCCTGAAAAGTATCTTTCAGATTACGGACTATTTTATCGTACTTGGACTGTGAAGTAGAAAGCATGACTTTCCTCTACTTTCCACACTTCAAATTGTCTGCAAACTTCTCGTTCTTGCCGAATATGTGGTATGCGTAGTTGTACACGTCTTTGTTGATATGCTAGGTGCAAAGTAATTAGAGCAGAATCAGAAAAAACCTCACCCACTGGTCGCATCAGGCCTAACTCACAGTCCGTTATTATTGCAGTCGGACTGACATTATCCAATAATAGATCTCGCAACTTCTTCAACACCCACCGGTAACTAGACTCAGTCTCATCCTTCATAATTGCATAACCGACGAGGAAGTTCATGTTTGTTGGAGTCACCCAAACCATCTCGAACAAAGGTATCTTGTACTTGTTCGTTTTGTATGTCGAATCCATGCATATTACAAAAGGATATGTGCGTAACAACTGAACTGACGTCGGATGTGTCAAAAATGAGTGAGTGAGGACATTAGTTTTTTCATCCGCCATAATCCAATGTAAGTACTGATACTGCACCGTGATTCAGAAACTGCTGAGCGGAATTTCTGTCTTCAGATTTCGTTCTCCTCATGTACTCTTTGAAGTTATAAATGTGTCTCTGATTGGGATTATCATTCGGGAATTTCTTATTTACTGCAAACAAGATGTTACGTGGTCTCGTTTGTGCCTCACTCATATCACGAACAATTTTCTTGGCCCCAGAACTAAGACTGCTGATCTGTCGGTGACCCTCTGGATAAACTGCAAGTCTGTGGTTGTGCTGTCTATGAGTACTATTAGAAACTACGACCCATCCATCACGATCCCGTCGTTCGACTACCTTTATCAAAAACCGACAATCGCAATCTTTTCTTTTTGTGTTCTTACGTAGTGCAATATCCATATCACGAAAACTCATTTCATTTCTGCGATCGCATATCAGATAACAATCCGTCCGATTATCTGCTTTTGATTTGTAGGATGATATTACCAAAAAAAATCAAGCTCCGATGGCAACTTGTTTCACTCATTTACACGCGTCCTCGATTGTTGGAAATACATGTTTACTATCAAAAAGTTCATTGTAATCTACTCCATCACCACCGAAATCTTGCAACTGAACTTGAAATAATTTAAAATAACACAACATAAAAAAATAAATTAAAAAAAGGTCGTCTGGCTGGGACGCCCCCACCTTGGGCACGTCGTCCCAGCCAGACGCCCCATCCTTGTGGGAGGCGGCTTAGTCAGACGCCCAAGACAATTCCCCCCCGACTTACTCACCAGATCTAGGTGTTTCGCCAGACATTTTCGTGGTGTTGGTACTGGGAATGTGAGGAAAACTCAGGCAAAAACCTTGTTTTAAGACACGAGAGGTAATGAATATTAAATGAATTGTGAATAACAAAATGATATTTGTTGGGATGATTTAAAGTTTTCCGATGACGAATAGTAATTCCCCGGTATAACCTTGTCATTAACGTTGTCGTTGGATACGTAGACAGACTAAATTCGGGATAGGTTGGGACGATCTGAATTTCATAATGTTAAGCATTTGGAAATTAACGGTCCAAATACTGACAAAAAATCATAAATAATGTCATTCTCGAACAAATAAATATGATTGGCACGACTCTTACGAACCCAACAATTAAAAGTGACCAGCCATTGACAAGTCTTCTCCAATCACTCAAATTCAAACCTAAACTTGAAATTTTAATCTTAAACTCAACATTTGATTAGGAATTTAGAATGCAAGCTCGAGCTAGAATTGACCATTTTATTTTGGTCATTAAACTTTCACTTGTAAAACTTGAATTTCAGTTGTCACACACTTTAGTTTAATCCGTTAAATAATTAATTTCTGCTAGTCTTTTTTTTCTTTCAATTTTTTTCGAAATTATCCTCTCATTGCACAAAATTTAATTCAAGCATCCAAACCTGTAAATAAAAAATTAATCAGGACATCCAAACTCCACTATTAATTTCACCCACCAAAGTTGTTACCAACTCCAATCCCACGAGGCCACAAACCACCGCAAATCCCAAACCTCAAACCCAGCCCCCATTCTTAATCCCAAATCTATCTGATGGTGTCAACAAATCGTAAGAAGTAAA
The DNA here is from genome assembly GCA_963682175.1 of Triglochin maritima. NCBI lineage: Eukaryota > Viridiplantae > Streptophyta > Magnoliopsida > Alismatales > Juncaginaceae > Triglochin > Triglochin maritima. Next base: position 32,775,323 of record OY821785.1, read on the forward strand.
TGAAAATCTAGAATTCTAATTTTACGACTTCTTTGATATTTGAATAATATTTGAATAAGAAGTACGAGAAGCCATTCTATTAGAAATGGTGCGGGAAGAAGAAGAAGAAAAATATGTGTATTTTTATTTGTTCTAATCTTTGTTACATATATGAGAGAGATATTTATACATTGGTTTATATATCCGTTATACATTTATTGTATGCTTCGAATGTCCAAACGTTGCCTCTTGATGGAGAGACATTGCCTCTTGATGGAGACGTTGCAACGGTATGTTTCTTTAACACGCCCCCTCAAGTTGTGTCTGGAAAGGGTTGACAGATCCTAACTAGAAGAGAAGATTGGAAAACGTTCTGCGATCAAGTGCTTTGGTGAAAATGTCTGCGAGTTGTTCTTTGCTTGAGACATAGGGAACTTCAATTTGTTTTGACTGTATTTTCTCCCTGATGAAATGACAGTCAACTTCTATATGCTTGGTCTTTTCGTGGAAGACATGATTTGTGGCAATGTGCCGTGCTGCATTATTATCACAGAACATCTTCATAGGCTTTTGAGTTGTGATATTCATGTCTTTGAGAAGTTGCCTGAGCCAGATTAATTCGCTGGTGGTGGATGCCATCCCTCGATATTCTGCTTCTGCACTTGAATGTGCAACGACATTTTGTTTCTTACTTCGCCATGTTACCAAGTTGCCTCCTACAAAGGTGCAAAAACCAGTAGTTGATTTCCGATCATGACTCCCAACCCAGTCTGCATCAGAATAACCAATTATTGAGTCAGAGTTATTAGGTTTCATCCAGAGTCCTTGTCCAGGGGTTCCTTTAAGATAACATAAGATTCTGTTTACCAAATCTAAGTGGTGAGTGTGAGGTGCATGCATGAACTGACTTATTAGACTAACAACATAAGTAATGTCGGGTCGAGTGACAGTGAGATAGATGAGTTTTCCCACTAATATTTGGAATTGTCTAATATTGGTTAGAGGGGTGTCATCTGTTGGTCATATTTTCTTGTTGATTTATATTGGTGTAGTTGTGGGTTTTGATCCTAGTTTTCCAGTTTCTTTGAGTAAATCTAGGGTGTATTTTCGTTGGGAAAGAAACAGACCTTTCTTAGAGTGTGCAATTTCTATTCCTAAAAAGTATTTCATAAATCCTAAATCTTTTATGTCAAGCTTTGATTTTAGATATTCTTTAACTAAGGTAATTTTGTGATTATTATTTCCGGTTATAATAATATCATCAACATAGATGAGCACAATGATGGTGGTATTATGACTATGTTTTGTAAACATTGATGCATCAGCAGAACATTTAATGAATCCATAACTAATAAGAGAGAGACTAAGTTTGGCATACCAGGTTCGAGGTGATTGTTTTAGTCCATATATATACTTATGAAGCTTGCATACCTGATTTGGATGTGTGGTGTAGCCTGGAGGTGGAGTCATATAAACTTCTTCTTCAAGGTTTCCCTGTAGAAAAGCATTTTTAACATCCATTTGGAAGAGATTCCAACCATAGTTAACAACAATTGATAGGAGAACACGAACAATGTTCATTTTGGCTACGGGAGCAAAAGTTTCTAGATAGTCAAGGCCATAGGTTTGAGTGTAGCCTTTAGCTACAAGACGGGCTTTATATCTTTCTATTTGGCCATTGCTATGATATTTGATTTTGTAGACTCATCTGCAACCAACAGGTTTTATGTTGGGTTGTAGAGGAACCTGTTGGCTTTTTAGCCTTAATCCTTATTTAGTTTTGATGATTAAGTAATCTAATCTTAATCTATATTTAATTAATCAACCTAGACAATCGAAGTAAGCAAACATGAATACATGCATTGCATATATATTCGTGTACTTGTGATATTCTTAATAGGTTGATGAAGAATCAAGCTAAGGAGCTTTAGACAAGAAGATAAAGACTCAAGACATGTAATCAAGCTTTGGACCAATATGTAATTTAGTATAATTTGAGTCCTTAGGATTAATGTAAACTTGAGCACATTAGGATTCTGTCCCGTATCCCCACGGTTAACCGAACCCCACTCGGTAAACCGAATCATGTATAGTTCGGTCCACCGAACACCTTGCGGTCAACCGTGTAGAATCCTTTAGGTGTTCCTGGAATAACCACCTCGGTATACCGAACCACCTTCGGTAGACCGAAATAGCCTGGACCGGTTTTGTACTTTGCTCAAACGGTCGTATTTAAATCTTGACCTAAAGCCCAATTGACTTATCCATATTCGGTATACCGAACTTCATTCGGTCAACCGAATCATATTGCTTTAGGTGTCCAACGGCTATTTAACTTGACCGTTATTGATAAACAATTTCCCACGCATTGTCAGCGCAAAACCCGCGCAAACTTCGGACTACCGAAGTATAAACGGTCAACCGAACCTAGCATAAACAGAACCCTACCAAACTTACTGTCCATTTTGGAACGGTTAACCGAATCATATTCGGTACACCGAAAAACATTAGGGTTGCTAGTTAGAGAGCTACTGGAGTTGAGTGAGTGGTTCACCGAATAGAATTCGGTAAACCGAAAAGATCATCTTCGGTAATCCGTTGGGTTAATGATCTACCGAAGAGCGTGCAAATTCTGCCCGAACTTTTGTCACATCATCACATTTCATGGGTCAACTTTCTCACCCACTCCCCAACGGCTCTAAGAGCTTTGAAGCCTATATAAGGACCTCATTAGAAGCACAACAACAAGAACTACACTCTCCAAACATCAAGTATCCTTGTGCTATCTTTCCCAAACCTTCAAAGCTCAAATCCTACACACTCAAGCCAAAACTTCACCACTTGTATTCCTAGATCCATATCATAATCCAAGTGTGCTCAAAGTTAGAGTGTCATTATCAAGAAGTGTGATTCATTCCTTCATCCAAATCACAAGAGTTGTAATAGCTTCGGGGAAGCTCCCTCTCGGGTTGTGAGAGGAGACACGGGCGAGGCGAGGTTGTTCGCGAGGCTCGGGTTTGTAAAGGCATTGATCTCGGCCCGGTAACGGAGATCGGATAGTGGAAACCACAAGCGAGGCTCGAGGGACGAGCGGGGCTTGTGAGTGAGGACTAGGACCCGGGGAGGGTGCCGAACCTCGTTAAATCGGGCGTCGACTTCAACGTTGGTTTGTAAGTTCTCTATCTCTTAGAATAACCCTTGCATGATTAGTTGTTAGTTCGTAATTAGTTTTTAATTCCGCATCTTGTTTAATTACGATCACTAGAGGGCCCCATACGATACCCACAGAACCAAGGTCCAAGTTTGGTTGGACTCTAAGGCACGTAACTCATCATTCATGGCTTTTTTCCAATTTTGGTTACCTATAGGCTCATGATATGTTGTTGGTTCCTTATCTTGTTCTAGCTTTCCTAAGAAGGCCTGATGATTGGATGAGAATTGGTGGTAGGATAAGTGGTTTTGAATAGGGTAAGTGACGTGTGAAAGAACATAGTCATTAAATCTAAAAGGAGGGCGAGATGGACGAGAGGATCTTCTCGGAGCTTCTTCTTCCCTTTGTTCTTCTCTTTCTTCTCCGTCTTCTTCTTCTCTTTGTTCTTCTCTTTCTTCTCCGTCTTCCCTTCCATTGTTTCGTTCTTCTTCTTCCACGGGAATGGTTGAGGCAGCGGGTATTTCTTGAGGAAAAGTTGGTAGTACAGAGGTAGTGGAAGTGTATTCAGTGGTAGAAGTTTTAAAGAAGGGTTCAATCTCAAAAAAGGAAACATCTCTGGAGACATAAAATTTCCTATCTTTTGGATCATAGCATTTGTATCCTTTCTTCTTAAAGGAATATCCTAAGAAAATACATTTAACCGAGGTGTATCAAGCTTGTGTTCACGTTTCTTGTGAACAAAACATGTGCATCCAAAGACTTTAAGGTGATTAATATTAATTTCTTTATTGTACAAGAGTTCTAAAGGTTTTTTATTATCAATTGTAGGACTAGGAATGCGATTAATGATATAAGCAGCAGTGAGAACAACATCAGACCAGAATTGTGTGAGAACATTATTCTGAAAAAGGAGAGATCGAGTAACATTTAAAGGTGTCGGTTTTTTCGTTCTGAAATCCCATTTTGTTGTGGTGTATTTATACAGGAAGTTTGATGAAGAATTCCTTTTTGTTTTAAAAGACTTTGAAATATATTGCTCATATATTCGGAGTCATTATCAGATCTAAAAACTTTAATTTTTGCATCAAACATATTTTCAATAAAACGTAAAAATTCACAAAACACTGGGTAAGCATCAGATTTATGTTTTAATAAGTAGATCCAAGTGGTTCTAGAAGAATCATCAATAAAACTAATAAAATATCGAAAACCATTGTAAGATTCTTTGGGAGCAGGTCCCCAAATATCGGAGTGAATAATGGTAAATGGAATATAAGTTTTTGTGCTAGAATTTGGAAGAGGTAATCGGGTTTGTTTGGCAAAGCGACACACATCACCTAGTAAATCAGATTTAAAAAACGGAAAGAGATTTTTAGCACACTTGATGAGGGATAGACCCATTCGCCTATGCCAGAGATGATGATTATCAAGAGTTTGGGTATGATATGCCTTTTTGCTTGTTTCAAGGACATATAAACCATTTATGAGGATGCCTTTACCAATCATTCTCCCTGTGGTACGATCCTGAAAAATCACATTATTAGGAGAAAATTACATTACAATTGAGTTCACTAGTAATTTTGGCAACCGAAATCAGGTTAGCATTAAGATTAGGAATATACAAAATATTGTCACATGTGTTATTAATTAAGTTTGCTTTTCCTATTCCTTGAATTTGAATTTTATCTCCATTTGCAACAGTAACAAAATTATTTAATAATCTTAAATTTTGGTTAATGTTACTAAGTAGCTTTGGATCACCGATCATATGATCTGTAGCACCGGTATCAACAATCCAATGTTTATTACTTGATTTGGTAGATAAGCCAGAAAAATTAGTAAAATTTGGATTCTGTTTTATATCTGAGCAATTACCTGAAGCAGGAGGGTTGTTTTGCAAAAAGATATTGAGTTGGTCCACCAAGGTGCTTAATTGGTGCGGGTTGATGGATCCAGAAGTTGACCCGAGTAAGTCGGATCCGGTAGATCCGGGATCAGAGCGGATCTGATTAATCAGGTGAGGCGGGTTGGCGAATCCGGGTGTGTAGGTATAAAATCCGGTTTTTTCAGAGGAATTCGAAGGGTTAGGGTTTCTGGGGAAGTCGATTCGGCGGCCGCTGCTCCCGCTGGGTTGGCTGGCGATGCTGCCGGCGACTCCCTCCACCAGATTTGCCTTCCCATTTCTTTCGTTTCTTGGTGGTCTGAGGTGTGGGTAGAGGAACCAACAATTGTTTTTGTTGTGTCCGGTTTTCTTGCAGTTTTCGTAGTGTTCATCCTTGCGATTTCCGAACCTTTTTTTCCGTTCTGGTTTTGGTTTTTTCCGGCAAAAAAGGCAAGGTTTTCTGCTTCAGTTGTTGTTAAGTTCCCTTGCACAGGAGTCATGGTTCGCCTTCGCGTTTCTTCGCGGAGGACCATGGCGGTGACTGCGGCAAGGGATGGAAGTTCAGGTGCCATCATCACCTGACTCCTGATGCTTTCGAAGGTTGTATCCAGACCTACCAGAAACTGGTAGATCCGGTCTTGTTCTTCTCTTTGTTGGATGGTTTTGATGTCGGTAGTTGGGGGTTCGTAGACCCCTAACTCATCCCAGGCCCTTCTGAGAGTACCAAGGTACTCAGTGATTCCTCGATTATTTTGGCGAGTTTGCGAGATTTCTTGCTTTATTTTGAAGATATGTGCGAAGTTCTGAGCCTTTCCATAGTGTTCTCGAACAGCTTCCTAGAGCTCTTTCGCACTTTCTTTGTAGATAAATATTTCAGCAATGTTTGCTTCCATGGACGCCAGAAGCCAGGACATCACCTGGTGGTCCATGGTTTGCCATTCATCTTGATCTTTGTCGGATGCGTCGGTTTCTGGTTTTTGTGTTTTTCCAGTGACGTGGCCTAGTCTCCCCCTGCCGATGAGGGAAAGAGTAGCGGCACGTGCCCATGATAGATAGTTGCTTTCATTAAGCGGTGTTGTGACGAGGCGGTGGGAGTTGCTTTCTGGTTGGTTTCTTCCGTTGTCGTCAGACATGTTTTTGGGTTTGGATGTGGGTTTTGATCGACCTTCAACCCCTTTGATGAGGTGAGGCCGATGATGAACTCCGGGGGGAGGCTGAGGCTAGATTTTTGTGTGGATCAATGCTCTGATACCATATTAGAAATGGTGCGGGAAGAAGAAGAAGAAGAAGAATGTATGTGTATTTTTATTTGTTCTAATCTTTGTTACATATATGAGAGGGATATTTATACATTAGTTTATATATCCGTTATACATTTATTGTATGCTTCGAATGTCCAAACGTTGCCTCTTGATGGAGAGACGTTGCAACGATATGTTTCTTTAACACATGCGAACAAATTTATTAAGTTTTAAACTCTTATACACAAACTTTCAGAACTTCATTAAGTTTTAGTACAAACCAATTACTGGAAAATATATTTTGGAAATCCAATTCTCCCATTTTTAGCTTATTTTCCTACAAACTAATCGCACAATAAGAAATATATGTATGGTTACGAAGGTGTTGCTGGCTAGGATGTGTACCTCGACAAATGCGTGGAATAATATAATATCTCACTAGATAAAACACCATGAATGTTTTTAGCAAATACACAAAAATTCAAATGGAAAAAATATTGGACAAAAAACATCCAACAAAGACATTTAAACAAAACACTCAAAACAGACCGCCACAAAGTCTCCCCCCTTTGTCCACTAAACTCGTTCAGTCGTTCCCAATCCCAAACACTACCACAAAATTTGAAACACCAAACACAATTCCAATAATAATCATAACGAGGGAGGGAGTACCAAGATTCCAATGGAAAATAAAACAAATTTCCTTTGACTCATACTTTTCCTAATGTTTGTGTCATGCAAGGGAAAATAAAAGATTTTCCTTAGATTCCCAAGTATAAAAGATTTTTACCTCTCCATTTTCTCATACTCCTTGAGAAAGTGAGGGAAAATTCCAATCTTGTAATTCTATTTTCCATTTGACTCTCAGAATCCACTTTCTACCTGCTTCTTGTGCACAAACACCTCCTAATTTTGGATTCAAGATTGAGATTAGTTTGTAGGAAAACTTAAGCAAGTGAGGGGGATTGAAGTTTTGAGATGAATTCCGAGTGATTGTGTTGCATAAAAAACCATAAGAATTCTAGAACTGAAGTTCCATAAGTTCAAAGATTTCCAAAAAGTATATTAAGATGCATTCATTTACTTACACTAAAAACCCAAAGAAAGACAATTTCTATAATTTACCTAAAATTGTACTAAAATCGATTACCTTTTCATTTTGTACAAGAACTAATTAGTTATGTGACTGAGTTTTAAGAACTAAAATTCTAGAATTTTCCCTTATTATCTTTAAACCAATCATGACCTAATAAAAACATTTGCGAGGATGTGGACTTCGACAAACGCGTGAAGAATAACAAAAGGAAAAAAAATTCAAAATAACAATGAAAAAATAAAAAAATTGGAAAAATATGCACTACAGAAACTTATTTGGCAAAATATGCACATTGAAAAACGACACCACGGATCCCGTTTTAATTAGTAAAATCAGCACCTCCAATGTTGTTTTTAAACTAAGAAAAAAACAGTACCACGAGTACCATTTTTAACCAAGTTAAAAACGGCATCCAAGATAGATAAAAACGACATCCAATATGTCGTTTTTAACCTAGGGTTAAAAACGGCACCAAGGCCCCATTTTCTCCAATCTTCCCAATTTGTTGTATGTTTTTTCCTCTCCCTCTCTCCTGCGATTTCAGGAATTTTTAGATTATTTTTTGTTAAGGTTTTGCTTTATTAGTTTGTATTTATGTGCATTATTTGATTTGGTTTGGTTTGGTTTGTGTGGATTGTTTGATTTGAATTGGATTCGATTGATTGATATTTGGTTGATGAGTTTACCCTACTTTGTTTAATTAATCTTGTGTGTTTGATGTTATATTGTTATGATTATTAATCTTGTGCGGATTTGATGATTTGATTAATGGATCAATTAATCTCCATAGTCCCAATTTAATAAGTTTACATTGTTTGGTGAGTTTGGCATTGTGTGGATTTGTGTTAAACCAATTAAATTTAATTATCAATGTTCTAGTTGTTGAAATTAGATTGATTGTGGATAATGTATTGAATTTGTTTGGATTGTATTATTTTAACCGAATAGTATGTAATTTATTTTTTTGTTAATTATGTTTTACAGTTTCCAAAATGTCGACTTCACACGATTGTCACAGTCCTGTTGACCCTTCAGTGTTAGTACTACAGAAAGATCATAGATCATCTTCGATTCTTGAAAATGTAAGTGTTTTGAATTTTAATTTTTAATTTTTGTGTATCGGTATTGATTTTTATTTGACGTAAAATAATTAATTTTATTTTTCAGGAGACTTTGACGGATATTAAATACGTCGAGCACGTCATTGAGTTCAACACGTGGAATGTGCAAGATGAAAGGATGTGTGATTTGTTAGTGATTGCGGGATTTGGTACTGTGTTTCGATTGCAATGACTGCAACTGGATTGGAATCTGATTCGTGCTGTTGTGGAGAGGTGGAGGCCTGAGACACACACCTTCCATTTTAGACACTGGGAGATGACCATCACGCTACAAGACGTAGCTATGCTTAGTGGTCTTCGTGTTGACGGTTTGGCAGTGTGTGCAACATTAGATCACGATTGGACTCAGGTTTGCATGAATCTGGTGGGTGCTGAAGAAGAAGAAGTGAGAACTGCAGTGAAAGGTGGATACGTGTCATTGCAGTGGTTGCAGCAAAATTTTCAGGTTGTTGAGCAAGGTGCAACAAATGAGCAGGTTATGCAGCACACGAGAGCGTACATTTTGTTTCAGTTAGGATCCAGGATAGTAGGCGATAAGAGTGGAAACAAAGTCCACCTTAGATATTTGTAAGATTCGGAAACCGGTCACTAATAATACACAATCTATCTCGTGTGCATACTCTACTGGCCAAAATACTTAAGAACCACTGCCATGAGCTGCCCGATTCTTTTTCAACAACAGCAAACGCCAAAGGAAACAAACCAGAGTTCGCGTCCGTACCCATAGCAATTAAAAGAGTCCCCTCAAACTTGCCAAACAAATGAGTCTCATCAATGCTCAACACAGGTCTACAGTACTGAAAACCTTCAATTGAAGCTGCGAATGACCAACAAATTCTTTGAAACTGCTCAATGTTGTGACTTATCCTCTGTGTCTGAATCTCGACCACTGTGCCAGGATTGGTGGTGCAAATATTAGACATAAAACATCTTAAGCTACGATAAGAAGTCTCATCAACTCCGTATACTTGTTCCAATGCTTTCTTGCGGGCGTACCAAGCTTTGTCATACTTGATATCTATGAAGTAACGAGTCTTCACTAAAGCTTGAATTTCTGCAGGAGTAATGGTTATGTTTGTTCGAATGGTGGCAAGAATCATGTTAGAAATTAACCCGGCGTCACATTGCACGTGGTCATGCAAAAGTCCCTCGTTACTACAGGTGTGTTAAGACTTGTACTTCTTAACTTGAAAACATTCTTTGCTCTGACTGTAAGAGACATGTATCTTCCATTCACACTCTTTTTTCAAACAACCAGATGTAAATCTTTTTGGCCCAGACGTTAATACTTTGAATTTGACACTTTTTCGCAAATGTCATTCCTTCAACTGATGCAACAAATCTTTTTTTGTTAAGAAAATTCTATGTAACGAAAACTTCGTCCATCTTCTATGTTATCGTATTCAGTGGACACAGCAATACGCTCATCGACATTTCCAATCACTGAATCTTCAATCCACTTCTCGTCAGACTCTATGTCTGGCAAATGCCTCAAATCTGGTAGTACTGGTAATGGTGGCAATTCATTACTAACGATGACTTCATGTACGTAGCTATCAGGTTCTCGATTCACTGCGTCTGCCATATGATGAAACATGTTCTGCAGCTCCGGAAGTGGGGTTGAATCTACATCAACAATGTCTATCTTATCACCATCCATCTGACCATCTGCCTCATCATCATTTGTCTCATCACTATTTGCATCTTCAACCTGTCTTACTTGAGAATGTGATTGAACTACGTCTGCTTCATAATTACCAATATTCATTGGTGTGTGCTCATACGATCCAAAATAGGATTGAGGAACTGCCGAGGAAGAACCTGCTTCATATTGACTATATGTTTGTGTCATTTGTTGATAATCCTCATTCAACTGACTGTGGTGGACAGTAGTATAGTGCTTGAGTTGTTTCTCAACAAACAATACAACTGTATTCATGAAGTTAAATAGAGAGCATTGTAGTCATGCTCTGATCATCAAAAACTTCAGCATATGTATACTTTTCATACGGTGGCTATTTGCAGGTTAACTTTAGATCAAACTCTCCTTCTTGGAAACCGCAAACTTGACAAACCGATTCACAGAGATCATCATATCGCATTTGTGTATTAACATTAAGGATTCGTATGTAACCACCTTCATATTCTGGAACCCCATCTATGAATGTAACAATTCCATCGAAAAAACCCATAATCAATCCGGTACCGGAGCTCATTACTTCGAGTTTAGAAAATCTATATTTCATACATACATGAAAATAATAACAAATACATTAACTATACATGCATTGTATTTCATGTCAAAATAAAAAAAACTAAAACCAAAATAAAAACCAAACCTCAAAAGTGTTGTTGGTGGGAGAGAGGGACTAATGGGGAGTGAGGGAAAATTTGGGAGTAGGAGAATGAAGATAGTGACTGACCAGGCAACTTAAAACCTTAAGTAAAAAACGGCATTTCGGATGCCATTTTTAACTTGGTAATAAACGACATCACTCCTGTCGTTTTTAACTTGGTTAAAAACGGTACTCGTGGTACCATTTTTTACTTAGTTTAAAAACAGCATGGGAGGTGCCGATTTTACTTAATAAAAACGAGATCTGTGGTGTCGTTTTTCAATGTGTATATTTTGCCAAATAAGTCTCTGAAGTGCATATTTTTCTAATTTTTTATTTTTTCTTTATTATTTTGATTTTTTTTCCATAACAAAACATGTACCAAATGACCAAATACAATAACCACGAATGATCTTTTAACAAATACACGCCAATCAAAAGAGTAAATCCGTAACATTCCTTTGATTAAAGCTCACATTTGAAGAATAAGTGGTGTACTTATTGCCTTTCCGTTCCACATTGGACACACATGGGATCAGTATGTTACGTATCCTTCTCAGAATGACGATATCTCGTGTTGTGAGTAATCTATTTTCTGCTAACAACAAATTAAATACTTAACTTTCGTAGGGCCTATGAAATTTCAAATATCTTTGTGCATTGGATTTGGATATCTATAACCCCAATCTATTATGAGTTTATAGAAACTTCTCCATGTGAAAATTTCATTCTTCTTGCGCTGATGCAAGAAACTCAAATGTAATTCACTTCAATTTTAAGGGGCTAGACTGTGATTTAACCAACCATTATAATAGAATGCAATTTGCACCCCCAATGGCCCAATCTTTCATTGAGTTGCACTTTCACCCATGTTCTTTGAAAATACACTTAGGGGTGTTTGTGTACTTGGAAACAGAGAAAAAAGAAAATAGTTTTCTTTTGACTAGAATTTTTCATGGTGTTTGTGTAAATTTTGGAAAAAAATTCTTTTATTTTCCTCTACCATGTAGAATGTACTAAAATATTTTTTCTCAATTTCTCATACCTCTACAGGAAACCAACGGAAAATGTAAGAAAATTGTAAAAAATATACATATCTATCAAACTTATTTAATAAGTATTCGTTACATAAAAATTTAACTATAAAAACATTAAAATCACATTTTAAAAATTAAATAATATGATTATCTTAAAAAAATAATGACAGTATGTTACAAAGTTATACTATAAAATTAGATAATAAAGATTAATCATAACAATAAAATTCTAAAATAAAATATTATTCAAAATTTAATGTAATGTATTGTTTTAAAGTATATATGTATATAATATATAATTCACGTATTATCCATTTTAAGTTAAATTAAATTATAATGTGCAATGTCTATTTAAAATTTAACGTGGAACATATCCTTCACAATAAAATTATATATTTATATATATAATATTTACAGATAATATCAATTTTTCGTAAATAATAATTAATTAATTCAGTTTTTTATATTTTTAGTGGATTCCAATGACTTACATAGATGTATTCCTTTGATTTTTACTGTCTATTGGATTTTTTAAATTAAAGAATCCATTTTCTAATGGTTACGGTTAAGGGTGAAAACTAGGGGTGCACACGGGTCGGGTTGAACCCGAAACCGACCCGAACCCGACTGGTCGGGTCGGGTTGGGTTGGTTGGTGTTTCGGGTTGGGTTGGGTTAGAAATTTCTGAAACCCGAATTTTCAGGTCGGGTTCAGGTTGTAGGGGTCGGGTTGACCCAACCCGACCTGAACCCGCTAAATTCCCTCTCTAATTGGCTGAATACCCGAATACCCATTAAACCCGCCTAAATACCCGAACCCCCTCAACCCGAATACCCATTTCGTTCCCCCGATTGTTCCCGACGAAATCCCCAAACCAAATCCCTCCCATCTCCATTTCATCTTCTTCCTCTCCCTCCCACCTCACTCCATCCCTTCATCACCAACCAGTTCATCTCCAAATGCGCCCAACTCCGCCACATCCCTTTCGCCATCTCCGCCTTCAACCTCACTCCCAACACCTTCATCTTCAACGCCCTCCTCAACGCCTTCCTCGCCTGCTCCCTCCCTTACCAGACCCTCCGTTACTACCTCCCCATGAGGTGGACCCACGTCCCACCCACTGCCTACACCTTCTCGGCCGTCCTCGCCGCGTGCGGGAAGGAGGGGGCGGTGGCGTTCGGGGTCGAGGTGCATGGGGAGGTCTGGAAGAGGGGGGGTTAAGGGGGATGTGTTTGTGGGTACGGGGTTGGTGGAGTTTTACAGGAGGGTGGGGCGGGTTTGGGATGCGGAGAAGGTGTTTGGGGAAATGTGTGTGAGGGATGAGTTCTGTTGGACGGCGATGGTGGGGGTGTTTGCGAGGGTTGGGGAAATGGAAAGTGTGTGGAGGGTGTTTGAGGAAATGCCTGAAAGAGGTGTCGCGGCGTGGAATGCGATGATCGGGGGGTTCTTGAGGGTGGGGGATGTGGGGAAAGCTAGAAGTTTGTTTGAGGTTATGCATGTGAGGGATAAAGTTTCGTGGACGGCGATGATATCGGGGTATGTTGGGAATAGGATGTTTAGGGAGGCGATTGAGACTTTTGTTGGGACGAGGGCTGCGGATGTGGTGCCGGATGAGGTGACGATGTCGGTCGTGGTTTCGGCTTGTGCTCATCTTGGGTCTTTATTGCTTGGTGATTTTGAAGTTGTATTCATTTAACTTTTAAGGTGTGTTTGAAGTTATGTAGTTGTTTTGCTTGCTTGATTTTAATTTAGGATTGAAATCAATTTATATAAGTTAGGATTGAATGGTTGAGGTTTTTGGAATATCCTTATCATTTTTATTGCCTACATTTCAGGAATCATTTAACACTTAGTGTGCAAATATTTCATGCCAAATTTTCGGGTTCAACCCGACCCGACCCGACCCAACCCAACCCGAAAATTTCGGGTCGGGTTGGGTTCAACCCGAACCGGTTCGGGTTCGGGTTCGGGTTGGGTTTACCCCTAACCCGAAAATTTCGGATTGGGTCGGGTTTCAGCCCCAACCCGACCCAACCCGACCCGTGTGCACCCTTAGTGAAAACGAAGCCGATACGAAGCAGATGTGTCAGTATCCGAATTCGAATCCATTTTTTTTTCTCGAATCCAAATCCGATCCGACCCGAATTCGTCGAATTCGGACCCGACCCGAATTCGAATAAATTCACATCCGAATCAAGTTTAAAATCCATTCCAAATTAGGATATCCGAATTCGTTAAAAAATCCAAATAGACTTAAAAATATTTTTTGATTGATCTAAACAAGAATAAATTTAAATCCTTTATTTTTTGCCTACGTGAAAAAATATTAAACATAATATAAATAAGATAATTTAATTCATATATATTGTATATATTTTTATTTTTATTTATATGTGGATATAAATTTCGAAGCGAATATTATTCGAATCGAATGTACTAATATCTATATTCGTTTCGTTTTTTTACGGTATTTTACGGATGTTTACATCCGAATACAGATTCTGTTGTTAAATTTTTTTGGAAAATGTTTTATGAACGCAGCGCGTCACGGACGCGCTCTACGTGGACATCCATGTCAGCCCTTACGTGGCCAAAGCATGAATGTTTTTTTGTTTTTTCTTCCTGATGTCCACTCAAATCACATTAAATGCGTTTCAACTCAGCACGTTCTCTCTCTCCACCCAAATACAAATATGATGACACTCTTTCTTTCTTCTTCATTCTTTCTCTCCAGAATAAATCACCATTTCTAGCAAGATATTATGTCGAAGAAGCGTCTGATGCCGATTCCCAGGATTCTTCACAACGTAAGCAGCGTGAATGGGACGGTGCGAAGACTTCCCGATGTTCTTGTCAGCGTTAGCATCGTGAATGTGACGATCCGGTGATGAAGACTTCGCACCACAACATCTTTGCTGCATTGTTGGAGTGCCCATGACAGAAAAAGAAGGAAGAAGAAAGAAAGAGTGTCATCGACCGTCCCATTCACGCTGCTTATGTTGTGAAGAACCCTTGGAGTCGGCATCAGACGCTTCTTCGAAATAATATCTTGCTCGAAATGGTGATTTATTCCGGAGAGAGGTACAACACTCCGTGGTGAAGACTTACGTCTGTTCGGTTTATGTCGTACATCTCTCCGTAATAAATCACCATTTCGTGTAAGATATTACGTCGAAGAAGTGTCTGATGTCGACTCCCAAGGTTCTTCACAACGTAAGCAACGTGAATGAGACGATCATGTTTAAGTCTTACATCTTCTTTCCGATTTACTGGGAAAATATATATTATCTTTGTAATTTGTGTGTGTTTGTATTGTTTGTTTGTGTGTGATTTACTGAGAGAAGATATATTATTTTTGTAATTTTTGTGTGTTTGTGTTTGTATTGTTTGTTTGTCTTTGTGCTCTCATTGTATCTATATAAACTGGACAAACTTTCTACATAAACTGGACAAACTTTCTACATAAACAGGACAAACTTTCTACATGAACAGTACAAACTTTCTACATAAACTGGACAAACATTCTACATAAACAAGACAAACTTTCTACATAAACAGGACAAGCTTTCTACATAAACATGACAAAACAGGACAAACTTTCTACATAAACAGGACAAAACATGACAAACTTTCTACATAAACAGGACAAACTTTCTACATAAACAGGACAAACTTTCTACATAAACATGACAAAACAGGAAAAACTTTCTACATAAACAGGACAAAACATGACAAACTTTCTACATAAACAAGACAAAACAGGACAAACTTTCTACATAAACAGGACAAAACAGGACAAGCTTTCTACATAAACAGGACAAAACAGGACAAACTTTCTACATAAACAAGACAAACTTTCTTCCTAAACCGGACAAGAACTACACTTATTCCGGACAGCAAATACACTTATTCCGGACAAACTTTCTGTTCCGTTTCTGAACACACTTTCTTCTTATTCTGGACAACTACACTTATTCCGGACTGCAAATACACTTATTACAGACAATAAATACACTTATTCCGATTCCGAACAGCAAATACACTTATTCCGGACAGCAAATACACTTATTCTGGACAAACTTTATGTTCCGTTTCTGGACACACTTTATTCTTAAACCGAACAACAAATACACTTATTCCGGACAGTAAATACACTTATTCCGGACAAACTTTATGTTCCGTTTCTGGACACACTTTATTCTTAAACCGGACAACAAATACACTTATTCCGGACTGCAGATACACTTATTCCGGACAGCAAATACACTTATTCCGGACAAACTTTATGTTCCGTTTCTGGACACAATTTATTCTTAAACCGGACAACAAATACACTTATTCCAATTCCGGACAGCAAATACACTTATTCCGGACAAACTTTATGTTCCGTTTCTGGACACACTTTATTCTTAAATCGGACAACAAATACACTTATTCCGGACAACAAATACACTTTTTCCGGACAGCAAATACACTTATTCCGGACAAACTTTATGTTCCGTTTCTGGACACACTTTATTCTTAAACCGAACAACAAATACACTTATTCCGGACAACAAATACACTTATTCCGGACTGCAAATACACTTATTCCGGACAGCTAATACACTTATTCCGGACAAACTTTATGTTCCGTTTCTGGACACACTTTATTCTTAAACCGGACAACAAATACACTTATTCCGGACTGCAAATACACTTATTCCGGACAGACACATAACGTAAACAGGACAAACACATAATGTAAACTGCACACACACATAAAGTAAGCTAGACAAATTAAGTTGATCCAACGTAAAACTTAAAAATAAATATTTTATTATGATAAGTGTGGGCTCTGCACGAATAATGAGGCTGCACGATGTCCTAGGGTCTGCACATTGTCTTATCTGTGTATTGGGAAATGAATCGTTCAACTTAAAGAACCAGCGTTTTTTAAAAAGACCAAAACGCGCGAAGAGAAATTTCGCTGACTGGACGCTGACTCAAGAAAATATCTGAGCTGTACAGATCCACGTAAGGCGCGTCCGTGACGCCCGCGTCCGTCTATCACGACCCAATTTTTTTATCGGATAAATCTTTTGATTTCGGCTCGGATTGACACACGAAGTTTCACCCCAGTTACGGTCCCTTATTAACCCACCAACCCCCAAATTTGATCCCAAAGTCCTCGCATTCGTCGTTCGCCCACGAAAATCGACTTCCCAGATCCCAATCCCCAACCCTAACCCTAACCCTAGATCCACGACGATGCACGGCTACGGCGGGATCTCCAGCAAGGATGTGGACCTGGAGGCGGGCGGGTCGACGCTCTACCCGGGGCTCACCCACGGCGAGAACGAGCTCCGGTGGGGGTTCATACGCAAGGTCTACTCCATCCTCACCGTCCAGATCATCCTCACGACGGCCGTCTCTGCCGTCACGGTGTTGTATGAGCCGATCAACGAGACGCTGAAGAACAGCCAAGGGCTCATGATTGGATTGTGCATTCTGCCTTTCGTCTGTAAGGAAGCTCTTTTTTCGGGGGGTGTTGGTAGGATTGATGTTTATGGTTTGATGTGGATCTTTTTTTAGTGCTTTTAGGATTGTTCTTGGGTGAAAGATTTGATCTTTATGTGGGGTTTGATGTCAAAATTGGTGTTGTGACCTTCATCTGTGAAAACATTGATGTTTCTTTAGTGTTTTTAGGGCTTGTTCTTGGGTTTTCGGGAAGTCGGTGAAAGATTTGATCTTTATGTGGGGTTTGATGTGAGAATTGATGTTGTGACCTTTTGGTGTGTAAACAAATCGAGTCAAGCCAAATTTCGAGTCTTGCATATTATTGTATCTTATTACTAAATACCAAAAAATAAATACGAATTGAACAATAAAAATCTCGAGTCAAGCCACCGAATCAAGCTCAAGCTATTTTGAGTTCGAGTAAGCTCGTTTACCGATCTGAATTGGAGGATTTTTTAATTTTTCACTTAACTCATTCTCATTTATTTTCAAGCTAAATCGGAGTCAAATCTTTATCGAGACGAGTTTTGAGTTCGAGCGAGTGTTGGCAGTCTAATGGCTTCATCTTTGAAAGAACATATTTCTAATGTTCTGTTTTTTGGATTTTTTTTTTGGTTTGGGGAGGAAGCAGTAAAAGATATGACTCTTGCGAGGGGTTTGAATTGAATTTGGATGTTGTGCCCTTCTTCTGTTAGAAAACACCTTTTATTGGTTATTGAGGGTTATTTTGGTTTTCTTGTTCACCTCAACATGAAGATTTGATAGTTTGGATCTTTATGTGAGGTTTGATGTGAATTTGGATGTTGAGAGGATTTGAGGGAAGAATGAATCGTAATTTGTGTTTGGTGTGAACTGGCTTATGTGGCCTTTATTTTTGAGAGAAAATCTTTTTGTGTGTTCCTTACTTCCTTGGGGTTATTTTGAGGGTTGGAATGGTGGGTTTGGTGGTATATATAAAAGATCTTGCCTTTATGTGGGGTTTGATGTGAAAATCGTTGTTATGACCTTCACCTGTGAGAGAGTGTCTAATTGTTGTTTTGTGTAGTTTGAGAAACATTTTATGTTTTACTGGTGAATGGTGATGGTGATCGTTTCTAATTGAGTTCAGGCTGATACCGTCCTAAAAAAAGTTATACGTTAATATTATTTTCCATCATTTAAAGAAATAATATTTTTAAGGGTGACTGGTGAATTCCATAAAAAAATATTATTTTCCATTTCCATATTATTTGGTTTAGCACTAGTAAACTTGTGGGAAGAATATTCCTGTAGCAATAATTTTTTTTTATTTCCTTATTTTTGGTTTAGCATGTGAAATATTAGATATTCATGTAGGTTCAGAAATCTAAGAGTGAAACAGATCTTCAAAATCTAACAAACCATATTTGTATCCAGGTTAGAATATTTGTAAATTTGCAAAGAGGATATAGTTATTGGTATTTCTGATCTGAATAGTATCTTCTTCAGAAAATAATATCTTTGATTGTAAATTTAAATATCTATCTATATTTGTAGTTTTTGCATCTATGGCACAAAAAAACATAACAATGACATAAAAATAGAATGTATTTCTCAATTGGGTGGGTGTGATTAAGAGAGAAATTTGCAAGCGGCAGGGGTCTTTGCATGCTCTATATTAGAACTTTCTTTCTAGCCCGCGTCCAACTTTTATATTTAGTCTTTGAGTCGTTCCCCTCATTATATTTGTCATCCGGAAATTCATTTTCATTTGCTTTTTTATTTTGTCCTATACCTGCAAGCACTTTCTTGTTGATTTTTAGTCTGAAACTAGCCATTGCTTTTCACATGTGTGTGGGATAGGTTTTTAGGAAATGGAGAAATATTCCTTATCTTTGAGAAAGATTCCTATGCAAAACCAGATGATAATCTATTATTCTTCCCTTCATTTGTATGGAAGCACTACATTGTTTATCGTTTTAAGGTATGAATTAGAGTTTTTTTGGGGTTTGAAGTTGTGAGCTTGGAGGTCAGTAGTGGAACATTTGATCTTTAAGAGGGAATATGGATTGATGGATAACCTGGATTTAAAATTATCACGTACATCTGAATTTCATTTTGTTGGCTCATATTCAATTGGTATTTTATTGTCCTTTATAGTGCACACTCGTCTTTCTTCACTTTTGTGTTGGAATTCACACACTTTACCGAGTGTAGGGGAATGTGAGTAGGATTCAATTTTACGAGGATTGAGGATTTTTAGGTTGACATTTGAATGGGTGTTTTGCATCCATAAACAAAGGGAATGTTTTTGACTTAAGTTTGTATTTGGGCTCTTGGGTGTGGGAGTTGATGATTTTGTGGAAAGTTGGACAAAGGTTTGATTTTATGTGGATTTGCATGTTGTGATTCTCTGGATTCAAACTTCCATCTCGTTGAGTTTTGGTATGGGGTAAATTGACATCACCCTTTTTTCCCTATATCTGTATGTGAACCCTTTTCAGCGGCGACACTTTTAGGCTTGAAAAAAGAATTAAGCTTCATTTTAAATTCATTGTCTGTGAACCTTTTGACATTTCGTTAGTATTTCATTTAGTGTAATGCCATTATTTATGAATGGAAAATGATTTATGGACTTCTTTAACACGCCCTTTATGACCCTCATGATGTGAAGAGACACGATCCCTTTTGATTGCATGCGTGTGGAGCCATTTGTCAATTATTTAATTTGTTTCCAAAATTGATGGTGTGATAATCTAGGCGTCATTTAGTTTTCCAATGCACGTGACCATGAACATTCCAAGATGCATAAATGTGCACCCCGGCTCTAGACTTGTGCGTCCTGGTGTGTGACAGATGTGGGTCCAACGTGAGACAAATGTTTGTCTCTTTTTTGCATTCAAAGTGCACTAATAGGAAATCAACAATCTCTTACTTTATCGGAAATCACATTTTTAAAAAATAAAATAAAAAACACAATGGTGACAGATGGTGGCGTGGACCGCGTCCTGAACACACCACGTTCGTGTATCAAGACTCTTTATGAATTGTTAGAATTATTTACTAACATTCACATACATATGTGGTTATGTGAAAATGTACTAATATACATCTATGAATCATCAATGCTTAGGAGATATATATGGGTGTACAATGATTCGGAGAGCTTTTGAAGACCAGAATGTGTAAATTAAAGAAACATGGAAAAATTAGAATTATATACTATTTTCAGCACTGATAATTCATATAGCTGATATACAAGGGGGTATGCATATGAAGAAATAAAAATTGGTAAGACATGCTCTCGTCTTAATGGCAGGACATGTTTTTGTCTTACAAAAAAATGGTAAGACATGCTGGTGGTGCCTGTAAATTTAACTGAAGACAGAGGAGATTGGTAAGACAAGGAAAGTCGACCATGAGTTGGTTTGAGGTTTGTAAGCAGGCTGGATGTTGCATCTCACTATGGTACTTGCTGAAAGAAATTAGGTGTCAATTAGATAAAAATATTATGTCCTCCTGGATCCTGGCCTCAAAAGTACCTAACCTTGCTTCAGAAGGATGCCTTTGTTATTGAATTGCAAAGGCCGAGGGCAATAATATGTTGGAAAGGACTTGGAATTTATGTCTCTTTTGTAATAATATTCAGAGAGATCAGTAATCACTGCTATTTGAAATATTAGGTAATAATATGACGAGAACTGTATTATACTATGTGTCCTTAGACCATCAAACAAATGAACAAATAATGCTATGAAACTACTATTGCTGAATAAAGCTGACTGCCCGACTGACTCATAATAAACTTTTTTTGTTATTGTTTGTATTCAGTATAATTCAAAGAGGTGTGGACAATCTTCTAGGACTCTTATAGTTACAGGACTTCAAATTTACAGCTCTTTTAAAAAAAATAAAAAGTTCAATAATCAAAATTCCAAAACATATAAAAAAAGATGGAATAAATATTGGATTGCGTCCAGTTAAGATCGTGTGTTCAAACTGTTCTTGGTACCTTTACTATTTTTCTGACTTTTGTTATTGGCATTGAATCAAGTTACGTACTGCTAAATTTATCACATTTTTATGCTACAGTGATGTGTCCCTTGTACTATTATCAACAGAAGCACCCTCTGAACTTCATTTTCCTTGGACTGTTTACACTATGCCTGAGCATGAGTGTTGGTGTTGCTTGTTCAAATACTTCAGGTTACTAGTTAAAAACCTTGTTGCTATCATACTTTACTTGCTATCATATTTTCCTTTTAATGCAGGCTAATTACAATCTTTTGCAGGAAAAATTGTTCTGGAAGCCTTGATCTTGACGGCAGCTGTTGTTGTCTCTTTGACTGGATACACCTTCTGGGCTTCTAAGAGGGGCAAGGATTTCAGCTTCCTTGGACCCATGTTGTTCGCCTCTCTTACAATCTTCGTATTAGCCAGTTTTATCCAGGTAACAAGTCAGAAATTTGCTTGGACTCTGTATGTGTATAACTCATCTTCACTGAACCATCAATCTATGCCGACTGTGTTCTCTTGCACATGTTATTATCTATCTACTGGCATTTGGTCTGCTAATTGATAGAAGCAATTATACAAGGATCTGACTATATTCTATCACATCTGTCTTTGTTGATTTTTGAGGCAACATTGGTTTTTGAGCTTGTGCTGTATTTTAGATGGCATTTAACAGATAAACCATGGAAATTTTAGTTCCTATTTACAAGATGAGCCCTTTCTTCACTTGACGATATTCTGACCTTCCTTTGCAGTTGTTCTTCCCGTTTGGCTCAGTGTCCTCTGCAATCTTTGGTGTCGTTGGAGCAATAATCTTCTCTGGGTACCTTGTCTATGACACGGACAACTTGATTAAGCGTTTCACCTATGATGAATACATCTGGGCTTCAGTCATCCTCTACTTAGACATTCTCAACCTGTTTCTAACGATCTTAAATCTCCTGAAAGGGGTGCAATCCGACGGGTAGGCTAATTCTTAATTCCTGGACAATTGCTGCCATCATATAGAAAAACATGTTCTTACGCTACTACCCAAATTTATCGTTTTGTGTCAATAAGTTGTATAAACCTTTTGATTGTTGGAGCAGCAGCAAATTATCATGGGAACATAGATAATGGTTCATTATGCAATTTGTAAGTATTTGAATAGTGACTGACTGGTTTGTGTTATATATTAAATTGTAATTGCACTTTTAGCGAGTGGTGTTTTCATGTTCTAATACTTGTTTTTTTGTGTGAAGTTCGCAAAGATTTTACTTAGTTTGTTTATACAAATTTATATTGTTTTTGTGATTGACATCAATGAAATGTTGAATTCGTAAAAATACCAAATTAGACATTTTGGGTTGACACAAGTTGAATTTTAGCTGGGCACTTTTTTGTGAGCTGTTTGAGTTTATGCGAAAATTGGAAATAGGATTTTTTTATTGGATTAATTAGTAGAAAGTTAATTTTTTGCAATTGGAGTTGAAAATGGAGGTTTACGATGTACAATTGAGGTTTAAGATGACGTTAATGTATGATTTTTTCCTCTTTCTGCAAATCATTTATTTTCTTAAAAAAATATATTCAAAGGTTGTACTGCCGATCAGTCGGATAAATTTCCTGAACTGCTATTCGTCGTGTCGTCGTAAAACTACTTAAATCGCCCGTAAGATTACCATTTTGCCTTTCTGCCCTTTCTACTAATATAACTTCTCATTTCGTTCTTTTAACACAACTTTCTCTTCATATCACACTTTTATTCACCAAATAGAATGTCTCGGAGGTCAGGGAAAGAGCCAGCGGAGACCCCTGACTACTCACATCTGGTAAATTATCTTGTTTATTTCAATTAATTAAAAAAAACATTTTTGAGTCGGGCGGTCGCGGGAGACGCCCGACCCAAGGGGGAGGCGGTTCCGGCGACCGCCCGACTCATAACATAACAACAAAGATATCGACATACCAGAAGATCCTGTGCCCGTATTCAAGGACGATCGAGACGAATTAGACCGACGACCCTTGCTCCCACTACTGCCAGACCGACCACGACCCCTGCTCCCACTACTGCCAGACCGACCACGACCTCGCTCAGCATACTCGAAGGCACTCGGGTCCCGACGTGTCGACTTTCCCCTAGGTCGACCTCGTACCTTAGTATTTTCTTCGGGTTCTCCATAGTTCGACTGATCGGGGTGTAACTGTTCGTATAAAATACGAGAGACACTACGAATTACTGCAGGATCGCTCTGCGAGATCTCATCCACTAGCTTCCGAAAATGCTCGGTGTCTTATGCTGACTGATCAACAAACTCTGACATCTGGACTCCTTCTCCGATAACAAGTGTTTTCCAGAATGGATGAATCTGCTCTAAATAAATTCCATCACCTAACGCGAAACACTCGTACATGGTACAGGCACAAGGAATCTCATGTGTTGTCAGGAAAGCACACCCACAACGATATTCAATTTCATCACTTAAGTCCTGCATTCTCTTCAACTCCTGAGTCATTAACGACAAGCAGTGATGCGAAACTCGGCCATTTATATGCTGAAACAGAGGACCTATGTAATGTGCCAAATTTCGACGTCTCGAATCTTCAAGAAAGTTTCGAATATTCGTCAGCTGCATTTCAATAGACGAGTTCACGCGGTCGAAAAGAGTGTCGAGAGCGGCAGTCGATGTAGTAATCCACTCTTTCAGAGCCGAATGTGCACTTTCCACCCTGCAGTTCGTAGTGTTGCCGAAATGAAGAACTTGATTCGTCCAATTCAACACGAATTTTTCCTTATGCACCAACCACGTGTCTTCCACATACTTCGTCAGCACTGGCCAGGAGCTGTAAGAATCCTTCAGATTACGGACTGCTCTATCATAATCCGTCTGTGAATCAGAAAGCATGACTCTCCTCCATCTTCCACGTCTAAAACTCTCTGCAAGCTGCTTCTCCTTGCCGAATACGTGGTATGCGTAGTTGTACACGTCTTTGTTGATATGCCAGGTGCATAGTAAATGAGCTGACTCAGGAAAAACCTCTGCCACTGGTCGCATCAGACCCATCTCCAGGTCCGTAATTATTGCTGTCGGGCTAACAATATCCAATAACAGATCTCGCAACCTCTCCAACACCCACCGGTAACTAGACTCGGTCTCATCCTGCAAAATCGCATATCCGACGAGGAAATTCATATTTGTTGGAGTAACCCCAACCATCTCAAACAAAGGCATCTTGTACTTGTTCGTCTTATATGTCGAATCCATACAGATCACGAATGGGTATGTACGCAACAACTGAACTGAAGTCGGATGTGCCAAAAATGCGTGAGTCAAGACATTAGTTTCTTCATCTGCCACAATCCAATGCAAATACTTATGCTTCACTGCCTCTCTGAGAAACTGCTGCGCGGGATTCCTGTCTTCAGATTTCGTCCTCCTCATGTACTCTCTGAAGTTGTAAATGTGCCTTTGATTAGGATTATCGTCCGGAAATTTCTTCTTTACCGTCAACAAAATGTTACGGGGCCTTGCTTGTGCCTCTGTCATATCCCGAACAATTTGCTTTGCCCCAGCACTAAGTCCGCTGACCTGTCGGTGACTTTCTGAATAAACTGCCAATGGGTGGTTGTGCTGCCCAAACATGCTACTAGAAACAATAACACATCCATCACGATCTCGTCGCTCCACCACTTTTACCAAAAACCGACAACCGCAACCTTTTCTTTTCGTATTCTTTCCCAGTGCAATACTCGTATCACGAGAACTCATCTCACGTCTGCGATCACATTATCTGCTTTCGGTTTGTATGATGATATAACCAAAAAAAATCTGGCTCCTATTGCAACTTGTTTCGCCCATTTACAACCTTCCTCGATTGTTGTAAATATTTCTTTACTGTCAAAAAGCTCACTGTAATCTACTCCATCACCACCGAAATCTTGAAACGGAACCTGAAAAATTTGAATTTAACAAAAAATTTAAAAAAAACAAAAAAAAACGGGCGTCTGGCTAAACCGCCTCCACCAAGGTGGAGGCGTCTGCCTAACACGCCTCCACAAAGGTGGAGGCGTCTGTCTAAACCGCCTCCACCCATGTGGAGGCGTGTTAGGCAGACGCCTCCACCTTGGTGGAGGCGGTTTAGCCAGACGCCCGAGTCGTGAAAAAAAATTCCGCCCCAGTTACCTCACCGGATTCAGGTGCTTCGCCAGACATTTTCGTGGTGTTGGTACTAGGAATGTGAGTAAAACTGAGTCAAACACCTTATTTAAAGACACGGGACGAAATCGGTATTAATTGATTTGTTAAGGGCGAAAATGTCATTTTTGGGGCGATTTAAGTAGTTTTTCGGCAACGAACAACAGTTCCCTAAACTTCTGATAAAAACATCTTTATCTTTACGCTTAACGAAAACATTTCCTGTTCACACTTCAGAATCATTTAGAGTATTGTGCCGATTCCTCCCAACTCCCGAAGACCAAATCCAAGTCAATGGTGTGAGTTGTTATCTACTTAACCGCGTTCAATCAGAGAAAAACCTCAATTTTTTATTTCTTTTTAAACAACATATCACATTGATGGATAGATCTGACTGAGATTCCCACCACTCTATTAGTATTTTCTATCTCGAAAATTGCAACATGAAAAGGTCAAAATAAGCATACAACTTGATGGTTTAGACTCAGATCTTTCCCATCCCAATAATACTCACGTCGCTATAGTGGTGCCAATTCTTTGGCTTGTCCTTGAAAATTACAGGTTCTTTAAATTTGGCTTGTTTCTATGTTATCCTCCTTGATTGCGAGCCTTGGAAGTAGTAAATTGTTATGGCAGCTGACTTATACCCTCATAGGTTCGATAAAAGTTCATCGTAAATTCGTAACTAGGCGATGAACTAATGTTAAAATTCTTGCGCCAATTGAATACATGACCTCTTCGCTGAAATTAATTCATTGTTCGATACATTAGTTGCCTTTTATGGTAGATTTTATGCAGAAAACACGTATTTGACTTACAATAGCGATTAATCTACCCAAACTATTATTTGTTGTCTCGTAACTAAGGTTCAAATTCCAATTCAAATTTGAGATGCCTTTTGTGACGCAAGTCATTTATTCTAACTCACAATTTCAGACATTACCTAAGATTACACTACTTATTTGTTCTAATTGGTCCAACGACTAGTTAGATGGAGGTGAGATATAAGTTTATCCCCACTTCGGTGACCACCAATGACTACTTGGAGGAGATTACACAATCTATCTTAATTAAAATTAACCCTACTATTTAAAAAAGAAAATAATTTACGTAAGATTTCTTTTCTCCCTAGTTTAGAGCTATCAAACTCTGGTTCAAGCTCGAAATTCGATTTAAACTTGACTCGAATTTGACTTGAAAAAAATTCGATTCTAATTTAATTTAAAAATTTAAGATATTGATGAAAATAAAAAAAATTCCTAGTTCGAATCGGAAACTTCACCTAAGTTTTTTATTATTGAATTTATATTTTTTTCTATTTGATAATAATACTTGAAGATCATAATTCTAGCTAAAGTGATTTATATTCCTAACCCCAATTCTCTAATTTTCTCATGGTCTGTCCTCCACGTTTCCACCTACTCCCGACGCATGGCACCCAAACCACCTCCACTTCAAACCTCCAAAATCCAATTTCCCGAAAAATTACAAAACCACCCTTAAAAAACCCAAAAACCCAATGTTAGCTAACGTGTCACCCTCCCATTGGTCGTCTTACGTGTTTAACTTCGAAGTGAAAACATCAAAAAACCCCACAACTTATCCACCTCTCCTCCCTCCCTATTAATCCCCCCATTTCCGCCCTAATCCCATCCAGAGCCGGAGATTAGGGTTTCGATCGACGATTTCGAGGTGAGATTTCGGGGACGGATCTGGGGCGGGTTTGGGTGGATCTGGGGTTTGGTTGGAAGGATCTCGGATTTAGGGTTTGAGATTTCGGATTGGTCGGGGTTGGGTTGGTTTGACTGGAATTTGGTGTGGGAAGTTGACTTCTTTGTTGAAATTAGGTATGAGAAGTTGGGTTGATGGTTTGGGGTTTTTGGTGTGGAATTGGTTGATTTTTGGTTAAAGTTTTTCTCTGTGTTGAAATTAGACGTGTAAAGTTGGGTTTAGTTTGATTGAGTTTGAACTTTTTTGATCTGGGAATTTGATTGTGTTGTGTTGATTTGTGGTTTAAATTGTCATTTTTTTTTGGAATTAGGCATGCAATGTTACTTTTGGTTTGGTTTTGGTTTGAGATTTTTGTTGTTAGATTTTGGAATTATGGATGTTTTTTCTATTAGCATGCAAAGTCATTTGTAGTTTGATTGTAAAGTGAAATTTTTGGTAGGTTTTTAATGTGACCACTGGAATTGATCAATTTGACTTTGTAAGTTAGGCATGCAAAGTTTTCATTTCCTATAGTTTAAGTTTAAGATATGGGATGAGGTTTTAGTTTCTTTTCCGTAATCTCAAATTTTAGTTTGTTCTGGTGTGAGTTGACCTTGTAATAAAATAAGGTCATTTAGGTGGAATTTCTCTTTGTTGAATTGCTCTGTTGTCATTTTTTCGAAATTAGACGTGTAAAGTTGGGTTTAGTTTGATTGAGTTTGAACTTTTTTGATCTGGGAATTTGATTGTGTTGTGTTGATTTGTGGTTTAAATTGTCATTTTTTTTTGGAATTAGGCATGCAATGTTACTTTTGGTTTGGTTTTGGTTTGAGATTTTTGTTGTTAGATTTTGGAATTATGGATGTTTTTTCTATTAGCATGCAAAGTCATTTGTAGTTTGATTGTAAAGTGAAATTTTTGGTAGGTTTTTAATGTGACCACTGGAATTGATCAATTTGACTTTGTAAGTTAGGCATGCAAAGTTTTCATTTCCTATAGTTTAAGTTTAAAATATGGGATGAGGTTTTAGTTTCTTTTCCGTAATCTCAAATTTTAGTTTGTTCTGGTGTGAGTTGACCTTGTAATAAAATAAGGTCATTTAGGTGGAATTTCTCTTTGTTGAATTGCTCTGTTGTCATTTTTTCGAAATTAGACGTGTAAAGTTGGGTTTAGTTTGATTGAGTTTGAACTTTTTTGATCTGGGAATTTGATTGTGTTGTGTTGATTTGTGGTTTAAATTGTCATTTTTTTTTGGAATTAGGCATGCAATGTTACTTTTGGTTTGGTTTTGGTTTGAGATTTTTGTTGTTAGATTTTGGAATTATGGATGTTTTTTCTATTAGCATGCAAAGTCATTTGTAGTTTGATTGTAAAGTGAAATTTTTGGTAGGTTTTTAATGTGACCACTGGAATTGATCAATTTGACTTTGTAAGTTAGGCATGCAAAGTTTTCATTTCCTATAGTTTAAGTTTAAAATATGGGATGAGGTTTTAGTTTCTTTTCCGTAATCTCAAATTTTAGTTTGTTCTGGTGTGAGTTGACCTTGTAATAAAATAAGGTCATTTAGGTGGAATTTCTCTTTGTTGAATTGCTCTGTTGTCATTTTTTCGAAATTGGGCTTGTAAAGTTGTTTTCAGTTTGGTTTACAAAATCTGATCCAACCGTGATTGATCAAATAAGTTATCTGCGGTTCTTATTTATTGTGAATTAGCATAAAGTTGTTTAGACATCAGATCACGGGTCAATCGGAAACTACCTCTTTGTCACATGGTGATGGGGATATGGGGCATACACCTGACCCCCTTACCCTGCATAATGTGGGAGCCTCTTTTGAGGTTTTGCGGTAATGTTGATGTTGATTTGCGATCGATCAAATCATTCTGATCGCGGTGTGTGTATGCTTAGTGTTTTTTTTCCACCGGTTTAGTTTGGAAATGTAATCTCTGGGTTTATGTGTTTTTCTACATGCAATTGTCAAATCTTTTTGTTTCTTTATTTAATTACCCATTTTGTTTGATTTGTGGTTTCAGGTTCATTTTCTAGTATTGCATGTGTATCTTTTTCCTAGTTCAGTTTCGATGTTGGATCGATTTAACTGCCATGTTAATGTGTGGTTGACTTGACCTTGGCTTGTACAAGAAATGTTTTTGTTTTATACTGCATTTGCTTGTTTCATGTTGGCTAAAATGTTATCTTTATTTTAAAATTTTAGGTCACTTAACTTTGTGGAACTAAACTATTATATGGATGTCTTTGAAGTTTTGATTTGCATACGCCACTTTTGTGCCCTGATGTTCATTCTGGCTTGAATTTAAGCTGCTGTGCTTTTTTCCCCGCCTAAGGATCACATAGCGAAGCACAAAATTCATTACCACAGTATCAACCATAGGAGAAATCTGGAATTTGATGTTCACTAGGAACTTCCTTGCAAAGATATTGACGTGTGTACATAACTATTTATGTTTGAAAATCTAGTTTTCCTTTCATGTTCTGTTGAAGTATGGATTTGTATTGTTGATTAGTAACGAGGAAGAACTTTATTTGCCAACTTAAATATCCTTGAGTGCACAAAGAGCTAGTCAATTGTGATATTGATTAAGGTGGACTTTGCTTTCTATGTTGGAGCCCCCCACCCTGATACAGCCTTAATTATCTTTTCTGCTTCAATTGAAACAGATAAATGGCAGGAGGAGGATTCAGGGTGTTACACCTTGTTCGGCCATTTTTGGCTTTTTTGCCTGAAGTTCAGAGTGCTGACAGGAAAATTCCATTTAGAGAGAAGGTGATCTACACCGTCATTTCACTTTTCATCTTTCTGGTTTGTAGTCAGCTGCCTCTTTATGGCATCCATTCAACAACGGGAGCAGATCCCTTTTACTGGATGCGTGTTATTCTTGCATCAAGCCGAGGAACTGTCATGGAGCTAGGGATTACACCAATTGTGACCTCTGGCTTGGTCATGCAACTCTTAGCTGGATCAAAGATCATTGAAGTCGACAATAGTGTTCGTGAGGATCGTGCGCTGCTGTAAGTAGATCTTAGTTACGAGGATGATTTTTTCTTCTTCTCAAAGCAATATACAGAAATTTTGGTTTGAAGCTGAAGTAATGATGTGTTTGTTTTCATGATGTTAACCTAGAACTTTTCTTTTATATCTCTGGGTTGACAAGTGTTACTTATAAGTTCATTTACAATGCACCAGGAATGGTGCACAGAAGTTACTGGGGATCTTGATAGCCATTGGAGAGGCTGTTGCGTATGTTCTGTCTGGCATGTATGGCAGTGTTAGTCAGCTTGGAACTGGGAATGCTATCCTCATTATTCTTCAACTTTGTTTTGCTGGTATCATTGTCATTTGTTTAGATGAACTCCTCCAGAAAGGATATGGCCTTGGATCTGGCATATCCTTATTTATTGCCACAAACATCTGGTGAGTTTTGTTCTTTTAATTCATTTTTGTTCCTTTTGACATGCTCTCATGGAATTTTAATTTTTCCTGTTCCCCCAATGGGCAGTGAAAATATCATCTGGAAAGCTTTCAGCCCCACGACCATTAACAGTGGCCGAGGTGCAGAATTCGAAGGGGCTGTGATTGCTCTATTTCACCTTCTCATAACGCGAACTGACAAAGTCCGTGCTCTTCGTGAGGCGTTCTACCGTCAGAACCTTCCAAACGTGACAAACTTGCTTGCAACAGTTTTTGTATTTCTTGTCGTTGTCTATTTCCAAGGATTCCGTGTTGTCCTACCTGTGAGGTCCAAAAATGCTCGTGGTCAGCAGGGCTCCTACCCAATCAAGCTTTTCTACACATCTAACATGCCTATTATATTGCAATCTGCACTGGTTTCCAACTTGTACTTCATCTCTCAGGTAAAAATGGATCAAACTGACCAACCCCTATAAGGAAGCATTTTGGAACTCTCTTAGTGCTGATTGTCTCCATATGTTGACGCTCTTCTGTTGCAGTTGCTGTACAGGAGGTTTAGTGGAAACTTCTTTGTCAACTTGCTAGGAAAATGGAAAGAATCTGAATATTCTGGTGGTCAGTTTATCCCTGTAGGTGGAATTGCTTATTATATCACTGCACCATCAAGGTGAGCAAACATTACCCTCTTTAATATTTGAGAAATAATTGTGTTTCCACGTTTATTTCAATGTTCTTTTTTCAAATAAAATAATTTTTCATGAGCTGTTACTTTGCAGTTTGGCGGACATAGCTGCCAATCCTTTCCATGCGCTCTTCTACATTGTTTTCATGCTTTCTGCATGTGCCCTTTTCTCCAAAACCTGGATTGAGGTGTCCGGATCATCAGCTAGAGATGTAGCAAAGCAGCTTAAGGTATTTCTGGTTTCATGAATATCTCATCTTGTATGCCGCTTACAATGTGTTTTATTTTGACTCTTAAGAATTTACTGGATATTTATAGATTTTAGGGTGTTTTCCCCCCATTTTGCTTAGTCTTCTGTGCTATTGTTACATATGATTGATCTTAATATCTTCTCCCCTATAAATTGTTCTAGATGATAGCTTGACCTCTTTTTGATATTATCCCTTTATTTAATGGACTGGCACATATGAGCTGGCATTGTGATGGCTCTGCAATTTCACTAAGTATTTAAGCTAAATAAAATTGACACTCTATTCAATTATTAGGGTTTATCTCACCACTCGATTCATATGAAATCTTACCCAATGATCTATTCCTTGTATTGTTATACTCAATAAAATGCATGATGCATATGGGGCAACCTTACCCCCACCGTCAACTTTATTTCTAGGTTATGTATTTCAATGATCGATCTTCCATTGTAGACACTAGCTATACTTTGGAGTTTGATGGATTCTGTAAGTGTAAACCGTAAGGTTTGTTGGGGGAAATAACATGGCTACCAGCCTTCCTTGCTCCCTTTTATTGAAGTATGCTAAACCGTTTAAATGTGTAAACATGTACACGAAAAAAAGAGTAATAACATTTATAGTAGTTCATAGTGAAACTGAAAAAAAGTGAAAGTAGTTCATAGTGAAACTGAAAAAAAGTGAGAATGCTGCTGAACACTCTTCCACAAAATGAGGCAATGAGCTTAGCTTGGTGTCAATGAATCTTGGTGATCCTTTCTTTTAGGTATCTTGTTACATTTTGACGCACTATGCTGTAAAAATGAGAATATAAAGAACTAGATTGTTGATAATCATGATCCATATTTGCCACTTAGTTCGACTTGGCCTCGTAGAGTTAGTGTACTAATTCTGACCGAGAAAAGTTAATAAATAGGATACTTTATGTATGCCAAAAATTCACATGACTTTAAAATTTTCATGTGTTCAAATTTCCGATGTTGTACCACGAAAGATGCATGGGTGAGTAAGCAT
This sequence comes from Triglochin maritima, assembly GCA_963682175.1. Lineage (NCBI taxonomy): Eukaryota > Viridiplantae > Streptophyta > Magnoliopsida > Alismatales > Juncaginaceae > Triglochin > Triglochin maritima. Next base: position 32,807,893 of record OY821785.1, read on the forward strand.
GTTGCATTTCTTTTGAAGATAGAATTTTACAAGGATTGTGATGGTTGAGTGATAGTCCTTTGTCAATATTTTCCGTAGTAGCATTTATTTAAATCCTTTATTCCAGGCATGGTTTACTCTGTCCCAAGTGGGGTCTGGTGATATCATATTGCAATTCATACACCTATAAACATTGTTTTACTATTTACAGGAGCAACAAATGGTGATGCCGGGACACAGGGAATCAAACCTTCAGAAAGAACTCAACCGCTACATTCCCACTGCTGCAGCCTTTGGTGGCGTGTGCGTTGGAGCCCTCACTGTCATGGCTGATCTCATGGGCGCAATTGGTTCCGGAACTGGAATCCTACTCGCCGTGACAATCATATACCAGTACTTTGAGACGTTTGAGAAGGAGAAGGCAACCGAGCTCGGTTTCTTTGGCTTCTAATCAGTTTCATGTTTTTGGTGTTCTTGCTCCCGGTAGTCTTGTGGATGGTGGTGGTAAAAGGAAGGTAGTCTACCACCATGAAATTTTGAAGAGCTGAGACAATTCTGAAGCGTCAAATCTCTGTAACATGAGATAAGTAGAATGGAAATTTGTGCAATTTTCTTTTTGTATCGGACAGATGGGACGTGTAGTTTGACTCTAATTTATATGAGTTGATACGCCTTTTGCAATTTTTGTTTTGCTGTAGATACCTTGCCCTTTCTTGCTTTCCCGTTATTTATATAATATAATATATAATATTGTTCTAGCATGGTAATCTTAATCATCATGTCTATTTGAAATTTTTAGTCATCTTACTTTGGAATTGCTTTTTTACTTTTTACAATAAGCTGCCATTTTGGTTTAGTTTCTTACCATTTTAGTGGACACCATGGGGATATCCAATTAGGTTGATTTTATTTCATGTTTAATTACTTTTCTTTTCTACCTAAAGAATTGTTTTTAGTTTGTGATTGCAATGTCATGATTGCAATTGTTTTCAGTCTGAAGCATTTGGTACTTAACTCCAATTTAGAGTTCATGTGGGAAGTTTAGTAAAGCACGGAATAAGTGAAGTACAAATCTCAACTAGTGAATGGACTAACGCCGTCAATCTGTCGTGAGTTTTTATATCTTAATTTTGTGTTTTAATCTTTTAATCAGAATGTGAAAAATGGCACTCAGGTTTGATTTTTTTCCAAATCTTTCAAAATGGAAAATCAGCAATACTCAGCTTCAAAGCCTTCAATTCTAACTTTTTTTTTCCAAATATTGTCATTCAAAATGCATAAATCACAATCCAAGAATCCAAGATCTCAATTTTAACATAAAAATGCAACCCCAAATGTAACCTTTATGATATTCAAGGGATGGAGCAAAAAATACAACAAAAATTAGAGATAGTTCTCATATTTATATGTTAAGACTTAAGATAGGAGAAAGGAGAGGAGAGATCAGAGAGGGTGGAAAGAGAAAAAAAGTTTGTTAAGTTATTTGACGGTGAATTTGTAAATTTTATAATTAAATATTAATTTTTTAATGATGTTAACGGAATAGTAACATGATTTACATGTTAATTGAAAAATTAACAAAGTGACAAATCTACAATATTCAGAAAATATAATGGTATTTTAGATGTTAATTATATTTTTCAGTGACATCTAAGAAAATAATTATAATTAGATGACAGATTGAGAAATTAGGTATTTTTGAGTGACATTTTAGCAAAAAGATATTTTTCCCGCTTTATACCAATGGGATTGAATTAAGATTTTTTTGTTGGACCAAAGACCAAATTAAGTCCCTATTGGGTAAAATACTTAGCAGAACTACCGATCAAGTCCGGGCAATTTTTTTCAGACGAAACTGTAATGTGAACAACCCAAGACTGGAGCACCTACTTTTTGCTGAAATTTTTTCGTAGTTAGAAACATTATTTTTAAGCATTAGTTTTTTTTATTAATTAAAGGAAACTTGTGTAATCAAACATTAATATTCAAAATTCGAAACATGACCATTCCGATATTGTCCGTTTACAATAAATTACATGACATCTTCCACAAAAGAAAGCACACTCAACTTCTTACTCTCATGACAAAAGAAAAGCAACTCTTACTTCTTACTTTTTCTAACGAACTAATAATAGTATCAAGTCAAAATAGTAGTAACCTGTGACTTGTGTTGGACAATTTTTAATTTTTTAATTTACGAGAGAATTTGTCGGATCCCACTGCAAGAAATATGACCTACAACCACAGTAGGTATCTCTATGGTTGTTGGATCCGTAGTTGATTCAGATATCACTAATCAGCATAGATACCCTGTTTTTTATTTTAATTTTTTTGAATTTATACGGTATGTTATTTTAAATTATTTCAGGTTCCCTTTCAAAATTTCGGTGGTGGTGTGGTGGAAAAAACTCACAAACGTAAATAAATGGGTAAACAGATCAATATCCGAAGTACAATAATAAGGTGTCGAAACAAAAAAACGTCACTCGCATGGGCTACCGCCCCCTGCTACCCCGCATTCCTACTATGATTTTATTTTTCATGGTTATTTTTTGTTGTAGTATAAAAAGAGGAGAGCTTATTGAGAGCAAAAATAAGTAGAAATGAAAGAAAGACAACACGGTAATTTGTATAGACGATTTAAGTAATTTTAGGACGACGTTTAACAATTCATAAAAATAACCCTAAATTTTACACAACCCCGACTTCTCACCCGAACTCAACCAAATCGCCAAACCTTGGGGTTTTAAACTAAAAACGGCCCACTAATTTCACATTGGAAATGATAGGTTTCGGTTTTAAACTAAAAAGGGCCCACCAGTTTCACTGGTTGCTTGGCAAATCTCAAACTCAAGTAACAAGACAGAGAATCCGCTAGGCCTAACCATGGAGGGCTTTGAATTGGATAGTGTCAACTGTCAAGTGATATCCTTGAAATTCTTTGGAATGATTACATGATTAAATGAATAATGCTAAAAACCACATTCAAACATAAACCTATTAACTTGAGTTAACTACCACATTGATGTGTATCATTCAATATTGCTTGTTTCACATATTTTAAGTTGCTTGTTGCTTTTGTGCACACCTAGTTTTGAACTGTAGATGCATGTGGACTTGTTATTGGTAATGACACACAACTTTCATCAATGCCAAATTCAATCATGCAATTACACATCAAGGTTATGCATGCATTATCATATGCTTTTAAGACACTGGTCCTAACATCAAAACGAAAATGAAGGGCATCATCAAGAAAGTGTTCTTTTCATGCATTCATGGGCACAAAGCGACATGTTTTCTTTTTTGTGCTTCACATTCACATCCATCCATAGTGATATCCCAAATGATGATAGGCAATATATATGACCAGCTAGATTTGGTCCTCTCTTTGTGAGATTTTTGGGCATGATGTTGGGACCACAACACAATCAAACTTAGCTTGTTAGGTCTTACTTACACTCTTGTGTATCCTATTGTCAATGGAAGAAAGACGTCTTGGATTGGACTCAAGTGAATATCCCACCAATTAGAAGTTTCAAAGACAAATCGAGAGCAATATTTTGACAAAGGATCACTGACCCGTTAATGACATTATTTTGGTTGATAACTTAGTGCAAACAAGTCTACTGTAACATTTAATTTTGAATGGGTTATCGAAATGTTATTATAGTATGACGAGTAATCAATTATTTTTCATCTTTTTAGATTTTGCTTTAGAGTCCATGAACATAGGAATATGCAAAATCTATTGACAATCGGCATAATCGGTCAATTATTGCTTCCAGTAACTGCTTTTGGAAGTATTAATTTCTCCAACCTATCGACCATGTCTAGCTACAACTTCTCGATCGAGTTCTACTAGCATTCTACGGTTCACACTTATAATACGATACCTAATCATGGCATAATCTTAAGTAGAATGTAATTAGTTGATTTAAAAGTATACTAAGTTTTACTTCAAAGATACGAATACCTATGATTTAATTTGATTTACATAAATTTAGATTTCAAGCTATATAAGAACATCAACAACCAACAAGGATATATGTCTAGTTCAACACCATTTTCGTTTTTTTAAATTTTATTATGGAAGTACTTTGATATTAATGAATGCCGCTACGTTCAAAATTTAATATGATCAGCCGAATGGTACGGAAACATTGGACATTATAATTTGACATTGAATGCAAAAAAACAAACTTTCATTAAATGTTATACATATTTTAGAAATATCTCCAAGACATTCCCCTTTCACGAGACAATTTTTGATTCCACCAAAAATAAACTACATAAATTTCAAAACCTGTGTGCGCCTCAATAACTGGAATCTACCCTGCAAGATATTGTAAACAAAAGTGCAAACTATGCGTATATGGCATCTAACATTTTGTTTTTTATTTATTTTTCAAAGGAACTATGACATTTTTTGCTCAATTGGAGATTTAACATATTTAATTATGATCATTGATATGTATCAAACTTTTCTTTTTGAAATTTGAGTTTTAATGAACAAAGTTCATATTGTACACTTGCTATGACATTAGTAGACATACCCGTCGAAAAATTCAAAATTTGGATAGTGTATACTATAAGATCAATCAAATTCGAAATTCTAATACTCCATTCGATTTCGCGAACGTTCTTCGTAACATTTATTGCTGACATTATGTTTCAACTATCGTTAGCTGTGATAAGAAAGGCTAAATTTAAGAATGAATAGACCAGAGGAAACACAATATTATTTTTCCTTCGCAACCATCTTCTCCGCTGGAGCACCATATGTCCTAGGCCTGTAAACGAGCACCATATTGTAATAACCTTAATCTAAACACCTAAATTAAACTAAACTAAACCTAATTAACCCAATTAAGTCATGATTAGTGAAGGATGAGGTGGAGGAATTGGATAAGAATTGAGAGATGATGTGTTGGTGTAGGATTGGAGAAGATGGAGGTGTGAGTTAAAAGGTAATTATATATAGTTAGATAAGATTTTAATAAAAACGTTTTCTTCAGTTGATCCAGCAGAGAGTGAGAGAGAGTTTCGGAGAGGAGAAGAAGAAGAGGAGAAGAAGAAGAAGTTGAGTAGAGGTTGCCAAAGCTTGGGAGACTTCATCAACCGTCAAAAAGGTATGCCAAATCTTCATTATAACTCACATGAGCTTTGTGAGTGTTGGGGATCGACGTTGGTGTCGAATTCCCCGTCGGATTGCAACCAATTCAGAGGTTGAAGACGACGATCGGTCGACCGGTGCCTGTGGGCGGTTGACCGATCCTATTATTATATTGATTTGTACCCGCGAACGGTCGAACGATGTCTATGGACGGTCGACCGTTATGCCAAATTCGTGCGGGAAAAAGGGGTGATGCTGTTATCGGTCGAACGGGACCACTTAGCCGGTCGACTGAAAAACAATGAGAATGGGTCGGTTGGGGATTTTGACTTATTAAACGGTCGAACGTCCTTAACCTTGTTCGACCGATCTATTCGATGCTAAGTCGGTTGGGAGCTTTGACCATCAAAACGGTCGACCGCTCTTTAACTTTCGGTCGACCGACTGAGCATTTTAATTAAGCAGTAGAGTGCCTGTGATGTTTCGGTCGAACTGTATAGCAGTTCCGGTCGACCGAATACCACTTAGGCAAAAATGCTGAATTTCCTGTTATCGGTTGAACGACCCCTTGGTTCGACCGATCAGATATATATTATATAAAATTTTATAGCGTAGACCATCCAAACGGTCGACCGCTAGATGACTTTTGTTCGACCGATGGGTCGGTAATTCGGTTGGCATGGTTCGACCGATACACTTGTTTGTACAGTACAGAGTACTGTGCGGAGAACCGGTCGACCGGTGTGCTTGTAGCGGTCGACCGATCTGCCGCAGGTTGGTGGATTTATCCACACGCGATCTGTTGAGTATAGGTCGACTACCGGCTCCGAGGCGACGGTTGATTACCGGCTTTGAGAGCGACGGATTTCACCTTCGACGAGGGCGTATTATTGTATTACTGTTGCCTCTCTTACCGAGCGGGGTGTGAGGGATGTGTGCCGTAAACCTTGGGCAGTTTGCGAGGGTTTAGCGGTAGGCCGAGGATGTTCCGGCAGGGTGCGCGTCTGGCGGCTCTTGGGGGAGCAGCGGCTGTCGTCTGACCCGTGTGCCGGGGGTTCCTTCCTGCACTTTTGGGGAGCAGTGATGTCGACTGACCCTTGTGAGGCAGCGGTGGACTGACTTGACCCTAGTGGCAGGAGTGGTTCAGTGCCGCGGAGGCGGTGAGGGCATTATTGTGGGCCCGAGGTGGATGATCATGTGCATTGCATTGTCTTTAATTCTTTTTTGTATTTTAGGAGGTTTGGTATACGGGGTTCCTGCAGGGAACTCAGGCATGTTTGTTTGTTTGCATTTCAGGTAGCGAGTAGCATTAAAGTCAGGTGGTGACCGAGGAGGGTGCCCCCGGGATCAGATCCTGTCCTCTTGTATATCTTTCTTTTGTTGAGGTAGTGATTACATGTATATTCAGTTTTGTTGTAATCACAGTTGACTCATTTGTATAGTTTGATTTCCACGTGGATCTGTATCTATATATATATATATATTTCGTCTTGTTGTCTCGTGACGTGCCCAGTGTTGACCGTTGACGGTCTTTATTATTGTTTTAATTTTCCGCTGTTTTCGGGTATGTTACAAATGGTATCAGAGCAATACGATTCTCGGAATTAGTCGGGATTTGGATTTGAAATAAAAATTTGATTGAATTGGAATTTGAGAAATTGGATTTAGAAGTATTGACTATTGATTTAAATGTGAATTTTGACTTAGTTGGATTTGCTACCAAATTATTAATAAATAATGAAAGATGAATTTAGAGATATTTGGACTTGAGTTTAAATGTGAATTTGGATTTGGTTGGATTGATTATCTAAATTATGAGCGATAAGTGGTGTTGGGTTTTTAGATTTGATAAATAATGAGTTGAAAATTTTGTATTGATTTGTTCGGATTGAGACAGTATTGAGATCAAATTTCGAGGACGAAATTTCTTTTAAGGAGGGTAGAATGTAATATCCTGAATTTTTTAGTTGAGGTAATAATCAAATATCTTAATGGACTAATTAAGATTATTGGATGATTGTGTGGTTTTAGGAGAAGATGAAATTTTGAGAAGAATATAAAGAAGAAAAAGATGGAGATTTTGAGGCAAGTATTGAGTCGTTATTCTTCAGTTTCCTTTCGTGTATGTCTCTCTTGATATTCGTAGTTGCATGCATGCTGAGTATCGATGTTGATTTCATTGATATGCATATTATTGCATGGTGGTGTTTCGGTTGACATGTCCTGTGACTGTATGTATATTTCTGGCTGAGCCACTTAGAAAAGAGCTGCCTAACGGACAGCGTGGAGCCACCCGAGAGAGGAAAGGGCTGCCTGTCGTTAGTGTGGAGCTACCAGGTGTGCGTCTGACTGATTGATAGATTTCAGAAGCACAGGATGTGGTCGAATCCGAATGAGGGTTCCAGATTGTTATGCATGTATTTTATTTGTGATGCATGTCTCTTGATTGTGCTTATTGACTGAATGTCATATTCCGTATTATTTTCCACATGATTATGATTCTGATTGATTGACGGTTGGAACTTGCGGGCTGTCGAGCTCACAATTTGTTGATTATATTTTTCAGATTAATTATGGGCCTATCAGATGGATTTAAATATCAGAGTTCGCAGCGGTCAGGATCGCAGATCGTATCTTAACGCACCGGGTTCGGACGGGTGAGCAGTTGTTCGGGCTCGGGGCGTTACACTACCCGTCTAAGGTAGGCGGGTTGACGGGTCGGGTCGGGTCGGGTGATTTTTTTTTAAACTGCTTCCCGACCCGCTTAAGATCGGGTAAACGGGTTACGCGGGTGAGACATGTCGGGTAAACGGGTTATGCGGGTTGAGTAGATGGATAAATGAATTTTTTATATGTTTTTCTTTCTTTCTGCATAACACTATAAATTAAAAACATGACACATTAGCACCTTAAAAACATTACCAACGTAATGAACACCATAAAATTATAAATAACTTCAACTTTATAACACTATTAGTAAATTATGGATCAGAGTATGTACATGTATATATTATATAAGTGTATATATATAATATTTATTATTTAATTTATTAAATTCTTAGGTGGGTAATCGGGTAAACGAGGCAGGTAGAAAATACAACCGCTACCCGCCCCGTTTATTAGTCGGGTTGACGGGTATTCGGGTAGGCGGTGGCAGGTTGAGTTTTTTACCCCGCTACTCGACTTAGGCGGGTCAGGTTGGAAGATCGGGGCGGATTTTACCTGCCCCATTTACAACCCTAATCTGTTCTCCTTACAACTTAAAAGATTATACACATCTAAGATGTATGCTTAAAGTTCAAAAGCAAATGAAACAAACTATATGGTAGGAAAATTTTATAACGTGTGATCCTTTCAACGTGGCTTGTCATCCAATATATATAAATGATTCATCCACATTAGAAACAACAATTTCATGGATTTTTGAAGTTTAAATTGGTTGGATGCTAGCAAAACGTCATAGAAAGTTAATTGATTTTAAAAAAATAATGACAAGGCAGGTGTTTAAAATATATTACAAGCATGAAAACCAATCTAAACATCTCAGAGAATCCTCGTCATAACTGTCACACCAATCTCCTCCTCAACAATATTATTCAAGATGAAGCCTACATGGAAAGCAATAAAAGACATACACTCCTTTATATATGGAAAGTCCTCAACGAACTCCTTCCATAATATTTAGATTTTAACTATATATATCATCATGTACAATTCAAAAGATACAAGAAAATAATAAAATCATTCCTAAATTCATACAAAATCAACATGGTATCAGAGCACCGATCCCACGACCTCAGAATCTCCCTGGAGTTTATCACCGGTCTTCACCTCATCCAAAAGGGTTGAAGGTCATCACAACCAACATCCAAACCCAAACCCTCAAAAAACCATGTCAGACGGCACCAGAAACGCATCCTCGCGCCTTGTCTCAATTACTTGTCGTGGGCTCGGGTGGTCACACTTTCACTCAATGGCCGAGGGAGAGTGGGTCACATCACTGGGAAGACCCAAAAAACTTGAAGGGGCAGGAATCGAAGGCAAACAAGAAGAATGACAAAACATGGATCACCTAGTTATGTCATGGATCATCACATCCATGCAACCAAGCATCAGCGAAATATTCTTGTACAAAAATAGTGCAAAGGAACTGTGGGAGGCCCTCCATGAGCATTTCAGGAAAGCCCAAAACTTCACACACGTCTTCAAAATTAAGCAGGAGATATCACAAACCTGTCAAAATGCAAGAAGCATCATCGAGTACCTCGTTACTCTCAGAAAGGCGTGAGATGAGTTGGGGGTATACGAACCCCCAACGACGTTAAAAATCAAGCAACGAGTAGAACAAGACCGGATCTACCAATTTTTGGCAGGCCTTGATGCAAGCTATGAAGCAATACAGAGTCAAGTGCTCTTGGCACCATAACTCCCACCACACTGCTGGAAAAAAAGGTATAACGTCGGATATTAAGGGGGTACAACGTCGGGTTGACCGGCTTAGTTGACCGACGTGGTAGGTGGGAGACGTTATACGAGAGTACTCTTTCACGTCGGTCTAAAGTCCGACGTGATAGTGGGGGTCTACCATGTTGGTGGAACCGACGTGGTAGACCCCTTAATAAAGGTTTTTGATTTTTTTTGTTTTTATACTACGTGGTAGGGGGTCTACTACGTCGGTTTTATGGAAAATCTAAGATGTGCGGTATTTTTATTTTTGATTTTCTAGAAAATTGACGTTGTAGGGTATTTTTTTCGTTTTTTATTTTTATTTTTAAATTTAATGTCTGTAATTCACATTCAATCCCTGCAACATTCATATTAAATTCAACAACTTTCAAATTCACATAAATTTCTTACAGCATTCATTCAAACAATACACAAAAGATTCATCTAATAAGGCAACAAATGAAAAACCTTCTTATATATGGATCTGTTTTTTTAAGTCAATCTATAAAAATGAATGAATAAATGTTTCCTTTCCTTCAAGATCAACCACGCTGATCCACAACTTGTATACCACCATGGAAGTAATAAAAGGAAGAATGTGAGAGAATATCTGTGGTGTACTCGGGGTGACCTTGGATTCCCATCACGTGATCTCCATAAACAAACATCTCAATCCTTGTCTTCTCCAACCACGCCACCACCTCTGCTCCTTGAGGATACATGCATTCCGACAACCATTTGAGGAGCAAATTTATGAATCAAATATTGACATCAACGGACTTACATTTGAGAACTCAACCATCAATTGTGGTTGAATGGACACCTCCTCAAATTCTTTCTTTGGAACACGACCTTCCTTCCCACCAAGTTGAACATGAAAGACAGAAAATTAGTTCCTTCAAGATCTACCGCATAAACACTAGATCAAAGACCAACCATCGTAACTAATCACTCAAAATAAAAACGTCAAAATTTCTTCCAAATTGAAATCCATAGCAAAAAAACAAAATCAAACCCTCACCTGGATGTACGGATTTGACTACACTGGATTGGTCTTTAAGGTCTCCATTTTCTCGACTCCCGCTCGGTCGGTCGCCGGAGAAGGAACGACAGGGTCGGGGGTTGGAGGCGGAGGAGTGGAGAACGTGGGATCGCGAGGTCGGAAGTGGAGAAGGAAATGGATCTCTCACCCATCTCTACTTCTGGATGGGAAGGTTGATGTGGTTGGGGAGAGGTAGGCGGCTAGAGTTTATGTTTGTTGATTTCCAGTTTGGCGGGATTTCAATTTGGTTTACATGGCTATACTAAACAAAAAATTCAACCCTTCCACGTCGGACTATTTAAAGGCCGACGTGGAATACCCCCTACCACGTCAGATTAATTAAAATCCGACGTGGTAGATCACTTCAATCCAAATCTAGTCCAGCGTCCAGAAAATCGGGTCCAGATCCCCTACCACGTCGGCTTATGTGTTCGCCGACGTTGAAGACCCCCTACCACGTCGGAGTTCCTAAAACCGACGTGGTAGGGTTTTAATTTTTTAAAAAATAAAAATGATATGCTTATCCAAATAAGAGGAACTCAAACCAAATATAGATGTATTCAGATGATAAAACTAGGAATGAGCTTATAGATTATCATTATCAAATTAAGTTTTTTTCCTGAACCTACCACATATGTAAGTTGGTCTAGTGTAAATTTAAGTGATTTGGCCAATGAGAGTCGAATGACTCATATCACATCATTTATTTCTTTCTTCAATTAATCAACTTTATTTACATACTTCATTGAAAAATACACAAACCTGTACAAGATCATAGAATCAGAAATTGCATGTGATGTCCGTGTCGGAGCGACTTTCTTCGTCACCCATTGATTGCTTAATAGTAGGACACATTAATCCTCATCTCTTAATAAACCTATGATTTTATAAAAATCACATTTTTATTCATACTTCAGTAATGCATTTTCCAAAAATAAAAAAACCCCTACCACGTCGGATTTCCTAAAATCGACGTGGTAGGGTTTTAATATATATATATATATATATATATATATATATATATTAAAAAGACCCCCTACCACGTCTGTTTTCTGAAAACCGACGTGGTAGGGTTTTAAATTTTTTTTAAAATTAAAAATGCACCATACCACGTTGGTTTTCCAAAAAAACCGATGTGGTAAGGTTTTAATTTTATAAAAAATATATTAAAAAGACACCCTACTACGTCAGTGTTGATAAAACCAACGAGGTAGGAGGGTCTTCCACGTCTGTTAACTAAACCCGACGTGGTAGGGGTCTTCCACGTCAATTTGTAATTAATCGACGTGGTAGCGGCGATATGTTAGGCTGACTTTCCAATAGTGCCACTCACCACAATCACTGCCATGATTCAACGTGAGGAAACTCGTCGAGAAACCACAACTCATCCACAGGGCAAAACAACATCCAAATTGAAGGCGAAAACCATGTCTTTCTTGTTGGAAAAGCACAAAATCAACTTCAAAACCACAACAATAAGAGCAGATACGGGAATCGAAAAGACGAGCAATGCGATAATTGCAAGAAAACCAGACACAACAGAAACAACGACTGGTTTGCTCAGTCTAACTTAACTAGGCCATGACCTGTTTAGGTTACAATGTGATCTTACCCTTGTTTGGGTCTAACTTAACTAACGGCTGCATGATAATCCTTAATTTTCTGGGTTCCTGTTGCGGCAGCCGTGTACTACGAAGATATGTATGTCAACTTTGACATAGCAATGGAAACAACATCACAGATTGTAGGAATCAGGTTGTGGGTTTCTCTACCCCCACCTCCGACCAACAAAGGACAGTGACCGGAGAGGAGATGACAGGAGGGGCAACACGGGATCCTCGGGTTTCAGCTGCTGCAACACCACGCATCCGACTTTGGGAGGCGGAGGCCACCCAACAAACCCTAACTCTGTTTTGTGGGAATCCGGATATGGAAATAAGGGAGGCAGATCCAGAAGCTTATACCCAAGGAGATCCGAATGCGAATGCTCCGACCAAATACATGACCCATGCAAACTTCCCTGGTGGAGCAAACTTATCTGGTGGAGCAAATGGAGCAAACAACTCACGTACGGGATCTGGGCTTAGTGACTCAACCAATTTGTAGCACATTTAAATAACATTTTGCAGAACTCACCCCAAGCTTCAGGTAATTACGCAACTATTGTAAACTCTCTAGATAATTACACTGCTTTATTTTATTCAAATAAAAATTGTGACAAAAGATGGATTATTGACACGGGTGCAACAAACCATATGACCGAAAACCCGATTATATTAACTAATATTAAACATAATTTAGAATTTCTTAACAAATTTGTAACTGGTGCTAATGGGAATCAAGTCGAAATAAAAGGACTAGGTGACATGAACTGTTAAATAAAATGACTAAAGATATCCTTTATGTACATTCTTTTGACTCTAATTTATTATCCATGGATAAAATCACAAACAAGTTGAATTGTAATGTTATCTTTACCCCATTCGATGTAATTTTTCAGGATCGTATCACAGGGAGGATGATTGGTAGAGGGGCTCTCACCAATGGTTTATATGTTCTAGACTCAAACAATAAAGCTTTGCATGTTGAAAATGGATCCCAACTTGAACTTTGGCATAGGCGCATGGGACATCTGTCTCATGTAGTTTGAAAAACTTTATTCCCGTTTATTATTCTGAAATAATGTGTGATGTTTGTAGTTTTTCAAATCAAACTAGATTGCCTTTCCATTTATTTCGAGTAAAACAGAAAGCCCTCTCGAGTTGATCCATTCCGACATCCGGGGACCGCCCCCCACTGAATCCTGTAACGGGTTCAACTACTTTATTACTTTTATTGATGATTTTTCTCGTACCACGTGGCTTTATCTGCTTAAATCCAAATCCGATGCATTTAATGTTTTTTGTGAATTTGTTACTTTCGTGGAAAACATGTACGATTTTAAAATCAAAATTCTTAGATCAGATAATGAGTCTGAACACTAGTCACAAATTTCAAAACTTCTTGAAGCAAAAAAGAATTTATCATCAAACCACCTACATCAATACTCCCGAACAAAATGTTGTGTCTGAAAGGAAAAATCGGCATTTGTTGAACATTACAAGATCTTTGCCTTTTCAAAACCACATTTCGAAATGTTTTTGGTCTGATGCGGTTTTAACAGGTGCATATCTTATTAATCGACTTCGTAGTCCTTGAATTCAAAACAAACAACCTTTGGAGATTTTAAATGGAAAACAATGAATCTTGATCACCTAAATGTTTTTGGTTGTGTTGTTTCTGTCCACAGGAGAAGATCTGAAAAACTCGACTTTAGCTAAAATAAATGTATTTTTGAGGGTATTCCTTACGAAAAAGGGTACAAATGTTATGACCCAAAAACTTGTAAATTTTATGTTTCTCGTGATGTGTACTTTGTTGAAAATGATCCTTACTTCAAAAATGAAGAAGAAGAATCCTCGCCAACCACCGAGGTTCCCCTTCCTGTCACAAACACCTTTGAAGCACCAAGACAAAATACCACCACCACGCCTCAAGAAGATGAGGAAGAAGAAGATGAACACGAGGCCGAAGGGAGAGAAACAATTCCGCAACGAAGATCCAACCGGCCAACTTGTCCTCCTTCTCATTTGCATAATTATATTACCTCTCACGTAACTTACCTCATCGAGGACTACTTGTCCTACAAATATGTAAAACAAACCCATAAGGCCTTCTTGAACAAAATTGATAATCACATAGAACCTACTAACTATCATGAAGTTGTTAAAGATCCTAAGTGGTGGAATGCCATGAACGATTAAATTAATGCCTTAGAAAACAACAAAACTTGGACTCTTGTCCCTCTCCAACCCGGAATCAAACATGTAGGATGCAAATGGATTTATAAAATTAAGTATAATAGTAATGGTACTATAGAAAGGTATAATGCTCATCTTGTAGAAAAAGGCTACACATAAACGTATGGACTAGACTACTTGGAAACCTTTGCTCCTGTTGCTAAGGTGAACATAGTTCGTGTCCTTCTATCTATAGCCATAAATAAAGGTTGAAACCTTTTTCAAATGGATGTAAAAAAATGCTTTCCTTCAAGGGAACCTTGAAGAAGAAGTCTACATGACACCCCCTTCAGGCATCAATTCAACCCCAAATCAAGTGTGTAAGTTATACAAATGAATCTACAGATTGAAACAATCGCCTCGCGCATGGTATGCAAGGCTAAGCTTATCTCTTATGGTTTTTCTAAAAGCTCTGCAGACGCGTCTATGTTTATAAAGTATCATAATAGCATTACTACTATAGTCTTAGTCTATGTTGATGATATTATCATCACAAGAGATTGCGATTGAAAAATAACTCTGGTTAAAAACTATCTGAAATCAAAATTTGACAAAAAAGATCTTGGTTTTTTAAAATACTTTCTAGGAATAGAATTTTATTACTCAAAAAAAGGGTTAGTTTTATCTCAAAGAAAATATATTCTTGACTTATTACATGAATCCGGGAAATCAGGGTCTAAACCGGCCAACACCGCAATTGAGACAATCCGCAAGGTTGGTCCAACAGAAGGTGAACCAATTAAGGATATAGGTCAATTTCAAAGACTTGTTGGGAAACTTATTTATCTCACTGTGACTAGGCCATATATCACATATGCCACAAACACTGTTAGTCAATTCACGCATGCTCCACACACACCACTTAGATATAATTGATCAAATCATGTGTTATCTTAAGAAAACCCTGGGGCAAGGACTATGGATGAAACAAAATAATTCTAATTGGTTACTCAGATGCAGATTGGGTCGTAAGTCATGACTGAAAGTCCACCACGGGTTTCTGCACATTTATAGGAGAAATCTTGTAACTTGGAGAAGCAAAAAACAAAACGTTATGACTAGATTAAGTGCCAAAGTTGAATACCATGCCATGGCCTCAACTACAAGTGAGCTCATATGACTCAAGCAACTACTTAAAGACATGAAGCAACCATATTCCGAACCAATGCAATTGTATTGTGACAACAACACCCCTCGCCACATAGCATCCAACATTGTCTTCCATGAAAGAACCAAATATATTGAGGTTGATTGTCACTTCATCAGAGAAAAAATCCAATCAAAAGAGATAGAAGTTCCATACATTCCAAGCGAAGGACAAATTGCCGACTTTACCAAGGTGTTGAAACACAAATAGTTTCAACATCTTCTGCTCAAGTTGGGATCGTTCAACCTTTTTCGGACCCAACTTGAGGGGGCGTGTTGAAAATATAATTTGGGATCCTTCAACATCTTTGTATTATAATTTGTGATCCTTTCAATGTGGCTTGTCATCCAATATATATAAATGATTCATCCACATTAGAAATGACAATTACATGGATTTTTGAAGTTTAAATTGGTTGGATGCTAGCAAAACATCATAGAAAGTTAATTGATTTTAAAATAATAATGACAAGGCATGTGTTGAAAATATATTACAAGCATGGAAACCAATCTAAACGGCTCAGAGAATCATCATCATAGCTGTCACACCAATCTCCTCGTCAACAATATCATTCAAGATGAAGCCTACATGGAAAGCAATAAAAGACATACGCTCTTTTGTATATGGAAAGTCGTCAACGGACTCCTATAATATTTAGCTTTGTACTCTCTCTCTATATATATCATGTACAATTCAATAGATACAAGAAAATAATAAAATCATTCCTAAATTCATACAAAATCAACAGCAGGTGACTCTAAAATATTTTTTTCCAAAGCTAAAAAGTTGTAAAATGGACTTTCTTTCAT
The DNA here is from genome assembly GCA_963682175.1 of Triglochin maritima. Classification (NCBI taxonomy): domain Eukaryota; kingdom Viridiplantae; phylum Streptophyta; class Magnoliopsida; order Alismatales; family Juncaginaceae; genus Triglochin; species Triglochin maritima. The sequence continues at coordinate 32,824,271 of OY821785.1, forward strand.
TTACATCTACAGGAAATACACAAAGAGCAAAACATATTCAAGAGTTTTGAATTTTTTCATTAAAAGAAAATCACCACCCACAAAAGAAATTATAATACAAAGAAGCAAATCTAGAATAGTCATGCACCATATATTTGCTTCCTGAGAAACCATAAGCCATATGTCCCTAAAGATACGCTTATTTACATAAAAAATAAGTCGTCACGATCTCGTTAATTCATCTAAATATTCATCAAATAAGATCATAGCCAGAGAGTCTCAAACATGCATCGCATTTCAATTCTTTATCTAAAATGTGGAAGTATTTAGTAATTACTATAACAGTTGTCATACAGGATTTTCAAATGCTTAGATCTTATTTTATGCCTATTATATATGAGCACGGTTGAGGCATTACAATCCATTTTCAAACCCAATGATGTACAAATTAATTTAATAATGCATATTATTGTTGAAAATTTTACCAAATATTTCTCTTTTGATTTTGTGTGTGAATCAAATGCACAAAATGCCACTTGTTGATATGTATTGAATTATAAAGTACAGGTGCTAGTAAATTATCAAATTGTCATATCACTAAACCATCGAAATTCTTTGTATAATGACTACAAACAAGAAGTATAATGGATATGCATGCGTATAGAAATTAAAGAAATAACTTTTTTCAATTTCGAGTTGCCCTGCACGCATACGCTCGTTTATTTGTTTTGCATTAGCTAGATTACCTTTTTAATTCTATACTATAAATTCCGCACACTTTTGAGAAGGTCCAGTGCACATCGATTAGTTCATGATATATAAAAACAATGTATGAACATGTTTATGTTGATAGTTGGTTTAAATTTGTTAAGCATATAAAAATAGAGGAAATGTTAACCGGTCGGTTACACCGGTTAACCAAAATGAAAAGGAATCGTTCGTGTTAACTGAACGGTCGACCCAAATTAACCGTTGGCCACATTTTTCTGGATTTTTTCTATTCGGTTATAATCGGTTATGTTCGGTTATGAGTCTATTTAAGGGCATGTTCGCCCTTGTTTTTTGTACAACGCAACACATTATTATTTCCTTGAGGGAGATTAGGACTAGAGAGAGAATTAAAGTATTTTGGAAGACATATTGTCTCCATAAAATTGTAATCTTGGATGCTTCTCTTGTTGGAGAAGCGGAAGAATGAAAGGAAATTCGCAGGAGACCCCCTAAGGATGTAGACACATTGTCAAAGCTCGTAAAACATGTGTGTCATGGTTTGTGTCAGGTGTGCGTTCATCTATTGCTTGTTTCTTTATCTTGTGTGTCTTTTGTTGCATTTAAAGTTTGTGAGAGAATCAGAATTAGTTAATTCCGCATATCAATATTCTTTGCGATTCTACTGGTGCGTTTACCCGATATTTTTTGTACTAACATTTTAGAACCTCTCCCAACCGTTTCCTATTACTCAAGTGTTTTAGTACAATAAATCACTTGTTACATCTTTTTATCCCACAATCTGCTCACGATAATCGTAGAAAAGCAGCAAATTGTGGGTGTTCTTAGGGCACCCCTTAACGGGGTAAAAACCCCGGTCGGTCAAAGATGACCTCGGTCATCTTCGCCCGGGTCGTCGACCCGGTTGTCCAGGTCATCCAACCCGGACGTGCCACGTGACGTGATTGACATCATTTCATGCTTATATTTGTACCTTATATCCATTATCTTACACCTAAGCAATGATACGTGACGAGTTTTATGTTTAGTTTTCAGAAATAAAGAGGTTTGAAGAGAAGAGCCATGAAAGGACCCAAAAGCAGGAAAAAAGGACCTAATTGTGAGACCTGGGGACCAAGATGCAAGGGAGAAGGACCTGATCGTAAGACAGAAGGACCTAAGAGCAAAACAGGAAACTCCACACCATCATGAGGAGTATTTTGTCAATTCGATTCGGGTCGGAGCTCCACTAAACAAGTTAGATGCATCCAAGACCAAGAAACACACCAAGGAAAGCCCACCAGAAGACCCAGACGGATCTGGGCTTTATAGGCCGCCAATTGGCGGTCTGGATCATGCAAGATCCGCCCCAACTTCTCCTGGACTTGTATTAGTGTTCGTTTAGGCTATTTTTGGTATTGGTTTAGTCCCACATCGGGGGATTGTCCCTGATTAGCTTTTTCCATGCTTATAAATAGAACTCTTCACCTCCCATTGTATCCATCTCTCTCTTGGTGGCCTCCTTCCTTACTAAGAGTGAAGCCTTGAAGCAAAACTCTAGTGGAGGAAGGGCTGCTTGTAATCTGAGTGAGTTCATAATAAAAGTTTTCATTAGTTTGTTAATTCTTGCTTAGTTTAATTCCTTTAATGTTTTTGCTTTGATGCTTGTTTTGTTTTATGCTTCTTTAATGTTTCTTGCTTGATTAGTATAGTTTCATTTCAGTATTATGCTTGCTTCTGTTAATATAGTTAGTGTAATGAGTAGTGAGTAGTTCCATCCCCATTTGGGGGGTGGAGAAATATGTGATATAATCATGTAGTGTATTAAGTGTGTGTTATTTTTATCCCTTGAGCTTTATATGATTTACATAACCATCTAATGGGTCTCCACTCTTATCTTTGATATGCTAATGCTCTTGAATGAAGCTTAGCTTATGTTTTGATTAGTGGACCTATTTTATGAGGAATGATAAGGTTAGGATATGGATGAAGTTAATGTTGGAAACACAATTTGTAGTGTATGTACTCTTGTTGCCTTTTCCTTAGCTAATGTCTTGTATGTTTTAATGATGTAGTCATCTTAATTCATGTGGAGGCATAGTAGGGTCTAGTCTTTATACTTGAGTTCATGTAGCTTCATTCCAATCATTGTCTTGTATGTTTTAATGATGTAGTCTTATCTTAATTCATGTAGAGGCAAGATTGGATGTAGTTTTATGATTTCATGCACTACATGTTGTGAGGAGCTTAATTGAACACACACACACACACACACATCTCTATGTTCACATGAGTTCTCTACCCCCTTTGGGGTTTAGTTTTATTGCTTATCTTCATTTCCTTTTGCATTCTAGTTTAGCATTGTAGTGTAGTTTAGTGTAACCAATCCTTTTCTCCTTTCTTTACCCCTTGCCTTCGCACGAACCAAGTGTCGACACACCTCCCAGTGGACGACCCGTATTTGCCACCGCTTCAACGCGGTCGTGCACTTGCGGTAGAAATATAAAACGATCAATCATGGCGCGTCAGGGTTGGGTTTTTTTTAATTTTTTTTAGTTTTTAGTTTTATTTATTTGTGAAATATTTATTGGTTAAATATGTGTATTAGATGTTAGGTTGATTTATTTGTTAGAGATGTTGGGTTTAATTTTTATTTGGTTTAAATATGTTGGGGTATTATTTATTTGTTGGAGGTGTTGGATTTAATTTTTATTTGGTTTAAATATGTTGGGGTATTATTTATTTGTTGGAGGTGTTGGATTTAATTTTTATTTGGTTTAAATACGTGGGGGTATTATTTCGTAAATAATTTGGTATTAAAACTATATTAGCACACTTGGATTGGAATGAAGCTACAAGACACCACTTAATTGAAATAAAACCGGATTTACAACGCTTAAACAGAAAATGACATAAACTCCTTACGTACATTTGTTAGCTGGATTTCGTCCTCCTCAGTCATTAAACCCTACTCTTTAACTTTCAGTAGTTGTACGTATATATCATAGAGTTTTTTCCTTAGCACGTCGGTCCTCTTTCTTTCTTTGAAACTCCAACTTGCGTTCTGTGAATGCCAGTTCTTTGTCACCGGTCGTGTTGTCAACTCCCAACTTAGACGGCACATCAACTCTGGGTTCGAATCAGTTCTCCACCGGTTGTGTTGTCAATCTTGATACGTACCTGGACACCAGAGAACGCATTCGTGAAAAAAACATGCATCTAGCCCTAAGATATGACTTGATGGAGCACATATGGCAACAATTCGGGGGAACCTCAAATTAATTTTTTTTAGTAGTATGCATTTTCATTTTAATGAAATTGAGGTAATGTAATATTTTATTATATTAGGCTACGTATAATGGTTTAAATAAATATGTATTTTGTTTTTTATTGATAAAAATAATTATTTGCTTATTAATAAATATTTGTTTGAATTATTAATGTTTTGGGTAAATATAATTGATTTTGGAATATAATAAAAGTTAGTGGAAATAAAAGATAATGTGGAGGAGAGAGGTATGTTGTTGTAGGTTGTGGTTAAGAGATGAATAATGTAGGAAAAAGAAGAATGTGGGTTGAGAAAAGAGAAAGCTGATGTGGAAGATAGAGAAAGTTGATTTTGAAGAGAGAGAGAGAGAACTGATGACCATGTCGTCCAGATCATGGTTAGTGATGACCTTAGAGCATCCTTAGCGGTGGAGAAACAAGGGCGGGGCGGGATTCAACCCACCCCCAACTCTCTTAGCGCGGGAAAAGGGGAGGTCGGGTCCCGACCTGGGTCGGCGACCCGACCTGATTTGTGACCTGGGTTGGCCACGTGGCCAACCCGGGTTGGTTGTTTTTTTGTTTTTTTAAATAAGCGATTAAAATTAATTTTTTATATGTTTAATGAGTTTTAATGTTATATATATTTTTATATAATTATAATTATTTTTGGATAATTTAAATAAATAACCAAATACCCTACATTCTCTCCCCTCTACGTTATTTGGAGATCAATCTTTGGTAAAAAAATAATTTTAAAAAATCTTAAAAAATGAAAACAAATAAAAAACATATTTCCAGAAAACAAAATGGAAAAAAGATTTAAAATGACTTTAAAATAAATATATAAACATTATTAACTATTATCAATATTAAAAAATCTAGGTAAATTATTTAATTGATACGTATATTGTTTTATATAATTAGAATTAATTTCTGAGAATTAAAATAAATGAAAATTAATAAGATAAAATCGTTGTAAAAATAATTTATTTAATAGTTTGTGTATTTTTGTGGTGGAATAAAAAATGAGGTAAAAAGAAATAAATTGGAGGAGAGAGTGTGTTGAAAGTGGGGTTGGAGTTAAGAGATGAAAAATGAGTTGGGTTAGGTTGTTGGTTGTATAGTGTTTTTTTTCTTACGTGGCGGAGAGAGATACTGGATTGAGGGGATTTTTGAGTTGGGATCAACGGTGGTCTTAGTTTGAAAGATACGAGATAAATAAGGGAATCACAAAGCGATTAATAATGCATAATATTTGCGTTTCCAGTTGCCACTTGCATTTAGGCAAACAATACTTTATATTGATTTTTTTTCTTTCTTTTTCCCCAACTCGAGGGGCAGAGAGGAGAGGGATCGGTGGTGGAGTGCTACCATCCCTCTTCAATACATTGGTTGGGCGTACAAGGATGAGGACAGTTTTTATTTTGCAAATTAGTCTCTTTAGTTATTAGAAAGTGTTCAATCTCTTTTCAATACATTGACTGCCTGCAGGCTGGGCAAGTGGGAATAGAAGGATGAGGACATTTTTTGGTCTTTTACAAATTAGTCATTTTTGTTATTGGAAAATGTAAAAATTCTAGACATTTTACAATTAAGCCATTTGAGTAATTAGAAAGTGAGCGGGATGATTGTTTTTGGTATTTTTTGGTAGTGTTTACAATCAAATTTTGTGATTATAATCCATTGGACTTTTGTGCATATGAATTTCAATATTATTAGTAAAATTTAATTTAAGCCGATATTAATTAATTTTGTGAGATATATTTTATTGTTATTGTTTGAGAGCTTAAAAAAACCATATATGGTAAAAAATCACACTATGCAACATATAAGTATTAGTCTAGTATGTTGATATTTACATACTATGAAACGTACGTGTTAAACAACCATTTTCAAGTTTTTCAGTTTTTTTTTGATTTAACACTAAAAATGTAAATATTTTCATTTCATGTTATCATTCAACAATGTGTGTATAATTGTGTCAGATTAAGTCAAAAAGAGACGAGAGAAATAAGAGACGATCACAAAGTGATACTGGAACATATGACATTTGCGAACTTCCAACATATGCCATCATTGAGGGTGGACGACTTGTTGGCGGGTTCAGAATGGAAGTAGTTGTACAATTTCAACAAGACAAAAGTGACATGCATATTAGAGACCATATAATTTCACCTATATATGTTCTTGTATTTACCTTCTATGGACGATTATCAACCTGATAAGTACGTATATACACTGGGGAGTTCAAGTAAAAGGTTTACCATACTCAAAGCAATCACAAGTCGATCAAGATGTTCAAGTAGGCTCGTCAATCATGTTGTGTTGTGTATCTTTCATGCAGAAAGTCGTGTACATCTTTTGTATATTATATTTAATGCAGTTTGAAAGAGTTAATAATGCATAATATTTGCCTTATCACTTGCCAATAGGCAACAATACTATATATTAATTTTTTTCTTTCCCACTTGAGGGAGAGGGGAGAGGGGTCGGTACTATATGTTTAATATTATCTACATACTATGGAACGTGTTCAACAACCACTTTAAAAATAATAATTTGATTTGACACTAAAAAATGTAAACGTTTTCATTTCATGTTAATCATTCTAAATGCGTGAGTCAATTTAATTCCTACTGCTTAGTGTTTAAATTAACCAACGATAAAAAAAGGAAAATGTTTTATGAACGCAGCGCGTCCGTGACGCGCTCTACGTGGACATCCATGTCAGCCCTTACGTGGCCAAAGCATGAATGTTTTTTTGTTTTTTCTTCCTGATGTCCACTCAAATCACATTAAATGCGTTTCAACTCAGCACGTTCTCTCTCTCCACCCAAATACAAATATGATGACACTCTTTCTTTCTTCTTCATTCTTTCTCTCCAGAATAAGTCACCATTTCTAGCAAGATATTATGTCGAAGAAGCGTCTGATGCCGACTCCCAGGATTCTTCACAACGTAAGCAGCGTGAATGGGACGGTGAGAAGACTTCCCGATGTTCTTGTCAGCGTTAGCATCGTGAATGTGACGATCCGGTGGTGAAGACTTCGCACCACAACATCTTTGCTGCATTGTTGGAGTGCCCATGACAGAAAAAGAAGGAAGAAGAAAGAAAGAGTGTCATCGACCGTCCCATTCACGCTGCTTACGTTGTGAAGAACCCTGGGAGTCGGCATCAGACGCTTCTTCGAAATAATATCTTGCTCGAAATGGTGATTTATTCTGGAGAGAGGTACAACGCTCCGTGGTGAAGACTTACGTCTGTTCGGTTTATGTCGTACATCTCTCCGTAATAAATCACCATTTCGAGTAAGATATTACGTCGAAGAAGCGTCTGATGTCGACTCCCAAGGTTCTTCACAACGTAAGCAGCGTGAATGAGACGATCATGTTTAAGTCTTACATCTTCTTTCCGATTTACTGGGAAAATATATATTATCTTTGTAATTTGTGTGTGTTTGTATTGTTTGTTTGTGTGTGATTTACTCGGAGAAGATATATTATTTTTGTAATTTTTGTGTGTTTGTGTTTGTGCTTGTATTGTTTGTTTGTGTTTGTGCTCTCATTGTATCTTATTGTGTAATAGTTATCATCAATAATATGTACCATCAATATCTCATTGTGCTCTCATTGTATCTACATAAACAGGACAAACTTTCTACATAAACTGGACAAACATTCTACATAAACAGGACAAACTTTCTACATAAACAGGACAAACTGTGTACATAAACAGTACAAACTTTCTACATAAACTGGACAAACATTCTACATAAATAAGACAAACTTTCTACATAAACAGGACAAATTTTCTACATAAACAGGACAAAACAGGACAAACTTTCTACATAAACAGGACAAAACAGGATAAACTTTCTACATAAACAGGACAAACTTTCTACATAAACATGACAAAACAGGACAAACTTTCTACATAAACAAGACAAACTTTCTACATAAACAAGACAAACTTTCTACATAAACATGACAAAACATGACAAACTTTCTACATAAACAGGACAAAACAGGACAAGCTTTCTACATAAACAGGACAAAACAGGACAAACTTTCTACATAAACAGGACAAACTTTCTTCCTAAACCGGAGAGGAACTACACTTATTCCGGACAACAAATACACTTATTCCGGACAGCAAATACACTTATTCCGGACAAACTTTCTGTTCCGTTTCTGAACACACTTTCTTCTTATTCTGGACAACTACACTTATTCCGGACTGCAAATACACTTATTTCGGACAACAAATACACTTATTCCGATTCCGGACAGCAAATACACTTATTCTGGACAGCAAATACACTTATTCCGGACAAACTTTATGTTCCGTTTCTGGACACACTTTATTCTTCAATCGGACAACAAATACACTTATTCCGGACAACAAATACACTTATTCCGGACAGCAAATACACTTATTCCGGACAGCAAATACACTTATTCCGGACAAACTTTATGTTCCGTTTCTGGACACACTTTATTCTTAAACCGGACAACAAATACACTTATTCCGGACAACAAATACAGTTATTCCAGACTGCAAATACACTTATTCCGGACAGACACATAACGTAAACAGGACAAACACATAATGTAAACTGCACACACACATAAAGTAAGCTAGACTAATTAAGTTGATCAAACGTAAAACTTAAAAACAAATATTTTATTATGATAAGTGTGGGCTCTGCACGAATAATGAGACTGCACGATGTCCTAGGGTCTGCACACTGTCTTATCTGTGTATTGGGAAATGAATCGTTCAACTTAAAGAACCGGCGTTTTTTAAAAAGACCAAAACGCGCGAAGAGAAATTTCGCTGACTGGACGCTGACTCAAAGAAAATATCTGAGCTGTACAGATCCACGTAAGGCGCGTCCGTGACGCCCGCGTCCGTCTATCACGGCCCTAAAAAAAATCCGAGCTAAATTAGACCTGTGAACCGGGCGTGTCGGACCCAATGTTCGAGATTTTTTTAGTTACCTAAATTACTCTTACTCTACCTTATATAAACCCCCCAACCCTCTTATTCTCTTCACACAAATCTCTTCAAATATTCTCTAATCTTTCTCAGTTTCTCTAATTACTTTGATTTTGGTCGAGACGAGTCGAGTTTGAGCTAACGCGTGAAACCTAAAGCTACAAACGGATCGTTGACCGTCGATTTTGCAACTTTTCTGCTCTTTATTTCCGAGGTTTTTCTAATATTTTTTAGTAGTTAATTTTAGTTAATCAACCATAATCATTACTTACTCATTTATGAAAAACCCTAAACAAGGTTGGAGAGAAAGGAGCTAGCCAATCAATTTCCAAACAAGCTTAGAATCTAGCTACAAACCCCTTCCTTAGCCTCTGAGATTTCTCCTTCAAAGACTTAGAAAACTAAGAGAATTTTCGTGGATTTTTGTGGTGAATTAGGAGAGAAAAATATTTAGCAAACTTCTACTTACAAATTAAGGAGAATAAGGACCTATTTATAGGCTCCAATCTTACTCTCAATCATGGTTATTCTTAAGCCACGAATTCTTGACATTTTCTCTCACAAACTAATTCCATAATGCATTATATGCACCCACAAAACGTTTGACCAAGTTTGGAGCTAATCTAACCATCGATCAAATTAATCTCTTAATTATCAACGGCAGAAAATCGATCGTGCTTCGGTTTACCGAGTCCCACTCGGTTAACCGAATATGTCACGATCGTTTAACCGAGTACGCGACGGATGACCGAATCTTAAGGAGAAAAATTCTCCTTAACCGATCGGACTAATTCTCGTCCAAGACCGAGTGCTATTCGGTTAACCGAAAATATCAGAACTTGACATTGTTCGGTCGACCGTTTCTGGTTCGGTACACCGTACCAATGATCCAGGCACTTTGGTCAAGTTCGGTCAATCAACTTGACCATCCGTTCCACGTTCGGTTGACCGATCCACAGATCCTTCGGTCGACCGTACCTTAACAGATTACCGAACTCCTACCCGATTTTGCCTTTTTCAAATTTTGGATTTATTTCCAACAAAATTTGAACTTTAGGGGTTTCAGCAAATTCACAACTTATGCAATGTACTATCCTATGCAATAATAAATTATTGCACCCCATAATATATGCATCTCATATGAATTTATCATGATTCTAATTATGTTATACATAATTGATTTTATTTGTTCACCACATGTGTCATATTTTCCATAAGAAACTCGACACATCATATGAATCAAAATCAAGCTTCTTGTTTCCCGGTTTTTTGCGGTGTGACATATGGGAGGATCTAGACTAAGTTGGCAGTGATATTAAGAGCTTAATATCACAAGCTATAAGCGGTATCTAGCTACACATTATAGCTCCCAATTAGTTAGATGTCATAATTTCACTCGAACCAAAACCCGATCCATTTAGTGATGGAGTGCACCACTTGTGTCCGTCCCTTGACTCATGATATTAAGAATACACACAAAGTAGTATTGTGTCATCTTTGTATTAGTATTCATTTCTTGATCTCTTTAAGCTAGTTATAAATATGTGACTTAACTCAAATCACATTGTGCACATTATAACTTTGCTTTATCAAGGGGCCCACTAATATCATCACAAAATTAAGAGGGGCAATGATAATCTTTTGACTAACTATCTTCTCCAACGAAAGTTATGCTTAACTAACTAATGCCTTTACACTACACTCATCGATAGCTCAAGACACTAGTCTAATTAAGAACTCCTTAAGCGATCGGATATAAGTCTCATATCAAAGGACCGAAGACACAGTAAAATATTAATGACACAGAAACACATTTCTATAATATTTTACTTATTAGGTCTATTCAGTATACAAAAGTAATATTTTCCTCTTTTGCATACCCGTGTCGTCACTCGCTTGTAGAGCTACAATGATCTATGACCAACACGACAATCTTAACTCGATAATTAATGTCCCATGTTAATTACCATGATTGCGAATATCTTTTGTTTTATGTAAACCAATATCTTTTAGAGCTCTACGATTAAGGACCAAGAGCCTCTTCCTTAACACTTCTAAAAGACGAATAACATAAACAAGGAACAAAATAATTTCTCATTCAATTCATAACAATTGACATTTAAAAGTAAAACTTTTAGAACACATTCCCTTCAGAAGAAATGACGCCAGGATAGTCTGCACGCCCACCAAGTGTGAAGAAGACAAAAAACAAGGGTAAAAGTTCTTTAGGCCCCGAAGGCAACATCGACGTTCTGGAACTTGCACAACAAATTGCGTACAATGCCCAAGTGAGAGAAGAGGTTTCTCCAAGTATGAGGAATTAACGGAGCATAATTTTCAAAGACATGTTAAAAAAACTAAGCTTGACATGCTTCACTCTCTAATGAAAAAGGACAACCTGTCAGAGCGGGATCAAAAAGATTGCGAAACTCGTGGACTGGGCGGAAGAGAATGATTTCATGTAGTTTGTTAGTTTATATTAGTTCGTAGTTCGTGTAGTATTTAGTACGTGTGGTTTGTTGTATTTCGTACCGCTCTTTATTTACGTCTACTTTGTATTTCCTACCGTAATTTGTTGTTCCTATGATGTTTTAGTATTAATATATTTTCTAATTTAAACATTAAATATGGATTTACCTTTGATTTTGCTAATATTGAAATTTATAATATTCTTCAGATTAATCACATAAAACATTATCACCCCACATTAATCAGAAATACCCAATACATTTTCAATTACTTCTAATAACAAATCCTCCACTAAAATTAAAAAATCAAAAACAAATTGGACTAATGGGGGGTGCCCCCACCCGAGTGCGAGCCGGGCGTCCGGATGCCCGACGCACAAATAGGTGCTCGACCCGTTAACAATGCTCTAAGAGAAAAGATAATACGGGTACTAGAAAAAAAACTAGTTCAATATGGGTTGATTTTAGTGAAAGACAATATGAGCATGGTAATCCAACTGCTGCTTGTAAATGTTGTGGTCACTTATATTCGGCTAAGTCTAGTACGGGAATCAGTCATTTAGGGAGAGATCAACTTTCATGTAAAGTTAAGAATAATTATGGTTCGGTAATGGGTTTACGTCAATCGATTTTAGACACAGTCAGTGGAACTTTAAATTTCAGAAGATATTATCCAATTAAAGGTAGAGAGATAATTGTTGATTTCATAATTAGAGATGAACTACCATTTTCGCATATGTGAATCTAAAGGCCTTAGGGAAACAATTCTCTACCATAATCCGCACTTTAAACCATTTTCTAGAAAAACACTTAAAAATATTGCATTTGATAAATCTTGCAGTTTCAATCTTTTACAATGATAAACAAAATGAAAAAATGTTAACGGATTTAGATTGGAATAATTGTCAAATTATGTATGAATTTTTAAAACATTTTTTCACATTCACTACTAGATTAAGTGGACATTATTATTCCACTGCTAAAATATTTATTTATGAATTACTTCAAAATACTAAAATGTTTACGAAATATAGACACAAAACTGGTATTGTTGAAATTTTATATGTAATGGAGGTTAAGTTTAGTAAATATTGGAATCCTCCTCCATTTAGTTTTTGTTTAGCCTTTATTATTGATCCTAGATTTCAGATTACTGTTTGACAAGTTTTCTTAGAACAAAATTCTGAAAATATGAATTCTGAAAATTTCCAAAATCATGTAGAAAAGTGTAGGTCTTTGTTAATCAAATATTTTCAAGAATAGAAAAGACAACATAATGTAAATCAAATAGGTTTTAATGTTGCCAGTTCATCATCACAACAACCTCCAATTGTCGAGGATCCAGATGATGACGACTCTCAATTGAATTGGTAAAGTCAAAAGATGGCAAAATTAGTCCAAACCGACACCCAAAATGAATTAACTGCTTATTTAAACACTGAACTTTATTTAAGTACTGCTAAGTTAAATTTTTTGATGTTTTAGGTTGGTGGAGAAAAAACTCAGGTATGTTTCCACTAGTATTTTTTATGGCGCGAGACTTATTATGTCCTCCGGCGTCAACTGTGGCGTCGGAGGCTGCTTTTAGTGCAGGTAAACATGTCTTGTGTAACAAGAGGGAAAACTTATCTGACAAGTCAATCAAGATGAGTGTATGCCTGAAAGATTGGATCGACGTTGTGGACAAAATGCAAAATATGAATATTCACGACAGCATTGACGATAAAATTTGAAAACAAATTAGCTAAATCATTCTGTTAAATGAGTATTTTTTTCCTAATACCCGTTATATTTTTGTTCAATTACACTTTCTATTTAGCTAGCCTTCAGGATGATTTTATTTGTAACCAGTGTATTGTTTCTCTATTACTGATAAATAAATTGGTTACTTTGGGGTGGGGGAAATGTGTTTATTTTTTATTACTTCAATTTTGTTTGTATATTTACTTCAAATTTAAAAAATACCCAAAAAATCAAAAACTAACACGAACATACAAAGAAAATCCGACTTGACCCGCTATCATTTCGTGTCATATCATGTTTTCGTGCAATTTTGTTATATCGAAAATTTATGAAACTAGGTATGGACGTATGGGATGTTACTATACTTTTGTGAAGGGTATAGTATGCATGCACGTTTTGAGGAAAATAGGGGGGCTAATGAATAAATATGTTGATTTAGGATAAATTACCACAAAATACTACAAAAAATCAATCAAATATAAACTTGTAGTGACCAATCATAAGAAATTCTTACTCTTCATTAATCAATTCCAATCGCTAATTAACAAGAACTAACGAAACCTTTTGTAAGTGATAAATCAAATCGATATACCTTAAAAAAATCAAATTACACTAATAATGATAAACTAAATATAACTTCTAAGTTGGAACTAATCATTTATAATCAATGTGAACTAATCAGACATGAGACATCCAAACATTTAATGACAATTTCAAGAATACCTCGAATAAGTGATAATTTTTTATGCAATCTCTTAATGATCTTAAACAATTGATAATATTAAAGGTGTTACTCAATTCTCAAACCAAATATGGAACTGGTCAAACCGTTTTCCAATATTTTTACATAATTGCACATTAATTCTACAAGCATGTTTTTGTAAAAATTGAAAAATTCTATTGCCCCCACAACCTTACATGTCCATCACCTTAAATAAAAATGAAAGATAAACCCACCCAATATCAAATTTCATTTATTAATGTAGGTGGTGGCAATGTAGAAGTGTGTGTTTTGTAATTTATGCGTAGTCCCTATCCAAGCTTGTGGATTCTTGATGTCTTTAAACCTACACCTCTCATGTGTGGTGTGCACCATGTGAGCCTTTTTCTTGCCCCCACTTTTCCACAAAGAAGAAGGACCGACAAGGGCAATGGAACTTAGGCATGTCTTTTTTGTATCCATTCCTAAATCTATTGTTCCACTGGATGTTGGTCTCATTACTTGGTCTCTTTTGGTAATATTGAAGTTTAGAGAAAGATCAAAGGTGTGATTGGATATGGATGTCTTGAAAGATAGAAGGGTAATCTACCAAAAGGAAAAAGATGAAAGGGTGGCTTTTAGAAGTTTAATTTGATTAAAAAAGGGGCTTTTGCAACCATATCTTTTGTTTTGATGCATTTTGATGTGTACTCTCAAATTTCGGAAATTGTCATATTTATGTTCTATAAAGATACTCGAAAAATATATGCCTCCTTTTCTTGAGAAGAGTTGTGAAACATACTTAGGTTTGATTGAATGGTTGCCAAGAACAAGTAGGTAGAATAGTCGCATAAGAAAATGAGAGAATTGATCAGGAGCTAGAGACCTTTTCCAGTCTCCAAAGACTTGGCCTAACTGTTTGATTGAAATTGACACTAATTCATTAAACATGATTTATGGTCACTGGACTATTATGACATATTTTTTTAACCTCGTTTACGTTTAAATGAATGCTAATAAACTTTGGCAAGAAAAGAATAATTGATGAAATGTAAGAAATATTCACCATTATCTTTTTTGACATATTTGGACCATTTTGTTTGTTTTTGCAATCAACTTTGAATTTTCTTTCCTAAATATTTACCATATAAATTCGTATATACCTGAAAAACTTTTTGAGATTCTTTTCTTGGAATAAGTTCAAATGTGCACAATTACTCAGTGGGGGTAGGTGTTGATAAAAAATTAGAGTGGTGGATAGATACTTATGAATTAAAGAGTTTTAAATTCAGTACGACAAAATTGATTGTATGAGATGCAATTGTAGTGACACCAATACAGAGGGAGGGGAGTTGAGAATTTGTGGTCAGGTAGTGTGTACAAACGATGACTTCCTGGTCACAAGCTCTGCTCTTGGACCATATCTTTAGATACATAAGGTCAATACTCCAAAAAGATGGTAAATTTGATGAAAATGTCAATCATACGATGAGAGCAGGGTGGATGTAATGGGCATAATCATAAGACGTTTTGTGCAATAGGAAGATCCCATTGAAGCTAAAAGGTAAATTTTATAGGACAGATATACGACCTGCTATATATGTTGTATGTAGTAGAATGTCGTGCTAGAAAAAGACAACATCTGCATAAATTTAGTGTTGCAGAAATGAGGATGTTACTGTGGATGTACGGGCACACACGTATGGACTGAATTAGAAATGAAGATATTTCGAGAAAGAGTTGGAGTATCTCCAATAGAAGAGAACACTAGTGCAGAATATGGAATAAACGTCGCCCAATACATATCGGTCTCCCATAAATACGACGTCTATAAGTATATATGTCGCGTTTACTGGTAGCCGACATCTATACTCACATCTGGATGTCGGTTTTGTTAATAACTAACTTCTATACCTAGTTTAAAAATGTTAAAAAATAAAAAAGAACCAAGATTTTAAACTCACAAACTTTCAAAGTTGAAACTCATTTAAACTAACATAACTCATGTAATTGTAACTTCAATCCAAAATTTAATCAGAATAGACGTCAGTTGTTTCAATTGGTCGACGCCTATTCTCCATAAAGTGTTATATGCGTAAGTTTCAAATTATCTGATGCCTTTAGTATAGACGTCTATAACTCTTTTCTCCAAATAAAAAAACACAACCTAACCTAAACCCAAACCGACTCCATTCGCCTCCAAAACCCAGAACCCTCCTCCACCGACCCATCTCGACCGCTCGCCGCAGCACCCACGTCGTCCCTACACCAAAACCCCTGTGACCCCTGCTCGACCCCAACTACTCTTCTGAACCCTAAACCCTCCCTTGTCGTCGTCCCCTGCTCCAAACCCCAAAATCCCTATGACCTCGTCCCGACCTCCACCACTGCAGCCACCGCTGTGACCTCGACAACCACGACCTTTGACCCTCCATGACAGCCATGACATGTCTCTTTTTGCATTGGTTTCCATATTTGGGTGATGACGAACGGAAAAATTTACCAAAGCCCTATTGTTGGTTGTTGCAACCGTAGATCCTAATGCGACATTGTATGTTCATGTTGCTTGACATGTTTGTGCCCGTGCATCACGTTTTGTCGGTTTGCTGAAATTGTTGCTGAAAAAGGAACAACTTTGTGAGTTCCTTTTAATCTCCATGCATGCATGATTGTATTTGTTTTTTTCTTTATTTTGTGTTTATCTACCATGTATACACTTTTGTGAAAGTATATACAAGAAATATACTAATGTAGGGTTACATCCGTAGACAATATTTGCTAAATTACATATTATTTACATATTGTCTGTAGATACGTTGGTAGTATCATAATAACTTATCGACCCTTAAGCAACTTGGTCTTTAATAACCTATAACAAAAGATTAGACAATATTTGCTAAGTCAATCATATAGGCCTTTCCATGCATGTAATCATCGCATTTATTTTTTCTTTTATGATTTCTGTCGTAGATTGTTGGCGTAAGGTACGTTATCTTTTTTCACGCATCATTCATTAGAAAACACACATTAGTTAGTAGGATTGCATTGAAACAAGAGAGTGAGTGATTGTTTGGTGTGTTGTTTGTTAGATTAAGATATGAAAAACACCTAGGGGGTAGTCACCTATAGGAGATGTGTAGGATTTCATGTTTAATTATACATATATATTTTTCGAATTTTCATGTATAATAAGGATCTATTACAATTTTCTTCGATTTATTTATGCATGCATCAGTTTGTTTTAACAACTAGTTTCAAAAACCTATTAAAACAAACACAAAGGGACTCCGAAATTCATACCTAGAAGTTCTCAAAAACTTCTTGACGTTTCAGAGACGTTGAGGAAGCCAATCTTCGCTTCTCGTTGCGCCGGATGCCTCCGAGTGTTCACCGAAACCCTAAACAAGGTTGGAGAGAAAGGAGCTAGTCAATCGATCTCCAAACAAGCTTAGAATCTAGCTACAAACCCTTCCTTAGCCTCTGAGATTTCTCCTTCCAAAGACTTAGAAAACTAAGAGAATTTTCGTGGGTTTTAGTAATGAATTAGGAGAGAAAATAATTTCTGAATTGTGTAACCCAATTAGGGAGAATAAGGACCTATTTATAGGTTCCAATCTTACTCTTAATCATGGCTATTCTTAAGCCACGGTTTTATGACAATTTCTCTCACAAACTAATTCCATAATGCATTATATGCACCCACAAAACGTTTGACCAAATTTGGAGCTAATCCAACCATCGATCAAATTAATCTCTTAATAATCAAAGGCAGAAAATCGACCGTTGTTCGGTTTACCGAGTCCCACTCGGTTAACCGAATTTGTCACGATCGTTTAACCGAGTACGTGACGGATGACCGAATCTTAAGGAGAAAAATTCTCCTTAACCGATCGGACCCATTCACGTCTAAAACCGAGTGCTATTCGGTTAACCGAAAATATCAGAACTTGACATTGTACGGTCGACCGTTTCTGGTTCGGTACACCGTACCAAAGCTCCAGGCACTTTGGTCAAGTTCGGTCAATCAATTACGATTATCCGTTCCACGTTCGGTTGACCGATCCATAGATCCTTCGGTCGACCGAACCATAACGGATTACCGAACTTCTACCCGATTTTGCCTATTTCAAATTTTGGATTTATTTCCAACAAAATTTGAACTTAAGGGGGTTTTAGCAAATTCACAACTTATGCAATGTATTATCCTATGCAACAATAAATTATTGCACCCCATAATATATGCATCTCATATGAATTTATCATGACTCTAATTATGTTTATATACAACATAATTGATTTTACTTGATCACCACATGTGTCATATTTTCTATGAGAAACCCGACACATCATATGAACCAAAAATCAAGCTTCTTGTTTCACGGTTTTTGCGGTGTGACCTATGGGAGGATCTAAACTAAGTTGACAGTGATATTAAGAGCTTAATATCACAAGTTATAAGCGGTATCTAGCTACACATTATAGCTCCCAATTAGTTAGATGTCTTAATTCCACTCGAACCAAAACCCGATCCATTTAGTGATGGAGTGCACCACTTGTGTCCGTCCCTTGCCTCATGATATTAAGAATACACACAAAGTAGTATTGTGTCATCTTTGTATTAGTATTCATTTCTTGATCTCTTTAAACTAGTTATAAATATGTGACTTAACTCAAATCACATTGTGCACATTATAACTTTGCTTTATCAAGGGGCCCACTAATATCATCACTCAATTAAGAGGGGAAATGATAATCTTTTGACTAACTATCTTCTCCAACGAAAGTTATACTTAACCAACCAATGTCTTTACACTACACTGATCGATAGTTCAAGACACTGATCTAATTAAGTATTCCTTAAGTGATCAGATATAAGTCTCATATCAAAGGACCAAAGACACAGTAAAATATTAATGACACAGAAACACATTTTTATAATATTTTACTTATTAGGTCTATTCAGTATACAAAAGTAATATTTTCCTCTTTTGCATACCCGTGTTGTCACTCACTTGTAGAGCTACAATGATCTATGACCAACACGACAATCTTAACTCGGTAATTAATGTTCCATGTTAATTACCATGATTGCGAATATCTTTTGTTTTATGTAAACCAATATCTTTTAGAGCTCTACGGTTAAGGACGAAGAGCTTCTTCCTTAACACTTCTAAAAGACGAATAACATAAACAAGGAACAAAATGATTTCTCATTCAATTCATAATAATTGACATTTAAAAGTAAAACTTTTAGAACACATTCCCTTCAAGATGAGGTGGGAGATTCCATCACCATTTTCTTTCCCCAAAAACCACATAATAAAAAAGCCTTAATAAAATCAATTTTGACGTAGACCCCTAGGATTTTTGAACACATTAAGGAGAGGAAACCGTTTAAGACCGTTATGGCTTGAACATCATTGTCCATCTAGTCTCCCTGAGATTTTAGGAACCTCCAAGTTCTTGATTGCCTAGGTCTTCCAAAAGAATAGTTATTCCTATTCGCAACACGAGCTCGATGATACTCGCGAGCGATGGACTTGCTACTTTATTAGCAACATGTTATTGAACTAACATGTTCTAATGTCACGACTGCAATTTTATTGAACCACATTCTTTGTATTAGCAACATGTTATCGAACTAACATTATTTGACTACAATTTTTATTTTTATATGATCAAACTTCTTTGTGAATGACTGTGTTTATGAATTTGTGAAATATAAATGTGGGTGAATGAAATTAGTTGAATTTGTGT
This sequence comes from Triglochin maritima, assembly GCA_963682175.1. Lineage (NCBI taxonomy): Eukaryota > Viridiplantae > Streptophyta > Magnoliopsida > Alismatales > Juncaginaceae > Triglochin > Triglochin maritima. The sequence goes on from OY821785.1 coordinate 32,843,893, forward strand.
ATGATTGTTCAGGATGAATGATTGTGAAAGAAATGTGCAGGTTGAATGTTGTGAATGAAATTTGTGCAGGATGATGATATTGATTGCATTCAACATTTATTTATTTTAATTTGGGAAGGGTATAGACGTCGATTGTGAGCATGACAGCCGACGCCAAGTCTTTTTTGAGTATATAGACGTCAGCTGTTTGGATAACCGACGTGTATTACCTTAGAATAGACGTCGACTGTAGGGATAATTGATGCGTATTCTCTTAGAATAGACGTCGATTGTGGGGATAATCCACGCATATTCCCTTAGAATAGACGTCAGTTTTTGGTGACCGAGGTCTAGGTATAGAGGACGCATAGATAGACGTCGGTTTATGGAACGCCAAGAACCAATGTATAGAAGTCGTATATTCGACATATATTCCCTATTTTGTACCAGTGGAAACTTATATCTCTTGAGGTATTTGGACATATCCAGTGGTGACCTATGGAGGCACCGGTGAGGATTGAGGAGGTGTGATTTGAGCTGTAAGGAAGGTTTGAAGAGGGACGGAGGTAGACCAAGATAAACGTGGGAAGAGGTAGTCAATGGGACTTGAAGAAATGGAACATATTCAAGTATTTTGATTAATTTGGATAGGAGTGCCCGGAAGAAAGCAATTCGAATTCATATGGCAGAAGCATAATTTGTTAATAAATTTCATTTCTAGCCAATTCCAACTTGTTTGAGGTTAAAGTGGTTATAGTTAGTTGTTATTGTGCACATCTGTTGATAAGACCAGTAACAAATGTTAGTTAGAAAAGAAGAAACTCATAATTTTTACCAAACTTGCCATAACACTCACATAGATGTTGCTTTGAGTTATTTACTTGTATTTAGTTTCGTGTTGTCCCATTTTGTAGCTTTTTATGTAAAATTATCACAATTAGTCACCCAATAAATACAACAGTAGCATGATTAAACTCCAATGCCAAACTAACTTCTACATCCTTACCACTTCTTGGAAAGAACAAAATGTCATTAGGAGGAGTGCACAAAATGGTTAGGGATGTCATTTGGTTGTCTCGAAAGAAGTGAGTGGTGACTAGCATTCTAACTCTACATGTACACATCGCACAAAACAATGCTAGGATTTTAATTTGCTCCGAATCATGTGTCCTTCCGCTTGATTCCAAAATTCCATCCTCACACTACAAACTACCACTTCTACTCATCTAAGCGTTTTAATGTGCACTCTCGAACAATGCAATCTCAATCTTGGTTGAAGGTAAGATGTGAGTTGAGAAGATAACCCATAAGTGACTAGTCACCTTGTAGGTGGACCGGACCCTAAAGGATTAAACTAGGATTTCAACTCCCAAGAATGTTAGTTGTAAAATGAAATCAATGTATAGTTGTTTGGTGGGAATTCTTCAATGGAATTAATTATGTCACATTCTATTTAAATTTTTGTTTTATATTTTTTTAAAACCCTATTCATGCATCCGGAAGGTTTTGTATATATTAAGTATTTAATTTACAATTTTTTGTAACCCAATTAATCGATAGACACAAAGTTTTTTTCAATCAGTAAAGATTATTGACTAAATCTCTCGTTTACATAAGTAAAAAATGCCCGGTTTTCTTTAACTTACATATTTTTGAAAAAACATTACTTATTACACGCAGTATAATTTGTCATCAAGAAGTATGCTTTCAAATTATGGTAGACAATTGTCTCTTAAGCAACAAAAATAATCTTTGTCTTTCTTAACTCCAAATCGTCTTATATAGTTAATCAATTCATTCCGTATCGCATCTACCAAAGAAAAAAAACCTCGATTGGTGTGTCAACTCTCAAGACGATCTTTGTTTTCCACGACAAAAGTCACCACACATAAAATGCGGCTCCCACCGCAAGTTTCACTAAGCATGGTCTATTGGTTGTCTTGGGGGCCATATATAAGTCAACTCCAAATTTCTAAGACACAATTGTTTGCCTATAGCCAACAACTATAAGATCACCATCTCGTGTCATTCACAGAGCATTAGAGCGAGAATAGCCGTGTTCGGGGCTATCTTGGGCGCCTGCTCAATCTCTCTGTCACGCCAACTTTTCTTTCCGCCACGTCAGCTTACACAACCCACCAAAAAACACCATTAACCACGTCTGGGCTACCCCACATTATTTCTTAATTAAACAATTTTAATTCTTCCACGACATTCAACAAATTACATTTTATATAATTCTAACTCTAATTACTATATTTAATTACTTTAACTTGAAAATAATTATTAATTACTATTAAATCACGGAATTATTATTAAATATTAGGAAACCACATTACATATTACATAAACTGAAATTGGAAAATATTACATCCAAAGTTAAGAAACAACAATACATATTACATAAACTGGAGTTCGAAATAGTACATTATTTTTTTAACCATTTTCAAACAGCTCCTCGTCCGTAGCGTTACCATATATGCTCGACTAAATCGTCTTTCATATCCAAATGTTGATTCCTGTCACGCACCCGATCTTGATTGGCAAAAACTCGTGAATATCTGTTATACGATCGGTCGAATATTGCATTGATTTCTCCTCAGAGGTTCCAGGTCGATCTTCCATATATTCGCGAATATCTCCAAAATTAGTGTAACAGTCTCGTTCATCCTCCACTATTATGTTATGCATAATGATGCAAGCTGTCATTATTTTGGATAGTATGTCATTACTCCTGGCAAGACCCGGGTTTCTGATGATCGCGAACTGATGAGAATTTTATTTATACCGCAAGTGCACGACGTCAATGAAGACGTGACAAGTACGGGTCGAACACAAGGAGGGAGAGATGTTGTTATTTTTGTGATTTTCGATTAAGGAAGAAAGAGAGAGAAATAATGTTGGTTTGAGATTTTTGGTTTTTTTAATTATCTAAAGCGAGAACAACAAAAGAAAAATTAAAAAGAAAACAAAGATGGATGGGAGTCCAGCGGGCGGAGGTTTAGATATCGGGTTTAGATTAGAGAATTCTGAAACTTATAATAAATCAAATTAGTTATAAAGCATTACATGATAAATGATTCAACATAAACTCAAGTAATCAAAATATACTAACACGAAATTAAAATAATAACTTTATTCTTCTTCTCATCACCCTAAATTTGTCACCCCCACCCTTTGGAGAGAGTTAGAAACTCATGTATGGAGGGAAGGAGAAGGGGTCCTAGAGAAACTACAAAAGAAAACTAAAAAAACCAAGAAATAAAAGAACAGAATTTTATTACTAAAATATGGAACAAAAACTAAGGACCCTTTACAACATCGTTTCAGGGCTATTTATAGCCAATACAAGGGATCCCAATATATAAAAGGAAAGTACACGCGTCAATACAGCATTGGTAAAAATTTGAGCGCACAGATCAACTTTTGTGCGGCGGAATCGCCGCAATTTGTACATGAGGTGCGGCGGAATCGCCACCTTTTTGGCTCAGAATCGACCTGGATTTTTCCTGTGTGTTTATGGTATGTTTTAGCTGACATTTGCGCGTCCGGATTAATTATTGCATATTTTTGGAGATCCGAGTTAATTTCTTCATATATTTGGAGATCCAAATTGATTTTTCTCTAGAACTTCTCCAAAATAATCTTTTGGTACTCGTAATTTGCATTCGGGTCCTCGGCTTTTGCAATTAAGTCCCTAACTACTTTTGTGCTTAAGTCCCTGACCTTTTTGTAATTAGGTATTTGAATGCTTTTATGCTTGGATGAACTTCCATTTGAATCCCGATAATCTTGACTTGGTCTTTATGATAGAAATGAGTCTCTTGCACGCATTTATGCTCAGGATATGGGTAATTTGCATTCAGGTCCCTGTATTATGTAAATAAGACTAAACACATACCTTAGTAGCATTTATTGATATAAAATTAATCTAAGTGAAAGACATATGATGCAATGTATGCAATGCATCAAATACCCCCACACCTAGATTTTGCTAGTCCCTAGCAAAACAGAATATAAGAAAAATGAAAACAGGGAAATCCTAACTCACTTTCGTAGGAATCACGGTTGCACTTAGCATGTGCAACAAGCCTTTAAACCCCTAAGTTTCCTTAGAGGACGAGTTTTGTCTCGTGAGGGTTTTCAGTTGACACACCCACAAAGTCTTAATTCAACATTTCATAAATAACTCTCAATATCTCCACCTCAACATTATACATCTCACTTAGAATTCTTGCATGCTCATTATATAAATCTAACTCATAAAGAATCTGACTTGGTCTTTGTTCCTCCAATATTCACACCACTAACCCTTCTACACATGTTATCACTTAAATTATTTTGCACGCGTCCTCTGGTGGTGAAGTATCATTCGGATCAACCATGGCATGGATCATTCTTTTAGCTTTGGGCTTTGAGTATCTTAAAGTATATTTCTTTCCCCGTGATTCAACACATTTGCTTTTTTTGACACTTTTACCATTTTTGCATTCGTGTAGCGAATTTGGTCGATAATCCCGAGCTGGCAGACTCAAGTTACCGGGTTTAAAGATACCCCTACGGACCAGTGACTCGAAGGCTTGGGTTTTGTAATCATTTTGCAAAATGTGCTTTCCTCACTTTATTCCTTTATTTTTTTTACTTTTATTTTCCTCAAGGCTACTTGCTATTAGAAGTTCACACTTCCCGGTATATTTTCCTAAACCTCTGCTTTTTATCAACCACTTCAAAGATTTGATTCATCCAATTTAAGTGCATACATGCATACATTGGTTATTTCTTTGGAACTAAGATTTATTTCACAGTTTCAACAAGCACAACTATATAATAAGGAATAAAAACTCAATGCAATTTGTACACGAGTTTTGGCGGTTTAATCTTAAGCTATGTCATGGAATATTGAATTTTTTTATTTTATTTATTTTTTTAAAAAGAACAGAATATATAGATAGATAAACACCCCCCCCCCCACACCTAAATCATGCATTGTCCTCAATGAATGTGAGCAAGATACTACATGGATTTATGCATGAAAAAGAAAAGATCTCACCAACGTGAAGTACAAAGGAAAGTTCATGACTATGTTGATGGAAAAAACCCTGAATTCCCTCAAAACCTGTGAGATGCTAAAGAAGGGATTCAAATATGGGAAATACATGGGCCCAAAAACTCTTGGAGCCACACAATGAAGCTCACTGAAGGAGTCTTTTATTATATATTTTTGTTTGAATATAATTATGTACAAACATAAGTTCCAATCTTCATTTGTCAAAGGACATCAAATGAGAACCTCAAAAGTGGGTCAATGCACTTGGAAAGAGAACATGACACCACGCGAGGCCAGAATACGCATGTGTGGGCCCCCTTCACAAACAGCATCTGATGAAATGAGAGGTTCATGAATTGGACGCAAAGACGTCTCATTCAACGGATCAAACTGAAAGAGCTTAAACCTCTCAAGAGTTTGAGAAATGAGGGGCAACGGAAGAAGAGTTTCTCCCGTTGCTTTTCTGAAGTTCTGATCGTCAATCCAAACTCTCCAACCAACTGGCTGGTGCGTCGGAGCCACCCCAAGTTGTATGGGTCCAGAATACCAGGAAGAATTGTCCTGGTTCCAACAATGATATGGATGGTCGCCCATGTAACCATCCATCTCAACCAAACACTCTCGAGTCGACCACTCTCACCACCACGAGGCTAAACTCGTAAAAAGTGCTCGACTCGACCCTAAAAACGCTACCAGAGAGTGTAAAGAGGAGGATACTATAACGTAGAAGAAGGTGAGAAGAAGATGACTCAGAGGAGAAGGGAAACCTAACTCTAAAAGATAAATGAGAGGGTTGGTCAGAAGTTTCCTAAACAAGCACGGTTCAAACAATCTTAGACCTAAGGGAGCCTAATTCTAGACGACTCCTAACTGGTTGAGTCGAATTGGCTTGCTTGATTCACCTCCCTCACTAATCAAACCAACTTGGCCAGACAGTGTATAGCTAGTGGGGGCGTTTCCGACAGAGTCGGTGCCAATTAGACAACCACTTCGCTTGGAAGACTTACGTCAATACAAAAACACTTTGTAGACACCAAATCAAATTCGATCAGCTTGAAGTCATAGCAAGTCAAACCAATCTTCTCCTTAATTGAGTCTGAGTCCTTAGGGGCCAATGTCTAATTGATTTTAATTTTAAGGCTTGGGTGACACTTTATGATTATGATTTGTGGGCCACGGAATGGTGATGAAATCCCCACCGTATCTTTTCCTACGGAGTTGCCCTTAAGATAGTTTAACTTAAATCTAGCAAAGATAGTCAAACATTGGTCTTTTTAGTGGGGGGCAATTGCAAGATTGTATGCAAACTAGATTATATGCTTAAATGCAATCGATAAAAAAAACCGCGCACGTACCTTGCCTCCAACATTCTTCAACAAGAATTAATTTGCAAGAATCGAAATCACAAAAAATAAACAAAATCTTCGTCGCCTCCCCGGCAACGGCGCCAAAAACTTGATGAGAGTTTTATTTATACCGCAAGTGCACGGTGTCAATGAATACGTGGCAAGTACGAGTCGAACACAAGGAGAGAGAGATATTGTTATTTTTGTGATTTTCGAATTAAGGAAGAAAGAGAGAGAAATAATGTTGGTTTGAGATTTTTGGTTTTTTTTAGTTAATTTCTAAAGCAAGAACAACAAAAACAAATTAAAAATAAAGTAAAGATAGATGGGAGTCCAGTGGGTGGAGGTTTAGATATCGGGTTTAGATTAGAGAATTCTTAAACTTATAATAAATCACATTAGTTATAAAGCATTACATGATAAATGATTCAACATAAACTCAAGTAATCAAATCCGTCACCCCCACCCTTTGGAGAGAGTTCAAATAATAACGTAGTTCTTCTTCTCGTCACCCTAAATCCGTCACCCCCACCCTTTGGAGAGAGTTAAAAACTCAAGGATGGAGGGAAGGAGAAGGGGTCCTAGAGAAACTACAAAAGAAAACTAAAAACAAGAAATAAAAGAGCAGAATTTTATTACTAAAATATAGAACAAAAACTAAGGACCCTTTACAACATCGTTTCAGGGCTATTTATAGCCGATATAAGGGATCCCAATATATAAAAGGAAAGTACACGCGTCAATACAGCATTGGTAAAAATTTGAGCGCACGGATCAACTTTTGTGCGACGGAATCGCCGCAATTTGTACATGAGGTGCGGCGGAATCGTCACCTTTTTTGCTCAGAATCGACCCGAATTTTTCCTGTGTGTTTATGGTATGTTTTAGCTGTCATTTGCGCGTCCGGATTAATTATTGCATATTTTTGGAGATCCGAGTTAATTTCTTCATATATTTGGAGATCCAAATTGATTTTTCTCTAGAACTTCTCCAAAATAATCCTTTGGTACTCGTAATTTGCAGTTTGGTCCTCGGCTTTTGCAATTAAGTCCCTGACTACTTTTGTGTTTAAGTCCCTGGCCTTTTTGTAATTAGGTATTTGAATGCTTTTATGCTTGGATGAACTTCTATTTGAATCCCGATAATCTTGACTTGGTCTTTATGATAGAAATGAGTCTCTTGCACGCATTTATGCTCAGGATATGGGTAATTTGCATTCAGGTCCCTGTACTATGTAAATAAGACTAAACACATACCTTAGTAGCATTTATTGATATAAAATTAATCTAAATGAAAGACATATGATGCAATGTATGCAATGCATCACGAACCTCGCTTGCAACACTCTGAAAACACGTTTTACATCTTTACGTGTTCCCTCCTGGACTTCAGCAAACAACCTGTGCTTCGGGGTTTGGGGGTGAAGGATGGATTGGATGAAGGTGGCCCATTGTGAATAAATATCATCTGTAAGATAATATCTCATATCATATTGAACTTTACCTCATAATTTACAGGTGGAGCTCGACCTTCTAATACGTCGTCGAAAACCAGTGATTATTGCAGGACGTTCAAGTCATTGGATGAACCAGGTATTCCGAAGGAGTGTCAGATCCATAGGTCGTACGATGCGACCGCCTCAAGGATAAGTGTTACTCTCCCAGTACGCCCTTGATGTTGTCCCTTCCAAGCAACCAGATAGTTTTTCCACTCCTGCTGCATACAATCGATACTCCCCATCATACCTGGGAACCCACGTTGCTCACCTACATAAAGTAGTCGTGTCAAGTCATTTGCAGTTGGCCGCAGTAAATACTCATCGCCGAAGTTGTTAATAACACCTTCGCAAAATTTGAGGAGGGCAATTTTGGATATTGCCGTACTCATTCGTAGATACTTATCGATCCCATTAGCTGCCTTGCCATCAGATCCCATCATTCGACCAGTTGTGTCCGTTGTTCGTTGGAAGAAGACATCACATGCTTCAACGACATTGAAAATGCGTAGAAAGACATGTTTTCGCATCCGAAATCTTTTCCATAAGGCGTCTGTAACCAAGTTCACTATCTCTATATGGGTTCGTTGTTCTCCTTCGACGCTGCCTAGGGCGTATACTCCTTTTGTACACAACACGATCGACCATATCAACAGCACGGTCATCAGTGGCAATGTCTCATCCCAGTTGTCGTCGTTGGATTTTGAACTATTAGACAACATTGAGAGAAGAAGTTAAGGAGATGTGAGGAGTTAGAGATAGATGCAGGTATTTATAGTTGGGAGCACAAAGAGGTATCCGTTGCGTGGTGGGGATTCACAGTAGTCCGTGTGAAAGCAAAGTAGTTCGCGTGAATGCACAGTGCACGCGTGAATGTGCAATCTACACGTGAAAAAATAACAGTCTACGTGAATGCACAGTAGTCCGCGTGAATGCACAGTGCACACATGAATACATAGTCTACGCGTAAATGCACAGTGTCTGATTCTCCATCTATATATACCTTACACAAAACACAACTCACACTCCATACTTCTTCCACAATCTCACCTTAATGTTACGAAACACAACTTTGGAATGACTTCTCCATATCACAATTGTTCCCCCCGTCGTTCACAGTCAAATCCACGTCCACGCTATCCACAAGGATACCCCTCACGTCCATATTTCCAGCAACCATTCCAACAGTCACACTTCTCACAATACGCACCACCATTCCCACGTCCAAACTTCTCCCAATACGCACCACCATTCCCACCACTAGACCAAAACCAACCCTTCCCACAATACGCACCACCATTCCCACAAAATCAACCTGAATTTCAGATGTTTGGCCGAAACATGTTCCAAGAAAGTAATTCGAGTATGACGGACACTGAAGAAAAGGACCAAGACGACGATGAGTCCCCACCACGCCACACCGTCACACCACCATCCTCACATCCACAGCGACGTCGCCGCAAGCAAGTCGAAGTCGTTAAAAGAAATCCGAAGTTGTGGACCACAGCTGAGGACAAGCGACTTGTCTCGGCATATATGGAAGTCAGTTGCGATGCAGTGACAGAGACAAACCAGAAGTCTACTTTCTTATGGACCAGAGTAAAACGTCTTTACGACGACTTCGTCGAAAAAACAGATCTACCCGAGAGAAATGTGGAGTCCTTAAAAGGACGGTGCAGGAGAATTGTACATGCTGTCAACAAGTGGGTTGAGTGCTTCGATCAAGCGTACCGATGGAAAAGTAGCTGGCAGACGACGACGATGTCGTCCGACAAGCTCACCACATCTACGAACGAACTAATAACTCTAAATTTCTTTACTTTGATGCTTGGGTCATGTTGCGTAGGTACCCAAAATGGGAGTCGCTCATATTTGGAGTAAATGTTGTGAGTGTTGGTCGGGAGTCATCGGAGTTTCACGATGAAAGTAGTCCCTATTCGGGAAGTCTTGGGAAAAGAAAGAGCACTGATGACTCTAGGACGCAATCACCATCGGATGTGGAAAAAATGATGTCAGGACCGTCTGCACGCCCAGAAGGTGTCAAGAAGGCCAATAAGAAGGGTAAAAGTTTATTAGGCCCTAAAGGCAACACCGAAGATAATATATTAGTTATATTACGTGTATGTGTTGGTTTGTATTTCACGTATTTCGTACGCCGATGTATTACGTGTAGTTTGTATTTCGTATCGCAATGTATTTTTCTTATGATATTGTAGTATTAATATATTTTCTAATTTAAGCATTAAATATGGACTTACCTTTGATTTATTTAATCTAAATATTTAAAATATTTTTTAAATTAATTGCATCAAAAATTATCACCCCACATTAATAAAAAATACCAAATACATTATCAATTACTTCTAATAAAAAATCATCCACTAAAATATATAAAAAACAAAAAAAATAATTGGACCAATGGGAGGGGGACACGTGCCCGCCCCCGGGTGCCCTTAGATTTTGATTTCGAATCTTCGTTACATGATTTTTCATGCTGTGTTTAATGATACCATTTTTTTCCATTCCAGAAAGTGTTAAAACATATATATGTGGGCAAAAGGTCCTAACATTTTATCTTTCCAAAAAGTGATAGCATACATTGTAAATTGGTTTTGTTCAATTTCGTTTAAAACGATGCGGGTCGAAATTTTGAACTTGCTTAGAAAATTGACTACACAACTGGTGTTTAAAGCATAGCGAATAGAAGTCACAACATAACCGTAATTTGTCGACTGATTCAACTGATAAATAGGTAGATACATACCTTTCAAAATTGTGTTTATATCGATCTTATATCTTTTTTCCATATAATAATTTTGTTTACATTAGTTTATACTTGAATCATACTTCGGATAGGTAATAACCAATCACTTGGAAAGATAAAGATCGTACGCTAGATTATTTACCAATTATACGAACACTTCCAAAGAGAAGGTTTATATATTACATTACTATTACTACTCTGATTATTGTATTACCCAAACAGATCTCAACGCTCGACAAGTGACAACAGAACATATTGTATTCCACTACAGATTCCATGTCGTGATTAGTGACGTAATTTGCAGAGGTGAAAAAGAAAGCATGATGAGTAGAGTTCCCTGATTAGAAATTCAAATATTGCATGAGCGCATGCATGCCACGTTACCTTTAATAATGTGGTGGTCGGTGGACTATATGTAATTGCCCCATTTGCTACTTTAGTTTCATATTGGACGTGAAAGAAGAAAGACACGTTAATTTGTTATTTAGATTATGAGAAAATAGAGTTCCTTTTCTTGCGAGGACCATCTCTTTTGGATGCATGATGTACAAAGAAAATAAATTTTCAGAGACGAAATGCATTTTATGAAGATACAATTTTGATATTTCAGAAAATCAATACGTGAAAAATCGACAGAAATGCATTTATTTGATAATAACATCAATATATTATTTAAAATGTGATTATTTGAAGATAGAAAATGCAACCATCAACTAAATGCAACAATCAGAAATGCATTTATTTGATAATAACCCTGCATAAATGCTTTACTCTGGAATTTAAAATGGAGTTGGTAGAGTGTAGATAAAATGTGATTATTAGTCTGAGACCAATTTAAATTTTGGTAAATTTTGTCACCCTCGCCTACAAATGCACCAAAAAAATCCACTAATTTTCATTTACTTAATATTGTTTATTGAGATCAATTTAACATTTACTTAATATATTTTTAGTATTTAGTTAAATCAATTGTCTTTTATCTCTAACTAATCATTGAGTTAAATTAACAATAATATATATAATATTGGAATGTAGTTTTGGAAAATGATCAAAGTGAAGCCAATTAAACATAAACCTCTAGATTAATGTTGACACTTAAGTACTGCGGTAGAACATGTCCCAAGAGTAGTTCAAAGAGCCATATAAGCTTGGACTAGCTAATTAATCTTATTACGAAAGTTTTATTTGGCTCGACGCTCGTCCTCAAAGAAAACCATCTATCAAATCTATTATTTGTCGATTGATTTGGACAAAGGTCCTTCATCTGATAATTAGTTATCTATTTAGAACTAATCAATTGGCATGCCATTGTTTTTTTTATATTTATGCGTGTGCGCATGCTTTTCTGAGATCAAGATTTGACAAATAGGTTTCATCAACGCCTTAAGTTTATGTACTATTTAGTTTAATAGATACGACACTGTAGCATTCTTTCTATTCAATGCCCCAAACTATATTTCGCACAAACATAAATATAATATTAATACTGTAGTTGAAACACTACTATATTATTGGTTTTGTTGAGTTGCTTATTGGTGGATGGTATTTTCTTATTAGAAAAAATGTGAGTCTTTTTCCACCCTTGGTTGGTCTTGCTTTTTTATAAGAAATTAACAATTTTTATACGATTGCTGATATTTTTGGCATTTGGATTTGAAACATAGAATATTTTTATTGTGTTGGTAGGTTTTAACTTCGTAAATTTTGATATGATTTATGGACTCCTTTTAATTCATTGAAACTATTTTTAGTAACATTTTATTTGCTAATAAATTGATCACATGACAATAGAACCGTTTGTTTATTTCCAATACATTACGTACTGTGTTTCCAATATATGACGGATTGTATGTTCCTCGTTGGAAAGTTATGTCCCACACGAGACAGATGTGTCCCGCGTAAGACAAATATGTGTCTCTCGAGAGACAAGTGTGTGTTTCTCGTGGAACAAATGTGTGTCTTGTATTTGAAAAACAATGTCTTGTATTGGAAACATAAGTGTCATGTTGTCTTGCGTCGAAAATCATATTTTTAAACAATAAAATAGCAAGTGCAAATAATGACATGGATGAGCACGACATCCATTTATCATGTTCAACTATTCCACAGTAGACATTTCATGAACTTTCACTTAGTTATTGAATTTTTGTTGAAAATTCGTCAATACTTTTACGACAAATTCTGTCCCCCCCCCGCATGGGCGCACTAAATCATTTAATAAATCTAAGTCCAGGGTCAGAAATTCAGAATTTGAGAACGAGAAAAAGAAAGTTCAATGGACTGGGATGGTCAAGAAAAAGTGAAATCATTCTCTAAATTCCGTGTAAGGAGACTAAAATGGGGATGTGTAGCTGCATTTTGAATGGTCAGCAGCGTTAAATCTTTATTTACTTCTTGTCTTGTTTTCACAAATTTGACCAGAAAGATACGCATTTCTATAGATCGTCGGTCACGTTTGATTATAGGAGTTTATGTTTTCACTTTTATTCATCCGCTTAAGAAAATCTCTTAGCAAATTATAACTTGAATATTCTTATATGCATTATAGATACGCACATATGGTATTTTGAAACTTAAATCCATATTTTATCAAAAAGAAATTACAAATTATCCCTTTATCCTGAATTATTATTTTTATCCATTTGATGTAATATAACATACATGAAACCATTTGAACTTCGATTTGTGCAACACGGTGATCTCGTCATTATTATAAATTTATTATTTTTTACATATTCATCGATTTTTCTTAAATTTTTGTGTTGTTTGTCGTACATACTTTTATTACATCTTTACGGTAAACTTCCAATCAAATTAGTGGTGAAAATTTACTCGAATTTGGTTTCAATTAGTACAAATTTGAATTAAATTTGAAATATATCTAACATCCGATTTGATTCCAACATCACTACAAAGATATATTCGAAGCATATCGGGTAAACAACACGAAAAAGTTGAGACAAAATAATGAATATATTAAAAAATATCAATCTACGATGGAATGAAAATACAAGTATTACATAAATCAAAGTTGAGTGTGAATTTGATGTTTTAAATTTGAGGTGAATAAAATGTTAAATGGCTAAAGGAAAATAAAAATAAAAATTATAGTTAGAACTTAAATTCCGAAAGTACCCCCAACAATAAAAAGAATGGCAGCCACCCACCCGTCGAACATATAAATACTCGTCCGTCCGTCCCTCCCACAAACCAACCAACCAACCAACCAATGACACTCCCACAAATCCCAACCCACATTCAGTCCGAGTCCACCTCCACCTCTCCGGTGGTGTCGTGGTTCCGGGGCGAGTTCGCGGCGGCGAACGCGCTGGTGGACGCGCTTCTGGACCACATACTCGAGGTCTCAGGGGACACGGCCGAGGAGGAGTACGCGGAGGTGGTGGCGGCGGTGCGGAGAAGGAGGGAGACGTGGATGCCGGTTCTCAATATGCAGAGGTTCTACTCCGTTGGGGACGTGGTTCGGACGCTTAAGGAGGTCGCCGGGAGGAGAGGGAAGGAAAGTGGAGGTAAGGTTTTTTTTTTTTTTTTTTTTTTGGAATTTGATGACAAGGTTTTGGGTTTGAGTTTGATGTTTGTTTGTTGGGTTTGGATGTTTGAGAAGAAGTTTATGACTTAAAAGTACAGTGGAGGAAGTGAGAAATTTTCAAATTTCAATTTTTTTATGTTTTTATGTTTGTTTGTAATTTGATGAGAAGGTTCTGGTTTTGGGTTTGAGTTTGATGTTTGTTGGGTTTGTATGTTTGTGAAGAAGTTTATGACTTGAAGGACAGTGGAGGAGGTGAGAAACGTTTTAATTTTGATGTGTTTCTCTTTATTTATTTAATTTTGTAATTTGGTGACAAGGTTTTGGGTTTTTTCGATGGTCGCCAAAATATTGGTTCTTTTGTTAGTTTTTGTTTACTTTTCATGGGTTTTGGTTTTTATTTTGGAGGGGTTACTAAAATTATAATTACTTATTTGAAAATACTTAATTTTATGTTTTTTTGGGTTTTTTTAAGTGTATGTTGTCGGCCGAAGATTAGATTTTTGTTATTATTTATGGATTTGGTTGTTTGTGGAGTGCTTCTGGTCATTAGAATTTTGATTTTTTTCGGGTGGGGTTTTTTGTTGTCTTGGGGTGTTTAGTGATCCCAAAAGGTTTGATTTTCGTTTTGGTTTTTCTTCATTTTTGAGTTTTGAACATTACGGAGCGCTTGATAAGAAGTAAATTTTGGTGTTTTTTGGTTTATTGGGTGTTTAGTGGTCACCAAGGGATTACTTTTTTTTTTTTTTTTGAGTGGCCACTAACATTCAAGTTTTGTTTTCGAATCATAAGTTTTTGGTTGTCTTGGGGGTGTTTAGTGGTCATTTAGTTTTTTGTGTTGTTGGAGTTCTTAGTAGTATTTAGAAGTTTTAAGGCTTTTTGTGGGTTTTTGACTTTTTGTTGTTTCTAAATGTTTATTGATCGCAAAAGCTTCAGTTCTGGTTTCTTTTTCGTTGGCTTTTGGTCTCGTTTTAATGGGTTTTGGGTGCTTTTGGAATGCTTAGTAGTCATTATAATTTTTAGTATATTTTTTATATTTAATTATGGGTTCTCGGTTATTTTCAGGTATTAAGTGAATAGTGATCACCAAAAGTTCGTGCCTTTTCTGCTATAAGTAGTGGTTCTTATTGGCGTGCTCAGCAAGTCACTGAAATTTAGCTTTATTGTTATTTGGGTTTTGGTGGATTTTTGGTTTCGTGGGTGTGAGAGATTAATGATCACTTTTTTTTCTTTGAATTTTATTTTATTTTATTTTTCCAGTTTGTTTGCTTTGGAGTGTTTTAGTTGTAAAAGACTTCTTGTGTGTTTTTTCGAAGAGTAAAGCTGTGCAAGTCAGATATCAGCATTAATCAGAGTTTTTCAAATTTATGTGACCTTTTATTATCATCTTAGTTGTTTTTGAAGAGTATAGTACTATATAATTTTGTGCTTCATTTGTTCTTTGTGAACTTCTGATGCTGTTTTTAGGTTCCTTTGTTGTGTTCTGCTTTTGCTTCTTTTATTCAATTTTATGCTTTAACTAAAAATTGATCTAAAAATAAATAAATATCGTTTTTTATAATTGGTAAATATATATTGTTTGTTGTGTTTCTGTTGGAAAAGCTGAAAACAAGCATCTGGATTGAACTGTTGTATCAGTGTTTTGTTTTGTTTTTTTGGCATTCTTCTGATTTTTTGTTTCTTTTATTGAACATTTATGTTTTAATACATTTATTGAGAAAAAAATGTTACACTTCATTCTGACGTTTATCGGAAATTCGGAATCTGATTCTACTTAATATGATGCTTCCTGTTTTGTTTCAAAAGCAACATAGATTTTCTGAACCAAAATAGCTGAAAATAGTAAAAACAATTAAAATTTCAAAATAATAATAATTCAGAAGTTAATGGTTCAAAATCTCAAATTGGTACTTTTGAGTCTTGACTCTTGAGTCTTGAACAATAAAGTGCTAAAAATGGAACTGTTTCGTCAACCGTTTAATTACCTTATTATTGCTAGATGTTGGTCATGTAGAGACCAATGTTCTTACAACTTAGAAGTTCAGTTAGGGCCGTTGGATCATGGTAATGATGATTGTTTTTGCCTTTGGACACTTCAATTATTCAATTGGATTTTTCTCACACATCTAAGCATCTTCTACCAAACATAGTATATTCTTAACTGAAGGTGCCATTCCAAAAGGTCAAATGCCACTAATAATTTAACATTCGAAATTCATGTCATACCATTTGATAATCATTTAATGCCAGAGATTGGCAGAAGGGCAATATTAAAGGCTTAACAACCCCTAAAACATTAACTAATTGAAGCAAATACAGTTGGTAATGGACATCTGTAGGATTAAATTAATTAGAATACAGAGGATTTTTTTTTTGAATTTCGTCGTATTCGCGTTGTTAACCTAATGTAAAATTCTTTGTACTAATTAAGATGGATTTACTCTGTCGTGAAATTTGAAATTATACACTAATGTTATACGGGATATACGCGACCTTACTCTTGTTGACCATTGTTTAAAAACGTAACAACAATATGTCAACCACTATTAACAATTTACTGTCATTAGAAGTTTGTACATTCCTACGATAGTTGATAAAATTGTTTAATTTACTTCGGTTTAAATTACTTGTAAGCATTGTCATTAACATGTCTCGTTCCAAATTCATCAGATGTCTCCAAGAAGACTAATACCATTAAGTCCTTATGACTCCACAAAAGAAAGTCACCAACACATATAGTAGATCATGTATGATTATTTTGAATCAACCATTGGAGTGCTCTTCTCCATCCTTTTTAAGAGTACCCCACGAAAGAGAGACATTGTGGGTACAACTTTCTATTGAGAGGTTGGTAGCCAAAAGTTTAGTGAGAGAGAGAGAGAGTGGAGCACTCGGCTTTGTCACTTGTGAGCTGCCTCTGATTTTTCTAATGACATGTTAAAAGGTGAATGAGTCCCTAGTGTTGCATAGGGTCATAGTGTAAAATAAGATTTGGGAGGTTTATGAAAGTTTTCTATCTAAAATATTGCACTTAAGCCCTTCGTTTTTTTATGGAGGCCTTGGCTTTGAGAGAATTCTCTAAATACATGAAACTTCAATTCAAAATGGTTGGTTGGTTTTTTGGTAATTAGTTTTAAAGTTTGTTATATGTTGGAAGTTCCCTGTAATTTCTATTTTGTTTTCAGTTTTTTGATGGTTTCCATTACCATAATGAGGATAGTATAGGGCATGTCAATCCAAGTAATAATTTTGAACATATGGATTTAAGTTTCATAACATACACCAACCAATTCACATAAGTTTCTTATTTTCAAATCATTTTCTTACGAACCAATCACCATAATCGGAGGCAACAAAAAGAAATAGGTTCGAAGAGAAGGAATAACACGCTTTTCTTGCTTCTTTGGTTTTGGTCCACTCGATACACTGATAGGAATCAATAATTGTGAGCAATCACAAACCAAAGAAGAGAGAAAAGAGTTAAATTTCCACTCTCTAAACTTTTTTCTTTGCGAGCAATCACAAACAACAGAGAGAAACAACAAACATGCACACAAGGAACACAAGGATTTAGACGAAACCCGTGTGAGGAAACAAAACAAACCCTACCCTGTCATCATTGTCTTTAACTCAATTAACACATAGAGGAATATTTGCATTTGTTATAAATCCTTAGATGCCCTGGTTGAGCTCTCACTGCATTCTAGGAAATCTTAAACCATCCCATGAGTTGATTGACAAACATTTGACAAATAATTTTCCATAATAATTTTTTCACTTTGCAATGATCTTTGTCCTACAACCTAAAGTATCATCTATTGAATCCCTCTCGGATCTTCATTTTGGTTGGTTCTACTTTGCATTTGTCATATTACCTGATTTTTTTTACTCGACCATTTTTAAAAATAACTATCCATTACAAATGAGATATATGTTACGTAACGAATCAAGTACCACATTACTAACCGAGTACGAAAATATTATCAGTCTGTGTTAATGTCAATTAGTTGTCTTGATCACCTTGGGACTGGTGTAACAACCATTCTCAATTGGGTCACCTTGGGAAACACCTAACTTACCAGTCAGCTTGGGTTAGTCATTTATGACTTCATACAACCTGTCTGAGTTTCTCACCATCCAATGCCCCCACTAGAAGGTGTCAACATCTCAATCTTTGTCTTAACTCTTGTCCTCAAATAAACTAATCAATTGCTTATTTCACGGATATGGGCTCTATAATCTTGACATGGTTGAACTTTTGACCCCTTAAGTTGTCTTCAATTATTTTTTTATACTTAATCTTTTAAAATCACACGTGATCTTGTCGGCCGCCATGATTTTTTTCTTGATAATTCACCTTCATAGATCTACCAATTGAGTTAGTTCGAATTCTTGCAAATAAATATTCTGTAAGATAAAATTTAGAAAGGTAATGAAATAAAACGAGAAGATTGTTTACGTACGAATCTCATATGAATAATGGACGGTGGAGTTTTTTTTGTCTGGTTGCTACGAATTTTTAGTATTTAGTGTTCCTTAGTTGGCATGTGATGATTTTGAGAGTTCTGGACAAGATTTTTTGTGGTTGGAGATTTTGTTAATGTGGGACTGCACGTGATGTTTAACAGACAGCTGATTTGCATGTTCGTTTCATCATTTCTTCTTCTTCAAAGTTTAAGAAACTCACCAACCATATGGTAAGTTTATTATCTGTAATCATCAAAAGAATTGTTCGGGTAAGAAAGTTTGTGGAAGATCAATAAATGTTTTACATTTGAAAGCATTTTTTTCTTTACAATTTTTTTACTGTAATTTTGCCTAGGGTGCATTTCGTCATTATACCAAATTATGATCTTTGTGTTGCATTATTGTGAAAATTCGTTTTGTCACTAAACATCTGATTTTGCAGATGTGCTGTTCTGATTAGGTAATTCATTTTCTTATTCTGGTGTAAATTTCATGTTGCATGTTTAGGTTCATCACATGAGGAGCAATCTTCAGTTGAAAATGTTGAGCCATGTTCAGATGATGATGCCCAGAAGATCTGTTCAGATCATGAAAGTTGCATCAATCGTCCAGAGAGAATCAAGATCTGCAAAGGTTTCAAGGCAAAAGAATCTGTAAAGGGTCGCATGGCAAGTCCTTCAAACATTCTTTATATTCAGGATTAAACTTTGTTGTAGTTGTTTAGGTACTCATTTGCTGCATGTCTTTCTGAATTTGAAAACAACAATTGCATTAGTGTTCCCCAAATAATTTGAGATGTCGTCGACATTGTCCGTTAGTTTAACTCATATTTTACATAGACAGTTGTAGTTGTTTTACACTTAAATTCAACCTAAAATTTCAAGTCTTGGATAAAGTTATCATCCTTTACAGAACTACTTCTATTGAAATTAAGGTTGAATAGAATGAGAAAAATGGTCTCAATGGGTATTTAAGATGTACGGAAAGCTAGACTACAATGATGTTTTTGTTTTTGTTGCTTGAATGTTAATGTAATTGTTCCATCTCGAAAAATTAAAAAATGAGATTAAGAAACTGTTTTATTTTCCGAGAATTTTCAATTAATAAATTTAGAAAAGGATAGTAAAACTTCATGCTTCCAGAAAAAGTTACTACTGGGTCTGGTACGTTAGGAAAACTACTCATGTCCGAGATAGTTCAAGAGCTAGATTTGTGAGAGGAAAATAAAATGAAAGTGATTCATGAAATAGCAAACTACAATATAAGTTACAAACACAAATCCTTCGCTGTATCTCTCATTTTTTCAATGTTAGATCCCATTTGATCCCATGGATCATGTAAAGTTGTAAACTGAGAAGATCAACGATGTTCGCATGCATATAGAGTTGTTACTTGGATGATTTTCATCCCCTCAATATTTGACATTACGTCTGAATGTACAGGTCAATGTTGTGAAGGGCCTAAAGATGTTTGAGGACATTTTTGTGGAATCTGAGCTCTCCAAGCTCACTGAATTTGTGAATGAATTAAGAGCTTCTGGTAGAAAGGGAGAGCTATCAGGTAAGTGATTTGACATTTTACTAAAGCAGAGAATCATAGGCAAGAAATTCAGATTCCACCGATCCATCATCTGATATAAATATATACCTCAAAGTTACCCACTTACCCCAGAGCCTTGATAGAGACTCCCATTTTCGGCGGGATAGCGGGCAAAATGTATTGCAACCTTACCATTACGTTAACAAAAGTGTATTTTCTCGCTGACCCTTGATCCGAAATTTGATCACCACCTTGTATTTCACAATAAACAAAAAGTACGAATGACATAACCAGTCATTTTAATTTGGTCCATTACAATTCATAAGGCAAAATATGCCAAGTCTTTGACTCCATGAAAATGAATCTATCCATCACATACTTTTTAAATAAATTTGTATTGATATATTCATGGTTAGTTATAGATTAGCATGTGATGGAAGGGGTTTCAGAATCATGGTTCTGCATGTACCTTTAAACTCTTATATGGCAAACATTCCATCTCTTGCAGCATATCTACGACAGCTTTTCTGCTTCTGCATTTAGATAACAAGAACATATTCTTTCCACTTTTTTCCCCTTTTGAAGTGGATAACAAGCTGCTTTGGAATCATTTATAGGAATCATTTCTACTTTGGAGTCAACCTTTATTCGCAGAATCATTTCTAGGAATTCATTGGCAAACTAGGAATGTCTCTATCACCAGCAAAATATTACTTTGATAGTCAAATCTTAATTATGTTATGACTTCACCGTTTTCATCTTTAACTTTAAAATGTATCAATTGAACACACCAACTTTACAGAATTACCATGTTCTGTTACTCTGCTGTTTTCATAGATTGACAGTTATTTCCAAGTTAATTCTTTTGTCTTTTGAAGATTTAGGATCCTATACCGAAGTTTTAAATTTAAGAGTTTGAAAACCATGGAACAATTGAAGGTACTCTGAAGGAATTCTATGTCAACAAAAAAGAAAGCTGAATGGTCTATCGACTTTAAAAGTTTACAAATTTACCAGAGATAGTAATTAGAAATTTAAGATATAAGTTTGATTCATGTGAATTCTGAAATACTAAGGAAAATAATAAATAGTTGAAGGTATGAGTGAGAAACTTAATAAAACTCCGTGCTTTGCTTGGATCAGTTGGATATCTCCATTTAGATCATGAATATCCATAGCTATATTTGAAAATTTGTCAGTTTATATTTTTATCATGAATAGGTAAAATTTATGTTTCATGGCTACACAGGTGAGACATATATTTTTTTCAACAAAGAGTTGAAAGGAAATAAAAGAGAAATCATCCAGCTAGGTGTTCCACTATTTCAATCTACCAAGGAGGAGGCCACAAGTAAGTTCATAGCAGCAATTATGCTGTGTTTTGATGTTTCACTTTCATCTACAGACATTTTTTCCCCTATATATTTATTGCTAAACAATAGCATAGGAGGTTATTGCTAAACATAATCATGTTATGAAGTGTTATATAAAACTATCAGATTTGGAATATAAGTGGAATTTCTTCAGAAATTAGGATTTGAATAATAAGTTTCCAATGCATGAAGTGTTACAGAACAAGTGAAGAGAGCACTAGTAATGTTATGCCTAAAATTGTGCTAAAAATCTTCAGTTTGTATTCAAATGTTAAATCTCTCTAACTAGTATAGTAGTATATGAATGAACTGATGTTCTATTTCACTATTTTTCAGGTACCATTGAGCCAATTCCATCAATCCTGCAGAGTGTCATCGACCATCTCGTCCAATGGCGACTTCTACCTGAAAGTAGAAAGCCGAACAGTTGCATTATCAATTTCTTTGACGAGGTATGTTCATTTCTGCACATAAAATTTTACTTTCCCTAACTAATAATACTTTTGTTTAATACTCATGTATTGTTATCAATTGTTTGTAGGATGAACATTCACAGCCTTACTTCAAACCCCCACATTTGGATAACCCAATCTCCACTCTCTTCCTATGTGAAACTAAGATGGCATTTGGAAGGGCTCTAGTGACTGATCAAGATGGGAACTACAAAGGCTCACTCACTCTCCCGGTTAAGGAAGGGTATGTTTATTGCACTTATGTGTGGAAAATGCATTTATCTCTTATGAAACCAAGTACAGTTTTTATCCATGAAATGCTAGAAATGTCGTTTTCACGTTAAAGTTTCCTATGTGCGGTCTAATCTTGTACTTTTGGTATTATATTCAAATGATTTTGCACTCATTCCTCACAAGTAAATTTAGATTGATCCATTTCAAATGATTCAAAAAACTACTAATTTTGGAGCGTAAATTATAACAACTAGATTAAATTAACTCATTAAACTGTTTGCAACACTAATTCGTTGTGCAATTGCAGATGGTTATTGCGTTCAGATAAAGGGTCAATTTGATGTAGTTACTATGCTATGGTAGGGGTAAAGGCTGCATCTATCTGACCCCTCGTAACAGTGACATCATCGTAGACTTTACAAGTCACTTACAAATGAACAATCCATGTGAATCACAATCATGTTAGCATGGCATATCTTGTAATCTAGCTAACCAGGATGTAATTCGCTATTGCTTGGTTTCATGGTCTTGGCTATCAAAAATCTAGAGGTCTACCTACTGGATTTACTTTCCATTCCATCATTGCAGGTCACTTGTAGTAATGCGTGGAAACAGCGCCGACATGGCAAGGCACGTAGTCTGTCCATCTTCAAACCCGCGGACATGCATAACATTCCTGAAAGTGAGGCCTCCCAAAGCCCACCACCCCAACTCCCCACCACCACATACCACATCATCCCTCACCCTCTGGCAACCAAACACCCCACCACCCCACAAACTCCAAGCCATAATCCGACCACCAACCTACATCGCCCCGACCGTCATGTCCCCACAATGGTTGCACCCCATTGTCATGGTTGCACCCCAACACATAATGGACAACTCAAACATGGGCAACGGTGGTGGCACTGGTGTTTTCCTTCCATGGAACGTTGGCCCCAAGAAGTACATCAAACACCTCCCTCCTAGGATTCAAAAGAGGAGGTTGCATATGCATTCCTTGGCTTTGCCTCAGCTTGGTGAGGTTGAGAAAAGTTCTCATATCAAGGTGTTGGTTTAGGACATGCATGCTTGGGGTGGTGGTAGTGTTGGTTTGGTTGTCTTGTTGAGTTGTTGGTGACAATTGATAGAGTTTTGTAATGTTTTATAGAGTTACTTTTGAGGCCAAATGTGTTTATCATAAACTAAGTCTTCTAAATGGAATGAAAATATGAATGAAGCATCTATTAGTCAAGTAGATACGATGGAAATGGTTCGGTTTGATTCGGATTTAAAGGTTTCTTGAAATTCAACCGAGCTAATCATGGGGAATTAGTTAGAGCTTACTATACAGAAAAGATACAGGTTTTGATTGGGTATTCATGTTTCTTGATCAAGTAGACTTTTCATCTGCCTTTGTGTCTTTTGAGAGGAATTCGTAACCATAAAGAAGATAAAAATCCATCAAACTAACTCTAATAGAAGGCCATACCAAATTAAACTCAACAAAAAATCAGCTTTTGGTGAAATGGAGCTCAAATGAACACCCACAAACAAATCAAACTCAATTCACAACTTCAAAATCCAAACAAATCAAGCTCGAGTCAATATTTGAACTGTCTTAGTCCAATAACCAACCAACTCGATCTCCTTCAATATAGAGAAACAAAGATGAACGAAAAAAAGAGAGATTATTTTTTAATTCTTAGTTACATGATTTATATATAAGTTGTTGGTGACCGTTTGTGCATAAGTGAACAGACGCGTTTGTTGGTTTGGAGAAAAGCATTCCTAACATCCATTTGGTAGAGTTTCCAATTTTTGTTAACAGCTATGGATAGAAGGACACGAACAATGTTCATTTTTGCAACTGGTGCGAAGGTTTCTAGGTAGTCAAGGACGTAAGTTTGAGTATATCCTTTGGCTACAAGACGTGCCTTATATCTTTCAATAGTTCCATTACTGTTATATTTTATTTTGTAAACCCATTTGCATCCAACTGGTTTGGTTTCCTTTGGTTTAGGGATAAGTGTCCAAGTTTTGTTGGTTTCTAGGGCATTGAGTTCTTCTTTCATGGCTTTTCGCCATTTAGGGCATTGAGTAGCTTCTTGAAAGGTCTTAGGTTCTAGGTTTTCGTTTATTTTGGTTAGGTAGATCCTATAGGTTTGTTGTATTTGTTTATAAGACAAGTGGTCCTCAATAGGGTAAGTTACGTGAGAGGTAATAAAATCGTTAAATCTAGTAGGTGGGCGACTTAGTCGAGTAGATCTTCTTCTCGGAGATATCTCTTGATTGTTTGTAGGTGGAGTTTCTTCTTCTTCTTCTTCTCTTCTTTCTTCTCTTGTTTGGATGTTGGTAGTGTTGACTTCTGGTAGAACGGATGTAGTGGCCGGGAGAGACTCGGTTGTGCTTGTGTCTTCGGTTTCTTTAAAGTAGGCCTCACTCTCTCTAAAGGATACATCTCTCAAGATATGCATTTTACAGTTCTCGGGGTCGAAACATTTGTACCCGTTTTTGTTGAAGGAATAACCAAGAAAAATACATTTTACAGAGTTGCTATCAAATTTATCTGCTCGTTTCCTGTGAACAAAACATACACATCCAAAAACTTTAAGATGATCTAAGGTAATTTTCCGGCCTAATAGTATTTCTAAAGGTTGTTTATTTTGAAGGACGGGACTAGGAAGTCGATTTATTAGATAGGTAGCAGTTAAGACTGCATCAAACCAAAAATGTTTTGGGATATTATTTTGAAAAAGAAGAGATCTGGTTACGTTTAGGAGATGACGGTTTTTCCGTTCAGAGACTCCATTTTGTTCGGGAGTATGAATACACGTAGTCTGGTGTAATATACCACGAGTTTTCAATTTTTTTTGAAAGTTGAGACTGGTGTATTCAGTCCCGTTGTCAGATCTTAAAGTTTTAATTTTAAAATCATACATGTTTTCAACAAATGTTACAAATTCACAAAAAAATTTAAAAACATCTGATTTGTTTTTAAGCAGATAAATCCAAGTGTTTCGTGAGAAATCGTTAATAAATAGAATAAAGTATTTAAAACCGTTATAAGATTCAACCGGAGCGGCACCCCAGATGTCGGAGTGAATCAATTCAAAAGGAAAGCTAGAGTTCTCAACCACCGATGGACATCGACGAGCAATATGTCCAATCCGACGATGAAGAAACTGAAGAAGATGATGTCTACGTCGACAATCCGAACGTGAACCACTCCGACGACTCTGATGGTGGTGGAGGATATGATATGGTTCCCAGTTGTACATTAGATCAATGTGTCCAATGGAATTAGTTAGTTAGCTTGTAATTCTAATTTCTCTCTTATCTGCTATTGTAATCATACTACTAAGCAATAAATTGTATACCTAAGTGTTTAGGTGGGTAGAGGGGGTGCCTAGTGAGGCATTGGTCGAGGAACTAGATGTCTTTTTGAAGCCTAAACATGTATGGTATTTTTAGATAATATTTGTGCATTTTTTCTTATTTTTTCGATTTTTCCTGATTTTTTATCTATTTTATCAAATTTAATTGAACTAAAATTTTAAAAAAAGACCGCCCAGAGTTGGGCGGTCGCACAAACGCCTAGGTGATCGCCCAGGCGACTGGACGCACCCGGTCGCCTAGGCTCGCCTAGGCGTTCCCTGAACACTGGCTTAGATAGTTAACCCCAAGGTTCGGATATATATATATATGTATATATATATATGTATGTATATATATGTATATATATATATATATGTATGTATGTATATATATATGTATATATGTATATATATATATATATGTATATGTATTAATAATTTATTTTATATTTAAATACATCCGCACAGAATTGATCTTCGACGCAGGAAAACGAAGATAAATCATGTATGCATTATAAGTTTATAACAAATAACAATTCAAGTAAACAGTAAGAGATACAAAAATATGCTAAATTACTTAAATGGAATTTGTTGTTACAACATTAAACAATTAGGTTTTTTGGATTTTGGTTGAGGGGTAAATAGATCCTTAATTGGATATTTTGCACCCGAATTAATTTGAAAAACCTTCTTCTGAAATGCGGCCAAATAATGGGCACGATGCACTTCCTAACCATTGGTTATAAGGCCTGTGATCAGGTGTCTTATGCTTTAGTATTTTACTTGTGTTACCAGAAAATGAATCTTTTTAAGGAAGAAAACATTATCCCTTCCCATCCGTTTTCTATTTCATTGGTAGCGCGTGAAACTTGAGGAAATTTGTCTTTTTCCTCAAAATACGGCCCAATGAGTAAGTGACAAGTGTTACAAAGAATAGAAATGGGAGTTGTACAATATAAATATTGATCTTTGTAATTTAATTAATAATTCTTACTAATAAGATTTTGAGGACAAACCACTTTGGCTCCTCGCTAAAAATATTTACAGTCAAGTCGTTCTACAAATTTATGTTCATTGCAGACATTAGATTTATGTCCTGGAAAATTCTGTGGAAGACTACATGCCCCTTAAAGATCAAAAGTTTTGCATGGCTAGTAATCAATAATAAATCCTAACTTTTGACAAACTTATAAAAAGAGGCATCATGGATTCAGGAGGCCTAATCGTTGTCCTGTGTAAAAAAGGGTGTGAATCAGTTACTCACGTATTTATAGAATGTGAAATCATATCTATGATTACTAATATAATTGGGTCCTGCAATGCTATCTCAGCATCCTCTAACCCCCACGACCTGCTTTATACTGGAGATGGATGTTTAATTTGCGCACCTTGCTCTTTTCTTACTTATGGATCGTTTGGCGTACTAGGAATGACTGCACGTTTAACAATGCCACTCCGTCGTAGGATCTCATGATGGACAACCTCGTCCACAACGCGGACCTATGGATCTAGATGCTTACAGATCGGCCTCGAAACTTCTCCTTCGATGAACTGTTAGGCAGACTCCGCAATTCCATTGGTGGCTGAGCATTCCTTGTAAAACACAGGTTTTTATTGTACTAGACGAGCTTGTATTTTGTAATAGAGTCTTGGGATAAAATGCCGATAGCTTGTAACATGGCTTATGTGTTGACATTCGCCATTATTAAATAAACTTTTTACTACTTTCAAAAAAGATCTTGTTTCAGGTTTAATTTTGTTACCATTTCTTAGGTTGCAGTTTGCCATTTAGCTTCCAACTTACCAAAACAAATACCAGATTTGAAAGAAATAATTATTGTACGTTACAAATATCACATATTTAACATGAATATTATGGAATGATGTGTTTCGTGAAACTAATTTTAGATCTTAATGTTGAATTCAAGTAAAAACTAATTATGTGGTTATGTGTTCCCAGAAAATGATAGATTAGAAGAGATGTGCAGCTCTCATTTCTACAATCCAACAAGAATACATTAACAACATTAAGAACAAAGGCTATAATCACAAACTAGTCGGGGTAAGCTAGAAATGAACTCAAAAGAATGATGGTTCATACATGTGATAGCCTTCTTTCACGCCCTCCTGTCTAATCATTGCTGGACACGTCAGTTTTTTTGCCATATCAGATCGGTTTTATTGTTCCAATATACCAACGTCGTAAAACAGAGACGTAAAACAGATTCCAATAGCAATTTCCGTGCTAGTCTAGGGATGACATCCTATGAGACATTGTACAGACGACCGTGTAGATCGCCCTCTTGTTAGGGTGAGGTGGGCGACAGACAACTAGTCAGATCAGAGATCATTTAGCAGTGCGTAGAGATGGTGGGATGTTATGATGCCGAGATTGGTCACAACACAGAGTAGACAGAAGAGTTATGCAAATCAACACCGACGAGAGTTGGCTTTCACATTGGGAGATTGTGTGTTCTTGAGGATCTCTCCCGCTAAGGGAGTTATGAGGTTTGGGCACAGAGGGAAACTGAGTCCGATATACATAGGGGTCATTTGAGATTCTGGACCAACTTGGTGTCGTTGCTCATCGGATTGTCTTGCCGCTACATTTCTGGTGATTGCATGTCTTTCATGTTCTGATGTTGAGAAAGTACGTTGCCGACCCCCCAGACGTATTGGAGGCGGATATGCTTGGAGTGCAGCCTGATTTGTCGTTAGAGGAGCGACCAGTAGAGATAGTCAATCAGATGAAGCATCAGTTGTGTAAGAGAGTCACCCCAATGGTTAAGGTCCGGTGGCAGTACGACGCCCCGCGAAAGGCTACGTGGGAGATTGAGGCGGATGTGCGGGAGAAGTACCCATAGCTTGTCGATGTGTAGCTTGCTTCTATTTCGCGAACGAAATTTCTTTTTAGTGGTAGTGACCGGTCGACCGATATTGAGATGCAAACCGAATGAAAACTTCCAGTGGCTCATTCACTGGGTTTGTAGTGTAGAAACGGTCGACCGTTTGGGCAAGTTTGTTCGACTAGAAAATCAGAGTAGCTTTGGTAGTGTGTGATGGGTCGACCTCCCGATTTCATGGCCCAACCGAAACCAAAGTTAACTGTCAATCGGTAGACCGGTTGGATATTATCGATCGACCAGTGGCCACGATTTCTGCAATATTAATTAAGGAATTAGTGTTGATTATGGATTGGATTTATTCCAATTAGGGTTAAACGTGGATGTTGATGATTATGTGTCAAATTATGATTAATTTTAGGGAGAAAAAAGTAAGAGATCATGGGTTAGTGGGTATCCCATGATGTGGGTTTTGGGAGAGCCTATAAATAGGTCTCCTCTCCCTCCTTGATTTAAATTAATGCAAAAATTCTCTCTCTCCCTAACCACCCAATTAATCCTTCCAAATTTACCTTAACTATTTCTAGGTTTTGGAGATTAAATTCTCAAGAGGCATAAATGGGTTATTAGCTAGATTCTAACCTTGATTTAGAGATTGAATTGGCTAGCTCCTTTCTCTCTAATCTTGTTTAGAGTTTGGTGATCACTGGGAGGCAAATCGGCGGGTAATTTGATGTATAATGCAACTCCGGATCTTCATAAAGGTTAGAGAACCTTTAGGTATGATCCTCTATCAATTTATTTTAATATATATGTAGATTACATCATATTAAAATAATATGCATAATAATGTACATGAAATTGTCGAAAATATGGAAACCATCCTAATTGCATGTATTACAATTTTAAAAATATATACATACATTGGGGTACGAAATCCTACATGCTCTACATCCTACGAGTAGACCAAAATGTCATCCATGAAGAAAATGACGAATCTGTCGAGGTACTGTCTAAACGTCATGTTCATTAGATCCATGAATGTTGCAGGCTTGTTCGTCGACCCAAAAGGCATCACCAGAAATTCATAGTGCTCGTACCTCATCCTGAATGTTGTCTTCTGGACATCTAACTCTATAATCCTCAACTGATGATAACGTGAGCGTCGATCGACCTTCGAGAACACCTTCGCCGACTGCAACTGGGCAAAGAGGTCATCGATCATGGGTAATGGATATCGATTCCTAACGGTAACCTTATTGAACATCCTGTAATCAATGCACATCCGCAACGAACCATCCTTCTTCTTTATGAAGAGTACAGGCAGTCCCCAAGGTGAGACACTAGGTGGGATAAACCCAGTATCCATCAAATCCTGTAATTGCTTCTTCAACTCAGCTAACTCTGCAGGTGTCATCCTTTACGGAGCCTTGGACTGCGGTGTGGTCCCAGCAACCAGATCAATACCGAACTCTATCTCCCGGTGAGGAGGCAAACCAACAACATCATCCACAAAGACCTCTGCAAAATCCTGGACAATCTCTATGTCCTCCAATCTCCTCGTCTCGGAATCGAGAACTATCAAAGTGGCCACAAAAGCTTTGCATCCCTCCTGAAAACAACCTTTATGCCCTCACTGCTAATACCACGACCCAACCTCCTCTATCTTTTGTCCCCCTGATCAGCACATCAGGCAAGCCCTTCCAAGGGATCAGAATCTTCTTCTCACGACACAACACTCGCACATTGTGTACTGTGACAACCAATCCATCCCCAGTATGACATCGAAGTCCTCCGTCGGCAGCAAGACCAGGTCAGCCGGGAACTCCTGGTCTCCCGAAACAATCGTGGCACCAGGGAGGAAGCTCCCCACAGTGCCCACCAAACCCAGGGGTGTGCTGACTTCCAAAGTGGCAGTCAACATTGCAGGGGTACGACCCAACACGCGCGCAAATCACTCCAAGATAAACGAGTGCGTGGCCCCACAATCAAACAATACTCTGGCAACTAAACTAGCAACAAGAAGAGTACCTTCCACTACATTACTGTCGTCCCTCGCCTTATCTGCTTGGATGGTAAAAACCCATCCGACTCTTTGTCCCTGCTGTGGTGGTGTAAAAGGGCGACGAACTCCGCCTTTGCCTGCTGCTGGCGTCCTAGTCGACCACTGGACTCGCCTGACCCACTCGAACAATCTCTGATGATGTGACCCTGCTGGCCACAACCATGACAAACTCCAGTCCGCCCCCAACACTCTCGCTCGGGGTCGACTCTGCCACACTTCCTGAACTGCTCAGGCTAGCGTGCATCGGCTCCTCCAATTTGGGGCCTCTTGCCTTGATTCTCTACTAGTTGACCTCCAAGACGTCTACTGACCTTCCCTGCGGTGTCCTAGCCTCTAAATAGTTCTCCTAGAAATCCTGATCTATAATCGTGGCAAACCTCACAGCATCAGCTAGAGTCTACGGAATGTTGTAAGTCACACAGGTACGGAGCTACTTTTGAAGCCCCCGCACAAACTTCCTCGCCCGTTGTACCAGCGTCACACAGATCTTTGGACATAACGCTCCAGGGCATTGAATGTCCGGGTGTATACTGCCAGCGTCATCTCTCCCAACTCAAGGGTCATAAACTCCTCTCTCTTCCCATCTCTAACATGCTCTGGAAAATACTGCCTATTGAATTCACTCAGGAATTCCTCCAAGCTAATATCTATCATGCTAGCAAATATCACTGCAGATGTGGTCCTCCACCTGTTCGACGCATCACCGCCCAAAACATAAGCTGCCATGCCCACCTTCCTCTCAAGAGTGCACTCAATAGCCTGAAAGATCTCCTGGATCTTGAAGACCCAATCCTCAACTGCCTCAGAGTCGCCTCTACCATCGAAGGTAGGCGGGTGCTATCTCATAAAGCGGTTGAGCATCTCTCCTGCCGCTGCCGGCTCCTCACAGCCTGACTGGCGGTCCAACATTGCGCCCATTCTCTAAACGGTGTCATAGAGCATCCATCACTCCTCAGCCCAGTTCGTGCCCCTAGTCTCCTCGTTGGTGCTATGGTCCCGTGGGGGAGGTATGATGCATCTCAGAGGTATCAATACATAAACAGGACAACAAGAACATCAAAAACATGTATGCATGCTCAAATGCAAAATCTGACACTCTAAAACCTCTAAGGGTGGTTTCTTTGGACAAGGACACTAGAACCGACTGCTTTGATACCAAGTTGTAACATCTTCAAACATCAAAAAAATTAAATTTTTATAAAAGGTGATCAACAGAGTCAAATCAAACTCACGAGGATATTACGAAAGACAAACACTAGGTGCACTACATATATATATAACATATGTATCTGAATTACAAAAGTGTGATTACATCAAAAGGCTATATTAAAAGTACATGTAATCACTCCGACCTCGAATTGAGAGAAAGCAGGATCTCGTAGCAATGCGCTTCTCCTCGGTCTCCACCCCTAGTGCCGATCACGACCTGAAAGGTAAACATGCAACTATGCCTGAGTTTCTAGAAGGAAACCTCGTATGCCAAACCCCTAACACATATATGAACGTAAAACAACAATCATAGCATGCAATACTCTCAACAGTAAAAGCAATATCATCAAATGTACATGGCTCCAGGGTTCTTTCACCCAACCACCGTACCACAAATAAACATGTACATGGCTCTAGGGCTCTTTCACCCAACTACCGTACCAAACGGTCACATAAGGCACCAAAGCCGGATGAATGTCGGCCAAACAACCCGCCTCAAAAGGATGACAACACTCAAAGCATCACATAAATGCAAAATAGAGCAACAACGGTCGACCGAAACCCACATCTGGTCGACCGAAACTCTCCAGAACCAGACAAATGTATTGACCGTCACAGCACCGGTCGAACACTTCCAACCAACAAAATTACCAAACGGTTGAACCAAAACTATCATGCGGTCGACCGCAAAAAGGGTCTACACCACACCGGTCGTTCTCTAAGTCATACCGGTTGAACCACACTCACACCGGTCGAACGGACTTTAAGTTAACTTAAGTCATTGGTTGAACAAAATCAACGGGCGGTCGACTGTTTAGAAGGTCTAGGCTTGAACCGACTTAGCTACAGGTGCAATCAGTCGAACAAAGTTGTAGGCGGTCGACTGTTTAGATGGTCTATGCCCCCAACCGATTCACCCACAGTACAATAGATTGAACAACTGGGTAGACCCGTCCGACCGAAAACAACCAGATAATGCCTACTCTGCTTGACTGCTTGACCGCTCGACCGCCCAAGGCATCGTTCGACCGGTGCAAGGCAAAACTACTACAATCACACTAGCAACGGTCGACCACTGCACCAGCCAGTCGACCATTTTCAATAGAGCTTCTGTTGTACGCTTACCTCCGACGAGCTTAAAGCCTACTGTCGACTAAAAACACCACTCCCTCAATCTTGGGTGAGTCTTAATGAGAAGCTTGACATACCTTAAGGCTTCAAGGATCCTTCAAAGAACCACGACAAATGCTCCCTCGCAAACTCTCTTTCTCCGGTGAACTCTTCACTACGATCTTCTCGTCAAATTCGACTACTTCACCGGCCTCCTCCTTCTTCTACCGATCACTTAACGAAGGAAAAGTAAGCTGAGAGGGGGAGACAGATTAGTGAGCTTGAGAAGAAAAGAATGAGAAGAAAATAAGGTTTTACCCTTAAAAACTCCCTCACCTCTAAACCCTCCAACTCCAAGCCAACACCTCAACCCCTCCCTCACATCAACCTTTAAACAAGCTGATTGACATCATTTTATGCACTCATTTGTGTCTTATATCCATTATCTTGAACCTAAACAATGTTACATAATGAGTTTTATGTTTGAGTTTCAGGAATAAATAGGTTTGAGGAGAAGAAGCATAAAAGGACCAAAAATCAGGAAAAGGACTGAGTTGTGAGACTTGGGGACTGAGATGCAAGGGAGAAAGACCTAAATGTAAGCCCAAAGGACCAATAATCAAATGAAAATACTTCACACCATCATGAGGAGTATTTTAGCAATTCGATTCGGGCCTAAACTCCAAAAACCGACTTGGGTACATCACACATGAAGAAATCACTCCAGCAAAGCCCACCCTAAATCCAGACCGGATCCGGACTCTGTAGACCGCCAATTGGCGGTCGGGTCTGCTCCGGATCTGACACGCTTCGAGCATAATATGTATTAGGGTGGTTTTTATCTATTTTGGGTGTTGTATTAGTCCCACATTGGAGGATTGTCCTTGATTATCTTTTTCAGTGACTATAAATTGAACTCCTCACCTTCCCTTGTAATCTACTACATACTTAGTGACTATTCTTCCTACTTGAAGTGGAGTATTGGAGCAAATACTAAAGTAGGAAGACGCTACTTGTATTGTGAGTCTGAATTCAATAAAAGTTTCTTTGTTATGTTGCTTCTTTCATGTTGCTTGCATACTTAGTTTAATTTCATTTCATTAATCTTAGTAACTTAGTTAATATGTTTTCCTTTCTTAGGATAATAATTAGTTTAATGGATAGTGAGTAGTTCCATCCCCTTTGGGGGTGGAGTTGATGTTTTATACATGCAAAAGAGAATGGAAATGAATGCTTTGTATGAAATGTGTTGATAAACATAAATATGCTTGCTTGTTTAGGATAGAGCTTGTAACTTGATGGGTTTTTGCCATAACTCTTAGACATATCCCATGCTTGTTTAGGTTCTTAAATAATCAACTTGTGTATGTTAATGTTAGTCAACTAGGTTAGTAATGAGATTGATAGGTTTTTCCATAATCATTAGACACTTCCTATACATGAAAATACAACCTACATTTGTGCTAAATGATTGCATTCTTCACCATCTTATTGCTTGTGTACACTCACTCCACCCTTCAGGAGTCCCTCTTCCTGATTTGCACTTCCACTTTAGGCTCTTTTGATTTAGTTCGCATCGTTAGTTGTTGTTTTCCTTCTTAGTTCTTCTTACTAGTTTAGTGTAACTTAGATTAGTATATCTACAACTCTTCTCCCCTTTCTCGCCATCTGATTTCGGTCATACCAGAGGCTGCTCACCTCCCTGCGGATGACCCGTACTTACCCCGTCTTCACCGACGGCTTTGCATTTGTGGTCAAAATTTAAAACGAACAAACACTAGCCAATCACTGCCTTTCAAAACAACAAATATCCATAGAAGGATTAGATTAGTATTTAAACCAAATTAGCCTAATAAATAGGATTAGGTTCTAACAGAAGTTTCGTCAGTTAAGACCGACCCCAAATAACAGGCGCGCTCGTGTGCAATTTTGGTTGCCGACAGAAAATCCGTTGGCTGAAGCTATAATTTGGGGGAAAATATCTCGACCCTCCCATAACCTTCTCAATCTTCACAAGCCTTCGACGAATAAATCGTTGGCACCTCCATTGCCCTCGTCCGCCATCGTCGTCATCCTTCACCGGCATAACCTTAAGCCAGTCGCACCTAAGTGTTGCCACCCCCAAGGTTGAAACTCTAGCTACCGCCACCACCTTTGCCTCATCCCTGATGACTCTCTTCCTAGGCGACGTGGCCTCACTGTCCTCCTTCCCGGCGTCCTCCTCATCGCCGACAACTCCCTCGCCCGTCACCCTCCGCCTTGGCTGGATCCGCCCACCACAGCGACGCCTCCTCTGCCAGTGTCTCATCCTCATCGTGTCCTTCTCCTCGGCGTGTCATGCACGTCGAATCGCGACCGGCCTCCGCTCATTTCCTCATCGATCGAAGGTTTTGTTAAGCCCACTAATCCAGCTGATCATCAGACTCGTCCAGAATCCATCAGACGTTCTGGACTGTCTCGTCCGGAAATCCAGAATTTGTCCAGGAGTCCAAAATTGGTCCAGTAGTCCAGAAGAAGTCAGTCCAGCGTCCAAAATTTGTCCAACCCATGATGAAACAGATACCACTGAGTCAAATTCATAGTCATGGTGCATGTGATCCAGTTTTAGAGGAGTTGGACTAGGTATCAGCGGTCTGGTAAGCTCCTCTCCACTTCATCTTTCTGCATCTTGTTTCTTTATCTGATATAGAGGTTTGGGGATTAATTTGGCATGTTATGACTTTTAGTTTGTCCCCAGATCAATAATAAATCTCCCTTTAAGCAACTTGGACCCTAAAACCCAAAACAAAAGATTAGGCATTCTTTCTTGTTTAGGTCATGCATCATGTACTTGACTTAGGTACGTAGATTATCTTTTATTTTAGCTTTACTTTCAGTTGCTGAGTGTTGACGTGAGGTACGCATTTCCTACTATCATTCATGCATTTCGTATGAACATGCATTAGTTAGTAGGAATTTCATTGCAACAAGTGTGAGTTGAGCGTTTGTTTGGAGAGTTGATTGCTAGATTAAGACTCCAAAACACTACTAAGGAGGGGTTGTCTCATATCAGATAAAGTGGGGGATTTCATCACCCTTTCCTTCACCCCAAAAACCACACTAATTAAGGGCCTAATTTTAAAATCAAGTAGACATTGGCCCTAAGGATCTCGGGCGCATTAGGAGAGTGATCCAGTCACGACCGTCATGGCCTGATCGGCGTCGCCCACTCTGTCTATAGTAGGAGAGACGAGATCTCCAGATCTTGGCTCACTTGTTGGGCTTTGTCGTCCTCGTCGTAGGGAGGTGAGGCGTGTTGAGGCCGTGTGACCTTGTAATTAGGCGTCGTCTAGCTGTAAGGACCTATAGCGACCTTAGGTTGTTTGAGCCTTGTTTGCTTGTGTGCTTCTAACTGTACCCACCCGCCGTAGCATAAGGACTTCTTCCCTTCTCTCCTGAGTCATTCTCTCTCTTCTGTGTCCTCCATCTTCTCCTCTACGCACATTCTGTGTTAGTTGTTTAGAAAAAAGATTTTGGTTTGTGTGTGTGCACCTTTGTGCATACTTGTGTGGGCACGAGACAAGAGTGGCCGTTTGACGAGGCGTGTCGTCAATCCTGCCTCGGTAGTCGATTTCTCGACGCCTTCATCTTCTCGTGTCGCACACGGTCCAGGTTCCATGGCTGCTCAGTACCACGAGGAGGAGCAGTTGTTGGACCCACCTTTCCCACCCGTCCCGAACGCTCCTTGAGTCCATGTGTCAAGGAGAGTTATTAGGAAAGGATGAAAAGGATGCATGGGATTTCCTAGAAGACCTTGGTGAGAAAACCATGTAGTGGGAGAGTGTGAGGGAACCACCAACATCATCTAGCATAGGAGCGAGGATCACAAACTCGACTAGATCGGGTGCCACATTTGCTGTTGATACCACTACGGCCGCCGAGGTGCGCATAGCTGCCTTAATGCGCCGTATGGATTTGATTGAGCTCCAAAACCAGCACGATGTGTCACATGTGTCTGCATCTGGTCCAATTCCCTGTCATCTATATGGTAGGATAGGTCATATAGGAGGTGAGTGTTCATCCATTCCTCCTTAGATTGAACATGTCAATGCCATCTATGATAGATCCAGGAATGATCCATATTCATCATCATATAACCCTGGATGGAGGAACCACCTTAATTTTTCGTGGAACCATAACAATGCCCGAGGTGGTCCTTCAAACTTCTCTCGACCACCTAACCGACCACACCAATCTCCCATGCATTCACAGTCTCATAACCAACCCCAAGCTCAAAGCACCAACCCACCAGGTTTCCCAAATTCTAACAACTTGGAAACTAGGTTTAATTCGCTTGAGAACTTAACTCAAGGACTTGAGAACTCTGTAAAAACTTTATGTCATCCATGAGTCAAGTCCTCACTTCGAACCAGCAGACCATCAAATCTTTCGAGCTTCAGATGGGCCAACTCGTTCGGTCTGTGCATGAGATAGAGAGAGGGAGTCTTCCTAGCCAACTTGTGGCTAACCCCCGTACTCAACATCACTCGAACATGCAAAATGCAAGTTCAAGACCGCAGGGGGGGGGGGGGGGCAAGTGAACTACGTGGAAGATCTTGTGGACCATGTCAATGCTATTATGACCCTGAGAAATGGGAAGCAGGTCAACAACCACGTTTCCTTGCCAGTAAATCCATCTGTGCAGTCCCGTTGTGGGAATGATGGTGAGAAAGAGGCCGAGGGTGAGAGTAATACACCAACGCCTCCTTTTCAGGCACCGCAGAAGGCATACCTGCCAAAAGCTCCTTATCCTGGTAGGTTGTCTAAGAAACAGAGTGACAGTGTGGATAAAATGCTGGAGATATTCAAGAAAGTGAATGTCAACATTCCTTTGTTAGACATGATTCAACAAATACCTCCCTATGCAAAATTCCCGAAGGATATCTGTACGACTAAGAGGAAAATCAACGTCCCTAGTAAGGCTTTTATGGCAGCTAATGTGAGCTCGATCATTTTGAACCCAACGTACGTAAAATTGAAGGACCCAGGTAGTCCAACAATTTCATGTGTCATTGGGGACTCTCACATTAATAATGTCTTGCTAGATCTAGGGTCGGCGGTTAACCTCTTACCAGCTTCTGTGTATCAACGATTAAGCCTAGGCGAGCTCAAGCCTACGAAAACAACTTTACAGTTGGTTGATCGTTCGATCAAAGTCCCGATGGGGGTCATTGAAGATGTCCTAATCAAGGTTGGCGATTTCATATTTCCTGTTGACTTCGTCATCTTTGAGACTGAACCAATCAAGACTACCTACTCTCAGATTCCATTGATTTTGGGTAGGCCTTTTTGGCAACGTCAAATGCCTTGATCAATTCTCGAACTGGACTCATGAAATTGTCGTTCGGGAACTTTACCGCGACATTCCATGTGTTCAATATGGCTAGGCAGCCGGCATCTTTCGAGTACCCCATGGAAATCAATCTTATTCGGGACGTGGAAGAAGAAATAGAAGAAGAGTACCCCCTGATTCATGAAAATCTAAATGCTTACACCATGGATGATTTCGATCATGAAACGGACGAGGGAGAGTTTAGCAATGACGTGCATGTTGTTCAGTACATGCGAGCTCCTCCTATCTTACATCTCGAGCTAGATATCACGCCTTGACTTGAGTAGCCACCCACAACTGAGCTTAAAGAACTCCCTAAGGAACTGAAACAAGTTTTTCTTGGCCCCGATAGGCCATTTCCGGTGATTATTTCATCGACGTTGACTGGTGATCAGGAAGAACGTCTGATTCGAGTACTAAAGGAGCACAAATCAGCCATTGAGTGGTCCTTGAAGGACATTAAAGGGATAAGTCCTGACATCGTGCAACACCACATCTTTATGGAGGAGTATCGATGACTAAAAACAAGATTTTGATACAATTATCAGAAGAAGGGTTGTTACAAGAGTAATTTGAAGAGCATCTGCATGGCTATAGTGACTTGTAACTGGGGGACCAAATGGTCCCGTGGTAAACATGTAACTAGTGTTTAGAGACCATGATATGTTGGTTTAGAATTATCTTTGGGATTTTTGTTTGGGTGCACTTGCAAAATAGGTTTATTAGACCTTTGCTTATCCGAAGTTTTTTATTGGTCACAAACACTTGCAAAACTTAATATTTGCTTTGGTGCACTCCCCGTCTAACATCGTTGACGGATTTCCATTGGACCCAGACGCCGTTAATGGCAAACATGCAATATTTAACCCCATCTACCACATGTATAGTTCGGTCGACCGTTCCAAACCCGGTCATCCGAACATGGAACTCTAAGGTGTATCTCTTCTTGGAAACAGACATCCAACTGGGATTCAGACGTCCGTTTTTGGGGTTCCAGTAAATCTTTTATCGATTTGCAAAATGAAATCATGGATTTACTTTGAAATATGAACAAGCCGAACCCCTAGATATATTTATTTGGCTGGTGATTTGTTATTTTTCGTATGCTTTGCTTTTGTGTGAAAATTTCTTTTAGCAAGAAAATTTCACATTATTATTTCACATTCTTTGTTGGGTATATGGGTCTGATGAGGAATGCAGGGATGACAGGGGGCGGCAGATCACGCTATTATTGTATTCCAACACCCTATTATTGTATTCCAGATGTTGATCCGTTTATAAGATTATAAATGGGGCGGGTTTTACCCGCAAACCTGCCCCGCCCCGCCAAATGCGGGTAGCGGTATAAAAACACTTGTAGGATTTCGTGCCCCTATATATGTATATATTTTAAAAAAATTATACATGCATACAAGATCGATTTCCATTTTTTCAACAATTTCAAGCACATTGTTTTACATTTATTCTAATATCATATAATCTATATATTTATTAAAATAAATGTAAGAAGATCATACGTACCCAAAGGTTCTCTAAAATCTTTATGAACATCCAGAGTTGCATCGCACGTCGAATCGCCGGTTGATTCGCCTCCAAGTGTTCACCGAATTCTAAACAAGATTAGAGAGAAAGGAGATAGTCAATCAATCTCTAATTAATCTTAGAATCTAGTTAATAACCCTCTAAAGCTCCCTGAGATTTAATCTCCAAAAACTTGAAATAATTAAGAGAAATTCGGATGGATTGGTGGAGAGGTTAGGGAGAGAAAGAATTTTGCACTGACATTAAACAAGTAGGGAGAGGAGACCTATTTATAGGCTCTCCCAACACCCACATCATGGGCTACCCATTAACCCATGATCTCTTGCTTTTCTCTCCCTTAAACCAATCACAAATTGACACATAATTATCCTTAAAAACGTTTGAACATAATTGAACAAATCCCGCCCATGATCAACACTAATCTCTTAATAATTCAAGGCAAAATCGTGTCAAACGGTCGACCGAAATAACCACTCGGTCGACCGAATGGTTAATGCATTGACAAGTTCTAGTCGGACCGTGAGCTAGACGGTCGACCAAATATCCACCAGGATGAGTCCCTGGATACTTACGGTCAAACCACGTCTCACTTCAGTCCATCATTTACTTACCAAAATTACTCTTGGTAAATTTCGGTCGACCGTGTCCCTATACCGGTCGACCGTTATATCACCAAAATATTCCCTATAGATTTTCGGTCGACCGCATATTACGCCCGGTCGACCGATCCTTTTGTAAAGACATGTCCTGATAATTTTCAGTCAACCCATGCGCATCCGATCTTTGTCCGGTCGACCGTTCCGAAGAACCTGGTTGACCGATCTCAAACGGTCTACCATTTTGACCCGATTTTGCATTTGTCAAATTTTGGATTTACATCCAACAAAATTTGATTTTTGGGGTTTTATCAAATTCATATATCATGTAACATATTATCTTATGCAATATTAAACTATTACACCCCATAATACATACATCTCATATGAATTTATTCATGATTCTAATTATGTCAATTTCAAGACATTGATTTAATCGATTCACCATGTGTATCTCACTTCACATGAAACCCGATACACCATATGAAAACAAAATCTAGCTTCTTTTTTCCCAGTTTTTCGGTGTGACATATAGGAGGATCTAAGCTATATTGACAGTGACATTAAACTCTTAATATCACAAACTATAAGCGGTATATAGCTGCACATTATAGTTACCCAATTATTATAGATGTCTTGTTGACTCGAACTAAACACGATCCATTTAGTGATGTGAAGACATCACGTGTGTCTATCCCTTGCCTCATGATATTAAGAATTTATAGAAAGTAGAAATGTGTCACATTTGTATTATTTATTCATTTATTGAGCTCTTAAGCTAATTATAAATATGTAACTTAACTCAAGTGACATTGTGCACATTATAATTTTACTTTATCAAGGGACTCACTAATAACTTCACTCGAATTAAGAGGGGCAATGATAATCTTTTGACTAACTATCTTTTCCAGCACAAGTAAAGCTAAACCAATTATTGTCTTTATCATTATGCTCATTGATAGTTTTTGACAATAATTAAATTGAACACTTCTTATGTGAAAAGACATAAGTCTCATATCTTAGGTTTCAAGACACAATGAAACATTAATGACACATAACACAATTTCATAATGTTTCACTTGCTATGTCTATTCAATATATAAAAGTAACTATTTTTCTCTTTTATATATTCGTGTCGTCAAATATTTGTAGAGCTACAATAATCGATGACCAACACGATAATTTTATATTGGTAATTAATGTTCTATGTTAATTACCATGATTGTGATTAACTTTTGATTTATGCAAACCATTATCTTTTAGAGCTCTACAGTTAAGGACCAAGAGCATCTTCCTTGATACTTCTAAAAGACGAATACAATGATCAAGGAACAAATGTTTGCACATCCAATTCATAATAATTGACATGTAA
The DNA here is from genome assembly GCA_963682175.1 of Triglochin maritima. NCBI lineage: Eukaryota > Viridiplantae > Streptophyta > Magnoliopsida > Alismatales > Juncaginaceae > Triglochin > Triglochin maritima. The sequence goes on from OY821785.1 coordinate 32,885,597, forward strand.
AAGTAAAACTTTTAGAACACATTCCTTTCAAAACTAACCCGCCTACCCGCAACCCGCATAACCCGCCTACTAAGCGGCGCAGGTGGTGGTTGTCTCGCAACCCGCCCCGCATAACCGGCAACCCGCCTAAATCAAATATTATACCTAACATAATTTTCAAGGTATATGAAAAGAATGGTAACATAACCAACCAATGTATATGAAAAACAATTGAAGATGACTTTGCTTGATACATTTTTGAATTTTATTGATGATGGTATTGTTTGCAATTTTGTGTTGAGCCATGATCTCCGAGTACATTGATAGTGAAGGTTTGCAGTTGAAAATGTAGGATTTCGTGTCCTATACTTGTGTATATTTTAAAAAAATTAACAAGCATTTAGGATCGATTTTCATATTTTTCAACAATTTTATATACAAAATTCCTAACTATATTTCAATATATGTAATTAACTATTTAATATTGAAATACAAAGATTGGATCATAGCTAGGGGATTATTAAATCTCACTTAGCAATCGAGTGTCGAGTTGTGTGTCGGATCGCTTCGGAATTACCTCCAAGTGTTCACCAAACTCTAAACAAGATTAGAGAGATCGAAGCTAGTCAATCAATCTCTAATACGATGTTAGAATCTAGCTAATAACTCATTCTATGCTCCAAAGAAATCAATCTCTAGCACACAATTAAAACTAGGAGAATTTTGGATGGAATGATGAAAAAATTGGAGAGAGAAGAATTTTGCATTAGTGTAAACAAGGAAGAGAGGAATGACATATTTATAGGATTTCCTCTAACCCACTTCATGTGCAAACCACTTACACATGATCTCTTGTTTATCTCTTCACTAAACCACATAATGTGCAAGCCACTTTGCACATGATCGCTTGCTTATTTTGCCGCATCATCATCCTATAACTACCTTTGACCAATGTGAATTAAATTCAGCAATTAATCAGTAACAATTCTCTTATTAATATATGAAAAAACATGGGCAAACCGTTGGACTTTTTCTCATTGTTTTTTACTTTACCAAATTTTGGATTCATATCCAACAAAATTTGAACTTTGGGTTTTCGCAAATTCATATGTTATAATGTTGTAGATCACATTTATCATGTAACATATTATCATATATAATGTCAAAACTGTAGGATTTTTCGTGCCCCTATGTATCTATATATTTTTCGAATTTACATGCATGCAGGACCGATTATCATATTTTCGATAATTTTATGTACATTATTCTATATATTATTTTAATACATAGTAATTTACATATATATTAAAATAAATAGAAGATGATCATACCCAAAGGTTCATTAAGGCCTTTATGAAGATCCGGAGTTGCGTTGCCCGTTAAATCTTCCGCCGATTCGCCTCCAAATGTTTACCAAACTCAAAACAAGATTACAGAGAAAAGATCTAGTCAATCTATCTCTAAATCAATGTTAGAATCTAGATAATAACCTCTTCTATGCTCCAAAGAAATTAATCTCTAGCACAACAATCAAAGCTAAAAGAATTTTGCATGAAATGATGGAAAAATTGGAGAGAAAAGAATTTTGCATTAATTAAAACAAGTAGGGAGAGGTGATCTATTTATAGAGTCTCTCAACTAGGGGTGAGCATCCGGTCCGGACCAGACCAGATTTTTATTCGGGGTCCGGACCGAAGACCAGACCGGACCGGATGCTCATGGACCGAAGACCGGACCAGACCAAATCGGTCTGGTCCGGTCAAAACCCGAATTTTGTAAATAATAAAACAAAAATCGGACCGGTCCGAACCGGACTGGACCGAACCCGAAATTTTAAAAACATCCAGACCGAAACCCGGACTGGACCGGACCGAACCCGGACCGGCCTGTCCGGTCAGGTCCAAAAACCCGGTTTGGACCGGACTGTGCTCTCCCCTACTCTCAACAACCACATCATGAGTTATTTACTAACCCATGCTCTCTTTCTTTTCTCTCCATAAAACCAATCACTAATTAACATATAATCATCATCGTCCACGTTTGACCACAATTGGAATAAATTCAACCCATGATCAACATCAATCCCTTAATTAATTCTGGCGCAATCGTGCTCACTTAAACTAAACACGATTCACTTAGTGATATGTAAAATATCACTTGTATCTATCCCTTACCTCATGATATTGTGAATATTATACAAAGTAGAAATGTGTCACATTTGTATTAAATATTCATTTCTTGATCTCTTAAGCTTATTATAAATATGTAACTTAACACAAGTCACATTGTGCACATTATAATTTCGCTTTATCAATGGGCCCACTAATATCATTACTCAAGTAAAGAGGGACAACGATAATCTTTTGACGAACTATATTTTCCAGCACAAGTCGTGCTCAACCAACTATTGCATTTATCACTATGCTCATTGATAGTTTTTGACAACAATCAAATTAAACATTTATCATGTGAAAAAACATAAGTCTCATATCTTTGGATTCAAGACACAGTGAAACATTAATAACACATAACACAATTCCATAATGTTTCACTTGCTAAGTCTATTCAATATATAAAAGTAACCATTTTCCTCTTTTATATACTCATGTCGTTAAATATTTGTATAGCTACAATACTCTTTAACCATCACGACAATCTTATCTCGGTAATTTATGTTCCATATCAATTATCATGATTGTGAATAACTTTTGATTTATGTAAATCCTTATCTTTTAGAACTATACGGTTAAGGACCAAAAGCATCTTAATTAACACTTCCAAAACATGAATACATTAATCAAGGAACAAAATATTTGCACATTCAATTCATAATAATTGACATATAAAAGTAAAAACTTTTACAACACATTCCTAACTCAAAGGTTGTATATGTACATTTTAAAACTTGTCGAACTAAACACGACAATTTATTTAGCACACGAGAGTTGAGCTTGAGTTGCCAGCTTATAAAGTTGGAGTCATCATTTGCCAAATGATGTTTTTCAATCAAAGATGACACAATAGGCTGAATATTCGACATTTCTGCACAATAATTTATATGGTATTTAATGTCAATTTTATGTTTGAAAATCAATACCACAAATAAAATAAATATGTCCACAAATGCAATAATTCAAGATCCTATCAATTATAATATAAAACTAGCTAAGGGTTATCGAATATATTATAAAATCAAGGTAGGAAACATTTTCTAATCATAACCATTTTGATATTTTGCAAACTTTTGTATTTTCAAACTCTTGTGATTCTTGTCGTTTTAATTAAGAGGGAATTTGACCAATCCTCCTAATGAAAACATAAATTAGATTCATTCACACACATATTAGTGTGACTTTATATGTTCTCGCGTCCTTGACCTTTACGCCTTCTTCGCGACTTCTTCTATGCACTATGGATGTAAATATTGCAAAATATAAACATGCATCTCACAATTTCGAAAACTATCTACTGCAAGCCCTATGTAAAAATATCTCATATGTTTGCATATACATAAATAATTAGCTTTTACATATACATAAGCCATTGTGATTGAATAATAATAATAATAACATACACACCATTCATTCACACATGGCTTCGTTGGAACATATAAACTCACTTGTCCCTACAAAATAGAACTAGTGCAACGCATGTACATATACTATATAGGATGTTTTACTTGCATGTCACTTGAAAATATTATATTTCCATTTCTGTCATCACTGTATAACTATTTGTATCAACGACATTAAAAAACTATACAAATTCTATTTATGCCACTTAAAACTATACAAATTCCATTAATGTCACTCCGTTAACCTTTTCTGTTAACGGCGTTACTGTTCCGTTAACGCCGTTACAAAATATATTATTTAATAGTTATATTTATAAATTCTACCCTATATTTACAAATTCAAAAAATCAAAACTGCTAATTTTCACAAGTACAAACGGTGGTGATACAAGTGTTTTGGTGTTTTTTTCTTATGAAAATTAAATTCTAAAACACTTAAACAAGAATTAAACCTCTATGATTATCACAACAAAACACTTAAATTCCAAAAAATTAAGAATTTTAATTTTCATAAGAAAAAATCACCAAAACAACTGTCACCACTGCTTGTACTTGTGAAAATTAACAGTCTTGATTTTTTGAATTTAAGTGTTTTGTTGTGAAGATCATAAAAATGAAAATTTTGGATTACTAACTTATTAAATTATATAGGGTAGAATTTGTAAATATTATTATTCAAACAATAATTTTTATAACGTTGTTAATGGAACAGTAACGTCGTTAACGGAAAAGGTTAACAGAGTGACATTAATGGAATTTGTATACTTTTTAGTAACATTAATAGAATTTGTATAGATTTTTAGTGGCATTAATACAAATAGCTATACAGTGATGGTAGAAACAGAAATATAGTGTTTTCAAGTGGCATGCAAGTAAACAAACCTACTATATATTACACGATTTAGTTTACTCTTCATCTCTTAATCAAACAATTCTAAAATCATTTGAAATCCATTAAAAATGATTCATGCATCCATAGTTCAATATTTAAATCATTTGAACCGAAGTTTATTTAAATTCCCAAAAGAAAAACTTCAAAGAAAAATAAACTTATTTGTCTCGTTTGTTTTGTCGATTTCTTGTAAAATAATCATTTAATATAAATGAAAATTTAACACAATTAGATATAAGTCTAAATCTTAAGTCTAACATTTATATGACATGTTTTAAAATATTTAAAACTATCAAAAGAATCGACTAAAATCATATCAACAAAACTATCAAAAAACTAGAAAGAGACATCAAACACGAATTGTTTCGATTGGAGATGGTAAACTAAAATTAATTATATAGTCTAATCAATGAAAATATGGACTAAAAGCCCTGATACCACTATAGGATTTCGTGCCCCTATGTATGTATATATTTTTTAAAAATTATACATACATACAAGATCGATTTCCATATTTTCGACGATTTCATATATATTATTTTATATTTAATATAATGTCATGTAATCTACATATATATTAAAATAAATAGAAGAAGATCATACCCAAAGGTTCACTAAAACCTTTATGAAGATTCGGAGTTGCGTTGCCCATTGAATCGTCCGCTGATTCGCCTTCAAGTGTTCACCAAACTCTAAGCAAGATTAGAGAGAAAAGAGCTAGCCAATCTATCTTTAAATCAAGGTTAGAATCTAGCTAATAACTTCTTCTATGTTCTAAAGAAATTAATCTCTAGCACACAATCAAAACTAAGAGAATTTTGGGTGGAATGATGAAAAATTTGTAGGATCGTGAGGGTCTACAATTGTAATCACTTTTAATCCTAATTACCTACTTGTTTAATCGATCAAATGTATGCAGCGGAATTTAAAACAAAACAAGCAAGTAAGGAAGGAGATAATGCAAACCACAAGAGGTCTGGGGATTTTACTGAGGTTCGGCACCCTACCCGGGTCCTAGTCCTCTCTTACAAGCTCCGTTCGGATCACCGAGCTCCGCTCATGACTTCACTAACCACTCCCCGTTCCGGGCCGGGAGAGAACGCCTTTACAATCTTCAAGCTCGCGAACAACCCTCACCGAGCTTGGCTCCTCCTCTCATAATCCGAGAGGGACCACTTCGGGCTCTCACCGAAGTCTATACTCGTGTCTTGGGCTTTCACCAAGACTCTTGCTTCTGAACAAAGGTTAAGTGGAACAACACTCTCTAAACTTGAGCACACTTGAGTAGAATATGGAATTGATTACTAAGTGTGGAAGGTTTTGAGCTTTTGAGTGTGTGGAGCTTCTCTCTAATGTTGGGGACAAATAGTAGTGAGAAAGTTGTGTTAAAATGTGTTTTACAACTCTATTTATAAGCTCCAAAAGAGTTATAGCCGTTGGGGATGAATTGGGTAAAGATTGTGTAAGATACACAAAAACTGACAGGACCCAATTCTGAGTAAGTTCGGTCGACCGGATCGGGTTGTTCGGTCGACCGTTTAGCAATTTAGATTAAGATTCGATCGACCGGTTAAGGAACGGTCGACCGCCAAAGGCTAAGTCTCAGGTACACTTAAGTGATCAGTCGAACACCGAGATAGGTTCGGTCGACCGATTCACACCAGGCACTTGGGGGTTGACAAACAAGATTAAGTTCGGTCGACCGAAACATGGTCCACGGTCGACCGAAAACCGATATGCACTTTGGGTTTGTCAAGTCTTCTAAGTTTGGTCGACCGAACAAGGTCCTCGGTCGACCGATACATAAAATGTATTTTGGGTATTTTTGAGATAATACGAATACGACCGTTGGGTATATACGACAAAACAAACGGTCGGAAATATGTTGAAACTCGGTCGACCGAAAAGGTCTGGACGGTCGACTGAACTTTGGCAGTTAAACACTAAGAGAATATATGATCACTCGGTCGACCAAACGGTTTGTTTCGGTCGACCGAATGTGGGTAGACAGTTAAGGTATTGGTTTAGTGTTTTCCGGTCTAAGTTTGGGTGATCTATTGAAGTTCAAATTATGTGAGGTGGGGTGGGTAGCGGTGGGCCAAACACCCACCCCACCCCGCTTACTTCTTATATGTTTACTCATTTATCTACATTTGATGTAGGTGCAGATCGCACTTGGGTTAGGGTTTTATTAGGATTTAAATACCTAGAACTCTCTCTTTGTGTTGTGTGATTGTCTCCTACATGTCGAAATCCCAACATTCTTATTGTTTGATGAGATAAAGGTTAGGGAGAGGGTTGAAAAAAGGAAAAGGTTATGTCTCAATGGAAGGTGTAAAAGTTAAAAAGTTCACTAACGCTTCAGGTTTGTCCAAATTCCACTCGGACCACCGTTCCAAGATGACATATACTTCAAGGGATTTACTAGACTTCCAGAATCGGACGTCTGAATTCCATTCGGACGTCTGTTTCCAAGAAGTGATACACCTCAGAGTTCCAGGATTGGATGACTGGGTTTGGAACGGTCGACATAACTATATGTGTGGTAGACGGGATTAAAAACTTCTTGTTTGCCGTTAACAACGTCAGAGTCTAACGGAAATCCGTAAACGACGTTAGATAGGGAGTGCACCAAAACAAATATTGAGTTTTGTAAGTGTTTGTGGCCAATAAAAAACTTCGGATGAGCAAATGTCCAATAAACTTTTTTTGCAATTGCACTCAAGCAAAAATCTCATATACCTTTATAAATCATTACTTTTCAGCAATACCCTACACTTTAATACACATTAGTCAAAATATCTAAAAATAAGTAAACTAAGATGGTAGGGAAGTTTGACTCCTATGGTTCCATGGTGAGAATGAATTCGTCTTCTAGAACATAAACAAACAATGGTGACATTGAAATACTTCACACGGAATAGATTTATACATCAAGTATTTTTAGTAAAATATGTACATTCTCAATGCCTCACTTTTCTATAACTCAGTAGTTTATGTAGGATCTACTAGGCCCTAATATTAGTCTAAAGAGGGGTGAATAAACTAATTAACATAGTTTAACAAACTATGCCAAATTAAAAACTAAGACAAATAAATGTGAAGAACAGAACAACAAACCACAACACCGGATGTATAGAGGTTTGGATCCAACCACCAGATCCTAGTCCTCTCTTACGAATTGATCTTACTCGAGCAACTTCGCGTCCTCCACTAATCCGATCTCCGTTGCGGGCTGAGATCACGCCTTTACACCACAAGCTTTGGGAACACCCTCGCCTAGCTTGGACTACGTTCTCACAATCCGAGAAGAGCTTCACACCGGAAGCTAAGTACAACTCTTGAAGACTTTAATTCAGCAACTAATCTTGAGCACTTGAAATGGATGATGCAATCAAAGATGGTGATTTCAAGTGAGAAGATGTAAGCACAAGTGTTTAGAGCAAATATGAGAGTAGTAATGAGATTTGAGCTTGGAGAAAGATTGGTGACCTTAGAAGAGTGTTCTCAGCTCTATTTATAAGCTCTAAACTAATTCTAGCCGTTGGGATTGAAATGGTATTAAGTTATGCAAGAAAACACAAGACAATCTTATAACCAATTTCTAATGCTCCCCCTATCTTATAGCTCCCCCTATCTATAAGCATGTATTTATTTCTCCCCATTTGGCATAATAAAAAAGACTCATGTAGCAAAATGATATGCAATTTGAGCTTTATCATGAGTTAAACTGACGGAAGCGAACGAAATTAGCCAAAAAGAGACAATAATACTTAAGCATTCAAAATATGGTTAAAAAACATACAACCAAATGTCAATACCGAAAGCAAATACCACAATAAGGTCAAGACAAAATACAACATTAAGGAAGATTCAAAGCAAATACATCCCGAAATGAGGTCCAAACAAAACTGAGAAACAACACAAACACATCATAAACCAGCACAAAATCATCCAAGTCTCTGATCACGAAGCAGTGATGAAAGGGAATCAAGAGAAGCCTCTATGCGATTAAGCTGCGCTGAGGTGGCATCATGTCAAGCATTTGAAGAAGCCTCAATCGCATCAAGACGAGAATACGTGGAGGCTTCAAAGGCATCAACCTGGTCAGACAGATGCTGAAAGTGACAGAGTTCAATCGAAGTGGAAGCTGACCACTGTCCTTGAGACCACGCTTCGGAGTCTCCCTCACCCCCACCAAGAGCTAGAGTCATGAGGAACTTGACGAGGCATCCACCTTGGATCTTCAGACTCCTCTTCTTCTTCTTCTTCTTCTTCTTCTTCTTCTGGATCCTCTTTTGATTCCTCGGCAGAGGAATGTGGTGGAGAAAGAATAGCAATGGATTTCATTTTGGACAAGGTGGTCTTACAGATAGGAAATTTGTAGACCAAAGAGGGAAACATCTCAACATCGATCTTCCAACGATCAAACACAACAGATAGCTACATAGGATATGGAAGATATGAACCACTACGATGACTCATGTGCATGATCATAAAAGATGGCCAATCTACCAAAATTTTCTTGAAGATGCAATAGATACACATGAGCTCCATATTGGAGATTTCGTTGTGATGACCGTATTTTGGAAGATGGTTATATGACATGATCTGGTCAAGGATTCGGGGTACGAGATGCAAAAGAGAGGCATTGTGCTTAAAACGACCGTTTACTTGAGGTGGTGGAATGACATACAGTTCGTTTACGATTTTCTCAATTTTGGTACCGGGAAGAGTACCTTGAGGATAGTCAAGATAAATATGAGTGCCCCTCGACTCGAAATGTAAAGTTTCTGCCAATAATTCGGGTGAAACACTATATTCAATCCCATTTATCATGGTAGTTAAGATGTGTCGATTTGGGAATATTCGGAGATTACAATAAAATTGTTGCACAAGGAAAGGATAGTAGGGTTTTGATGCAAGAATTATGTGAGAGTAAGTGAGCTTATTCGCATCTAAATAGGATTTTAAAGAGAAAGTTGCGAAATCGGCTACCTCAACCTTGCGATAAGGGATGAAGTTAGCAACCGAGAAGACTTCGTCCCATGCCTTTTGAGCGGCATCGTCAACCGGAAAGAAATGATGCAAATGTGGTACCGGAGGAGCCGGAGCACGAGAGGACGAGGGTTGTGAGTCTTGTTTCCTCTTAGAGCGGCATTCGGTAACCACCTCCGGAGTACCTCATTTCTTGGAGATGGTCATCTACTTGTGATTCATTGTAGAGGAGGACGGTGGAGATGGGTGGACGAAGGCAATGAGGGTCGAAAAATGGAAGAAAATGGGTGGTGGATGGCTGGAATAGGCGGTAGCTAGGGTTTGTAGAGGTAGGGCTGTAAATGGGGCAGGCAAACCCACCCCGACCCGCCTAAGTCGGGTAGCGGGGTAAAAAAATCAACCCACCACCCGCCTACCCGAATACCCACCAACCCGACTAATAAACGGGACGGGCAGCGGTTGTATTTTCTACCCGTCCCGTTTACCTTATTACCCGCCTAAGAATTTAATAAATTAAATAATAAATATTATATATATATACACACTTATATACCATATACATATACATATTATTTGATCCATAATTTTCTAATAGTGTTATAAAGTTGAAGTTATTTATAATTTTATGGTGTTCAACACATTGGTAATGTTTTTAAGGTGCTAATGTGTCATGTTTTTAATTTATAGTGTTATGCAGAAAGAAAGAAAGAAAAACATATAAAAAATTCATTTATCAATCTACCCACCCCGCATAACCCGTTTACCCGACCCGCCCCACCCGCGTAAGCCGTTTACCGGATCTTAGGTGGGTCGGGTAGCGGTTTAAAAAAAACACCCAACCCGACCAGCCAACCCGCCTACCTTAGACGGGTCGGGTAGTGGTGGGTTCGAAACCCACCCCGACCCGTTTACAGGCCTATGTAGAGGAGAGAGTGAAAGTGAATAGTAAACCCACGATTTTACCATAAAATAAGTGTTCAAACGGCAGACACGGTCGACCGTTCGGGTGCACGGTCGACCAGATGGTTAAAACAAATTTCAAACCACGCGACCACACAGGGTTTGGACAAAAACGGTCGAACGAGGAGACTTAGACGGTCGACCGAAAGGGTGAATGAGAAGAAACCCGACACTTACTGGCCTATTTCGGTCGGACGAAACATGCCAGTCGGTCGACCGAAAGAAGAGCGCAAAGAAACTTGGCACGTACTGTCACTTTTCAGTCGGACGAAAAGAGATAGCCGGTCGACCGAGAGATGAGAGAAACAAACAAGAACACTGCCTGGTGATTTTCGATTGGACAAAGAAAGACGCACGGTCGACCGAAAAACACCAGAGAAGACAAAAACAACACACAAAACGTACCGATCGAACGAACGAAATAATTCGGTCGACCGACCAAGACAGAAACTCTAAAAATAACTTGCAGCACAGTAATCCCGTCGAGCAAAACACGGTTTCCGGTCGACCGAACAGTGTCTGAAAGTAACATAAAGATTGAAAACATAACAAAAATCCACAGAACTTCAAATATAACCTCAATCATGTAGCAAATTTGAAAGTAAGGCATGATATATCCAAGTTATAGGTCATTTAAATTGCACATGCCTAGATTTAGTCTTATATGACAAAATTGATCAACATTTAAGGGTTTTGTAAAGATGTCCGCAAGTTGATCATTTGTAGGAACAAATACAAGCTTAATATCTTCTTTTGTTGCATGGTCTCTAAGAAAGTGATGTCTTACTTCGATATGTTTAGTTCTTGAATGCAATATGGGATTTTTCGAAAGATTGATAGCACTAGTGTTGTCACAAAATATAGGAGTAGTTTGAAACTCAACTTTCAAGTCTTTGAGGGTTTGCCTCATCCATAAGACTTGTGCACATGCACAACCGGCGGCAATATATTCGGCAATGCTACACTATTTTGTTTCTTACTAAACCAAGAGACAAGTGATTTTCCCAAAAATTGGCAAGTGCCACTAGTGCTTTTACGATCTAAAATGCAACCGGCATAGTCGGCGTCGCTATAAGCAATAAGATCAAAAGCCCTAGTCTTGGGGTAAAACAAACCAAAATCTTGAGATCATTTGAGGTAACGAAAAATACGTTTCAAGGCATTAAAATGAGATTCTTTTGGACAAGCTTGAAAACGAGCACATAACACACGGAAAACATAATATCCGGACGACTGGCAGTAAGGTAAAGCAAGGATCCAATCATACCTCAATATTTCTTGATATCCACCTTCTTGCCATTTTCATCTTTGTTCAATTTAGTGCTAGTGCTCATAGGAGTGTTGTGTAGCTTGCTATCTTCAAGACCAAAGCATTTAGAAGTTCTTTTGTGTACTTTGCTTGGTGTATGAAGTTCCCATCTTGAGTTTGCTTAATATGGAGTCCAAGAAACAAATTGAGTTCACCAATTAAGCTCATCTCGAACTCCCCTCGCATAGACTTAGAAAATTCTTTGCAAAGACGCGGGTTACTTGCACCAAATATTATATTATCAACATAAATTTGCACCACTAATAAATCATGATCATAGGATTTAACAAAAAGAGTGGTATCCACTTTACCCACACAAAAAACATTTGTTGATTAAGAAGTTCTTCAACCTCAAATACCAAGCTCTAGGAGCTTGTTTGAGGCCATAAAGAGCCTTCTTGAGTTTAAACACATGGTTTGGGAAAGTTTCATTTACAAATCGGTGGGTTGTGCAACATAAACTTCTTCATTTATAAATCCATTTAAGAAAGTACTTTTAACATCCATTTGAAATAATTTTATGTTCATATAAGATACATATGCTAATAACATGCGAATGACTTCCATTCGAGCGACGGGGGCATAAGTTTCATTAAAGTCTATACACTCATTTTGGTGGTAGCCTTGAGCAACGAGTCTAACTTTGTTCCTAACTACATTCCCATCTTTGTCAAGTTTGTTTCGAAAGATCCATTTGGTTCCAATAACCATTTGGTTGGAATATTTTTCAACAAGTTCCCATACATCATTTCGAACAAATTGATTTAGCTCTTCATGCATAGCCATTAGCTAAAATTCTTTATTACATGCTTGTTCTACTTTCTTGGGTTCTAACGTAGAGATAAATGCATAGGAGTCACATACTACATGAGCTTTAGAACGTGTTGTCACACCTTGAGAGACATCTCCTATCACAAAGTCCTTTGGATAATACTTTCCATATGTGCAATCTTTAGGAAGATCATCTTTGTCCTCTTGTGAAGAACTTTTGGAGGTTCTTAATGAGACTCAAGATGGACATCTTGTGATGATACATGTCTAATAATATCCATGCAATCATCATCAAGAGAGGAGTTGTCTACACAAGCTAACTCGTCAAAGTTGACATGTAGAGATTCCTCAACACAACTAGTTCGTTTATTGTAAACTCTATATGCTTTACACCTATCGGAATACCCTAAAAAGATGGCCTCATCAGATTTTGCATCAAATTTATCTAAGTTGTCTTTAGTATTGAGGACAAAACATTTTGAACCAAAAGCTTTAAAGTAAGAAATTTTTGGAATCCGGTTTTGCCAAAGTTCAAAAGGTGTTTTCTTTAAAATCGGTCTAATGAGAACACGATTTAAAACATAGCAAGATGTATTAACGGCTTCGCACCCAAAATATTTTGGAATCCTTTTTTCCACAAGCATGGTTCTTGCCATTTATTCAAGAGTTCTATTTTCCCTCTCAACTACCCCCATTTTGTTGAGGAGTGCGAGGAAAGGAGAAGTTATGCTCAATTCCATATTTTTCACAAAACTTTTGAAACGATTCATTTTCAAATTCTCCTCCATAATCACTACGAATAGCGATTATGTTGGAATCCATTTCTCTTTGAACACGTTTGCAAAAACTTTTAAATCTTTCAAATGCATCATATTTGTTTGCTAAAAGAAAATCCAAGTGAATCTTGAGAAATCATCAACGATCACAAATGCATATCTTTTCCCTCCTAGACTCACGGTCCTTGAGGGTCAAAAAATATCTAAGTATAAAAGCTCAAGGGGTTTTGAAGTTGATACCACATTTAAAGATTTGAAAGAAGATTTAAATTGTTTTCCAAATTGGCATGCATCTCAAAGTTTGTCCATTTTTAAATCAATTGTGGTAGACCTCAAACCAAGTCAAGTTTGGATAATTTGTGCAATTGCGACATACAAATATGTCCCAAACAGTTATGTCATAACCAAGCTTCGTCATGTGAGGCAACTAAACAAATTTCAACATTTTAAATTTCTAAGGTTATCAACATGCACAATGTAAATGTTATTTGACCTATAACCCTTAAAAACAATTTTCATGTCATCTTTAGAAATGATATTGCTAGTATGTTTATCAAACACAACTAGAAAATTCTTATCGGTTAATTGACTAACACTAAGCAAACTATGTTTTAACCTATCGACTAATAAAACCTTTTCAATATTTGGAGTAGAAGAATTGCCAACATTACCAATACCGACAATGTCACCTTTTGCATTATCTCCAAATGTGATGGTTCCTCCCTTCTTAGGCTTTAAGCTTGACAGAACTTGGGAGTCTCCTGTCATGTGCCTTGAGCACTCGCAATCGAGAATCCACTTTCCTTTTCTCCTTGCTTTTATCTACAAACAAAGAGACAAGTGAAGACTTTGGTACCTAAATTTGTTTGTGGTCCTTAAAGGGTTAACTTTTGGTACCCAAACTTGAGTAGTCTTAGGCACCCAAAAATTTGAATGATTTATTTTCTTAACAAATGAATTGTTCATTTTAACAAAATAAGATGTGGGTTTCTTTTGTTTCCCTCCCTTGTAACCTAGACCATGTTTTGTTAGAGATTGAGTTTGTGTTCCAAGAAGCATGTCAAGCATCTTTCTACCTAAAGTAAATATTGTAGGATTTCGTGTCCCCATGTATGTATATATTTTAAATTTTAATACAACATACAAGATCGATTTCATACTTTCAACAATTTTATGTACATCACTTTGTGTTTATTCTAATATCATGCAATCCTACATATATTAAAATAAATCACAAAGAGAGAATCATACCCAAAGGTTCTCTAAAATCTTTCAAAGATCCGGAGTCGCGTTGCCCGTTGAATCGCCCGCCGATTCGCCTCCAAGTGTTCACCAAACTCTAAACAAGATTAGAGACAAAAGGAGCTAGCCAATCAATCTCTAATAAGGCTTAGAATCTAGCTAATAACCCCTCTTTGAGCTCCTAAGATTTTCTATCTCCAAAACTTAAAATTACTAAGATATTTTCGTGGTGATTAAGGGAGAGATTAATGAGAGAAAGAATTTTTGCAATGACATAAACAAGTAGGATGAAGGGTCCTTTTATAGCCTCCCAAAACATTCTCATCAAGAACTATTTTTTAGCCATGATCTCTTGCTTATTCTCTCCTAAAATTAATCTCAAAATGCCACATAAGCACCCATAAAAACATTTAATTAAATCTGGAATTAATCCAACCCATGATCTAATTATTCTCTTAATAATTCAGGCAAAAATCGCATTGTTCGGTTGACCGAGAATTTTTCTCGATTAACCGAACTATTCGGTTATAACACATGTTCGGAGGACCGTCAGCTAGAGGGTCGACCGAATATGCATGAGAAAAATTCTCTGGAAAAATTCGGACGAACCACGTCTTCGCTTCGGTCGACCGTTGACCCACCAAAATTTCACCTGGCGAACATTCATCGGACGACCGTGTCACCTTTGGTCTACCGAAAATATTCTTTCTCGATTGACCGTTCACACTTGGTTAACCGAACCCAATTGTCGAGGCACTCCAGACAATTTCGGTCAACCAATTGTGTTTACCCGTTCCCCGTTTGGTTGACCGTTCCGAAGACACCTCGGTCGACCGAACCCTAAACAGTTCACCGTGTTTGACCCCGATTTTGCCTTTGTCAAATTTTGGATTTATTTCCAACAAAATTTGATCTTTTGGGGTTATTAGCAAATTCATATCTTATGTAATATATTATCTTATGTAATATTATTACACCCCATAATATATACACCTCATACGAATTTATTATGATTCTAATTATGTCAATTCTCATGACATCTTGATTTTATTCGTTCACCACATGTGTCCCTTTTTCACATGAAACCCGACACATCATATGAACTCAAAATCAAGCTTCTTGTTTCTCAGTTTTGTGGTGTGACCTATAGGAGGATCTAAGCTAAATTGGCAGCGATATTAAACACTTAATATCTCAAACTATAAGCGGTATCTAGCTACACATTATAGTTACCCAATGAGCATAGATGTTTTTGTTCCACCCGAACCAAAACACGATCCATTTAGTGATGTAAGTGCGCCACTTGTGTCCGTCCCTTACCTCATGATATTAAGAATATATACAAAGTAGAAATGTGTCACCTTTGTATTATATTCATTTCTTGATCTCTCTAAGCTAATTATAACTATGTAACTTAACTCGAGTTATATTGTGCACATTATAATTTTGCTTTATCAAGGGGCCCACTAATATCATCACTCAATTAAGAGGGGCAATGATAATCGTTTGAGTAGCTATCTTTTCCAGCACAAGTCATGTTCATCCAACTATTGTCTTTATCACTATACTCATTGATAGCTTTTGACAATAATCAAATTAAGCACTTCATGAGTGAAAAGATATAAGTCTCATATCTTAGGATCCAAGACACAGTAAAACATTAATGACACAAAACACAATTCCATAATATTTTACTTGTTAGGTCTATTCAATATATAAAAGTAATATTTTCCTCTTTTATATACTCGTGTCGTCAATTATTTGTAGAGCTACAACAATCGATGACCAACACGACAATCTTATCTCGGTGATTAATGTTTCATGTTAATTACAATGATTGTGAATAACTTTTGAATTATGTAAACCATTATCTTTTAGAGCTCTACGGTTAAGGACCAAGCGCCTCTTCCTTAACACTTCCAAAAGACGAATACCATAATCAATGAACAAAATGTTTGCACATCCAATTTATAATAATTGACATATAAAAGTAAAACTTTTAGAACACATTCCTTTCAAATATCTCTAAATCTTTTGTGAGTTGCTTATTCTTGGCAATGAGATCTTCATTTGTATGACTCTCTTTTGTAGATTTCAGAGTTTTTATCTCATCATTTAGAGTTTCAATTTCTTTAGCTAGCATGTCACATTTGATGGATTGATCTAGATTCACTTTTCTTGCTAATTTTTTTATGACAAATCATTTCATATCGCTCGACAAGTTCATGAAAAGCATCTAACATATCATCATAGGGAGGTGTTTCATTTAGGGATACCTCATCGTCGTCAATCTCCACCACTTGAGGTTGATCACTTGTCTTTGGTGATGGAGGTAGGCTTGAGTCGGAATAAACATTAGAAGTCATGAAACACATATGTGCTTCTTCTTGGGACTATTCGGAGTCGGAATCCTTTGATGAGCTTGAGTCATCCCAAGTGGCCTTGAGAGTCTTTTTCCCATCTTTTTCGTGACGATCCCTTCTCTTGTAATCATCACGTCTTCTAGGTCTCTCTTCTTTTTCTTTTCGTGATGGTATTTCATCTCTATCTCTTCTTGGTCTCTCATCCCTTTCTCTTCTAGGAGGATATTTCTTTTCTTCTTTTCGTTCACGATCCCTTGGCCTAAGCAATGGGCAATCCTTCTTCATGTGGCCGGTTTTGTTGCACTCATAGCAAGTGAATGTCCAAGAAGATTCTCCTCTTCCTTTTGCAAATTTTCTTTTGGAGAGGAACTTCTTGAAGTTGCGGGTTAGGAAAGTAACATCTTCATCGGTGTCCTCATCTTCGATTGCTTCCGAATCCGAGGTTGCTTTTAAGGCGATTTGCTTCTCTTTCCGTCTACCCCCTTCCTGTTCCTTCTCCTTCTCTCTTCTTTCTTACATTTGAATCTCATAAGCCATGCGACTACCAATGAGATCCTTCATCTTCAACTTTGAGAGATCTTTGGCTTCTTCAATTGTTCGTAGTCTTTTTCTCCCAATCCAAGGTCAAAGACCTAAGAAACTTTCGTACCATATCACTTTCAACCAAAACCTTACCAAGGTTCTTCAAGAAGTTAGTAATAAAAGTAAAGCGAGTATGCATCTCGCTAATGGATTCATTCAGTTTCATAGCAAATATTTTATACTTTTGCATAAATGAATCTATCCAAGTTTCCTTAACTGATAATCGACCTTCAAAATAACTTTCTAACATATGACAAGCCTTAAATGAGGAATCACAAGCATTAATTCTACTATATTGTTCTTCGGTTAAACCACACATAAGTATGTTCATGAGTTTAGCATTCATTTGAATCATGGCTAATTCATTATCATCCATGGTTTCTAATGGTTTGTTTTGAATGTAAGGTATTTGAAAGAACACCCATAGTTTAACATCATAAGATTGTATGAACGGGGTTATATGTTTCTTCCAATAAGCATAGTTGGTTCCATTAAACAAAGGAGGTCTCCCGGTGTGAAATCCCTCACGTTGTTGGGTCATTGCTACAAATATGAATTTGTCTAAATGCAATCAACAATGCTCTAATACCAAATGTAGGATCTACTAGGCCATAATATTAGTCTAAAGAGGGGTGAATAAACTAATTAACATAGTTTAACAAACTATGCCAAATTAAAACTAAGTGAAATAAATGTGAAGAAAAGAACAACAAACCACAACACCAGATGTATAGAGGTTTGGATCCAACCACCGGATCCTAGTCCTCTCTTACGAATTGATCTTACTCGAGCAACTTCGCGTCCTCCACTAATCTGATCTCCGTTGCTAGCCGAGATCACGCATTTACACCACAAGTTTTGCGAACACCCTCGCCTAGCTTGGACCACCTTCTCAAAATCCGAGAAGAGCTTCACACCGGAAGCTAAGTACAACTCTTGAAGACTTTAATTCAGCAACTAATCTTGATCACTTGAAATGGATGATGCATTTCAAAGATGGTGATTTCAAGTGAGAAGATGTAAGCACATGTGTTTAGAGCAAATATGAGAGTAGTAATGAGATTTGAGCTTGGAGAAAGATTGGTGACCTTAGAAGAGTGTTCTCAGCTCTATTTATTAGCTCTAAACTAATTCTAGCCGTTGGGATTGAAATTGTATTAAGTTGTGCAAGAAAACACAAGACAGAAAATGACCAGACACATTTCAGGACACGAACGGTCGACCGATATGCAAAAATAATTGTTTCGGTCGAGCAAAGGTGCAGACGGTCGGACCAAATGGGCTAGAACTTAAGTGATCGGTCGAACGGACTAGATCACAAGTTCGACCGAAAATGACCAGTAAAACTGGATCTGGAAAAGATGCAAGAATTGGTCGACCGTTAAGAGAGTTTCGGTCGACCGTTTGACGTGTTTGAATTTAGACAGGACAAAGCCAAGGACTATCGGTTGAACAGAATGAATTGAGGGTTCGACCGAAAACTTCCAATAAAATTGGGTCTGGGAAGTTTTTGAGAATCGGTCGACCGGGAGACCAAATCCAAAAGAGAGGTTAGGTGAGAAATGTGTATACGACCGTTGGTATATACGACAAGTATAACGGTCATATTTAATACGAATACGGAAATGTAATCGGTCAAACAAAAGCTAAGTTTTCGGCCGACTGCCGAAAGTCTCACTAACCAGGACACGTGTCGACATCTGATAGGCTGGAGGATTTGAATCGGATAAACTAATTCCTATCACTTGACAAGGTGAAACAGTCGAACAGAAAAGGTATGTCGGTCGATCGTTTTTAGACAGGCAAACAAGATAAAAGTAACGGTCAAACTGGAAGAGAAACTTGGTCGACCGTTATGGACGTAACAGGGCGTTCTGGGACAGTCTGATGAATTTCGGTCGAACCAAATGGTTCTACCGGTCGACCGGTTGAGCACAAAATTCATGTTCTAGGTTTTCAACGAGTTTCAATGATTTGTTGTTGAAGTCTAAAGAGAATTGAATGTGAGACTTCTATAGTTTTCTAAGTGTCATGTAATGTAATGAATCAACGATTTCAAGTGTCAAGTTACATTTGTAAATACATAAAATGTAAACCTAACTACGTTTCAATCTTCATCTCTCGATTTAACTCAAACTTGGTTCCTGAAACGTTAGATAATACAATATATGCAAGCAATGATCTTTAGTTGATACATGTGTTTATTGATATGTTGATTAATCATCAAATGGATTAACGATTATTAGCCAAAAAACCAACAGTTTAAACTAACCTCAACCAAAGTACCGAAAATTTATCATTCCGGGTCAATATACAAACCAAACTGAGCTGCACAAATCAACAAAAGTAGTGCTGGTGAAGTCTCTTCAAGGTTCATTCGATACTTTTACTTCCATAAATTTCAGAATCTCTTCCGTTTCTCCGAACACAAGCGACGCCTCTCGCACTTTCTCCTCCCGTGCCCCGAACTCGCCGCTCGAGCAATGCACGAACACAGCAAGCGGTAGCTGAACCAAACAAATTAAAATGATCTCAACTACACACAGAGTCAACTCGTGCACCAGCTCCAATTTGGTCTCATACGCCGAACTCTTCAACAACATAGCCTCAGTTATCTCACTCATACACTTGGCTGCAAGTAGCTTTGGAGGGCAATGCATAGGATCCATCTCATCCTTGTACTTCTCAACATGCTCCATTCCGACATGTCTTAACTTATTGATCACATCACTCCACTTGTCTGACACCAGTTCGTTAAGGTCCACGTCTAACCACCATCCGTTGAGATCCAATGTTTCCCACACCATGTCAGCTGCCAACCGATACTTCTCTGATGTTTTGCTACCTATGTTATATTCTACGAATCGGATGTACCGAAATGCCTCACGCAGCTCGGGGACTAGCGGGCTATGGGATGTACCGAAATGTTCAAGAAACAGTAGGCGTAGAATTGTGGCGAGAGTGACGAGGTGAAGAGCCCAAGATTTCGGATCGATGACATGGTTATGCAGGCCAAAGGGTAGCTCCATGTTGGAGTTCTGATTATTGTTTTGGACGAGGTTGAGAAGGTGTTTTGGTTGGCTTCGTCGACCGCTTTCAATCCACCTTTCGGGATACTTCTGCCATTTCCGCACGACATCCTCTGTCGGCATGCTTTCTTCACCTCCTTCCAGTTGAATAACATATTGTTTCATGTCTGGATCCACGATCTCTTCGTCGCTTTCTTTCCCGCAACAACACCCACAATTCCCAAAAATCTTCCATAGCCAACACTTCAGTTTCCCATAAGAAAATATTAGAGATATAAGCCTGCACACCATGATCACTGTGAATTGCAATTTAAGTAATACACTCACAGTCAAATTCTTTGAGGCATGGATGATTTTCCTTGTCCTCCTGTTTATATTCATTTCGACACATACGGGAGCTTCTTTCCACTCCACTATTAGTTGCACCCAATGTTTCTCAATCCTCGGCAAAGCCCTCCAGCTCCGAAAACTATTAGTCGGTTTAGAATGCCAACTCCTCATCACCGATGCCACAACTCCAACCGTAATTGTTACAGTTTGGACTCCAAATATAACCGTCACAGACCACCCGTAGTCAGACCCGGTACTACAATTCCGATCGAAACTCAAAAGACGCGCAACAGAATGAATGAAGTGATTACCAATGGTGCCGTAACATAAACCTGCGGAAACTGCACACATGCCGGAACTCATGGCCGTGTAGTTGGGGCTGGACGTGAGCGCCATCAACCAATACTTGTCGATATAACCCCTAAGTTGTTCAACTGAAAATCTAATTCCTCGATCGTCCGGAAGATCTTGTAATATCTTGACATGCTTCTTGTTGTACTGCACTTCCAGCATCCTTCTCGTGGTCGTTACGGTCAACGAGTACGCCGCGAATATCAGGAATATCACGAGCATCGCAACGGAGAACACGATGTAGCTACTTTCAAAACCCTTAACTACTACACCAGTATATAGTTGGATGCACACGTTGACGAACAAGGTGACGACTAGAATACCGAGAGCGATAACGTTGGAGACGAGCTCGGCACCGTTACACATGCCGAGGGAGGGCATGACGTGGTTCATGGTTATGGAGACGAGCGCGATTCCTGCCAGCTTGGCGAGCTGATCGATGGTACCGGGCATGGGCGTGGTGAGGTCGGACGGGAGTTTAGTGGCGATGGTGAGGATGGCGAGGACGGTGGCGTTGAGGGCGAAGAGTTTGGAGTTGATCCAGAACTTGCGGGTGCGGATGCTGTGGTAGAGGTCGATGGACATGCCGACCCAGCAGGCAAGGGAGACGACGGCGACGTAGAGACCGATCCATGGAAGCGGACTGCCGTAGTTGTCGACGTTCGGGCCGAGATACACCGTGCAGTTGGCCGGCGGCATGGTTATTGTTGGACTTTTCATAATCAACATTCAGGAAAGTCAAACGTTGGAACGTTGCTGAAGTTTTCCATGTCTATTGGTGAAGTTTAGATTGGACCAAGTTCATACAAAGCGACAAAATAGTACAAAGCGACAAAATAGTACACAAATAGTCAAAGTTCAGGAAACGAGATAACTGCGGTTTCTCCTCGGAAATTTGCTTATATCGTCCTAAAAATTATTTTTTTACCCTTAACAAATCAATTAATACTCATTTCGTCACGTGTCTTTAAACAATATTTTTGATTCAGTTTTACTCACATTCCTAGAACCAACACCACGAAAATGTCTGGCGAAACACCTGTATTCGGTGAGGTAACGGTGACAGATTTTTTTTCCGACTCGGACGTCTGGCTAGGACGCCTCCAACTTGGTGGAGGCATGTCGCATAGACGCCCAGGGTTTTTTTTAATTTTATTTTTTTTCTGTTAAATTAATTTTTTCAGGTTCCCTTCCAAGATTTCGGTGGTGATGGAGTAGATTACAGTAAGCTTTTTGATAGTAAACAAATTTTTACAACAATCGAGGAAACTTGTAAATGAACGAAACAAGTTGCAATAGGAGCCAGATTTTTTTTTTGTTATATCATCATACAAAATAAAAGCAGATAACCGGATGGATTGTTACCTGAGATGTGATCGCAGACATGAAATGAGTTCTCGTGATACGAGTATTGCACTGCGAAAGAACACAAAAGGAAAAGGTTGCGGTTGTCGTTTTTTGGTAAAAGTGGTCGAGCGACGGGATCGTGATGGATGTGTCGTTGTTTCTAGTAGCACCTATGGGTAGCATGATTGACATCATTTCATGCTCATATTTGTATCTTATATGCATTATCTTACACCTAAGCAATGCTACGTGACGAGTTTTATGTTTAGTTTTCAGGAATAAAGAGGTTTGAAGAGAAGAGCCATGAAAGGACACAAAAGCAGGAAAAAGGACATAATTGTGAGACCTAGGGACTGAGATGCAAGGGAGAATGACCTGATCGTAAGACCGAAGGACCTAAGAGCAAAACAGGAAACTCCACACCATCATGGGGAGTATTTTGGCAATTCGATTCGGGTCGGAGCTCCAATAAACAAAGTAGATGCATCAAAGACCAAAAAAGACCACCAGCAAAGCCCACAACCAAAACCAACTCGATCTGGATCATATAGACCGCCAATTGGCGGTCTTGGACCGCTAATTGGCGGTCCATATTGCTCTGGATCCTCTCATATTTGTGGGGCACATGTATTAGTGTATTCTTAGTCCATTTTTGGTATTGGTTTAGTCTCACATCGGGGGATTGTCCCGAATTAGCTTTTTCCATGCCTATAAATTGAACTCTTCACCTTCTATTGTAATCACCCATTGCTTGGTGGCATTCTCTCTACTAAGGAGTGAGCCTTGAAGCAAAAACTCAAGGTGGAGAAGAATGCTACCTTCAATGTGAGTCATTTGTTAATAAAATAATTCTTCTAGTTTCTTTTAATCTTGTCTTTTAATTTGTGCATGTTTGTTTAGTCTTTCTTTTCCTTTTATGTTTCTTTAATACTTCTTGCCTTCTTAGTTAACTTTCATTTCAGTATTATGCTTTCTTTTGCTAATATAGTTAGTGTAATGAGTACTGAGTAGTTCCATCCCCATTTGGGGGTGGAGAAATATGTGATATAATCATGTAGTGTATTAAGTGTGTGTTATCTTTATCCCTTGAGCTTTATATGGTTTCCATAACCATCTAATGGGTTTTCACTCTTATCTTTGATATGCTAATGCTCTTGAATGAAGCTTAGCTTATGCTTTGATTAGTGGACCTATTTTATGGGGAATGATAAGGTTAGGATATGGATGAAGTTAATATTGGAAACACAATTTGTAGTGTATGTGCTCTTGTTGCCTTTACCTTAGCTAATGTCTTGTATGTTTTAATGATGTAGTCTTATCTTAATTCATGTGGAGGCTTAGTAGGGTCTAGTCTTTATACTTGAGTTCATGTAGCTTCATTCCAATTATTGTCTTGTATGTTTTAATGATGTAGTCTTATCTTAATTCATGTGGAGGCAAAGTTGGATGTAGTTTTATGATTTCATGCACTACATGTTGTGAGGAGCTTAATGAACACACACACGCACTTCTTTATATTCACATTATTTCTCTACCCCCTATGGGGCTTAGTTTTATTGCTTATCTTCATTTCCTTTTTGCATCTTAGTGTAGTTTAGTGTAACAAACCCTTCTCTCCTTCTTTTTACCTCTCGCCTTCGAACAAACCAATCGTCGACACACCTCCGAGTGGACGACCCGTATTTGTCACCGCTTCAACGCAGCCGTGCACTTGCGGTTAATATAAAACGAGATCAATCAAGTTTTTGGCGCCGTTGCCGGGGATGTGCTCTGTCCAGACGTTGGTTTGGACGATTCGAGGGGTTTTTAATTTTTTGTTTCCAGTTTGTTTTAGTTTTAGGGAACCATCTGATCAAGGGGAGGCTACTGAAGAAGTTTGAGGAACAGAAGCTTCAAAAGGACCACCAATCAGCAGTTGGAGACCGCCAATTGGCGGCCTGGTGAGGGTTTCCTGCTCTCAAATTTTTTCTGGTAGTTAATTCTGTAATTTTTGTTATCTGGGAGCCCTATTTTGCATGCTGTGACTTCTTGTTTGCTCCCAGATCATTAATCACTCCCCCATTAATCAACTTGGACCATAAAACTCAAAGCAAAAGATTAGACTTCTTGCCAACTAGGTCATGCATCATGTGTAGACCTCGCACGCATTTGTCTTTTCTTTGCTTTACATTTTGTTGTTGATTGCTGGCGTGAGGTACGTGCACCCAAATCTCTCATTCATGCATGTTTCGATCATGCATTAGTTAGTAAGGTGCATCGGGACAAGAGTGAGTTGAGCGTTTGATTGGAGCGATTGATTGCTAGATCTAGGATCAAAACGCTACTAAGGAGAGGCTGTCCCATAAAAGATAAGGTGGGGAATTTTATCACCCTTTCCTTGGCCCCAAAAATCACTCTTAATAAAGCCTTAACTAAAAGCAAGTAGACATTGGCCCTAGGATTGCGGGCACACTAGGAGAGTAATCTAGTTGAGACCGTCATAGCCTGATCGGCGTTGCCTACCTTGTCGATAGTAGGAGGTACTGGATCTCCGGATCTGGTATCACTTGCTGGGCATTGTGGTCCTCGTTGTAGGGAGGTGAGGCGTGTCAAGGCTAGTGACCTCGAAGTTAGGCGTCGTCTAGCCTAAAGACCCATTCCCTTACATTGTTTGAGCCGTGCTTGCTAGTTAGGCTTCTACCTGATCCCTTCACCCACGCTAGCTTTAGGGATTCTTCCCTTCTCCTCTGAGTCATCTTCTTCTCACCTACTTCTACGTTTTAGTCTCCTCCCCTTTACACTCTCTGGTAGCGTTTTAGAGTCGAGTCGAGCACTTTTTGCGAGCTTAGTCTCGTGGTGGTGAGAGTGGTCGACTCGAGAGTTGTTTGTTGAGATGGATGGTTACATGGGCGACCATCCATATCATTGTTCGGACCAGGACAATTCTTCCTGGTATTCTGGACCCATGCAACCGGGGGTGGCTCAGACGAACACCCCGTATGGTTGGGATAATCTTCATTGTGTGACTGAGCAATCTTCATATAGGGGTAACATGAGAGAGGCACCGACTGCTAGACCACAATCTAGTTATGTCGGATCATATGCTGGTCAACAAACTGAGACATTACAATAAACTTTGGCCTCTTTCATGC
Source organism: Triglochin maritima (assembly GCA_963682175.1). Lineage (NCBI taxonomy): Eukaryota > Viridiplantae > Streptophyta > Magnoliopsida > Alismatales > Juncaginaceae > Triglochin > Triglochin maritima. The sequence continues at coordinate 32,911,230 of OY821785.1, forward strand.
GTATGGCAGACGACATGAGTGCACCGGTGGCTCTAGTAGCCGTACCGTGCGACTTTTGTGGGTTGAGTGGTCATGTTATTGGGGAATGTCCTTATGTTCCCCCTGAGCCTGAGTATGAGCATACCTTTTCCCAAAATGCTCAATGTGACCATTACGCATCCGCGTACAACCCGAGAGTGATGGATTCATGGGGAGACAATTCTTTTCCAAATTCTTATACTTCATTTTCACCCCCGTATCCTCCTCCCGAATACCCAGAATTCTACCAACACCCCACTTCAAATCATTGGACTCATTCTCAGCCCATCAACACCCAACCCCAAAATTTCCCAAGCTCTGACTTGGACCTCACTGTTGGCCCCAAATTTGATTCCTTAAAAAAAACCCTCCAAACGTTCATGGAAACCACTCAAACTTTATTGAAGTCCAACTTGAATTCCTTGCAAAATATGGAAATGCAAGTGAGTCAAATGACACAACAATTCCATGAACGTGAGGAGGGTAACCTTTCTTGTCAACATGAGGATTTATCTTCTGAAATCGAACCACCACCACATCCACAAATTCAAAACATAATCTTTCAAAGTCAAACTCCTAGTCAGTCTGAGGGACTTGGGGTTTCAATTCACGATCACTTGGTGGAGGATTCGATTCCAATTGAAAATACTATGGACCAGCTTCTTTATGAGTCGGCACAGGATTGTGCCTTATCTTCTTGTCCCGTGGCCCTTGAGCCACATGATCTTATTGTTGTACCTCCTAAGGACTCACCTCTGGTGAAGCAAGAGCTCCTTAGTCCCCTCAATTTCAAACAACCTGATGAGAGTTTGCCTCTCACTATTGTTCCTGATCATCTTGGAAATGATGGAACATCAAACAACTACATTGCTCATGAGGGTATTAGGAGTTCCTTGGAGGATACCTTGGGTATGAGACCCACTTTTTGTTCACCTGGTGTGTCGGACATGCCTAACGAGCTTCTTGACCTCGTTCCGACGCACCAGCCTGTTGGTTGGAGAGTTTGGATTGATGATCATAACTTCAGCAGTGCAACGGGAGAAACTCTTCTTCCGTTGCCCCTCATTACCCAAACTCTTGAGAAGTTCAAGCTCTTTCAGTTTGATCATTTGGATGAGACGCCTTTGCGTCCAATTCATGAACCTCTCATTTCATCTGGTGCTCTTTGTGAAGGGGCCCCACACATGCGTATTCTGGCCCCGCGTGGTGTCATGTTCCCTTTCCAAGTGCATTGACCCACTCTTGAGGTTCCCATTTGATGTCTTTTGACAAATGAAGATGGGAACTTATGTTTGTACATAGTTATAAAAAAAAGTACAATAAAAGACTCCTTCAGTGAGCATCGATTGTTGTGAGCCCCAGCCCTTGTGTATTTGGGCTCCATTTCTTTCATGTATTTGTATCCTTTCTTTAGCATCTCACAGGTTTTGAGGGAATTCGGGTTTGTGTCCATCAACATGACCTTGAACTTCCCTTTGTACTTCATGTTGGTGAGATCTCTCCTTTTCATGCATAAATTCATGTAGTATCTTGCTCACATTCATTGAGGACAATGCATGAAGTAGGTGTGGGGGGTGTTTTACGTGTGTACATAGTTGAGTCTTTTTCCTTTGATTTTTATTTTCTTTTGTGTGCATTGTTAGGGTCATGTTAGTGTGCTGCATTTAATATCGATATATCTGCTTGCCATGATCCTTGGGTGACTTGTCTTCTTTTGCTTGCCTAGTGCTTTAAAATTTCCACATTTCTTTCAAAATCTTCATGTGTTTGCGAAAGAAAATGTTTTGTGGGTTTTGCGTGTGTTTAGCATGTGCAAAACCGTTGAGAGGCAAAGTAAAAAGAAAGCTCCCAAAATTGTCTTGAACTTAATGCATTAGGATATCTAGTACTGTGGCTTTAGGATTTATCGAGTCGTTAGGATGCACCCCAGTTTTCCCTTGGGGGTGAGTAATCATAGGGTTTCAGTGCTCAAACATTCAAAGAGGTCCACCCTGAACCTAGTGAGTCAATAATTCGTGTATGTTAATTTAGGAAGTTTGTTGTAGTCAAGGATCGTTTAAATCTTGTTGTGAGACATTAAGTGTAGGCGTTTTGGTTCATGTGTAGATAAGAAATAAGTGAGTAGGTGTTCTCTCTTCTCGCACGGCTCCTATCACTCGGGAAAGTAGGTCTGAGGGGACTTTGTGCCTGGTTCTTTCGAGTCATCTGACTTGGGATGCACCGACCGAACTCCCGTTACACGGGTGGTAGGGATTGCCCTATGTGGAGATTTGGGGAAAGATGTACGTGATAGTGTAAATCCTCATGGGCAATGATGCACGAAACCTGACCCTGGGAGAATGAAGCTCCAACTAATAAAAAGAAAAAGAAGAAGAAGAAAAAAGAAAAAAAAAAGAGAAAAGAAAAAAAAGAAAAAAAAAGAAATGGTAATGCAAATAAGAACCTTAATGGACCTTACACTTTGTATCACTTGAGGATGTTGAGGTTGTCCATGTCTTTCACTTAATTCCTTATTTAACTTGCACGAATGGTTCATTAGGCTAGGTGTGGACTGATTACCTATATAGAGTCGGCCCGTAGGATTACCACGTCCAATGATCGACAACATATGTCCAACGAGTCGAGTGTCTAGATTGAATAATGCATCTTGTTCGGATTTTGTGGGTGTATCCGCTGAAAACCCTCAGGAGACAACACTCCTCCTCCTTGGCAACAAGGAGGTTTAACGGCTTGTTGCACGTGCTAAGTGCAACCGTGATTCCTACGAAAGTGAGTTAGGATTTCTTGTTTCTCGTTTGCTTTTCTCTTTCTTTGTTTTGCTCGGGACTAGCAAAAACTTAGGTGTGGGGGTATTTGATTGACATCATTTCATGCTCATATTTGTATCTTATATGCATTATCTTACACCTAGGCAATGCTACGTGACGAGTTTTATGTTTAGTTTTCAGGAATAAAGAGGTTTGAAGAGAAGAGCCATGAAAGGACCCAAAAACAGGAAAAAGGACTTAATTGTGAGACCTAGGGACTGAGATGCAAGGGAGAATGACCTGATCGTAAGACCGAAGGACCTAAGAGCAAAACAGGAAACTCCACACCATCATGGGGAGTATTTTGGCAATTCGATTCGGGTCGGAGCTCCAATAAACAAATTAGATGCATCAAAGACCAAAAAAGACCACCAGCAAAGCCCACAACCAAAACCAACTCGATCTGGATCATATAGACCGCCAATTGGCGGTCCATATTGCTCTGTATCCTCTCATATTTGTGGGGCACATGTATCCTCTCATATTGCTCTGTATCCTCTCATATTTGTGGGGCTCTGTATCTTCTTTATATTCACATTATTTCTCTACCCCCTATGGGGCTTAGTTTTATTGCTTATCTTCATTTCCTTTTTGCATCTTAGTGTAGTTTAGTGTAACAAACCCTTCTCTCCTTCTTTTTACCTCTCGCCTTCGAACAAACCAATCGTCGACACACCTCCCAGTGGACGACCCGTATTTGCCACCGCTTCAACGCGGCCGTGCACTTGCGGTTAATATAAAACGATTTCAATCATAGCACAACCACGCACTTGCAGTTTATTCAGAGGATCACCGACAGGTCAGAGGACTTAGTGCTGGGGCCAAGCAAATTATTCGTTATATGACAGAGGCACAAGCAAGACCACGTAACATTTTGTTGGCAATAAAGGAGAAATTCTCGGAGGATAATCTCAATCAAAGACACATTTATAACTTCAGAGAGTACATGAGGATGACGAAATCTGAAGACAGTAATCCCGCTCAACAGTTTCTCAGTCAGGCAGTGCAATATAACTATTTGCATTGGATTGTGGCAAATGAAGAAACTAATGTCCTCACTCACGCATTTTTGGCACATCCGACTTCAGTTCAGTTGTTGCGTACATACCTATTCGTAATCTGCATGGATTCGACGTATAAGACGAACAAGTACAAGATGTCTTTGTTTGAGATGGTTGGGGTTACTCCAACAAACATGAATTTGCTCGTCGGATATGCGATTTTGAAGGATGAGACCGGGTCTAGTTACCGGTGGGTGTTGGAGAGGTTGCGAGATCTGTTATTGAATATTGTTAGCCCGACTGCAATAATAACGGACCGGGAGATGAGACTGATGTGACCAGTGGCAGAGGTTTTTCCTGAGTCTGCTCATTTACTTTGCACCTGACATATCAACAAAGACGTTTACAACTACGCATACCACGTATTCGGCAAGAGCAAGCAGCTTGCAGAGACTTTGAGGCGTGGAAAGTGGAGGAGAGTTATGGTTTCTGATTCACAGACAAATTATGATAGATCAGTCCATAATCTGAATGATTCTTTCAAGTCCTGGTCAGTGCTCACGGAGTATGTGGAAGACACGTGGTTGGTGCATAAAGAAAAGTTTATGTTGAATTGGACGAATAAAGTTCTTCATTTCGGCAATACTACGAACTGCAGGGTGGAAAGTGCACATTCGGCTCTGAAAGAGTGGATCACTACATCGACTGCCGCTCTCGACACTCTTTTCGACCGCGTGAACTCGGCTATTGAAATGCAGTTGACGAATATTCAGAACTTTCTTGAAGATTCGAGATGTCGAAATTTGATAAACTACATAGGTCCTTTGTTTCAGCATATAAATGGCCGAGTTTCACATCGTTGCTTGTCGTTATTGACTCAGGAGTTGAAGAGAATGTCGGACTTAAGTAATGAAGTTGAATATCGTTGTGGGTGTGCTTTTCTGACATCACATGGGATTCCTTGTGCCTGTACCATGCACGATTGTATTGAGTCAGGTGATGCAATTTATTTAGAGCAGATTCATCCATTCTGGAAAACACTTGTCATTGGAGAAGGAGTCCAGATGTTAGAGTTTGTGGATCAGTCAGCACAAGATGTCGAGCGTCTCGTATTTTATACGAACAATTACACCCCGATCAGTCAAACTATGGAGAACTCGCAGATCATCTGATCTACGAACAGTTATATACTTGCGATGCAGTCATCTGATCTAGCCGTCTACGAATAGAAAGAAGTCGACCCTCGCTCTTATCCTCGGCCCGGACAGCCCACATACGCGAACGAGGATGACCACGCTCAATCATCTTCCGCTCCCGATGCGGGCGTAAAGGAGGAAAATTCTCAAAGATCCAAGCCTGCAGTAGTGTAAGACAACCCGTAATCCCAGAACAATCAGCACGACTCGATATACCCAGCTGGCGATACAGATATGTCAACGTCGCCGACCCCCATGAGTACTGAGCAATGGTATCTGGCTCCCTCGCCTCCAATAGGTCGCGTGGTCTGACTCTGGAACCGCTCTTGTCGAGAAACAAGACGCAGCCTAGCAGTAAGAAGAGGTAGGCAGTCATCTGCGTATCCTCAGTCCGTGGTGGTCGCCCCCGTCTGCAACAGTCATCCACAACATCGATACTAACTCCACCGCCACTCCAAAATGAGCTATCCCGCCCAAGACCCTCGAGGCTGACACCTAGCAACTCTGATACAAAAAACTTCAGCTCAAACGTCGGCTCCTGCGCACTGACCATACGACCCTCAATAGGAATGTGCAGAATCTGAAAGACGTCATGCAACATGATCGTCATCTCTCCGAACGGCAAGTGGAAAGTGTTGGTGTCAGGCTGCCACCGCTCCACGAAAGCCGAAATCAACGCCATGTTAATGCAGGAAACCATGTTGTACGGCAAGTGACCCAATCCATTGTCACTAACGGTCGTCGTCATATCATCAGTCATCACCGAACGCCAAGCCTGCAATGTCGTACATCCCAGATGAGATCCTCGCCATCCCAGATGCGTCTGGCGATGTGGCCTCCGAAACTCGGAATGACGCTGCCATCAAGAGGACCACCGGGCATCATATCCGTCCCGATCCAAGACTCGTCCTCACCCCTCTTCTTCTTCTGAGCTCGGGCGTCTGCAGTGCACGAACTCAAATCATAGGTCACAAACCGGCCACCTCGACCCTTCCTAATGACCCACTCAGCCGAAGGACTATAATGTCGCCCTCGTCCTCGACCGTACTGCTATATCGCCTCCTCCTGTGGCTCCAAGTCATAACGGCCTCCATTGTCACTCTCGTCGTGACTCCTCAACTCATCTGAATCATCATCATCGTCGAAAGAATCCTCAGGTGTCTGACAACGACGTAAAAGATCTCTCTCTCTCCTACTGAAGCGGAAATACCCCGTCTACGTGGATGACGGGGACCTGACTCATCTACTATACTACGTACCGCGCGTAAGGGAATTGATTTCCCTTTTCCTCCACGGTAACCCGATGGCTATTAATTCAAATTTAAACATAAAATTTTGTTAATGAAGTTACTAAAATAATTAAACTAATTATTAACTTAATAATCAATTTATTTAGCAATTACCACAATTTATAATCAATAATCCTTTACTAAAATTGTACACAACTAATTATTAACTTAATAATCAATTTATTTAGCAATTATCACAATTTATAATCAATAATTCCTTACTAAAATAATTAAACTAATTATTAACATAATAGTCAATTTATTTAGTAATTATCACAATTTATAATCAATAAAGGATTTACTAAACTAATTTAATTAATTATTAACATAATATTCAATTTGTTTTTCAATTATCACAATTTATAATCAATTTAAATAATATAAAAAAATGGGGCGTCTACCGGAGACGCCCCATCTTTCGGGGAGGCGTCTGCCGGAGACGCCTCCCTTTTCGGTTGGGCGTCCTTGGGAAATGGACGGCCCAACGGTCGGGCATTTCCCGCGGACACCCGACCCAAAAAAAATATATTAAAAGAAAAAACTAAACAAGACAATTTACCTGATTTGAGTAATCTGGGCCGTCCGCTGGGTTTTTTCCTGGCCTCCGAGACATTTTTCTGGTGAATATAAGAATAATATGAAGAGAGAGTAGTGTTAGGAGAGTGAAATGAAGAGTTATATAAGTATAAATAGTAGAAGGGCAAAATAGTAATCGGTACGGGCGATTTAAGTAGTTTTAGGGCGATAAATAGCAGTTCAGGAACAAATAAGTTGCACACTTGCACACCACAAACTTTAAATTTTTTATCAAAAATAAAGATGTAGTGTAATGTCAACTTATTAAAAAATATTATCTTCAACAGAATTCTAAAGGCACTAATAACTTATTAAAAAAATGAACACGATTTGACGAACTGTTGGTCTGTTGTTGAAAAAATAAATTTAAAAACCAGCCTAAAATTTTTAATTTGATATGATATGCTTCAGGGACATCATCTTCTTTTTTTAACATCCCCTAAAATATGTTTCCTAGCACTACTACAGAAAAAGGAATATACGTCGGATGTACGGGGGTATATACGTCGGATATAAGCACTCCCAGATTTGACGTCTATGTGTGCGTCGTCTATACATAGACGTCGAACGTGATATATCTGACGTCTATTCTTTAGGAATAGACATCGACCGTCTGTATACACCGACGTATATTCTTTAAGAATAGACGTCGGCCGTTCTGTAGAACCGACGTATATTCTTTAGGATTAGACGTCGGTGAAATAACAGACGACATCTATTCCTAAAGAATAGACGTCGTATGATACGTAAAGCCGACGTCAATTCCTTTCTTCAGAGAATAAACATCGGCTAATTCTAACATCCGACGTCTATTCTTAAACCTAGACAAAAAAAATAGCAACCAGCAAACTTGTATATCGTCATCGTATTCGTGTACATACAACCTGCACCAAATTCGTTCACATATGCTCACACTTTCATCCACATGTACATACAAGCACAAACACACAAACACACAAGCATACATGCACAAACACAAACATACAACCATACATGCACAAACACAAACATACAAGTATACACAATTGACATTCAACACACTTGCAATTAATTCATAAACAATTGACATTCATTCTAAAATTGAGGTGATTATATTAAGGCATAAATTGTTGGTTTGTAATACAAGTGCACTTGTTAACTAAATTACAAAAAATGCTAGTGACAGGAGAACCTCTTAGTTCATCAACATGTTTCTGATAAAATAGCGAGTCCATCGGTCGCGAGTTTCATCGAGCTCCTGTTGCGAGAAGGGATCACTACTTTTTGGGAAGACCTATCAAGAAAATACAAGTGTGTTGAATGTTAATAACTAAATATTGAAACTACAACCATACAATTGAATAACGATCTACATTACCTCGGATATGCATACGTCTTGAGTTGACAATTCGAGGATTCCTCCATGTATCTCATCACGTAGTAACCACATTCCGTATTTCCAACCTGCTTCCGGTACTACAAACAGAGAAATTCGCTAAATTTATGTTCCTAACCTAAGTAACAAAAAATGGAGAGAACGTACTCTCATTCCATGCCATGTTATTCATGCTTTTGTGGTAGTTCTCCTGCCACCCAAAGCTCTGTAAACCTTAATTGCCCTGAGTAGCACAAGTTAAAATTTCATTAAATATTACTAATAAAAATCCACGAATTACTTTTCCTACGACTCAAATGAACTTACAAATTTAGAAGTTTCTTTATTGAGTCCCTTGGTTTATTCGACCCCAATGGATCAAACCAATATGCTGAATTAGTCGTGGGGCATACAACGACAAGCATCCAATGAGCCATGTTATATATATAATTAGAAGCTTATTACAAAATAAATTCCACTTTGAATTATAAAGTTTACCTCTCATGATAAGGGAGCAGATAATATCTTTTGTCTTCTTCTTTAAAGAATGTCCCAAGCTGACCCAATTTATCGTCATTCCCGTATATATATGTAGATGGACTGATAAATCCAAATACTTGATCGTCGGGAAAGACTGACCTTCTGGCGTCATAAAGATGTCTACAAGTATAAAAATTATACTTTATTATAGTTTTGATAAAATTATTCAATACCTTTCATTGTATACAAAATAACACTTACTTCACTTGCATGTTGGTAATCATGATACACAACGAATCCATCGCCAAGAACAGCATGATATCCTCTTTTGTGACGTACAAAGCCAGAGGCAACCCTTTATCCCCCTCCAACTCCCAGGTACTTAAGGATTGTGCTTCCCTACCTACCATACATTGATACAACATTTTGTACCTACTTGGAAGCGAATTAATGTTGATCGGAGATTGGTTGTTTGACCCTTTGCTCCGAGGGCTTGACACCTTACAGATATATATACATCCGTTAAAATACAATTGTTAACAAATTTGAAGTATAAAGTCTTTCAAAGTTAAACTATACCTCATGTTTGTCGTTTAGCTATACTAAATAACTTGGCCACCGCACGAACCCACCGGTAGCATCGCCGAGAGTAACGATCTCTTCTTCCGGAAATGGCACAAAAGCACCAGCATCTAAGCAACTCTCAACTGCAACCTTCACTTCTCCCTCTCCTACCTCTGTGAAGTGGTGTCTGGAGATGTTCTAAACTTTCCCGTGTCCCACCAATCATCGATCAGGGTCTTCGACACATAAAACACATCTAGATCCATCCGCGAACTTTCCGAACGAGGGACCGCCGACGATGGCCAATTCTCGAGAATGAGACACGAAATCATATTGTCGATCGGGGTGGAACACTGGCGGCACTGGAGGAGTAGTCTTCGAGGAAAAACCGATCTTACGACAGGTAGGAGAAGTAGGCAAATCACGATCCAATCTCTCCAAAAGAAGTTGCAATGTATTCTTCAAATCTGCGATCTCTTGCTACCATTTGGTGTGACCAGTCGACGAAGTAGACCATTGAGTCTTTCCATAATATTTTCGAAGTCCAACTCTACTCCCTACCCCCCCCCCCCCCCGTACATGACCGGGGTGTTCGTCGTTTCCCAAGGCCTCGCGTAGAATATCATTTCGACCATCGGAAGCAAATTCTCCTTGAGATTCTCTCAACTTCAAAGAGTCCTAAGTTTAAAACAATATTTACTAACAATTGAAAAATATTAAATTAATGATTCTGAATTAATAACATATATATAAGTGATGCAACTTACTATCTTCGAGCCGATCACTTGCGACTCGTCTTTGATGTACTCCCCTCTGGAGTTTACTCTTGCTCTATTCCAAGAATCACAACGAGCTATGGGAGAAGGAGGAGATAGGTTACTTGCTTGCTCCTCACTCATACCGGAGTCAATTGCCTCTTGTTTCTTCAGAGCAATTTTTTCAGCCATCATTTGTGCTTCTAACTTTTCGTACCCCGCTCGACACATACGATGTGTATACTTGTTAGAAGATCTAATCTTTTGGTTTTTGGCTCGGATGACCTAAAATCAAGTTTATTAGATTGTCACTAAAAACAATAACTAAAAAGTTTGTTTCAAAACTCAGTTATTATATTCTAAATTAAACTTAGTTACCTCAAACTCCGGGCTATCTCAAGATTTTCTGAATAGCTCCCATTGATTCAGAGTGATAAAGTTATAGACATCGCATGGATTTCTATCCTTGTAGTCTCCGAATATGTACTTGTTCGTTAAATTTGTTTTGAAATCCCTCCAAGGAACTGACATGTATGTCATCCACTTTTTCAACTTGTCAGTGGATTGGAACTCAAAAGATTCCTACAACACGTTAACTTTATATATAACAAAATTTCGACTAAAACTATAGAAATCTATAATGGAATCATTACCTGCACGTTATCCCATATTGTGTCCTTCAACTTCTCATCTACATCGGCTCAACTCGAGAAACAAATGTCAACTTTGGCCGTCGCTAAGCTACCCAGAAAACTTTTCCAATTATCAGACAGCATGCCTAACGGCTCAAGACGGTCATCAAACTGGATTCGAACTCTACTGATGTGAATTTAATTTATACCGCAAGTGCACGGCGTCAATGAAGACGTGGCAAGTACGGGTCGAACACAAGGAGGGAGAGATATAGTTATTTTTGTGATTTTCGATTTAGGAAAGAAAGAGAGAGAAATAAGTTTGGTTTTGAGATTTTTGGTTTTTAATTTTCTAAAGCACGAAACATGAACAAATAAAACTAGAACAAGAACAAAGATGGTGAATTCCGTTGGGTGGAGGTTTAGATATCGAGTTTTGATTGGAGAAATCTGAAACTTATAATAAATCATATTAGTTATAAATCATTACATGATAAATGACTCAACATAAACTCAAGTAATCAAAATATACTAACACGAAATTAAAATAATAACTTTATTCTCTTCTCATCACCCTAAATCCGTCACCTCCACCCTTTGGAAAGAGTTAGAAACTCATAGATGGAGGGAAGGAGAAGGGGTCCTAGAGAAACTACAAAAGAAAACTAAAAACAAGAAATAAAAGAACAGAAATTTATTACTAAACTAAGGACTAAAAAATAAGAACATCCTCTACAACATCGTTTAAGGGCTATTTATAGTCGATACAAGGGACCTAGGTATAAAATAGGAAAGTACACGTGGCGAGACACGACTGGACAAAATCCGGAGCCACGGATCCAAAGAGGGGCGGCGGAATCGCCGCATGTTACATGTGTTGTGCGGCGGAAACACCGCAAAATTAACTCTGATTTAATCCGGATTTTTCCTGTGTGTTTATGGTATGATTTAGATGTCCTTTGCGCGTCTAGATGATTTCTTTCCTTTCTTTTGAGCTCCAGATTTATTTCTTCATATATTTGGAGATCCAAATTGATTTTTCTTTAAAGCTTCTCCAAAATAATATTTTGGTACTTTAATTTGCATTCGGGTCCTCGGCTTTTTGCAATTAAGTCCCTGGCTACTTTTGTGCTTAAGTCCTTGGCCTTTTTGTGATTAGGTCTTTGAATGCTTTTATGCTTGGATGAACTTCCATTTGAATCCCGATAATATTGACTTGGTCTTTATGATAGAAATGAGTCTCTTGCACGCATTTATGCTCGGGATATGGGTAATTTGCATTCAGGTTCATGTATTCTGTAAATAAGACTAAACACATACCTTAGTAGCATTTATTGATATAAAATTAATCTAAATGAGAGACATATGATGCAATGTATGCAATGCATCAAATACCCCCACACCTAGATTTTGCTAGTCCCTAGCAAAACAGAATATAAGAAAAATGAAAACAGGGAAATCCTAACTCACTTTCGTAGGAACCACGGTTGCACTTTGCGTGTGCAACAAGCCTTTAAACCCCCAAGTTTCCTTAGAGAACGAGTTTTGTCTCGTGAGGGTTTTCAGTTGACACACCCACAAAGTCTTAATTCAACATTCCATTAATAACTTTCAATATCTCCACCTCAACCTTATATATCTCACTTAGAATTCTTGCATGCTCATTATACAAATCTATCTTATAAAAAGTCTGACTTGGTCTTTGTTCTTCCAACATTCACACCACTAACCCTTCTACACATGTTATCACTTAAATTATTTTGCACGCCTCCTTTGGTGGTGACGTATCATTCAGATCAACCATGGCATGGATCATTCTTTTAACTTTGGGTCTTGAGTATCTTAAAGTATTTTTTTTCCGTGATTCAACACATTTGCTTTTTCTGACACTTTTACCCTTTTTGCATTCGTGTAGCGAGTTTGGTCAATAGTCCCGAGCTGGCAGACTCAAGTTACCGGGTTTTAAGATACCCCTACGGACCAGTGACTCGAAGGCTTGGGCTTTTGTGATCATTTTGCAAGATGTGTTTTCCTCACTTTTATTCCACTTTTATTTTCCTCAAGGCTTAATTGCTATCAGAAGTCCACACTTCCCGGTATATTTTCCTCAACCTCTGCTTTTTATCAACCACTTCAAAGATTTGATTCATCCAATTTAAGTGCATACATGTCTTAAAGGCAATGGGTTATTTCTTTGGAACTTAGATTTATATCATAATTTCTACAAGCAGAACTATATAATAAGGAACAAAAACTCAATGCAATTTGTACACGGGTTTTGGCAGTTCAATCTCAAGCTATGTCATGGAGCATTGTTTTTTAAAGAGAAAAATAAAACAGATAGATAGATAAATACCCCCCCCCCCCCAACACCTAAATCATGCATTGTCCTCAATGAATGTGAGCAAGATACTACATGGATTTATGCATGAAAAAGGAAAAGATCTCACCAACGTGAAGTACAAAGGAAAGTTCATGGCTATGTTGATGGACAAAACCCGAATTCCCTCAAAACCTGTGAGATGCTAAAGAAGGGATTCAAATACGGGAAACAAATGGGGACCAAACAAACGATGCTCACTGAAGGAGTCTTTTATTGTACTTTTTTTATTATTATATATATTTTATTTTTATTTTATTTTTTATTTGAAATATATAACTATGTACAAACATAAGTTCCCATCTTCATTTGTCAAAAGACATCAAAAGGGAACATGACACCACGCGGGGCCAGAATACGCATGCGTGGGCCCCCTTGACAAAGAGCACAAGATGAAATGAGAGGTTCATGAATTGGACGCAAAGGCGTCTCATACAAATGATCAAACTGAAAGAGCTTGAACCTCTCGAGAGTTTGGGAAATAAGGGGCAACGGAAGAAGCGTTTCTCCCGTTGCGGTGCTGAAGTTATGATCATCAATCCAAACTCTCCAACCAACTGGCTGGTGCGTCGGAGCGAGGTCAAGAGCCTTGTTAGGCAAGTCCAACTCACTAGGCGAACATAAAATGGGTCTCATACCCAAGGTATCCTCCAAGGAACTCCTAATACCCTCATGAGCAATGTAGTCGTTTGATGTTCCATCATTTCCAAGATGATCAGAAACAATAGTGAGAGGCAAACTCTCATCAGGTTGTTTGAAATTGAGGGTGCTAGGGAGCTCTTGCTCCACCGGAGGTGAGTCCTTAAGAGGCACAACATGAAGATCATGTGGCTCAAGGGCTACGGGGCAAGAAGATAAGGCACAATCCTGGGCCGACTCATGATGAAATTGGTCAATTTTATTCTCAATGTGTATCGAATCCTCCACTAAGTGATCGTGAATTGAAACCCCAAGTCCTTCAGACTGACTAGGAGTTTGACTTTGAAAGATTGTGCTTTGAAATTGTGGATGTGGTGGTGGTTCGATATCAAAAGATGAATCCTCATGTTGACAAGAAAAGTTACTCTCCTCACATTTACTTAATTGCTGCGACATTTGACTCAATTGCAGTACCATATTTTGTACGGACTGTTGAGTGGTTTCCATGAACGTAAGGAAAGCTTGTTCTAGGGAATCAGGTATGCGGTCAACTATGAGGTTCAAGTCAGAGCTTGGGAAATTTTGAGGTTGGGTGTTGGTGGGCTGAGAATAAGTCCAATGATTTGAAGTGGGGTGTTGGTAGAATTCTGGGTATTCGGGAGGAGGATACTGAGGTGAAAATGAAGTATAAGAATTTGGATATGAATTGTCTCTCCTCGAATCCATCACTCTCGGGTTGTACGCGGATGCGTAATAGTCATATTGAGTATTTTGGGAAAATGTGTGCTCATACTCAGGCTCAGGGGGAACATAAGGACATTCCCTGATAACATGACCACTCAACCCACAACAGTCGCATGGTATAGCTACTGGAGCCGCCGGTGCACTCATGTTGTCTGTCCTACGCATGAAGGAGGCGAAAGTTTGTTGTAATGTCTCAGTTTGTTGACCAGCATATGATCCAACATAACTAGATTGTGGTCTAGCAGTAGGTGCCTCTCTCATGTTACCCCAATATGAAGATTGCTCAGTCACACAATTAGGATTGTCCCAACCATATGGGGTGTTAGTCTGAGCCACCCCAGGTTACATGGGTCCAGAATACCAGGACGAATTGTCCTGGTCCCAACAATGATATGGATGGTCGCCCATGTAACCATCCATCTTCACAAAGAACTCTAGAGTCGACCACCCTCACCACCACGAGGCTAAACTCGTAAAAAGTGCTCGACTCGACCCTAAAAATGCTACCAGAGAGTGTAAAGGGGATGAGACTATAACGTAGAAAAAGGTGAGAAGAAGATGACTCAGAGGAGAAGGGAAACTTAACTCTAAAAGATATATGAGAGGGTTGGTCAGAAGTTTCCTAAACAAGCACGGTTCAAACAATCCTAGACCTAAGGGAGCCTAATTCTAGACGACTCCTAACTGGTTGAGTCGAATTGGCTCGCTTGATTCACCTCCCTCACTAATCAAACCAACTTGGTCAGGCAGTGTATAGCTAGTGGGGGCGCTTCCGACAGAGTCGGTGCCAATTAGACAACAACTTCGCTTGGAAGACTTACGTCAACACAAAAACACGTTCTAGACACCAAATTAAATTCGATCAGCTTCAAGTCATAGCAAGTCAAACCAATCTTCTCCTTAATTGAGTCTGAGTCCTTAGGGGCCAATGTCTAATTGATTTTAATTTTTAAGGCTTGGGTGACACTTTAGGATTGTGATTTGTGGGCCACGGAAGGGTGATGAAATCCCCACCGTATCTTTTCCTACGGAGTTGCCCTTAAGATAGTTTAACTTAATTCTAGCAAAGATAGTCAAACATTGGTCTTTAATTGGGGGCAATTGCAAGGTTGTATGCAAACTAAATTATATGCTTAAATGCAATCGTTAAAACGTGATACGTACTTTGCCTCCAGCACTCTTCAACAATAAAAATAATTTGCAAGAATTTAGCAAGAATAATGCAAACAAAACATTATATGATGCATGCACTAAGTTCTTCTAGTTTTGCCAATTTTTAGGTCAGAGTTGAATTATTGCCAATTATGGAATTTTCCCTAACACGTGCAGTTCTACGAAAGGGAACTTTTCAAAAATTAAGATTTTACGAGAAAGGCAAGAAAAGTTACCTCCGCAATGCTCAGACGGGTTCGCCGCCCGGTCTCGAAAATTCCCAGATGCTCTACGCGTCCACCCAGAGATGGCGATGACCTCAGAAAAAATTGAAGCCCAGATGCTTCAAACGTGCGGCGAATCCACCGCAGGTGCTTCTTGATGTGCGGCGATTCCGCCGCCCTTCTTGCTCCAACTGTGCCCGGATTTCGCCGCGCACTCTGTTGTCTCCTGAAACGCAAACCCAAATAGTTAGATCGCGCACACGATAAACAGGATAGAATCGATATCACAAAAATAAACAAAATCTTCGTCGCCTCCCCGGCAACGGTGCCAAAAAACTTGATGTGAATTTAATTTATACCGCAAGTGCACGGCGTCAATGAAGACGTGGCAAGTACGGGTCGAACACAAGGAGGGAGAGATATTGTTATTTTTGTGATTTTCGATTTAGGAAAGAAAGAGAGAGAAATAAGTTTGGTTTTGAGATTTTTGGTTTTTAATTTTCTAAAGCACGAAACATGAACAAATAAAACTAGAACAAGAACAAAGATGGTGAATTCCGTTGGGTGGAGGTTTAGATATCGAGTTTTGATTGGAGAAATCTGAAACTTATAATAAATCATATTAGTTATAAGGCATTACATGATAAATGACTCAACATAAACTCAAGTAATCAAAATATACTAACACGAAATTAAAATAATAACTTTATTCTCTTCTCATCACCCTAAATCCGTCACCTCCACCCTTTGGAAAGAGTTAGAAACTCATAGATGGAGGGAAGGAGAAGGGGTCCTAGAGAAACTACAAAAGAAAACTAAAAACAAGAAATAAAAGAACAGAAATTTATTACTAAACTAAGGACTAAAAAATAAGAACATCCTCTACAACATCGTTTAAGGGCTATTTATAGTCGATACAAGGGACCTAGGTATAAAATAGGAAAGTACACGTGGCGAGACACGACTGGACAAAATCCGGAGCCACGGATCCAAAGAGGGGCGGCGGAATCGCCGCATGTTACATGTGTTGTGCGGCGGAAACGCCGCAAAATTAACTCTGATTTAATCCGGATTTTTCCTGTGTGTTTATGGTATGATTTAGATGTCCTTTGCGCGTCTGGATGATTTCTTTCCTTTCTTTTGAGCTCCGGATTTATTTCTTCATATATTTGGAGATCCAAATTGATTTTTCTTTAAAGCTTCTCCAAAATAATATTTTGGTACTTTAATTTGCATTCGGGTCCTCGGCTTTTTGCAATTAAGTCCCTGGCTACTTTTGTGCTTAAGTCTTTGGCCTTTTTGTGATTAGGTCTTTGAATGCTTTTATGCTTGGATGAACTTCCATTTGAATCCCGATAATCTTGACTTGGTCTTTATGATAGAAATGAGTCTCTTGCACGCATTTATGCTCGGGATATGGGTAATTTGCATTCAGGTCCCTGTATTCTGTAAATAAGACTAAACACATACCTTAGTAGCATTTATTGATATAAAATTAATCTAAATGAGAGACATATGATGCAATGTATGCAATGCATCATCTACCGTCTCTATTTCTTCTCCCCACGAATTCTTTCATGAGACAAGGACCTCGTGTACTGTATGTCTTCAAGCCATCAGACTCTGAGGGAGTGGGTTTCTTTTTCAGAGCCATGATACTATAAAAGATAAATTCAAAGCATTAAATAAAGTCAAGACATTAAATGTCTATTACAATGTGTTACAACAGAAAATTTGCACATTTACTGTTTTTTTCCTTAATGGATTTTCAATCCATATACCTTCACCGTGGTCATCTCTAAACATACAAGTCTCAACATTTATTTCTTCATCTACTGAGTTCAACTCAGGTGCTTGCATAGAGAAAGGTGGTGTCTCTTCATACTCGATCAGACTATCATCTGATACAATTTTTTTCTTTCCTTCCAGAATTACTGCCCATTTCTTATCATATGGATCAGCCACATAGAAGACTTGTTTCGCTTGGGAAGCGAGAATAAAAGGTTCTCCTTTATACCCTATTTTTGAAAAATCAATTAAAGTGAACCCATAGTCATCCACTTGAACTCCACTTTTATTATCAGCCCACTTGCTTCTAAATACAGGTACTTTGAATTTAACAAAGTCTAGCTCCTATATGTCTTCAATTACACCGTAATAGGACATGTCGGCGTATACATGATTCTTGTCTTTAGAACTAGACACATGCAAAGACTCTGCTATTAAGGTGACGCCACTGTTCTGAACAACACTTTTCGCATCTTCACAAACTATGTAGAAAGAATATCCATTGATATCATAACCACTATAACTTATAACAACAGAATGCGGACCATAGGCCAACCATTGTATTGTCTCAGAAACATCACGCTTGTAAGTCAGAATTTTGAACCAAGAGATGAAATTCATATTGTGAATATTAATTACTTGTTGATCACTCCACAAAGGATTTCTTTCCTTTAGAAACTTCATGTGTTCATTTAGGTAAGGTTGAACTTCATTCGAATTGCACAACACATAAAAATATGTTGTCATTAAGTCAACGTCATTTGGATTTAACATTTTCATCCCACGTGTCCCTTTACCATCGGCACGTTTATCATGACGATTCTTCGGAAGTCCAACAATTTTGGTGTTTGCTAGGTATCTAGTGCAAAACTCGATAACCTCCTCAACTATGTATCATTCAACAATACTAGCATATGGTCATTGACGATTTTTGCAATAACCTTTCAACACTTTTATATAACGCTCGAAAGGATACATCCACCTTAAGAAAAACTGGTCCACACAATTTAACTTCTCTAACCAAATTAATAACTAGATGAATCATAATGTCGAAAAAAGCAGGGGGAAAAACATCTCCAACTGACGTAATGTCACCACAATTTCATTCTGTAACTTATCTAACTGCACGGGATTGACCACTTTACTGCAAATCTTATTGAAAAAGGAACACAACTTTATTATTGCATGTCTAACATCTTTCGGTAATATGGATCTCAGTGCTACAGGTAACAACTGCTGCATTAAAGTGTGACAATCGTGAGACTTCATCCCCACAAGTTTCAAATCCTTCATAACAACAAGACTACTGATATTTGAATAATAACCTTGTGGAACCCTTACATCGTGCAAGCACTGACAGAGAATTCTTTCCTCCTTTCTAGACAATGTATAACTAGCTCGAGGTAAGTAATTTCGATCTCTTTTCTTCTCTGGTGCCAACATTGCTCGTATACCAATATCAACAAGATCAAGTCTTGCATTATATCCATCTTTGGTTTTACCAGGTATGTTCAACAGAGTGCCAACAAGACTATCACAAACGTTTTTCTCTACGTGCATCACATCAATACAATGTCTAACTTCTAAAGTTTTCCAGTAAGGGAGATCAAAAAATATGGATCTTTTTTTCCAACTACTTTTGTCGTTTGCTCGTTTGTACGGTTTTCCAGATGCACATTCAATGTTCATTACACGTTCGTACACCTTTTCGACGCTGATTTCAACTGGCAGATTCTGAAACTCTTGTTTTCCGTTAAATGCCTTCTTCAACCTACGATAAGGATGGGGAGTTCGGCAAAAATCTCAGATAACCAAGATAGACAGTCTTAGAACCATTAACTAGTTGCAAAGAGCATGTATTTTCGTCGCAAATTGGACAAGCTTTATGACCTTTGACTGAATATCCAGACAGATTACCATAAGCAGGAAAGTCATTAATCGTGTAAAATATCATAGCCCGCATTACGAACGACTCCTGACGATAAGAATTAAAAACTGACTCTCCGTCATCCCACAATCTCTTTAGGTGATCAATTAAAGGTCTTAAATACACATAATTTGGTTTCTCACGATCAGCATGTCATGTCATGTTCTTGGAATCCTCCTTACCCGCAAACAAACGTTTAAGCCTTGGTATTATCGGAAGATACCACAAAATCTTAGCAGGAGGTCCTTTGATTTTCATCTCATCAGCCTCTTCATTGTGGTTTGGTCCACTACGTTTCATTTTGTATCTTGAAACATTACACCTGGGACAGGAATGTAAGTTTTCAAACTCACCCCTATACAATATACAATCGTTCGGCCATGCGTGTATCTTCCTATATTCCATTCCCATAGGACACAACACTTTCTTAACATCATAAGTTTTATCTGGCAACTCATTATCATCTGGAAGCATCTATTTCAATAACTTCAACATTGATGTGAAACTCACATCGGACCAACCATTTCCAGGTTTTAAATTGTACAACTTCAACACCACTGACAATCTAGTGAATTTGGTACAATTCTTATACAACGGCTTCTCATTGTCACTCAACAAATTACCAAGTAAATCGGGGTTTAACGAAAACTTTTCAGCCATATCCTGAACCATTTCCTCTAAGTGATCTTCCACACTAATGTCTTCTCCATCATTCTTGGAACGACTAAATGATTCATTTTCGCCGTGCCATATCCACCGTCTGTAATTTTGGTCGAAACCTTTCTCAAACAAATGATCTTTCATTTTCCGAAAAGTCAGCACTGACATATTATGACACTTATTGCATGGACAATACGCCTTGTCGTTGTCTTTCATTTTCTTGGAATGTTTTTTGGCAACCTCTAAGAACATATTCACTCCGTTCTCATACTCATCACTCAATTTGTTTGAAACAATCCACTCTCGATCCATTTCAATCTAAACATTAACAAAAATGATAGTTATTATTGGAGAAAATAAATAAAATTTCAATTTAAAAGAATGTGTTCGTAGATGAGGAGATTCAGAGACATTAAGATGAGAAAAGAATGACTCAGAGGAGAGGAGATGAAGTCCTTAATCTAGCGTGAGAATAAGGAAGGTTAGAAACCTATGACCACAAGATCCAAAACTGGTATCAGTAAGCCAAACCCCAGATATGCTTTACTTCACCAAGTTTCTTGTCACCCTCAGGAACCTAACATAGTAGAAGAAGATCTGAGAGATCAAGGTTGGCATCAAGCTATGATTGAGGAAATGGAAGCTCTTCAATCCAATCACACTTGGGATCTTGTACCAAGGAAAACTGGCATCCAAACAATCGGTTGTAAGTTGGTATTTCGTGTGAAACTTAAACCAGATGGTACTCTTGATAGGTTAAAAGCTAGGTTAGTAGCCAAATAATATAAACAAATTGAAGGCATTGATTATGTTGAAATATTTTCTCCTGTTGTTAAGTTTACTACTGTCAGACATGTCTTAAGCATTGTTGTCATGCATAATTGGCCTTTAAATCAACTAGATGTTAAAAATGCATTCTTACATGGTTCCATCACTGAGGAAGTTTACATGTCTCAAGCTCCAGGTTTTGTAGATAAATCTCATCCTAGACATATATGTAAGGTAAACAGGGCTCTCTATGGTTTAAAACAATCCCCACGAACTTGGTATGATAGATTTGCATCCTTCTTGTTTACAAAAGGCTTTTATACCAGTACTTCTGATAGCTCTCTATTTTTTAGTCATGAACATGGACATGTCTTTCTCCTCATATATGTTGATGACACAATCATCACAGGCTCAAACCCTTTAGCTGTCGAAAATCTCATAATTGATCTCACTCGTGAATTTAGCTGTCAACATATGCACCAACTATCATTTCAAATTAGTCAAACAAATACTAAGATATATTAATTTCACTCTAAGTCACAGTCTTATACTTCATAGAAACTCTACACTTGATCTTTCTTTTTACGCTGACAGTGACTGGGCTGTGAAGAAACTTGACGATCGACAAGTGGATTTTGTGTGTTTCTTGGGCAAAATTGCATCTCTTGGAAAGCCAAGAAACAGCCTACTATCTCTAGATCCAGTGCTGAGGCCGAATATAGAGCCATGGCTGTCGCAACCACAGAACGTAAGTGGATCATCTTCCTCCTTCGCGATTTGGGAGTCTTTCTATCTCACCCTCCCACTTTTTTGTGTGATTATATTAGTGTCTTGCACTTATCCATTAATCCTGTGTTTCATACTAGAACTAAACATTTGGAACTGGATTATCGTTTTGTGAGAAAGAAGGTCGATCTAGGTCAGTTGATCACCAAGTTCGTGCCATCATCAATGCAACTTGCGGATCTCTTCACTAAAGCGCTTCTGAAGGATATCTTCAAGCAAGCCTTGCCCAAACTTAACCATCACCCATGGCTATGTTTGAAGGGGAGTGATAAGCCCACTGATCCAGTTGATCATCAGACTCGTCCGAAATCCATCGTACTTTCAGGACTGTGTCTGGTCTAGAAATCCATAATTTGTCCAGGAGTCCAGAATTGGTCCAATAGTCCAGAAGAAGTCAGTCCAGCATCCAAAATTTATCCAGCGCATCATGAAACATGAACCACTCAGTCAAATTCACAGTCCAGGTGCATGTGATCCAGTGTTAGAGGAGTTGGGCTAGGTGACAAGTGATTGGCATCATTTCATGCTTAGATTTGTACCTTATATCCATTATCTTACACCTAAGCAATGCTACGTGACGAGTTTTATGTTTAGTTTTCAGAAATAAAGAGGTTTGAAGAGAAGTGCCATGAAAGGACCCAAAAGTAGGAAAAAAGGACCTAATTGTGAGACCTGGGGACCAAGATGCAAGGGAGAAGGACCTGATCGTAAGACAGAAGGACCCAAGAGCAAAACAGGAAACTCCACACCATCATGAGGAGTATTTTGTCAATTCGATTCGGGTCGGAGCTCCACTAAACAAGTTAGATGCATCCAAGACCAAGAAACACACCAAGGCAAGCCCACCAGAAGACCCAGACGGATCTGGGCTTTATAGGCCGCCAATTGGCGGTCTGGAACCGCCAATTGGCAGTCTGGATCATGCAAGATCCGCCCCAACTTCTCCTGGACTTGTATTAGTGTTCGTTTAGGCTATGTTTGGTATTGGTTTAGTCCCACATCGGGGGATTGTCCCTGATTAGCTTTTTCCATGCTTATAAATAGAACTCTTCACCTTCCATTGTAATTACCCATTGTTTGGTGGCATTCTCTCTACTAAGGAGTGAGCCTTGAAGCAATAACTCAAGGTGGAGAAGAATGTTACCTTCAATGTGAGTCATTGTTAATAAAAGTTTATTTGTTTCTTTTAATCTTGTCTTGTTATGTTGCTTGTTTTGTGTGGGTTGCTTTACTTTGTTTAATTTCTTGTTTAGTAATTTTAGTATCTTAGTTAAATGTTTTCTTTACTTAGTCTAATCAGTAGTGTAATGAGTAGTGAGTAGTTCCATCCCCATTTGGGGGGTGGAGAAATATGTGATATAATTATGTAGTGTATTAAGTGTGTGTTATTTTTATCCCTTGAGCTTTATATGATTTCCATAACCATCTAATGGGTCTCCACTCTTATCTTTGATATGCTAATGCTCTTGAATGAAGCTTAGCTTATGCTTTGATTAGTGGACCTATTTTATGGGGAATGATAAGGTTAGGATATGGATGAAGTTAATATTGGAAACACAAGTTGTAGTGTATGAGCTCTTGTTGCCTTTACCTTAGCTAATGTCTTGTATGTTTTAATGATGTAGTCTTATCTTAATTCATGTGGAGGCATAGTAGGGTCTAGTCTTTATACTTGAGTTCATGTAGCTTCATTCCAACTATTGTCTTGTATGTTTTAATGATGTAGTGAAATCTTAATTCATGTGGAGGGAAAGTTGGATGTAGTTTTATGATTTCATGCACTACATGTTGTGAAGAGCTTAAGGAACACACACACACACACACACTTCTTTATATTCACATTATTTCTCTACCCCCTTTGGGGTTTAGTTTTCTTGCTTCTTTTCCATTTCCATTTGCGTTTTAGTGTAGTTTAGTGTAACCAACCTTTCTTCCCTTTCTTTACCTCTCGCCTTCGCACAAACCAAGCGTCGACACACCTCCCAGTGGACGACCCGTATTTGCCACCGCTTCAACGCGGCCGTGCACTTGCCATTAAATATAAAACGATCAATCAAGTTTTTGGCGCCGTTGCCGGGGAGGTGCTCTGTCCAGACGTTGGTTTGGACGATTCGAGGGGTTTTTTAATTTTTTGTCTCCAGTTTTCTTAGTTTCAGGACACCATCAGATCAAGGGGAGGTTGCTGGACAAATTTGAGGACCAGAGAACCAAAACAGACCGCCAATCAGCGGTTGGAGACCGCCAATTGGCGGCCTGGTGAGGGCTTTCTGCTTTCAAATTTTTCCTGTTTGTTAGTGCTGTAATTTTTGTTATCTGGGAGCCCTATTTTGCATGCTGTGACTTCTTGTTTGCTCCCAGATCATTAATCACTCCCCCATTAATCAACTTGGACCATAAAACTCAAAGCAAAAGATTAGACTTCTTGCCATCTAGGTCATGCATCATATGTAGACCTCGCATGCATTTGTCTTCTCTTTGCTTTACATTTTGTTGTTGATTGCTGGCGTGAGGTACGTGCACCCAAATCTCTCATTCATGCATGTTTCGATCATGCATTAGTTAGTAAGGTGCATCGGGACAAGAGTGAGTTGAGCGTTTGATTGGAGCGATTGATTGCTAGATCTAGGATCAAAACGCTACTAAGGAGGGGCTGTCCCATAAAAGATAAGGTGGGGGATTTCATCACCCTTTCCTTGGCCCCAAAAACCACTCTCAAGTAAAGCCTTAACTAAAAGCAAGTAGACATTGGCCCTAGGATTTTGGACGCACTAGGAGAGTAATCTAGTTGTATAAGGTTGAGGTAGGGATATTGAGAACTATTAATGAAATGTTGATAGGATTTTGTGGGTATATCCGCTGAAAACCCTCAGGAGACAACACTCCTCCTCCTTGGCAACAAAGAGGTTTAAAGGCTTGTTGCACATGCTAAGTGCAACCGTGATTCCTACGAAAGTGAGTTAGGATTTCCCTGTTTTCATTTTCTTATATTTTGTTTTGCTAGGGACTAGCAAAATCTAGGTGTGGGGGTATTTGATGCATTGCATACATTGCATCATATGTCTTTCATTTAGATTACTTTTATATCAATAAATGCTATTAAGGTATGTGTTTAGTCGTATTTACAGAATACAGGGACCTGGATGCAAATTACCCACATTCCGAGCATAAACGTGTGCAAAAGATTCATTTCTATCATAAAGACCGAATTCAAGTTTATCGGGTTTCAAATGGAAATGCATCCAAGCATAAAAGCATTCAAGGAGCTAATTACAAAAAGGTCAAGGGCTTAATTGCAAAATACCAAGGACCTGATTGCAAAAGAAAAGGATCAAGTTATTTTGTTGGAAAAGTCAAAAGAAAAGTCAAATATAAATCTCCAACAATGGAAGGAATTAATCCGGAGTTTAAAAGAATCGAAAGAATCCATCCAGATGCGCAAATAAAGATCAAATCATGCCATAAACGCACCACAGAAATCCGGGCGCGAAATCCTTGACTTGGGCGGCGATTCCGCCGCATCTCCCATGCATTGTGCGGCGATTTCGCCGCACCAGTGAGGATCTGTGTGCTCCAATTTTGTCCAGTGTTGGGTTGACGCGTGTACTATCCTTTTATGTATTGGTATCCCCTGTATCGGCTATAAATAGCCCTGTAGGACGAATGTAACACATCTTTGAATCTTTGGTCTTTAGTAATAAAATTCTGTTTTTTTTATATTTTGTGTTTGTTTTTAGTTTTCTTTGTAGTTCTCTAGGATCCCTTCTTCTTCCTCCCTCTATGAGTTTCTAACTCTCTCCAAAGGGTGGAGGTGACGGATTTGGGGTTAGAGAAGATGAATGAATGTTATTATTTTAAGTTCGTGATTAGTATATTTTGATTACTTGAGTTTATGTTAAATCATTTATCTTGTAATGCTTCATAACTAACATGATTTATCATAAGTTTCTGAATTCTCTACTCTAAACCCTAAATCTAAACCTCCACCCAACGGAATTCACCTCTTTGTTCTTGTTTTAGTTTTAATTGTTCTTGTTTCTTGCTTTAGATAACTAAAACCCAAAAATCTCAAAACCCAATTATTTCTCCTCTCCTTCTTCCCCCCAATCGAAATAATACTAATAACGAAATCTCTCCCTCCTTGTGTTCGACCCGTATTTGCCACGTCTTCATTGACGCCGTGCACTTGCGGTATAAATTAAATTCTCATCAATCAACACCGACGAGAGTTAGCTTTCGCATTGGGAGATTGTGTGTTCTTGAGGATCTCTCCCGCTAAGGGAGTTATGAGATTTGGGCACAGAGGGAAGCTGAGTCCAATATACATAGGGGTCATTTGAGATACTGGACCAACTTGGTGTCGTTGCTCATTGGATTGCCTTGCCGCCACATTTCTTGTGGTTGCATGTCTTTCATGTTTTGATGTTGAGAAAGCACATTGCCAACCCTTCGGATGTTTGGAGGTGGATATTCTTGGAGTGCAGCCTGATTTGTCGTTGGAGGAGCGACCAGCGGAGATAGTCAATCGGATGAAGCATCAGTTGTGTAAGAGAGTCACCCCGATGGTGAAGGTTTAGTGGTAGTGCCACACCTCGTGAGAAGGCTACGTGGGAGATTGAGGCAGATGTGCGGGAGAAGTACCCAGAGCTTATCGATGTGTAGCTTGCTTCTATTTTGCAGACGAAATTTCTTTTTTGTAGGGTGATTGTTAACCCCTCCCCAAGCTACCCCAAATCCCTAACCACTTTTCCCTTAACCCACATCTCTCTCTCCCACATCCTCCTCTCTTCCCTCTCACTACACTCTGGCGATGGCAAAGGCGATAACGAGGAGCTTCAACGACGGCGCGATCCACACATGGGTGCGGAGGGGAAGGCGTCCCCTTCTCCGGCAAGATCTTTTGGAAGGTACGCCACCGACCTTCAGTTTTGGTTCCATGGGGTCTAAAGGGAATTGTAGTGTCGCCGGAGATGGCCCTGGTGTCTGCCGGAGTGCGGACGGACATGGGGTTGGGGATTGCGGTCGGAGTTCAGGTCGCGGGGGTGCAACAGGAATTGTGGCCGCGAGTTGGGTTGACGTTGGAATTGCGGCAGCCCATGGCCGGTCGGCCGGTCGTGGGGCGGCGCAAGGCCGGAGGCCGGAGGGCCGACTTCCAGGGAGGTGCTAGATCGGTTGGGGTTGGGGAGAAGGTTTGGGTAATTTGCATATTATCCATGAAATTTATTTGTATTGTGTGAGTTCATTAATAATTGTATATTTTGCGGGATATATCTTGTGATTTATTTGTATTTGATTTGTTGAGAATTGGTTGGGTTAGTTGCAGAATATATACCAAATTTTATAGTATTTTATTAAATAATAGATAATTGGAATAATTGTTGGAAAACCCTGAATGTAATTGAAATTGGTTAAATAAGTTAATCATTGGATAAATTGCCTCACGAACCTTAGATTTAGATGTAATTGTTTGATTAAGTAATAATTGGACTAATAGCTCTTTTCCCCCAAAACTTATGTTGTGATTTATAGTAACTTTAGTAGAATTACGTTTATGCCCCTGTACCCTTGTTGGTGGGTTTAGAGTTGTAGTCTCTTTATGCTGCTTATATGTTTATGTTTACAGCTTTATAATTTGTGGATGCTTTAGTGAAACTTATGCTATGAATTGTTTGGGTCGGGTGACCCGTAAGATTGGGGTAAAATTGCATATACCCTCGCCTTATGTTGAGAGAGAGGTTCGTTGAACCAGTTGTCCACCCACATTGTGTCGAGTGGCCATTGAAGCGTTGCTCACGGACTCGAGCGTGTGGTCAAGGAGTGGGGATGGAAGGTGAGGAACGTATGACTAGATGATACGGTGTTTCCCTTGTTTTGTGGTGGTCCTGGAGTGTCCACCCACATTGTGACGAGTGACCGTTTGGGAGTGTTGCTCACGGGCTCGGGTGAGGAACGTATGACTAGAAAGATAAACATATGTCTTTTTCGTTTTGTCGATTCCTTATAATCATTTAATTAAAAATGAAAATTTTATATATTAGACATAAGTCTAAATTTTAATTCTAACATTCACATGATGTGTTTCAAAACATTTAAAACTATCAAAAGAATCAATTAGAATTAAATCAACAAAACTATCGGAAAACTCGAAAAAGACATAGAACATGAATTGTTTCGATTGTAGATGGTAAACTAAAATTAATTATATAGTCTAATCATTGAAAATATGAACTACATGCTCTGATACCACTGTAGGATTTCGTGTCCCCATGTATGTATATATTTTAAATTTTAATACAACATACAAGATCGATTTCATACTTTCAACAATTTTATGTACATTACTTTGTGTTTATTCTAATATCATGCAATCCTACATATATTAAAATAAATCACAAAGAGAGAATCATACCCAAAGGTTCTCTAAAACCTTTCTAAGATCTGGAGTCGCGTTGCCCGTTGAATCGTCCGCTGACTCGCCTCCAAGTGTTCACCAAACTCTAAACAAGATTAGAGAGAAAGGAGCTAGCCAATCAATCTCTAATTAGGCTTAGAATCTGGCTAATAACCCCTCTTTAAGCTCCTGAGATTTTCTATCTCAAAAACTTAAAATTACTAAGAGATTTTCGTGGTGATTAAGAGAGAGATTAATGAGAGAAAGAATTTTTGCATTAACATAAACAAGTGGGATGAGGGCTCCTTTTATAGGCTCCCAAAACATCCTCATCAAGAACTATTCTTTAGTCATGATCTCTTGCTTATTCTCTCCTAAAATTAATCTCAAATTGTCACATAAGCATCATCAAAAATATTTAATTAAATCTGGAAATAATCTAACCCATGATCTAATTATTCTCTTAATAATTCAGGCAAAAATCGCACTGTTCGGTTGACCGAGAATTTTTCTCGGTTAACCGAACCATTGGGTTATAACACATGTTCGGTGGACCATGAGCTAGACGGTCGACCAAATATGCATGAGAAAAATTCTCTGGAAAAATTCGGACAATCCGCGTCTTGCTCGGTCGACCGTTGACCCACCAAAATTTCTCCTGGCGAACATTCACCGGACGACCGTGTCACCTTCGGTCTACCAAAAATATTCTTTCTCGTTTGACCGTTCACGCTCGGTTAACCGAACCCAATTGTCCATGCACTCCGGACAATTTCGGTCAACCAATTGTGTTTACCCGTTCCCCGTTCGGTTGACCGTTCCGAAGGCACTCTGATCGACCGAACCCTAAACGGTTGACCGTGTTTGACCCCGATTTTGCCTTTGTCAAATTTTGGATTTATTTCCAACAAAATTTGATATGTTGGGGGTTTTTAGCAAATTCATATCTTATGTAATATATTATCCTATGTAATATTAAATTATTACACCCCATAATATACACACCTCATATGAATTTATTATGATTCTAATTATGTTAATTCTCAGAACATATTGATTTTATTCGTTCACCACATGTGTCCATTTTTCACATGAAACCCGACACATCATATGAACTCAAAATCAAGCTTCTTGTTTCCCAGTTTTGTGGTGTGACCTATAGGAGGATTCAAGCTAAATTGGCAGTGATATTAAACACTTAATATCTCAAATTATAATAGGTATCTAGCCACACATTATAGTTACCCAATTAGCATAGATGTCTTTGTTCCATGATTGATCGTTTTAAATTTAACCGCAAGTGCACGGCCGCGTTGAAGCGGTGGCAAATACGGGTCGTCCACTGGGAGGTGTGTCGACACTTGGTTTATTCGAAGGCGAGAGGTAAAAAGAAGGGAGAAAGATGTATTACACTAATCTAAACTACAAAGCTGAAATGAAATGCAAAGGAAATGAAGATAAGCAATAAAACTAAACCCCAAAGGGGGTAGAGAAATAATGTGAACATAAAGATGTGTGTGTGTGTGTGTGTTCAATTAAGCTCCTCACAACATGTAGTGCATGAAATCATAAAACTACATCCAATCTTGCCTCTACATGAATTAAGATAAGACTACATCATTAAAACATACAAGACAATGATTGGAATGAAGCTACATGAACTCAAGTATAAAGACTAGACCCTACTATGCCTCTACATGAATTAAGATGACTACATCATTAAAACATACAAGACATTAGCTAAGGAAAAGGCAACAAGAGTACATACACTACAAATCGTGTTTCCAACATTAACTTCATCCATATCCTAACTTTATCATTCCCCATAAAATAGGTCCACTAATCAAAGCATAAGCTAAGCTTCATTCAAGAGCATTAGCATATCAAAGATAAGAGTGGAGACCCATTAGATGGTTATGGAAATCATATAAAGCTCAAGGGATAAAAAATAACACACACTTAATACACTACATTATTATATCACATATTTCTCCACCCCCCAAATGGGGATGGAACTACTCACTACTCATTACACTAACTAATTTAGCAAAGGAAAGCATAATACTGAAATGAAATTTATACTACCTAAGCAAGAAATATTAAAGAAGCATAAAACTAAACAAACAAACAAGCATGCAAAGGAAAGGAAATTAAACTAAGAGAGAAACAACATCATTAAAAGAAAACTTATATTATTAACTCACTCAATTACAAGTAGCTCTTCCTCCACTAGAGTTTTGCTTCAAGGCTTCACTCTTAGTAAGGAAGATGGCCACCAAGAGGGAGATGGATACAATGGGAGGTGAAGAGTTCTATTTATAAGCATGGAAAAAGCTAATCAGGGACAATCCCCCGATGTGGGACTAAACCAATACCAAAAATAGCCTAAACGAACACTAATACAAGTCCAGGAGAAGTTGGGGCGGATTTGGGCTTAACAAGACCGCCAATTAGCGGTTCCAGACCGCCAATTGGCGGCCTATAAAGCCCAGATCCGGCTGGGTCTTCTGGTGGGCTTGCCTTGGTGTGTTTCTTGGTCTTGGATGCATCTAGCTGGTTTAGTGGAGCTCCGACCCGAATCGAATTGACAAAATACTCCTCATGATGGTGTGGAGTTTCCTGTTTTGCTCTTAGGTCCTTCTGTCTTACGATCAGGTCCTTCTCCTTTGCATCTTGGTCCCCAGGTCTCACAATTAGGTCCTTTTTTCCTGCTTTTGGGTCCTTTCAAGGCTCTTCTCTTCAAACCTCTTTATTTCTGAAAACAAAACATAAAACTCGTCACGTAGCATTGCTTAGGTGTAAGATAATGGATATAAGGTACAAATATAAGCATGAAATGATGTCAATCATTCCACTCGAACTAAACACGGTCCATTTAGTGATGTAAGTGCACCACTTGTGTCTGTCCCTTCCCTCATGATATTAAAAATATATACAAAGTAGAAATGTGTCACCTTTGTATTATATTCATTTCTTGATCTCTTTAAGCTAATTATAACTATGCAACTTAAATCAAGTTACATTGTGCACATTATAATTTTGCTTTATCAAGGGGTCCACTAATATCATCACTCAATTAAGAGGGGCAACGATAATCGTTTGACTAGCTATCTTTTCCAGCATAAGTCATGTTCAACCAACTATTGCCTTTATCACTATACTCATTGATAGCTTTTGACAATAATCAAATTAAGCACTTCTTGAGTGAAAAGATATAAGTCTCATATCTTAGGATTCAAGACACAGTAAAACATTAATGACACGAAACACAATTCCATAATATTTTACTTGTTAGGTCTATTCAATATATAAAAGTAATCTTTTCCTCTTTTATATACTCGTGTCGTCAATTATTTATAGAGCTACAACAATCGATGACCAACACGACAATCTTATCTCGGTGATTAATATTCCATGTTAATTACCATGATTGTGAATAACTTTTGATTTATGTAAACCATTATATTTTAGAGCTCTACGGTTAAGGACCAAGTGCCTCTTCCTTAACACTTCCAAAAGACAAATACCATAATCAAGGAACAAAATGTTTGCATATCCAATTCATAATAATTGACATATAAAAGTAAAACTTTTAGAACACATTCCTTTCAATCTCCCACTTGTTATCAAAGTTTTCTTTCACATACATTCTCAATGTATAAAACAATAATAAGTAAGGTAACCCTCTCTAATCACTTATCAAGCCAATCCACATGGTTCCTCAGACCCATAGACTCGAAATGCATTTCGCCCTTGGATTTGAATAAAGGTTTGGTGAATGGATCAGCTATGTTGTTATTTGTGTCTACCCATAATAAATTTATTTTGCCTTCGTCGGTGGTTGAGTCAGCCGTAGTGATTTGACTCCAACTACGCTAGCTCATGACTCCACCTTCCAGAATGATGACATATCATTATTGCGACCTCTTATCATCGGGATCACTTATGAAACTCGCATCCGAATAGCCCTCGGCTATTAACTCCCTTTGTCCTCCATAAACAAGAAAATTATCTTTGGTCCGGTTAAGGTACCTCAGAATATTCTTGACAGCAGTCCAATGCACAGGACCTGCGTTGGATTGGTGACGACTTGTCACGCTTAGAGCATACAGACATCGGGTCTTGTGCAAGTCATCGCGTACATGACCGGTCCTATTGCCGAAGCATAAGGGATATCTTTCATGTACTCCAAGTCTTTACGTGATTCAGCATGTTGAGACTTCTTGAGTTGCACACCCATACTCATTGGCACATTGCCCTTTTTGGAGTTGTTCATGTTGAACCTTTCCAAGACCTTGTCAATGTATGTACGTTGACTTAGGCCAATGAGTCCACGAGATCTATCCCTATATATCTTGATTCCCAAGATGTATTGAGCCTCACCCATATCTTTCATCGAAAATGCAGATTTCAATGAACTTCTCGTTTGCTCAAGCAAAGGTATATGATTTCCCGTGAGGAGTATGTCATCGACATATAAGATCAAGAACACTATGTGGCTCCCACTAACCTTCTTATATATACAAGGCTCTTCCTTACTTTTGACGAAGTGAATCTTTTTGACTTCTTCGTCAAAGCGCTTGTTCCAACTCCTTGATGCTTGCTTCAATCCATAAATGGATCTTTGAAGCTTGCATACTTTCTCCCTATTCTTTGGATCTTCAAAACCTTGAGGTTGTACCATGTACACATCCTCCTCCAAGTTCCCATTAAGGAACACCGTTTTGACATTCATTTGCCATATCTCATAATCATGAAATGCGGCAATAGCGAGCATAATCCGAATAGACTTGAACATGGCAACCGGTGAAAAAGTTTCATCATAGTCAATTCCTTGAATTTGAGTGAAACCTTTTGCAACAAGCCTCGCTTTGTAGGTTGTCAAGTTCCCATCCATGTCCATCTTCCTCTTGAAAACCCATTTATTTTGAATGGCCTTTTTCCTTTGAGGAAGGTCAACCAAGTTCCACACTTGATTATCATACATGGATTCTAATTCGGATTCCATGGCCTTAAACCATAGTTTGGAGTCCTTTCTTTCCATTACTTCTTGAAAGGTCGAGGGATCATCGGTATCTAGTACGATGATCTCATGAAGTCCCAAATACATATCGGGTTTCTTCCTTTCCCTCGTTGACTTTCTAAGTCCTTTGGTTCTACGTGTACTTCTCGAACTTCTTCCACAATTTCTTACGGAATTGGTTTGTGTTCGATTCTTGAACGTACACTAGGTAGGGAAGATTGAGTTTCTCACAATTTCTTGCGAGGGTCTCTCACTCACGCTCCCACTGACCAAAGGAACCTCAGTTGGGCCTTCATGATCTTGAATGTCACCATTCATATCATGATCTTGTAGAATATCTTGAGTCTCCTCAAGCACAACTCTACTCCCACTACTTTTTATTCTTTCCAGAAATTTCTTTTCTAGAAATACGGCATCCCTCTCTACAATCACTCGATTGGAGGTTATATGCCAAAAGTAGTATCCTCTTGTCTCACAAGGATAACCTATAAAGAAGCACTTATCCGCTTTTGGTTAAAGTTTGATCGACATCAATCTCTTGACGTAGGCCTCACAACCCTAAATTTTGAGAAAATTGAGCTTAGGTGTTTTACCACTCCATAGCTCATAAGGCGTTTTCTCTACGGATTTGGTTGAAACATTATTTAGTGTGTAAGCCGCAGCTTCTAGTGCATAACTCTAAAAGTAAAGCGTCAATTCAGCTCGACTCATCATTGATCGAATCGTGTCGAGTAATGTCCTATTCCTCTTTTCGGATACCCCATTCCACTGAGGTGTACCGGAAGGGGTGAGTTGTGGTACAATACCACACTCCTTTAGGAATGAGTCAAATTCGGTACTTAAGTACTCACCTCCACGATCCGTTCATAGAGACTTGATTTTCTTGTTGAGTTTGTTCTTTACTTCATTCTTGAATTCCTTGAACTTGTCAAAGGATTCACTTTTGTTTCTCATTAGATAAATATAGCCATAACGACTATAGTCATCCCTGAACGTAATGAAGTACCTAAAACCGTCTCTTGCACTAGTACTCATCGGACCACATACATCGGAATGTATCAAATCCAACAAGCCATTCGATCTCGGTCCTTTCTTCTTGAAAGGCCTCTTGGTCATTTTGCCCATTAGGCAAGGTTCGCACGTCTCCAATGATTTAAAATCAAGTTGACCAAGAAGGTTAGCTTCTTGCAATTTCTTGATGTGTTTTTCATTTATGTGACCAAGACGATAGTACCACAAGAGTGTATCATTCACGTGAGTAGTTTTAAGTCTTTTGTTATTGATGTTTAAGATTTGTTTATTATTCAATTCAAGCAAATAGAGACCATTCCTCACGAATGCATTTGCATAGAAAATACCATTCTTCGATATAGACAAACATGATACAGAAATAATATTCTTGCTAATCGAAGGCACATAATAAACGTTCTTTAAACATAAATTTAAATCACTAGATAATTGAAGCTCCACAGAACCTTGTGCAATCGCAGCAACGCTCGCACCATTTCCGACCTTCAATATCATCTCGTTCTTCATGAGTTCCTTCTTATCCTTTAGTAGTTGCACATTAGAAATTATGTGAGCACAATATCCGGTATCAATTACCCAATCATGGACAGAGGTGGCTAAATTTATCTCAATAACAAATATACCTTTGGCCTTTTTGGGGCGCTTACGTTCAATCACTCCATTGTCAAGGTCTTCCTTGTACTTGGAGCAATTTAGCCGGATGTGTCCTTTTTCACCACAGTGAAAGCACTCCGTGTTGGGAGTCGGAGATTTCGAAGAATTCCCCCTCGAGACACTCACACGAGCACCTCCTACTCCCTTGCTCTTGATTGGCGTATTTTTGGTGAATTTGCCTTTACCTTTGGTGATCTTCTTGCTCCTCTCATGGACGGCTAGGACGTGCTTGTCCCGACCCTTACCCATGTCAACTTCAGCCCGTTTTGAGAGCGTTGTGAAGTTCCTCAAGACTCACCCCTTTCTCACGCACATGATAGTGCATAATGAAGTCCTTCTAGGACGGGGCTAGAGAGTCAAGAATCAAATCTTCCGCAATGTCATCGGGCATCGGGGAAGAGAGCTTCGACAACTTCTCAAGGTATCCTTGCATCGTGAGAAAATGCATGGATACCGATGTTACCTCTGCCATGTGGCAGTTTGTGAGTGCGATGGTGGTCTTATAGCGCTCTTTTCTAGCACTATCCATGAACATCTTTGTTAAAACTTCTATGGTCTTCTTGGGTTTTGAATCCAAGTATTTCACTTGAAGCGAGTCGCCCATGGAGGCCAACATTAGACCGTGAACCTGGTTCTCTTGGTCTTCCCACTTGGTTTTTGGGTCTCTCTCGCTATCGGTTGCCTTCTCATTTAATTTTGGGATTTCACCATCCAAAATATGAGATAGTTTCTCAAACTTCAACACGATATTGAGCTTGAGTTGCCAGCTAATAAAGTTTGAGCCATCATTTACCAAAGGATGTTTTTCAATCATAGATGTCACAATAGGTTGAATATTCGACATTTCTAGAAAATAAAAATATATGGGATTTAATGTCAATTTTATGTTTTAAAATCAATACCGCAAATAAAAAATTATCCATAAATGCAGCAATTCAAGATCCTATCAATTATAATATAAACTAGCTTAGGGCTATCAGATATATTATAAAATTAAGGTAAGAAAACAATTTTCTAATCATAACCATTTTGAAATTTCGCAACATTTGCATTTTCAAACTCTTATGACTCTTGTCGTTTTAATTAAGAGAGAATTTCACCAATCCTCGTAAGAAAAACTCTTTTTCTCAAAACCGAGTTAGGGCTCCGGGTCTTGTTAAGAAAACTTATTTCATTTAATACGAGATACGTTTATCCATTGTATTCAGAAACAAATATACTCGGTGTCCACTAAGGGTGAATCGCACCTCGTACATCTATTCATGGCACAACAATAGACAACCTTATATCTCCCACTATTCCCAAAGATGGAGAAAGATATCTCCCGCTAAGGGCGAGCAGAATATCCCTCGATCGATGGCTGCTAGTGGATGAAATAAGAAAGAAAAATACTCTTAATTTTTGGTTGGACAATTTAAACATTTATCTGTGATTTTAGAATTTAGGTGATCATGCATATTTATCATCTATACACATCCTAACATTCATTCATACAATCACATACATGTCAAGCACACAAACATAAATAAATCCATTCACACACACATTGTGTGAGTTTATATGTTCCCGCGTCCTTGATCTTTGTGCTTCTTCAGTGTCTTCCTCTTGCACCATGGATGTTGATATTGCAAAACTATAAACATGCATCTCTCAATTTTGAAAATTGTCTAGTGCAAGTCTTATGTAAAAATCCTCTCATATGCATGCATATACATAGAAAAAGAAATTTGGCTTTCACACAAACATAAGCCCCTGTGATTGAATAATAATAACATACACATTCATTCATTCATTCATTCACACATGGCTTCATCGGAACATACAAACTCACATATCCCTGCATTAGAGAACTCGAGCAACGCATGTACATATACTATATATTACTCGATTTAGTTTATCATGCATCTCTAAATCAAACAATTCTAAAATCATTTGAAATCCATTAAAAATGATTTTATGCATCCATAGTTCAAAACACAAAACATTTGAACCGTTGTTTATCCAATTTCCAAAAATAAAAATTTAAAGAAAGATAAACATATGCCTTTTTCGTTTTGTCGATTCCTTATAATCATTTAATTAAAAATGAAAATTTTATATATTAGACATAAGTCTAAATTTTAATTCTAACATTTACATGATGTGTTTCAAAACATTTAAAACTATCAAAAGAATCAATTAGAATTAAATCAACAAAACTATCGGAAAACTCGAAAAAGACATAGAACATGAATTGTTTTGATTGTAGATGGTAAACTAAAATTAATTATATACTCTAACCATTGAAAATATGAACTAAATGTTCTGATACCTCTGTAGGATTTCGTGTCCCCATGTATGTATATATTTTAAAAAAATAATACAACATACAAGATCGATTTCATACTTTCAACAATTTTATGTACATTACTTTGTCTTTATTCTAATCATGCAATCCTACATATTTTAAAATAAATCACAAAGAGAGAATCATACCCAAAGGTTCTCTAAAACCATTCGAAGATCCGGAGTCGTGTTGCCCGTTGAATCGTCCGCCGATTCGCCTCCAAGTGTTCACCAAACTCTAAACAAGATTAGAGATAAAGGAGTTAGCCAATCAATCTCTAATTAGGCTTAGAATCTGGCTAATAACCCCTCTTTAAGCTCCTGAGATTTTCTATCTCAAAAACTTAAAATTACTAAGAGATTTTCGTGGTGATTAAGAGAGAGATTAATGAGAGAAAGAATTTTTTCATTAACATAAACAAGTGGGATGAGGGGTCCTTTTATAGGCTCCCAAAAGATCCTCATCAAGAACTATTCTTTAGTCATGATATCTTGCTTTTTCTCTCCTAAAACTAATCTCAAATTGTCACATAAGCATCCTCAGAAACATTTAATTAAATCTGGAAGTAATCTAACCATGATCTAATTATTCTCTTAATAATTCAGGCAAAAATCGCACTGTTCGGTTGACCGAGAATTTTTCTCGGTTAACCGAACCATTCAGTTATAACACATGTTCGGTGGACCATGAGCTAGACGGTCGACCGAATATGCATGAGAAAAATTCTCTGGAAAAATTCGGACAATCCGCGTCTTGCTCGGTTGACCGTTGACCCACCAAAATTTCTCCCGGCGAACATTCACCGGACAACCGTGTCATCTTTGGTCTACCAAAAATATTATTTCTCGGTTGACCGTTCACGCTCGGTGAACCGAACCCAATTGTCCAGGCACTCCAGATAATTTCGGTCAACCAATTGTGTTTATCCGTTCCCCGTTCGGTTGACCGTTCCGAAGACACCCCGGTCGACCGAACCCTAAACGGTTTACCGTGTTTGACCCCGATTTTGCCTTTGTCAAATTTTGGATTTATTTCCAACAAAATTTGATATGTTGGGGGTTTTTAGCAAATTCATATCTTATGTAATATATTATCCTATGTAATATTAAATTATTACACCCCATAATATACACACCTCATATCAAATTATTATGATTCTAATTATGTCAATTCTCACGACATATTTATTTTATTCGTTCACCACATGTGTCACTTTTTCACATGAAACCCGACACATCATATGAACTCAAAATCAAGCTTCTTGTTTCCCAGTTTTGTGGTGTGACCTATAGGAGGATTCAAGCTAAATTGGCAGTGATATTAAACACTTAATATCTCAAATTATAATAGGTATCTAGCCACACATTATAGTTACCCAATTAGCATAGATGTCTTTGTTCCACTCGAACTAAACACGGTCCATTTAGTGATGTAAGTGCACCACTTGTGTCTGTCCCTTGCCTCATGATATTAAAAATATATACAAAGTAGAAATGTGTCACCTTTGTATTATATTCATTTCTTGATCTCTTTAAGCTAATTATAACTATGTAACTTAAATCAAGTTACATTGTGCACATTATAATTTTGCTTTATCAATGGGCCTACTAATATCATCACTTAATTAAGAGGGGCAACGATAATCGTTTGACTAGCTACCTTTTCCAGCACAAGTCATGTTCAACCAACTATTGTCATTATCACTATACTCATTGATAGCTTTCGACAGTAATCAAATTAAGCACTTCTTGAGTGAAAAGATATAAGTCTCATATCTTAGGATCCAAGACACAGTAAAACATTAATGACACGAAACACAATTCCATAATGTTTTACTTGTTAGGTGTATTCAATATATAAAAGTAATCTTTTCCTCTTTTATATACTCGTGTCGTTTGTAGATCTACAGCAATCGATGACCAACACGACAATCTTATCTCGGTGATTAATGTTCCATGTTAATTACCATGATTGTGAATAACTTTTGATTTATGTAAACCATTATCTTTTAGAGCTCTACGGTTAAGGGCCAAGCGCATCTTCCTTAACACTTCCAAAAGACGAATACCATAATCAAGAAACAAAATGTTACACATCCAATTCATAATAATTGACATATAAAAGTAAAATTTTTAGAACACATTCTCTTTCACCGACAACATTGAGGCAAAAACTTTGGCTCCAGTGATAGATGCAAATGTGCTATTTTTAGTATTGTCGTGATCATGTCATGTTTCAATTACTCTTCTTCTGTTCATTTACGTGTTAGGGGTTGACATACGAGGTTTCCTTCTGTTGCATGTTTACTTTTGAAGTTGTGATAGATAGTAGAGGGTGGAGACTACGGAGGAAAGCTCTAGGGACCAGATCCTGTTTTTCCCCATTTTGGTGGTTGTAGTTATTACACATGTACATTTCATCTTATAGTCTTTTGATGTAATTTCCTTTTATTGTAAAACTCAGATATATATGTAATATATATATGTTGGTGCACCTGGTGGTTGTTTTCTCGTAATGTCCTCGGTGTTTGTGATTTGACCTCGTCAATTTTCTCTTTAAAAGCTTAAAAAATTTCACTGTTTTGAGGACGTTACATCATGTAAATCTAGTTTTCCTCTACCTAAATTCCTTTTTTACGCCAGTCAACAATATATATTGGAAAACAATCGTTATTAAATCTCTTAACATCGGTTAACACTTTTGGTGTGAATGAGGTGCTAAGTGAATTGCTAGTTACTTGATTAAATTACCAATTATTTATAAAAAAAAATGAGCAAAGGAGTTATTGATAGGTAATCGACGAAATTCCAGATGGTTACGAGACTACAGTTATTTAGTCGGTTTTACTAATAAGATACATCAGAAAGGATTAAACTCATAATAAAAAATTGTTGTATTTTTTGCTTATACTGCATACGTGAAATGGAACGTATGTGAAATATAGAGATTATAACCATTTCGCCATTTGGTTAATGTTACTATATCTCTTGCTTCTCTCTTTTAAGGTACTATCTACATTTGTGAAATGATACAGATAACATATGCGTCTGTTTATAGATATCATAGAATATGTGGTTTTCTTTTTATTTGTGATTGTAGTGGGAATTATTGGTTTGTTGAGAGGGTGTGTAAAAGAGTAATGTTAAAGTCCACTCGACTCTAATATGAGGAAACCCCACCCCCGTAATGTTGAGGATTAAGATAGAACTTTGGTTTAATAATACCATAAAACTACGGGTTTATTAGTGCTTGCGTACTGACGTTGAAGAATGAAATTGACATTTTGCCTATTGATTTTCTAAAATTGGTGTGATCGATGCATATGTTCCGCACTTATGCTTATATAACCATGTCATAATTGTTAATCGTTATGTCATCTCAGGGTACCTATCTATGAAATTTAATTAATCCATCGTGTCAACAAAACTTAAATATTTAATTGAAAAGTAGTGGATGTGACTTTATTATAGAATATTATACGTAACTTGTGTTTAACAATATAAGACTAATTTCTCAGCATATCAACCAGTGATCACAAAGTAGCATCGGGATGAAAATTTTCATCCGCTAAAAAAAGTCACACCAAGACACATATAGTTTGCCTACATAAAGCAATCACATCCATTTTATTCAAAACGAAAATAACATTTTCATTTGATCGAAAGCCAAAATAACAATTTCAAGTAAAAACACACCCAAAAAAACACACAAAACAAATACCCCCACATAGTTAAGGCAAAGCGCTACTCATGATTATTGTCAAAGTGAAATAGAAGGTGTATAGACTTTGGCATCCGTATGGTAAGACTGACTACTACTGGTCGAATAAAAACCAACAATGTCAACGGTGGAAACATAACCAAAGTCTCATTTTTGGTTTGGCTTGAAATACGAGTATGCCGCAAAAAATGCTTGCTCGACTGTGAGCAGAAGCAAAATAGCAGCTGCAATCAAAGAGATGATAGCCCATGGGTTGCTGAAATAATCGCGCATCAACCTCGCTCGATAGCTATGCCATTTGTTATTATGATACCTGTTAATTAAAATCAAAACTACTGGTTAGTTTAAGTTGCACGTTCTACTGGAAGGTAGCTTAAGAATAGGATAGATAATTTCATGAAAGCATTACGAACGATATGAAATGTCATCAATGTTGGCTGAAACTATATACCCTTCAATGTTGAAGTAGAATTTCATTTGTAGCTTCATGTTAAATTGTCTCTGGAACTTATATTTTAGATAATTATGTTTATAATTTGAGTTCTGAAATATTATTATATGTCAAACAATTCTAAAATGTAAACAAACCTAAAGCTGTTAGTGGATTTGTAGACCAAGAGTCTGGATATTTTAAAAGGATCTTACTTTGTGACTTGGATGAAGAGGCTAGAAAGGTAGTTCTTGTCCAAAGAGTAATGGATGTCCTTGCACAGGTTGTTGAAGAGGTCCGCCACGGCTTCGTCGGTGCTTAGTCTGTTGACAATTATGCCTTTCAACTCGAGCAAATTCACATCTTCCGGTCGGTCGATGATGCAATCCATAAAAAAAGCATAGGTGGTGATTTGCATTTTGGTTTTCGGATAGCATTGCTCGAATGCTATTAAATTCCTCAACAACGTCTCTGTGTAATCGTAAGCTTCCAGACGTGGTACCTGATCGAAATATTAAGCCACATTGTTCAAAATAAAAGATTTCAACACTCTATAAGAAACATTCGTGCACAATAAATGACATACGAATGCAAATCAAAGTTTTAAATTAATCTGACTCGTGCTAAATTTAGTGTGCTTTAGTTTCAATTTTTTCTGCCAAATTTTATTTTCTTTGGATTCGGAAAACCTCCAACCCAAACCAAACCAAACCAACCTAGTCCCACCCTAATTGAATATGGAGTCTCATGTTAATTGCTCAACCTGAATTGTTACTTCACTGTGGTAGAAAATTGCATCTACTATCTTTCACCTACGTACTTGTGTATTAAGAAGATAATATACTAATCAAATTATATCATACCTCCATGACTCCATTCTTGAAAGTTATGTCCAAGAAGCAGCTTGCATTCTTCTTGCCTCTGAACTTAACACCACCCCTTTGAAGCTCCGTCCCACTCGGAATCCATTTTGGTTGGACATTTCGCTCTTCTTTCTCAAGAACAATTGTAAATGCATCAACATCGAGTTGAATAGAAGAATGGAAGAGGTGGAGCAAGTGGAGGAATTTCCTATCGCGAGGCGGTTTAAAGCCCATAGCCTTCGCGGGGTGAAGATTACTAAAGAGTTCCAACGCCAAGTCAACTAAATTCACATCTTCATCTTCAGGAGTCCTGAGTAGTTCAAAAAGAGCATCCAATACAAAGAAAGGAATTTGATTCTCCAATTTCAGGAGATCATATTCAACCTTGTGCCATATCCACATCATTCCAAGAAGTGGTTCTTTGATGTCCTCAACGTCATCATCTTTTTCTTTTTCCTTGGCATCACTTTCTTTAGGCTTTTGGTTTTTACGATTGACTTGTTTGAGCAAGAGATTGAGAATGAAACAACCATCCAGAAGCATCACGGATGAGAGGCCAACTTTGCTTGGGAGCTTGTATTCGTCGAAGTAACAACTACGGACTTTGTTTTCCAAAGATCGCATGGTCTCCACACATTTAGAGTACATGGAGTAATGGACATGGCCATTGTTGCTCTGGACGTGTCGTGAGATTAAATAGTACAGGCAGTTCGATTTGTAGTTTGTCATCATGTCGGCGCTCGGGTGGGTGAGGTTTGGGTGGTCGTGGTGGTAGGGGCCTATGGAGACTACCTGTGGTTAGGCTTGTTAGTTTCTGATACGACATAATAACACGACGCGACATGAAATGTAAGATGTACTATTTATGCACTAATCTATTTATTGTTGAGTAGTTTAGTTATGGTAAATAACGAAGAATTAACATGAAATAAGGTTTTATTAAATAAAAAACATGAAATAAGGCATGCTTTGAGTGATTTTGAAAGAAAAAACAATTTGAAATTAATTTGTGTCCTTTACATGAATGTATCGTTTGATATTTTTGTTAGCTAAATTGGTTAAGTACTTGAAAATGCTTGTTTATGATGTTTAATATAGTGTCCTATCATATTATGTAATATGCTTGTTTGGCTATTTACACTGCAAATATGGTGAGTTTCTTTTAAATTATGTTAGACATCACAGACACGAAAATGACATAGATTGTATTACATTGAAG
Organism: Triglochin maritima; assembly: GCA_963682175.1. Classification (NCBI taxonomy): domain Eukaryota; kingdom Viridiplantae; phylum Streptophyta; class Magnoliopsida; order Alismatales; family Juncaginaceae; genus Triglochin; species Triglochin maritima. The sequence continues at coordinate 32,954,622 of OY821785.1, forward strand.
CAATACGACAAGGTGTAAAGACATGCTTGCCTACTACCTCGGGCTCGTAAGCATCGACGTTGCGCTCCCGGATCTTTCTTGGAACTTCGAATATGGTGCAAGACTTTCTTCTCGTCGGATCAGCATGCTCCTTCAACTTCTTGTTTACATATTCCAGCCACTTGGGATCGTCTTTGGGGTCCTGGTTTGGATCGTCTGACACATTTCTATTACTTGTTTTCGGATCAAAAACTTCCACATCAGGTGACTCGGAAACAGTCATATCGGGCTCATCTTCAGATGTTGCAGTTTCCTTTCTCTCGTGATCCATTCCATCGATGAAGAGCGACATGCGTCCGAATCGAGGTTTAGCTGCTGCTTGGGAACATTCATGTTTAAATAATATCAGCTCAAGTTTGGCCAACTTATGTTAAGGCATTGTCATATTTAAGTTCTAGTTTCATTGGCATCAAAAAAAAAATACAACTTAAAATTGAGTTAGTTATAGTTTGTCCCATAAAATATGTCTCAATTTTATTTTCTCCTTGAACTTTAAAATGCGACAATCATCCCTTCTATACTTTCGTTTTGTAACAATTTGTCATCCTAAACTTTAAGAATCTATTATTTTTTCAAATATTCACCGTTATTTCTTATTTTTTTGCGTTGTATACCTAGTATACTCACAATCTATGTTAAAGTTCGGGTCAAATTCCAACTAAATCAGACTTCTAATTTGATCCAAATTTTATCATAAAAGTTGCGATTACGGGTGATTTTAGACAAAAATTAATGAAAAAAATATCAAAAAATAATGACAAATACGTAGTAAAATAATGAATTCTTAAAGTTCTGGCGGAAGAAGAAAGCAAAGTATTATGGTAAGCTATAAGAGGAAATTCAAATAAAAGTGTACTGTTAGAATAAAAGTGTACTTTTAGAATAGTCTTTATTGAAAAATAACCGAATCAAAGTTATACTCTGTTTAGCTTTGCTCGCTCTTACGTCTTAACTAAAGTATCTCATAAGCCATGAGTCAATATACACATATAATATTTCTTTTCAAAAAAAAATACACATATACTTGCTTCCTTTCATTGTTACAAGTAACGGTTTCCAAACACATGTATTTTTTTATATTAAAAAAGGAAAGAAATGTACTTTTTAGGTAGGCTTAAATACTTTTGATTAAATTCCAACACGTAACTTCCATCTTGTGATCTCAATTATGGTTTGAACTAATTAAATCAAGATTAAAGACCTAACAGCTAAATTAATTCAAGTTTGTAGGTAACCAATATTGTCAATGGAACCTACATGAGAATGGTTTAACATAAGAGGGCCGGGTTGAAACACCCCCTTAAGACGTGGGATCTAGCTAGTCTCAAGTTTATTGCTGGTGGTGGTTGTGATCTATTATGGTAGAATGGTTAGTAGCCACCCAGAGTCTCAAGATTAGAGATACAAAAGTATCTCTACTCGTCCACCGCAATAAAACAAACTGATCTGGACACAAGCCAAGAAAAATCCCCAAGTGTAAAAAAAAAAATTTAGTGGATACAAAATAAATTTCTTCCTACCTGATGCTTCTTGGAGCATATCTTCAGCCTCCATTTTAAGTACACTGGGTACATATATGACATGAAACAAATCTATTTATAGCTCAAAATGTTGGGAGCACCACAGAACAATATTCTTTGCTCTCCCATGCTCTACACATTTATTCTTTCCTAAAGTAGTTTCCGTTCTTGCTTTTGATTCACAAGTAAAGAGATGCTTTTTTGTTCAAAGTTCTAGCTGGAAAGTGGAAATCTATAGCGCGAATTAGGTGTTACCTGAGTTTTGAGGTTCAAATGGCTACAAAGTATGTATAGCTTCTTCCTTTCTCGTCCTCATTATATAATAAAATAATAATATTAAACCTCGCTAAATAATAAAAAGGTTAAATAAATTTAAAAAGTAAATTATTGTATGATAGCTTAGATAGTTAAGCCCAGGTTCAAGAATGCATGATGCATATGCGATGCAGCAAGTTATTGTATAGCGTATTTATGGAATACGATATTTATGCGGGTGCATAATGCATTATAAGATTTGAATAATAATATTGTATTTCTAAATACATACACATAGAGTATAGAGATGATGTTCGACATAGAGAAAAAAGATAAATCATGTATGTATTATAAGTTTATAACAAATGTTCGACATAGAGAAAAAAGATAAATCATGTATGTATTATAAGTTTATAACAAATTAACAATACAAGTATACAATAAGAGATACAAAAAATGCTAAATTACTTACATGGACTTTGTTGTTACAACATTAAATAATTTGGCTTTTGGGTCTGGAAATTTTTAAAAAATTAAAAAAAATTAAAAAGGCAAATTTTCACACTAGACCTGCTGCGACCACGTGGTGACACGTGACGGCGACAAGTTTGTTTTTCAGTGAATACAAAACTCGGCATCACCAGTTCCGAGTTCTGCTTGAGCGAACTCGACATCACCAGTGTCGAGTTCTTCTTGAGAGAACTTGGCATCACCAGTGCCGAGTTCATTTTGGTTTTTTTTGCACAACACTTGTCATATTTCTCTCGAAGTGAAGTGCTAGGAGAACATGATTTCAAATAAAACTCGGCAACACAAGTGCCGAGTTCACATAAGAGAACTCGACATCACTAGTGTCGAGTTCTGTTGAAAGATCGAGAAATTCATTTAATTTAAGAACTCGACAATTTCATTTCCCACTTCTAAAATTTCAACAAACACTATCATTTTCAACAACAAATATTGCAGCAAACACAATCATTTCAACCACAAAACACAAACAACTACAATAAAATCAAAATAACATCCACAATAACAAGTTTAACATTTTAACATAAATAAAACCAAAAGTAGTGTAATAACAAGCAAATAAGTTTAATACAACCAAATATCTATCATAAGTGACCTCTCATTCTCTTCTTCTTTTTAGGAGGTGCATGAGCACGTCCTCTCCCCCGACCGCGTCCCCCTCCTCGTGCTGCATTCTCTGCGTGTTCTGTATCCTGAGTCAGATTGTCACTGTCTTCTTGTGTGTGTGGATCTTCTTCTTCAACGACGCGATCATGACTCAAATGTAATGTAGGTTCTTCAGCACCAAAACACATGAGCCAAGCCTTCATTTTTTTTTCAATTTTCCAACCATCGAAAATTCTGTCTTGTGAAATCTGATCGGCTTGTGAATTTGATGGAGTTCTTCGTGAAACTCATTAACTCCGTGCACCTATAAACAATTAAACAGTTTAACAAACACTAAATACAATTTAAAAACAATGTAATTATTTAATTAAATGTTTAGATCGTACCATCTCTCGCTCTCTACCCGCTCGAGGTCTGTACATGTTACGTTTCGGAGCCAAAGTATGGTGAACAATTCAACGTACTGTGATGTTCCAATATCATTCCATATATAACTGTGTGCTCTCTTCAGGAGTGACACCTACGAGTGGTCGCTCAAACTGTAGATGATCTCTTCTACGAGACCAATGCTGGATGAATATGTGATTTTCCATCAACCAATTAACGTCTGCTCTCCTCTGAGCTGATTTCACTTCATGTCTCTCAATCGGCTCTGGAATGTGTTGTTGTAGACCGAACTGCCTCATGACTCGGTCTGGACAATGCATAACCCCATCTCTAAAATGTATAAACCATGTACGACTCGTCCAAATCTCAGAACCTTCTGTACATAGTGGTAGTAACTGACTAAGATCCAAATGCTCATACGGATCCCATGTGACCTGGTCGACCTCCTGCACGTCGAGTGCCGTCGACCAATCCCGATAAAAATCGAGTGTCGTCGTCTTATCAGTACCCTTGAATGTTCTTGGGTGTCTCCAACATGAACCTAATGGTGCTTTGTCGTCCTCCGGGTACACTAACGGTCTGATCTTCATAGGTCTCCCAATGTGGAAATGTTCCCAGCACCACAACTGAAGAAACGTAAGAAATCTGCACAGATGTTTGGTTGTGATCAATGCAGCTTCATCCAAACTGTGATATAAGTGGGCCAGAGTCGCACTATCCCAACTATACTACGATGCGACAACCACATCTCTGAGCAAAAGAAGGTACTTCAAGTGAATCATTGTGTCGCTCTTATCAGCCAAAATACTGCATCCCAGCTGAAACAGAATAAAAACTCTAGTGTGTCTGGTAATGGTAACCTCATCTACATCGAAAGGGACCTCCTGAATCTGCGCTTGCAACCAACGCAGAGTTACCAAACCCTTACCGCCCAAACCATCCGGGCACTGACCCAATAAATCCATGCAGACATCTCACCAATCGTAATCCTGGAACTCACATACTGGCAAACCGTCTACTTGTAATCTCATAATCAATGAAATGTCACGCAAGGTACAAGTGATTTCACCATTTCGCTTGTGAAAGGAATGAGTCTCTTGTCTCCAACGCTCCACCATCGCCCCCAACAAGGTGTGATCTAACTGTACTCGGCCCATTCGAGTGACTGTGTCGAAGCCTGTCTGTTCTAGCAGAAACCACATCCTCTCATCAGTTATCTGCCAAGTGTTGAGTTTGGATCCATGCTCAACGCATTTTACTCCCTCGACATCTTTCTACATAAAATAACATAAATTTTAGAATATTAATACGTACGTACAAACATTGTTTGAAAGTAGTAAAATGCTCATGAAATCCTGGAACAAGTCAGACTTGTGGTCGGCTTGCAAAACCAATACTGATCTGTCCACCGGACCTTGCAAAGCATAGCTGCCTCTAACTGAATCAGCACTAGAACCACCGAACTCCATCTGTACGTAACATGGTAAATATTAGAAAACATTGAAGTGTTACAAATCAAATGGTGCAAATCAAATATTAGAAAACAAATCAAGTATTGCAAATAAGTATTAGAAAACAAATCAAGTGTTTCAAACAAATATTAGAAACCAAATTAAGTGTTGCAAATGAAATAGGAGAAGATTTGGAACAATAACAAATCTGAGTCATAACAAAATACTTTACATTAATTCAAGTCTTACACCACATCAATTCAACTCTTACATTTGATCAATCATTCAAGTTTTACATTTAATCAATCATTCAAGTCTTACATTTAATCAACCAATCAAGTCTTACATTTAATCAGTCATTGAAGTCTTACATTTATCTGAAATCCTACATAATAGTAGTGTAGATATTTTTTAAACAATTTTACTATATAGGTTCCTTGCATCGTTTTCTATTATGCCCCAAACCGCTGCATCTCTCACACCGTACACTTCTTCCAGAGTGCTCGTCCATCTTGTTTCGGATTCGCGTTGATTTTGGTGGACCATGAGGTCTTTTGGTTTGCGGAGGCTTCATTGTGATGTTGCCACGATCTGGCCAATACCTCACATCAGGAATTAGGATAAATATCGATTTGTAGGCATGTCTGTACATTTGAACCTTATAATACGGGGAGACCAAATGTGAAGTGCTGACATTTGTATGGCTGCCGTTGCAAATTGATAGTATATGTGAACAGGGGACGTGCATTGCAATTATGTATACACAAGTGCAAGTAATAACTCCTTCAAATTTCACAATGTATTTTTTCTGGTCATTGGTTTCAACCTGGAACATCAACTGGTGGTATCGATTTACTATATGAGTTCTAACCAGATTGTTGTTTGTCGTCACCACAGTGTGGACTGTCGGTACATATGTTTCATTCCATGACTCAGCGACGTCCCTTCTTTTAACAAAGATTTTTTTAAACAGAGAAAGGTCATCAAAATCATGGTCGTAATTGTCATAATGCGTGCCCCTCGTAAGACATTGTTGAAGTTTTCTGACATGTTTGTTGTCATTTATCCGAAACGTCGACCCCGTCGTGACAACAAGTCCATCTTTCCAAAGGACATTGATGCTGAATCCACTCGTATATCGGTTTATGTTCCTCTGCAATAGCCTTCATTAGCTTTTAAATTTCATAAAGGAACGAGTTTTACCCACTTCGTAAAACTTGATTTGTCATAATCTTTCCTTGCAATTTCGATGTTTAGCAAGAATTGTTTCCTGTGTCGAAGATAGAATTGATGTGCATGCCCCTCTAAAGGTGGAAATGTGGCTCGCACACAAACCTTTATTCCAAAAAATATGTCGGTGATAATAAACAAATCGGGTCGCCTGGTCACTCTACTTGCCATCAATTGAAGGAACCACGTCCACGACGCTGTTTTCTCGCTCTCTACAACAGGAAATGTCAAAGGAAAATTTCCATTGTCTACATCCGTGCCAACAACAATTAGCAATAAACTTCTATATTTGCTATAGAGGTGTGTTCCATCCACACTGACAACGAGTCTGCAATATTGAAACCCACTAATTGATGCCCCGAACACCCAAAACACACGTTTAAACATCTCCTCGTCTGGATTTACCTGTACGGTCTCTATTTCGACAATAGATCATTCATTGTTTTGACAGAGAACTGTGAGGAACCATCGCAGATCCCTAAAACTGTCTTCTTCAGCACCATAAATTCGGTTCAATGTTTTTTTCCTGACATGTCATGCTTTAGCTTAATCGATTTCAAGTGAGTATTTGGTCTTCACTCTTTCCATTATTTCAGTAGGAGTAATTGTGAACTTAGTTCTAACAAATGACATTATCAAGTCGCAAACAAAATTAACATTGCATTATTTGTTGTCGTTTAGCAACATCGTATTGGAACAAGTGTGCTCGGCGTCGTACGTTTTAACTTGAAAATATCTGCAGCCTTTTGGGACAGACGCATGTAGACACCATTTGTAGTTATCCTCATCATGAAGAAGACAATGAATAGTATATTGTTTCGTTGAATAAACGGACGACTCAGCAGCAGTACGGAATTGACAAAACCACAAGGGAATACTGAACAAACTTTTTAATGTGCCACGACTGCAGAGCGTGAACCAAATCATCTTTAGTTGGGAAATTTCGTTTATCCCAAAAAGAATGACCATCTTCCGTATGTCAATCACTCGGTTCCAAATTGTTCGCAATATCGAAGAATGGGTGTTCAATTATAGAATTCTCTATCCAGTTGTCATCCTCGAAGATATCGGGAAGTTCATTAAGAGTTTGAACCATGTTGTTGTTTGCAACTGCATCATCAACAACGTTGTCGTCTTCACGGTTTATGGATTGACCCATGACGTATATGACATCATGTGTCTCCGGAAGGACTTCATTAGCAGAAACACCTTCAGGTTCATCTTCTACAGCGAATGGTGTACTGTAATCCCCTAATTCCTCAGTGTCATCATCTTCAACGTTATGCATCTCTTGCATGCATTCTGGTAAACTAAAATGAATTGGGTTAACAACTCACAAACCAAGCCTAAAGGAGGAATATGGTAGACGGTCCAGCCCTACCAACAAAGTCATCATGACTGTAATGTATGAGTTCAAATTGCAACAGATTAGGATAAGGATTTGCACTACTGGAAGGAATGTCACATGCATTTTCTGGCCATTCATTGCCTGTTTGGAAGTTCTGCGATTGGAAAAATAAAATTTGCTGGTATGCCGGAACTTCTGTTGTAGGATTTAGACTTATATGCAAATCTATTCTGCAGTCCCAACTGGTCAACCTTATTGTACCATACTCCGGAGAATGAGTGTTGGTTGTCAACGTAGGGTCGCATTTTAGGTTCAACTTCTACATAAACTCCAACCACAGACATCCGTTTAAACAAACGCATCATTCTATAAATCGACCTATCATTGGTTAATGGAGTGTATGTCCAATCGTTGTTTAATGACAATTCGGCCGTCAACTTGACATCAAACATACTGTGTGGATAACAACATTCAGATCTTATGACATCCATTAAATCCCCATATTTTATGTTCAACGGAACAACTACCAATTTTCGCTCAGATCTTGTATACTCTGTCACATCTCTGTTACATTCTAATTTCTCATTATACATGACTAACAAAGATCCCTCATCATCTTTATCCATTCCTAACATATATTAATTAAATTTGAAAATGTGCTCAAGTGAGATGGTTGTTCTTCTATTACTAACTAATTAAAAATTTGAAAGTACTAATTTTTTATAGAAATTACCTCAATCGAGTGTAGTAGCAAACGACTGTAAATGTCGAGCAATGAGTGTAGTAGCAAAATCAACTACAATAATCAACGTTACGATTAATGTTAGAATTTATTTTAAAATTTGACAAAATCTACCATATATTTCAAATTAATAAATTTTAAACCTGCAATGTAGAACGAACTGACAATACTACAAATAACATCCTCAAATTCCAAACATCTAAATAGCGATATTTTTCAAAACTTCAAACGACATACATTCAAACAACATGCAAATCCTCGCATATTTAACGGACATATTTCTCAACTTCAAAACATTTTTTCCATTAAATCCCACATACATTCATTACTCTATTTTTAAGATTACAAAATTCAAACTTAAATTCTCACATACATTCAAACCCAAATAAATCACTTAAGTTTACATTCATTAAAACTAACATACATTCAAACCAAAATAACAACAACTCTAATTTCAATCACCATAATCAAACTTAAATTCAATTATTTTTAAGATTACTATCGTAAACCTACAATCAACAAAAATGAAATCAATAATCAACTAAGAAATTGTTCCGGACAAGTACTACCTCGTGGATGCTGGATACCCGAATCGTGAAGGTTTCTTGGCTCCTTATAGAAACGCAAGATACCATGTCCCCCAGTTTCGAGCATGTGGGTCTAAGGGGAAGAAGGAGTTGTTTAACCACTTGCATTCATCATTGAGGAATATAATTGAATGGGCATTCAGTGTGTTAAAGAAAATGTGGACAATTTTAAAAAAAGATGTCATCTTTCCCTATGCGCAAACAAGTGAAGTTGGTCATTTGTGCAATGAATTTGCATAATTACATTATCAAACAACGATTGACCGACGAAATTATATTGGAATTCCAAACACAACAAGTAGTTGGTGACCCCGAAAATGAGGAAGTTCGGTTGGGAATGGATGGTCAACTTGATCAAACAACCATGTCCATTAGAAGAGATTCAATTTGTGATTTGATAGCCAAAAGTAGAGGTTTGGAATGACATTTGTTGTATTTTTGGTAGTGTTAAGTTGTAAAAATTGTAACAACTTTGACCCTTTTGATGTCTATAATATATGTGCAGTTTTAAATTACATTCTTTTGTACTTTATTGTTGTGTTCAATCAACACAAGATGAATGCTCCTTCGATTTAGACGACCAATGTTCCACAACACACCATTCCCCAACAATCCACAGACCATAGTCCCCATTATTAGTTAAAACAACTTGCTTAACCACTCCCAATTCAGACCACCTAGGTTTTTTGACTATAGATTGGTACGACCCCCCCCCCCCCCCCCCAAATGGAATCTCAGTTGAGTGGTCCTTTTCCATTTCAAACCCAACAATTTAGTTTTGCTACAATGGGTTACAATCCTAGTCATCCATCACCATCCACAAGCTTTGGCCTAAACCCTCCACAAATAATCACTACCCCTTGCACCGACATAGTTACCCTATTGGTGGTGGAGACCGGCCTTTCTTCAAAAAGAAAAGAGGAAAATGTGGTAATGGATTAACACATGCTATGTCGACCAACAAACTTCATCATGAGACCTTCCTTAGGATTTGCGCAGACACATGTTCGGTTGGGTAACTGACCGAGTGGATCGTTAGATAAGACAAGGTATGAAAATTTAATTGCAGAATTCGCCAAACAAACGGGTTTGTCATACACGAAAGAACAATTTAAGAATCATTGGAACAAAACATAAACAGAATGACAAGGTTGGAGCACTTTATGCTCGATGACTGGTACCGTTGGGATGATGAACGAGGCACGTACACCTTAGATGATGATCGTTGGACGGATTTCCTCAAGGTATTAAATTTAATTTGAAATAGCACAAACGCCTATGTTATAATTTCATCTAATTTGATTATATGTTTTTTCAGGCTCATCCTCAATGCGAAGGATTGAGGTCTAAAGGCCTACAATTCCTTGATTTGTGCGATGAGTTGTTCGACAAAGTAAAACCCACAGGGGGGTTTAATTGTGTTGCTAACAACAAAGTCTTGTCATCTTCCTTTCTAAGGGATATCTACTCCAGTGATTGCGGACCGGAGTTTGATGACGTTGTCAGTCCCCAACAAATGGCTACTGAAAAATCTCAGTTGTGTCTGGTGGAGAAAAATGAAGCTCCTATTTCAAAAAAGCGAAGAAGACGAAGGTCAATCAGCAAAGACTCAAGCAATGACGATTTTAGCTCCGCCTCTAGTAGCATACGACAATTGGTGGAACACCAATACCGATCAGAAGTGGACGCTGAGTATAGGTCACGCCTGCTTAGCGATAGACGTCAAGAAGATGGGCCTACTTTTGAGCATTGCACGACATTGTTGATAGACACAGGGATGTCGTACCGGAGAAAAAAATAGACCAGTAGAGTTTTCTTGCACACCACGAATCTTTTCGAGAAAAAAATGAACAGGAAGGTCTTCACGATCATACCAGAGAAAGCAGGCAGACTTGCTTGGATGGAAATGGAGTACAAAGAGTGGTTTCCTAATGAGAGTGTGTAGCAAATGTTATTTTATTAGATTCCCTTTATTTTGTGTGTCGGAGATGATGTTGTAACAGACTTGTAATCAGTAGCTTATGTTTAAATGTGTGTGGTATTGCTTGGACTATTGTAATTTTTCAAAAAAATGTTGTAATAAACTTCAAATAATTGTGTGGATACGTTGCCTTGTTTTCAATCAGGTGGCTTTTGTATTGTGAGTTTAACAACATGGTTGAATCATTTGTGTGCTCAACTTTTTTTGAAGAGCCAAGGAAAGTGGTTGCTGCAATTATTTGGTGACAATGAGATAAGTGTTTGTTTTGTTTCAGATTCAAACCCCCTGCATAGAAGTGTAACTCACATCCAATTTATATTACTGTTCGACCAAAATTGATATTAGGTTTACCACGTCGGATATGAAGGAAATCCGACATTGTAGACCAAATATCAATTTCGTTTTCTGTTTGTTTTTTTCAGATTCAAATCCCCTGCAAAGAGTTTAACTCACATCCAATTTATATAGCCGTTCAACCAAAATTGATATTGGGTCTACCACGTTGAATGTCATGGAAATCCAACGTGATAATGAGTCTACTACGTTGGATATGAAGGAAATCCAATGTGGTAGACCACAATCAATTTTGGATTCTTTTTGTTTTGGTTCATATTCAAACCCCCTCCAGAGAAATGTAACTCACATCCAATTTATATAATTGTTCGACCAAAATTGATATTGAGTCTACTACGTCGGATGTCATGCATATCCGACGTGATAATGGGTCTATCACGTCGGATATGAAGGAAATCCGATGTTGTAATAATTTTGATTTATGTAGACCATATTTTTTAGAGGTATATGGTTAAGGATCAATCACATGTTCCTTAACACTTCCAAAAGACGAATACAATAATCAAGAAACAAAATACTTGCACATTCAATTCATAACAATTAACATATAAAAGTAAAACTTTTAGAACATATTCCCTTCACGTAGGTCATGTTTAATGGGTGAAGAAATTGGAAAAATCAATTATTAATGTTTTTGGTATATATAAAATGGTTTAGAAATAAAATAAAAGTTGAGAAAGAAATTAATGATGTAGAGAAAAAAGAGTGGGATGACCTACGTCATGGTTTAATGGGTGAAGATATTGAAAAAAAAATCAATTTTTAATGTTTTTGGTAAATATAAATGGTTTTGGAATGAAATAAAAGTTGAGAAGAAAATTAATGATGTAGAGAAAAGAAAGTGGGTGACCTACGTCATGGTTAATGGGTGAATAGTGAAGTAGAAATAGAAGATTGAGTCAAGATGACGTGACATGTCATTTGGATGAGGAAGAGAAGGGAGAGAATGTGGATGATCCAAAGTTTTCAGAACCGAACCGGTCATCGAACCGATAAAGCTTTGGTTTTGGTTCAATTTGGTTGAACCACAGTCCAATCACGGTCGGACCGTTGATGACGTCAGCATTTTTAGACCCGAAGTTGGACCAGACTGAATAAATATTAACGATCAGACATGTTTGAACCGATTTCTGTAAATATTAACCAGATGTTCGAACCGTCCATCAGTTTAGCTGAACCGACCGCTAGACCATTAGTTCCCGGTCGAACCGTCCGGTCCGATTTTTAAAACCTTGGGAGAACTACTAAATGCTGACATTATGTCAGCATTTGGTTGCACCCCTCAACGGGGGTGCAAGAATGGGCGGGAGACCGCCAGGTCGTGGGATATGGCGATCTGCCGCCCATTCTCGCGACTGGGTTGTTCTTTTTATTTATTTTTAATTTTGTTTTATTTTTTGTGTTTTGTTTTAATTAGTTTTTATTTTATATTTAATTGTAAATAGTTATTATGTTGGATAGTGAAATTTTTTTTATTATATTGGATAAAAATACCTAAATTTTCAATACTCTATTCACTCCACATTATTTGGAGGTCGATTTTAGATAAAATTCAAAAAAATTAAAATTTTAAAAAAAATAAAAAAATAAAAAAAATATTTTGAAAAAAAGAGATTGGAATTTTTTTAAAATGATTTAAAAAAAACAAAAAAGATTGTTCTAATTACTTTAATAATGTTGATAAAAGTGATAAATTTAATTATATTTTTGTAATTAGTTTTTTTAAAATATGTGATATAATTAATTTTCGTAAAACATGTGATATTACTAATGAGAATGGTGAGAAATTAAAAATGAGAGTAAAATAAATGAGATAGAAGTGAGAAAGTATTGATGCGATTATGTTGACATTTCATGAATGAGTTGTGTTTATAAACCGACAAACCAAAAACCATCAGCAGTCCGATGCCAGGACCTCCCCATTCTTTACGGCTCCACCACCACCCCAACCCTAAACCCTAGTCCGATGTCCAATTCCTGCAGCATCAGAGCCATCTGGATCCTCAACGCCAACCACACAGTCGTCTTCTCCAGGTTCGTCCCATCCCAACCACCCCTTTCTCGCCCGAAACCGTCGCGACTTCCAAATCATGCTCCTTTTTTTGTCCCGCAGGAGGTTCCCGGTGGTGGAGAAGAGGTGGAGGACGGCGTGCGAGAGGTACGAGGAGGGTTCCAGCCCCGGCGGGTTGCGGAGTCCGATCCCGACAGATCCCGAGGTGTCCGCTGCTTTCGAGGAGAGGAAGATGAGGTTGATTTACGGTTTCGAAGTGGTTTTGAGTGTTTGATTGGAAAAGTGAGATAATTTGAGGAATTGGATTTAGTTCTGTATGTTGCTTGAGTTGAGAAGTGGATCAGGTTTATCTGGGGATTTCCTCTGCTTTTAGGGAGAGGAAGATGAGGTTGATTTTCAGGTTATGGAGTGGTTTTGTTGTGTTCTTGTGATTTTGATTGGATGTGAGAACTGAGAGGTGAAGTGGTTTGCACGATTGGACTTGCTTCTTTTTTCCCCCATTGGTCGATTGGATTTGCTTTGTTTCCGCTGCTTTGAAGATTTTTATTGGAAGTGAAAAGTAAGCTAATTTGAGCATTTGTATTTATCTGGAGGTGTCCATCACATTCGTGGAGTGGAAGATGGGGTTGATTTTCCGGTTACGGATCATTTTTTGTTGTGTTTTTCGTTCCTGTTTAGACTTGTTTTTAACTGTTATAAAGTTTTGTTTTTTATGTGTGTTTCTACGCGTTTTTATTGGATGTGAGAAGTAAGCTAATTTATGCAAGAGGAAGGCAAGGTTGATCAGATCTATAGGTAGGTTTCTGTCAGGGCCGTCTCGGGAATTTTCGAGGCCCTGTGCGAAAATCAACAATGAGGCTCCTAAATTTGAAAACTTTTGTCCTCCTAGTTTAAATAATAAAAATTTCACTAACTTAGTGCAATATCACTTGAATTTTTTGTCCTCATTCTTTGAGACAAATTTATCAATGTTTATGTGCAATCTATGTGTTAGCACTAATCTTCTTTGCAACCCAATGAGTCCATGTACATAAATAATTTTTTTAAGGTCCCCTCAAATTGAGGCCCGGAGCAGGAGCCCACCTTGCTCCTGCTATGGGCCGGGCCTGGTTTCTATTGCTTTCACAAAGAGGAAGATGAGGTTGATTTTGCGGTTATGAAGTGTTTTTTTAGTTTTGATTGAATGCAAGAAGTAAAGTTGTTTGTTCGATTGGATTTACTGTTTAGCTCTTTCTTTTCCTGTTCTGAAGTAATTTTCTTGTGGTTCTTTGACTTTTTATTGGAAGTGGAAAATAAGCTAATTTGATCAATTGATTTATTTGGAGGTGTCCGATGCCTTTGTGGAGGGAAAAACAAGGTTGATTTTCTGTTTATGATTGGAAATGTGAAGTAATTTGCGCTATTGGAGTAAGATGTGGTGTTGTGAAAATCAGTTGCTTCTTTAGATGGATTAGCTTTTCGGGTCTGTTGAAGATTCTGTGTTTCAGTTTTTGATTTGATCGTCTGAAGTAGTGTGCTGTAGTAGTGTTGCTGTAGTAGTGTTCAGTTTTTGATTTGATTTGTGTAGTTTGCTGTAGTAGTGTTGCATGGATGATAAGTAGGAATGGAATACCTTCTGTTGGTGTACAATTGATGTGGAGTTGACTGTTTCAGTTCACTGAATGTGTTGGTGATTTGTAGGGAAATGAGAGGGAGTGGGATTGAAGTTGAAAAATGACTCTTACTATTTTTTTGTTGGGTAAGTTGGTAAATTGTACTTGTTATGATGAGTCTGAAAATTATGTTTAAGATGACTTCCATGGTGTCCATTCTAGAAGCACATGAAACAAGGTGAACCTCAAACTAGTTTTGTTCTATCTTGCTTTTATAATTATTTAATTAGTAAACGAAAACTACTCATTTTACTAGGGTGACCCATGAACATATTTTTTACTCAAATGTTGCAATCAAAGGCAACAATGCCAATGCTACTGATTTGAATGTTATGTCATGGTGTTTATATGTGGCAAAAAAAATGTAATTAGTAGTACAGATTTGCGTTAAAGCTTGAGTTTTTATGGTTTCTTTGATGCTCAAATCAAATGCTTAATTAACAGATTGGTCTTTGTCTAGTGTTGATTTTCCTTGATGTTTGAATGAGATACTTCATGTAGTGAATTGTGAACTACAAATCATTGTTTATGTGTGTAGTGTGTCATATTCCTTGATGATTGAATGAGATTTTCTATTGTGAACTACAAAGCATCCCTATCCTTGTCGGTTGCTTGTGTTCCTGTAGTCTCTCTCTTTATTTTCATCATGGTTTCCACCTGCACTAATTCATATGTTAATTAGTTATGTTCCTTTATATACAATGCTCAAGTAAAGCCTAGGAGACTAGCCTTGCCCAGTTGCCAAGGCGTTTGGGTGGTGGCCAGGTTTGGACAATCGTTTTTTGTTTTTTTTGTTTTAATTTAAACAATTAGGAAAAACACTTGAAAAAAAAGGAAAAATGCAAATAAAGTATAGAAAAACCCTTATATGTTTGGGCTTCAAAAAGACACTTAGATCACCGACCATAGTCTCACTAGGTACCCCCTCTACCCACCCAAACACTTAAGCTTTCTATTTTATTAATTTTGGAGTGACTAATACAATTTAAAAGGAAAAAAAACTACAATATAAGTTCCCTACTCATTGCATTGGACACATTGTTCTAAAGTCCAATTAGGAACTTCAATATTGTTCTCTTCTTCGGAGTCGTTTGGGTCGTCAACGTAGATGTCCTCCTGGTCGGTTTCTTCATTATTTGTCGGAAAGCTTCAGAAGTCGATGCACTTAGATCTTCATAACTATAAGTTATGTTGATGTCTTCATCTAGTCCTTCACTTAAGAAAGGTGTAGTTGAAGACGTTGTGGATCAACGAGCCCGTCTTCGTGAAGATGAAGGTCCTAAGGCCGCCTCGTCTATCTCAGCCTACGTCAGATCCAACCTAGCGAAGACCAGATCCTCAGTTTCTGCTAACCAAAGATGATCTTTCAATAAATCGTAGTCAACACCAATAGGATTGAAGAAATCGGGGCGTTCCATTCTTGTTTTGAATCTTTGCCACTACTTCTGGTTGCAATTCACGAAGACCAAATCATTCAACTTCTTTGTCGTCAATATGTTTCTTCTCTTCGTGTGCATTTGCTTGAACACACTCCAATTACGCTCGCAACCGGAAGTCGAGCACGCTAGGCCGAGAACTTTTAGTGCCATCCTCAGCGATGTCTTGCCCTTCATGTCTGCCTCGTACGCACGCCACCAATCAATCGGTCTTCTTTCGGTACGTTGTTTCTTCACAATGTCCTTTCCGAACATTCCTAGTTGAGAGGTGTAACGATCCAGCAAGGTTGAACACTTGTCTTGACCTTCACGGGTACGAACGAGGCGGTAAATGATGTCTAAGAAGCCTGGCATATGCTTGTTCATGACTGTGGTTCGTTCGTCTGCCAGAGTTGAGAAGGTCCCTGGGTTTAGTAGGAATCTGGCTGAGTGCAGAGGAGAGCTCATCAATTTTCCTTCACCCCATCTCTTGCCGATGCAGTCGACAATCTTTTGATAATGCCTTGGGTTACCCCCAAAGTTTCAGATGATGGTTTCATTGACATTCTCCATTGTGTCATAAAAATAACCCATTGTTGGTTTCTCGTTGCTGTCCACCAACCTAAGAACATTGACCATTGGTTGTGAGGTTTTGAGTACTTTCACAATGTCGACCCAAAAGCGTTGTTGAAGAATAGCTTCGGCCACTTGGGTGGAGGTTTTATTCAACGTCTTGTTCTTCATCCACGTAGCATTTCTGTCGTTGTAGTCAGCGGAGACAACAAAAAATCTGAGCTGGTCCTTCTTGAATTAGAGCCTCTGCAGTGTCAGGAAAGTTGTCGCAAGTCGGGTTACCACCGACCTTAACAAGTTGCCCCTGATGGCTTTTCGCATTTGCGAGAGTAATAAGGCATGGTTGTTAAGATGCCTCACGATCTGTCGGCTTAAGGCGATCGTCTTCAAAAATAACTTGTCGATGTCCTCGAGGATGAGGTCGATGCAATATACGGCGCAAAGAGTCCATAAAATATGCTTCCT
This sequence comes from Triglochin maritima, assembly GCA_963682175.1. Classification (NCBI taxonomy): domain Eukaryota; kingdom Viridiplantae; phylum Streptophyta; class Magnoliopsida; order Alismatales; family Juncaginaceae; genus Triglochin; species Triglochin maritima. The sequence continues at coordinate 32,971,766 of OY821785.1, forward strand.
CTTTCGCATCAACATATTCCCAGCGGCTACGTACGCGACAATGTTAACAATGACAACTTGAGCCCACGTACTCTTCCCCTACCTCTTCAACCACATTGTCAATTAACTTGAACAGGCAATCAACAAGTGTGAGTGTCTAGAAGCATCAATTGAACATAAATACATGGTTCATGTCGGGCAATTCGCTAAAAGGTTGATTAAACTCCTAACGGACCTATCGGTCCATGCATCCGTCATTATTGTACATCCATATAATTTCTAATCTTGCATATATGAACTTAGAAAATTCTCAGTGACCAATTTTTTTAAAAGGCATGTATCGCAAACTTTGTGATAAGTGATAGGTTTTAGGTCAGGACTGTATTTGGAGGTATGCTCAATGACTACCTTAAATTCAGTTGTATTAACAACATTAAAAAGAATTCTACATCTATAAAAAAAAAGCTCATTTTTTGATTAATTGTTTTAGTATCTTGGATCAATACCAAGTTCATTTTAGTATCTTGGATCAATACTTCAAAAAAAATGGGGAGATCGATAAAGATGTTAACTATAGGATTAAAGCAGAATGGATGAAATGACGACAAGCCTCAGGTGTCTTATGTGATAAGAAAATTCCACTTCTTTTTCAAAGGAAAATTTTATAGAACCGCAATAAGACCTGCAATGCTATATGATGCGGAATGTTGGGTCACTAAAATACAACATATACAAAAGATGAGTATCTGAAATAAGGATGTTGAGGTGGATGTGTGACCATACGGGAATGAATTGGATTAGAAATGAAGACATTCATGAGAGAGTTGAAGTTGCTCCAATGGAAGAGAAAATTATACAACACAGACTGAGATGGTTTGGACATGTACAAACAAAGACATTTGGATGCACCTATAAGAAGATGAGCATTGAATCGGATCAAAGACACAAAAAGAGGAAGATGTAGACCACGATTGACTTGGGAGGAAACAGTCAAAAGAGATCTAAAATATTGGAATGTGCCCGGGAATTTGCATTGGATAGAAACACGTGGAAGAAGGCGATTCACATGCCTGAACCGTGACAACTTAGAGTTTCATTTCTAGCCTACCCCAACTAGTTTGGGATTAAAGGCTTCGTTGTTGTTTGATTAATTGTTTCACTGTCTTCTTTCTTAAAATGTCGATCCATTGGTCCCCAAGTATTTTGCCTTATCTTTCGAGTAGGCACTTGGGATGTTGGGGTCCTGCAGGAACCAATACTTGACCTGCCTGTGGGTATGTCATCTCCTAAATCAACAAAATCATCTAAATATGCATTTTGATTCATTTGAATTCTACTAGTAGCGGACATGTAAGCAAGTATTTCAGCTTTTAAAATGTCAGGGACTTTATTACAAGGTTGTGCATTATTGCCCGGTGTGTGGGCGATATATTGTTTGTGGCGGGCAATACCACCTTTAGTTACTCAACCACATAATTCACAAACTAAGAATTTTTGATCATTTAAATTTAAGTAGTGGGCAAATTTCCAACCGGGATCATTACTTCTATTAAGTCTTAAGTGATCATAATCTTCGTGTGTCATTGACAAAATTGATCGGGATACATAAGCCATTAATTAAGATTCTAAATTAAGAAAAAATTAAGCTAAATTAGAAAGTGTGCAGTTGATTGATCGAATCGGAATTTTTTTTCGAACGACAGAATTCTTGAGCACCGGAGTGACGAACTTGGAAGCTTGGAAGAGTTTGAGAATTGAGAATGAGAGTTTGTGAGAGTTGTAGTTGTAGAAATAGAAAGAAATGGGCGGGGAGGGAGTATTTAACTATTTGTAAGATAAGTGTTGGGGAGGGGGATTTGAAAATATAAAAATAACCCAAAAAAAGTAGTTGCTACACAGGGTTGCCTATGCGACCACCAGCAATAGGCAACCGCCCGATTGAACCTTGTTTATAGATGATTTCTACATGTTCTGTTATATAGTTACACTATTTAAATTTTACATGAATTTGTTGCTTGATGATGAGAAAGACCATCTTAAATTCTGGTTAGTCTGTGTAATGTTAATGTTAGGATGATCTCATTTTTTTTCGATGCAGGTTACTTTAATGTTTTACAGTTTTTCATTTGTGTTGATTGAAGTTTTTTTCTTTTTTCATGTAAACTGTTCCACATGCAGAGAAGGTTCTATACGAGGATTAGGTGTTCATGCAAGTCAGTCAACTCAGGGATCTGACTCATGGGTGGATGACCCAATAACTCGCCATATCATTTCTCTACATGTTCAAAGAGAAGGAGAGGGGTTTCTAGTCTGGCCACTGGTTTTGCATATAAGGAGCTATCTTTACATTCTTATTCTACCTTTGGTTGAGCCACATCATTTGAAGTCTTATAGACACTTGTGTAGCAGTAATGATAGTGGAAAGTCAATTGAGGGAGCAGAGAGTATGTCAACCTTGCTACTTAATCTTCCTTGCATCACAGGGTAGGGTAAGTTGAAGAAAATAATGAAGAGATGCAAATGAACACAAAACATTTTTTTTTATTACGCATATGTCATAATGAGGGTACTTATACAGGTACCTCCTGTCTAAATTATGTACTACCAATTGCTTGATGTACTAATGAATTATAATCAAGTTATTTTATGCAAATATCCCTGTTTAATATACTTTTTCCCCCACTTATGTTGACCGAGATTTGCACTCCGATTCTACAATTTTCTCCTATTTTTTTCTCTTTGGACACACAAGATGAAGTTAGGATAATTGTGTAGTCAAATGAAGAGGATCACTGTCAGCGGTGTGTGAAAGTTGAATTCCAGATGTTTTCATTCATCAGAATCAATACCAACAAATTTTTTTGGTTTATTGGTGTTCAAACTTCAGACACAAGGTGAATTTGTTACCGCAAATCCCAATGTAATGTTTCCAGAGACACTAATGATACTGCGTTCTTCACCCTTAATTCAGATTTGCCTTTCTTTGATCACATTGTACTTGGGGTATAAGTTCATCAGCTAATATGCAAATTGAAAGAAAAGTTAATCTAATATTTTTAATTCACCTTTTTAGGTCCTTTTTGGTAGCCCATACTATTGGAGATGTAATAGCGGGTGATGTTGGAGGTCCTGAGGTGGTTGTTAGTTCCTCCCCTTCAGTAGGAGGATTATTGGATTCTTTGACTGGGACTATAGGGATATCAGGCCTCTCAAACAGGGCATGGCCTGTAGCTGCTGCTGCTCCATCGGTTAATTCAGGTGCTTCTACAACTAGCTCTGCTGCACCAGACACCCCAAGAAGCATGTCAAAATCAGTTGATAAGGATGTACTAAGAAGTTTTATCAGCAGCTCAATGCCTTTTGGTTGGTGAATTTTATTTTGTTCATCATAGCTCAGATTCCATTTTATTACTCTGTGTTGTTCAGTCTGCTTTCAGTCAGTTTATATTTGTCTACCTTTTGTCTTCCTGTTCCCATTGTACAGGCACTCCGCTGGATATTAACTATTCAAACATCTCTGCCATTAAGCTCAATGGGTTTTCTTCATCAGATGTACTGCTTCAAGACCTAAAGCAACCCGCATGGAAGCCATACCTATACAAAGGAAAGCAGCGACTACTTTTCACTATTCAAGAAGTTTTGTACGCTGCAATGTACGACAGGGATGATATTCCTGATTCTGTATTTGTTTCGGGTCAACTTAACTGTAGAGCAGAATTAGAGGGATTACCTGATGTTTCACTCCCATTATTGGGCTTGAACACTGCTCATGTGGAGGTTTTATCATGCCATCCTTGTGCCCAAGTCCCTGAGCAGGGTATCGATAAACAAGCGTTACTGTTTGCACCTCCACTAGGTAACTTTACTCTGATGCGTTATCAGGTTTCAAGTGGACTTAATCCACCAGTAAAGGGCTTCTATCAGTTGTCAATGGTTTCAGAAAATAAAGGTGCATTTTTGTTCAAATTGCAGTTAATGGAAGGTTATAAAGCTCCATTAACCATGGATTCTTGTACTGTTATTATGCCTTTCCCTAGAAGAAGAATAGTCCATTTTGAGGGAAATCCTTCTATAGGCACAGTATCAACAACAGACCACTCTGTTGAGTGGAAAATTGTTATGAGTGGACGAGGTGTTACTGGGAAAAGCATTGAGGCAACTTTTCCAGGGACCATCAACTTTTCACCAATGCCAAAAAGCCAACGATTGTCCTCTCAGTCTAAACCTACTCAGGTGGGTTTTGTTGACGATGACAGTGATGATGAACCCCAAGCTATAGTAAATGTGGAGGACTATCTAATTGCGAAGATGAACAGGGATCTCCAATCCGTTGAATTGGAAGAGCCATTCTCTTGGCAGGCGTACAATTATGCCAAAGTAAGTTACTGCTTCAGCCCTATTTAAGAGTTAAACGATATTTCTAAATTAAATTGAGTCTAAAATGCATAACTTGTCCTTATTGTCCACTAACTGTATTAAAGCAAGTTTGGTTGTCTTTCTTATTTTAAATCTGACATGTTGAGCAAGTTGAACTGTACGCATTTTACCTATTTCTCTCAATTTTCTTTGGTGGATTAATTACAAATTCTGTTCGATTATTCTTGCCCTTCAAAAATATTCCCTTGCAGTAAAACTGAACCACTAGTGAAATACTAGCGATTTCACTTGATAGGTCTTCTTGCAATTTATGTGCCCTATCCTAATCTCATGCTACCATCTCGGGGTTGTCATATTACATCTACTAGGTTTTCTTCATTTCAGCCCTTTTGTTTTCCTAGCCAGCTATCTTCCTCCTTTCAGTTCATTTTCCATAAATTTCTTTGACGATGTTCATAGGTAGGGCAATGATAGAATATTTTGTTGAAGCTTGCAAGAATAAAATTAGCGCAGGGGTGTAGTGTTCATCGCATGCATTCCCAAATTGGGACACTCATTGCCACATCAGGGAGGTTAGAGGGCACTTTCTTAAATTTAATGACGGCATATATCAACTCACTTTTTCTTCATGCATTCCTTACGGATCCATCACTGAGTTTTATTGCTCTTTGTCTTTTCAGTTTTCTTTGCGTTGCTTGTGTATGTAGTCGTGTACGGCAAGGAATCATTCTGTTAGAGTTTTTCTTGATGTAGGTGTCTTTCAAGCTTTTGTCTGGAACACCTTCAGGGATGTCGATTGATTCGAAAATGGTTAGCTTCCGTTACGTACACTTAATGTCCAGTTAATTTCTGTTGCTTCTGTTGCTGCCTTCCATTGTAAACTGTGTTGATATATTTAAAGTTGTTTTTTCCTGAGGGAGTGACGTTTATATCTACAGAATATCATGTTATTTTTTAGGGAGTGAAGTTTTCATCTACAGTGTATCATGTTACACAATTCAATTTGCATTTTCGTTACTGAAAATCAGCATTAATAGAACCAAAGGAGGACTTTTATCCAACTAAAGGGACTACTGGTAGTTAAGTGGCTGCGTTAATTTACATGAGCACATGATTATCTCATTTTAGTAATGCTTTAAGATACCAAATATCCTTTTTTTAAGCGCAATTGTGGGTGCCCTTGTATGGTTTCTGATGTTGTCAACTGAATGATCTTCATGGGGAAAACCAGTAGGAAACTTAATTAGAAGCACAGAGGTAAAAATAGATGTATGAAACCACATACAAATGTGGTTGCGGATCCACATACAAAAAATATATAAATGTGGATGATCCATCTTTCCTTTTCACTAGCTATAATGAGATTGTAATTATCTATTTATATACTAGCAATGTGGTAATCTGTCAATTTAAAAAACATTATATTTTATAATGATAAAAAAGATGTATGAAACTTGCATTGGAATGCAGATAGGAAAACAGAAATAGGGTAACAAATTTGAGGCCACATTTGTTTTTCTTTATGGTGTTTTCACTTCATGTGAAGCAATGTTCAAAAACTCTTGTTTAAGTTGTCCGAGATTTCTAGGGTAATTACGAAAGAAGATGTTGGTTTCCATCAAGAAAACTTTCATCTGATAATTGTGTGTTGCCTTTCAGGTCAGCATTTATCCAGCTGTTAAAGTGCCTGTGGAGATCTCCATGCTGGTAGAACCTTAATCTCCTTATGTTTAGCTTATTATTTGTACATTTATTTCCAAACGAATATTAATTACATTTACAAATTTAGCACGTCACTATCAAATGCTACAATTTTGGGCTCGGGCAGATGGAAACTTGACCCTGCTGATCTTTTATTATTTATCGTCACAGTTCCCTCAGCACCAACTTCTTGATGTTCGTGGAACAGAAATTTAGTGCTATAATCCTTCCATTTATCATATCCATTGAACATGTTCGTCTTCCTCATGTTTTACTTATTTTGTTTTTGTAGACTTCTTCAGGAGATTACATACTCTGGAATACCTTAGGAAAATGTCCTTTCGCTGCAGCTCCCAAAGCCTGAAGAAAGAGTTTTTCTTTCTTGGATTCATTGATTCGTATTACTTTAATTTGCTGTACATGAGTCGTTCTAAACAACTAGGTTTGCTGTGTGGAATTCATTTGATTACCGAGTATGGTTATTGTGCATGGCAAGATCTATCTTGTTTGTCACTTTAATATCCTGGAATGCCTTCTTTATTCATGACCTTTGGCAAAGCTACTGCTAGTATTGGAACATGCAACACTTGTTGATGATACTTTAAGGTGAGTAATGCTATTTCATTTGGTCGACGTTTGGGATTATTGTAATTGTTTGGTGTTATTTTACGATCGATGAACTTCAATCACATTTTATATTCCATAAATTCTGTCAACCTCTGGTTGAGCAGAAATAAAAGGTTTTCGGTCGAACAATCGGAATGCAATTTTATTTTATCTGAACGTTTAGGCCATTTTTATTGTTTGTGCATATTCAATCAATTTCAACATTTTCTTTTGAAAATGTAGTTGGGTTGGTGTAATTTGGTTAATGTAATTTAGTTAGTGTAAATCACTAATCATGTGTGGTGTCGTATGATTTGCTCCAATTGCAGTTGGGTATCTTCCCATTACAAATACTCCACTACATTTGTCAATAAAATAAAATTTGGTTGGCAATTCACAGAACTGTGTTTTTGGTTTTCTGTAGTTGATTGTTTTAGTTTCGTTGATTGATTGCTTTGGATTTAGGGTTAAATTTGGTTATGGATGGTTCATACATTGATCCTAAGATCACAAGAAATCAACTTATCTTTCAATTCTGAACTTATATTTATCATGATAGAGTTTATTATTATTGTTTAGTTTGTGTTTTTAATGTTTCGTGTTAGAATTTGTTATGGTTGTAATTATTGTTATTGGGGAAAATCTGGTGAATGTTTTTTATCTTCAAGTTTTGATTTTTTTTGTTTTTCTTTGGAAAAACGTAAAAACTGGAACGAATAATCCGCATAGCCCGTTTAGTCCAACCTTTGGTGGAGTGCGGAGCGTTCCCGTGAGCTCATTCGAGCCCAGTTTGTTTATTAAACGAGTCAAGTTCAAACATCAAAATCTGCTCGTTTAATAAATAAGTCAAGTTCTAGCTTGACTAGGTTAGCTCGATTGAGCCCAAAAAGATTGGAGGTTTACCGCATGAGATTACTTGAAGACAAAGGTTAAGACACTAAGATACATGACATGCCACATAAAATGAAAACTAGGTCTCATGCAAAATTTCACGTGGGAGGCTTGTGATTGTTAGGAAGGAAATCTTTAATAAAGCATGGAATTAATCATTTGTAAGGATTTTAAGTGACTAGTTCTATTTTAAAAATTGGACCGAACCGACTCGGACCGTGAACCGATCGGTAGCAGACCGGTCGAACCCCCCCCCCCCCCCCCGGAACCGATGCAAACCGAAGAATCAATTGAACCGATTGATTTGTTCGGTTTGGTCGAACCGAAATGAATCAGTTTTTCTTTTTAAACAAACATTTGATTTTAATCTTATGCAGTTTTATTTTTAGTGTTTACCTAATTTCTAGGGTTTTATAGTCATCCCGAGTCTTCACTCGTGCCTCCACCCCCACTTCGACTCCACCCGGGCCGACAGTCCTCCACCCCCACCTTCACCCTCATGACCTCGCCTCGACTCCACCTCACCCCGACCATGACTTCACCTAGGGCTGCACTCCTCCACCCCCCGCCTTCACCCTCACGACCTCACCTCGACTCCACCTCCTGCCTCCACCCCTACCTCGACTACAACCCTCGCGTTCACCCCCACCTCCATCCCAATCTCCAACCAGGCAACATCAAGTACTTTGACATAGTAAAAAAATGATCATCCCCTAGCAGAATATATTGAAGACATTGGTTTCGATAAGTGGAGTCGTTCTTGATTTTCCGGGAATCAGTACAATTTAATGACCAGCAATTACTCTGAAAGCCTGAACAATAAAACCAGGGAGGCAAGAACATGGTCAGTCATGACTTTTGTGGAGTACATTCGGTTCACACTTCAGACATGGTTTTGTGAACGATGAGCTGTTGTCGAGGCAAGCACAACCAAATTGTCACCTCTCATGGAGCGTGATTTGACTGGAATAGCAGACAAAGCGAGGTTCTTGACAGTTCACAACCTTAATCAATTTGAATTTCATGTGTTAGGGTGGGAGGGTGACAATGACAGTGAACTTAATTTGATGACAAGCGAGTGTTCTTGTGGCATGTTCTAAATTCTTGGAATACCTTGTGTTCATGCGGTTGCTGCAACTCTTGATCGTTGTGTCAACATGTACTCATTGTGCCCCACATTTTACGCCAATGAGTCGTGTAGGGAGACATATAAAGAAATAATTTACCCATGCGGTAACGAGGATGAATGGACTACTCCGGATGATATAAAGAATATGCAAGTGAAATTGTCTGTTGAAAAAAATCCAATTGGTCGTCCGAAGAAGAAAAATATAGGAAGGATAAAGAGAAAACATCTACATTCTCTAGGTGAAGTTGTGGTGAAATTGCACAAGTGCAGCAAATACGGCGGAAGTGGACACAATAAACGGGGATGTAAAGTTAGACCATAAAGTTTATGCCCTCGGTGAGCTCGATAGGAGCTTGACATGGATCGACAGTTGTTTGCCTGTGAGCTTGTTGTACATTGTTCTGTAGTTTCATAAAGAATCTTAAAATTTTCATGTTTCAGATAATGTCCTCAACGAGCTCTATAATAGCTCGACATGGATCGACAATTGTTTACTCGTGATGTTGGTGTACATTGTTCTAGAGGTCTTAAGTGAACGACCAAACCAAGATAAGGGAACAGTCGACCGTTCAGAGGATTTTGACCAAAATAATATCAAACAAATGAGGAATCGGTCGAACCTAAAAGGAATCCAGTCGGACCGAAAATAACAGGGAGTTTAGGAGTTCAAATTGATCTTGATCCGGTCGACCGCCGTCATGGTATTGTTTAACTGGTGGCCAAAAATACGAATTGGGTTAGTTAAAGTATGTATATACGAACGTTGTATAATACGACAAGCATAACTGTCATATTTAAGACAAATACGAGATGTCAAACGGTCAAACAAAACATGAGTTTTGGTCAACCGGTTGTCACACTAACCGCGACACGTGTCAAGATATAACCTATGAACAAGTTGAAATCAGTCGAACTGGGATATATCGGTTGACACAAGATAACGGTCGAAGTGGGATAAAGAAACAATCGACCATTTTGGACAGGGAAAGAGCTTGTTAAAATCAGTCGAACCACAAGACTATCGTTCTACTGTTGTGGGAGAGAACCGACAGTTATGTTAAATTCGGTCAAACCAGATGGTCACTGATCGATCGAATGAAGCAGAATTTCTGTTCTAAGAGGAATTTCTACATGTAATTGATCACCTAATAAAGTCGGTTTGATATAAAAATATGTATGTGACTTCTATAGGTTTCTATGGACCATGCGATGCAATTCAATCGAGAGTTCAAGTGCCCAAGTTACATTTAAATCGTAAGACATGAATCTTATCTATTCTTCAACTTGATTTCTTGTCTTGTGTAACACTTGTCTCCTGAAATGGTTAGAAAAACCAAATATATGTGTACATATGTTTGTGATGTAATGATAGATATACATGTGTTTATTGTTATGTCAATTAATCATCAAAACAGATTATCGAGTATTAGCCAAGAAACCAAAAAATGCTCTACAGTTTTATGCACAATCTTAAAGCTTTCCTTTCAGATAATGTGCTCGACGGGCTCGATAGGAGCCCAACGTGGATCGACAGTTGTTTACCCGTGAGGTTGGTGTACATTGGTCTACAGGTTTATGAACGATCTTAAAGTTTCCTGTTTTAGATAATGTGCTTGACGGGCTCAATAGGAGCTCGACGTGGATCGACAGTTGTTTACCCGTGAGGTTGCTGTAAATTGGTCTACAAGTTTATGAACAATCTTAAGGTTTTCCTTTTTTAAATTATGTGCTCGACGTGGCTCGACGATTGGAGGTTACAGTTTTTACAGTCCACTCGTAATTGTTCGATTTCTATAATTGTTTATAAAATAAATTACAAAATACATAATTGTTCGACGTCATGGTCTGACATTCGGGTAAAACTGGTCGATAATCCATTTATCCCTAAATGTCTACATGTTTTCATATGTTATCATGGTTAGGGGAAGATTCGTCAGACGATGCTCTACGTACTTGATGGCGTACATGCCACAGTCTCCACTGTAAATTTATCCTCATTAGCCGTAAATATATGGGATACAATGGAGCTGGAAACAACGGAACTAATCAGGAAAGGAAACTGACTTGGTGCGGGTTTGAGGGACCTCATCCTTTCCTAGATGGTACCAATGGAACTTCGGTGCTCTACGTCCTTTTAAGGACTTCAGCTTCGGGTGATCCTTGAAGATCGGTGAAGCCTTCATCAATACGGGAAGGCTACGACACCAGATGCTCATTGTTACCCTCATCGAAATTGGCTTCTCATTGGGGATCTCCCCCATAATCCACCGTTCGAATGTCTTTAATTGTTTTTTATCTGGCTTATTCAAAGGGTCGAGGACTAAACACTCTTCAGCTTGGTCCGAACGACGCAGTTTCTTGGTCAGGTTGATGTAGATATCCAGAAGATATTTTGGGGGACGCCTCTTCCTTGACGAAGTGGATAGATCTACTTCAGGTAGGTAACCCTCGGGTCGTTCGTCTTCATCGTCGGATGAGTGATTCTCATCAGACAATGCTCTCAAACATGCCTCTATCAAAACCATGATCTTAGCGAATTGGTCCAACATGGGTAACTAATTGTCGTCAGTTGGTGGTCTTGGAGGGGCATCTAACAAAGCCACAATCTTAGCCGTCCGGTTCATCATGGAACACTGATTCTCCATGACGCTCTTCAGTTAACCTTCCATCGATAACTACTTTGCTTCCATTACTAGTTGTGTCAATTCCATCGACGATTGCTTTACTACCATCGATGATTGTGTTGCTTCCACCCTCTCCAACCTTTATACAAGAAACTAGTAAGCATGGTAGGCGACCTCAGCCAAGGATGCTAGCTAGGATGAGGTTGTGGCTGTGGTAGAGGTGGGAATAGTTGTCTCCTCCTCTAAGGCATCATTTGCAAAAAGGTTTGCCTCCATGGCAGTTTTAGCCAATCTCTCGGTAACCTCATCATCACCCTCATCAACATACTCTTCAAGTTGTCATGGTAGGTGTTAAATGTTTTACTATTAATCACAAGTGCACGGCCATCGGTGAAGAAGTGGCAAGTATGGGTCAATTCGCAGGGAGCGTTGCCAATCTTTGAGTGAGAAAAATCAAGTGGGAAATAACAGTGGAAGAAAAGATTATTATGCTACTACTAAAAATATGACTACACTAAGAATGCAAAACAAACTAGATTACAATGCAAAGGAAAACTAAGAAATGCAACAAACAATGTTGAATGAAATATGGATGAACCCCTAAGGGGTGGAGTGTGTGCACATATGATGTGAGAGAAGTGATGAATGAAGCATGTAAGCATTATCTGTATGTGTGTCATGTGTGTCTTCATGCATAGAAAGTGTCTAAAGATTTGGCAAGATCTATCAATCCATTCACACACCATATAAGCAATGACTACTTTATTCTCATAAGACGAGACTCAGCATGAGAAATGTCTAAAATTATGGCAAACTCATCAAAAACCCAAAAACTCATGTGAAGAACAAAGCTAAGCATGTGAGGTGTCTGAAAATCATGGCAAAACTCATCAAAACAAAGTTTCTTCAATCAATCAAACAAGGAAACACTAATACAAACACATGACTAACATGTCACATATCCAACAGGAAACTTCAGCCAATAGACATGAGGAAACCAAGCATGAGAAGTGTCTAAATCTTATGGCCAAACCCATCAAAAATCCCCCAACATGTAGATGATTAAAAAACCCCCGATGAACATACAAACATTTAAGTCTACGCAATCTAAATTTGTCAAACATCAAAACCTCAATACATAAATGTCCATCATATCCACCCCCAAAGGGGGATGAAACTACTCATTACTCATGAGGCTAATATTAAAAAGAGTAAACATTCTAACCATTTAGACTAAGGTTAATGAAACACAATTAAGCTAAACATGCAAAAATGCAAAAGAGACACATGAAACTAACATAGATCTCTTTTATTCAAGACTCACATTAGAATAGTATCTCTCCACTTGAGTTTTTACTCCAAATTCTTTACTCTAAGTATAGGGAATGACCACCAAGCAAGAAGTAAATACAAAGGAGGAAGAAGAGTTCTATTTATAGCCATGAAAAAAGATTTCTATTTATAGCTATGAAAAAAAGTTATTTATAGCCATGAAAAAAGGTAAACATGGACATTCCCCGGTATAGGACTAAATGCATACCATAAATGTACTAAATATACTAATACCACACTCGGCTGAAGCTAATCGGGTTTGGATCCAAACCAACTACCAATCAGCGGGCTGGATTGGCTGGATCAAGCTCTTGTTCATATGACACTTTGATGGATTGATTTGGTGATGCTTGGTGCACCTGAGTTAGTTGTTGGAGCTTAGGCCCGGATCTAATTGTCAAAATATTCTTCATGGTGGTGTAGAGTTTCTCGATTTGCTTATTGGTCGTTTTGGTTTACATCCGGGTCCTTCATTCTTGCATATTAGTGCATAAGCCTCACTAATCAATCTTTTTTCTCACGTTTTGGTCTTTTTTGTCTCTTATTCTCAAACTTGTTTATTCCTGAAACTTAAACATAAAACTCGTTACATAGCATCGCTTAGATTCAAAATAGATGATATAAGAAACAAATATATGCATGATATGATGTCAATCAATATTCAACCTCCAACGTACGGGGCGACAAAAAAGTGTAAACGGACAACTACGACAAAAATAGAACATGAGGTTAGGTTCAGTAACTAACAACAAATCTAAACAGTCGAGGTCTATCATGCTCCAATCGAGCCAATCAAGCGAGCAATGTACTCGGGTAAATAAAAACAAATCAATGAATATTGAGTTCCTATCAAGTTCCTGGCGACCCCATCGAGCAAACTAACCAATCCATAAAATATAATCATATAATTACACTTTACTATCGAGGACACATCGAACCCAATATCGAGTTCCTGGTGACCCATCGAGCAAACTAACCAATCCATAAAATATTACTTTAACTATCTGGGACATATTGAACACCAATCGAACCCATCAAGACTATCGAGAGAAAAAGCACTCCAGTAAATAAAAAATGATTTAACCACAATGAAGACGAACTTACGTTTCTTTTGGAAGAAAACATTCAGGCAACCTCAACCTTCTGGGGGACTTTTTCTCATTCCTCGTCCAGCTAAGCATCCAGGGGAACCAGTGTCCACAGTTCACACCATACTAGGAGGCAAACTGCCGAAGGACCTCGTATGCCCAATATTGTAACGAATGGGCATAACCGTATATATTATATTTGACCTCTTTTTGTTGCCCCCATACTTCCTTTTCTTCTCATACAATTCTTTCTGCTTAATCAAGTCTTTTATACATGATGTTAGCAACTTCTGGTAAGACGACTTCTCCTATGGATACTCAAAGAAGAAGTCCAGGTACTCGACCATCTTGAACATATTCGTCCATATGGATAGCTTGCTCTCTCGGGCCTATAGAACACCTTCAATCAGGAGGCATGATCCCAACTTGAAGATGCCATCGGCATTTGTACAATTTTTGAATGTCGTCTCCAACGTGAATATCTGAATGTTTGGTTGTCCATCGAAATAATCCCTAATTAGTCAGTCACTCGTGCAGTACTCCTGCAACTCAGCGTCTGATGGTACAATATTGAAGTTCAAACCGGTGATCAGTGTAAACTCATATTTGCTGAATCGGCTGGTCTTACTGCCTAAGCCGAAATGAACCTCCTTATCTCTAACACTGGGGATCTTGTGCAACAGTAACTGATGGCAAGAACCCTAGAGAACTGTAATTTGCCCGCCTCGAAAAATTGTCTGAACGGGGATTCCTTTGCCCTCTCTAGCAACTCGTACTCCCGAAACTTCTCTTTTATGTCATTCATAGGCGTACTGGCCCTCTATGTCACTCGGTCAGGGAAATGATCCTTGGTTAGAACTATTAACTTCGACATCTGGAAAAAAAACAACCAAAAAAACCACGAGTTAAAAAAATCGGGAAAGTGGAATCAAGCTCATATCGAGCTCGTCGAGTCGGAAGTTCTACACAACTAAAATGATCTAATCAAGCTCACATGCAAAATGAATCAAACTACTATCAAATCTATCGAAATTATAGGAAAAATGGTTCGACTTCCATCGAGCACAACTTTCGAACCTATCGAGGTGAAAGGAAAGTGGGTTGGTTTTCCATCGAACAACGCCATCGAGCACCAATCGAGCGACAATCGAATCTATCAAAACCAAAGGAAAAACAGTTCAACTTCCAACGAGCACAACTATCGAACCTATCTATGTGAAAGGAAAATGGGCTAGTTTTCCATCGAGCACCGTTGTCGAGTACCAATCAAATACAATCGAACCTATCGAGCTCCGTCGGTGACACGGGAAAACGGTTCCACTTCCAACCTAGGCGACAAAACTCAGTTGAATACCAATAAATGGATGGAATCAACTATATTTTCGATAGAAACGATAGCATAACCTTATAAAACTATATCAATGAGTAAAAAGAAACATATATGAATCGTGCCCTAAAATCAACCTTCCTCATCTGCTTCAAAGAAGGAGTTGTTCGGCAGTGTACGCCGCTGAGCTCGAATGACGGGTCGAGTGCGGGAGAGAACGGATGTGCGAACGAGAGAGAGAAAGAGAGGACAAAATGGAGGTGCGAGAGCGGTTTGCTAATGTTCGAAAGAGAGAGAGAGATGATGATTTGCTTATTTAAAGTGAAAGGGAGATGTATTTTGGGGAGAAGTGAAAAGATAAACATATTTTTCAGATAATGTCAAATTGTGGTTCTTTTTCAAAGGTTGTGACACTTTAGACATGAAAACTCAAATTTTCCTATCTTTAACAGTAACATAGAAGTTTTGAGTAACATTCTTAAGATAGGTTTAAGTTGGAGAAATTATGAGCATTAAATAATGATGATAATTTTTTATTTTATATGTTTGGACTAACTTTTGGAAAACCTGAGCTCTTAAAAGTAGAATGGTTCATAAGGTAGAGGAAAAAGAAAAATTATGAGGTAGCAATTGGGAAAATGAATGTCTATACGGTGGTTTTAGTAATTTTAGATTTATAGTTTCATTAAGTTATTTTACATATAATAATAATGCATTATGATTAATTATATGTTACAGAAAATCAGAAACAAGATGATGATTAACGAGTCCATACTACAGTTTTTTCATATCTTGAAATCTATATCTGTATATGGGACAAAAAATATATTGTTATATGTATCTACTTATTTTTTGAACTTTATATTCGTATTTGTATCCTCAAATTTTTGTTGCCTTTTTGGCCTTAATCTATGTTTTGATGATTTAATCAACCTATTCTTAATTGTGATCATGTAGAGTAGCACACATGTTGCATTGCATATATATTATTTTGTGCTAACATCTACAGGTGATCAAGACTCAAGGAAGAAAGGAAATCAAGTCAAGACATGTAATCAAGCTCATTTGAAGACTTGTATTTTGTATTTCTTTGAGTCTTAGGAATTTTGTGTAATTGAGCATACTTGAGCTAAAAACTACTCAAGCACACACTAGGTTCTCTATAGAAGTCACACACAAAATTTCACATAATTTGGACTTCAGTAGATCACCCAAACTTACACCGGAAAACACTAAACCAACACCTGAACAGTCTGCCCACATTCAGTCGACCGAAACAGACCGTTCGATTGACCGAGTGATCATATATCCTGTTAGTATTTTACTACCCAAGTTCGGTCGACCGAGTAGCAACAATTTTCCGACCGTTTGTTTTGTCGTATTATACCCAACGGTCGTATTTGTATTATCTCCAAATACCCCAAATACATTTAGTGTATCGATCAACCGAGGACCTTGTTCGGTCGACTGAACTTATGTTCCTTGACAAACCCAAAGTGCCTGCCAGTTTTCGGTCGACCGTGGATCTTGTTTCGGTCGACCGAATATGATCTTGTTTGTCAAGCCCAAAGTGTCTGGTGTGAATCGGTCGACCAAACCTATCTCGGTGTTCGACCGATAACTTGAGTGTACCAAGTTAATAGTCTTTGGCGGTCGACCGTTCTTTTACCGATTGACCGAACTTTGTTCAAAATTGTCAAACAGTCGACCGTTCAGCCCAATCCGGTCGACCGAACTTACTCAGAATTGGGTCCTGTCAGTTTCTGTTTTGTGTATCTTACACAATCTTTACCCAATTGATCCGCAACGGCTATAACTCTTTTGGAACTTATAAATAGAGTTGTAAAACACATTTTAACACAACTCTCCCACTACTAGTTGTCCAATACATTAGAGAGAAAACTCCAAATACTTCAAGACTCAAACCTTCCACACTTTAGTCTTAAATCCAATTTTCACTCAAGTGTGCTCAAGATTAGAGAGTGTTGTTCCACTCCATTGTTGTCAAAGAAGCAAGGGTCTTGGTGAAAGCCCAAGACAAGAGTATATACTTCGGTGAGAGCCCGAAGTGATCCCTCTCGGAATGTGAGAGGAGGAGCCAAGTTCGGCGAGGGTTGTTCATGAGTTTGAATATTGTAAAGGCGTTCTCTCCCGACCCGGAACGGGGAGTAGTTAGTGAAGTCGTGAACGGAGCTCGGTGATCCGTGCGGAGCTTGCAAGAGAGGACTAGGACCTGGGTGGGGTGCCGAACCTCTATAAAAATCCCCCGACTCCTTGTGGTTTGCATTTGTGTCTCCTTTACTTGCTTGTTTAGTTTTAAATTCTGCTGCATATCTTTGATCGTTAAACATGTAGGTAATTAGAGTTAAAAGTGATTAGACTTGTAGACCCTCACGATCCTACAAATTGAACAAACAGTATCCATATCTACATTTGTATCTGGAAAAAAAATTGATATCTTATCCACTTATTTTTTTGAACTTGATCTATATTTATATACGATTTTTTTAAAAACATACGTATTTGTATCATTAGCTTCCGAATGTGAAAATTTGATATTTGTATGCTTTCAATTTCAGATACGGAAATAGAGAGGGATCGTGTAACGTCCCGGAACAGCGGAAGAAATTTTTCAAATTTAAAACATAAACATACGACTGTCAACGGTCAACAAGGGCACGTTATTAGAAAAGTCAACTGAATATATATATAAAATATCTCCACGTGGAAGTCATAATACAGAGTGTCAAAAGAGTGATTACATGACTAATACATAACTACTGTAATCACTACCTCTACAAAAACGATCAGATGACAGGACCTGATCCCGGAGGTACTCCCCTCGGTCACCACCAACCTACGACTGCCTGCTCCCTGAAAATGAAACATGAAATCTGCCTGAGTTCCCAAAAGGAACCCCGTATGCCAACATCTCCTATCATAAACAGAAATACAGACGAAAATGCCAAGAATGCACATGCAATGCAAACCGCCTCGGGCCCACAGACTGCCCATCGCTCTCCTACACAAGGAAAGTGCATCCCCTCCCTACAAAAGGAAGAAGGGGTCCCTCTGCCACACAGGCACAAAGTACTCGCTCTCCGACACACGGAAAGTGCATCCCCTCCCTACACAAGGAAGAAGGCGTCCCTCTGCCGCACAAGCACAAAGGACCTCGCTCTCCGACACACGGAAAGTGCATCCCCTCCCTACACAAGGAAGAAGGCGTCTCCCACCCACACAGGCATGGAAGGCATCCCTCTGCTGCACAGGCACAAAGGGGTCCAACTGAAATCGCCCTCGTCGAAAGTGAAATCCACCAATAATAATTCGACCCACCGGTCGAACAAGATCAATCTAGTGGTCGACCGTTTAGAAGGTCTACGCTATACATTTTATATACATATATATTCCGTCGGTCGAACCAGGGTCTGTTCAACCAACAAGAAAACTGCATGAATCCTGCCCACTGCATTCGGTCGACCGAAACTCTTCCGGTCGACCGGATCAACAAGCACTTCACTGCAGGAAAACTGCACGCGGTCGGTCGACCGGATCACAACGAGCGGTCGACCGTTTAGATGGTCAACGCTCTTGACCGACTTTGCGCAGTTCGGTCGACCGAGACACACACTCGGTCGGCCGAAGGTGTGTCTAACCTATCTACTGGGATTCGGTCGACCGAATAACCACCGGTCGACCGGCTAATATAACCCTTAGATTCCCGCTAAAATTTGGCATAAACGGTCGACCGTCACACAGACGTCGTTCGACCATTTTCGGGCAGTAAGTTAATATTCACTAAACGCGGTCGACCGACCCAACCACCGGTCGACCGAAACATACATTTCCCCTCTGGACAGGCATCATCTAGACGATGTTCGGTCGACCGAACTCTCAATCGGTCGACCAAACATAGCGTCTTCAACCTCTGTCCAGTCGGGTTTGGCCGGGGAAACGGCACCAACGGCGCCCCTTACACTCCCACACCTCTTGGGGAGTTACTATGAAGACTTGGCATACCTTTCACCGTGGAGAGATGTGCGCCGGCGAGCTCCTCCTTCTCCTCGGCGAGTCTAGCTTCTTCTCCCTCCTTCCTCCGTTCTCGTCGCTCCTCCCTCGCGTGCGCCTCCACCACGTTGCCGGAGCTCCTCCTCTGGTCGTCGGGATGCAAGGGAAAGGGTAAGGTTTGGGTGGAAAACGGAATGAGCAACAAAAGAAACAAAATGGGTGAGTTTTGGTTTTTAAACAAAACCTAAACGCTGCTACAGTACCCGTCCCCCACCTATCACCCTAAACCCATCATCATTCTTCTCTTCCCCATGCAAGCACACCAAAACCCATGCCTCCAACCCTAATTTCGTGGGTTTAATCCCTAATGAGGGATTAGATCATAACGGATCGAATAATATGTATTCATTTGGACCCCTATTTGTAGTATGTATTCTAGAATCTGAAATAGTTGCATAAGAAAAAGGCGAACATCACAAAAAATAAAAAAAACATATTATTGCTACAAATTAAATTTAAATACCAAAATCATATAAATTTCATAAGATCAATACTAAAATTTAAACTTATATACAATTATATGAAATTGAACGTATATCAAAAATCCGTGAGAGAATGGTATGATGTTATGTAAATTGCAAAATATAACTATGTGTATGCATGTATGTTGAAATAACGAGATAAAATCAAAGCAAATCACGGATTAACTCAAGTTCATCGTTGCCAAATTACACGCAATCTTTACCGAAGTCAACCAATCTTCCCAACGGCTACCAAATCACATTCCTGCATCAATTACATCAAATTAGAAAACACATCTTTCTGTAATCTCCTCAAAATAGCTGGATTATGAGCCTACATATATACCCCATGTTTGTAATTCAAGATTAACAATAATACAATACACAAAATCTCATTTTAAAAATGTATTAGGATATATTATAAAAATGTACAAACATGAGTTTAAAATTTGTGGTAAAACTTGTTTTTCTTTAAATAAAGTCATTGACAGATATATCAAAGAGAATTGTATCTTTCATATATATATATATATATATATATATATATATATATATATATATATATATATTATAAAAATGTACAAACATGAGTTGAAATTTTGTGGTAAAACTTTTTTTTTAAAATAAAGCTAATGACAAAAAAATCAAAGAGAATTGACTTCAAAATTTAGTATGTTTGAGATAAGTAGATAAGAATAAATGTCAATTAGTTTAATTAGAAAAATATAATCTTTAATATGCTAAAAATAAAGTACCATAGATAGGGCTGTAAATGGGTAATATTTTACCCGCAACCCGCCCCGCCCCGCCCCGCCTAATGCGGGTAGCGGACAAAAAAATATTACCCGCCAACCCGCTAACCCGCCTAATAAGTGGGGCGGGTTGCGGTTGTCTTGCAACCCGCCCCGCATAACCCGCAACCCGCCTAATCAAATATATTATTAATTTTTTATATACCAAAATCATTTTAATATTTCAATTTTACTCATAACCATTAACCCACCTTACCAAATCATTATTCAACACTAACCAAATGTCTAGTTTTTCACTCAACACACATCTAATTTCCCAAAAAATACAATAAGTAATTACTATTTTTCAAGTTTTGATGTTCTTTTATTTTTCTTAGAAAAAATCAAAAAAAATTAAAAAACCCGCCAAACCCGCATAACCCGCCCCGCCTCACCTAGTCCAACCTTATGCGGGGCGGGTAGCGGTTTTTTTATTTTTGACCCGCCCCGCCCCGCCCCACATACCCGCTTAACTTATGCGGGGCGGGTAGCGGTGGACCAAAAACCCGCCCCGCCCCGCTTACACCCCTAACCATAGACAATATAGCTATAAGTGACTCATAACTAAAGTACCATACATATACATATATATATATGTATGTATAAATGTATATCTTAAAATACATATATATATATATATCTTAAAATACACACACCTGTGTGTGTGGTTTCTCAGGTGAGGTTAACATATTTTGAGGGCATTGTCTACTTACAACCATTAGATTGCAATCCAACGGATTATAAAAGAATAGTGGGATGCATTTATTTTTAGAAGATTTGTTTCCCTTTTCTTGTATTTCTAATCCTAAATGACAAACTCATTTTATATTATTCGCAAATTTCACAAATACATAAATGGAAACTACAACTCACCAATGAATTAAAACTTAATTATTTATAGCCTTTCTAAGTTTGCTATTCGGTAAAAAAAACTACAATAATTAAAATTACATTTTGGTTTTAGAATTTTGTATTAAAGATTAAAAATTAGAGTATAACATTATAAAAAAAAGCACAGACCAATGTCACTCACCAGAATACATTTTACCCATAATCAAATTGCATTGGAAAATTATTCCTCTATGAAAACCTTAAAACATACGATTGTAATTTCTCAACGCATAAATTCAACTCAAAATGCATGAGAGAATTGTTACTTTTAAGAAACAAGCTCCATAAAATTACAAGTCAATCAAACCGGAATTTTGTTAAAATAATAATAATTAATACCAAATTTAAAATTTTAGATTTTTTCTAACATTGCCCCCCCCCCCCCCCCCCCCAATTCTCAATGCATTCTCCTCCTTATACTCAACGCATTCTCCTGCTCATACAACACATACTTCAAAGTTGGCCTATTAACAAGTAATTGTTTTTTGTGATACCGGATTTTCAATCTGTCGGGCTCAGTTGTTGATACTTGAGGTGATTTTTTCCTTCTAAATTTCTATTATCTTTACTTAATAGTTAGTAATCTTATAAAAAATTCAAGTAATTGTAGTACGAAACTGATGAAAAAACATTGCATTATTGTAGATTAACGAAAATGATTCCAATAAGTGTGTATTTTGGTGGTAATATAACTCAAAATGCAAGCATTGGTGTAGAGTGCACGATAGGCCCAAAACTTACACTTTCAGCGAGTGAAAAATATAACCCTAGAAGAACTTAAGAGTTGGATTTATCAAAGTCTGCAGGTCGTAGAATCTTGGTAATTGATTAATATTCAATGTCGAGTCAACATTGCACCGATAGGTTATTTTTATTTCAGTGGTGTCCGTATATGACGAGAGTTCCTGGAGAATAGCCTACCAGACGGCATATTCGAAAATGGGGATGGTCGAGTTATATGTTCAGTTGAATCCTTTGGAGATTGAGAAATGAGGATGTTGAGATGTTTGCGAGTTGCCAACCCAGTAGTAGCAGTGGCCCATGGTTTACATCTCAACAATCGTGTGTTGCTAACACCATAGCAGAATCCAGTCGGCCTACGAGTAGAAATTTTGATTTGAATCAACAAGAAATAACAAACTTTGAGCCGATACCGACTGAGGATGAAGAAGAAACTGATGATGATGATTACAACATAGAGTTAGAGGACAGGAATGAATCAGCAGGTGAGGAGGATGAGGATGAGGTCGAAGAGGATGAATATTGGTCCGAACGTGAATCGGTTAAGTCAATTCAACCCATTTAGACGTAGGGGTTGAGTTCACCCAATGATGCATTGCATACATTGCATCATATGTCGTTCATTTAGATTAACTTTGTATCAATAAATGCTACTAAGGTATGTGTTTAGTCTGATTTACAGAATACAGGGACCTGAATGCAAATTACCCATATCCCGAGCATAAACACGTGCAAAAGACTCATTTCTATCATAAAGATCAATTCAAGATTATCAGGATTCAAATGGAAGTCCATCCAAGCATAAAAGCATTCAAAGACCTAATTACAAAAAGGTCAAAGACTTAAGCACAAAAGTAGCCAGGGACTTAATTGCAAAAAGTCGAGGACCCAACTGCAAATTAAAGTACCAAAATATTATTTTGGAGAAGTTCTAAAGAAAAATCAATTTGGATCTCCAAATATATGAAGAAATTAAGTCGGAGCTCAAAAGAAAGGAAAGAAATCAATGCAGACGCGTAAATGACATTTAAATCATACCATAAACACATAGGAAAAATCCGGATCCAATCAGAGCACAATTTGCGGCGAAATCGCCGCACCTTACATGTCATATGCGGCAGAAACGCCACACCCCTTGCGATCCGTGGCCCCGGATTTTGTCCAGTCGTGTATTGACGCGTGTGCTTTCCTATTTTATACTTGGGTCCCTTGTATCGGCTATAAATAGTCCCGAAACGATGTTGTGAAAAGGCTTGTTTTTTAGTTCTTCTCTTTAGTAATAAAATTCAGTTCTTTTATTTCTTGTTTTTAGTTTTCTTTTTTTGTAGTTTCTCTAGGACCCCTTCTCCTTCCCTCCATCCATGAGTTTCTAACTCTCTCCAAAGGGTGGGGGTGACGGATTTAGGGTGATGAGAAGAAGAATGATGTTATTATTTTAATTTCTTGTTAGTATATTTTGATTACTTGAGTTTATGTTGAATCATTTATCATGTAATGCTTTATAACTAATGTGATTTATTATAAGTTTCAGATTTCTCTAAACAAAACCCGATATCTAATCCCCCACCCGCTGGACTCTCATCCATCTTTGCTTTATTCTTAGTTTGTTTTTGTTGTTCTTGCTTTAGAAATAAAAAAATCCAAAAATCTAAAACCAAACATATTTCACTCTCTTTCTTCCTTAATTCGAAAATCACAAAAATAACAATATCTCTCCCTCCTTGTGTTCGACCCGTACTTGCCACGTCTTCATTGACGTTGTGCACTTGCGGTATAAATTTAATTCCCATCAAGTTTTTGGCGTCGTTGCCGGGGAGGCGACGAAGATTTTGTTTATTTTTTGTGGTTTCGATTCTATCCTGTTTATCGTGTGCGCGATCTAACTATTTGGGTTAGCGTTTCAGGAGACAACAGAGTGCGCGGCGAAATCCGGGCACATTCGGAGCAAGAAGGGCGGCAGAATCGCCGTACACAAAGAACAACTCGCGGCGGATTCGCCACATGTTTGAAGCATCTGGGCTTCAATTTTGTCTAAGGTCGTCTCCATCTCTGGGTGGACGCGTAGAGCATTTGGGAAGTTTCGAGAGCGGACGACGAACCCGTCTGAGCATTGCGGAGGTAACTTTTCTTGCCTTTCTCGTAAAATCTTAATTTTTTAAAAGTTCCTTTTCGTAGAACTGCACGTTTTAGGGCAAAATTCCATAATTGGCAATAACTCAACTCTGACCTAAAAATTGGCAAAATTAGAAGGACTTAGTGCATGCATCATATAGTGTTTTGTTTGCATTATTCTTGCTAAATTCTTGCAAATTAATTCTTGTTGAAGAGTGCTTGAGGCAAGGTACGTGCACGGTTTTTTATCGATTGTATTTAAGCATATAATCTAGTTTGCATACAACCTTACAATTGCCCCCCACTAAAAAGACCAATGTTTGACTATCTTTGCTAGATTTAAGTTAAACTATCTTAAGGGTAACTCCGTAGAAAAAGATATGGTGGGGATTTCATCACCCTTCCGTGACGCACAAATCACAATCCTAAAGTGTCACCCAAGCCTTAAATTAAAATCAATTAGACATTGGCCCCTAAGGATTCAGACTCAATTAAGGAGAAGATTGGTTTGACTTGCTATGACCTGAAGCTGATCGAATTTAATTTGGTGTCTAGAAAGTGTTTTGGTGTTGACGTAAATCTTCCAAGCGAATTGGTTGTCTAATTGGCACCGACTCTGTCGGAAGCGCCCCCACTAGCTATACACTGCCTGGCCAATTTGGTTTGATTAGTGAGGGAGGTGAGTCAAGCGAGCCAATTCGACTCAACCAGTTAGGAGTCGTCTAGAATTAGGCTCCCTTAGGTCTAGGATTGTTTGAACCGTGCTTGTTTAGGGAACTTCTGACCAACACTCTCATCTATCTTTTAGAGTTAAGTTTCCCTTTTCCTCTGAGTCATCTTCTTCTCACCTTCTTCTACGTTAGAGTCTCCTCCTTTTTACACTCTCTGGTAGCGTTTTTAGGGTCGAGCCGAGCACTTTTTACGAGTTTAGCCTCGTGGTGGTGAGAGTAGTCGACTCGAGAGTGTTTGGTTTAGATGGATGGTTACATGGGCGACCATCCATATCATTGTTGGGACCAGGACAATTCGTCCTGGTATTCCGGACCCATGCAACCTGGGGTGGCTCAGATGAACATCTCGTATGGTTGGGATAATCCTAATCGTGTGACTGAGCAATCTTCATATTGGGGGTAACATAAGAGAGGCACCGACTGCTAGACCAGAATCTAGTTATGTTGGATCATATGCTGGTCGACAAACTGAGACATTACAACAAACTTTGGCCTCCTTCATGCGTAGGACAGACAACATGAGTGCACCGGTGGCTCCAGTAGCTGTACCGTGCGACTGTTGTGGGTTGAGTGGTCATGTTATCAGGGAATGCCCTTATGTTCCCTCAGAGCCTGAGTATGAGCATACTTTTTCCCAAAATGCTCAATATGACTATTACGCATCCGCGTACAACCAGAGAGTGATGGATTCGTGGAGAGACAATTCATATCCAAATTCTTATACTTCATTTTCACCCCAGTATCCTCCTCCCGAATACCCAGAATTCTACCAACACCCCACTTCAAATCATTTGACCCATTCTCAGCCCATCAACACCCAACCTCAAAATTTCCCAAGCTCTAACTTGAACCTCATAGTTGACCACATACCTGATTCCTTTGAACAAACTTTCCTTACATTCATGAAAACCACTCAACAGTCCACACAAAATATGGTACTGCAATTGAGTCAAATGTCGTAGCAATTACGTAAACGTGAGGAGAGTAACTTTTCTTGTCAACATGAGAATGCATCTTTTGATATCGAACCACCACCACATCCACAAATTCAAAGCACAATCTTTCAAAGTCAAACTCCTAGTCAGTCTGAGGGACTTGGGGTTTCAATTCACGATCACTTAGTGGAGGATTCGATTCAAATTGAGAAAAACATGGACCAATTTCATTATGAGTCGGCACAGGATTGTGCCTTATCTTTTTGTCTCGTGGCCCTAGAGCCACATGATCTTCATGTTTTGTCTCTTAAGGACTCACCTCTGGTGGAGCAATATCTCCCTAGTACCCTCAATTTCAAACAACCTGATGAGAGTCTGCCTCTCACCATTGTTCCTGATCATCTTGGAAATAATGGAACATCAAACAACTACATAGCTCATGAGAGTATTAGAAGTTCCTTGGAGGATACCTTGGGTATGAGACCCACATTTTGTTCGCCTGGTGAGTCGGACTTGCCTAACAAGGCTCTTGACCTCGCTCCGACGCACCAGCCAGTTGGTTGGAGAGTTTGGATTGACGATCATAACTTCAGCACCGCAACAGGAGAAACTCTTTTTCCGTTGCCCCCTATTTCCCAAACTCTCGAGAGGTTCAAGCTCTTTCAGTTCGATCCTTTGAATAAGACGCCTTTGCGTCCAATTCATGAACCTCTCATTTCATCAGATGCTCTTTGTGAAGGGGGCCCATGCATGCGTATTCTGGCCCCGCGTGGTGTCATGTTCCCTTTCCAAGTGCATTGACCCACTTTTGAGGTTCCCATTTGATGTCCTTTGACAAATGAAGATGAGAACTTATGTTTGTACATAATTATATTTAAAAAAAGAAGTACAATAAAAGACTCCTTCAGTGAGCATCGTTTGTGTGGGCCCCAACCCTTGAGTATTTGGGCCACATTTCTTTCACGTATTTGTATCCCTTCTTTCGCATCTCACAGGTTTTGAGGGAATTCGGGTTTTTGTCCATTAACATAGCCATGAACTTTCCTTTGTACTTCACGTTGGTGAGATCTTTCCTTTTTCATGCAAAAACCCACGAAGTATCTTGCTCACATTCATTGAGAACAATGCATGATTTAGGTGTGGGGGGTGTTTATCTATCTAAATATTTTGTTTGTTTAAAAAAAATTATTCAATATTCCATGACATAGCTTAAGATTGAACTGCCAAAACCCGTGTACAAAATGCATTGAGTTTTTGTTCTTTATTATATAGTTCTGCTTGTAGAAATTATGACATAAATCTAAGTTCCAAAGAAATAACCCATTACCCTTTAAGACATGTATGCACTTAAATTGGATGAATCAAATCTTTGAAGTGGTTGATAAAAAGCAGAGGTTGAGGAAAATATACCGGGAAGTGTGGACTTCTAATAACAATTAAGCCTTGAGGAAAATAAAAGTAAAAAAATAAAGGAATAAAGTGAGGAAAGCACATTTTGCAAAATGATTACAAAACCCAAGCCTTCGAGTCACTGGTCCGTAGGGTATCATGAAACCCGGTAACTTGAGTCTGCCAGCTCGGGATTATCGACCAAACTCGCTACACGAATGCAAAAAGGGTAAAAGTGTCAAAAAAACAAATGTGTTGAATCACGGAAAAAATATACTTTAAGATACTCAATGCCCAAAGTTAAAAGAATGATCGATGCCATGATTGATCCGAATGATACTTCACCACCAGAGAAGGCGTGCAAAATAATTTAAGTGATAACATGTGTAGAAGGGTTAGTGGTGTGAATATTGGAGGGATGAAGACCAAGTCAGATTTTTTATGAGTTAGATTTATATAATGAGCATGCAAGAATTCTAAGTGAGATGTATAAGGTTGAGGTGGAGATATTGAGAGTTATTAATGAAATGTTGAATTAAGACTTTGTGGGTGTGTCAACTGAAAACCCCCACGAGACAAAACTCGCCCTCTAAGGAAACTTAGGGGTTTAAAGGCTTGTTGCACATGCTAAGTGCAACCGTGATTCCTACGAAAGTGAGTTAGGATTTCCCTGTTTTCATTTTTCTTATATTCTGTTTTGCTAGGGACTAGCAAAATCTAGGTGTGGGGGTATTTGATGCATTGCATACAATGCATCATATGTCGTTCATTTAGATTAACTTTATATTAATAAATGCTACTAAGGTATGTGTTTAGTCTTATTTACAGAATACAGGGACCTGAATGCAAATTACCCATATCCCGAGCATAAACACGTGCAAAAGACTCATTTCTATCATAAAGACCAAGTCAAGATTATCGGGATTCAAATGGAAGTCCATCCAAACATAAAAGCATTCAAAGACCTAATTACAAAAAGGTCAAGGACTTAAGCACAAAAGTAGTCAGGGACTTAATTGCAAAAGGCCGAGGACCCGACTGCAAATTAAAGTATCAAAATATTATTTTGGAGAAGTTCTAAAGAAAAATCAATTTGGATCTCCAAATATATGAAGAAATTAAGTCGGAGCTCAAAAGAAAGGAAAGAAATCAATCCAGACACGTAAAGGACATTTAAATCATACCATAAACACACAGGAAAAATCCGGATCCAATCAGAGCACAATTTGCGACGAAATCGCCGCACCTTACATGACATATGTGGCGGAAACGCCGCACCCCTTGCGATCCGTGGCCCCGAATTTTGTCCAGTCGTGTATTGACACGTGTGCTTTCCTATTTTATACTTAGGTCCCTTGTATCGGCTATAAATAGCCCCGAAACGATGTTGTGAAAATGCTTGTTTTTTAGTTCTTCTCTTTTGCAATAAAATTCTGTTCTTTTATTTCTTGTTTTTAGTTTTCTTTTTTGTAGTTTCTCTAGGACCCCTTCTCCTTCCCTCCATCCACGAGTTTCTAACTCTCTTCAAAGGGTGGGGGTGACGGATTTAGGGTGATGAGAAGAAGAATGATGTTATTATTTTAATTTCGTGTTAGTATATTTTGATTACTTGAGTTTATGTTGAATCATTTATCGTGTAATGCTTTATAACTAATGTGATTTATTATAAGTTTCAGATTTCTCTAAACAAAACCCGATATCTAATCCCCCACCCGCTGGACTCTCATCCATCTTTGCTTTATTCTTAGTTTGTTTTTGTTGTTCTTGCTTTAGAAATAAACAAATCCAAAAATATAAAACCAAACATATTTCTCTCTCTTTCTTCCTTAATTCGAAAATCACAAAAATAAAAATATCTCTCCCTCCTTGTGTTCGACCCATACTTGTCACGTTTTCATTGACGCGGTGCACTTGCGGTATAAATTTAATTCCCATCACCCAGCTAAAATCTTTCATGATTTTTCTAGTTGGCTTCCTACATATGAAGCATTTATAGGAACAACCGTAGCAGTTGAGGGTCTATTGCTGAGAACCAAGCATTTTCATCGAAAGACGCTCTAAAGAACGCTGTATCGAAATGACATATTGATAATAATCGAGAGATCAAAGTGCAAGTCAACAACAAAACCAAATATAGGGTAAGATGCAAAGATGAAAATTATAGCTGGATGTTGTACGCTGCAAGAACGGACTCTGGTGATGCATGAGCGATAAGAAAATGCCCATATAAGCATATCTGCAAGTCAACGGCTGCCCAATTCGATCATGCTCAGTTGACTGCGAAGATGATGGTCGATATCATCTGTGAAGATGCGGAAAATAATGTCTCTCTTCCGATTAAACAGGTTCATGGTCTGGTAAGAAAAGTATTTCCAGGTGTTAATCTAAAGTACAATAAATTATGGCGTGCGCGTGAGATTGTTGTTGCAAACATGTTTGGAAGTTGGTCGGGTTCACATGCATTGTTGCCTCAATTGTTAAATGTCATTAAACAAGCAAATCTTGGGAGTAAAGTTGTTCATTCCGACCATTTACCATGTGTTGGTATTCGTCAGTTTAAATGTGCAGAATGGGCTTTTGGTCCTTGTATTCATCCGATATGTGTGTCATGTTATCAGCATAGACGTCTCATTTCTAAAAGGTACATATGAAGGAAGGTTACTTGTTGTTGTTGGGTATGACACTGAGAATCAGATTTTGCCTCTTGCATTTGGACTTGTTGAGAAGGAAAATATATGTAATTGTAACGATTAATGCATTAAAAAAATATATCAACCGTCAAATACGTGGTCCACCGGGAGCATAACCTAACTCCACGATCGAATCATGTGTGGCTGGCAATGGTCTGTTCAGTCCGAACTCTATCTGGCCTCGTATGTAGACTGTGTGCATACCATTGAGTTGAAACCACTATCGATACCAACGACTCTCTCTCTGATCATACGGTCGAGTCTCCTGAATAAGTTGTTGTCCATTACACTCCTGTACATAAACTTGATGTTTCGCTGACGAATCATCCATCTGTCAAGCTGCATGAACTATCTTACCATGTCTTTTTAACATTGTCTAGTGGTTAGCCTCTAGCGGAGGCGTCGTCTGAAAATGTCCAAACTGTCTCATAACTCTATTTGGATAATGTCAGGATATCATCCAGAAATGAATCATCAGTGCCCTTGCAAGCCAATACGTCGCATTAGTAATGACTGTAGGATTTCGTGTCCCTGTGTATGTATATATTTTAAAATTTTAATACAACATACAAGATCGATTTTCATATTTTCAGCAATTTTGTGTGCATCTATTTGTGTTTTATTCTAATAACAAGCAACCTACATTTATTAAAATAAATCACAAAGGAGAATCATACCTAAAGGTTCTCTAAAACCTTTTGATGATCCGGAGTCGCGTTGCACGTTGTGTCGCCCACGGAATTACCTCCGAGTGTTCACCAAACTCTAAACAAGGTTAAAGAGAAAGGAGCTAGTCAATCAATCTCTAACAAGGTTTAGAATCAAGCTAATAACCCATCTTTAAGTCTCCTGAGATTCTAATCTCCAAACTTAATTTTACTAAGAGAAATTTCGTGGTGATTAGGGAGAGATTAATGAGAGAAAGATTTTGCATTAGATTTAAAACAAGTAGGAATATGTGTCCTTTTATAGGCTCCCAAAATATCCTCATCAAGAGCTATTATTTAGCCATGATCCCTTGTTTTTCTCTCCTAAAATTAATCTCTAAATTCCACTTAATCACCCACAAAAATGTTTTAATTAAATATGGAATTATTCCACCCATGATTTAATTAATCTCTTAATAATTCAGGCAGAATCGTTCTTGTTCGGTAGACCGAGTATTATTCGGTCAACCGAACCATTCAGTTATAACACGTGTTCGGTGCACCGTGAGCTAGACGGTCGACCAAATCCATATGAGAAAAATTCCCTAGAAGAATTCGGACGAACCACGTCTTGTAATCGGTCTACCTTTGACCCACCAAAATCGCTCCTACAACATAGTCATCGGATAACTGGGTCACCTTCGGTCTACCGAAAATACTACTTCTCGGTTGACCGTTTCCAATCGGTTAACCGAACCCGATTGTCCAGGCACTGGGCAATCATGGTGAACCAATTGCGCTTACACGTTCCCTATTCGGTTAACCGATCCAAAGATGCCCCGGTCGACCGAACCATGAACGGTTCACCGTGTTTGACCCTGATTTTGCCTTTATCAAATTTTGAATTTATTTCCAACAAAATTTGATCTTTTGGGGTTTTTAGCAATTCACATCCTATATATATTATCATATGTAATATTAAATTATTACACCCCATAATATATACCTCATATGAATTTATTATGATTCTAATTATGTTAATTCTCATAACATATTGATTTTAATTAATTCACCACATGTTTTCCAGTTTCGTGGTGTGACCTATGGGAGGATCTAAGCAAAATTGGCAGTGATATTAAACACTTAATATCTCAGACTATAAGCGGTATCTAGCTACACATTATAGTCACCCATTTAGCATAGATGTCTTTGTTCCACCTGAACTAAAACACGATCCATTTAGTGATGTAAGTGCACCACTTGTGTCCGTCCATTGCCTCATGATATTAAGAATATATACAAAGTAGAAATGTGTCACCTTTGTATTATATTCATTTCTTGATCTCTTTAAGCTAATTATAACTATGTAACTTAACTCAAGTTACATTGTGCACATTATAATTTTACTTTATCAAGGGGCCCACTAATATCATCACTCAATTAAGAGGGGCAATGATAATCGTTTGACTAGATATCTTTTCCAACACAAGTTATGTTCAACCAACTATTGTCTTTATCACTACACTCATTGGTAGCTTTTGACAATAATCAAATTAAGCACGTCTTGAGTGAAAAGATATAAGTCTCATATCTTAGGATCCAAGACACAGTAAGACATTAATGACACGAAACACAATTCCACAATGTCTTACTTGTTAGGTCTATTCAATATATAAAAGTAATCTTTTCCTCTTTTATATACTCGTGTCGTCAATATTTGTAGAGCTACAACAATCGATGACCAACACGACAATCTTATCTCGGTAATTAATGTTCCATGTTAATTACCATGATTGTGAATATCTTTTGATTTATGTAAACCATTATCTTTTAGAGCTCTACGGTTAAGGACCAAACGTCTCTTCCTTAACACTTCCAAAAGACAAATATCATAATCAAGGAACAAATTGCTTGCACATTCAATTCATAATAATTGACATATAAAAGTAAAACTTTTAGAACACATTCCTTTCAATCTCCCACTTGTTATCAAAGTTTTCTCTCACATACATTCTCAATGTATAAAACAAGAATAACTAGGTTAACCATCTCTAATCACTCATCAAGCCAATCCACATGGTTCCTCAGACTCATGGAGTCGAAATGCATTTCGGCCTTGGCTTGGGATAAAGGTTTGGTGAATAGATCAGTTGTGTTGTTGTTTGTGTCCACCCATAACATATTTATTTTGCCCTCGTCGATGAAGTCACGTGTGACAAAGTACTTACGATCCATGTACTTCACTTTGTGGTGTGATTTGGGATCCTTGATTTGCGAGATAGATGCACTATTATCGCAAAATAGCTCTACTGGTCCCTCGCTCGAGGGAACTACTCCAAGCTCTTCAAGGAACTTCAAAACATCCTCCGGCTACAATATATTAAAATATTTCGTCAAATTACACAAACAAAAATTGTAATTCAAATATTCTGCCAAATTAACACTATATGATTTGTATTAGTACTTACATTTGTGCCAACATCATTCACTCTAAACATACAATTTGGTATGCTAAGAAGTGGAGAAATAGACTCTCTGTCGATTGCATAATCACGATCGCGTTCGGTTTGCAACAAACGACTTCTACCCAAGATTGTCATTCTGAAAAACTATTAATGGAATAAAAATATATTTCACTAAATGTAACAATGTAAAAAAATTGTAATGTTCCGAATTTTTTTATACCTACATCAACTTAAACAAAATTTACATTAATTTAATACTAAAATAATATTTATACATATGTGTGGGTCCCACTTTTGTTAATCTTATAACAAATAATAATATTTTTTTGTGGACACCCAATCAAAAATGTTATATTAATAATAAAATACACAAAAATAATGTAATTGTAATGATAAACGTAAACATAATTTAAAGTAATATGTAAACATAAATTTAATGTCAAAATGAAAATTACATTAAGAACAATATTTCAACAATTACATATTTTTAACCAAAAATACATGTTAATTTTATATAAATAACTCTCGGATAGAGTATTAGAACGGAAAGCCCCCTTATATAATGAACTATGGGTTCTAAGCCGTCTTTGGCGATGAATCAACAATTCGAAGTTTTTTTCTTTCGTATTCGTGATGAACCAGCGTTTATATAGAGATGTGGGAGTATTTGTTTGTTCTTAGGAAAAACAACTAGATAATGAAGAAAATAAACTTGGTGGATGAGACGGAATTTTTTTTAACACCTCGGAATTGCAGAAAGTCAACCGGAAAATAAAAAATTACCCCCCGGAACTGTGAGTCTTGTGAAGTGGGGGTGCCTCTAATATGCATACCCCACAGAGCACCCCACGGGACTGCCAGTTCCACGGGGTGTAACGTTAGAATTATTTTTTCCTAAATATTTAAATTTGGTTTTTAATTATTATTATTTTAAAAATTCCAGTCAATCAAATGTATTTTTTGAAATTAGAAAATGTTACAATTTACATTTTGTAAAAAATGCATCAGAAATTAAGGAAATCTTTTTACTTTTCTTGCTTTTTTTTAATGTCGTCCTACTTAACACAATAAAAGTTCTGATTCATAATTTGGATTTAGAAAAGAATCACTCAACAAAAAAATCTAAAATAAACTAATAATTTGATGGATGTAGAATGAAATTTGTTTTTCTAGAATAGGTAGCTTGGTTAAAGGTGGGTATCAGGCCGAGCCGGGCCCTCATGCCTGTGAAGTTAAACGGACCGAGCTCCGGCTCGGCCTGGGGCCTGTGACGGGTCGGGTGCTAGGCTCGGTCGGTCTAGTCGAATCGGGTCTGATTGGGTTCAGGTCTTATCGGTCGGATTTGCATGTATTCATATACACGTAAGGCGTAACTTAAAAATTTTCAATTAAAAACACTATTAAATTACGATTTCAACAAAATAATAGATTCACCGACGTCATTGCCTCTCCGACTACCCCGTCTACCCATCCCAACTGGTAATGAAATTTTATTAAGTACAAATTAGATACAATGATACAATTTCTAATGTATTAAACATTACAATTACAATTGTACATTGTTTATTCGTCTTCGTCGCTGCTAGTGATTACAATTACAATTACAATTTGTATGTTCTGCATTTTCTCTTCTGCGTCCAACCAATCATTTAAACAAACACTTGTCTCTAGTGATTTAGCAGACGTGTTGTGCCTCTTGTCGGTCAAATTTCGTTTACCTACGCTAAATGCAGCATCAGATGCCACAGTTGACGCCAAATCGCGTGCTAATAAAGAAACTATTGGAAATCTAACATAGTTAGATTTCCACCCATTTAAAACATCAAAAGATTTGCAATCTGCAGTAGTGAAGTCCATATCCATATTTAAATATGCAACTAATTCGTTATGTGATTCATTTTATTCTAATCTTAATCTTTTTTTATTTAACCAATTCCATTGAAAGTTTTCATCATCTTCATCCAAAAGTAGGTGTTGTTGAGATGATGATGAACTAGCATTGTTTGAACCCATTTGATTAACATTATGTAATCGTTCATATAAACTAAAATATTTATTAAGCCATTAGGGTGAATTTTAATTTGTTTTAAGTAATCTTCACAACCTTCATAAAATTCATGTTTTCAAAAATAGTTTCTAAGTAAATATGTAAACCGGTCATTCTAAATCTAGGATTCATGACAAAAGCTACACAAAAAATTAATAGTGAATGTTTCCAATATTTATTAAACTTAGCCACCATTACATTAATAATTTCTACAAAACTACCATTATTCCTATATTTGCTAAATACTTTAGTAATTGGAAGTAATTCAGATATAAATAAGTTAGCAGTTGTGTAATATGTTCCACTTAATTTGTTTGTGAAGTTGAAAAAAGGTTTCACAAAATCTAACATGATTTTACAATTTTCCCAATCAAGATTAGTTAAAATTCTATTATTTTGTTTTTCATTATAAAAAGTTGTAATCAAATATTTATAAGGAAACAACATTTCAACATTTCATAAGTAGAGTTTCATCTATGAGGGACGTCTAATTTAAATTTTCTAGGTCTAACATCGTTACTAGAGCACAATTCTCTAAATTGTTGATATTTATATGTACTATTACTACCTAAATAGGTGATAGCATCTCTAACATTTTGCAAAAAAAGTTTTATTATTTCAAGTTCATCTTGTACGATTAAGTTTAAAACATGACAAACACATCTAATATATAAAATAATATCATCTAAAGGTGAATTACATAATGTTACAAGTAATTCTATTGCTCCAGAGTAATTACTAGCATTGTCAAAAGAAATTGCACAAATTTTATTTATTATTGAATATGCATGTTGTATATCTCTTATTTGGTTATATATAATCATAGTAGTATGAAAATGCAAAATCGGTGCATAAGATATAATATTTTTATGTAAAACTCATGAATTATCAAAATCATAAGATTCCGATGTCCAAATATCACTTGTTTATGCTATCTTATAAGACATCAATGCAAATGTATTAATTAAGTTTATTTTTCGCTTATCATATTTTGTATTTGCAGCAACTCCTAATGTGCGTCGGGAAAATGGTTGAAATTGCGGGTTATGGTAAGTAAATGCTTTTCTATGATTTGAAGATTCAACTTGACTAAACGGTAATTCATCTCTAATTATATAATCAACAATTACATCTCTACCTTTAATAGAACGTATTTCCTAGTTTTGTGTGTTCCGGAACTAGAGTCTAAAATAGATTGTTGTGAAATAGATGTTACAACATTCCTATGTTTACATTTTTTTGTGTCTGGTCAGATGAGTAGTTCATTGACTACCAGTTGTAGTACGTTCAATACCACATATTTTACATATAGCCCATTTTTTCCCATTTTTATCTTGTGATATGTTAAAATCATTCCAAACATTACTAGTTCTTTTTCTAATACTTTTGCTTCTACTTGATGCACTAACATGTGGATTACTAACCCTCTCAAGTTCAGGTGATGAATTAATTGATGGGTCAGATGCAATTGCAATTAAAAAGTAGGCAAACAAAAATCTAGATTTTCTAACCAACGAGAAATTCATGATAATTAAATCAAATAAACTAATTATACTAAATAAACTAAAAGGGTAAAGAAATGCAAACTAAAAGGCGAGAAACGGAGAAGATTGTGTTAACGTGTCGCGAAACCAGACGAATCGGACAGCAGCTTTAGGCTTTTGCTCAAACTCGACATCTCGACCCATTTGTAGCTGAACAAGAACACTTAGTGAAGATTAAGAATATTGGAATTTGGAAGAGAAGAAAAAGAAGAATTGGTGTGAAGAAATGAATTGGGGGTTTATATAGATTTTTTATAATGATATTTTTGTAATTAATGAATAACATTTTCGTAATTAAAAAATCAAAATCCAACGGCTCTAAGAGTTGTTGGTGCACAGAAAAACGGGCCCGACCGGTCGGAGCCTGTTAATTTCCTCCGGGCTCGGCTCAGTACGGCCCGGTACCCACCTCTAAGGTTGGTGGTGGATGGGGGATTTAATGGGTGTAAGTTTGAGATTTTAGGAAGATAGGTGAGAGAAATAGTAGAATAATTAAAAAGTGGCAATGAAGGGTGAGAAGTGAAATTCCTAAGAGCAAGAAACCGACAGAGTAGGATCTAGTATGGTAAAGAAAATTTAGCATGGTATAGCATGTGTTTGTATCCATGAATTATAAAATTTTGGTATCATATTCTCTCGGTAATTGGATTTGAATTGACATATTTACTGCTTATTTGAATGTAATTAACTAGACAAATTAGTCAACATTTTTTGGATCCAACATTTACTTATTTTGGATATCAGGAATGCTCCAGCTTCAATTTGAAGACAACCGAGCATATATTACTTTGCTTCCTGAGCATCAAATAAACACAAAAGCATCATAGGACCATCGCTTTCAAAAAGAAAAGAAAAAAGTATACTCTACTAAGTTTGGCAAGCAAAGAACATGTACTAGTACTGCTCCGAAAGTTTTTTCAACCATAAATAGATACATCCCAATATTCCAGAGATGTAAGTGTAGTGTAGACGTGTAGCTGCAATTGCACTATAGCTTACAATGGAGGAGGGAGATAGCAGCAAACAAATGTCAGGTAGTTGATGTTTATTGTCATATTTTTCAGCTAAGGTTGTCTTTGCTAAACCATACGTGCTAATATCGTATTTAAAAACCTATGATTCATTTTTCTTTGGATATAACCCTTCTTCAAAACACTTTTTTGGACTACAAAATGGTGGTCGTCTGGTCGACAACATTTATTTTAAAACAAACAATTTGTAAGTTATAAGAGTAAAGAAGATATTTGATAGAAGTTATGTTTGTCATTGATGTCTACGCTATGGACAAGAAAAATAATGTCTAAATAGAAAACTTTGACATCTCAATTAGACGAATAATAGGTTATTCTAAGGTCCTTTCAACGGCGGTTATTCATCTATACCTTCATCTTTATGGAATTCAAATTGATGTTAAATTTACTCTGTCTTTACCTTTTCTAACATTTTCCTTTCTATCTTTAAATTAAATGCAAAACTTTTCATGTTTTTACTAATTTTAAGATGAAGAAGTATAATGTCGATTGCGAAGATATGTGTTGTAATTTATATTGTTAAGATAAGATGTAGTGAAACTAAAAGTCAAATATATGAGGTGATTACAATGTCCACAAAAAAATGGAGGGTATCAGTCAATAAAAAACTGAATTGCTAAACATCGTCCTAAAATTACTTAAATCGTTCCTTCAAATTATCATTTTGCCCTTCTCTCATTTCTACTGTTATAACGCGACATTTTACCCTCCCATCACACATCTCTCTTCATCTTCCTCTTATAATCATAAAAAATAATGTTTTGGAGGTCAGTAATGAGCCAACGGACGCCCCAGTGTACTCGAATCTGGTAAAATATCTAACATCTTTTTAATAAAAACATAATAATAAATAATAATAAATTACGGGCGTCCGACGGAGCCGCCCCACGTAGGAGGGGGTGTCAGTGTAAGACGCCTCCCTCATAGGGGAGGCGTTTTACCCAGACGCCCCGCCCATGGGGGAGGCGTTTTACCCATACACCCCGCCCATGGGAAGGGCGTCTTACCCAGACGCCCCCCTCCTACGTGGGGCGGCTCCGTCGGACGCCCGTAATTTTTATTATTTTTTTTAAAAAAATTGATTATAAATTTAGATAATTGTTAAATTATTTAATTAATAAGTTAATAATTACTATATTCGGATTACCGATACCCCTTCGGTACACCGAAAATTCAAAAATTTCCAGATCCAACAACCTGTCGAGGTGGTATTTGTATGTCAGGATGTTTTACCGCCGGGGGATTTTGGATCTTAAAAAATGTTGGATCTGGACATTTTTTGAATCTTCATCACTTGCAAAAAACTCATTGTAATTCGACCGGTTACCACTGAAAACTTGCAAAGAAACGTCAAGTAATTTGATATAACACACCGTATAATTTTATTTGACAAAAAAATTAAAAAAAAACGGGACGTCTGGCTAAGACGCATGTACCATCGTGGAGGCGTCTGACTAAGACGCCTCCACCATGGTTGAGGCGCGATGGTACAGGCGTTTTAGCCAGACGCCCGAGTCGGAAAAAAAATCCGCCTCCGTTACTTCGCCTGATCTAGGTGTTTCGCCCGACATTTTCGTGGTATTGGTAATAGGAATGTTAGTAAAACTGAGTCAAAAACCTTGTTTAAAGATACTGGACGATATGGATAATAAATATATTGTTAATGACAAAAAGGTCATCTTAAGGAACGATTTAAGTAGTTTTGGAGCGACGTTTAGTAGTTCCCTAAAAAAACAAAGTTACGAATGAATGAATGATAATAATAATAATAATTCTAGAGGATATTTTGGCAATTTTGTCATCAAATTGAAGGGTATAATCGACAATCTCGTACGACGTGGTGCAACATACACTGTCCATGAATCTATTCTTCCACTACACCCACGTAAGTTAGCGTAAAACTGAAGTCGTTGGTGTTATGGTAGCATACACATGTCTTCGTAGGATACTCAACATTCTCTTGTTTATGTAAGAGCATCCTTAACAGCGCCCGGACAGTTCTCGGGCGCCCTGCTTTCTCTCTCAGCCACGTCAGCTTCTCTCTCTGTCACGTCAGCACAAACCAACCCCCTACAAAATCCTTAACCATTACCCAATCCACCCAGTCACGCTACAGTATTTGTTGCCACGTCATTATTTTTATTCTTCTCTCCAAAACTCTTTCAACAATCAACAAAATATATTAATAATCATTATCGTAATAATTTAATATCAACAATTCATTCGTTTTTAAATAACATTTAATTAATAAATACGAAAATATTATTAAAATTTAGAAAACCACAAATTAATAAATTTCAAATTTCAAATTTAGGACCTACAGTATGCGCGTGACTCACAAAAGACGAGACGAGTGGATCGAGGCTTGGACTTCTATGGCATCGAGGACCTACAGTATGCGCGTGACTCACAAAAGACGAGACGAGTGGATCGAGGCTTGAACTTCTATTGCATCGAGGAAACGTGTGGAGCGCATCTACAATGACTCAGGCGAGCCAGGTGTAGTAGAGCGTAACGATGAATCTTTGAAGGGGCAATGGAGGCGTACATTGTCATCTGTGAACCAATGGGTCGGTTGCTTCGACCAGGCGGTGCGGAGGAAGAGAAGCGGTTACAACGAGGACGATGTCATCCATGAAGCGCACATCATCTACAAATGAACACACAACGCCAAATTTCAGTTCATGCATGTTTGGCTTTTGTTACGCAAGTACCCTAAATGGGAGTCTATTGCGCTTGGACTTCCCACCGGAAACATCGCTACAGAAAGTCCGGAGAGTTTTACCAGCGGGAAAAGAAAAAGCACCGACGACGATGGGAGTAACGCAACACCGTCAGCAGATGAAATGGTGTTCGAAACATGTCCTCGTCCTGAAGATGTTAAAAAAAGGCAAAAAAAAAGAAGAGGAAACAACAATTTCAGGCACAACTTGATCCTGATATGTTAGAACTGGGGAACAAATTGAATATAGCGCAAAAGTGAAAGAGGAAAAGTATTTGCGTTACGAAGAACGGATGGAGAGGAAACACATCGAAGCTGAGACGAATTTCCAAAGGGAACTGAACAGCAAGAAACTTGATGTCCTCTTCGCTCTAATGAAGAAGGAAAACAAGGACGAATTCGATAAAGAAACACTTGCTGAACTCAAGGAGTGAGCTAAAGCACAATGATATATGTAGGTGCTTATGTTTTCAATATTTGTGGTACTTTATCAGTATTTTGGTATTTTAAATTTTGTATCCGTAGGATGATTGTCTTTCCTTTTCTTATTTCAGTTGTATTTTGTATTCTGTATTTGTATTGTAGTTTGTTTTCGAAGTGTATGAGTATTGTACTACTATTTCTTAATTTGTTTATGAATTTTTTAATTTTATTTTAATCTAAATAAGTCAAAAAAATAAATTAATCATAAAATATTTTTACAATTATTTTTCAATACCTAATTAATTAAATTCAATTTACCTAATTAATACATTATCCTAATTATATATAAATAATTTTTATCTTTAAAAAACCAAAAAAAAAACAAAAAAAATAAAACGGACGAATTGGGGGGGAGGCACGTGGCCCCCCTCCCGGGCGCCCTGGGTCCGCCCTTCCGTTAAGGGAGGGCTGCCCGGGCGCCCTGCAGGGCGCCAGGGCGTAGAGCACCCGTTAAGGGTTCTCTAACACCCGAAAATAGTCTCACATCGTTGTTGTTTTCTTATCAAAAAACAATACAAGATTAATTTTAGAGTGTTACAACATATTACACTTTCCGCATATCTTGGTTATGGTAAGTCACCGTTCAATCAGATCCACTACTTTTTGGTGTAGTACTTAGTTCTCACGATTTTAGTTGGTCAAATTAATCTTGATAACATTCTAATCGAATTAGAACCGACTAGCGCCTCTGACCGTGCAACTTATCCATTCACAATATTCTTTCAAAAGTAAATTAATTGTTTATTAACCACACAATTAATGTAGCTAACATCGACCATCTACTACAGTCTACTAACAACATGAATCTTCCCAAGTAATTAAACGTAAAGTCGAGCCACGAATGTCACTCGTCACCGGAATAAGAGACCACGAGAGCAAGGAAATTGCGACACAGAACGACGACACATACCAGGATACACCTCCGGAGCCCGATCATGTCGCTTCCAAAGCAGGCATAAGCAACAAAAAAGTATCAGACGATCATAGAAAAATCGGGAAAGACGGCGAAAAACTGTCGAAACACATGAACAAGGAGTCGGAGGAAGGAAAAAATTCGTTCACCATATTTGAAGTCCCAGCAAACATACGGGAGCACAACATCCGCGCTTACGAGCCACAGGTGGTCTCCATAGGCCCCTACCACTTCAAGAACCCGAACCTCGGCCCCCAATATTCGAAAATGAACAGCTACAAGTTCAGATGTGTGATTTACCTGATCGCACGACGCGTCCGGAGCAACGATAAAAACGTCATGCTTTTGACGTACAACAAATGCTTGGAGACCATGAAATCTTTGCAGAACAAGGTTAGGAATTGCTACTTCAACAAATACAAGCTTCCGACAGAAGAGATACTTCCGTATCTAATGGTTTATGATGGTTGTTTCATTCTCAATCTCTTGCTCAACCAAGTTGTTCGTACAAACTCTAAGCTTAAGCATACAAGTAAAGCAGAAGGAAAAGATAATGATAATGAGAGTAATATCGAAGAACCGGTTCTTGGGATGATGTGGATATGGAACATGGTTGAATATGATCTACTGAAATTAGAGAATCAGATTCCTTTCTTTGTATTGGATGCTCTTTTTGAACTACTCAGGACTCCTGAAGATGATGAAGATGTGAATCTTGTTGACCTAGCACTGGAACTCTTCAGCAATCTCCGGCCGACGAAGGCTGTGACCTTCAAACAGCCTCGTGATGGGAAATATCTTCACTTGCTCCATCTTTTCCATTCTTCTCTTTTGATCGATGTTGACACTCAGTTGAGGACTGTCGACGAAGAGAATCCGGTCCAGCCGGAGTGGATACCAAATGCGACGGAGTTGCATAGGAGTGGTGTTAAGTTCAGAAACAAGACGAATGCGACTGGTTTCTTGGACATAACATTCGAGAAAGGAGTAATGCAGGTAATGTGAAAATCTGGTTCTAACTATATATATATATATATATATATATATATATATATATATATATATATATATATATATATATATATATCACATCTCAAAACAAAGTGTACTGACTATATATAGCGGATCCAATTCTTTATAAAATGTAACAAAATTTTAATTTTTGTAACGTGGACCATGTAGAATTCAATTATTTCACCAACCCAATAAATCCACAGTGGTCAAGGGTTTTAGTGAACATATGTAGCTCGATCTATTTTATATTAGTTATTATAAACTTTATATTTAAGTAATAGAAGACTAAATTTCCAACACTATCTAACACATGTATTAGAGATTACAAGTCGTCCTAGAATGTTATAATATGCAACAATGTGGGGTCTCAGAGGTCAATCGACCCACCCAATACCATGTGAACCAATACCTTTTTTGAAACTCAATTCACATAGATCAGAAAATAGTGAATACAATTCGTCAATAGAGTGTTACACATTTTAAGATTATAGTAATTTTTTTACTACATTTCTAATAGGTACCACGCCTAGAAGCATACGACTACACAGAGACTTTGCTGAGGAACCTCGTCGCATTTGAACAATGCTATCCGAAAACCAAAATGCAATTCACCACTTACGCTCTATTTATGGATTGCATTGTCGACCGAACCGAAGACGTGAACTTGCTCGAATTGAAAGGCATAATTGTCAATCGACTAGGCACTGGTGAAGCCGTTGCGAACCTATTTAACTGCTTGTGCAAGGACGTCCATTACTCTTTGGACAAGAATTACCTCCGTGATCTCTTCATCGAAGTCACGCAGTAAGAATTGTTAAATTTCTTGCTTCTAATCTTATGCAACTTGAAGCAAATAATAGGTGTGGTTTCAATTTTGCAGATATCATGGTAGCAAATGGCATAATTACAGGGCGAGGCTAATGCGCGATTATTTCAGCAATCCATGGGTAATAATCTCCTTAGTTGCGGCTGCTATTCTACTTCTACTCACAATGGAGCAAGCCTTCTTTGCAGCATACTCGTACTTTAAGCCCACACAGAAATGAGATTAATTTTGATTAATTAGGATGCCATGCGACCAGCTCTTATGTATTACTAATTATAAAGCAATATATATCCCGCAACAATGTTCTGTACTTGTGTATAATTCATTAATTTTACTAGTCTGGTGAGTATCTAAGTTCTGCGATTTGTGTACCTCCTGAAATTGTTACTTAGGCTTTTCAATCAGATGAAGTTATATACTTAATTTAGTTGCTGGACTTTGTGTGACGGATGTTTTTGGTTCTTCTTACTAAAAGCTAATTAAACTTTATATATATACTTTTGGATGTTTTTCTTAATTTTCATATATGTTTATGGATGTTTTGTCTATTGCAGAGATTGATGACTTTTCGTATCTTTCTCCCCAAACCTAATTGAATCAATATCCATTGCGATAAATTTATTGATCACAAAAATGCTTGTTCTTTAACAACAAAAAAGAAAGAAAGAAAGTGGACAATTTTTTATTTTTTTGATAAAGAAAATCAACAATGTGGAATGGATATTTTAATAGTCGAATAGTTTTTGTAATTGTTAACTCTCTCACCCCTCCTATTCACTCAAATTCCTAAACCCAAAACCTCCACCCTCACATTTCTCCTTCCTCCTTCTCCAGCAGCTCCGACGATGACGATCGTGGCGGCGAGGGCTCCAACGAGGTTTTCCGGAGGCCGGAGGCGGCGGTGGGCCGGCGGTTAGGTTTGGGTTTTGTTGTGTGTATGTTTTGCATGTTAGTCCCTGGTTTGTTTAATATGTGGTGGAATGATTTTAGTTGAGTAATTTGCATGATAAATCCGGGAAGTTGTTGAAATTGATTAGTTAATATTTAATTGGAATACTGGGTGGGATAAATACCAGTGTGAGCCGTCAGGGACGGCTAGACCTTGTTTGGTGTCGGGTTGGGGTGGTGTACTGGGTCTTGCTTTGAGACTCAGGCGTGCCTGTTTGTATGCAGGTGGGACGCGGTAGGTGATTGGAGGCGACTTGGGCTTGGGACGCGTGGACTGGATCTGTTAAGCTCAGTGTCATATATTTTTCCTACTCCTCTCAGTTGTTATGTAGTAAGATTCGGAGTTCTTGTATTTTCCTTCCGCATTGTACTTTGACTTTAACTTATATATATTTAAATTGATGTCTCGAGTTGGTTATTTCAGTTAATATCCCTTTTTCGTTTCCTTTTAGTGTT
This sequence comes from Triglochin maritima, assembly GCA_963682175.1. Lineage (NCBI taxonomy): Eukaryota > Viridiplantae > Streptophyta > Magnoliopsida > Alismatales > Juncaginaceae > Triglochin > Triglochin maritima. The sequence goes on from OY821785.1 coordinate 33,016,728, forward strand.
GTGATTATCGATGTGTCCCGAGTGCGGATTAGGGGCATTACAGTAATAATGTTTGTTTGGTGATTGGAAGTGGCAAGCTCAATTTCCAAAAAAAAATATGTACATAGAGTTCCATAAATTAACTTTCTAGGTAATCAGTAGAATGAAAAACATTAAACATCTCGGAACATCAATTCCAGGAGAACTGGAGACAAAAAATAGGGAAATGTTTAGTAGCCGCTCTCCGGGACGCTGCTGAGTTGACAAATCCAGCTCAGCCAAAGTTTTAATATTTTTATGCAGAGGGGGCAGCCGCATTTAATGCATCTCAAATCAGACGTGCTCCAAATCATATCATTCCTTTTGGCGCTCCCACCTGCTCCATACCTCTTTTTGACGAAGATGCACGGAATGGCCACCGTCACTTCTTCCTTTCTTTTTCATTTTCATTCATTTCTCTTCGTTTTGAGAGAAATCTCCACTCAAATAGAAATGTCGTTAAACGTTCCTAAGGAGAAGATGATTTTCCCCTTTTTCGAAGGAGCAAGAGCCTTTTACAACGACTATGCTGATGCTTGTGGTTTTGGTGTTAAGCTATGACACACTCATTACGACGCTGGTGTTGTTACCCGGGCTATTCTTACTTGTTCCAAGGAGGGTAAGGCACCAACAGACCAAGGTCAAGGCATAATGAAGCCACGTTTATGTAGTAGAGTTCAGTGCACGGCTTGCATCAGGGTATCTGGAAACCCAGCAAGGGGTTACCAGATTAACTTTGTCGATCTCAATCATAACCATGAAATGCTGTAGGATCACCAGATGCGTTTTCTAAGACAGAAACGATTTGTACCTGAGGCCGTCATAGCACGAATAGCGTGCAATGATGCTTCTGGGATCTCTGCTGCTAAGACCATGCAATCGTTTGTTGTGGAGGCTGGGGGGCATGACAAACTTACTTTTAACGATAGAGACCTAAGGTTTGAAAACTTTTGTACGTTATTTTGTTTGTAGAAATTTGCGGCCTTAATATTTTGTGTGTGTGCAGGAATGTTATAACCGAAGTAAGGAATTTGAAAATGGGACCCGGCGATGCACAATCTCTTCAGAACTATTTCATTAAGATGCAGAAGATTGATGCAATGTTTTTCTATGTTGTGGATATAGATGACGAGGGAAGACTAAGGAACGTTTTCTGGGCCGACTGCCGTTCCATGGCTGCCTATTCATACTTTGGGGATGCTATATGTTTCGACACTACGTACCTCACAAACAAATACGACATGCCCTTTGCACCATTTGTGGGAGTTAATCACCATTTCGAGTCTGTGTTGCTCGGTTGCGCTTTGCTGTCTTCCGAGACCACTGAAAACTACATATGGCTCATTCAGACGTGGCTTTCGTGTATGGGAGGTACGTATGTAGAGTTCGTACTCGCTTTGATTGGGTTGTCCTTTATGAATTTTGAGTTATTGGTTTTCCTTTTTAAGTGATGTGTGTTCCTTTTTAAGTGATGTGTGTTCCTTTTTAAGTTGTGTCTGTTCATTTTCAACTTCTTTCTAAAACCTTTTGAGTGACCGTGTGTTCATTTTTAACTTATGTCTGTTCCTTTTTAAGTGATGTCTGTTCCTTTTTAATTGATGTTTGTTCCTTCTTAAGTGAAGTTTGTTCCTTCTTAAGTGATGTATGTTCCTTTTTAAGTGATGTTTGTTCCTTTTTAAGTGATGACTTTTCCTTTTTAATTGATGACTTTTCCTTCTTAAGTGATGTATGTCCTTTTTTTAGTGTTGTCTGTTCCTTTTTAAGTGATGTATGTTCCTTCTTAATTGATGTTTGTTCCTTTTTAAGTGATGTTCGTTCCTTTTTAATTGATGTATGTTCCTCCTTAAGTGATGTCCGTTCCTTCTTAAGTGTAGTCTGTTCCTTTTTTAGTGTTGTCTGTTCCTTTTTAAGTGATGTCTGTTACTTTTGAAGTGATGTATGGTCATTTTTAATTGATGTTTGTTCCTTCTTAAGTGAAGTCTGTTCCTTTTTAAGTGATGTCTGTCCCTTTTTAAGTGAAGTATGTTCTTTTTTAAGTTATGTTTGTTCCTTTTTAATTGATGTATGTTCCTTTTTTAGTGTTGTTTGTTCCTTTTTAATTGATGTATGTTCATTCTTAAGTGTAGTTTGTTCCTTTTTTAGTGTTGTCTGTTCCTTTTTAAGTGATGTTTGTTACTTTTTAAGTGATGTTTGTTCCTTTTTAATTGATGTTTGTTCCTTCTTAAGTGAAGTCTGTTCCTTTTTAAGTGATGTCTGTTCCTTTTTAATTGATGTCTGTTCCTTTTTAAGTGACCTCGTTTCCTTTATAGCGATTTTTTCTTTTTTCTTGCAGATATCCCTCCACCAGCTATCATAACGGACCAATGTGGGGTCATTACTGCTGCTATAAGGAATGTCTTCCCAAATGCCAGACACCGATTTTGCATTTGGCACATAATGAACAAAGCTCCCGTGAAGTTGCCGACGAAGTATCGACAACACATGTTATTTGATCTAAATTTGATTGTCTACGACTCAAAAAACCCAGCTGAATTTGAGCGGAATTGGCACGGTTTCCTGGTTGATTTTGACCTTCAAGAACATATTTGGCTCCAAACAATTTACGGTATCCGTGAGTCTTGGGTACCTGCTTACTTGTGTGATTGTTTTTTCGCTGGAATGGCTTCTACCCAAAGAAGCGAAAGTATGAACTTCTTCTTCGACAAGTACTTATCTTCTAGAACCACCCTTAAGCAGTTCGTTCAACAATACGAACTTGCTCTACGTCACAAGTACGAGAAGGTAGCTCAATCGGATTTCGATTGCCTGCATAAGAAACCCCAAATGGTTTCAATATATCCATTCGAGAGTCAAATGAGCGAGTTGTATACCGTAGGGGTTTTCAAGAAAGTATAGTTACAAATTGGTAAGATGATGAACTGCGACCTAACCGAGGAGTTGCAATCAGCCGACGCGTTTCATTACAAGGTGAGTGAACGTGTACGAGTCGGTGAGCAATTGTTATCGAAACGTTTCCTTGTATAGAGGACAGGTCTGAACTTGACATGCGATTGTAAACTGTTTAAGCGTGTTGGTATTCTTTGTTGTCACCTCCTGGTCGTATTTGCACGACTAGATCCTAATGCATTACTCCCGCCGTCTTACATCACAGATCGATGGCGGAAGGATATTCGTCGGAGCTATGGAGACAAGATGTACCAAGACGATGGCGTATTGGAGAAGGATGCGCTGAGTCGTCACGCCGACATAATGGGTCGCGCTCTTTGGATTGCACAGGAAGCATTCATTTCTCATGAAAGGTATCTCAAGGCCGTGTAGTGTATGGAGTGGCTCAGGTCTCGTATTAACATTCCCCACGCCCCTCCCATAGTTGATGAAGTTGTGCCCGGTGGTACCTCTTTGCGCAATCCAGACAAAGTAACCCGTCCAGGAAGACCGCCTACTAGACGTCGGGTTTCCTTAGCCGAGAAAATTCTTCAAAGAAGCCAAAAAAGGCCCTCACAGCAGAAAAGAACAAGTATCGAAGGAAAGGCAAATCACCTATGCATTAGGTCGCACCTAGACCAGGGGATCCAGATTTTGACGATTGAGACATGAAGTTGTATTACGACCAAATTGCTCCTTAATTATGTACCAAGGTTTGGTCTTTGAATTTTGTACACTTTTGTAAGACAACAGTTATTCTTAAGTGTAATGTTGTTCCCTTTTAATTGTGAGTTGTAGTTTTTTATGTTTGGGGTTCTCCTTTTTAAATGAGCGTTGTACCTTTTTAAGTGTAGTCTGTTCCCTTTTAAGTCAGTGCACCTTTTTAAGTTTGAAGTTTTGCCTTTTTAGTGTTTTTGGTTCCTTTTTAAGTTTAATGTTCTCATTTTTAACTCTGACTTGTACCTTTTTAAGTGATGTCTGCTCCTTTTTATGAATTGCTTGTACCTTTATAAGTGAGCGATTCTCCTTTTTAACTGTGAGTTGTAGTTTGTTCCTTTTTAAGTGCGTTTACCTTTTTAAGTGTGAAGTTTTCCTTTCTTGTTTGTTTTTGTTCCATTTTAAGTTTGCAGTTCTCCTTTTTAAGTGATGTCTGTTCCGTTTTATGAATTGCTTGTACTTTTTTAACTAATGTCTGATCATTTTTAAGTGTTGTCTGTTCCTTTTTAAGTGATGTCTGTTGATTTTTTAGTGTTGTATGTTCCTTTTTAAGTGAAGTCTGTTCCTTTTTAACCGATGTCTTTTCTTTTTATGTTATGTCTGTTCCTTCTTAAGTAAAGTTTGTTCCTTTTTAGTGTTGTATGTTCTTTTTTAAGTAATGGCTCTCCCTTGTTAAGTGAAGTATGTTCCTTTTTAATTGATTTTTGTTCCTTCTTAAGTGAAGTCTGTTCCTTTTTAGTGTTGGCTGTTTCTTTTTAATTGATGTCTGTTCTTTTTAAGTGATGTCTTTTCCTTGTTAAGTGAAGTCTGTTCATTTTTAAGTGATGTCTGTCCCTTTTTAAGTGAACTCTGTTCTTTTTAAGTGATGTTTGTTCCTTTTTAATTGATGTATGTTCCTTCTTAAGTGAAGTATGTTCCTTTTTTAGTGTTGTCTGTTACTTTTTAAGTGATGTCTGTCCGTTTTTAAGTGATGTCTGTTCCTTTTTAAGTGTGAAGTTTTCCTTTTTAAGTGATGTATGTTCATTTTTAAGTGATGTTTGTCATTTTTAAGTGAAATATGTTCCTTTTTAAGTGATTTTTGTTCCTTCTTAAGTGAAGTTTGTTCCCTTTTTAAGTGATGTCTGTCCCTTTTTAAGTGATGTTTGTTCCTTTTTAAGTGATGTCCGTCCCTTTTTAAGTGAAGTCTGTTCCTTTTTAAGGGATGTTTGTTCCTGTTTAAGTGATGTCTGTTCCTTTATGCCGATTTGTAAGTGTGAAGTTCTACCTTAAATGTTGGAGCTATTACTTTGGAGTATGGAAAAGTTTTAATTACAACAACTATAAAATGTATTTGTTAATTTACAACTATGCATTACTTCAATTCGACACAGCAGCGGGAGTGCCTCAATAAAGTAATAGTCATTTCACCCCTGATGGAGTGAAGTGTCTTGGGTTTTTTCGTTTCTGTTGGGTTGACCTTTCGCATGAGACATTTGATCCAGTAGTATAGAAAAACACCGCAGTCATTGCTTCCCGGCATTTGTCTTTGGATCGTTTCCCTTAGGTATCTCACTGGTCAGTTCACCTTAAGACGATTTCTCCAGAATTCACCCACATCTTTGGCCGAACATTCATGTACCCCTACCGCATTGTCAGGATCCTCATCTGGGACCAGCTCCCTAGAGCAATTGTTGTAATGCAGGATCTTCTTGTCTAAGCCATTAACAACTACAAGGGTCCAGTGTTCTGACAGCAGCATTGGTTGTGCAATGACGAGGCTTCCCGTTTCCTGGCCTTGTAATTTGGGCGCCAACCACTCTTCAATCATGGTATTCCCTTGATCGATCATAATTCTTTCTGAATAGAAGCTTGGAATACAAATTACCTCTTGGAGGTAGTTTTCTGTTTTTTGGCGCTCTTCAAGTACACAAAGCATACTGACTATCGCCTCGTTGGTCAAATCCATACCCTTCGTCATTAGCTCCTTGAGGTCGGAACGTGTGAAGAAACATGAATCACCTCTCCAGATCACCTCCCTTTGGTTATGTGTAGGTGCGGTCACCTTCAGTACAATGTTCAGCTCATCGGGGCTCAACGTGGCCAATGCATCCATGTCAACGTCTGACCTACTCTCTCTCTCCCGTGATGAGCCAACTTGAAATCGTCATTCCCATCCCGCTTTCTTTTTTTGTTCATGCTCCTCTGGAGCCTTCTTTCTCCCCTTTTCCGCTCCTCTTCTTTTTTCTTCCTTTCTTTCACCTCATCTTCTTGTTTTTTGGCCGTTGAGCGTAATCCTTTGGCCCCCCAGTCTACCTTGAGGGGTTTTTCCTTTCCCTCATCCTCCTTTTTCTCCTTCTGCTTATCCCCCTCTCTTCTCTCCTCTATTTGTTTCTCTTCTTTCTCCCTCTCATTCTCTTTCTCATTTTCCTCCTATACCCTCTTTCTTTCTACCTCTTCCCTCAACCTCTTCTTTGAAGCTTCGGCCTCCCTCCTTTTATCATCGGCTTTCCTCTTCTCTCTTCTCTCCATGTCTCTCTTCTCGTCTTCTTTCCTCTCTCTTTCCTCTTCCTCCCTCCCCATTCCCTCTTCTATTCTCTTCTGTTCTCTCTCCCTTTTTTTCCTCCTCTTTCCTCTTCTCTTCTCTTTCCCTCTCCTCTCTCCTTTTCTCCTCCTCTTTCCTCTTCTCTTCTCTTTCCCTCTCCTCTCTCCTTTTCTCCTCCTCTTTCCTCTTCTCTTCTCTTCTCTTTCCCTCTCCTCTTCTTGTCTCTTCTGTTCTCTCTCCCTCTCTTTTTCCTCCTCTTTCCTCTTCTCTTCTCTTTCCCTCTCCTCTCTCATTTTCTCCTCTTTTCTCTTCTGTTCTCTCTCCCTCTCTTTTTCCTCCTCTTTCCTCTACTCTTCTATTTCCCTCTCCTCTCTCCTGCTCTCTTCTTTTTCTCTTTCTCTTTCCCTCTCAATCTCATTCTCTCTTTCCCTCCTATTCTCCTCCTCTCTTTCCTGCTCTTCATCCCTCCTTTCATCCTCTCTTCCTTCCTGTCCACCTTCTATACAATATCCTCAAAGAGATGCAATCTCTTCCCTTAGGGTCTCATTTTCCTCCCTGGACTTCCTAAGTTCCTCATTCAGCCTCTTAACCTCTTCATTTGCCTCATTCAGTGCAACTTCTGCTTGAAGCCATTTTGTCTTCAACATTGCAAACTCTAATTCTTCCCGTAGTGGGTCCCGAGGGATGCTGCAGTCTCTCAATTCCAGCCTTGATTCGGTGCTTGTTGACTGACAATCACTATTGGTTCGTAGGGTTGGCTGAGTTTTTTCAGCCAGACCAATGATTTCCCTCTCTTTCTGAGTCAGGGTCGTCGGCTGAGTCTGATTGAAGTCTCTCTCGTAAAATTTTGAAAGGGTGATGCCTCTTTCCTCCCATTTCTTCAGGATGAGCCGTTTTCCAAACATGCTCGACCAACGATTCCACCTAGGATGACCTCCCATTTTAGGCTCTGCCAGGTTGAACTTCTCGCACAACCATACCTAAGAAGGAGATGCCGATTAATTCCAAAACAATAATATAAAAAGGAACAAGTATAACCTAAAAAGGAAGAAGCATAACTTAAAAAGGAACAACTTTAACATAAAAAGGAACAACTTCAACATAAAAAGAAACAAACGAAACTTAAAAAGGAACAAGCATAACTTAAAAAGGAACAAGCATAACTTAAAAATGAACAAGTATAACATATAAAGGACAAACGAATCTTAAAAAGGAACAAGCGAAACTTAAGAAGAAAGAACTTTAACATAAAAAGGAACAACTTGAACATAAAAAGAAACAAACGAAACTTAAAAAGGAACAAGCGAAACTTAAAAATAAACAAGTAGAACATAAAAAGGAAGAAGCAAAACTTGAAAAGGAACAAGTACAACATAAAAGGAACAAACGAAACTTAAAAAGGAACAACTGTAACAGAAAGGAACATCTTCAACATAAAAAGATACAAACGAAACTTAAAAAGGAACAAGCGAAACTTAAAAAGAAAGAACTTTAACATAAAAATGAACAACTTGAACATAAAAAGACACAAACGAAACTTAAAAAGAAACAAGCATAACTTTAAAAGGAACAAGTATAACATATAAAGAAACAAACGAAACTTAAAAAGGAACAAGCGAAACTTAAGAAGAAAGAACTTTAACATAAAAAGGAACAACTTGAACATAAAAAGAAACAAACGAAACTTAAAAATAAACAAGTAGAACATAAAAAGGAAGAAGCAAAACTTAAAAAGGAACAAATACAACATAAAAAAGGAACAAACAAAACTTAAAAAAGAAGAAGTACAACATAAAAAGGAACAAACGTTTTCCTAAAAAGGAACAAACAACAACTTATAAAGGAACAAACATAACATAAAAAGGAACCAACGTTACCTAAAAACGAACAAACAACAACTTAAAAATGAACAAACGAAACTTAAAAAGTAACAACTTTAACATAAAAAAGGAACAAGTTGAACATAAAAAGGAACAACAACAACTTAAAAAGGAACAAGCATAACATAAAAAAGAACCAACGTTACCTAAAAACGAACAAACAACAACTTAAAAAGAAACAAACGAAACATAAAAAGGAACAAATTTAACATAAAAAGGAACAACTTCAACATAAAAAGGAACAAACAACAACTTAAAAAGGAACAAGTATAACATAAAAAGGAAGAATCATAACTTAAAAAGGAAGCAGAATAACTTAAAAAGGACAAACAACAACTTAAATAGGGAAGAACCATTACCTGTAGTACAACAACACACCCCTCGATGTATCCCCTTCTTAAAATAGAAGAACCAGTAGATCTCCTAGCGCGTAGATCCCGGTTTGCCTTCTCCAGGCCCGTCACAAGTGCCTCGTGAACAACCTCAGCCCACGCGTACTTGTGTAGCCTAGTCAAGTCGGCCAAGTGGTCGAGGAACCAAATTTTGGTTCGATGGGTGTCATCGCAGAACAAATAATGGCTGAAGATGTAACAAATGAGTAGCCAGACGTACTCCTCCTCCTCATCAACCAAATATCTCGTAGTCATCATCTGGGCAGATAGTTGGGTGTTGTTCAGAATCTCCCATTGTCGGGTTGCGACTTCCTTCGGATGCATTCTGACAGCCTTCCCATGTAATCTGAGCCCCAAAATTAGGGCAACGTCTTCGGCGGTGAAGTGTACTACCCCAGAGCCGATCCTCAACCCCACCTCCTCGGGGTCATAGTGTTCCACGAACCAGTCGATAATGTCATTATCGACAGGAACGTTGGAGAGGGTGATGAAGTGACCGAAGGGGGTAGCCCGGAAGACATCTTTCTCTGCGTCCCTCAACTTCCCAAAGATCTTCTCTATTGGGGTCCACGAACATTTGGATGGCTGGAAGTAATGCGTAGAAGCCTAAGAAGACACCAACCGTATGAGAACATTCCTTTTTAGAGTATCGCAATTCAATGTTACGGTAAAAACAACAAACCTGGTGCACCACAACCCCCGAAATAGAAGCTTGAAGTGTAGAATCCATGTCGTCGACGGATATCTAGGGTTACGAAAAAGAACTGGGGTGATGAATCGGAGAAAAGTTGAGAAAGGGAATATGAGAAAGATTAGAAACGTTTTTGGTTTTCTTTCGCAACTCGGGATGTAAACATGCGCGTCTGATGTCCCTTCCCGGTCTTATCGAGACGTCAGAGAGGGAACCGTCACACGAAAGCCACAAGTGTTTTTCCATTTTTCGAAAAAAACGCGAGCTTTACTTTTGGCTGACTGGGCAGCTGACTGGACAGCTGACTAGATGTCACGTAAGGCGCGTCCTGGACGCGCGCAACCGTGTATAAGGACCCAAAAAATATGTACATAGAGTTCCATAAATTATTATATTTTCAAAACAATTTTTTTATACCAACTACCATTTTTTTTAGAAACTAAAGCTCTAGATTTTACCTTATTCCTTCAACCCAATCATACGGAAAAAATGTAAGAGATGAACTTGTGACCATCAGTAAACTACCTGGCAAACGTTCAACCAAATCATCCAGTCTGACCAATACCGATGTCATCTACCCCCTTAATCCAACCCGGATCCGGATACCGGAGCCAAGACAATAACCCGACCCACCCAAAGTCCAAACCATTCCCTCCACCTCCAAACCCTAACCTGAACCCTAACCCTAATGAGGGACCTCCGAGACCTCCACCGCTGCCTCACCCAAACCCAGCGGGTTCGCCTCCAGTCCTCCCTCCACCAGCTCGAGGATCTCCACTCCGGCTCCTCCCCCGCTGCCGTCACCGACACCATCCCCGTCAACCACGAGGACGGCGTTCTCAAGTACTGCAACATTCGATTTCCAATTTTTTTTGGATTTTTAGTTTTTTTGGTGGTTAAAGTTTGGTGTTTTAGGGGGCATGGCACGTCGGAGCTCAACGGAGATGTGGTCGCGACGCAGTGCGGAGTTGTCGAGCGCGTCAATAAGCTTGTTTACGTTAGGGCTTTGAGATCGAGGTGATGTGGTTTTGTTAGAATTGTGGTTAAAATTTGTTGGACTCTTGGAGATGTTTTTTTTCCTTCCGAAATATGTTTGTTTGATACTTTTATGGTCTCTTCGGATTAAAATTATGGAAGTGGAGTGGAAATGAGTGGCGTGGGAGATGTCATGTTTGTTTGTTTTTGTTTCGCGACATGTGTAAATAATAGGAGTTGAAGAGAACAACAAAGCCTTTAATCCCCAACTAATTGGGGTAGGTATGATAGAATCATAGAAATCAACTCAAAAGAAACACAGTTCAAGCACGTGAATTATTTTGTAAGTTTCATTTTCATAAGAGTACCTGAGGTTTAACGCTGGTTCACAACATCGCAACCCTCCTCCTTTATCCCGGCTTAGGATAGGATAGGCTATGTAAAACTTACATAGGTGGAGTTAAGAGTTGAAGAGAAACAGACAGATATTTACCGGCGTAGGAGTTTAGCGAGCTACCCTAATGAATACAGAGAGAAATACATATCATAAGATTCTTTACCCCTTTTCCCTAAACAATGATTAAGTAACAATTAAACAAGAACCTCTGATAGTGCTTTAATAATGGCCAAACCAAAAGATTTCAATTGCATAAAAACTTGAAAACTATGTATTGTTTTGGCAGATAACCGTGGCAATTTAGAATTGTTATTCTGTGGAGGTGTGGAGTATAAGTAATTTGCCTCAATTGCTTTGTTTTTTAAACTTTTGATATGTTTGTAAACTGTGTTATGCAGGTATAAGCCTGAAATCGGAGACATCATAGTAGGGCGTGTCATTGAGGTCTTTCTTTGACTTTTTGTGCTTAATTCTTATTGTGATTTTGGAAATTTGTCGGAAAACCATGAGATGCATCTAATAAGTTCATCTATTGTGTCTAATACTATAATCTTTTGAATTTATGCAATGAAAGTGACTTGAGTATAAGAGTTACTTGTTATGTTGTATCCTGTTTTTTGTGTTCTTTAACTTTGTTGGATTCTCATAGGTTGCTCCAAAACGTTGGAAGTTGGAGATAATTTTTTGCCAAGATGCAGTATTGATGCTTTCATCAATGAATTTACCAGATGGCATTCAGGTTATTTCTTCTCTGCATGTCAGAAATTTTATGTTCTTGGACTTGTATTGTTGATGGTAGTGTTGTATCCAGTTATTTACTGCTAGGTTGGTACATCATTGTCCACTGTTTTTGTATGGCGTCTTATTTATCATGATACATCATTCGTTTGGGTAAATTTCTAAGTTTTCTTTTGTTTCACAACTATTCTTGTATCTAAATGGCAATAAGTATTGAATTTTGGAGTATTTGACAATGAAACTGATAATTTCTTCTTTAATATGTGATTTTGAAATATCTCATGTTAATTAATCCTGTATGGATTTTGTTTAAATAACAGAGAAGGAGAACTGCTACTGATGAACTGAACATGCGCAGCATCTTTGAGGAGCATGATGTTGTTTGTGTAAGCACCACTTTCTAGTGTCTTATAAATCATATCTTTTTTGATATAATAGTAGCTGATGAACTTCTCATGCCACAACCAGAAAGATGATGGTATAATCTATATTTTATACCTCAATGAGACAGTGGCAGTGAAACTGCACAATTGGTGGTAACAAATAATTTGAACCAAGAGATATCTTGTACCTTGACACCTTGTACTATGTTCCCCTCTTATGTTCCATGAGATGTGAAGTAATCATTTGTGGTGGTTGAAATTTATGCTGACAGTGAGGCATATTACTTGTCATATGTAATCAATCACTTGTGAAATAGCATGTAGAATATACGCAGTACATTGGCCATTGTTGAATCCCTTAGTAGAGTATATAATACTGACCAGATGCAGTAATTGAAAAGGCAGCCACCTGGTCCAGATTCTTTCAGATATGCATTTTTGTACCTTGTTTGGAGGTTCTTAGTTTAATTATCATAATTTTAATATTTTGTAATGCCCAATAGTACTTGCTGGAACATAAACATATTAGTGTATTATTAAAAGCATAATAATGACAAAGTACGAACGTGCATCTTCTTGTTTATGGATTCAATTTGATATATTAGTTGCTAAGAAGTCACAACCATCCACTTTTATAAAGTATGGTCCTAGTTTTGTCATTCCATACTTTGATGAAAAACGAAATACAAAAGCTCCATCCTGTCATAACTGTAGCTGTATCTCTGGTTTATTGTCAAACATGTGCACTGTAATTTTATTAGGACCTAAATTGTGCGTCACACCATGAGGTAATGTTTGTTTTTTCGCAAATTGCTTTTCATTGAGTTGTTTACCTAACCTTAGTGGGTGTCTGTGGGAATTGATGAACCTGTGGAAGTGGACGTCTCTGCTATTTCAATTGTTTGTGCGACCTTAGTTAATGCAAAGGTCTATTTTCTTGATTTCACAGAGTAGGGGATACATCGTTTCTAGTTTCTTTGAATCAGTTTCATAGTCTGTGTTCCTGTTGTTTTTCTAGGCTGAAGTGCGTGGTTTCCAGCATGACGGAAGTTTGCATTTGCAAGCAAGAAGCCAAAAATATGGAAAGGTAATCTGGCTTCATCTTGTGATTAGATAAATTGGACTCTTGTGCTATGTGGCGCCTAAAATTGAGTTTCCTGTTTTATATGCTTCCAAGCTAGGAAATGCACTTTGTTTTTTTGTGTTATTCCATATAAACTAATATCATATTTATGCAATCAAAATAGTCATCCTCTAGATTCTCTTTTGCAGCTTGAGAAGGGCCAACTGCTTATCGTCCTGCCTTACCTGGTAAAGCGACGGAAACAACACTTCCATCATCTCGAACAGTATGGTGTTGACTTGATTATGGGCTGCAATGGATTCACTTGGGTCGGTGAGCATGTCGAACCTGGAGTTAAGAGCATGGTTGAAGATCAAGAAACTAAGCCTGAAGAAAGCATTAAAACCAACATGAAAAGTTTGACGGTCAAAGACCAAAATGAGAGGTTTACTCCTTTAGCAACTCGGCAGAATATATGTCGCATTGCCAATGCCATCCGTGTGCTATCAGTTTTAGGGTTCACTCTCTCTGTGGAACTCATAATTGATACTGTTGAAAGGAGCTCCTCAGCAGATCTACCAATAAAGGACATGTTGGAAGCAGAATTTTGTGTACAGACTGCAGAGAGAGAAGTTGAACGGAGGATGTCGTTATCGTCCAAAAGGAAGGGCTAAGCTGCAACCGTGGCATTCAAAGCCCTTACATTTTTGGGTTTAGCAAACCCTCAAGTCTTCACCATCACATTGAAAATACTGTATGATCTCTTCTTAAGATGGGGATATGATCGTCGTGTATTGGGAATTTATGTCTATGATTGCACTGCTGTAAGCATCATTTATATAAATTACCTTCATTGTTGCCAAAAATTCTGATTTCCCTTTTGGTGGGGGTTAGTGTGGTGGGAAAGAAAAGGAAATGAAGGGAAAGTAATTGGGTTTCTGTTTAACTGGAAAGGAGTTGTTTGTGCCGTTTCCATCGGATTCCTTTCCATTCCATTCCGAAATATAAATCAAGATTTTTCCTTTGTTTCTCACCCTTAACCCTCCGAATCCGAGGGAAACCGTGCTCACCCCTCCAACTCGAAACCTTAACCTCCCCTGGCAACCACGATCCCAAAGGCTTCTCCTTCGGTGACCACATCCCCGGCCCCGACGACCTCGGCTAAGACGTCCTCATCTTGTCTTTGGTTTGTCCTCTGCATCTTCGGGTTTTTTGTTTGCAGGTTTGGAGCATATTAGGGTTTGGGTTTGGAGCTTATTGTGCATCCTATCTGCAAGTTTGAATATGAGATTCGTTGGAGTAAATAAAGTTCTAGTAATAAACTGACAGTTTCAGATATTTGGTTCACGAAATTGAGATAAAAGAACTCCGAGATGTATGATTATTGTTCTGAAACCATGTCATGACAAGTTTGATGGTTACAAAAATTAGCAAAACCCCAAATATATAGTACTGCAACTTCATTAAACTATAGCAAATGTTCTTCGACGCACTACAAATTTCTAGTATTCGATTGGAAATTACTTGTTTATTGGACTACCAATTAGAACTCATCAATTTTGTCGAGATCATCAATTTCCTGGTTCAAGGTTGTTATGTTTTGTTGAACTGGAGCAATTCTATTGTCTATATTGTGAGATCAGGGGGTCTTTAATTCTAATCACTTTTAAGCTAATTACCTACTTGTTTGAACAATCAAAGATATGCAGCGGAATTTAAAACTAAACAAGCAAGTAAGGAATAGAAAATGCAAACCACAAGGAGTCGGGGGATTTTTATAGAGGTTCGGCACCACACCCGGGAACTAGTCCTCTCTTGCAAGCTCCGCTAGGATCACGGAGCTCTGCTCACGACTTCACTAACCACTCCCCGTTCCGGACCGAGAGAGAACGTTTGTACAATTTTCAAACTCGCTAACAACCCTCGCCGAGCTTGACTCCTCGTTTCACAATCCGAAAGGGATATTTCGGGCTCTCACCGAAGTCTATACTTTCGTCTTGGGCTTTCACCAAGACCCTTGCTTCTTGAATAAACAATGAGTGGAACAACACTCTAATCTTGAGCACACTTGAGTGAGAATATGATTTAAGACTAAAGTGTGGAAGGTTTGAGGCTTGGAGTGTGTGAAGCTTTCTCTCTAATGTAGGGGACAATATGGAGTAGGAGAGTTGTGTTAAAATGTGTTTTACAATACTATTTATAAGCTCCAAGACAATTATAGCCGTTGGGGGTGAATTGGGTAAAAGTTGTCGAAAATACACAAAACAGAAATCTGCAGAACCCAAAACTGAGTAAGTTCGGTCGACCAGATCGGGATGAACGGTCGACTGTTCGGCAATTTTGAACACAATTCGGTCGACCAGTAAATGAACGGTCGACCGCCAAAGTCTATTAACTTGGTACACTTAAGTTATCGGTCGAACACCGAAATAAGTTTGGTCGACCGATTCACACCAGGCACTTTGAGGTTGACAAACAAGATCATATTCGGTTGACCGAAACAAGGTCTACGGTCGACCGAAAACCGACAAGCACTTTGGGTTTGTCAAGGAACAAAAGTTCGGTCGACCGAACAAGGTCCTCGGTCGACCGATACACTAAATGTATTTGGGGTATTTAAAGATAATACGAATACGACCGTTGGGTATAATACGACAAAACAAATGGTCAGAAAATTGTTGCTACTCGGTCGACCGAAAAGGTTTGGACGGTCGAACGAACTTGGGCAGTAAAATACTAACATGATATATGATCACTCGGTCGACCGAACAGTCTGTTTTGGTCGACCGAATGTGGGCAGACTGTTCAGGGTTTGGTTTAGTGTTTTCCGGTCTACGTTTGAGTGATCTATTGAAGTCCAAATTATGTGAAATTTCGTGTGTGACTTCTATAGGGAACCTATTGTGTGTTTGAGTAGTTTTTAGCTCAAGTATGCTCAATTACACAAAGTTCCTAAGACTCAAAGAAATACAAAATATATATCTTCAAATGAGCTTGATTACATGTTTTGACTTGATTTCCTTTCTTCCTTGAGTCTTGATCACCTGTAGAGGTTAGCACAAAGAAATATATATGCAATGCAACATGTGTGCTACTCTACATGATCATAATTAAGATTATGTTGATTAAATCATCAAAACATAGATTTAGGCAAAAAAACCAACATATATCCCGTGCACTTTGTTTCTTCTCAAATCCGTCAACGACGGTTGAATGTTTTGCCACGAGCTTCTCTTGCAGTTCCTTGGAAACAATATTTGTGCTGTAAAAGCCTCTTGGGACATTAACTACAATCATTTAAGCACATGGGACTAATAAATTGCTCTTGCAACCATGAACCATGGATGTATGGAAAAGAAGTAGAGTTTTGAAAACTTCACCCATCCTGGTTGTAAATCCTGTATATCCTACCATCATGATCTTTAAATGGAACACTTTTTATGAGCTCACGAGCCTTTACCCTTAGAATTTTTTAAATCCACATCAACTTTGTGTTATCGTTGTTGTAGTTGGGTTTCATTTTGGTATGTCTCATGATTCTGTTCATTTTGAGTATTTTTTTCATTACTAGTTTTAGATTTGAAAATTGCATCTGAATTTGTTTTCAAACTCAATAGCCTTGTCAGATCTCTCATCTATGTCATGTATTAGTATGTATGTTATTTTATGTTTTTGCTTATGATATCTTTTTTCTTGGCAATTAGTCAAGGAAAAAATTACATTTAAAGGATTTGCAGAGAAGGAAGAAGATGTAGGTGAGAAAATAATGAAATTAATGCAAGATATGGTTGCTATACAGAGAATGAATATTGAAAAATGGAAGTGAACCATGAAAAAGAAGAATTCAATGAGTTGTCAGATATTATACTATCACTACCGACTTTGGAAAAAAAAGAAATATTTAAAGCCATGAAGTTGTTTGAGTGAGACAAGAAGATGATGTCTTTCTTATGTCTACCAAGAAGAGTGTTGCATTTGACTATTCGTTGATTCACTTGTTGTAATAGATTAGTACTTTCCTGAATCATTTCGTCTTATATAGTACTGTTTTGTCTTATATTCGTAATAGTTCACTACTTTTGTCTTCCTTATATAGTACTGTTTGAATTTCTACCTTTTCAATTGTTGGTCCAGTGGCTATCATCTTATTAGGTGTTAACCAAAAAAACTTAATTGTTATTTTTAGGTTGTGTTTAAAAATGTTGGGAGGAAAATCTTTCTTTCAATTACTAAAAGAAGATGAGAAGATGAGGAAAAGATGCATAACTAACATGCTACTTACGTCGAATAAATTGTTTAGTATTGCAAGTGAATAGCTGCTAAAACCAATGCCCGCAGATAGGATTTATAGTAGAGAGAGTTTGTCATTTATTCGTAGATTATTGGATCCTACAATACCAAATGAGGTCTACAACTGCAGAAAAATTTACAGGATGAGTCAACATGTATTCCAGAACTTCTGCACATTATTAAAAACAAATGACCTACTTACGGACACTAAAAGTGTAACAGTGCAAGAACAATTAGCAATGTTTCTTGTTACAGTGAGACAAGACCAACGATATGGTGTTACTAGGGAGAGATTTCATCGTTCAACTTGGAGCGTAAGTACATATTTTAATAAAACTCTTAACATTGTCGTTCAACTAGGTGACATGTTGCTAGCTGAAGTATCATCAACTGTTTCAAATCGGATCAAGAACTATCCAAACTTATTCCCATACTTCAAGGTAACTTAACTTTACAAATTATTCTCATACTAAGGCTAAAGCGTCATCATCCTGCACGTGTATTGCGTTTTCAAGTGAATTTTATACAGGATTGCATTTGTGCCATAGATGGAACTCATGTCAAAGCTACAATAAATGGACCAGAAACTGCAAAATTTAGGAATCGTAAAGGCGAATTATTGCATAACGTTATAGCAGCATGCAACTTCGACATGGAGTTTACATATATTCTTGTTGGTTGGGAGGGGTCAACTGCTGATGCTAGAATCCTACAGGATGCATTGGCTAGACAAAACGGACTAAAAGTACCAACATGTAAGAAAGTTAGATTTAAAATTATCTATTTTAATTGATATGTTTTCTAAAATGTGGAAATATTGGTTTTTCTTAGTTAAATTTTATTTGGTCGATGCTAGGTATTCAAACCATCGAGAATTTATTTGTCCATATCGGGGTGCAAGGTATCATCTGAGTGAATATGATAATGATCGCTTACCAGCCAATGCAGTTGAAAATTTTAACTACCGACATTCTCAATTAAGAAATGTAATAGAACGCTCATTTGGTGTTGTCAAACATCGATTTGCGATATTAAGGGTTGTATGCCTTTCCCCCATGAAACACAAGTGAAAATCCTTATAGCTTGTTTCTTGCTCCATAACTTCATTCGTAGAGAAGACAAAGCAGATTTGTTTGAAGATTTGGTGATGAGCTCGGCAGTACAGAAGTAGGAAGCTCAAATTCAGAAATAGATGAAGATGGGAGGGAAGAAGAAATTCAGAATGAATTGTCTCAACAACAACAAAAACAACTCACAGTTCAGATGAGAGTAAATATGACAAATTTTATGTGATATGTTTGAATTTTAACCAATTATGTATGGTGACAGTCTGATGGAAAGGAAGTGTTTTGTTTGCACTATATGTCATCACTTTTTTGTGTTTTTTTGGGCGAAAATTCCCTAGGTAGGTGTAATTTAACTTTTCCTTTTTTGAAATAAGATTATATGTAAATGTTCCAGAGATTATATGTATATGTAAATGTTAACAATCCAAAGTTTCTTTGTCAGCTTCTTTTCTTTTTAATTACCAAATCCGATCGAGATGAAAATAATGGAATGGAATCAGCAAAAGAAAATTTTAATGTCTAAACTTTGCAATCTATGAATGCCTAATTATTAATATGATTATCTCCATAACTAAGTTAGCATCACATATGAATTTAAGATAAAATCCAAATGTTCTATGGAGTTCTATGTTGGATTGACTTTGACGGGGGAATTACTAACTTCTTGATGTAATGGTTATGTTGTAAGAACAGGAAAACATATAAATTATGAAGGCAAGATCACTAAATTTAGGCACTTTATTGTCGATGTACAAAATTATGATTAGTAGTGTTAAAATTAAGTGACAGTTTTATGGTTAATTTTTTCTTAATATTTATTTATAAATAAAATGTGGTTTGGATTATAATATTATTGATATTAGATCAACAGGTTTTTATTTATAAATTAAATTGCAGCTACACAATTTCTCATATTTTCTAATGGGAAGCACAAACAACGGAATCTGTTTTCTGTCAGATTCCGGAGACAGACACAAACAAACAGAATATGTTTTCAGCTACATTCCAGAGACATACACAAATAACAGAATTCGATCAAAGGAAAATTGTTTTCTACTGGATTTTGTATTCCTCTATTTTTCGTTTGACTCCGAAAATCACTTTTCGCGCAACTAACACTCGCTTGATCCCTTGATGTTAGCGTAGTTGACTTTTTTCCATTCAGGCCACTCATTTAACAAATAAGGTTCGAAATTATGACAACGTTCAACTTATTAAATTGGGATTGAACTACAACAAGCCCAGATCCGTTGAAACCCAGGGTAGCTTTTACATGTGTGACTTGCTGTTAGGGGTGTAATCGATCTCTAAACGAGCGATCCGAGTCTGCTCAAGATCGGCTCGTTAAGGGTTTCGAGCGGAAAATTCTGCTCGTGCTCGGTTCGATTTGCTCGCGAGCGGCTCACGAGCGGCTCGTTAACCTAAACCTTTTTTTTGGTATTGAATTCCTAATCATGTTGTCTTAATACGTAAATTATAAAATTACTTAAGACAAATATAATAATAGTTACTAACACAATCTTAAAATTAACACCTAAAATAAAACACAATCTTATAAATTATACGACAACATTAACATCTTATAAATAAGATATACACTTGGATCAAATAAAATCAACACAATATTAAAATCAAACACAATCTTCTAAATTGTAGGACAACTCACAACATCAACATCTTATAAATAAGATCATATACCTGACCCAAACCTTAATTTATTTGAACTTTTGGTGTAGAAAAGAATGAAAAAAAAATAATAATGAAAAAAATGAAAAGTTTAGTACTAATATGGTTTTGATTCTAATGAGTATTTTGGTTTGGTTTGTTAAATGGATTGTTGGGTTTGGTAAATTAGTTTATTTAATGAGTTTAACACTTTGCCGATCGGATAATTGGATAGAATATTCAGGTTAATCAAATAATTGGATATAGTAATCAGGTTTCGAGCGATAATTGAGCGAGTATCGAGCGAGCGGGGTCTGCTCGTGCTCGGCTCGTTACTAACCGATCCGAGCAATTTCGAGCAAAATCAGAGCAAAATCGAGCGAACATCGAGCTATCTATCGATCCCGAGCAGAACTTGACAGTCGTACTTGTTGTTGGTGGTGGCGGTGATGGGTTTTTTTAATTATAAATTGGTCCTAACGCAAAAAATAAATAAAATCTAAACATGTTTTTGAAGAAATGGTGGTGGTAGTGTTGATGCTGTGGTGACATTTTGAATTCAAAAACACCACCTTTGCAAACCATGGTCTTCATTAGAGTTGGGCGTTGGAGAAGAAGTCACATGTACCCCACCACGATGTCGAGGCCTCCCGCACTTTATTTTTCTTTAACGGAAGCGTTGCAACCAGGGGTGTAACTGGGATGGAACAGAGTGGGGTCAAAAAAAATCCATTACTCGTCCCGTATATGAGTGGACTAGGCTATACGGTGCGGGTTTGGTGGATTTTTATTTGATTAAAGATAAATACAAAAATCAATTAATTTTTTTAACATTATCCATTTTAATCAAAACTATGTACAAAAAATCAAGAAAAAAATATTAATCAATGTATGTTTTTAAAGTTATATACAAAAAAATCAAAACTAAATGCAAACAAAATACATGACTTATGCGGGTTGCGAAAAAACCGCAACCCATCCTGCTTATTATATGGGTTGTGCGGGTTGTGGGTTGACGGGTAACATTTTTTTGTCCGCAACCCGTATTAGGTGAGATGAGACGGGTTGTGAGTAAAATCCTACTCATTTAACACCCCTAGTCGTAACTGCAAACTGCAGTCAACGGCTCCACAAACAATGCCGTGATTTTTCTTTGAGGTCTTGAGAAGTTGTTCATGCATGAAAAAGAACGTGATGACAAAAGAATACAGTTCGATTAATAGTGAAACTCCAAATAATTTGGAGTATAGCATGATCATCTTTGTCGTCAACCGCATCTTGGTCAAAAAAGACCCAATGAGTTTCCTATTGAACTTGATATCTATGGAACTTTGTTCGACTAATGCCCACTACTGCGCGGTTGAATGGTGAAGTGGAGGTCCACTGGTTCCCACTCGAGCATAAATAGGCAAACACGATGATAGAATGTGTAATAAGTTATTTCGAGGGACACAATAAAAAAACAACAAAAATCCCGAATCCCCGAAATGGGGCCCTGATTTGATCAAATCATCGTGAAACTCAAACACGATACGAATTACAAAACTATTTTGTGGAAATACGAGACGACACAAGAAGACACAAAAAATTATACATCAAATATGTAGTCTTTTGTGTTAGAAGCAAGCTCACTTTAAATTATTATTTTAACTTAAAAACAATAAACACTCTCACTTAAAGAGAGGAAGACACAAACTTTTTGAGGTCATTTTACTCATGACATTTTCATATATGTCAACCTGGTCATATCAGCACTCTCTCTCTTCGTCACGTCAGCATGACATTTTTCTTCTCTCTCTTTCTACTATTCACTCCTCAAGCACAACTCACTCATAAAATGTCAACCTAGTTACATCAACACTTACTAACTTCTATCTCATTTATTTTCCCATCATTTTTAATTTCCCACAATTCTTATTAATTATATCGCATGTTTTACGAAAATTAATTATATCACATATTTTTTAAAAGTTAATTACGAAAATGTAATTAAATTTATTACTTTTATCAACATTATTAAAGTAATTACAACAATATTTTTTGTTTTGTTTTTTTAAAATCATTTTAAATATTTTTTTTTCAAAATAAGTTTTTTATTTGTTTTAATTTTTTGAAATTTTAATTTATTTTTTTTTTGAATTTTATTTAAGATCATCCACCAAATGATGTGACGAGGAGAAAATGTTACAAATTTAGATATTTTTATCTAATATAAAAATATATTTTTCACTATCCAACATAATAAATTATTTATAATTAAACTTAAAATAAAAACTAATTAAAACAAAACACAAAAATAAAACGAAATTAAAAAAATATATTAAAAAAACCTAAACCCAAGTCGTGATTTCTTCACGACCCAGACGGTAGACAGCCAGGTCTCTCGACCTATATTGGGAACCCCCAGTGAGGGTACCTGAGTTCAAATAGAGAACATTTCTTCGTTAGAAGTAAGTTTCTTTAAATAATTTTTGACTTAAACGACAACTACTCTCAACGAAGAGACGCAACCACAAACAAGATAAGTAAAATAATTGTAGATCCTTTGTATAGGTAGAGGGGAATATAAACATTACAAAATCCTTAGATGTGACACTAATTCACGCGATAGTATTGAATGTGACCAAACCTAAATATCAAAGTTAACTATGCCAACTATAACATTCTCGTAGCAAAGTTATGTTGGTATTGAACTGCTATTAAGAGACATGAGGTTTCGAGTTTGATACCTCCAATCTTTTTTAATTTCAGCAAAAAAAACTTAAAAAAATAAAAAACTGACATCATCCATAGTATCCCAAGGGGCAGCACTTATCATCACGTTACGAAATAGAAGTGTTACATTCTAAATTGTATTTTATATAATAATTTTGTGTATATTCATGTACATGACATGATATACATGAAAACGACACGAAAAAAATTGGTCCTAAATATCCGACACGAAAATCCTAAACCCAAATATAACCTTTTCGTGTCGTTTTCGTGTGTTTTTGTGTATAATTGTTAGGTCTACCCTACACAAGCAAATTTCTTTTTTGCTCGTGAAGTTCAGATAAACAAACATAAAAGACATAAAAATAGACTTCAACAAGATTCCATCCAGCATCCATTGTATCTACCATCACGTTATGAAATAGAAGTGCTATATTTTGAAATGTATTATATATAATAAATTCTTGTATATATGTGTACTTTCGTCAAATATCCGGCATGAAACACAATGATTCTAAACTCAAACATTCATTTTGTGGTGTATTTTCGAATTTCATGTAAAATTATTGTGTAAGATGGTCGTGTCCGCACAAAAGCAAAAATGCAAAAGAAAGTTAATTACAGTTTGACCATATGAACCATGCATTGATATCATTTTGCTCATTGAGCTTTTAAAGTTGATAGTTATCCGAATTGAACTTTCGTTTTGTAACACTTTGCTTTTTCTGAACTTTAAAAATTCATTATTTAAAAGGAGAGTTAACTGTGAAGTTTGAAAGTTCGGAGGTGGAAAATGATATCAAAACATAGTTCAGGGGTCAAACTGTAATTAACCCCAAAAAAACTTAAAACTAGGCCTGACAATTTCTGACACGACACGAACACGACACGATATGGTGACATGATTTTTACACGACATGACACGAAATTTTTTGTGTGGTTGAAATGTTTTATTATGATAATTTATGAAGATATAAACATAAAATAATTAGTACACGATTTAAAACGAACACGACATGATTACGTGGTATTTTAGTTTTTTTACACGAAACTTACACAAATAACATCTATTTGTTAGGTAATCAATTTTTTTTACATGATAATGGTCAATTAATATGTTAATTATATAGAAAAATATTAATATAATATGTTATTTAACTATTTTCAATCTAAACATGATGAAATTTCTTTAAATTGTGTTTAACACGATAACACAAATCTACACCATTACGAAACTGTCCGACAGATTACGAAACTGTCCACGACACGATGACCGGTTCCACATAAAACCCCGCAACGGCACGACGCTTGAGATTGAGAAGTCTGGACCGAAACAAGAATTAGGGTTTTAGACCTCGACAGACCCGACAATGGAGAAGGCGTCGTCTCTCCTCTTCACTGGCGTCCGCCTCGACCGGCGCAAGTTCGCCGCCGACATCGCCCTCTTCCAGGTACAAACCCCCCCAAACCCCATCTCTTTCCGATCCGTAACGATGACGAACCCTTCCAATTCCACAGAAGAAGAAGGAGGAGGCGAAGGCGGAGGAGCCCGAGGAGGTGGAGTTGGAGGAGGTGGTGGAGGTGGGGGATAAGAGGAGGAAGAGCAAGAAAAGGAAAAGGAAGGGAGATAAAGGTGAGTTGGGGGAATGGAGAGGGGATTTAGTGGGTTTTGTAGTTTTTTTTTGGTCAAAAATTGCTTTTTTTCTTCATGTTTGAGGGATGTGTCCATTCCCAATGGAGTCAAAGATTAAGTAATTTTTTGGTTTTTGGGTTGGAATGGAGTAAATCAACGTGATTTATATAAGTTGTCTGCGATTCTTATTTATTATCAATTAGCAGTTGTCTAGGCTTTAGATCATGGGTCAATCAGAAACAACCTATTTGTGACAAGGGTATGGTTGCGTACATCCGACCCCCTTATCCTGCTTAATGTGGGAGTCTCTTTTGAGGTTTTGGGGGGTAATATTGATGATTGTTGTGGTTTATTTCTTTTAAATGTTGTTTTTTGTCTCTTCAAATTTGAGGGTATTGGGGTTTTGGTTTAATAAAATGTTTTTTAGACGAAATGGAAGGGAACTGGTGAGTTTGTGGAGTTTTTGTGCTGAAGATGGATTTTTTTTTGGGTATATTGAGAGGGATTAAGTGGTTTTGTAGTGTTTGTTCTGCTAGAAATTGTATTTTAACTAAGTTTGAGGGATCTGGTAAAAATTCGAGGGTATTGTTGCTGTGGTTTGTTTCCTGCTAAAAGATATTTTTAACCTCAAATCGGAGGTAATTTGGGAGGTTTTGGTGTAAAAAATTCGATGTTTTAGATGAAATGAAAGGCAACTGGTGTGTTGGGGCAGTTTTTTTTTGAGTTTTGTGTTGAAGTTGGAATTTTTTCGGGGGTATGTTGGGAGGAATTTCGTGGGTTTTGTTGTGTTTTTCCTATTGAAAAATGAGTTTTTCCTTAAATTTGAGGGTATTGGGTGGTTTTGATTTTGTTTCGGTGTAAAATTTTGATTTTTGGGTATGTTAAGACGGAATTCGTGGGTAATTTTGTGTTTTTCCTGTTAAAATAATTCATAGTTTTCTAGTTTTGAGGGAATTGGTATGGAAATTTGAGAGTTGGGTTTCTTCGTTCGGAGGAAATAGGAGTTAGGTGGTAGTATGTTGAGAGGGATTTCAACGGTTTTGTTGTGTTTAGAAATTGTTATTTTGATAAATTTTGAAGGTTTTATTGTGGTTTTAGTGTTAGAAATTGGATAATCAGAGGCAATGAAAGGGAAATGGCATGTTGAAATGGTTTGAACGATTTTTTTGTTGTTTTTTACTGTTATCTTTTTAACTTCAGAGATCTGTAATACAACTTTGACGGTTTTGTGGTGGTTTGTTGTGGTGTTGGTTTTAAGAATTTGATTGTTTTTTTAAAATGGTAATGGCATGTTCTAAGGGTTTTTGAGGGTTTTGTTATGATTAATCCTGTTATTTTTTTTTAATTTGAGGGTTTTGGGTGTTTGTTGTGTTTTTGCCATCTTGGTGTTAAAATTGGATATTTCAGAGGAAATGAAAGGGAAGTTTGTGTTGAGGATATTTGGAGGTTCCAGCGTTTGGTTGTTGATTCTGTATAGTGTTCTAAATGTGGAATCTTGGATTTTTCGTTTTCGTTATTTCAAATGGAGATTATGGAAAGATTCAACGTTCACAAGAGTCCATGAATGTGGAAAGAAACAGTTGGAATTGGCAGAAGTGGAGGTGGGATATGAGAAACCAGAGAAGAAATAGAGTTGAGTAGGGGTTGGTATGATGAGAGGAATTTTAGAATAAAGCAGAATGGCTTGGTGTTTTTTCAAATCCGTTCATTCCTTTGAATTCTGGGTTTCCATGCTTTAATTTGTGCATTGCCTACCCCAACTAGTTTGGAATTAAAGAATATCATTTTTTTTATTGTTGTTATGCTTTCACTTGTGCATTCCATATGTAGAAAAGGTGGTTGAAGAATTCAATCTTTCAAGAGTATGGTGGTATTTAACAATATGGTTTTTGTTCTTGATTGAAGATTCCACTTCTTACAATTTTAAAATTTGTTTTTGGATAATTTAAACAGAGGTTGTTGAGGGAATCAATCTTTACAAGAGTTCAAAGTCCACTAAAATACAGCCTCAGCTTTCGGCTGATGCTGCTGCAGAATTGGAGGCCCGGGAGAAGGCAAAACAAGTGCAGCAACAGATTGAGGTTTAAACCATTCTTACAAAATTTCCCTTAATTATGCAAACTTCATAGTTGCGTAAAAACCTTATACTATTATTTTGTCGTTCTAATGCAGAGGAATTCAATTACGCGGAAGAAGCATGGGATCCATGTATCGGGTGCCAACGTCCCACCTCCGCTCCAGGATTTTGAAGAGTTGAGATCAAAGTACCAACTCTTGTCTTAAATATTTTATTTATGTTCTTGGACTTGAGGCCTTATTAGGTATTTTTTGGGAACAACTATTAATGGAAACAATTTATTACAGCACAGAAGGATGTTCTTGTGACCTATCGGGCACAGGGCAAAACTTCAAATTGATGTCTTAATCCTATTGCCCTTAATGACCTATGTTACCTTGTGGGAGCTGTTTATATCAACATAGATTGTTAGACATTTCTCATGCTTCAATATCACCTTACCTCATTGAAGAGCTAATTTGGCCTGTTAGAGTACAAGATCACAACTTCACAAGTGCTCTACGCTTCTACCCCATAAGAGTTACTAAATTGAGAAATTGTAGTTTTTCTCTGGATAAATCATGTTTTGTTGCGGGGGAAACCCTTCCATGTTCAATGATATTATGTTTGAGAGTAAGCTAGGCATGTTATATTCTATTTTTCTCCATTCAGTGTGATAATTAGGCGTTCATTTGAGCCTCAACCTGCCATATTTATTTTGTTCTCTCCATTCTTAACAGCCTAAACTTTGTTACTTGTTGGTTTATTCTACATTTTGTTTTCTTTCTTTTGCAATGATCTATTGTTCATTCTATTACGTTTCTCACATCTATCTTGTCATTCTTAAACAGGTATTGTTGCAAATCTTATTTATTGCGGAATTTGCAGGAACGAGGTTTCAAGGAACCCACACCGATTCAGAGACAAGCTATTCCATTACTTCTATCTGTATGTTTCTGGATATGTGGCATGATTGTATACTGCTCCTTTTATTTCCTTCTATGTCCAGTTTGGTGATCTCTTGTATATTTTTGATCATAGTCATTTGATGTACAATTGTACTTATACATCCTCAGGGGCGTGAATGCTTTGCATGTGCACCAACAGGCTCTGGCAAGACATTGGCCTTTCTATTTCCTATTCTCATGAAACTCAAGGTACCTTCTGCATGTTATTACATATGATGTGCTTCGTGAGAGTGGTATCATCCAAAGTTTAATCATCACCTAAATTAGCCAGGATCCAAGGATGGTGTCCGAGCTGTTATTCTTTGCCCCACTAGAGAGTTAGCAGCACAAACTACCAGAGAGTGCAAAAAATTGGCCGAAGGAAGAAAATTCTATATCAAGCTGATGACCAATGAGCTCTCTAAGGGCGGAGAGTTTGAGAAGATGCCGTGTAGCATTCTTGTATCAACTCCACTTCGCCTTGAATTTGCAATAAAAAATAGAAAGCTTGACCTAAGCAGGTAGACTAGAAGTTCTTTTTGTTTTTCCAAAGGTGTTCTGATTTTTATTGTTCTCTTGTATATAGTACACCTTTCTTTCAAAGAATGAAAATACAAGACTAACTATGTTTTGATTAATATGTATTATATATAATTTACTATCAATTTTGTCCAGGGTGGAGTACCTGGTATTAGATGAATCAGACAAACTCTTTGAGCTTGGTTTCGTTGAGCAAATAGATGCGATTGTCAAATCATGTTCAAACCCATCAATAGTCCGTTCACTATTCAGTGCAACTATGTCGGAGTCTGTTGAAGCGCTTGCACGCTCTTTAATGCATGATGCTGTTCGTATTATTGTGGGTAAAAAGTGAGTACTGAATTTATGTCTGTTATTCTATACAGTCTTAATTTTTACTTTTTTAAGTTTTTGCCTGTTGATTTTTTTTCCTTTTCTTTGAAAGGAATTCTGCTTGCGAACTAATAAAACAGAAGCTTGTTTTTGCTGGTAGTGAGAAAGGAAAGCTGCTAGCTTTGCGTCAAAGCTTTGCCGAGGTGTTATTGTCCTTTTATTTCCTTACCATTTTTTAAAAAATTTCACAAAGTTGATGATCATACGTATGTACATGTACATCTCAAGTTGGAAATCAGAACACTGATGAGAGGGCTTTTTTCAAAGAGATTCTAAGCCACCTTATAATGACTTTGATCCCTTTGAAAGCATACGTTTTAACCACATTCATCGACATCCATAATGGGCTAATGACTTTGTAGATTGTTTCTCCTTTTTTAGCCTTTACATTTCATTTCTCTGACTACCCTTCTTTATCTGTAGTCCCTTAATCCACCTGTATTGGTCTTTGTACAAAGCAAGGAAAGGGCAAAAGAGCTGTATCAAGAAATGACATTTGAGAAAGTTAAAGCCGATGTTATTCATTCAGACTTGAGCCAGATACAGGTTTTTTTTCTTCTTGCACAAACCTTTATAAGAATCTTGGTTGGAGCACATGGAGAATTGAAACAATTAACTGCTTGTTTGAAATTGCATACCTGTTTTTTTAATCTCAGCGTGAAGACGCAATTGACAACTTCAGAGCAGGAAACACGTGGGTACTTATTGCAACTGATGTTGTTGCTCGCGGAATGGATTTCAAAGGTGTTAATACGGTGGTTAACTATGATTTTCCTGAATCAGCAGCAGCGTATATTCACCGCATAGGTATTATTTTCTCCCCATGTAAACTCATCCCATCAAAGAACTTTTCCTGCAATGTTTACTACTCATTTGACCATTTGGGTGGTCAATGCTCTGCTATGCTTTAGCTCCTAGGCTCTGGAAATGGCATTTGATCTCTGAAGTCTGAATAGAACATTATTATAGTTATCTCGGGTGTTAATGTGGTATATACTTATATTATATGACCCATTCTAGTGGATTATTGCCGACCTTTTTGTGTACAGCAACTACTGTCTATTTCCTATTGGCCAATCAATAAAAATGCATTAAATAACAAGGGGATAATGTCTAGGTGAAACTTGACCAGCCGTGACCATAGAAAAAAGCAAAAGAATGCAACACGGACTCTTAACATTATCCATTTCTGAGCCTATTCCAACATCTGGAATTCCTGCAAATCGTTCCAACCCTGTCTAGTAGTTTGCAGGGCTGCACGAACTATTTCTTGACGGAACAAAACTTGTAGTTGCTCAATGCTGGACTTTTACTTTCCAGTTCAACTTAATTTGCAGGAGTGGGCAGGTTGTCAAACATATTTTTTTCTGTAACTCCAGTGGTCATGTCTAAATGTTACAGGCATATAGCTTTAACAACTCTTGAGGTACCTTCTGCAGTTCTGCTCCACGAAGAAATACGTTACTTCTGGTTAAGAATTTTCTACTGCTTAACTAATTATTGTCATTGAGAAATGAGGATTGCTGAAGCTGCCTATTTGTGTTTATTTTCAGGTCGGTCTGGAAGAGCAGGAAGAACTGGCAAAGCCATTTCATTATACACAGATGAAGATCGTCCTTTTCTTCGGAACATAGCTAATGTGATGGTGGCATCTGGTTGTGATGTTCCAGCTTGGATACATCAACTGCCCAAAGTCAGGAAGAAAAAGCACCGCCCTATTAGAGACGATATATCTCAATTACCTGATGACGATCATTCTGAGTAGAACTGTATGTTGATAATGATAGGCAATCAGCTATTTTGTAGCTACATATTTTCCATCCTAGATTTCATATTTTATGTAGTATATGCTCTCAAACGTGTCCATCCTTTCAGTCCGGTAACCATGATACTGATCATACTTGTTTCTCCGATCTTGTTCCTGCAGGTGTTTTGTTGCAGAGAACTTTATCACCAACGTTGATGTGTGAAAATCTCTTAAGATGTTCTATACCATCCATCTCTCAGATATTTAAGATTACAAACGTTAAATGGAGAAGGGTAAGTACTAATTAGCAATTTTTCAATTGAGAGGACGGCTTCTTGCCCCTTTATACATCCTTATCATTTTTTTCATGTTTACGTCCTATGCAGGTATTGTGACGTAAGCCATTGACCATGTAGACTGTAGTTCAAAATTTTACCAGAGACCAGAGTTACTAGAAAATAGTGATTTGAAAATGTTCCCACTTAAACTGATTCTGTAAGCAGTTTTGGTACTTGAGTTTTTAACTTGTTTCATAATGTTAAACAAAAGAGGCATCCTTGAGAGAGGTTGTGCCCGTGTTTTAATAATTTTGCTTTGGAAGCTAGGTCAAACTCGTATTGAAGGCAAATTCGTGTTCCTGTCCTGTTACAGGGTGATTGACTGATTGGTACATTTCCTCTTATTTTACCGTGAGGTTGTGAAAGTCACTCTAAATACTAGAAGAGCCGTGATAGATGGACGCGCGTGTCACGTACGCACCTTACGTGGATCTGTACAGCTCAGATATTTTTCTTTGAGTCAGCGTCCAGTCAGCGAAATTTCTCTTCGCGCGTTTCGGTATGTTTAAAAAACGTCGGTTCTTTAAGTTGAACGATTCATTTCCCAATACACAGATAAGACAGTTTGCATACCCTAAGACATCGTGCAGTCTCATTATTCGTGCAGAGCCCACACTTATCATAATAAAATATTTGTTTTTAAGTTTTACGTTGGAATAAGTGTATTTGTTGTCCGGTTTAAGAATAAAGTGTGTCAAAAAACGGAACATAAAGTTTGTCCGGAATAAGTTGATTTCTTGTCCGGAATAAGTGTATTTGTTGTCCGAAATAAGTGTATTTGCAGTCCGGAATAAGGGTAGTTGTCCAGAATAAGAAGAAAGTGTGTCCAGAAACGGAACAGAAAGTTTGTCTGGAATAAGTGTATTTGCTGTCCGGAATAAGTGTATTTGTTGTCCGGTTTAAGAATAAAGTGTGTCCAGAAACGGAACATAAAGTTTGTCCGGAATAAGTTGATTTCTTGTCCGGAATAAGTGTATTTGTTGTCCGGAATAAGTGTATTTGCAGTCCGGAATAAGTGTAGTTGTCCAGAATAAGAAAAAAGTGTGTCCAGAAACGGAACAGAAAGTTTGTCCGGAATAAGTGTATTTGCTGTCCGGACTAAGTGTATTTGTTGTCCGGTTTAAGAATAAAGTGTGTCCAGAAACGGAACATAAAGTTTGTCCGGAATAAGTTGATTTCTTGTCCGGAATAAGTGTATTTGCAGTCCGGAATAAGTGTAGTTGTCCAGAATAAGAAGAAAGTGTGTCCAGAAACGGAACAGAAAGTTTGTCCGGAATAAGTGTATTTGCTGTCCGGAATAAGTGTATTTGTTGTCCGGACTAAGTGTATTTGTTGTCTGGTTTAAGAATAAAGTGTGTCCAGAAACGGAACATAAAGTTTGTCCGGAATAAGTTGATTTCTTGTCCGGAATAAGTGTATTTGTTGTCCGGAAGAAGTGTATTTGCAGTCCGGAATAAGTGTAGTTGTCCAGAATAAGAAGAAAGTGTGTCCAGAAACGGAACAGAAAGTTTGTCCGGAATAAGTGTATTTGCTGTCCGGAATAAGTGTATTTGCAGTCCGGAATAAGTGTAGTTGTCCAGAATAAGAAGAAAGTGTGTCCAGAAACGGAACAGAAAGTTTGTCCGGAATAAGTGTATTTGTTGTCCGGAATAAGTGTATTTGTTGTCCGGTTTAAGAATAAAGTGTGTCCAGAAACGGAACATAAAGTTTGTCCGGAATAAGTTGATTTCTTGTCCGGAATAAGTGTATTTGTTGTCCGGAAGAAGTGTATTTGCAGTCCGGAATAAGTGTAGTTGTCCAGAATAAGAAGAAAGTGTGTCCAGAAACGGAACAGAAAGTTTGTCCGGAATAAGTGTATTTGCTGTCCGGAATAAGTGTATTTGCAGTCCGGAATAAGTGTAGTTGACCAGAATAAGAAGAAAGTGTGTCCAGAAACGGAACAGAAAGTTTGTCCGGAATAAGTGTATTTGCTGTCCGGAATAAGTGTATTTGTTGTCCGGAATGAGTGTATTTGTTGTCCGGTTTAAGAATAAAGTGTGTCCAGAAACGGAACATAAAGTTTGTCCGGAATAAGTGGATTTGCTGTCCGGAATAAGTGTATTTGCTGTCCGGAATCGGAATAAGTGTATTTGCAGTCCGGAATAAGTGTATTTGCAGTCCGGAATAATATATGGCTTCATTATTGTCGGAATAAACGAATCAATATATGGAATGCAATAATATGATGTCGAAACAAAAAAACGTCTGCAAAGCGCGCTCCCTCTGTCCGCAAACTGCTTCCCCCTGCCACCCCCGCACAAACTCAACAAACCTCCCACTGTATATTTTACCCCACAAGAATTACGTTTAGGAAAAAAATAGCATCTCAGATTTCCTGTTTATGTAGAACATCGGGAAGTCTTCGCACCGTCTCATTCACGCTGCTTACGTTGTGAAGAATCCTGGGAGTCGGCATCAGACGCTTCTTCGACCTAATATTTTGCTCGAAATGGTGATTTATTCTGGAGAGAAAGAATGAAGAAGAAAGAAAGAGTGTCATCATATTTGTATTTGGGTGGAGAGAGAGAACGTGCTGAGTTGAAACGCATTTAATGTGATTTGAGTGGACATCAGGAAGAAAAAACAAAAAAACATTCATGCTTTGGCCACGTAAGGGCTGACATGGATGTCCACGTAGAGCGCGTCCGTGACGCGCTGCGTTCATAAAACATTTCCCATACTAGAAGTCTTTTGGAACTTGAGTTTCTGAATTTTAAAGGATTTTCATGTTATTTTACCGAGAAATTTTGTTTCTTACTTCTTCGATTGTCTGAAAGGCATCGATCATACTTTGAAGGCTTGACTTTGTTAAGGAGTGTGCTTCCAATGTACGAGATATCTTAAAATAGATAGCCTAATATTGTTCCTACATTTAAACATGTGAAAGTTGGATTGGTTGCTTCAAATTTACAAGCATAAAATGTATGGGTTACTTTAAAAATAAGAGAACTTATTTTCAAATTATTTCTTAGGCTGATTGGTTGTTGGAAAATCAAAAGTTCGGAAAATCAAAAGTGTAGAATTGGACATCTACCTGGACTTAAAAAATGTTGAGTCTCCCCACATCACTGAAAACTCGTTGGAATGTTTTGTTTCTTGAGTTCAGCCAATAAAGTTATTCCAAGTTGTCACATGTGTTGATGAATGAGTTATATTATTCAGCAAACCTGAAGAAATAGAGTTCCGAGAACTATTATTCTAAATTAGGGTTATTGTTTTTTTCCTTTACTTCACGCGTATTAATCACTATTAAAGCAAATGTCTTAGATGAGATTTTGTAAATCAATCAGGTGCAACAAAAACTCACTTGAAAGAATCACATGCTCTACGAGATTTTTTCATCGCTAGTTCGCTACGTGCCTACGTGTTGGACTTGTTTCACATGTATTGTGGAATTCTAGATAAAAGTGATCATGGAGTTTGTCTTAAATCGGTTTGGGTTAACATTCTTATTTTTCCTCGTAGTATTACAAACACACACAAGTCTTAAATATGACATCTTCGTCTCAAGAAAATCTAAACATAAAAAGGATCTTGCCAGACAAAATCTCATTTGCATTGGCTCGTCGCCTTGTCTCCGGATTTTGTGATTTATGTCCACAAATTCAAATTGCTTGGGGAGCAAGAGTTGAGAATAGAAAGATTCTTCATCTTCAAACTCTGCCTCCATGTGAATTTGTAGTTGCAGTTGACCATAGATGTTTGTTTATTGCTCCCGCACATGCTATTTGAGTGCCATTTAAGATTATTGTTAGGGTCTCCAATGTCCTCTGCAGATTAAATGTCATAGATTAAGCTTTAGCACATATAAGATCAATCATTTGATTTTTGATTGTTAAGAGAACTTCATTCACTTAGAAGTAAGAAAATTAACATTTTTGCTCACCAAACTTCCAGTTCGAGGACCAATGCTGATCTCTTTATACGCCAGCCTACAAAATGTGAATAAACATAACTCAATTTGATAAACGAAAATGTCGTCGAATCCTCACAAACTTTTTCAAATCACACAATAGATGAATAATTTAGTAGTACGTGATACTTACCCCATAGCAACAAAAATAAGAGACCAAGCCATTATCGAGGAGGAGGCCGCTGAGGTCAAGTTCGATATGCTTCCATCAGTTAAGTTTTGTATACCGGTGAGGCAAGTTGTTATCCCGACAACAGCCGCAATTAGCGTGAAAATGACGAAAAACCCGGTCGCCAAGTTACCAACAGGGAAGTAGATGGGGAACAACAATTTAGCTGATACAATTATGTTCGATGTTTCATCTGCAGTTTCCTCTATACCATAATTGATGGCCCAACCCGCGATGCTGGCGACGACGATGTAGAGGAGGAGGTTGAGGAAGAGAAGGGACAATGCTGTGGATTTGGAACCATTAGATGACATTGTAAGGGGCTAGCTAGGATGATGGCTCAATGATGTTATGACTACATATTTTTGTTTATACAACAATGTTTAAGTAGAGAATGGGTGTGGAGTTGTATTGCTTGATTTGGAAGGAAATGCATTTGATGGACTTAGATTCTTATCTTGTTTGTATTGGTGTGGGAAAGGTATTTCTTGTTATCATGTTTAGAACAAGGATGCTGAAAATCGGTTGGGTGTTTTGTGATGGAAAAGGGTGCAAGAATGTAATGCTATCTTCCTTTTTTGGGGGGGTTTTCTTCTTTAGTCATTACGTTGAATTTTTTGTTAGGTAGGGACGGATAGAATTGGAAGAAATTTAGGATGGTATTTGTTTATTTCTTTGTGGCCATTGCAGTTGAGAAGAGATGGCTCGTAGAGAGGTTAAGTGAGTTTGAGAGGAGATGGAGCCATTTGGGTGGTTGAGGACGTCTTTAACGGGGAGGGAGAAGGAAGAGGAAAAATGACGTTGGCATTGCACGAAAAAATAAAGGGAAAGTGGGACTCAAGTTGCAAGAAATACTTAATTTAACGGAGAGATTAAGATATAATAGAGCAAATGTAACACACAGTGGAAACAAATAATGGTATTTACCCGCTAAAATTGCTTTTCGAGTGGCACGCAGAGAAATATGTAAACAACAATGGTAAAGTTACAAATCAATTGTTTTTGAGTGACGTGCAAATAAAATCTATTTATTATTGACTTTAGCTTATTAAGTTTTGTTAACCAAATAGGTTTTATAACAACAACAAAACATTTAATCTTAAACTAGTTGAGGTATATTAAAAATTAACTCAAAAGAATAATAATTCATGAACGCCGTTCTTCCGAGTACTCTTATGATTGTATCCGATGTCAATTTTTCGGGGATATTCTTATTAGTTAAAAATATGAAAATTGATAAATGAAGGGGGAAAATGCAATTCAAACTAGCAAGTCCCTAAAGTGAAAATTCTAAAGTGTTCTACGGACAAAACTTCAAAATCCTAGATGTTGGTGTCAAAACTTGCCGACCATCATTGATATTTTATTTGGACTTTGAAGTAAGTTAAAATAGAAGTTAGTCCCATTTCTAGGGGTGTCAACGAATCAGATATTAATCGAATATAAGTATATTCATATTCGTATCCGTATGAAATTTACGGATTTGGATACGGATATAGATTGTTTATGGATATGAAAAGTCTATATCTGGTCGGATATTTGACGGATTGGGAACGGATACGGATAATATCCGCATCCGTAAACAATTCCCCACCTTGTAACATTTTTCATTTTCACTAAGACAATTTCTTATACATAGTCACATTTATAACTTTATTTGGTTTCAAATATTAATTTACTTTATCTTAAGTTCTAACTCCATATTCTGAAAATGATAACGATATTCAATGCTTGAATAAATGTGATCAGTAGATGTATTATTATTTGAATAAATAAATTTAAATTATATATTCAAAATATAATCACACAAGGTTGAAATATGAATACTTTTAAGTATAATTATGTATTGCATAAGTATATGATACAAATATGAATACAGATCTTATAATACAGATATTCAATCTCGGATCGAATGTTATTCGGATCGGATGTATCAATATCCATATTCGCATTCGCATGTCTCAGATATTACACGAATCGAATATTATTCGGATCGGATATTGTTCGGACCGAATATTTTTCGAACCACAGACGAACGAATTTTAGAATGTACATCGACACCCCTGCCCATTTCTTAGGCAAATTGTACTTTAAACTTTGAATCATTGGATCATTAAAAATGCTGGTAGGGTGCTTCCAAAAAATTAACAACATTAAATTTAATGTGGCATAACAAGTAGACATTAAACGTGATTGCAGCTGGCGCTTCCAATCAAATAAAAATCTGATGAGACAAAAAAGAGAGTCAAGATTCATCCTTTTCCGCTTGCAGGGAAAATTACATGCAGGTCCCCATTGTAAATTTATTGTATTTGCAAGGTAACATATTAACATGTGTTAATTTCGTGGCTAGTTCAGTTCCAATTTCCGTTATTTCTCTCTCCAAATCTACATTTCAATCCAGCAGTAAGTCCAGAACCATCTTCATCTCCCATCGCTGTTCTCTTGCATGCTACCAAAACAACATATTCCACCAACATAAATACAAAAATAGGGCATAAAATAGATTTTTTGAGTGGCCACAAGCAAAAAAAAACCTAAACCATTCCCACAACATAAAGTGATTAAAGTTATCTCCGTACCAAATTGATATTTTCCATCTTTCTTATTTTCAACCAATGTCCACAATGTGTTTCCATCTCCCTCTGCTTCTTACTTATGAAATACAATTCCTTGACTTCTTACAGCAGAGGGAATACAAACTACAATTTCATTAAAGTTTAAAATAAAAATAAAAACTGATGTTATTGGGGGAAGTGGTTATTCAAAGATGTATATATTAATTAAAAGTGTACATTTAGAAAGATAGAATAATATCAGGTGTACACAATGTTCACGCAACGCCTAGGCGAGCCCAGGCGACCGGGTGCGTCCGGTCGCCTGGGCGATTGCCTAGGCGTTTGTGCGACCGCCCAACTCTGGGCGGTCTTTTATTTTAATTTTATTTCAATTAAATTTGATAAAATAGATAAACAAATCATAAAAAATTGGGAAAAATAGGAAACAAATGCACAAATATTATCTAAAAATACAATACATGTTTAGGCTTCAAAAAGACAGTTCCTCGATCAAGACCTCACTAGGCACCCCATCTACCCACCTTAACACTTAGGTATAAAATTTATTGCTTAGTAGTACGATTACAAAAGTAGTTAACTAACTCAGAGTTCATACAATAACAGATAAGAGAGAAATTAGAATTACAAGCTAACTAACTAATTCCATTGGACACATTGATCTAATGTCCAACTCGGAACCATATCAAATCCTCCACCACCATCAGAGTCGTCGGAGTGGTTCTCGTTCGGATTGTCGACGTAGACATCATCTTCTTCAGTTTCTTCATCGTCGGATTGGACATATTGCTCGTCGATGTCCATCGGTGGTTGAGAACTCGATGCACCTGGATCTCCAGAACTAATGTGATCGATGTCATCATCCATGTCAACATCTAATAACGGCGCGTTAGATGCAGTGGACGTGGATCGACCAAAGCGTCTCCGTGAAGAAGAATGTCCTAAAGCTTCTTCCTCGGCATCGACCCATGTAAGCTCTGTAGGATCGTGTGGGTCTATGGGTCCACAAACTAATCACGATTAAGCCCTAATTAACTACTTGGTTGATTGATCAAAGAATTGCAGCGAAAATTAAAAAAAAATCAAACACAAGTAGGAAAGTAATGCAAACCACACAAGAAGACACAAGATTTACAGAGGTTCGGCCGCGCCTACGTCCTCTCTTGCAAGCCCCTCTCGAATCCCCATTCGAGCTCCTCTTGCGTCTTCACTATGCCTCCCCGTTCCGGGCCGGGAGCAACGCCTTTTACAAGTCTTCAAGCTCGCGAACAACCCTCGCCGAGCTTGGCACCACCTCTCACAAACCGAGAGAATCACTTCGGGCTTTCACCGAAATCCTTGCTTCTTTGTCTTGGGCTTTCACCAAGACCCTTGCTCACTTTACAACAATGGTGACTGAGTGGAACTCACTCTCTAATTGAGCACAACAATTGCTAGTATGATGATTGATGAAGGATGTGGAAATTAGGCTTTGGATGGCTAATTTGGAGCTTTGAGGTTGTGGAAAATCTCACTATAAGTTTGACACTTTGGAGTTGTGAAATCTTGTGGAAAACTAAGTGTGAACCTCTATTTATAAGCTCCTAAAGATTTCTAGCCGTTTGGACAAGATTTGATTGAGTTTTGTGCAAGATACACAAGACAGAAAATCGGGTTCAGAAATCTGTCCAGAAACGGTCGACCGAAAGGTGTATCGGTCGACCGAACCCTTGAGTCTGTTGATGGATCGGTTGACCGAACATAGGTACTGGTCGACCGAATCACTTAAGTTCTATAGGTCAACGGTCGACCGAGCAGGTACCGGTCGACCGAACTACTGGGTTCGGTAGAGAGAAATCTTGATCGGTTGGACAAACTTGTGTCGACCGATAGCAGGTAGATTTTATCTATTTGAACGGTCGACCGAACTAGGCAAATGGTTCGACCGGTTCTAATGTATATGGGGGTGTATATTGAGAAAAATGTGTATACGACCGTTGTATAATACGACAAATAAAACGGTCGTATTTTTACCAAAAATAGCAAACGAAACGGTCGACCGAAGGTTTACCGGTCGACCGAACAGGTCTGGGTAATCGGTTAAATAGATGTGTGATCGGTTGAACGGATTGGTCTGGTATAACAAAAATTGTGTATAACCGGTCGACCGAAAGGTGAACGGTCGACCGAACTCAGGCAGACTGGCGACCAATGTTTTAGGTGTTTAGGTGATCTAATGGAGTCCAAATTATATGATATTTTGTGTATGACTCCTAAAAGGAACCTAGTGTGTGAATGCATGCATATTAGCTTAAGTTATGCTCAATTCACATAAGTTCCTAATTCTCAAAGAAAGGTAAAATTACATGTCTTCAATCCTAGCTTGATTACATGTCTTGACTTGATTTTTCTTCTTTCTTGAGTCTTGATCACCTGTAGATGTTATCACAATACAACATGTATACTATTATACTACATGTGCTAATCTACATGTCCTTATTAAGATTAGGTTTAATTACATCATCAAAATACGGATTAAGGCCAAAAAGCCAACAAGCTCCTCTCCAGCGAAGACCAGATCTTCAGTTTCTACTAACCATGAATGCTCGTCGAAGAGATCGTAGTCCACACTGATGGTGTAACGTCCTCGAAACAGCGGAAAATTTAAATTTTAAATCATGCAAACGGATGAGGACATCACCAATGATAACACAGGGTGCATCAACATATATATAAATATACATATCTGAGTTTACAACAAGAGGTGATTACATCAAAAGCTATAAGATGAAATATACAATATAATCACAACAACCTCAAAAAGAGGGGGAAGCAGGATCTGGTCCCAGACACTCTCCTCCACAGACACCACCCTCTACCTCCGCTCACGGCCTGAAAGCAGACATAAAATGCCTGAGTTTCCAGAAGGAAACCCAGTATGCCAAACCCTAACACATATATGGACAATAATAAAATATGCAATGAATAATGAATAGCACAATCCGACACGACTGAGTCTCAAGGGTCCTCTCACCCCAACCCCCAACACTCGTGCACACGACACCCCCGGTATAATCACGGCCACACAACCGGGTCTCAAGGGTCCTCTCACCCCAACCCCTAACACTCGTGCACACACGGCACCGCCGGTACAATCACGGTCACAAAACCGGGTCTCAAGGGTCCTCTCACCCCAACCCCCAACACTCGTGCACACACGGCACCGCCGGTACAATCACGACCACACAACCGGGTCTCAAGGGTCCTCTCACCCCAACCCCCAACACTCGTGCACACACGGCACCGCCGCTACAATCACGGCCACACAACCGGGTCTTAAGGGTCCTCTCACCCCAACCCCCAACACTCATACTGCTATCGGGCGACAGTCCGTGCCGTTGCCCAAAGGGCCGGAGAGACGAGCCGCTTTCAAGCGTACAAGCACACCACTATCAGGCGACAGTCCGTGTCGTTGCCCCCTTGGGGCCGGAGAGACGAGGCGCCGTCAAGTGTACTCATAAAACCACGAATCCACCAAAAATGGCAGAAACGGTCGAACAAAAACTGTGTAACGGTCGACCGATCCTCACCTAGAGAACTTGCCCAACCGAAAAACCAACCAATCGGTCGAACGACAAAGGGGGCTCGGTCGACCGAAAAGCACCAAAGAAAACATTTTCGCAAACCAAACTCCAACGGTCGAACGACCCAAGACTTCCGGTCGACCGAAAACCTCCAGTACAACTCACCAACAAACCACTCTACACGGTCGAACAACAAGACACAATCGATCGACCGAAAACCACCAGTGCAAATCCTTCAACAAGCCATTCTACACGGTCGACCGAAACAACACTTCTGGTCGACCAGACATTAAGTTAACTTAAGTCGTCGGTCGAACGAGTCAAACAGGCAGTCAACCGTTTGGATGGTCAATGCCCCAACCGACCTACGACTGTACTCTCGGTCGACCGACAAAAGGGACCCGGTTGACCGAAAATACCCAGAGCCTCCATCTCTCGCTAGAATTGTACCACCGGTCGACCACCAGGAAGGTATCATTCGACCGGTGCGAGGGATTTTGCCCAAAATACACTATAAGCGGTCGACCGAACCAAAACACCGGTTGCCCGTTTATAGTTCAGAAACTGCTGTGCAGGTCCGACGAGCCAATCGGCCTACCGTCGACCGCTCCCACTCCCACACTAATAATAGGTGAGCGCAAAAGCAAGTTTGACATACCTCAAGGCTTGAAGAAGCCTTCGAAGAACCAACGACGAGCGCTTCCACGATCAACTCAACTCCGACGCACTTCTCGAACTCGTCCACCATAACTCCGGCGACGCCTGAGCTCCTCTGAGCGTCTTCCACTCGCCTCCACGACTTCCCCGAATTGGAGGACAAAAGCTTGAGAGAGGGGGAGAGAAATGAGTGAGAGAACGAGTGAGAGAGAGAGAGAGAAAATCCTTACCTTAAATACAAAATCCACATCCGATCTCAGCCGTCCATCTCAATCCTAACTAATCCACCCCTAAACACCATCAAAATAGTAAGCAAGGGTTAGGATATTACAAACGGGGTCATAAAATCCGGGCTTCTCCATCCTTTGCTAAAACTTTTGCCTTAATTTTTTGTTGTAGTTCACATACACCAAGTCATTCATCTTCTTCATAGCCAATGAGTTCCTTCTCATTGAGTGCAACTGCTCGAAGACACTCCAATTCTGCTCACAACCTGATGTCGAGCATGTCAATCCCAACACCCTCAGGGCCAACCTCTGTAATGCGGTCTCTCCCATGTCTGCGCCATAAGATTGCCACCAATCTATAGGTCTTCTTTTCGTCCTTTGTCTGACGACCATATCCCTAGAGAACATTCCAAGTGAGTTCTTGTAACGATCAAGTAAACCGCAAATCTTGTCTTGTTCTTCAGGAGTGGGGACGAGACGCTCTACGACATCCATGAATCCAGGCATATGCTCATTGAAAGCTACATTTCGATTTTGAGGTGGGATGAGAAGAAGGTACCAGGGTTGAGTAAGAAATCAGTTGAGTGTAGCGGTGAGGACATCATCTTCCTTGGACCCCACCTAGTGTCGATGAGGTCGATGACTTGCTTGTACAACCTCAGGTTTCCTTCAAAGTTCCTAATGATTTGTTCTTTGGCTTTCTCCATTGCGTCATGTAGATATCCCATCGGTGGTTTCTCATCGCCGTCAACAAGTCTAAGAACCTGGACCATAGGTTGTGAGGCCTTCAGTGATTTCACGATGTTGGTCCAGAAACCACTTTGTAGAATGGTCTTGGCAACTTCAGTAGTGATCTTCGTCTTTTTCTTGTTCTTTATCCAACTTGCATTAGGATCGTTGTACTCTGGGGAAACAACAAAGGTTCAGAGTCTGTCTTTCTTCAGAAACAACCTTTGCAAAGTCAGAAAGGCGGTGACAAATCTCGTGACAGCAGGGCGTAGCAGGTTTCCTTCAATGGCAATTCACATCCTCTTCAACAACATGAAATGGTTGTTGAAATGTTTGACGATCTTACGAGCTAAAGCAATAGTCTACAAAAACAACTTGTCAATATCCTCCAAGATGAGATCGATGCAATGCGCTGCACAGGGAGTCCAAAACAATCTCCTTTTTTGCTTCAACATCCTACCAGCAAGTATGTACGCGACAGCATTGTCGGTGACCACCTGAACAACGTGTTCTTCGCCAATCTCGCCAACTACCTTGTCCATCAGCTTGTACAAGTAGTCTGCAGTGTGAGAGTGACCGAAAGCATCTACAGACCTCATGAACATGGTACCTGTCGGACAATTTACTAGAAAATTGATTATATTCCTACCAGACCTATCAGTCCAGCCATCTATCATCAACGTGCACTCGTATGTTGCCCAATCTTGTCTGTACGACTCTAGTATACCTCTAGTGTAGTCAATTTCCTATTTAAGGCACGAGTCACTAACTTCATGATACGTCATGGGTTTAAGTCCGGGTCTGTAAGTACAAGTAGCGGATATTGCTTCCTTCAACTCAGGCGTCCTTACAGTGTTGAATGATATACCACATCTATAGAAAAGCCTAGACCATTTTTGATTAATTGTTTTCCTATCTTCTTTTCTAAAGGTTCTTTCGATGGTTGTTTGTTGGGGGCCGGAAACCACGTGCTTCCCACGTCCGAAAAATGGTGTCCACAAACGTTGTTTTTGTCTCTTTCGACCAGGAACGGGGCGAGAACGGGAGGTTGGGGTCCGAGCAGAACCGGAACCCGACCCGGTTTCCAGATCAAATTCTATGTTTTCTCGGTCTACATAATCATCAAGACATACATTTTTGTTTTGTAATGTCCTACTGTTTCTAATCATGTATGCAGTTATGTCTTGTTTAATAGAGTCAGGAACTTTATCACAAGGTCTAGCATTGCTACCGGGTGTGTGTGCAAGATGTTGTTTGTGACGGACTATACCACCTATAGTTTCCTTACCACATAACTCACAGACAATGCAGTTTTTATCATTTGCACTAATGTAATGGGCAGTATTCCAACCAGGGTCATTGGTACGGGCAAGTCTTAGGTCATCGTAACTCTCGTGATGCATAGAGAGACTAATGCCAGGTACGTAAGCCATATCTTAAAACTAGACTAATATGAAAATAAAATACTAATTAATTTAATTCTAAAGAGAAGTTAGAAAGAGTGCACTTGATTTTGGCGGTTAAAGAATGAAGAACCGGATCAGAGTAGGGCTGAGCATCGGTCCGGACCGGACCGGAAATTTTTTTTAGGTCCGGACCGAAAACCGGACCGGACCGGAAAAAATTAGGATAGGCGGACCGAAGACCGGACCGGACCGGACCGGTTCGGTCCGGTCCGGTCCAAAAACCCGAT
This sequence comes from Triglochin maritima, assembly GCA_963682175.1. NCBI lineage: Eukaryota > Viridiplantae > Streptophyta > Magnoliopsida > Alismatales > Juncaginaceae > Triglochin > Triglochin maritima. The sequence goes on from OY821785.1 coordinate 33,060,364, forward strand.
TTTTTGGCTTAAATTTAAAAAAAATAAAAAAATTGGACCGGTCCGGACCGGACCGGACCTGAAAATTTAAAATTTGCCGGACCGAAACCCAGACCGGACCGGATTTTTTCAAAAATTTCCGGACCGAACCCGGACCGACCGGTCCGGTCCGGTCCGGTTTGACCCGGTTCTGCACAGCCCTAGATCAGAGACTTCACTTTCCAACTTCAAAAGTAAGCACTAGACCGGAGACTTAATTGTGAAAACGTGATGATTAAGAAACTTGAAGATTAGAATAGAATGATGAAGAAGAAGAGAATGAGATATGTGTGAAAAATGAAGAGGTTTGGAGGGATTTATATAGGATTTGGGGGTAGTGGCAAACTTGTAATTTTTGAAGAAGAAAAAATCATGTATTTATATAGGATTTATATAGGATTTGGGGTAGTGGCAAACTTGTAGTTTATATAGGATTTGGGGGTAGTGGCAAACTAGTAATAAGGATTTGGGTGTCGGAGCACCCGAATGGACGCCCGGGCGCCCATCAGGCGGGGCACATGTTGTCCTCCTGTTCGTCATTTTTTTTGTTTTTTTTATATTTTAGTGGAGGTTTTGCTATTAGAGTTAATTGATAATGTATTGAGTATTTTTTAGTAATGTGGGGTGATAATCATTGATGTTATTAATTTGAAAATATTTAAAAATTATACATTTAATTTAATGCTCAAATCAAAGATAAATTCATATTGAGTGCTGAAATTAGAAAATATATTAATACTTAACGAAATACACGAAATACGAAGCGATACGAAATACAACAAACTAAACGTAATATAATATAAACTAAACGAAATACGAAGTAATATGAACTAACAAACTACATGAAACCATTCTCTTCCGCCCAATCCATAAGTTTCACAATCGTTATTTGATCTCGCTCTGTCGGGTTGTCCTTTTTCATCAGAGAGTGAAACATGTCGAGCTTAGTTTTTTTAACATGTCTTTGAAAATTACACTCGGTTAATTCCTCCTGCTTTGAGAAACCATCTTCTCTCACTTGGGCGTTGTATGCAATTTGTTGTGCAAGTTCCATAACGTTGGTGTTGCCTTCCGGACCTAATGAACTTTTACCCTTGTTTTTTGCCTTCTTCACACCTGGTGGTCGTGTAGACGATCTTGGCGTCATTTCTTCTGCCTCTGGTGATTGCGTTCTGGAGTCATCAACGCTCTTTCTTTTCCCAAGGCTTCCCAAACATGGACTGCTTTCATCGTGAAACGTCGGGGACTCCCGACCAACACGCACGACATTTGCTCCAGATAGCATGGACTCCCATTCGGGTACCTACGCAACATGGCCCAAGCATCAAAGTAAAGAAATTTAGAGTTATTAGTGGGCTCGTAGATGTGGTGAGCTTGTCGGACGACATCGTCGTCGTTCTGCCCGCTCCTTTTGCGTCGGTACGCCTGATCGAAGCATCCGACCCACTTGTTGACGACAGGTATAATTCTCCTCCAACTTCCTTATAAGGACTCTGCATTCCTCTCGGGGAGTCCCGTTTCATCAAGGGAAATGTCGTAAACCCGTTTTACTTTGGTCCACAAGGAAGTAGCTTTCTGGTTTGTCCCCGTCACCGCATCAGAACTGACCTCCATATATGCCGACACGAGTCGCTCGTCCTCATGTGTGGTCCACATCTTCAGATTGATTTTGACGGCTTGGACTTTGCGACGTCGCTGTGGACGTGGGATGGTGGTGCGACGGTCTGGCGTGGTGGGGACTCATCGTCGTTTTGGTTGTCTTCTGAAGTGTCCTCCATACTAGGAGAACTTACTTGTGACATGTTGCACCCAAACATCTGAAATTGGGGTTGATTTTGTGGGAATTGTGGTGCGTATTGCGGGAATTGTGGAAATTGTTGGTTGTGGTCTAGTGGTAGGAATGATGGTGCGTATCGAGAAAAGTCTGTCTGTTGGAATGGTTGTTGGAAAGGTTGAGCGTAATGAGAGAAGTTTGGTTGTGGGAAATATGGACGGGGTATCCTTGTGGATACTGTGGACGTGGATTTGATTGGGAACGACGGGGAGAACGGTTGTGATATGGAGAAGACATTTTCCAGTTTTGTGAAGTTTTTGTTATGTTTGCATGAGGTATATAGACAGAGAAAATCAGGCACTGTGCATTCACGCGGACTGCTTTCTTTGCACGCGTGTACTGTGCATTCACGCATTTACTGTGCATTCCTAATTTAAATTAATAAAATTTTCCGTGATTTAATATTAATTATTAATATTAATTACTAATTAATAATATTACTCATTTCGTCAATTGGAATTATAAGGTAATTAGAATTAGAATTATGTAAAGTGTAATTTGTTAAATGTGGTATAAGAATTAATATTGTTTAATTAAGAAATGATGTGGAGGGAAGAGAGTGTAGGGTAGGTGGGGTAGCCCAGACATGGTTAATGTTTTTTTTTTGGTGGGTGTGGTGAGTTGACGTGGCGGAAAGAGAAGCTGACATGGAAGAGAGAGGGAGCAGAGTGCCCGGTGTAGCCCGGGCTTGGTTAAACATGATCTTAGGAACAAGCCAAGTCTAGTAAACCTTCAAATCTCAAAGCTTTGGTTGTGGGAGTTAGAAATACAGGACATGGTTGTTGATGGTCCAATGATCGGAATAGATATCGGCAGTACCTACACACGAGCTGCTGTGTGGCATGAAGATCGTGTCCAAATGATCCCAAACAATGTTAACGAGCTACTCACGCCTTCTTTCGTCACCTTTGTGGACGGCGAGTTTGTTGTTGGAGAGGCAGCAAAGAAGCAGCTCACCTCCAATCCGGAGAACACCTTCTTCGGTGAGTCTTTAAATCTTCTACCATTTCTACAGCTAAGTAAAAGGTTGTACATCCGGTCAAAACCGGTCCGGACTCGCCCAAATTCTGGAATCGGTAACAAGACTACACCAGTCAGGTTTAGTTTATGGACTGTATAGATTAGTTATCTATAGCATGTTTTTATTAGAAAGAAAAACTTAATATTAACTTATTATTAAATGTTGTAAAATTGTGATTTACGTTTATTTATTAAATGTCGGACTGGAATAATTTAGGATTAGTTTCGTATTAAATAATAATGTTTCATCACAATGATAATGAAACCATTTTAAAATTATAAAAATATATATTGTTGGAAATCGACTGGGAACGGAATCTGACCAGACTGACAACTAGATTTAGGGAAATCCCTAACCCAGAATCCGCACAAAATATGGAATAAATCTAGATTCATTATAGATTAGGAATAAATATGCACAAAATGATGGCATAAAATAGAATATGTTGTGTTTTGAATGGCCACAAGCAATCAAACCCGTAAATTATTCCCACGACATAAGTTTCATGTAATATGTTGAGAAACTTGTTAGAGGAAGATTCACCAACCTGGCTCAGAAGATACTCATCATCGCGACCTCCCTTTGATGACAAATCACGCCACAATCTCAGAAACGTATTTAGCAACTCCAACGACTCCTCACAACGACTCTTTTCATGTTTATATTTTGCTATATATAAACTTGTAACCCTAAATACGAAACAAAATACACAAAACACATTCAATATTTGATCGCATACAATTCAATATAATATAGTCGATTAAAGTTAACTCCGTACCAAATTGACATGTTCCGTCAATCAGATTATCAACGCAATGTCCACAGTGTTTTTCCATCTCCCTTTGCTTCTTACTTATGAAACACAATTCCCTGACTTCTTATAGCAGAGGGAATACAAACTACTATTTCATCGAAGTTTAAAAAATAAAAATGATGCTCGTGGGGAAGTGGTTATTCAAAGATGTATATACTAATTAAAAGTGTACATTTACGAAGATGGAATAATATCAAGTGTACAAGGTCATATAACACTTCTATTCTATGTTACATTTAAGTATTAATTTTGTTACTTTAGTGGTGCTAGTGTCAACTTTAACTCGACTTAATAGTTTGACTTGAACTCGATTTGATAGTTTGACTCTAACTTAAAAATGAATATATTGATGAAAAATAAAAAATATCTTTCAACTTGATTTAGTAAATGAGCCGTTCGTACTTGAAAAATTATTTTGTGTATTTAATAATAACATAAAATAATACTTATAACTCGAAATTTCGTTCAAACTCGACTTATGCAACGGTAAGGGAATTAAAAAATAAAGTCTAAGTTGCCTCGACGAAAGAGGTCTGAATGAGTAGATGAACATGTGTTGTTTCTTTCCCCCCAACAACCCCCCACCCACCCCCAAATAAATCGACATTCATTAATCATTATACATCCTTAGGTGGAGGCAAACTGTGGTAAACCTTCAAATCTCAAAGCTTTGGTTGTGGGAGCTTAGGACATGTCTGCTCGTGGTCCAATGATCGGAATAGATATCGGCAGTACCTACACACGAGCTGCTGTGTGGCATGAAAATCGAGTCCAAATCATCCCAAACGATGTTAAAGAGCTGCTCACGCCTTCTTTCGTTGCCTTTGTGGAGGGCGAGTTTGTTGTTGGAGAGGCAGCAAAGAAGCAGCTCACCTCCAATCCGGAGAACACCTTCTTCGGTGAGTCTTTTAATCTTTCTACCATTTCTGCTTAGTGCAATGTTGTACGTCCGGTCAAAACCGGTCCGGACTCGCCCAAATTCTGGAACCGGTAACAAGACTAGACCAGTCGGGTTTAGTTTATATTTGAAGATTTGCTTCAAGTCCATGTTCACATTCAAGATATATTCGATGTTAAAACGTTTGTTATAGTTGTTAATAACAACTAGGCACTCTTAGCTTTGTTATCTCGCATTGTCTCAAATTAAGTCAGCTCGCTCTTTGTGAGGCCACACTGTCACACTGATTGCTATTCTTGTGGTTTAATTGTGTGTTTTCTTCCTCAAAAGATTCCTAAGTATTTCCAAATTGTCATCTTACAAATCCGTGAAGATATTGTGAAGGGTCGAGTTTTAGTCCTGCAGAATTTATTTTTCCCATTAAACCTGTACAACCCAAAGTTGATTTCACATATTCACATACCTGAAACTCCTTTGTATATTTTTTTCCTAAGATGATGGGTGTAGGTGTATATTATAGCAATATAAATCTTACATGAAACCTTAAAAAAGTGCAGACATGAAACGTTTCATCGGAAGGAGGTACAGTGACAAAGTGGTGCAAGATGACATGAAGCTTTGGCCATTTAAGATTGTCAAAGGAAAAAGAGACCAACCTCTGATTTCGGTCCATCGCAATGACGAAGAGAAGACACATTCAGTGGGGGAGATTTTGTCTTTTCTTCTCAAGAAGATGAAGGAGAACGCCGAAACATTTCTCAGTGAAGAAGTAAAAAGTGTGGTAATCAGCGTTCCGATTTACTTCAGCTTGTCACAGCGTCACGCAACAAAAGAAGCGTGCAAAATTGCGGGCTTTGAATTCGTGCGAATAATCAACGATTGCACTGCAGCGGTTTTGGATTACGGGCAACGCAAGCAACTCAAGACCAGTGACGAAAAGAAAGTGCTCATATTCAAGCTTGGAGGTGGCGCTTATGCCGTCTCAATTGTCACTATTGAAGACTCAATTTTTGAGATGAAAGCCGTTTGCGGAGATACCCACTTGGGTAGCGAAGATTTCGATGACCGCATGGTCAAATATCTTGTCGAAGAATTCCAGAAGAAGAGCAACATCGACATCACGACCGGAAACCCCAAGTCCTTAACGAGACTTCAAATGGAATGGGAGAAGGCAAAGAGAAGACTTTTTTCAAGCACAAATCATGTACGGATTGATATCGATTGCCTTCACGGGGATATAAACTTCAAAATAAAAATCACTCGACCCAAGTTCGAGGAGCTAAACATCGATTTATTCCAAAAGTGCATTGAATCGATTAACAAGTGCTTGGACGGTGCCGAGATGACAATGGAAGACATTGACGGGGTGATATTGTTAGGGGGGGGGCGACTCGCATTCCAAAGATCCAGGAGCTGTTAAAGAAGCACTTTGAAGGCAAGGAGTTGTATGATATAATCAACCCGGACGAGGCAGTGGCCAGGGGTACGGCTATTTATGGCGCTGTCTTAAATCCCAAAATAACAGACGAGTACATGGATGAAGTCCTTGCTTTGGAAATCACCCCTATGTCCATAGGCGTTAACAATGAAGGTAGCATGCACCCCACTCAAAATTGTTACGTAATTATCATAATCGATTAACTACAAATTAAGGTTTCTCTTTAATTTGTAATATATACCAAATATATCTATACAGGGAAGATGGAATTTGTGCTGAACCGGTACACTAATCTTCCAACGAAGATCCAAACCCAACGGTTTTGTACGTTAGACAACCAAACCAAGATGCTTGTGGAAGTGTACGAGGGTGATGGTCGTTTGGTCAAGGATAACCAACTCTTTGGGACGTTCATGATTCACGGAATCCCACCAGCACCGGCGGGTAGTTCCCACGTTGAACTCGTGTTCGACATTGATGCAAACTTTTTCTTAACGGTGAAAGCCTATGATGAGAACGGTAAATTGTTGGTCATGACAATAGAAGCCGGTATGTTATCTACTTATCACCTAAATTATCTCTTTTCGTTACATTCATGGACCATATGAGCGCCTTGTCTGTCTGTTTGTTTTGTGTTTTATGAGTTTTTACGTCGGGTATATGAATTTGATTGACCATCTATTTCTTGAAAATCTAAATACCTTTTGAGATAAAAAAATGAAACCAACTATTTTTCAAGTACCCAAATAGGGGATAAATAGGATACACAATGCGTGCACGTGGTTTTTCGGTGCATCCGACCTCAAGAGTGATGAATGAGGTTGCCTAATGTGGATCATCGATTCTCCTTACAAAATTTTACTTCAGGATGGACACTCTTGGAAGCTATCAATTACCTAAGTACAATTTAATAAAATTTGAAAATTTGTGTCTAGACTTGTAAATTTTGAAAACTCGCGTCCAGACTCGAGTTTTCTATTGACCCTCTTGGAAATTGGTACTCAAATCCTGGTTAAGGAAATTAACCGAACCGACCAGTACAACAGATTGGATCATGAAAATGAACCAAATGTAGATCACCAATGAAAATGATCCGACCACTACAATTCCATGTGATTCGGTTATTGCACTTCATTGTTACAACACATCTTAGTTACCTATTGCTAAATGTTCATTTTTTATTTCTACATATGACATATTAATTAGCTATTTGTTGTAAAATATTTCATTCAATTTGTTATACTAGTTAACAATGCTATATTGCGAATAGGGGTGTTAACCAGTTTAGATAGGCCTGGATCAGAACCGGATTGGTGCTGATCCAGGAACCGAAAACCGACCGCCTGGGTCCGGTTCAGAACTGGACCAGACCGGTTCGGTCCGGATTTTTTTAAAATTCAATTTTTGGTTAAAATATTATTTTGTAGTCTTTTATTGTTAAAAAATTAAAATGTGGTAATAAGATTAATATTTCATCATAGAAAGATCATTTGGACTTAATTGAACATTAAAAACACAAGAATAAGTTTTAAAAAAATAATTAAGACATTAAAAATAAATATTTTTTTTAAAACAATCTGGTTAAAACCAACCGGACTGGACTGGGATTTCAGGTTCTCCAATTTGAAGAACCGGGAATCGGATCGGTGCAAGTTCAATGACCGGGGTTTGTTCACCTCTAATTGAGAATTGAGAACTAAACATGCCTTATTGGATGCTTAATTATCACGGAAAATGACTACCAGCTAGGGTTAGGTTTTCTCATAACTAAATACAAATTTCTATGAGCTTAGGAGACTAATAAGTACTTAACATTAAATATCAATCATAAATAATACCTGGTGGAATTTGAGAAGTTGTCAACTGCTAATAAGTGTTAAAAAAACTACTAATAAGAAGATATATACTGTCGTAATTGTTAGATTAATATTTTATGGGAAGTAAAATATATTTATTCAGAAATTAAACAAAAACTTTGTCCAAAGCGTAACATCTTCATTTACTAGGAATCATTTTCTTCTGTTTGCACATCTTGCACACAGGTATCAATTTGAAAAGATAACCAATTTGAAAAGTAATTGAGCTTTCACATTTGTGCTAATTGACAAATTTTCCTATGCCCGTACTGATTATATACTTTGCGAAGACATGGAAGACATAGGTGCGGACATAGCAGAAGAAACACCCGATGGACCTGTCATAGGAATTGACTTGGGCACTTCCAACTCCTGCGTGACTGTATGGGAGAATGGAAAAGTTGAAGTCATTACTGATGATCAAGGTTATAGAATAATACCAACCTACGTTGCCTTTACTGAGAATGAGATGCTCTTCGGCGAAGCTGCCAAATCACAAATGACTCACAACCCTTGCAACACCATTTTCGGTTAGCATTCTCCCACAAATTAAATTGCTTTGTCTTTGACTTAATCTTGTTTTCTTTTGTTTGCTCATTTGTCCCCTCAAAGTGAGGTACGCTCCATTTTAGTCGAATAAGAAAATACATATTTTCTAATCATTATAACATTATATTTTTGTTATTTTACATAATGGATCGTTTACATTTTAATTTGTAGGTAACTAAAAAAAATATTATTTCGAGAATATTAAGTTTATATTGCTTTGAATTATTATTATACATATAGGTGTTTTTTTTAAATAGCTAATGTTATTGACATGATAGTATTGCAAAGTAGTTTAATGATAATAAATTTGATATATAGGTATATAGGCGCTTTTTCATGAGTCTTAAGTGAGATGTGCATCATCCAAATTGTATAAGACATCTTTTGTAACTATTATTTCATTTATTGCAACTTTTACAGTCATTGAAGTATTGAACTAAAAAACCCCAAGTTCAACAACCTCCAGGGTGTGCAACTGTGCATACAAATTATATGACAAAAGCTATAGGTTCAATATCTTGGGAGTGGCAATCCACCCAAAAAAATTGAAAGCTGCAAGTAAAATCCCCTTCATGTTACACAAAAATTGAAAATTCTCAGTTTCGTAAAAATAATACATAAATGTAAAGTTTAAATTTATTAGAAATAGTAAATCCATCTCAACATAATTTTATATAACTCTATACAATATTTAGTTGGTACTTTTGTAATTAAGTTTATTCAAACACATCATGAAATTGAAACTTATGCACATAATAAAAAAATCAGATCATATTAGATACATCGAATCCTAGTTAGCGTGGCCAGTGACAGGAATTTAGTTGTGGCGGTTTGGATAAAAAAACACTAACATACGTGTCCAATGTTGAATAAGGATCAAACATCATTGAATTAAAGATTCTTAACAATTAATATAACAAGACGCAGTTAGAAATTGAATTTCGGAAGTTGATCTATATATACTTGTCATTGTTCGATTTGACACAACTTTTCAATTTAAGACTTGAACATAAAATAATGTTTGTGGATCATTTCTCTATATAGTTAACCACGTTGATTGGTGCTTATGTGAAAGAATGGATTAGAGTCCAAATAGTTACACCCATAATTTATACTAATCAGATTTATACGAGTTACTCATTATCACTATATTATCAGGTCTGAAACGTTTAGTCGGAAGAAAATTCAGCGACGAAACGGTACAAAATGACATGAAATTATGGCCTTTTGAGGTTGTAAAAGGAGAAGAAGACGAACCTGTGATCATCGTTGAGTACATGGAGGAGGAGAAGCAATACAACTCACAAGAAATCTTATCAATTGTACTACAAAATTTAAAAGAGTTGGCAGAAAAGAAGTTAAACAAACGTCCCATTAAGGACGCTGTGGTGACCGTTCCAGTTTACTTCTGTGAATCACAACGCAGAACGATGGTCAATGCTGCTGCAGCAGCAGGACTTAAGATCCATCGATTCATCACTGAGCCAACTGCCGCTGCTGTGGCTTACACATATAAACACAACTCCAACGACAAAAAGAAGGTGCTAGTTTTTGATCTCGGTGGGGGCACACTTGATGTCTCCGTCCTGGAGATGGAAAAGTTTGTTGTGGATGTTAAGTCAACAGAAGGAGACTCCCATTTGGGAGGCGAAGATTTTGATCGACGAATGGTTGAGCATTTTCTCGGAGTATTCAGAAAAAAGGAAAATGTGGACATAACCAATATCAAGAAGTCCATCAATAAACTCAAAAAAACATGTGAGGAAGCCAAGAAGATATTGTGTGTTGAGAAACAAACATCCACCCGCCTGGCGATCGAATCATTATACAAAGGGATAGATTTAAATGAAAAAATCGATCGTTTTGAATTTGAGACTCTAAACGGTGACTTATTTATGAAGTGCCTGGAACCTGTAAAAAGATGCTTGGAACATGCTAAATTGATGGTAAATGACGTGGATGAAGTGATACTTGTTGGCGGGTCATCTCGAATCCCAAAGATCCGTGCATTGTTACAAGATTACTTTAAAGGAAAAAAGTTGTTTGATTCCCTACAGCCCGAGGAAGTTGTGGCTTCTGGTGCAGCCATCGTAGGGGCGAAGTTGGGTGGTGATAAATGTGATTTTGTGATAGAGTTTCATCTCAAAGATGTCACTCCTGCTTCCATAGGTTTGGAGATGGAAAACGGGACTATGGAATTTGTCATTCCAAGGAATACCAAGATTCCAACAAAGAAAGTAATAAGTCTTCCCTTTTCACGGTCCTCCCCGATAGCTCTGTTCGTGTACGAGGGTGAGAGACCCATAGCGAAAGAGAACCACCTACTCGGTCGTCTTGATTTGCCCAATATTCGACCTTCATCTTCAGGTATATATAATTCGTATGTTGATTTTGATTTACATATATATTAGCAGTAGGAAGCAATTTAATTAAATGAGTAAGCCTATAACATCACAATAAAATCAACAAGACCGTACCTCACCACCTTCATGACACCAAATTAATTAACACCATCAAAACCTCCAATGAACTTCATTAATTTAGAGCATGTTTGTTATGCTTATGCATTAGTTTAAATATATGTCCAATCTACTACTTCTGCTAACATAAGAAGTTCACCATTTGAATCTCTCACGACAATATTTGTTTGATCAATAAAATAAATTATCCTATTGCAGGTGGTGATTTGTTGGAGGTATCCTTCAACGTTGACATAAATAATGCTGTGCAAGTGACAATAAAAGATCCCAAAAATGGTGGCACCACAGGGAAAACATTTGCAGATAATAATGGAAGATTGGACAGGAATCGAATTGCAGAGATGTTACGCGTAAATCAGAAGATCAATTCTGATCAGAAGGAGGCCGAAAAAAAAAGAAAGGCTTTTAACGAATTAGAAGAATACATGATCTCAATCAGTAAGAACGTCAAAGATGGCACGATCAAAACAAGGTTTGGAGAGTATATCTATGAGATTTTAGATATAGCGGTTAAGAAGAGTATGGAGTGGATAAACAGTGAAGGGTCGAAATTAGCAGAGCTGGAGTGTATCAACAGAATGAAGAAAGATCAAGAAGCTCTATTCGGTCCGTTTGAATTGTGTACGTAATAACTTGACAAATCTTGCATATCATATATCTTTTCTTTTATACTATACATTACTTGTCATCATATACAATATATGTTAATTAAATGTAGGTCATGCTATATTGCATGAAGTGCATAATGTTTTTTAAGAGATATATCATGCCAGTTTGGAATACGATAAGAAAGCACCTAAATTCAAAAGTTGTGTTAGTGGCCAAAAATAATTTAGCTTGCATCGAATTGCCTCTATTAGTACAGGCAAAGCCATTTTTTTCTCTATGAAAAATGACTTTGATTGTGATGCTTCAAATATCTATACAGACAAAGAAAAGGTGGGTTTGGGCATAGAAGAAGCACCAAGTGGGCCTGTGATGGGAAAAGAGTCTCATCCCAATTTTGCCTACACTCTTGCTTCCATAGGTTGGGAGAACGAAGACGGGACTATGAAAATTTTCATTCCAAGAAATACCAAAATCCCGAAAAAGAAAGTGATCACTCTTCCAGTTTCACATTCCTCTGTGACATCTCTCTTCGTGTACGAGGGTGAGAAACACATCGCCAAAGAAAACAACTTACTTGGACGTATTGACTTTCCAAGTGTTGAGCCTTCATGGTCAGGTAAAAAAATTATGTTTATGCTTTTCATTATCAATTCCTTTGAGTAATATGTTATTGCAATAAAATAAGCAATGCCTCATCCACTTCATGACATGAAATTACTACCTTCAAAACCACGATTTCATCAATTAATTTATATATGTTGCATTTATTCATATTTTAATTGCTAACATGACATCCTTGTGAGTGTGATCTTTTACAAAACATCTTCGCCTGATCAATAATTAAAATTTCCCAGGTGAGTATATTTTAGAGGTAGCCTTCAACGTCGACATGAATAAAGCGGTGCAAGTGACGATTATAAATACGATGAACCATGCCAAGACAGGAAAAACATTTTCTGATGATAATAAAAGGTTGAATGCAAGTCAGATTGACAAAATGCTACGGGAAAATGAGATGATCAATTCTGATCAAAAGGAGGCCCAGACAAAACAAGTGGCTTGTAACGAATTAAGTGAGTATCTGAAGTTAGTAAGTATCAAACTCAACGATGATATGGTGAAATCAAGGTTAGGAAGCTACATCCAAGACATTATAGATAGAGCAACTAAGAGGAGTATGGAATGGATGAACAATGAGGGGCTGAAAGCAGACTTGAACGTTATTTACAAAATGAAGGAAGATCACGAAGCGCTCTTTGTTAATTTTAGAAAACAAATTGGTCTTTAATAATGACACGAAAAAATTGTATTATATCATATGGTTAATATAGTACAGTGTGAGTCTTAATTAGGTAATTCGATATACCATTTCTATCATAATTGTTGTCGAGGTTTGGGTTCATCACCTATGTAGTAATTTTACTTGTTTCTTTCTTAATTAAACTTGTCTTGTCAGGAACATTAGTATTTATCTTTATGAAATAATTTATTTTGAGAATGATTGCTCTCCTTGATAATGGAATTTGAATTATATGTTTAATCTTCATTTCTCTATCCAACTCCACTTGGATGGATCAATTTTTCCCCTAAAATTTCATATCCCACCATGTTTATTAGGCATCCGACAAAATAATCTACTTTTTTCACTTTTTCAACATTTGACTGTTTAATTTGCTGTTTAAGACAACTGAATTTCGCGGGTCAGCCGACTGGGGATCAGTGACGGAGATTTTCTCTTTTCTTCTCAAGAAGATGAAGGAGAACGCTGAAACATTTCTCAGTGAAGAAGTTAAAAGTGTGGTGATCAGCGTTCCGAGTTACTTCAGCATGTCGCAGCGTCATGCAACAAAAGAAGCGTGCGAAATTGCAGGCTTTAAATTCGTGCGAATGATCAACGAATGCAGTGTAGCGGTTTTAGATTACAGGCAACGCAAGCAATTCAAGATCATTGACGAAGAGAAAGTGCTCATATTCGAGCTTGGAGGTGGCGCTCATGCCGTCTCAATCGATCGAATTCCTAATTTTTGAGATGAACGCCGTTTGCGGAGATACCCACTTGGGTAGTGGAGATTTTGATGACCGCATGGTCAAATATCTTGTCGAAGAATTCCAGAAGAAGAGCAACATCGACATCACGACCGGAAACCCCAATTCCTTAACGAGACTTCAAATGGAATGGGATAAGGCAAAGATAAGACTTTCAAGCACAAATCATGTATGGATTGATATCGATTGCCTTCACGGGGATGTAAACTTCAAAATCAAAATCACTCGAGCCAAGTTCGAGGAGCTGAACATCGATTTGTTCCAAAAGTGCGTTGAATCGATTAACAAGTGCTTGGACAGGGCCAGGATGACAATGGAAGACATTGACGGGGTGATATTGTTAGGTGGGGCGACTCGCATTCCAAAGATCCAGGAGCTGTTAAAAAAGCACTTTGAAGGCAAGGAGTTGTATGATATAATCAACCCGGACGAGGCAGTGGCCAGGGGTACGGCTATTTATGGCGCTGTCTTAAATCCCAAAATAACAGACGAGTACATGGACGAAGTCCTTGCTGTGGAAATCACCCCCATGTCCATAGGCATTAATAACGAAGGTAGCATGCATCCGACTCGAAATTGTTACGTAATTATCATAATCGATTAACTACAAGGTTTCTCTTTAATTTGTAATATATACCAAATATATCTATACAGGGAAGATGGAATTTGTGGTGAACCGGTACAGGAATCTACCATTGAAGATGCGAACCCAGAGGTTTTGTACGTTAGACAACCAAACCAAGATGCTTGTCGAAGTGTACGAGGGCAACCGTCGTTTTGTCAAGGATAACCAACTCTTTGGGATGTTCATGATCCATGGAATCCCACCAGCACCGGCGGGTAGTTCCCACGTTGAACTTGTGTTCGAAATTGAAGCAAACTTTTTCTTAACGGTGAAAGCCTATGATGAGAACAGTAAATTGTTGGTCATGACAATACAAGCCGGTATGTTATCTACTTATCACCTAAATTATCTCTTTTCGTTACATTCATGAACCATATGAGCGCCTTGTCTGTCTGTTTGTTTTGTGTTTTATGAGTTTTTACGTCGGTTATATGAATTTGATTGACCATCTATTTCTTGAAAATCTAAATACCTTTTGAGATAAAAAATGAAACCAACTATTTTTCAAGTACCCAAATAGGGGATAAATAGGATACACAGTGCGTGCACGTGGTTTTTCGGTGCATCCAACCTCAAGAGTGATAAATGAGGTTGCCTAACGTTGATCATCGATTCTCCGTACAAAATTTTACTTCGGGATGGACACTCTTCTCTTGGAAGCTATCAATTACTTAAGTACAATTTAATAAATTTTGAAAACTCGTGTCCAGACTTGTAAATTTTGAAAACTCATGTCCAGACTCGAGTTTTCTATTGACCCGTTTGGAAATTGGTGCCCAAATCCTGGTTAAGAAAATTAACGGAACCGACCCCGACCCGACCCAACCGGTACAACAGATTGGATCATGAAAATGAACCAAATGTAGATCACAAACTACAATTCCATGTGATTCGGTTATTGCACTTCATTGTTACATCACATCTTAGTTACCTATTGCTAAATGTTCATTCTTGATTTCTACATATGACATATTAATTAGCTATTTGTTGTAAAATATTTCATGCAATTTCTTATACTAGTTAACAATGCTATATTGTGAATAGGGGTGTTAACCAGTTTAGATAGACCTGGATCGGAACCGGATCGGTGCTGATCCGGGAACCGAAAACCGACCCCCTGGGTCCGGTTCAGAACTTGACTAGACCGGTTTGGTCCGGATTTTCTTAAAATTAAATTTTTGGTTAAAATATTATTTTGTAGTGTTTTATTGTTAAAAAATTAAAATGTGGTAATAAGATTAATATTTTATCATAGAAGGATCATTTTGGAGTTAATTGAACATTAAAAACACAAGCATAAGTATTAAAAAATCAATTAAGACATTAAAAATAAATATAATTTCTTAAAACAATCCGGTTAAAACCAACCGGACTGGACCGGATTTCAGGTTCTCCAATTTGAAGAACCGGGAATCGGATCGGAGCAAGTTCGATGACCGGGGTTTGTTCACCTCTAATTGAGAACTAAACATGCTTATTGGATGTTTAATTATCACGGAGGTTGAAAATGTCTACCACCTAGGATTAGGTTTTCTCATAACTAATTATAAATTTGTATGAGCTTAGGAGACTAATAAGTACTTAACATTACATATCAATCATAAATAATACCCGGTGGAATTTGAGAAGTTGTCAACTACTAATAAGTAATAAAAAAAACTACTAATAAAAAGATATATACTGTCGTAATTGTTAGATTAATATTTTATGGGTAGTAAATTATATTTTATGGAATCATTTTTATTCTGTTTGCACATCTTGCACACGGGTATCAGATACCTCAGTTTCTGTAAAAGATAACCAATTTGAAAAGTAATTGAGCTTTCACATTTGTGCTAATTGACAAATTTTCCTACGCCCGCACTGATTATATACTTTGCGAAGACATGGAAGACATAGGTGCTGACATAGCAGAAGAAACACCCGATGGACCTGTCATAGGAATTGACTTGGGCACTTCCAACTCCTGCGTGACTGTATGGGAGAATGGAAAAGTTGAAGTCATTACTGATGATCAAGGTTATAGAATAATACCAACCTACGTTGCCTTTACTGAGGATGAGATGCTCTTCGGCGAAGCTGCCAAATCACAAATGACTCACAACCCTTGCAACACCATTTTCGGTTAGCATTCTCCCACAAATTAAATTGCTTTGTCTTTGACTTAATCTTGTTTTCTTTTGTTTGCTCATTTGTCCCCTCAAAGTGAGGTACGCTACATTTTAGTCGTATAAGAAAATACATATTTTCTAATCATTATAACATTATATTTTTGCTATTTTACATAAAGGATCGTTTACATTTTAATTTGTAGGTAACTAAAAAATATATATTATTTCGAGAATATTAAGTTTATATTGCATTGAATTATTATTATACATATAGGTGTTTTTTTTAAATAGCTAATGTTATTGACATGATAGTATTGCAAAGTAGTTTAATAATAATAAATTTGATATATAGGTATATAGGCGCTTTTTCATGAGTCTTAAGTGAGATGTGCATCATCCAAATTGTATAAGACATCTTTTGTAACTATTATTTCATTTATTGCAACTTTTACAGTCATTGAAGTATTGAACTAAAAAACCCCAAGTTCAACAACCTCCAGGGTGTGCAACTGTGCATACAAATTATATGACAAAAGCTATAGGTTCAATATCTTGGGAGTGGCAATCCACCCAAAAAAATTGAAAGCTGCAAGTAAAATCCCCTTCATGTTACACAAAAATTGAAAATTCTCAGTTTCGTAAAAATAATACATAAATGTAAAGTTTAAATTTATTAGAAATAGTAAATCCATCTCAACATAATTTTATATAACTCTATACAATATTTAGTTGGTACTTTTGTAATTAAGTTTATTCAAACACATCATGAAATTGAAACTTATGCACATAATAAAAAAATCAGATCATATTAGATACATCGAATCCTAGTTAGCGTGGCCAGTGACAGGAATTTAGTTGTGGCGGTTTGGATAAAAAAACACTAACATACGTGTCCAATGTTGAATAAGGATCAAACATCATTGAATTAAAGATTCTTAACAATTAATATAACAAGACGCAGTTAGAAATTGAATTTCGGAAGTTGATCTATATATACTTGTCATTGTTCGATTTGACACAACTTTTCAATTTAAGACTTGAACATAAAATAATGTTTGTGGATCATTTCTCTATATAGTTAACCACGTTGATTGGTGCTTATGTGAAAGAATGGATTAGAGTCCAAATAGTTACACCCATAATTTATACTAATCAGATTTATACGAGTTACTCATTATCACTATATTATCAGGTCTGAAACGTTTAGTCGGAAGAAAATTCAGCGACGAAACGGTACAAAATGACATGAAATTATGGCCTTTTGAGGTTGTAAAAGGAGAAGAAGACGAACCTGTGATCATCGTTGAGTACATGGAGGAGGAGAAGCAATACAACTCACAAGAAATCTTATCAATTGTACTACAAAATTTAAAAGAGTTGGCAGAAAAGAAGTTAAACAAACGTCCCATTAAGGACGCTGTGGTGACCGTTCCAGTTTACTTCTGTGAATCACAACGCAGAACGATGGTCAATGCTGCTGCAGCAGCAGGACTTAAGATCCATCGATTCATCACTGAGCCAACTGCCGCTGCTGTGGCTTACACATATAAACACAACTCCAACGACAAAAAGAAGGTGCTAGTTTTTGATCTCGGTGGGGGCACACTTGATGTCTCCGTCCTGGAGATGGAAAAGTTTGTTGTGGATGTTAAGTCAACAGAAGGAGACTCCCATTTGGGAGGCGAAGATTTTGATCGACGAATGGTTGAGCATTTTCTCGGAGTATTCAGAAAAAAGGAAAATGTGGACATAACCAATATCAAGAAGTCCATCAATAAACTCAAAAAAACATGTGAGGAAGCCAAGAAGATATTGTGTGTTGAGAAACAAACATCCACCCGCCTGGCGATCGAATCATTATACAAAGGGATAGATTTAAATGAAAAAATCGATCGTTTTGAATTTGAGACTCTAAACGGTGACTTATTTATGAAGTGCCTGGAACCTGTAAAAAGATGCTTGGAACATGCTAAATTGATGGTAAATGACGTGGATGAAGTGATACTTGTTGGCGGGTCATCTCGAATCCCAAAGATCCGTGCATTGTTACAAGATTACTTTAAAGGAAAAAAGTTGTTTGATTCCCTACAGCCCGAGGAAGTTGTGGCTTCTGGTGCAGCCATCGTAGGGGCGAAGTTGGGTGGTGATAAATGTGATTTTGTGATAGAGTTTCATCTCAAAGATGTCACTCCTGCTTCCATAGGTTTGGAGATGGAAAACGGGACTATGGAATTTGTCATTCCAAGGAATACCAAGATTCCAACAAAGAAAGTAATAAGTCTTCCCTTTTCACGGTCCTCCCCGATAGCTCTGTTCGTGTACGAGGGTGAGAGACCCATAGCGAAAGAGAACCACCTACTCGGTCGTCTTGATTTGCCCAATATTCGACCTTCATCTTCAGGTATATATAATTCGTATGTTGATTTTGATTTACATATATATTAGCAGTAGGAAGCAATTTAATTAAATGAGTAAGCCTATAACATCACAATAAAATCAACAAGACCGTACCTCACCACCTTCATGACACCAAATTAATTAACACCATCAAAACCTCCAATGAACTTCATTAATTTAGAGCATGTTTGTTATGCTTATGCATTAGTTTAAATATATGTCCAATCTACTACTTCTGCTAACATAAGAAGTTCACCATTTGAATCTCTCACGACAATATTTGTTTGATCAATAAAATAAATTATCCTATTGCAGGTGGTGATTTGTTGGAGGTATCCTTCAACGTTGACATAAATAATGCTGTGCAAGTGACAATAAAAGATCCCAAAAATGGTGGCACCACAGGGAAAACATTTGCAGATAATAATGGAAGATTGGACAGGAATCGAATTGCAGAGATGTTACGCGTAAATCAGAAGATCAATTCTGATCAGAAGGAGGCCGAAAAAAAAAGAAAGGCTTTTAACGAATTAGAAGAATACATGATCTCAATCAGTAAGAACGTCAAAGATGGCACGATCAAAACAAGGTTTGGAGAGTATATCTATGAGATTTTAGATATAGCGGTTAAGAAGAGTATGGAGTGGATAAACAGTGAAGGGTCGAAATTAGCAGAGCTGGAGTGTATCAACAGAATGAAGAAAGATCAAGAAGCTCTATTCGGTCCGTTTGAATTGTGTACGTAATAACTTGACAAATCTTGCATATCATATATCTTTTCTTTTATACTATACATTACTTGTCATCATATACAATATATGTTAATTAAATGTAGGTCATGCTATATTGCATGAAGTGCATAATGTTTTTTAAGAGATATATCATGCCAGTTTGGAATACGATAAGAAAGCACCTAAATTCAAAAGTTGTGTTAGTGGCCAAAAATAATTTAGCTTGCATCGAATTGCCTCTATTAGTACAGGCAAAGCCATTTTTTTCTCTATGAAAAATGACTTTGATTGTGATGCTTCAAATATCTATACAGACAAAGAAAAGGTGGGTTTGGGCATAGAAGAAGCACCAAGTGGGCCTGTGATGGGAAAAGAGTCTCATCCCAATTTTGCCTACACTCTTGCTTCCATAGGTTGGGAGAACGAAGACGGGACTATGAAAATTTTCATTCCAAGAAATACCAAAATCCCGAAAAAGAAAGTGATCACTCTTCCAGTTTCACATTCCTCTGTGACATCTCTCTTCGTGTACGAGGGTGAGAAACACATCGCCAAAGAAAACAACTTACTTGGACGTATTGACTTTCCAAGTGTTGAGCCTTCATGGTCAGGTAAAAAAATTATGTTTATGCTTTTCATTATCAATTCCTTTGAGTAATATGTTATTGCAATAAAATAAGCAATGCCTCATCCACTTCATGACATGAAATTACTACCTTCAAAACCACGATTTCATCAATTAATTTATATATGTTGCATTTATTCATATTTTAATTGCTAACATGACATCCTTGTGAGTGTGATCTTTTACAAAACATCTTCGCCTGATCAATAATTAAAATTTCCCAGGTGAGTATATTTTAGAGGTAGCCTTCAACGTCGACATGAATAAAGCGGTGCAAGTGACGATTATAAATACGATGAACCATGCCAAGACAGGAAAAACATTTTCTGATGATAATAAAAGGTTGAATGCAAGTCAGATTGACAAAATGCTACGGGAAAATGAGATGATCAATTCTGATCAAAAGGAGGCCCAGACAAAACAAGTGGCTTGTAACGAATTAAGTGAGTATCTGAAGTTAGTAAGTATCAAACTCAACGATGATATGGTGAAATCAAGGTTAGGAAGCTACATCCAAGACATTATAGATAGAGCAACTAAGAGGAGTATGGAATGGATGAACAATGAGGGGCTGAAAGCAGACTTGAACGTTATTTACAAAATGAAGGAAGATCACGAAGCGCTCTTTGTTAATTTTAGAAAACAAATTGGTCTTTAATAATGACACGAAAAAATTGTATTATATCATATGGTTAATATAGTACAGTGTGAGTCTTAATTAGGTAATTCGATATACCATTTCTATCATAATTGTTGTCGAGGTTTGGGTTCATCACCTATGTAGTAATTTTACTTGTTTCTTTCTTAATTAAACTTGTCTTGTCAGGAACATTAGTATTTATCTTTATGAAATAATTTATTTTGAGAATGATTGCTCTCCTTGATAATGGAATTTGAATTATATGTTTAATCTTCATTTCTCTATCCAACTCCACTTGGATGGATCAATTTTTCCCCTAAAATTTCATATCCCACCATGTTTATTAGGCATCCGACAAAATAATCTACTTTTTTCACTTTTTCAACATTTGACTGTTTAATTTGCTGTTTAAGACAACTGAATTTCGCGGGTCAGCCGACTGGGGATCAGTGACGGAGATTTTCTCTTTTCTTCTCAAGAAGATGAAGGAGAACGCTGAAACATTTCTCAGTGAAGAAGTTAAAAGTGTGGTGATCAGCGTTCCGAGTTACTTCAGCATGTCGCAGCGTCATGCAACAAAAGAAGCGTGCGAAATTGCAGGCTTTAAATTCGTGCGAATGATCAACGAATGCAGTGTAGCGGTTTTAGATTACAGGCAACGCAAGCAATTCAAGATCATTGACGAAGAGAAAGTGCTCATATTCGAGCTTGGAGGTGGCGCTCATGCCGTCTCAATCGATCGAATTCCTAATTTTTGAGATGAACGCCGTTTGCGGAGATACCCACTTGGGTAGTGGAGATTTTGATGACCGCATGGTCAAATATCTTGTCGAAGAATTCCAGAAGAAGAGCAACATCGACATCACGACCGGAAACCCCAATTCCTTAACGAGACTTCAAATGGAATGGGATAAGGCAAAGATAAGACTTTCAAGCACAAATCATGTATGGATTGATATCGATTGCCTTCACGGGGATGTAAACTTCAAAATCAAAATCACTCGAGCCAAGTTCGAGGAGCTGAACATCGATTTGTTCCAAAAGTGCGTTGAATCGATTAACAAGTGCTTGGACAGGGCCAGGATGACAATGGAAGACATTGACGGGGTGATATTGTTAGGTGGGGCGACTCGCATTCCAAAGATCCAGGAGCTGTTAAAAAAGCACTTTGAAGGCAAGGAGTTGTATGATATAATCAACCCGGACGAGGCAGTGGCCAGGGGTACGGCTATTTATGGCGCTGTCTTAAATCCCAAAATAACAGACGAGTACATGGACGAAGTCCTTGCTGTGGAAATCACCCCCATGTCCATAGGCATTAATAACGAAGGTAGCATGCATCCGACTCGAAATTGTTACGTAATTATCATAATCGATTAACTACAAGGTTTCTCTTTAATTTGTAATATATACCAAATATATCTATACAGGGAAGATGGAATTTGTGGTGAACCGGTACAGGAATCTACCATTGAAGATGCGAACCCAGAGGTTTTGTACGTTAGACAACCAAACCAAGATGCTTGTCGAAGTGTACGAGGGCAACCGTCGTTTTGTCAAGGATAACCAACTCTTTGGGATGTTCATGATCCATGGAATCCCACCAGCACCGGCGGGTAGTTCCCACGTTGAACTTGTGTTCGAAATTGAAGCAAACTTTTTCTTAACGGTGAAAGCCTATGATGAGAACAGTAAATTGTTGGTCATGACAATACAAGCCGGTATGTTATCTACTTATCACCTAAATTATCTCTTTTCGTTACATTCATGAACCATATGAGCGCCTTGTCTGTCTGTTTGTTTTGTGTTTTATGAGTTTTTACGTCGGTTATATGAATTTGATTGACCATCTATTTCTTGAAAATCTAAATACCTTTTGAGATAAAAAAATGAAACCAACTATTTTTCAAGTACCCAAATAGGGGATAAATAGGATACACAGTGCGTGCACGTGGTTTTTCGGTGCATCCAACCTCAAGAGTGATAAATGAGGTTGCCTAACGTTGATCATCGATTCTCCGTACAAAATTTTACTTCGGGATGGACACTCTTCTCTTGGAAGCTATCAATTACTTAAGTACAATTTAATAAATTTTGAAAACTCGTGTCCAGACTTGTAAATTTTGAAAACTCATGTCCAGACTCGAGTTTTCTATTGACCCGTTTGGAAATTGGTGCCCAAATCCTGGTTAAGAAAATTAACGGAACCGACCCCGACCCGACCCAACCGGTACAACAGATTGGATCATGAAAATGAACCAAATGTAGATCACAAACTACAATTCCATGTGATTCGGTTATTGCACTTCATTGTTACATCACATCTTAGTTACCTATTGCTAAATGTTCATTCTTGATTTCTACATATGACATATTAATTAGCTATTTGTTGTAAAATATTTCATGCAATTTCTTATACTAGTTAACAATGCTATATTGTGAATAGGGGTGTTAACCAGTTTAGATAGACCTGGATCGGAACCGGATCGGTGCTGATCCGGGAACCGAAAACCGACCCCCTGGGTCCGGTTCAGAACTTGACTAGACCGGTTTGGTCCGGATTTTCTTAAAATTAAATTTTTGGTTAAAATATTATTTTGTAGTGTTTTATTGTTAAAAAATTAAAATGTGGTAATAAGATTAATATTTTATCATAGAAGGATCATTTTGGAGTTAATTGAACATTAAAAACACAAGCATAAGTATTAAAAAATCAATTAAGACATTAAAAATAAATATAATTTCTTAAAACAATCCGGTTAAAACCAACCGGACTGGACCGGATTTCAGGTTCTCCAATTTGAAGAACCGGGAATCGGATCGGAGCAAGTTCGATGACCGGGGTTTGTTCACCTCTAATTGAGAACTAAACATGCTTATTGGATGTTTAATTATCACGGAGGTTGAAAATGTCTACCACCTAGGATTAGGTTTTCTCATAACTAATTATAAATTTGTATGAGCTTAGGAGACTAATAAGTACTTAACATTACATATCAATCATAAATAATACCCGGTGGAATTTGAGAAGTTGTCAACTACTAATAAGTAATAAAAAAAACTACTAATAAAAAGATATATACTGTCGTAATTGTTAGATTAATATTTTATGGGTAGTAAATTATATTTTATGGAATCATTTTTATTCTGTTTGCACATCTTGCACACGGGTATCAGATACCTCAGTTTCTGTAAAAGATAACCAATTTGAAAAGTAATTGAGCTTTCACATTTGTGCTAATTGACAAATTTTCCTACGCCCGCACTGATTATATACTTTGCGAAGACATGGAAGACATAGGTGCTGACATAGCAGAAGAAACACCCGATGGACCTGTCATAGGAATTGACTTGGGCACTTCCAACTCCTGCGTGACTGTATGGGAGAATGGAAAAGTTGAAGTCATTACTGATGATCAAGGTTATAGAATAATACCAACCTACGTTGCCTTTACTGAGGATGAGATGCTCTTCGGCGAAGCTGCCAAATCACAAATGACTCACAACCCTTGCAACACCATTTTCGGTTAGCATTCTCCCACAAATTAAATTGCTTTGTCTTTGACTTAATCTTGTTTTCTTTTGTTTGCTCATTTGTCCCCTCAAAGTGAGGTACGCTACATTTTAGTCGTATAAGAAAATACATATTTTCTAATCATTATAACATTATATTTTTGCTATTTTACATAAAGGATCGTTTACATTTTAATTTGTAGGTAACTAAAAAATATATATTATTTCGAGAATATTAAGTTTATATTGCTTTGAATTATTATTATACATATAGGTGTTTTTTTTAAATAGCTAATGTTATTGACATGATAGTATTGCAAAGTAGTTTAATAATAATAAATTTGATATATAGGTATATAGGCGCTTTTTCATGAGTCTTAAGTGAGATGTGCATCATCCAAATTGTATAAGACATCTTTTGTAACTATTATTTCATTTATTGCAACTTTTACAGTCATTGAAGTATTGAACTAAAAAACCCCAAGTTCAACAACCTCCAGGGTGTGCAACTGTGCATACAAATTATATGACAAAAGCTATAGGTTCAATATCTTGGGAGTGGCAATCCACCCAAAAAAATTGAAAGCTGCAAGTAAAATCCCCTTCATGTTACACAAAAATTGAAAATTCTCAGTTTCGTAAAAATAATACATAAATGTAAAGTTTAAATTTATTAGAAATAGTAAATCCATCTCAACATAATTTTATATAACTCTATACAATATTTAGTTGGTACTTTTGTAATTAAGTTTATTCAAACACATCATGAAATTGAAACTTATGCACATAATAAAAAAATCAGATCATATTAGATACATCGAATCCTAGTTAGCGTGGCCAGTGACAGGAATTTACTTGTGGCGGTTTGGATAAAAAAACACTAACATACGTGTCCAATGTTGAATAAGGATCAAACATCATTGAATTAAAGATTCTTAACAATTAATATAACAAGACGCAGTTAGAAATTGAATTTCGGAAGTTGATCTATATATACTTGTCATTGTTCGATTTGACACAACTTTTCAATTTAAGACTTGAACATAAAATAATGTTTGTGGATCATTTCTCTATATAGTTAACCACGTTGATTGGTGCTTATGTGAAAGAATGGATTAGAGTCCAAATAGTTACACCCATAATTTATACTAATCAGATTTATACGAGTTACTCATTATCACTATATTATCAGGTCTGAAACGTTTAGTCGGAAGAAAATTCAGCGACGAAACGGTACAAAATGACATGAAATTATGGCCTTTTGAGGTTGTAAAAGGAGAAGAAGACGAACCTGTGATCATCGTTGAGTACATGGAGGAGGAGAAGCAATACAACTCACAAGAAATCTTATCAATTGTACTACAAAATTTAAAAGAGTTGGCAGAAAAGAAGTTAAACAAACGTCCCATTAAGGACGCTGTGGTGACCGTTCCAGTTTACTTCTGTGAATCACAACGCAGAACGATGGTCAATGCTGCTGCAGCAGCAGGACTTAAGATCCATCGATTCATCACTGAGCCAACTGCCGCTGCTGTGGCTTACACATATAAACACAACTCCAACGACAAAAAGAAGGTGCTAGTTTTTGATCTCGGTGGGGGCACACTT
Organism: Triglochin maritima; assembly: GCA_963682175.1. NCBI lineage: Eukaryota > Viridiplantae > Streptophyta > Magnoliopsida > Alismatales > Juncaginaceae > Triglochin > Triglochin maritima. Next base: position 33,086,177 of record OY821785.1, read on the forward strand.
GATGTCTCCGTCCTGGAGATGGAAAAGTTTGTTGTGGATGTTAAGTCAACAGAAGGAGACTCCCATTTGGGAGGCGAAGATTTTGATCGACGAATGGTTGAGCATTTTCTCGGAGTATTCAGAAAAAAGGAAAATGTGGACATAACCAATATCAAGAAGTCCATCAATAAACTCAAAAAAACATGTGAGGAAGCCAAGAAGATATTGTGTGTTGAGAAACAAACATCCACCCGCCTGGCGATCGAATCATTATACAAAGGGATAGATTTAAATGAAAAAATCGATCGTTTTGAATTTGAGACTCTAAACGGTGACTTATTTATGAAGTGCCTGGAACCTGTAAAAAGATGCTTGGAACATGCTAAATTGAAGGTAAATGACGTGGATGAAGTGATACTTGTTGGCGGGTCATCTCGAATCCCAAAGATCCGTGCACTGTTACAAGATTACTTCAAAGGGAAAAAGTTATTTGATTCCCTCCAGCCTGAGGAAGTTGTGGCTTCAGGTGCAGCCATCGTAGGGGCGAAGTTGGGTGGTGATAAATGTGATTTTGTGATAGAGTTTCATCTCAAAGATGTCACTCCTGCTTCCATAGGTTTGGAGATGGAAAATGGGACTATGGAATTTGTCATTCCAAGGAATACCAAGATTCCAACCAAGAAAGTGATAAGTCTTCCCTTGTCACACTCCTCCCCGACAGCTCTCTTCCTGTACGAGGGTGAGAGGTCCATAGCGAAAGAGAACCACCTACTTGGTCATCTTGATTTGCCAAATGTTCAACCTTTATCGTCAGGTATATATATAATTCGTATGTTTATGTATCTTGATTTTGATTTACATATATATTAGTAGTAGGAAGCAATTTAATTAAATGAGCAGGCCTATATACATCACAAAAAAATCAACAAGACCGTACCTCACCACCTTCGTCACACCAAATTAATTAACTAACGCCATCAAAACCTCCAATGAACTTCATTAATTTAGAGCATGTTTGTTGCTTATCCATCAGTTTAAATATATGTCCAATCTACTACTTGTTCTGCTAACATAAGAAGTTCACCATTTGAATATCTCACGACATTATATATTTGTTTGATGAATAAAATAAATTATCCTTTTGCAGGTGGTGGTTTGTTGGAGGTATCCTTCAACATTGACATAAATAATGCTGTGCAAGTGACAATTAAAGATCCCAAAAGTGGTGGCACCATAGGGAGAACATTTGCAGATAATAATGGAAGGTTGGACAAGAATCGGGTTGCAGAGATGTTACGCATAAATCAGAAGATCGATTCTGATCAGAAGGAGGTCGGAAAAAAAAGAAAGGTTTTTAACGAATTGAAAGAATACATAATCTCAATTAATGAGAACCTCAAAGATGGCACGATCAAATCAAGGTTTGGAGAGTATATCTATGAAATTTTAGATATAGCAGTTAAGAAGAGTATGGAATGGAGAAACAGTGAAGGGTCAAAATTAGCAGAGCTGGGGTGTATCATTAGAATGAAGAAAGATCAAGAAGCACTATTCGGTCCGTTTGAATTGTGTACGTAATAACTTGACAAATCTTGCATATCATAAATCTTTTCTTTTATACTATACATTACCTGTCATCATATACAATATATGTTAATTACGTGAAGGTTGTGCTATATTGCATGAAGTGCATAATGTTTTGTAAGAGATATATCATGCTAGTTTGGAATACCAGAAGAAAGCACCTAAATTCAAAAGTTATGTTAGTGGCCAAAAAACCTCTCATTACTACAGGCAAAGCCATTTTTTTCTATATGAAAAATGACTTTGATTGTGACGCTTGAAATATCTATGCAGACAAGGAAAAGGTGGGTTTGGGCATAGGAGAAGCACCAAGTGAGCATGTGATGGGAAAAGAGTTTCATCCCAATGATGCCTACACTCTTACTTCCTTAGGCTGGGAGAACGAAGACGGGACTATGAAAATTTTCATTCCAAGAAATACCAAAATCCCCACAAAGAAAGTGATCACTCTTCCAGTTTCACATTCCTCTGCGAGATCTCTCTTCGTGTACGAGGGTGAGAAATACATCGCCAAAGAAAACCACTTACTTGGAAGTGTTGACTTCCCAAATGTTGAGCCTTCAGGGTCAGGTAATTTTTTTATGTTTATGCATTTTCATTATCAATTCCTTTGAGTAATATGATATTGCAATAAAATAAGCAATGTCTCATCCACTTCATGACATGAAATTACTACCTTCAATACCACGAATTCATCAATTAATTTATATATGTTGCATTTATTCATATTTTAATTGCTATCATAACATCCTTATTGTGAGTGCAATCTTTTACAAAAAATCTTCGCCTGATCAATAATTAAAATTTCCCAGGTGAGTATATTTTAGAGGTAGCCTTCAACATTGACATGAATAAAGCGGTGCAAGTGACGACTATAAATACGATGAACCATGCCAAGACAGGAAAAACATTTTCTGATGATAATAAAAGGTTGAATGCAAGTCAGATTGACAAAATGCTACGGGAAAATGAGATGATCAATTCTGATCAAAAGGAGGCCCAGACAAAACAAGTGGCTTGTAACGAATTGAGTGAGTATCTGAAGTTAGTAAGTATCAAACTCAACGATGATATGGTGAAATCAAGGTTAGGAAGCTACATCCAAGATATTATAGATAGAGCAACTAAGAGGAGTATGGAATGGATGAACAATGAGGGGCTGAAAGAAGACTTGAACGTTATTTACAAAATGAAGGAAGATCACGAAGCGCTCTTTGTTAATTTCAGAAAACAAATTGGTCTTTAATAATGACACGAAAAAAATTGTATTATATCATATGGTTAATATAGTACAGTGTGAGTCTTAATTAGGTAATTCGATATAACATTTCTATCATAATTGTTGTCGAGGTTTGGGTTCATCACCTATGTAGTAATTTTACTTGTTTTTTTCTTAATTAAACTTGTCTTGTCAGGAACATTAGTATTTATCTTTATGAAATAATTTATTTTGAGAATGATTGCTCTCCTTGATAATGGAATTTGAATTATATGTTTAATCTTCATTTCTCTATCCAACTCCACTTGGATGATCAATTTTTCCCCTAAAATTTCATATCCCACCATGTTTATTAGGCATCCGACAAAATAATCTACTTTTTCACTTTTTCAACATTTGACTGTTTAATTTGCTGTTTAAGACAACTGAATTTCGCGGGTCGGCCGACTGGGGATCCGGTTAACCCGGTTGTGAGTGTAACTCACTTCATCCAATGACTACAAATTTGACTTTAACGGTTTAACCCATCCAACAAGTTCATTTTAAAGGGTTGATGTCTCACGAGAGGATCGAATGGGTCGCATTCAAAACAACTTGTCCAGCGGGGATTTGGTAGTTTCTTAAGGTCGTTAGGGTTTATAATTTGTCTTTCTTCCCTGGCATGATGTGGATTCAGGGTTTTCTTAGTTAGAACTTAATCCCCGTGGCAGTTAAGTCCATCTGTGTATAACGAACATTCGTGTGCCGAATTCGGAAGTATTAAAAGCAATAACAACCAGAACTTGGGCGCTAGGACTTGTAGTTCAAGCTTAAATGTTAAACATCCAAAGCTAGAACAATGATGATTGCAAATGGTGAAAAATCAACTTGGCAAGGTTGTTGTACTGTTCCCATTTTGCTACAAAATTTGTTGATGAGGTGGGACTTCCATGTTATATATGCCCATAGAGGGTGCGATGTAGTGATTGGTGTTGACTTGCCTAGGCAATTAGGCACCGTCGGTTGGAATTTCACCGTGAAATTTGAGTATTATGGGAAAAAATGGTTGTCATCGTCAATTCTAGTGAGATGGAAAAGCACCTGAAACAAGCTAAGATATTCTTGTTACACACTTACACAATACTGAAAAGGTAACGGTAGTGAAGAAATTGATCTCAAAGCTATTGCAGAGACTATTCAGCCTTTTTACCTAGCTACAAAAGTTACTCAATGTGCACCCGAGTGTCTCCAAAGCAGTTGCCTCCCAAAAAAAGTTAATCATCATCCTATCCCTCTAAAATAAGGAACATCACCTATCTGTCTTGTTCCCTACATTACAAGAGATGCATCAAAAATAAGGTTCATTAGACACAAAAGTAGAGGATGTGTGTAGACTATAGAACCCCTAATCATGTTACTACTAAGAACCAAGTTTCCAACTCCTACAGTAGATGTCTTGCTAGATGAATTGTATGGGGCTAAGATCTCCTCTAAGCTAAAAATTTAGGGGTTACATACCATCAGATACGAAAGGTAGAGAGAGATTATGGCTTCCTACACTGATCACTCAGAGTACATTAAACTCAAACTTAAGTGGGATGAAGTGAAACTAAATGTAGACAAGTACAAGTTGCAGGATGGGATCTTATTTTACAAAGGATCGGATCAGTGAGAAACTCTCACTTAAGTGTTAAAGTGATGCAGGAGCTACTCTTCCCGAACCTCAGGCCATGATGCATATGATTAGACCTTTGCTAGAGTGAAGTAAAGCCTCTTGTGGAAGGATATGACCACTGAGCTTACAGAATTAATCAAAATATGTGACCCCTTGATATGGAAAATGATGCTTAATACCACCAAAAAACATTCTATGACATTTCTTAATTGAGAATGTCGGTAGTTAACATTTTCAATATCATTTGATGGTAATCGATCGTTATCATATTCACTTAGATGATATCTTGAACCCCAATATGGATAAATGAATTCTGGTATGTTTGCAAAGCCAGAATCTACCAGATAAAATTTTCTTGTACAAAATATTTATTATAGAATCTCAACAAAACATAAACCCAAAAATACAAGCCTATAGGAAATATTATTTTTTACCTGGTGGTATTTTCGGACCATTTTCACAAGTCAATGCATCTTATAGTATTCGTGTAACGTCCCGTTCCCGAACTCGCATCGAGCCCGAGTCCCGGTCCGTCACCCATGTGCTCACTGGCCCACAACACTCACCTATTGCCACAAAACTTAAGTTGGTCAGTGTTATGATAGTGAGCTCATGTCTTTATATCCCACCCCAACATTCTCATGTTAAGCAATGTGAGACTAAACTTGAGAGTTTTTACAATTCGAGCATCAACCGCTGACCCCTCGTAACCAGCAAGAATATATGTAAATTTAATGTTAAAGTTTCAGACCACCATAATATTTTGAGATCAATCTCCTTTACGATTTATGTATCTTGCAGTTTCTCGTCCATGTATTAATGTAGCATTCATATGAGTTTCGTCAATAGCACCAATGGAATCTTGAAATAAAAAGAGCATTATAAATCTAATCAATAAAGACAATGATAGGTAAAGTTACCTTAAAATATGGGAATACATTTGGATCATTCTTGACTTGCTCCTATTGCCTTCTTAATATACAGACTACAAACTGCTGATTGTGATATTGGAAACAGGATGATTGGCTGAGGTTAAAGAATAGGGTGGTTAAACGCAATGTGACGCTGCTACTGACAATTTTTTTGATAAAGAACGTGATACAAGGGTGTGACAATCGTTTGCAGAAGCACCTAAAGAATCTAGGCAATTTAATCTCTAGATAATTAATATACAGAAAAAACGTAAACATTTGCATTCCGGAAATTCCTACCAACCAATGTCGATCTCAAAACCAGAACACAAGAAAATCAAAACCAAAACGAAGAAAATTGAAGAAGACACCTTAACAAGTGGTAATCTACAAGCCTATTATGAAGAGGACGGCGAACGAACATCCCAACAAGAGAAGCAAAGGCGTGCTCGTCAATGGGGATGCCGAAGGAGGTGATAATAGAGGAAGCGTAAAGGTAGGGAGGCAGCTTGAGCTCCAACTGATGGTTGTCGGAGGTTTGGAAGGTGGGTAACGGGAAGGTGCAGCTTAGGCCATCCTTAACGGATGGTCTTTTGGGGTCGGGTCGGGTCGAGGCCCCTTAATGGGGGCAGGTCAGGTCGGGTCGCGACCTGGGTTCCAAATTGGGTTGGCCCAATTTTTTTTATTTTAAATAAAGATTAAAAATTAGTTTTTTTATTTGTTAAATAATATTTAATTGATATGTATATGTTTTTATATCATTAGAATTAATTTCTGAAAATTAAAATAAACGAAAATAATTAATAAAAATTAGTAAAATAAATGTAAATAATTAATCAAAATTAGTATAAATAAATGTAAGTAATTAAACAAAATTAGTAAGATAATTGTAAATGTATATAATTAAAGAAAATTACCTAGTAAATATAGAACACATGAATTTACCCAGATTCACCTAAAAACGCATTAGTAACCCCCAAAAATCGGTAGAGAATTACTAATAAATCTCAAAAATAAAAAATCTTCAGGCGGCGCTGCCCCCTTGCCACCCCCGCCACCTCACCGGTGAGGTGGAACGTCGCTCCCTCACCGGGAAGCGAGACCCTCGACCGACCCGTTGGAGTGATTATTACTAAATCTAATTTTTCGAAATTGTTTGACAATTAACGTAATTTTATTAGATTAAATATATTAACATTATTAACTATTATCAATATTAAAAAAATAGGTAATTTTTTAATTGATATGTATATTATTTTATATAGTTAGAAATAATTCCTGAGAATTAAAATAAATGAAAAATAATAAGATAAAGTCGTTGTAAAAATAATTTATTTAATAGTTTGTGTATTTTTGTGGTGGAATAAAAAATGAGGTAAAAATAAATAAATTGGAGGAGAGAGTGTGTTGAAAGTGGGGTTGGGGTTAAGAGATGAAATTGAGTTGGGTTGGGTTGTGAGTTGTATAGTGTTTTTTGCTGACGTGACGGAGAGAGAAACTGGGTTGGGGGGGATTTTTGGGTTGGGGTTAACGGTGGTCTTAGAGCACCCGTTGCCCCGGGGAGGGTGGGGCACGTCCTCCCCACCTGCTTGTCGAACAATCGGGCGACCAATCACCCGTTTTGGGGACACCCCCACCCCCCATTGATAGTTTTTTTTTAATTTATTAAAAATGTTAATATTTTCATTTTAAAATCATTTTACATCTTTTTTTCAATTTTTTTCTTAAAATATGTTTTTTATTTGTTTTTTATTTTTTAGTACTTTTATTTTTATTTTACCCATGATCGATCTCCAAATGATGTTGATGAAATATAATGTAGAGTATAAGGAATTTCAGGGTATGATTAAGGAAAATTTATGGATGAGTGAGTTGGTATAACGTGATAGAGAGAGAAACTGACATGGTAGAGAGAGAAACCATGATACCTAAGGGTAGCCCGTTAGTGATGGCCTTGGGGAGAAAAAGGGGGTTTCTCGTGCTTTCCCAAATAATTTGGGAACTAGGTTGGAAAACTTTCTTTCAAAGGAAAGTTAAGATGACTTTTCAGGTTTTGTCACAAAACATCCCTTTTTTGTTAGTCAAAGGCAAATGTTTTCCGTTCAATTGCATTGCCTTCCTAGTTCACAAACCCCTCAAATGCAATGTTAATGACAAATAAAAATTAGAAAGGATCCCATTGTTGGATGTATTGAAGCCAAATGTTTGGATCCTAATGTTGGAGCCAAATATTTGAATCAACTACATCGACACATGAACTATATTATGACGGCTATGAGCCAATGTTAATGTTTGGATCAGATTCCATTGGTGCTATTGACGAAAGTACAAGTACTATACTGTGATAACTATGTGCAATCATAGTAGAGAATGTTGGATTTTGTGTCCTTATGTATGTATACATTTTAAATTTTTTTACACATGCATAAATGATCGATTTGCATATTTTCGACGATTTCATATACATTATTATATATTTATTCTAATATCATGTAATCTACGTATATATTAAAAGAAATAGTAGGAGATCATACCTAAAGATTCTCTAAAATCTTTATGAAGATCCAGAATTGCATTGCTCGTTGAATCGTCCACCGATTCGCCCTCAAGTGTTCACCAAACTCTAAACAAAATTAAAGAGAAATGAGCTAGTCAATCAATCCCTAAATCAATGTTAGAATCTAGCTAATAATCCATTTAAAACTCTCTAAGAATTTAATCTCCAAAAGTTTGATTAACTAAGATATTTTCGGATGGATTAATGGGGAGGTTAGAGAGAGAGACTTTTTTTGAATTAATTAAAACAAAGTGGCTTGAGTTTGAGGGTAATCCACTTACCCATATCATGGGCAATCCACTTACCTATGATCTCTTGTTTTTCTCTCCCTATAACCAATCACAAATTGACACATAATCATCTTCATCCACGTTTGACCACAATTGGAATAAATCCAACACATTATCAACATTAATCTCTGATTAATTCTGGAAAAATCGTGCTCACCGGTCGACCGATATTAGCCAACCGGTCAACCGATTGGTAGTTTCTTGCGGCTTCGGTTGGACCATGAAACCGGGCGGTCGACTAATCAAGCACTATAAAATTCACCGTGATTTTTTGATTGAACAATACCCCCAAACGATCGACCGATTTGACACAGTAAAAGTTACTGTAAATTTTCGGTCGGACGGTGCCCCAAGTCGGTCGACCGATCAAGACCAAGAAAAGTTCCTGGGATTGTTCGGTCGAACCACGACTTCAACCGGTCAACCGTCCACTACCAAGAAAGGTTCCTGGAAGTTTTCGGTCCACGCATCCACCCAGTCCACCGTTCACAAACACAAAAGCCATTGTTCATTTTCGGTTTACTGGTATTCGAAAAACGTTCGACCGTTTTTGACTTTATCAAATTTTGGATTTATATCCAACAAAATTCGATCTTTGGGGTCTTAGCAAATTCATATGTCGTAATGTTGATCACATTATATCATGTAGTATATTATCATATGTAATATCTAAACATTACACCTCATAATACACACATCTCATACGAATTTATTTATGATTCTAACTATGTCATTTTCACGACATATTGATTTTATCGATTCACCACATGTATATTATTTCACATGAAACTCGATACATCATATGAACATAAAATCAAACTTATTGTTTCTCAGTTTTGTGGTGTGACCTATAGGAGGATCTAAGTTATATTGGCAATGATATTAAACACTTAATATCACAAACTATAAGCGGTATCTAGCTACACATTATAGTTTCCCAATTAACAAAGATGTCTTGTTCACTCGAACTAAACACGATCCATTTAGTGATGTAAGAACATCACTTGTGTCTATCCCCTGGCTCATGATATTAAGAATATTATACAGAGTAGAAGTGTGTCACATTTGTATTATATATATTTATTTCTTGATCTCTTAAGCTAATTATAAATATGTAACTTAACACAAGTCACATGGTGCACATTATAATTTCACTTTATCAATGAGCATACTAATATCATTACTCAAGTAAAGAAGAGCAATGATAATCTTTTGACGAACTATCTTTTCTAGCATAAGTCATGTTTAACCAACTATTGCCTTTATCACTATACTCAATGACAACTTTTGACAATAATCAAATTAAACACTTCCTATATGAAAAAAATATAAGTCTCATATCTTAGGATTCAAGACACAGTGAAAACATTAATGACACATAACACAATTCCATAATGTTTTACTTGCTAATTTATTCAATATATAAAAGTAACCATTTTCCTCTTTTATGTACTTGTGTCGTTAAATATTTGTAGAGCTAAAATACTCTTTAACCAACACAACAATCTTATTTTGGTAATTAATATTACATGTCAATTACCAGATTGCGAACAACTTTTGATTTATGTAAACCATTATCTTTTAGAGCTCTACGGTTAAAAACCAAGATCCTATTCCTTAACACTTCCAAAAGACGAATACATTGATTAAGAAACAATTTTTTGCACAATTCGTAATAATTGACATATAAAAGAATACTTTTAGAACACATTCCCTTCAGAGAACTCCTGATGACTAATAGAATCCCCTCGCGACAACACAAACACCATCCCAAATCCCGTCGTCATTGCACACCGCCTCACCCATCTTGACTAGTGTTAAAAAATACGGGACAATGCAAACACATATACGGATGCGGGTCACACGATGCAGTCTGCATCCTTGCCCACATATGCGGGGGATGCAGTCGCGTATACGACGCATTTCAAAACACCATTTTTTTTACTTTGATTTGTTTAATATTGAATTATTGATGTTAGAAATTATTCAAAAATTACCTACATTTTTAGTTACATATATATAATTTATAATTAATATATTTATGTGATTGATCAAAACAAATCACATCTTAAATACAGTTGAATTATGTGTTGTACTAATCTGAGTCACTGAGTGCACACATCTTAAAATTTACATGAGAATCGGTTCAGCAACGGGGTAGGGTGACGCCTCAACCGAAACACCAACCAAACTATAATTCGATTTGAATCTTCTGACCCCGAGACTGGAGTCGCATCCCTAATCGGGCAATCCCACCCGTTGAAGACGACTCGTAATCTAACGTAAAACAGATTGCTTTCGGACTTGCGAAAGAGAAACCCGACAATACACTCAACCCCAAAACCAATTCCCCAAATCCCTTCTTTCGTCCAAATCTCCTGTCTCCGGTGGGGATTCCGACGCAGTCTAGGTTTCCGCCCCATTTGGTATCCGAGAGGACGATTTCTAGGGTTTCGCTGACGGTTGCGGTGGTCGGGGGCTCCGGACTCGATGGAGCAGCTCGTCAACTTCATCATTCGCCCTCCGAGGTCAGATTCGCTCGATTAGGGGCGGTTTGGTGCCTAGAACTTTGGTTTTGATCGGGTTTGGGGTTTTCGGTTGATTTCTAGGGTTTTGTTACTGTCGAAGGTGTGTTTACAGTTGGATTTGTGATTTTTGTAATGTTTTTGTTACGTTTGGTGTTGGAAATTTTTGGTTCTGCATTTGTGCTGTTGGTGGCGGTTAAATTGGATGTGTGTTTATTGTTAGTTTAGAGAAAACTTCTCAAGTTTTGGAAAGAAATTTCTGAAATAAGTAAATAACTGCCGTTGCCTTTGCTCAGACCACTAATGAGACACATGTAGCTATTGAACCTTGGTATACACTTCCAAGTAGCTCAATGGCGGAACATGTGTTAATGGGGGTAGAATTGAACCTCATTGATGTCTGACTTTGTTAATTACTTAATTTTTTAGTGTGTAAGTTCTGGAGGTTGTTGTGGTTTGGGCCCGTATTTGGTGCAGTTACATTTGTTACAATTAAAGGCATAATTCTAGTGTCATAATTCGGCAAAAAAAGATTAACTAATTAAGTGAGTTAACATATTTAGCGGCTCAACAACGTCTTACTCTGAATGATTGTGTATTAATCTCCATGTGATTGATCAAAACAAAAAAAATCTTCATATCAACAAGGTATAATTGATAAAAGTATAGAAGAGCCAAATCACTACTGGAGCTTAAGCTTTATATGATAATCATATTGCCAGTTTGAGCTTGACTCGTCGAAATTCGTGATGAGTTTCTCCCATGGCTGAGCTTCGTTAGGTCATCCACGAATCAAATCATATTTTTCAGCTAGCACGTGAAATAAATATTTTAGATCTTTAGGGTGTGTTTCGTTAGGCATTTAGTAAAATGATTTGGCCAAAATCTTGATTTGATCACTTAGATATTTACCTTGTTCTTTTAACTCCCAATTTGTCATCATAAGAAGTGTACTCTGCAATTTCTCATTTATCATGTTTCTTGAAGAAAGAAACCAAATCTCTATCCTAGCTTTGCCAACCATCAAATTCTCTCAAATTAGTAGCCTCGATAAAAAAGAAATTTATAGGCCATTACGACTAAATTTTGCTGTGGACAGTTTTTGATATGAAAATGTTAATATAGGTGTATGAACTCATGAGAAAATTGATGTGCATAAAATACCTACGAAAAAAGGATTTACCTATGATGTCAAAAGGTGAAAAAAATCAAAAGAAGTGGATTTAAGAGTTCCAAATGTGGGCATCAAAGGGAAAAGTAAAATAAGTCTAAGTTATTCTATATTTCTATTTGGAGACTTAATTGGGGAAGGAATGCATATGCATATGCATTTGTAATTCTTAGTTAGAGCCCGATTATGATACACAAGCCACACAAAAAATTGGGCCTTCTAAGGAGCATGTTGGTTCCAAACAAGCAGTTTATGCCTCAAAGTAGGTGCAGGTCCTGGAAGAATATTAAACAAAGAACGAGTAGAGAAACAAAGATTATTACCGGATGCATATGTGGTTGTATAATTTCATGTTTTGATCACAGAATGTCGTTTGGTTACAAATTACAATAGTTTGTTATAATTAATTGAAATATTTCTTTTAGCAAAAAAATATTCCTATGCACGTATCATGTTTAGAAACTTTGTTATGTATGTGGGATTCTTTGTAGATGTCATAATCTATTTCTACATTGTTTTTTGCGGAACATAAATTCAAATTCATGCAAAACATAACCCAAATATCTTCATTTTGCATATGAAACTTCTTAAGAAGCAACACTATTGAGACGAAACGGGAACTCAAGGACAGGCCCTTAAAATTAATATAGTAATCAAGGCCAGAGGAAAGGCTATTAATTGAAGTGAGGTGCTAATTTTAGAAAACATAAAAACACTAATTTTATTAAAACTTCTAATTCATTAATTGTACATCTAAAACAAGCCATAAGTCTAGTAATATTACTAAAACAAAACAAAGGGTATAAACCTACCATATCAAAAATTGACATCATTATTTTCACATTCCTTCCCATCCAAATAAAATGTTAAAACAAGTGAAGACTTCAAAAAAAATGTCAAAATTGAAAAAAACTATAAAAAATAGGAAGAGTGAGTGATAAAGAGCAATTGCACTAAAAAAGTAAATAATCTAAAAGTGACTATTACCATATAAAAACAAAAAGGAAACAAATATATCATTGAAAAATAGTTAAAAGTCCCTTTTTCACAAAAAGCAGCGACTGAGTTATAATTTAGAAGTCATAAATATAACTCAAAACAATGACTTTACTAAAGCTCAGCAAAACAAAGAACCGTGAAAATTGATAAAGTCTCTCTTTTGCAAACGAGGAGGAACGTGTACAACTGTAGTGTCAGCTTCTAAGGAAAATTAATGTCTTTCTTCAATCCGATCTTTGATCTGTAGGACGTGCAAGTTTTGGTTCTCCATCCGATTCAGTCCAGTCCAGTCCTGTGCAATCTCGGACTGATGCACAAGCCTAATCCACATTAACCGTGTTAGATCAAGGCAACTAATATCATTTTCATTTAGTTGTATATTTTGGACAGTCATATCTTTTGATGATATCACATATAATGATTCTTCAATTTTCACACTCAGATAGACGAATCATGTTCACATTTATTATTTACACTATCTTTCAGGATGCCTTGGAGCATACTTTCCACGATAATACAAAATTCTTGATTCATTTATTTTTTCCATTTTCTTGGTTGATAATGTTTATATATCTTTTACCATGATAATGATTCCATTTTCACAAGGCGTATCATGCAGCAACCTTTCTAAGATCCTATGGTACTCTCAACTCCGTTAATCAGCATGCTGTAGTTCTTTGCTTTGACTCAGAACGTTAGAACCTTGATACAATTGATCTTACCTTCTGAATTGAGAATATCATAACCTCACCTATTTATTACATGTAATTTATAATTTTCTATACCAATGATCATATTTCCTATTAAGTTCTCTTTCATTGCAGCTCTATATGATTAAATTCCTCTTTTCAAGCTGTTATATCGTCTTATAACATTTTCATTCGCTGTAGTTGTGGGTTTTCCCTAATTGTGCTAGACTATCAGTTTGTTTTTGTTTACATAACCTTTTCCATGTAAAAATCAAATTCCAGGAATTTTGCTCATGGATCTTGAACTTTTTTGATATGTTGAGTCCTGTCTTTTAATTTCACTGATATAAACAAAAATCGAGCATGAAAAAGGCAAAGAAATAGCATAGAATTATGCAAGAAAATGGAAAGGGGAAACCAGTTCAGTCTATAGGCTATGGACTGAAACATGTTATACCTTTCTTTTCTTGTATTAGTGTTTTAAAATGTCTAGCCATACTAGTTTGATATTAGATGTTTTGTTGTTGTAAAATGTATATATCTCTCTTCGTAAATTGACATACTCAATACCTTCATCAGGATAATTTTTTCCTCTTTTTCTTAAACAGAGCGGAATATAGCCCCAAAAATGATTTGTTGGATGAAAAGTTCATGTTGAAGGGGAATTGGTTTGAAAGAAAGGACATAGAGGTATCAACATGTTCTTTAGTGACTGAAAATTTTCTCCGACACAATATAAATCCTATTGATAATGCCTTTGAGCGGTTGCTTCTGATCAATCACTTGCTCTTGAACATCATGAGAATACTTTGTTTCTACAGTTTCAGTTCATAAGGGCTGGTCCTCGTCAAGGGATGGGATGGTGATCTTGGTCCATGTTTATGTTGCATATTCACATCACAACATTTGCAGCCATGTGATATCATTAATTCTATTGTGTTATGTGATAGGCAGGAAAAAGAACCGCCTGGGAAAGAATTTTTTCTAGGAAATATCAAACAAATCAGGAAAATATAGACACTTTTGACAACAAAAAAAGAAATATTGAAATAAGAACATGGCATTGTTGAATTAGGGGATTTTTCATTTTAAGAAAAATATTTATGTTAGTATTTATGTGTAACATATCTTGATCTTGACCTTCTGGCACTAAAGGAATGATTTGAATTTAAAATAGAATAAAATAATGTTGCTAAAATTATGATTTATTAGCCTTATCTATCTTTCTTTTTGTTGTGCACAAATGAAAATGACACAATGATTGCTGATTTTTCCCCAATATATATATTTTTGATACGAAATGGAAGGAAGAAGAAATATAGAATTATTAAGAAGGTAATTTACTAAAGCATATAGGATCTAATTGTCAGATTATAACAGAAACTATTAGTCAGAACAATCAAAATTTAGAAGGATTTATAGAAGAGTTGACTAGTCAGGTAGAAATCAGATCTTTATTCACCTGATACATATTACTCTTGTCTTGTGACCTCCTTTATAAAATGAAGACTAAAGTTTAGAAACATAGGTGTAATCAGCTGAACATGCATCATTTTTACCATTTTTGCGTCCATCAACTGTTTGAAGTTGACTTCTTTTATCATACACAATGATTTGGTATGCCATTCTTTGCAACAAGTCTGAGGGATATTGTCCATAACATGTGTCAGATAGTTCTGGATCTATATTTTCGAGTCTATATTCTAGATCTATATTTTGTTCTAGTCTTCTAATGAAGTAGTGATAGCATCAAATGTGTGGTTCAATGAGCTAGCTAGAAAGGCTGTAATACCGGTATACTGGGTCGTGTTTTTGGTGTTTGCCGAAACATAAAGACTTTGAAAGAGGTGTTATGAGAATGCATATCGAGAGATCCTGTCACTTGGTTCAATGACGAGGTTATGAAAATACCGCATCATCATATTTTATCCAGGGTCCTCAGCCATTAGATTCATCAATATACCCAGACAATACAGAAGTGGCCTTGTTAGGAAGGTTGTTCTTGTCCCCAATACATGGATGTTAATCGAATCTCGGGTCCATGTCCACAAAATGTATCTCACTGCTGATTCTATGGACTATATAAATATCTTAAGTTAACTGATTAGAAAAATAAAATCATAGAAGTACTATAAAAATTTCATGACCACAGGAGATACATGGAGGAGGTAAAAAGAGAACTTCTACATATTAATTGATTTATCTTCTGTTTATAAACTGTTAAGAGAACCAAAATTCATGCTGCCATATAAGCCATCTTTATCACCACACGAGTTATTTAATGGATAACTGTAAATGGTATACCTTGTCAAAAACATGTCAGGTGGGTGGTTTTCTTTTCTTTTTGCATTTTAATCACTATTTATCTTTGTATTTCTGCAATGCAGGTTAAAAATGAACGAGGGCTTGTTCTCCAGTGTAGTCATTATGTCCCTCGTCATTCTGCTGATGCTGTCCCACTACCTTGTGTAATATACTGCCATGGGAACAGGTAAGTTATATATAGGAAGTCATTTGTGCAAAAACATAGGAAAAAAACAATTTAGAAGGTTATTTATTGCTGCATGATGTGAGGAAATGGTTAAGCTCATGTGTTCGAAGTGACAACTTGAATCCAATGATTTATTCATAAAGAGTTCCATGTAGCAGCCAGTTATCTGAGATCCTCTTTCCGTCCTATGTTCTATTTATTTGTTGAACTTGAAATGCCCCCACAAAGTGACAACCTTATGTGGATGTGGAGAAGAACGAAATCCACAAATTTGGATTAGGATCAATTTTTACAAAATTGTTCCTAATCCATGGTGTATGCTAACAAAAGACTTACAATGTGAGGTTCCATGGTGTATGCTTTTTGCGGATGATGTAGTATTAATTGACGAGAGTAGGGTGGTTGTGGAGGGAAAATTAGAGTTGTGGAGAAATACTTTAGAAACAAAAGGTTTTAAACTAAGTAGATCTAAAACTGAATATACGAAATGTTGTTTCAGTACCGTTAATACCGAGGAAGAGGAGATTATATTAGATGAGCAAGTGGTGCGTAGAAAAAATATTTTTAGATATATTGGATCAATACTTCAAAAAGATGGGAAGATCGATGAAGATGTTAACCATAAGATTAGAGCAGGATGGATGAAATGACGACAAGCCTCAGGTGTCTTATGTGACAAGAAAATTTCACTTAAGTTAAAAGGAAAATTTTATAGAACCGCAATTAGACCTGCAATGCTATATGGTGTGGAATGTTGGGCCACTAAAAGACAACATATACAAAAGATGAGTATCTGAAATGAGGATGTTGAGGTGGATGTGTGACCATACGCGAATGAATCGGATTAGAAATGAAGACATTCGTGAGAGAGTTGGAATTGCTCTAATGGAAGAGAAAGTTATCCAACACAGACTGAGATGGTATGGACATGTACAAAGAAGACCTATGAAGGCACCTATAAGAAGAGAGGTATTGAATCGGATCGAAGACATAAAAAGAGGAAGATGCAGACCACGATTGACTTGGGAGGAAGCGGTCAAAAGAGATTTAAAAGATTAGAATGTTCCTCGAGAATTTGCATTGGATAGAAACGCGTGGAAGAATGCGATTCACGTGTCTGAACCGTGACTCCTTAGAGTTTCATTTCTAGCCTACCCCAACTAGTTTGGGATAAAAGGTTTTGTTGTTGTTGTTGAATAATGGTTATTTGATTCCATTTTTAGGGCAAATCACCGTGAGTTGCGGAATCCTGCTTACATTACTGGATATCATTCTACCGATAAAAAAAGAATATCATTCTAGTTATCTAGTAGCAGCAGTTGGATTTAGCTTTTCAGTCCTTCATTACTGAAGAGATTTAAGAGTTAATTTATTTTAAAAATGTTTCTACTCAAGCACCTTGAATGACTTCTAAAGAGGGATGTAGATGCGTAAGGGATGGAGACCTTCCACATTTAGATTATACCTTGGTTTCATAAAGAATCACATTGCCACAACAATGGGAATTCCCAAAAGCAGGTCTAAAATCATTTACGTCCTTGAGTCGTACTCAATTATTCACAGTACAGTTGACACAATCCTGTAGTTTACTTCTTTTTTTTAAGTTACATTTTGCTTTTGTTTCCACCACATGAATCTCAAAGTTGCCACAGGTATTAGCATGCCTAATATTTAAAAAAATTGTTTTCTTTTTTTGCAGTGGGTGCAGAGCTGATGCTAGTGAGGCTGCCATAATTTTACTCCCCTCCAACATTACAGTTTTTACATTAGATTTTTCAGGATCTGGACTTTCAGAAGGAGAACATGTAACTCTTGGATGGAATGAGGTGAGGAATTTGCAATATTTTCTTGACTTGCATTTCATATATGTTGCCTTCAATACAAAGGATACATTTCTTCTCTACGGTGTTATAATCATATTTTTTTGCAGTTTGTGTTCATAGGTTCATTTAAAATTTAAATGAACCATTAATCTGCCTTTCCGCCAATTCCAGTTAAATACCTTAACAGGATTTCAATAATTTGCTGAAGATCCTCTCAACCTTGTATTTTTCTCCAGAAGCAAAACATATTCACATGACTACTGAATATTAGTGTCTTCATTTTTATTATGTAAGGTTTATATAGTTAACAGGATTTCATTTTTATTAGTGTCTTCATTTTTATTATGTAAGGTTTATTTCGCAGTTAAATTATGTAAGGTTTGTATGCAGAAGTAAACTGACCCATATATTTAAGATGTGACAAGATAACCCAGTAGTGAGTAGATTTTGACTAAATTCTGGAAATGTATAGCCCTTGTAGGTCAGGAATCCTAATTGTCTTCATGGGAGTTATCTTAATTCCTGTTAAAAAATCTGAAGAAGTATTACAGGCAGATAACATTTATGTTGTTTTTGTTTTCCTTTTTATTTTGCATGCATTTAAATGATTTGGTTCAACAAATAGTCAAACATGTTAGAAGTGGCTACTTAGGAACCCAAGTTCTGGCACAGGCTTGTCTGGTATTGTAACAAACTGTGTTTTGCAGTAACGGTATATTTAAATGATTTTATCAAAAAACATTACAGGGATCATAAGAGTCAACTTGCTAAACATGTTTTATATTTTTTTTCAACTTTTATTTAATGTCATCAACTTTTGATGTTCATTTATGCCAGAAATATCACCAGGCTTTTGCTAATCCTATCTGCAATAACTCCCTATTTTGCAGAAGGAGGATCTTAAGGCTGTAGTCAAATATTTAAGAACAGATGGAAATGTATCTTGCATAGGCCTTTGGGGTCGCTCTATGGGG
The DNA here is from genome assembly GCA_963682175.1 of Triglochin maritima. Classification (NCBI taxonomy): domain Eukaryota; kingdom Viridiplantae; phylum Streptophyta; class Magnoliopsida; order Alismatales; family Juncaginaceae; genus Triglochin; species Triglochin maritima. The sequence goes on from OY821785.1 coordinate 33,105,043, forward strand.
GCTGTAACCAGGTTTCATACTCAAACTAGTTTTGTAAATCCTTTTAATTATATTCACGCTTAATTATTTTGTATTTGTGATAAATTTACTTTGTCCTCGATTCTGTACTTGTAAACTGTAATACATCTGAGGAGGAAAGTCCTTGTACTTAAATTATTCAATATGAACTTTCTTCCGACCTTCTGGACTACACATGGTAAAAGCTTTAAAAGGTTATCTATGTAACATGAGTTGTTGGATGTTGACTTAAGCAAGTGACCTGGAGAAGATTTAGGCATTGTTGTAAGCTCTCAGCATTACAACAGACTGATTAGTGGGTTAGAAATGCTAGAGTTGTTTTCTGGTCAAAATGCTAAACATAATTACAGAAATCTATAAATATGTAAGTTTGTTCATTTTGTAGATAAAAGTAGAAGATAAAGCAGTGATGAATGGGATCTTGTTCTAGTCTATGTTTAGATTGACTAAAGCATGTATAATTCTACAAAACTGTCTAATGCTTGTTTTTTTTGTCTATGCACTTGCGGAAGTATATGAAAACTGCAATCTAGTCGAGTCTCTTCTAAAACCAAGCAACGGGAAGACGTGCAGTCATCTCTGTCTAGGGATTATCACGTACACAAACAAGTTTGACAAGATTTGGTCTCTATATTGCTAACAGATGCATGTGTTGTATAGAAAATTGAGAGTTTCCTGAAAATAGCTAAATAATTTAGTTCAAGCTGAGAAATTATTGTTTTTATACCATATCAAGATTCAAGTTATATAAATGCTAAGTTTCAAATGGCAATGTTTTTTTGGGTTTGTTTACAGCTTAATGTACGGTGTTGAAGATCCATCCATTGCTGGAATGGTTCTTGATAGCCCATTCTCGAATTTGGTGGATTTGATGATGGAACTTGTAGATACATATAAATATCCATTGCCAAAATTCACTGTAAGTGATGTGGTCAACCCTCGTAATAACTATTGACTCATTTTGCTATTTATTTTTACTAGATTCTGTTTGGTTAGCCTCTGATTGTGTCATATGTTTGGAATCACAATTTCTTTTTGAAAGCATCACATATTTTAATTAAATCCCATCATGTAACTCAGGTGTTGGGATTCGATCTTTGGTGTCAGCTAGCCCTTGTTGGATGGAATCACAATTTTATGTCTTTCATACTTGAAAAAAGTAATATTCAGTCATAGACATCCTTCATGTGGCTAACTTTGTCATACCGTCTTCAACTTCATTGTGTCAAATACTTGGCACATCTTGAGATGAATGTTGCATTTATGGAATATTACTATTTTTGGAAGTTAATGTCAATTAACAGAGTAAGTTAATTAAATGTTTTAGTCATGTATGTATAACTTTGATAGACAATACTTACTAGAATGATGAATTGATGATGACCACCTACTTAGAAGTTAGATGATTTTACTGTGGACTCTGTTTTATTGATGATGCAAGATATTTGTTCTAACACAAATAAATCTTTTTCTGGACAATTTAAAATTTAAAGAACTCATCAGATGTAAAAATGGAGCATGTGAAACAGAGGGCACTATCCATTATGTAATTCTGCTCATACAAACATGGTTTAGCATATTAAGATACAGCTTTATGCATAATTAAATAAGCCAATATCCAATATGGGCATAGAGTAGAATTTGCCATCTTCTTGGGGCAATCAGCAATCTGGACGTTAGGTGCCTTGTGTTTCAATAAGAGAGGAACGGAAAGAAAAGAAGAGAAACGGAAAGTAAGTAAGCTTCTTGTGTGGATAGAATTTTTGGAGAGAAATGGAGAGAAAGTGAGAGAAAATCTCCCATACAAAATGCACCCTCTACTTTCTCTCCAAAAATGAAGAGAAACTTAATTTCTCTCCTAACTTGTTTATTCTTCCCAAAGTACCTTAAATTGAATTACGGAGGTTAACACAACCATGGGTACTTTGGTAATATGGTACCAAAAGTTTTTTCTACCCCCCTTCACATATTTCTTCCAAACATGGGATGAGGTCAACACTTCCTCTTCTCGTTTCTCTTCTCTGCTCTTGTTCATTTTTACAAGAGACATATGTGGAGAGTCTTGTTGGCAGCCGGCAGGTCCCCAGCAAAGAAAACCAAGGGAATGGGAATTGTTGAAACCAGGGCAAGCGTTGATGCTTGCCCGTTGTTCCAGCTGTTGCAACAAATGGTGTCTAAAAAGTTCAACTGTTCAAATGCCTCTTGTTCCAAAGCACTGCAGAAGGATTCCACTTGGCTTGCTTAAAGATATCTAGCTAATAGAGATAGAAATTGTATAGAGATTCTTTTATGATTAGTAGCAGAAGCATAAATTGGTATAAGTATATAACATTTGGACTCTCTGTTATTGTTTTTCATTGGAAAATTTCCCTCTCTATTTACATCTTTTCATCAACATATCCATCATCAACATAACCCCAATGCCTCAGAAGAGGCTCCCGCCTAAGCGAGGTAAGGGGGGGTCGGATGTACGCAATCCTACCACTGTAAAACAGTGATGTTGTTTCCAAATGATGCAAATGCAACTGACCATCTGCGATTTCACAATCAAAGAAATGCAGATCGTTTAAATAGCTCTTTGATATAGTCCATGATGCTCCAAATGTCAAAAAACAACTTAATCTATTTACATCTTTTGTTTTTGGAAATTCCTCTATTTATGCATTCTAGCTAGGAGATGTATTCGTGATGTGTCAAACATAGTAATATGATCATCCACAAGGATAAGTTTTGCCCATTCAAAATATCCACCATAGTAATTAATTAGTTAAACTGTTGCACTACATGACCAAAAGATCAACTGTTTCTTAGAATTTGTAATTGCGGGTGTGTCCTTTCACTTATATGTTACATTCAGCCAACCGTGGTGTTTGGCTTATGGCTAGAAATACTAGTCAATTTAGATATGGAATATAATCAACAATTTGTTGGTTGCCTATGAGAGAATCAACTGGTTGCTATAGTGTTTCTTTTTACTTATGTTATAATTGACAAAACATCCTCATGTACTTTTTTGAACCTTTTCGAACTTCCATTCCTTTCATACTTATGCTCTATGGATCAATAAATAGTATATGTTTTCCATTCCAGTGATACACGATCTCTCCTCAAATTTTAAGTACTTGTTAATTTAATGCCTTATCACAGGTCAAACTTGCCATCCAACACATGCGTAGGATCATTAAGAAGAAGGCCAATTTTGACATCATGGACCTAGATACAGTTCAGGTTATGATTCCATATCCGATATATATTTCATGCACCTTTTTTGCAAGTCCAAATGTAGGAAGCTTGAGAAATGTCATGCATTTAATACTTTAGATACATTACTAAGACAATTTATGAAATGAATCGTGTGAAACATATGATTTGCTAGAATAACCTTTAGATTTGTTAGGCAGACATTTATCTTATTTGGCACGTGGGTTTTTTCACATTCCTGGACATTTGTAGTGACTAGCACCTGCTAACTGTCTTATAATGAAAAATACTGCTGAAATTAAGTTGACCATTATTTCAGAACATATCTTCGGTCTTTTTATTGTATAAAATGATTGTTGGATTTGTTTATGCAGGTGGCAAAATGCTCTTTTGTTCCAGCTTTATTTGGCCATGCTACCGATGATGATTTTATAAATCCTCACCACTCTGATCGAATTTATGATTCTTATACTGTAAGTTACAAGTCTGTTATCAGTTTCTCATAATTGATATTTTTCACTGAAATGTAAGAATTTTTATCATTTAATATGTGCTCTAATATTATGATGATGTTTACTAAGAGATGATGACAGTAATAATCTTCAAATAATTCAAAATATCATTTATGATCTATGATTTTTCATGACATGTTAAATAGCATTTGTTTGACCAAAACCATTCAATTCTGAATTGATAGTGAGCCTTGGGTTAGCACCCCTCGTCCTCTCATGGTTTGATAGTTTGATGTTGGAATGTTGAGTTACGTTTCTAATTCCGTTAAGAGTTGAAATTGAATCAACCTTTTGTAAAATGTGATGTTAAAGGGGTGTGACATGGGTAGATTGAAAGGTTTTGCAGAAGGTATCTAACATGTTATGAAACAAAGTTGAGGGTGTTGGTGATATTATTATTTTGTAGTTATTTGCAGGCTAATTGTATTTATCCTTTTTAGCCATACTTTCTCTCACCATCATAGTTTTGTTACCTTTCTTAATAGTGTCAAACTTCAATACATGTAATCACTAATAAACATAGACAAATCAGTTGGATATATTACTACATGGCGCATGCATTGAGGATTTGAGGGCCTTCTAGTTTCTGCAACACATACTAGTTGATACTTAAAGATACAACTAAGTGCACATGAAGTGCATTTAGTGTTGATGCTGACCATGCTGGGCGTTTTTAATGATGAATGTAGGTCTCATTTGGTGTTATTACTATGACGTCTGCGTAACAAAATAATACTTCTATTTGAAAATCCCGGATCAGTTTCTGTTGAAATTTTATTTCTCACTGAAACTGTTACAGATAGTTCTGCTGCTAGCTTCTTACCAGCACCACTGTTAATATGCTGCCTTGAGATGACCGATAGAGAAATTTGAAAATTTATGACGAAGCTTTTTTTTGTCCAATCGGAGAGAAATTTGTGTTAGTTGTCTCATCTTGTACGTGGTAACTATCTCCATGGCCACTTTTCTTGTGCTTGCAGGGGGATAAAAATATTATCAAGTTTGATGGGGATCACAACTCTCCTCGCCCACAATTTTATTTTGATTCAATTACCATTTTCTTCCACAATGTACTTAACCTGCCTAAAGGTGCTTTTGATGAACAGTTCTACCAACCAACACATGATTATTTTGACGAGGTGAAGAAAATCTTCATGTTATGTAGTAATATGATCCTACTAGAGCAAATATGTACATAGCTTCCTAAGATTTGGACTTGGTACATATCGTGCAGGATAATTGGGAATCAATAAATGATCTGGAATATGAGTATAATAAGTTCCTTCTCCCATCTTCAGGTAAGAATATGATTTATACCTTTCTAGAATATCATATGCTTTTCCCCTTAATGTTTGTCATGTTGCAGAATCTAAAACCAGCAGCACAGAAGATGCTATTAACCAAGTTCGTCGGCGAAGGCCTATGAGTCGAACAGATGTATGTATGATTATCTCATAGATTGCATTTCACTAATAGTTTTTTCGTCTTCTGATTTTTCACTTTACCTTTTCATCTGTAGATGTTTTTGTGCATGTCAAATAGCCAGAATATGTTACATCTCTCATTGTCGGTCACTGTTAAGTTTTAGAAATCCTACTTTCAGGAGGATTGTATATTACAAAAACATGTGTAGTTATCAAAATGATCTATGAAAACAAATTTCCCTTATGTGGCACAATGACAATGTAACGTCACAAATGCTCACAGACAAACTTGTGTAGTTGTCAAAATGGTCTATGAGAACAAATTTCCCTTATCTGGTGCGATGACTGTGACGTCACATATGCTCACAAACAAAAACATGTGTAGTTGTCAAAATGATCTATGAGAACAAATTTCCCTTATCTGGTGCGATGACTAAGTGACATCACATACAATATTTTCTTCTTCTAGATTTCAAGTTAGATTATTATTGTTCCTTCACCTTTTTTTTTCTTCTGTATCGCAACTCATAATTTTTGCTTGTCTACACTTATTAGACTTGTATGACAAATTGACAATGATGAACTACCCTTGCTTCTCATCTAAGAACTTCAACTGTTGTGGGATACGTTCGGCAGTTCATTGTAGTGCTTATTCACCTAGTGCTTGTTGAGTTACTCTACTTTGATTTTTTTGTTCATATAGACAAAATGTTATCATGCTTGGCAACTACTGGTTGATATGATTATTTGCATTTTATTCATCTCGAACAAATGGTTTTCTGGTACATGTATATATGGTTAAGTTGCTTAGTTGATTTTCTTGGAACGGTAGAATGGCAAAAATTTAAAGGTATTTACTCAGACTAATCGCCCCCTACTAATGTACTACTCATTTATGGAATAGCTAGTAAATTGCTCCGGAAAACGTATAAAAAGAGGCTTCAAAATTGCTTTGTTGAATTGGCACGTCTGCATATACTTACATCTGTCAAATTTTTCTTTAGTAGAACTACAAGCCATAATTCGGTTTTCTCTTATTTCATATTTTTGTGTATATCTGTTTACTTTGCCTCTCATTTTATATTTGTCTTAATGACAAAGGTTCCTTCTGAGGTCCATGGAGATCTACCTGTTATTAAGGTACCATTGTTTCCACTACCATGATTTTGTTTTTCCAATATGTTTTGCTTTTCTTTGATCCATTAGTAGTTTTTTTTATTAATACCTAGTTTTATATATATTTCTATATAGTTGTGAATTTTTCGCAAGTCGTGACCAATTGTTTTGATTGCTCACTCTTATTGTAGGAAGGTGAAAGCACTTCTGGTCGGAATTTCTCATCTCATGATACTAGTGACCTGCTCATTAGTACTGCTGCTAAAGATGAGTATATGCATTTTACCAACAATTGCTTCTCTGAGATGCCTTCCACTGTTGAAGATGAAGAACGGGTAGCTAACTTTGACTGTTTACCATGTTTTTAACGGTTAAGTACGACATTTATTTAGTATGTTGTCTTTACATGATACTCCGGTTGACCTTTGTGGAAGACGAAATTATGATCATGAATGTATATCTTATTGCTTAGGTAGGTCATCTCTCTATATATAAAGATTAGAAGGATGAAATAAGGAAACAATAATTAGGAAACATTAATAAGGGAAGTCTTATCAACTAAATATCTAAATTTAATTATTTCATAATATCTAATATTCTAACACTTCCCTCAAGCTGGAGCATATATATCTTACATGTCCAGCTTGTTACGTAAACTACTGAAAACATTAACATCAATACCCTTAGTGAAAATTGTAGGATCGTGAGAGTCTCTAATTCTAATCACTTTTAAATATATAAGCTTGCCAATAAGACACTTGTACTGGGCCAGACTGCGCGATAGGTGTTCTCTGGTTTGCATCCCAGAAAACTTATTTCTTCAAGTAAATCCAGTACATATTTCCTATGTGAAAGAGTCATTTTCTCTCATGACAAAGTGCTTCATTAGATGTGCCTTTGTTGCCTGGATGCCTTGGCTATCAATAGGTGCTCCCTGTCAGTAAGATGCCATCAACGTATACTACAAGTATCACACAACCTGCAGGAGTGCTCTTATACAACACTGAGTGATAGACAATACATTTGTGAAAACCGTCTGCAATTGCCACCACATTGAATTTCTCGAACCAGGCCCGAGGGCTCTACTCGAGACCATATATTGCCTTTTTGAGACTGCATATAATATTCTCCCTTGAGCAACATACCCTGGTGGTTGCTCCATAAACATGGTCTCAGCTAGTTACCATACATGAAGACATTCTTTACATCAAGCTGACATAACTCCCAAGATCGATTCATCGTTACAGACAACAGAATCCGAATAGAATTCAAACAAGCACCCAAAGAGAATGTCTCAGCATAGTCAACACCATAGGTTTGAATAAAACCCCGAGCCACCAAGTGGGCTTTGTAACGGTCTACTATCCCATCCGCCTTGTACCTCACAGAGAAGATCCACCGATAGGTGATAACATTGGCCCTAGCAAGTCGAGGTATAAGCTCCTACGTGCCACGAGATCTCAGGGTCGAAATTTCCTCATCTGTCCTTTTGTCAGTGGGAATGTTGGGAAGCTTCCTGGTAGTTCATGGGAATTGACGCAGCGGACAAAGACAATGCAAAATAGCAAAAAGATGGGTGAAGATGTTCATATGAAACAAAATAAGAGATATGGTGTCTAGTACACGAACGAGTACCTTTCGAAATAGCTATAAGAAGTTCAAGAGAAGAATTTGCATCATCCGAGGTTTTGGGTGGTAGAGTCAGAGGTGGTAAGCGTGTCTGTCGGTTGCGACGATAAACCTGTCCAAACCAACGATTCTCTGTGGTCTATGGAGTAGTCATCGTACTAGGCACCGGTAAGGAACCTTCAGTGGGCATGATGGACGTAAGCATCAAACCCAAAAAATACGACTGACTTAAAAAACAGTGACACCTATAGGCACATAATATTTTTGACTAGGTGGATGATATAGCCAGTACCCCCACTAAGTCCTAGAGTACCCGATAAAAACATTTTATTGCTCGCGAAGACAACTTGTCCAAACTCAGAGACATATCCTGAACAAAGGCGACACACCCAAAGACACAAGGAGTGACATGAAATATCTCAATCTCAGGAAGGAGACGACGAAGAAGAATGTCTCTCCCTAATGGAGTAGATGGCATGTGATTAATTAGGTAGACTGCAGTGAGGAAAGCATCAAACCACAAGTACCGAGGGACATTGCGTTCAACCATGGTGGTGTGCGCAACATCCAAAATATGACGATGTTTACGTTCAGCTATATCATTGTGTTGGGACGTGTGAGGATAAGTGGTCTGATGACTGATGCCAAACGACACATACAATAAATTGACAGTAGAATAAACAAACTCCGAAGCATTATCAGTGCGAAGACATTTAATGACAGTATAAAATTGATTTTTTATTTCTAAAATGAACTGTTTGAGTACATCTGCCACAAGAGGACGATCTTTTAACAAATATACCCAAGACACGAAAGAAATCATCAGCAAAGACTACATATTTGACTTAATACATACGAGACCCAAAAGAGGGTCCTTAGATATCACAATGGATTAATTCAAACATAGACTTACTAGACACAAAATTAGAACGTTTGTAGGTGGCACGATGGTGCTTACCTGACTGACAAAACTCACAATCAAAGGACTCAACACTAATCTAAGGTATTGCCTGCTTGAGACGTCAGTGAGATGGATGATCCAGTCGACAGAGCCACATGTGCGATGACTCTGGAATTGAGACCGGTGCCGCCAAACGACAAGGAATCTTATCACGAACCAGCACAACATGTACACACCATTAGCACGTTCACGACCTAAACCAATCTTCTCCCTATTTGCAGATCTTTAAAATCCAATGACAAGGAAAGAATGTCACATTACATTGTAAGTGTTTAGTGATCGCAGAGATGGACAAAAGATTAATAGGAAAATCAGGTACAAAAAGGACATCATCAAGTCTTAGCTGAGAGGTCTGCACAACCTTTTACCAGACACAGAGCACGATTGTCCATCGACAATTGCCATAGAACTTTGACCGTGAAAGATGAGAAAACAATGTTCTTGTACCTAACATATAGGAAGACGTGCCCAAATCAATTATCCAAGAACTATCCCTGTATGTTAGATAGACAATACCTAAGGAAGTTGTTTGAGAGGTTGTGGCATGGGGCGCTATAGCCTACAACTGCTGGAAACGCTCGAAGTCCGCCTGAGAGATGGAAACTGTTTTCTCAAGACCAGTGTACGACATAACTTCTTTCTCAACTTCTTATGTGCTAACATTCACCGTGGCTGGTCTACCATGCTTAGTTCAACAACTATCGTCCTGGTGACCAGATCGTCCACAGAAGGTACACACCGATCGTCCACCTTGGCCCTTTCCTCGACCACTACAAGAAGATCCACGGCTTGTACCGCAAGATGCCCAAGCACAGAGTGATCAGAAACAAGAGCGGCATAAGGGTCACTGATGTATACGAAGTATATGAATATACACAGTTCCAAAGATAAGCTTTCACTGCAATATCGTTCCGATAACGACTGAGTGTAGCTAAATGAAGGACAAATGGTTGATAAACGTTGATCTCATTTCAATGAAGAATTGTGGTGTTGTGCGATCTACCTGACAGGCAAAAAACAACTGCTCGTACAACTCAAAAACATGAGAAACATTATTCTCGTTCCCGTACGTGAGTCTGCACATCTCCCAAATGATCTTTGCCGACTTCAACATAATCACACTCTGGACAATATTAGGCTCCATACTATTCATCTACCAAATATGTATAACTCACATCCTTCGTATTTGGAGGATTTTTTGTTAAATAATGTAACTTATTATGTGCAAGAAGAAAATGCTCAAAACTCTGAGCCCAGAATAAGTAATTCTTTCAATTCATTTTCTGCAAGGTATTCTGTAGATTCTTCACTAACGAACCCACAGACAACGTGATAACAACAACAAAAACTATTAAACAACACTAATCATCAAGAGATCATACCAAAAGGTTTAACATAACCCATAAAACTTCATCAACCTCAACCTCAACCTCAACAAAGAGATAAAAGTTCAGTACTTAATAGAAGTATCACCGATGAAGGTTGAAAAATTCATCATGTCCTCATACAAGGAGAGAACCGCCTAGAAAGGGTGGCGGTTGTGGACCGACAACCTAAGGAATGGTCGACCCTGAGAAGGTTGACTGACGGTGAACAATATCCGACCGACAGTGAGCAATAACCGGTGGTGGTGGTGAGAGTTAGGGTGGAGGTGTGGGTAGCGGCTTGAGATAGAACCTAATCTCTGATACCATGTGGAAGACAATTATAATCAGGAATGTATATCTTATTTGCTTAGGTAGGTCATCTATATATATAGAGATAGAGATTACAAAGATGAAATAATGAAACAATAATTAGAAAACATTAATGAGAAAAATAATATCAACTGAATATCTAAATTTAATTATTTCCTAATATCTAATATTTTAACAACTTTGGTAATCGTTGATAATTTTTCTTTCCTAGCAAACTATATGGTTATATTTTACTGTACACCGTGTGGGCCCGGCCTTAGAATGTATCCATTGCTCTTCATTCTAGTCCTCATATTATTAGGGAAAATGTGTTTTTCCTCATAATTATATCTTGTTTTAAATTACAATTACCATGTTAAATATGTGACAAACTTTTCTGTTATTAGATGCAACTTTTCTGACGTTTGAGCTTTCAATCTTTACCTCAAAACTTAAATTCTTCTTGTAACCTTTTTGCACCTACAATATAGCAAACCTTTTAGGGTAATATCGCCAGAGTTTCAGAGCTGGAACAACTTTTCAGAAATTCACTTACCTCAACATGTAAATACCCTTATCTGTTACTGTATACCTAAATTTTCTTTTTTTTGGTAGAGTTGAGAATACAATATGTGGTGCAGGGAGATCTGTTCATGATTTCAGGAAGCCATTTGCTCTTTCAGTAAAGTGAGTGATTTTCCCGCTTTTTACATTTTGCAGATGCTCATGGAAGCACTACTGATGTCCTTGAAGGACTCCGTGGTTACGGAAACAGAGAAAGTAGATCAAACATCTGATTCATGTGATACCAAAGCATCGACCTCACAGACCACACAAACTTCTCCATTGAGCACTGCATCTGAGTTAACCACGGCATTACCATCTAATACCCCTGTTTCACTTCCGAAGGTTGAAAAAGGTAAAGAGTACATCCAAAATGAAAAACCATCCAATGGTGTTATCGAGAGTTCAACGGATGGTGGCAGCTCAAGTGAAGGAACTGGCACAAGCACCAGTACTAAACTGGTAGTCCAGAAGAACTCTAGTAGCTATCTCTTGGATGGATTGGCGCACAAATGGGGCAATTTGTTCAAACACAATGGATAGCAAGAGATTTGACTGGTATGTGCAGATTGGGTACTCGTGTTATTAGGAAAAGGGTCTGTATAAAAAGGGGTTAATGTTTGTATTTGTCATTTGTTTGTGCTGTTATTTTTCTTCTGCCACCTTTGAAATCCGATGAGTTCCATACTTACACACTCCCATTCCGTTTTCTAACAGCCAGTGTGAATATGTTTCTGCTATCGAGAAGCAGAGTGGCCCCAAATCGATTTGTAATGAAATGATAGTTGTGCGCAATATTGGTTGATAATGAAATGGTATTGCTGCAATTGCCTTTCATCTTATGGTGTGGCTTGGATGGCAAGAGAGAGAGAGAGAGAGATTAAGAGAGATGAAGAGGAAAAGAAAAGAAACTTGAGTTACCTTTCGTTTCTTCACTCGTATTAAATAACCTGTAAAGAAAAGAGAACAAATAAGTGTGCAAAATTGCTTAAATTACCCTTTCATACTTTTATAATATTAATATCTTTTCAATATTCTAAGACAAACATTAATATTATCGTAGAATAATTTTATCGTCACAAAACACTAAAAAAGTGAAGATGGATGAAGAGGATATGAAGAAGTTTGATTTGGTTGTGTACTTATGGTTTTGAGTTTTTATTAATTGAATGATTGGATCTTCACAAACACAAATAATTGGAAAATTAGATATAAAAACAAGGGTTAATTACAGTTTGCCCCTTGAACTATGTCTTGGTATCACTTTACCCCCCTGAAGTTTCAAAGTTAACAGTTACCTTCTCTAAACTTTAACTTTGTAACACTTCGCCCCCTTGAACTTCAAAAACTCATTATTTAACACACATTCGACATTTTGTTTCCTAATTTTTTTTATTGTATCACTAATACACTCCCAAACCTATATTTACGTGAAAGTTTGGATCGAAACGGAGGTCGGATATGGTTGGAATTTGGGTCGGATTGAGTATCAATCCGACCCAAATTCCAACCATATCCGACCTCCGTTTCGATCCAAACTTTCACGTAAATATAGGTTTAGGAGTGTATTAGGGATACAAAAAAAGGAAATAAACATCGAATGTGTGTTAAATAATGAGTTTTTGAAGTTCAAGGGGGCAAAATGTTACAAAATTAAAGCTCAGGGGAGGTAACTTTGAAACTTTAGGGGGGCAAAATGATAACAAGACATAGTTCAGGGGGTAAACTGTAATTAACCCTAAAAATAAAGGTCGATTTGGCACCAAATTTAGTTTGACAGATTTCTCTCCATTTTCCCCTAATTTTGGAGCAGAAAGTTGGAGGGATAATTTGTATAGGGATGTTCTTCATGATTGAGTAGGATGGTTTATTTTCATATCATCATCCGGTACAAAACTAGATTTTCAGAATCGAACCGGTCATTCAAACCAATTTGGAGGGGTAATTTGTATAGGGATGTTCTTCATGTTTGAGTAGGATGGTTTATTTTCATATCATCATCGGGTACAAAACTAGATTTTCAGAATCGAACCGGTCATTCGAACCAATGGAGTTTTGGCTTTGGTTCAATGTGTATGTACTACTATTAGACCGTTAATGACGTCACGTTTTCTGGACCAAAGTTATACCAGACCGTTCAAATGATTTCTTTGAACCAATTTCTATAAAATTATATAAAGAATACATACAAAACACTAAATATATTGCAATGTGCCCAGGCAATATCCTTTTTTACAAATGAAATTCCGCACGTTGAATTTGGAGTATGAGTCATGTTCATTTTCCATTGCACTAAATTACAACTTTGCAATATAATAAAATTTTAATTTCAAAATCAGGACCCTAGATAAGGAAAAGAGAAAAGTATGATATGGGCTCTAATCAAAACCTTGGTTCCTCTCTACCTCAAGACGATGATGACCCTTGTTTTGCGACCCACTTTCCGTTCTTGTGCCGATGTTGCTCAGAAACTCGAGAGTGAGTGATGGAAGGTGTTGGGAGGGGGTTTTGGGTAGAGCATGACAAGGGACGATTAGAGTTACAAATGTTTATGAATTATGATGTTTTTTTTTGTAAAATTTTCAAAAACTTTCTTAAGGTTTTGGATTTTATATACTACAAAATTATAAAATATTTGTAAGTATCATCGAACTAAACGGTCCGACCCGGTCCAATCAGTTCATGATCGTTCGATGTAATCTTTGATTTTTAGACTAAACCGACCGCTGAACCTCAGTTTTTGGTCAGACTGTTCGGTGAGATTTTCAAAATCACGGTACAAAGCATTTCATCTAACATGTTTCTTTGATTTGTGTTAAGAACATCAAGAAACGTATTTTTTATAAAATGTATTTCAAATTTTATTAGGGAATTATTTATTCATTGCCCTTTTTTATTAAAATCGTTCGTCCTAATTACCCTTTACAATCTATTTAATACCCATTTCGTCCCATCTCTTAAACTAAGACTTCTATGTCAGTATTTCTCACTTTACCAGTACCAACACCACGAAAATGTCTGACGAAGCAAGCATCTGATTCGGTGAAGTAAGCTCACCACAAAAAAAATTTGCCCCGGGCATCTAGCCAAAACGCTTCCCCCTGGGGGGGGGGGGGCCTGACGCCCAATTTTTTTTAAAAATGTATATGTAGTGTTATTTCAAATTATTTCAGGTTCCAATGCAAGATTTCGGTGGTGATGTGGTAGATTACAATGAGCTTTTTGTAAGTCAGCAAATATTTGAAACAACCGATGACGCGATAAGATGAGCGAAACAAGTTGCCATCGGACCCAGGTTTTTTTGGTAGTATCATCTTATAAACCACAAGCAGATAATCAGATGAATTGTTATCTAAGATATGATCGCATAAAGAAAATAGGTTGTCGGGATATGAATATTGCAGTGTGGAGGAACACGAAAATAAAGGGTTACGAGTGTCGTTTTTCGATAAAGGTGGTCGAGCGACGGGAGTGTGATGGAAGTGTCGTAGTTTCTGATAGTTCTCATAGTCAACACAACCACAGACTTGTAGTTTAGCCAGAGGGTCACCGACAGATCAACGGTCTTAGTCCTGGGATTAAAAAAATTGTTCGTGAGATAACTGAGGCACAAACGAAACCACGTAACATCTTGTTGGTGGTAAATGAGAAATTCCTAGAGGATAATCCGAATCAGAGACACATTTATAACCGTAGAGAGTACATGAGGCGGGTGAAATCTGAAGACAGGAATACCGCTCAGCAGTTTCTGCATCAGGCATAACAGTATCGGTACTTGTATTGACTTCTAGCGGATGAAAAAAACTAATGTCGTCACTAACACATTCTTGGCACATCCGACGTCAGTTAAGTTGTTATGCACAAACCCTTCGGTAATTTGCATGGATTCGACGTACAAAACGAACAAGTACAAGATGCATTTGTTCAAGATGGTTGGGGTGACACCAATAAACATGAATTTCTTAATCGGCTATGCAATTATGAAGGATGAGACCGAGCGTAGTTACCGGTGGGTATTAGAGAAATTGCGAGATTTGTTATGCAGTATTGTCAGCCTAATTGCAATAATAACGAACCAGGAGTTAGATCTTACGCGATCAGTGAGAGAAGTTTTTTCAGACTCTGCTCGTTTACTTTGCACCTAGAATATCCACAAAGACGTATACAACTACGCATACCACTCATTCGGCAAGAGCAAGCAGCTGGCAGAGACTTTGAAGTGTGGAAAGTGGAGGAAAAATCATGTTTTCTACTTCAGAACCCGATTATAATAGAGTTGTGCATACTCTGAAAGATTCGTATAGTTAGAGTACAAGAGATAAGTAAATAGGGAGAAGATATGTTCGTCAGAAATAAATAGAGTACAACAGATAAGCAAATAGGAAGAAGATATATTGGTAAAAGAGTACAACAGATAAACAAATATGGAAAAGATATGTTCGTCAGAAATAAATAATAAGAGTACAATAGATAAGTAAATACAAATAATAAGCGTTCAACAGATAATAAAATAAATAATGTACAACCGACTACAACTCATCCTCCGAATCATGGTCAGAAATGCCCAACCCAATTGGCGGTCTGGATTGGGTTTGATGGGGTCTGGTTTTGGGTGGCTTGATTATGGCTTGATTTTCTTCATGTTTTCTAAACCTGATTTGGTTGTTGATGTTTAGACCCGAATCTAATTGCCAAAATACTCTTCATGATGGTGTGAATCTTCTTGATTTGCTCATTGGTCATTTTGGTTTACATCTGAGTCATTCTCTCTTGCTTTTAGGTCTTTTTTGTGTCTCTTCTTCTCACTTCTCTTATTCCTGAAACTTAAACATAAAACTCGTTACGTAGCATTGCTTAAGTTGAAAGTAAATGATATAAGACACAAATATATGCATAATATGATGTCAATCATCGACCAAAATGATATAAGACACAAATATATGCATAATATGATGTCAATCATCGACCAAGGGGAAAGTCGACACGACGGGACCCGAGTGCCTTTAAGTATGCTAAGTGAGGTCGTGGTTGATCTTCTAGTAGTCAGAGCAGGGGTCGTGGTCGATCTTCTAGCTAGTTTGTCTCGATCATCCGTAAACATGAGTACAAGATCTGGTAGGACATGTATACAGTTATTATTATAACTTCGTCATTTTTTTCCAGTAAACATGTTTTCTAGTTATTATATATAACTTTGCTATTTTATTCATCATGTAGTGTCCGGAAGGATTGACATAGATGACTTCCCATATGTGGATAGATTTCCAGGAATCATCTTACCATATGACAACTGTAGATTTCGATGTGTTGTCGATGTTTTCCATGGTGGTCAAGACAATTGGTTTTACGCCCGTCGTGCGATTTCTAATGAGATAGGGACGCATCCCATTTATGAGCACGTTTATTATGATCGTGTGGTATAGGCTCGTCAGTGAATTGATTGGGGTGGAGGACCTTGTGGCAAGGATCACTATATGGAGATTTGGTGCGACTTGTTCTTGATTGTCAATTTTTACAAGTGTGTAGTTATGTATTTCTCAGTGGGAACGGATGGTTCGTTGTACCCGTGTATTACAGTGCTACCTTAGGAGAGTCCGTCTACCATGACGAAGTCATGTAGAGAGTTGATCATTGCTCATTTAGGGAGTTACATACATTACATTCACTTAGAATTAGCTAAGGGATTCCCAATACCTCCTATAATGATCATGTGGTTTCAAAAGCGAGATTAGAGTGTTCTTTGATGGGAGCTGAAATACGAAAATAGGAGAGCATATTGGGACCAATTACGTAGTATATTTTGATTGTAATTTTTAATGTATTGGTTAAATTATTGTATTTTTAATGTAAAATATGTTCGTACATTATATCGTGTTGCTTTTTTATAAGATTTCGAATTTAAAATGCATTACATATAGAAAATAAGGAGAATATATGTTCGTCAGAAATAAATAATAAGAGTACAACATATAAGCAAATAGGGAGAAGATATGTTTGTCAGAAATACATAATAAGAGTATAACAAATAAACAAATACAAATACAAATAATAAGAGTACAACATATAAACAAATACAAATACAAATAATAAGAGTTCAACAGATAATAAAGTAAATAATGTACAAGCCGACTACAACTCATCCTCTGAATCATGGTCAGAAATGCCCAACTGACTGGTTCACGCTTGTATGAAGTTATCCCAATCTACACATGCAGCTCTTGTGTTGTCGTCCGACATCAGGTCCCTCTTCTCCAAGAACGACTGTGCAAGTCGTATTGCCCTACTCATCCACTGTATATAACATCAAAATTAGTGTACATTAACAATAAAAACAAAATATACATTACAAATAAAAATAATTTAGAAATATATCCTATCCAGTGGTCTCTTAGGTCTCGGGGCGGTACCGCGCACGAGAGATGAATGTGAGTACCAGCTGAACCAATCCAAATAATCTGCATGACAAGTGGAGGGGTCGCGACTACGTGTGAGATCGCCAAGGTGAAGTCGGTTTCCTCTCGGAAATGTCCGCCAAATCGATTCTGCCATCGAAGCGGTGTACCTCACGTCATACGTCACCGCAATCTCAGACCGCACTGCATGCTCTGGGGTCGGGATGTCAACTGGGATCACTTGAACGTATCCTAACTGACGCAAGATGCGATCAGGCAAATAAGGCTCCATGATATCCCGATAATGAATAATGTCCATCAATAAAGTCTTCGACACATCCACAGCAGGCTAAGGACCATAGGGCAACCACTCCACCTAAACGTTGACACGTTAATAATAATAATAATAATTAAATAAACGTAAATGGTATAAAGTTTTATACCACATACATGAACGAGGATAGCCCAACTCAATGATTTTCCGCACTCGATGTGGGCGGAAATGAGGAAAATACTCATAATCCAAGCCTGCAGCAGTGTAAGACAACCCGCAATACCAGAATAATCAGCACTGCTAGCTATCCCATACTGACGATACAGGTATTCCAGCGTCGCCGACCCCAATAAGTGTAGGAACGTGAGGGTCTACAATACTAATCACTTTTAAGCTAATTTCCTACTCGTTTAACGATCAAAGATATGTGCAGCGGAATTTAAACTAAACAAGTAAGTAGGAAAGGAATAATGCAAACCACAATAGACATGGGGTTTTTACAGAGGTTCGGTCACCGCCTACGTCATCTCTTGCATGCTCCGCTCGACACTTCGAGCTCCGCTCGCGTCTTCACTATCCACTCCCCGTTCCGGGCCGGGCGAGAACGCCTTTTACAAAACAAGCTCCACGAACACCCTCGTAAGCTTGACTTTCTTCTCTCACAATCCGAGAGGAACACTTTGGGCTTTCACCGAAGTCCTTGCTTCTTTACAATCTAAAACTTGAGTGACACACACTCTCTAACTTGAGCACACTTAGCTTATAATGTGGAATTGATGCTAATGTGTGGAAGTGTAAGCTTGGAGTGTTGGATTGGGGAAATTTGAGCTTGGGATTTTCTCTCTAATGTATTGGACAAGTAGTGGTAGGAGAGTTGTGTTAAAATATATTTTACAACTCTTTATATAGGCATTAGAGAGAATATATCCGTTGGGGTTGATTGGGTGAGTGTTGGTGTAGGATACACAAAACAGAAACTCGCAGGACCCAATTCTGCCTCAAATTGGTCGACCGAATCGGGTATGTCGTTCGACCGTTTGGTCAAATAAGGTTTTGACTAAGGCTCACTTAAGTGATCGGTAGAACAGACTCAGGGGATAGTTGGACCGTTCTAGGGTTTTTGCTTTGGGAAAATAGGATCGGTCGAACAAGGCAATTTGGTGGTTCGACCGAAAAGGTTCAGGCACTTCTGGGTTTGGGAAGAATTGAGTTTCGGTCGACCGGGGTCAAAAAGACGTTCGACCGAATTAGTCCAGAGTGTTCATGGTTTGTCAAGAGACAGATATGCGGTCGACCGATCAAGGTTCTCGGTCGACCGATTCATGAAACGTATTTGGGGTATTTTTGGTTAATACAAATACGACTGTTGGGTATATACGACAAAACAAATGGTCGGAAAATGCTTGGTACTCGGTCGACCGAAAAGGTCTTAACTGTCGACCGAACTTAGGCAGTTAAACTCTTAACAGATTAATTGTTCATCCGGTCGACCGAACGGTCTGTTTCGGTCGACCGAATATGAGCAGACAGTTTGGGTTCAGGTTTAGTGTTTTCCGGTCTAAGTTTGGGTGATCTATTGAAGTCCAAATTATGTGAAATTTCGTGTGTGACTTCTATAGGGAACCTAGTGTGTGTTTGTGTAGTTTTTAGCTAAAGTATGCTCAATTACACAAAGTTCCTAAAGACTCAAGGAAATACAAAATACATGTCTTCAAATGAGCTTGATTACATGTCTTGACTTGATTTCTTTTCTTCCTTGAGTCTTGATCACCTGTAGAGGTTAGCACAAAGTAATATATATGCAATGCAATATGTGTGCTACTCTACATGATTATAATTAAGATTAGGTTGATTAAATCATCAAAACATAGATTAAGGCCAAAAAGCCAACAATAAGTACTGACCAATGGTATCCAGGTCCATAGCCTCCAATATGTCGTGTGGTCTGATCCTGCAACCGCTCTTGTCGACAAACAAGATGCATCCGAGCAATAAGAACAGGTAGCCAATCAACTGCGTATGCTCGGCCCGCGGAGATCGTCCTCGTCTGCATAAGTCGTCAACAATGTCGATGCTAACACCACCGCCACTCCAAAAGGGGTCATCCCTCCCAAGACTATTGATGCTCACCCCGAGCAACTTTGATACATAACTCTTCAGCTCAGCCATCAATGCCTGAGCACCGACTATACGACCTTCAACAAGAATGTGAAGGATCTGGAACACGTCATGCAACATGATCGTCATCTCTCTGAAAGGCAGGTGGAAAGAGTTGGTGTCAGGCTGCCACCGCTCCACAAACGCAGATATCAACGGCATGTCAGGGTAGGGGAATATGTTGTAAGGCAAATGACCCAATCTGTTATCAGTAATGGCCCCCATGATATCATCACTCAAAACTGAGTACCAACCCTGTAATGTAGTACATGCTCTGTGCCGATAATGACACTTCTGAACCTTCTGATCCTCGCCCTCCCAAATGCGTCTGGCGATGTGGCCCCCGAAATTAGGAATGACGCTCCCATATAAAGGACCATAGGGCATCACAGTAGTCACGATCCAAGAATCGTCCTCAACCCTCTTCTTCTTCTGGGCTCGTGCATCTACAATGCACGAACTCAAATCACCGGTCAGAAACCTACCACCTTTACTCTTCCGAATTACCCACTCAGCAGTAGAAGAACTATCATGTCGCCCCTGTCCTCTACCATACTGCTCCTCTCACCCACGTCCTCTACCATACTCCTCATGCCTCTCCTCCTGCCACTCCAACCCCAATCCATACCGGCCTCATCGTCACTCTCCACATCATCCAAAACTTCCTCATCATCGAAGGAATCATCACGTGTCTGACGACGACGTAAACTATCTCTCTCTCTCCTAACCAAAGCATATATACCCCGTCTACGTGGATGACGATGTGATGAATCCTCCACATAAGCATGTGCAACGCGTAAGGCTATGAATTTTTCTTTTCCTCCACGGTAACCCAATGACTATTAATTAAATTTTAGAATTAAAATTTCGTTAAATGGATTTAAGTTACTAAATTAACAAAATTATTAATTCTTTTTTACTAATTACCAATTAATACTAATTATATTTACTAATTATTAGTTATAACTAAATACTAATAAAGAATTTAAGGGGGATGCCCTCTCAAAAAAAATAACTTAAAATAAATTGAAAATTTTGCCGTATTCAAGTGCATCGGGACGTCAGCTGCCTTTTTTCCTAGTCTCCAAGATATTATTTGATGATTATGAGGAGGATGAAGAGAGAGTGATGGTAGAAGAGTAGAATGAAGAGATATATAAGTAGAAATGAGAGAATGACAAAATGATAATTCACATGAACGATTTAAGTAATTTACGAGAAACAATTTAGCAGTCCAGTTTTATTATCCTCGACGTTTGGTACCTCTTTTATTCTTGCAACTTTATACTTTAGAGTACAACGTTGGTTCGATGACTTGACTCAGCTCGTTTACATCTACACAAAAGTAGTTTTTTATTATAGAATTCATCACTATCACATTTAAAATTGTATTTGAAAATCAACACGTATCAGAAAAGGTAAAGTAAAAATGTTTTGAGTACCAAAATCATTTTTTAATGATCTCTCAGAGTCACAACTCAACGTTGTTTGCCCATGTAATCGAAAAAGAAACACCACGTCAAGCAAACAAGAGCCAAACAATTTATTAGATTTCACCATCATAAGATTTTTATAGGCAAAATTCACGACCAATACAAAGAAGCAATTCTGACAGCTACTACTTGACACTAAGAGCATCATTAACAGCGTCCGGGCAGTTTTCAAGCGCCCTGATTTCTCTCTCAGCCACGTCAGTTTCTCTCTCCGTCACGTCAGCACAAACCAACCCCCCTACAAAATCATTAACCATTACCCAATCCATCCAATCACGCTACAGTATTTGTTGTCACGTCATTATTTTTATTCTTCTATCTAAAACTCTTTCAACAATCAACAAAATATATTAATAATCATTATCGTAATTATTTAATATCAACAATTCATTCGTTTTTAATTAACATTTAATTAATAAATACAAAAATATTATTAAAATTTAGGAAACCACGTTACATAGTACATTAACTGGAAATTTAAAAACTAAAACTAAAAATACATCATTAAATACTAAACTTAAAATACATCAAGACGCATTTCCTCAAAAGCGTTGTCATATATTGTCGACCAAATCAGCTTGAATGTTCAAATGTGTGGTGCGATCACGCACTTGATCTCTCCTTCTTAAGTACCGGGTAATATCCACTACACGGTCAGTGGAATACCGAACCGCGTCGTTCACAGAATTTCCAGGTCGATCCTCAACAAATTCGTTCCAATCTCCAAAATTACCGAAGGAATCACGTTCATCCTCCACTATCATATTATGCATTACAATGCAAGCTGTCATTATTTTGTTAAGTACAGTCTTACTCCATGCAAGAGATGGCTTCTTCACTATCGCGAACTGCGTTTGCAAGACTCCAAATACACGTTCTACATCTTTGCGTGCTGCTTCTTGTCGTTCAGCAAATAACATGTCCTTCGGTGTTTGTGGATGAACGATTGACGGAATGAATGCTGCCCATTTTGGATAAATACCATCAGTAAGATAATATCTCATATTATATCGAGAACTGTTTACCTCAAAATTCACATGTGGAGCTCGTCCTTCCATTACGTCGTCAAAATTCGGAGATCGTTGAAGGACATTTAAGTCATTGCATGAACCTGGTGTGCCAAAAAACGAGTGTCATATCCACAAGTCAGCCGACGCCACTGCCTCGAGAACAAGAGTGGCATTGCCACTACGCCCTTGATATTGGCCCCTCCAAGCAACCGAGGCGATTGGATCTTACTTGAATATGCGCGTGACTCACAAAAGGCGAGACGATTGGATCGAGGTTTGAGCTTCTCAAGCATCGAGGAGCTACAGTATGTGCGTGACTACTTGAATATATATACTCCAACCACCTTAATTCTCTACTCACCTCTATTCCGATCTTACTTCTTCCACCATAATCTCACAATGTCATCTTCAGAAGACAATGGTTCACCAGAGTACCGACGATCTCCACGTCGTCCACCCCCAACCCAACACTTTTTCCCCAACCAAAATGTTCCACAACCAGGATTCCACCCGTCCCACCAAAACCAATTTTTCCCACACCCAGGGTTCTACCCGCACAATCAATACCAACCTCCAACTCAACAAGAAGGGCAAACCCAATTCCCAATGAGTATGTATACTCGGTGGCGAAAGTAGTGGAAATGCAAGCCACATTACACCTGATGTGAATGACGAAAATGTCGTTCAACCTACAAGTCGTGAGGGAACACGCAAAACCGCGACGATGAGGTCGCAAAAATCGTGGTCAACACAAGAGGATCAACGACTCGTCTCGGCTTACATGGCTGTAAGTGGCAATGTTGTGGTTGGGACAAACCAAAAAATGAAGTCCTTCTGGAGACGTGTGAAGCGCATCTTCAATGACTCGGGCGAGCCAGGTGCAGTAGAGCGTAACGATGAATCATTGAAGGGGCGATGGAGGCGTACATCGTCATCTGTGAACCAATGGGTCGGTTGCTTCGACCAGGCGGTGCGGAGGAAGAGAAGTGGTTACAATGAGGACAATGTCATCCATGATGCGCACACCATCTACGAATGAACACACAACGCCAAATTTCAGTACATGCTTGTGTGACTTTGGTTACGCAGGTACCCTAAATGGGAGTTTGTTGCGTTTGGACTTCCCACCGGAAACGTCGCTGTAGAAAGTCCGGAGAGTTTTAGCAGAGGGAAAAGAAAAAGCACTGACGACAATGGGAGTCACGCAACACCTTCAACAGATGAAATGGCGTTTGAAACATGTCCTCGTCCTGAAGGTGTTAAAAAGGCTAAAAAAAGAAGGGGAAACAACCATTTCATGCACAACTTGATCCTGATATGTTAGAACTGGGGAAACAAATTGAATATAGCGTAAAAGTGAAAGAGAAAAACTACTTGCGTTACGAAGAACGGGTGGAGAGGAAACGCATCGAAGCTGAGGCGAATTTCCAAAGGGAACTCAACAACAAGAAACTTGATGTCCTATTTGCTCTGATAAAGAAGGAAAACAAAGACGAATTCGATAAAGAAACATTTGCTGAACTCAAGGAGTGAGTTAAAGCACAATGATATTTGTAGGTGCTCATGTTTTCATTTGTAATATCAATATGTCTGTTGCAGTTTATCAGTATTCTGGTAGTTTAAATTTCGTATCCGTAGGAGTCTTTCCTTTCCTTATTTTTGTTGTATTTCGTATTCTGTATTTGTATTGTATTTTGTTTCCGAAGTGTATTGAGTATTGTACTACTATTTCTTATTTTGTTTATGATTTTTTTAATTTTATCTAAATATATAAAAAAGTTAATTAATCATAAAATATTTTTCAATTATTTTTCAATACCTAATTAATTTAATTCAATTTACCTAATTAATACATTATCCTAATTATATAATAATAATCTTTATTTTTAAAACAAAAACAAAACAAAACAAAATTCGGGACCAATGTGGGGGGCCACGTGGCCCCCCGCCCGGGAATGCGCCCAAGGCACCCTGCCCTGGGCGCGCCCTCCCGTTAAGGGAGGGCAGCTCGGGCAACCAAGCAAAGAGCACCCGTTAAGGGTGCTCTAAGTTGACCTTTGATTGGGTGAGAACGTACTTTGGACAAAAGAATATTACCTCATATAGTAGCAATAAATCTAAGAATAATGGTTTGATAAACACTTTCAAGTTCTCTTCTCAGAGCATGATTTCAAAACTCAGGAAAAGGAAACACAAAACATGTACAACAATCGGTATTCCAACGTATTCCAACATACATGATTTACGCAAGTCTTCAACTCTAGGCGACAACTCTTATGCGAACTTGAACACTACAATGGCCAACACCGTCACAGCTCTGATTAAAATATCGTTGACGCTCCTCTCTACTTTAACTATCTCCTCTTTCGACTTATGTCTGTTTGCATTTTTTGTGATATCAATGATCGTGTCTCTTAACATGTTTGTGGCGAACGACAACCAAACCATACCTGCTCCAATTCCAGCGTTCAAGAATTTCGTAGTGGACAATGGTACATTTCCGCACGTAAGCTTCCAAACCACAGAGAAAAGAACCGCTAGCCCTGTACCTGCTATCGCAGCTGAAAGCTGGGTAATGAGATGAGGAAGCTCAGCGCCATGCTGCTTGAGTGAGTGTAGAGCCACCTCACTGCGGCTCTTGATTAGAAACACAGAAAGAAGACTTTCACAAACTTGGGAATAACCATTTCCGTAAATTTCTCTTTGGCTTCCTGCAGTTCTTTTCTGTTTCTTCTTTGAGTTTGGCCTTGTCTTTGTTTTCATAGTGCTGCACTTACAAAAAAATAAATCAAGACATTTTAAATTTAGAAAATGTATCAGCTATGTGGATCCACCTGAAGTCTACAAGATAGGAATGCATTACTTTAATTAAGCATAAAAAAAGTCCCATAGAGAATAAGAAATTTCAACGCGTCAAGGCACTTGACTATGATGGATCCTACCATCAAATCAAGATCAATTTCTAGTCTAGGAAAAACATGTTTGCATAGAAGATGATGAAGAAAATAAGTTGTGCTTGCAAAATTCCAGATATACCTTTTTGGTGGAGCTGCTGTTGCAATTTGGGGCTTTGTAGAACCTTGCACATTACCACGTGCCCTTGCTTTGGATCTATAATGAAACAATGCATTACCAATGGATTAATGGGAATGTTACAATCTTCTAGCTCAACAAAAAATATTATGATCTTCTACCTGAAGAAGCTCTTATTGCTTTACTGAGGTTGCAGTATAGAAATGTAGAACGTTAACAATAGAACATGCACGGTCTGAAACATTAACAATAGAATATGCATGATCTGAAGAAAATGATCATTTTCAAAGATTTAGAAGTATAAAATTTTAATTTAATATATGTTTCTCCAGTGCCAATCTGGTTTTTCCGGTGATTATGTTTTTGCTCCTTAGTACATACATATATGGATGTACATATATGTTAAATGCAGTAGTTAATTTAGCTTCAATAGTACCATACAAATAGGTAGCTTTTTAAGATGAGGAAAGTGTTGCTATTCAGTATTGCTAAAAAAATACACATACTTGCATATGAACTCAATTATAGCTCCATAAACAACACATTGGAAGCTGTTCAGAGAAGATTTACTGTTTATTTCCCAAAAAATTGTGCCTTGGATATGTAATGCAATCTCAACATAACGTGGATGGAACTTCAAGATATCACCGACAAAAAAAGGGAAGTCTAAAACATTGTGCTGGTCACATATTGAGGATAAAGATAAAGAAACAAGTTAAGGAATCTTACCTTGTAAAGTAAGGAACTACCATTTCCCGTCTCTGGACACCTCTTGATGCATTTTTCGACACATAAAATTCTGCAATTGTTGAAAATATATCTTTCATCTCAGCTTCAGTGTGCATAAAAAGCACCTCACCATCTGGATTCATTCTCTCCATTGAATTACATGATAACTTATTAATGACAAGATCGACCAGAGGCATTGGTGAGGAGTTCCACTGATGTCTAAGAGAAGGCTCCACATCATAGAGATATTCATCACCCATGGGAACAAAAGGATCATACAGCCCGTAATTTGTGAGGGTATGGTCATCCATGATTTCACTCAGTATTTCTATATTTAGGTACCCGCCATTTGTTACACTCGATCCTGATTTGAGAAAGTGCAGAATCTTTTCATGTCTTATGCACTTCTCCGCAATCCCATGACT
Source organism: Triglochin maritima (assembly GCA_963682175.1). NCBI lineage: Eukaryota > Viridiplantae > Streptophyta > Magnoliopsida > Alismatales > Juncaginaceae > Triglochin > Triglochin maritima. The sequence goes on from OY821785.1 coordinate 33,131,657, forward strand.
AAAAAGCACTGATTCCGGATGGGGATCTGTTGATACAGAAACAGAGGACAACATGACTTCAGACCAAGCTAGTGCATTTTCAGAAAGCAAAAAAGGCACAAAGCAACTGCAGCTTCTAAAATGTAATTGTAGCATTCATGTTAGGAAGTCTTCAGCCAAGCTGCTAACTAGTAACTTCTAAATCCCACATAAGTAAGACCATCTGCTTAAGGATGATTTACATAACTCGACCAAAAATCCATTTGAACAAGTGCAGATTCTTTTTTTCTCTTACGGAAAAAACCTGATAGTGAGTGTCTGGTGTAGACAGCCTAACATATCTTCATATGCTAACTGATGGAGTAGTTGTTATTTTCAGAAACAACAACCGCATCAACAGAAATTCGCTTCACATTGATTTTTAATAGTGCAAAATACTTGATAAAGAACTGTGCCACCCAATAAAGCTCCAAAATTATTGCTCACCTAGAACATCAACAATTAAGGACTTATTGAGAGTTGGAACAGGTATTGCTAGTTGATCACACTCCAACGACAAGTTTGAGGATCCGTGTTGATGAATAGCTTGAGTTGGATTAAGATTCAGATTACTAGTCTCAAGTACTCCGTCCATTTTAACATGGGACGGTGGTAAAGTGCGAATCTCCTACAAAAGTAAAACATTTTTATCATTAATAGAGAAAAAAGATACAAGAGGTCAAAGAAAAAGAAAACAGCCCGACAAAAAAGGAAATAAACTAAACAAAAACTGGTTTAAGACATGCCAAGAGTCCTGGTATATAGGGTATAGAACCAGAAAATGTTGCCCAAAATGCCCCGAACAGGTCACAAAACAGAAAAAACAGAAAGAAAAATTGCCCCAAACAGAAAATAAAGCAGTTCAAAGGAGAACGAAAAATGATTTAGGTGTTTCTATTGAAATATCAGCAATAATAAGACTAAGGTATTGCTGGTGTTTACTAGTTGTTGAGGAGAGAGAGCCTAGACACTAGTCCCTACTACCCACTCTGATTAGCATTTAAAATTGATATAAGATACTTCTAATATATGGCAATAACAAGTCAGTCAACCGTTGACTAATTTCTTTCTCCATCAGTATAATGATGCATATAAGACAGTAGTAGAAACTCCATAAATTAGATTTTGCATCGATTCCAGACATAACTAATTAAACAATATCAGATTTGGGGATTAATTATCAACTCTACTTGTACTTCAAATAACAAATACTACTTAGATCAATCCAAGAGCAATAATTAATCACTACCCTAATCGACCAGAACACTACAAATAAACCAAGAATACAAACAAATTCACCAAAACCAAAGCACGAGACCAAATAATACTTCTTTTTCTTTGTTTTTTGATCAGTATCAAATCATGCTTTAAAAACCTTGAAGAATGTACTGGCAAGTGCATTAAGGCAGTAGCATTCTGATTCTGAGAATAAATCTAAAAATAGGAACTTAAGTAAGACTATTTATGCAAAAAACCCATTAAAACCATTAAATAAGACTCAACCAAAATACAAAGTTGCACTTGTTTCCAAAACAGCACGAACACCTCAAATTCCAAATCATCATAATCAGAAAACACAATTCAGATCAGCACAAGAGCAAAATTAACTGCTTCCTCTACTCAACTACAACACCTCAAACAAATCCTGAAGTCCAACAACAAGCATGACAGGATCAACACACTTTAACCAAATTAAGCAAACAAACCCAGAAGGAACTCATGACTGAGGCATTCAAGTCAAACTCGTCAATTTACTAATAGTACCCAACGCAAAGTCAACAACATCACGTTACCGGTTAACCTGAAACTAAAATCACATAACCAGAACTACAGAACACATTTCAGATCAATCCAAGAGCAAAAATAACTGAATCCACTACTCAACTATGAACCACCTAGAACCAACAAATCCACAAGTCCAACACCAAGTCCATCCAAACAATCAAGCAAGTACAAAAATTCCAGTAGGAAATCAAAGCTGAGGTCATTCAACTGAAGTCAAACCCCCTCGATTCACAAAAATAAATACACGAAACCATCAAATCAAACCCCCAAAACCACAGAAACAGCTCAAAAATCACAACTCAAATCACCAAATCCAAACCTTCCAAATCATGGAAGGAACACTACAAAAGTACAAAGTCTCATACCCACCAATTGAGTGCAAAACCACACCAAAAACAACCAAATTCCAACAAAAAAAGACACTGAATTGGAACACAAAATCACGAAAATATCTCCCGAATCCACAATTCAAATCATTCAACACCCAAATCCACACCATTTCACAAACCCCATGAGAGAACCTAAGCCAAAACCACCATCCGAATCCCCAAATTCAAACCCTAGACACCCTCAAACCCACCAATTCCTTCCCCAAACACACCAAAACCGAACCCCCACACCCACAATTCAAATCATTCAAACCCCAAAATCCACACCTTTTCACCAATCCTGTAACGATAGACATCACTAAAACCAAAAAAGACACCAAATTCCAAAAACCAAAACCACGCAAACACCTCCAAACTCCCAATTCAAATCATTCAAACCCAAAGTCAAATCTTTCCACAAATCCTAGAAGAAAACAATTTCAAAACCACAAAAGACACCAAATTGGACACCAAAAACCCACACTTCAAATCATCCAAACCACCAAACCCACACCTTTTCACAAATCCAATAACGAAACACTCGAAAAACAAAAAAGGCACCAAATTTCAAAACCACACAAACACCTCCAAACACCCCAATTCAAACCCTCCAAAACCCACACCTTTTCCAAAATCAAAAACCTCCAAACCCTAAATTTCTAACGAACCATGGAAGCGACCCTGAATCCGCCGACGGGAATCGGCGCGGACGCCACGAGGCACATCTCCGCCATCGACCCCAACGGATAAGGAGAAAAAAGAGATTTGGGGGATTTGAGGCGGAACGGAACGAAACCCTAGAGGTCGGAATCGACTCTCCCGTCGCTGTTCATTTTGTCGTCCTCTTCTCTGTTTCTCGGAAGTATTTGTGTTGAGGTGGAGAAGGAAGGAAGGATTGGGGGGATTTTTGTTGGATTGGTTTTGGGGGTGTGGTTGGTGGGTTTGACACGTGCACGGGTCGGGTCGTGCACGGGGGATTGACGAGGGGTTCATTTGGGTTCTTACGGTGTCATCTGTGTTGGACGTAGATAATTTTTGAATGGTTTGGGCCCTTGTAAACTGACGCAACGTCTGAACGCATCTGACATGGTCAATACAATCAGCAGTTCAGTCAACTAAAGTCAAATATATTTTACTTTATGAAATTAATTAAATAATAAGTTTATTTATTTTGTGTTACATGCAACATTTACTTTTCTCATGCAATATTACTTTCTCAATGCAACATTTGGTTTCCCGTGCAACCTTCAGATACAAATGTAAAACAAAAAGTTCATGTAAAACGAAGAAATCTTATAACATGTGTTTGTCCTATTAAACATATGAGTTTATCTTTTTTATCATATGTTTTTTTTTATCATATGTGTTTTGTCTCTTTTAATATATGAGTTTGTCCTTTTAAACATATGAGTTTGTCTTTTTAAGCTATGGGTTTGTCCTTTTTAATATATGGGATTATCATTTTTATCGTATGTGTTTTGTCCTTTTTAATATATGGGTTTGTCTTTTTTATCATCTGTATTTTTAATATATGAGTTTGTCATTTTTAATATATAAGTTTGTCTTTTTTTAATATATGGGTTTTGTCATTTTTATCATTTGTGTTTGTCATTTTTAATATACGAGTTTGTCATTTTTAACATGAGTTTGTCTTTTTTAATATATAGGTTTGTCATTTTATCATTTGTGTTTGTTTTTTTTAATATATGAGTTTGTCATTTTAAACTTATGTATTTGTCTCCCCTTCACCTCCTTCCCTCCTAAAAGATGATCATTTAAAAATGACGAATGCAATGACCATATTATCTCATATCATCTTCTTCCTCAACTTCAAGTCCTTCCAACCCCACCACCCCTCCACCTCCCCCTTCCCCTCCCTCCCTCCTAAAGGATGAACATTTAAAATGGATGACCATTTAAAAAAGATGAATGTAATGACCATATTATCTCATATCATCTTCTTCCTCCACTCCAAGCTCTCCTAACCCCACCACCCATCCACCTCCCCCTCCCCTCCACTCCCCCTTCCCCTCTCTCCTAGGACGACCGTAAGTGTCGCGTTGCCCACCGCGTCATGGAATTTGTGAGATCTAACATGGTAATCGGCCTCAGGACGAGCTCCACCACCGACAACTTTCTCCTCCTCGCCAACCAACTTCACCGTGACGTCCTCACCAATGTCGTCGACGTCCCCACCTCTCTCAAGACCTAATACCACGTCGTCTCCTTCGGCATCCCTCTCACCGATCTCGCCTCCCACCCCGTCCTCGACCTCCGCCAACGAGGTGGATCCCGACCTCAACCTCATCAAAAGGTTGCGACATGTCTTTGCGCCAGGAGAAAATGATGGCATGACCACCTCCCTCCACCATATGGCAGAACCACCTCCATCCACCAAAACTCGACGTCATCCTCCAACATTTACATTGAGGTTTGGGGAATAATGGAAGGTTTTGAGGAGATATATATGGTGAAAACCGAATGTTGCATAGTTTAACGTGCACGTGATGTGACACAAAATAAATAAATAAATAAATAATATGTGATTTAATTAATCTTTGATGAAAAAAATATGTAATTTTTACTAACTGAATTCATCACGTCAAATGCGTCCGGGGCGCACCGCGTCGACTAAACATTATCTTTTTTTAAAGCATCTCACAATGTATTATAGGCACCTGAGCTATAAACATGGCGTTGCGTTTTGTCCATCATAATATGTTGAAAAAGTACTAGAAAATGCATCACGAGATAAACTAGTTAAATGTATATTTCTTTTTGTCCAATAAATTTTGCGTGTCCATTCATAATAATAAAGTTTGGGGTGCTATAAGACCACATCCAAGCTAATTACAAAATTTGTCCCCACTAAAGGAGACGTGTGCCCTAAAAGCAACACCAATAATAAGTTATTACAATTCATAAGCAACCGCCACTAAGATATCCCGATTGAGTTTCATTTGTCAGTGAGGACACAGTTGTGCTAAGGCAAACACTAAATTCTTAAAACTAATGCATCATTTTCTCATTCACACGTCTTCTATCCTCTTCTGCTTCGAGCCTCTCTCCGGTGAAGTTGAATGCTAAATCCATCTTTTCTCTGTTCTCAACATCCACCCAAAAACTAGTGGTCTCTTAATATGTTGGCAACACAGGTGCCAAACGTACTCGAGGTTGAATCGTGAAATTGTTGTTTTTCTATGGAGTTTTTTTTTGCCTTTTCAGGTGTAAATTCATGTGTTCTTGAAAGAAAAAAAATCACTCTAGTTATTGATATGTAGGGTTCATTTGGGTACACATTGAGATTATGTCGTATATTAAGTCAACAACCTTATCAACCTAGTTTTTTTATAACCTAAAATTCTTAGGCACGAACTTTACTTTGTGAGGTGCGATTTCAAATTAAAGATAACACACCCCACTTTACAAGAATGCTCCACTCCTTTAAACCAGTTGTGATACACCCACATCAACCTAGTTGTTGTGGTCACGTGGAGGGCGTCAGTCAAATTAAGTCGAGCTTGGAATTACGAAAGTAGTTTTTTTTTGTTTTTCTTTTGGTTCAATGCCTTTCTTACAAGTCGTATTTGAGAAAATATCATTCATATGCAAGTAACTCTTTCAAGGCTTCAAAACACTCCGTACGTGTGTTGTTATTTAGTGATATATCCTTCTTGATTGTTTATTATTAATTAGTATTAGTCCAATCTTTCTTCCTGAACTGAAATTTATAATATTACTATACATATGTCACCCCGATGCGTGAAAAACTAACTTTCAAAACGTATATAATCAAGGTGAAATTTTCATAAGATAATCAAAACGTATATAAGTCTAGGAGAAAATTTCAAAGTTTTCATTTATTATCTAACGTAAAGAATTTTCTTTTCAGAATTTCTGTAAAGATATATAAGGTATATCGTAATTAGAAAGTACAACGAAAATAATTAAACAATGAAAATATTGTCATTTGTAAAATTTAAAATTATAAATTCCATCATAATGATTTTTTAATATATATTTACACATTATGCAGTCAGGTGCATTTTGAGATTTGATCACAAAGATTCAAATAATTTAACAACATATAAGTATATAACTACGTTACTTTAATTATAATTTTTGGAGACCAGAAAGGCGACCAAAATTAAGCTCGTACCTGCTTAAGCAAAGGGAACTACTATTCGTCGCCGGAAAACTACTTAAATCGCCCCAAAAATTATCATTTTGTCATTCACAATTTATTTAATATTCATTTCGGCTCGTCTCTTAAAATAGAATTTCTGTCTAAGTTTTCCTCATATTCCCAGAACCAACACCACGAAAATGTCTGACGAAGCGTCTGGATCTGGTGAGGTAAGCGGGGGAAGAAAACAAAATCGTGTCGGGCGTCTGGCTTGGACGCCCCCTACATGGAAGGGGCGTCCCAACCAGACGCCCCATTTTTTTTAGATTTATTTATTTAAGTTTTATTATTTTAAATTATTTCAGGTTTCGTTGCAAGATTTCGGTGGTGATGGATTAGATTACATTGAGCTTTTTTTAAGTACACAAGTATTTCCAACAATCGAGGACACGAGTAAGTAGGTGAAACAAGTTGTCATCGGAGCCGGGTTTTTTGTTGTTGTAATATCATCCTACAAATCAAAAGCAAATAATCAGATGGATTGTTATCTGAGATGCGATCGCAGAAATGAAATAGGTTCTCGTGATATGGATATTGCACTACGGAAGAACACGAAAAGAAAGGGTTGCGGTTGTCGTTTTTGATAAAGGTGGTTGACGGGATCGTGATGGATGAGTCGTAGTTTATAATAGTACTCATGAGCAACACAACCATAGACTTGCAGTTTATCCAAATGGTCACCGACAAATCAACAGCCTTAGTCCTGGGGCCAAGAAAATTGTTCGTGATATAACTGAGGCACATGCGAAGCCACGTAACATATTGTTGGCAATAAAGGAGAAATTCCCAGATGATAATCCAAATCAGAGACACATTTATAACTTCAGAGAGTACATGAGGATGACGAAATCTGAAGACAGGAATCCCGCTCAGCAGTTTCCGCATCAGGCAGTGCAGTATCAGTATTTACATTCGATTATGGCGGATGAAGAAACTAATGTCATCACTCATGTATTTTTGGCACATCCGACGTCAGTTCAGTTGTTGCGCACATACCCTTTCGTTATCTGCATGGATTCGACGTACAAAACAAACAAGTATAAGATGTCTTTGTTCGAGATGGTTGGGGTGACTCCAACAAACATGAACTTCCTCGTCGGCTATGTGATTATGAAGGATGAGTTCGAGTCTAGTTACCAGTGGGTGTTGGAGAAGTTGCGAGATCTGTTATTGGATATTGTCAGCCCGACTGTAATAATACCGGACCGGGAGTTAGGCGTGATGCGACCAGTGGGAGAGGTTTTTCCTGAGTCTGCTCATTTACTTTGCACCTGACATATCATCAAATATGTGTACAACTACGCATACCACGTATTTGACAAGAACAAAAAGCTTGCAGAGAATTTGAAGTGTGGAAAGTGGAGGAAAGTCATGTTTTCTACTTCACAAGCCGAGTATGATAGAGTTGTCTGTAATCTGAAAGATACTTATCACTCTTGCCCAGCTATCACAGAGTATCTGCAAGACACGTGGTTAGTGCATAAAGAAAAGTTTGTGTTGAATTGGACGAACAAAGTCCTTCATTTCGGCAACACTACGAACTATAGGGTTGAAAGCGCTCATTCGGCTCTGAAAGAGTGAATCACTACATCGACTGCAGCTCTGGACACTCTTTTCGACCGTGTCAACGCGGGTATTGAAATGCAGTTGACGAATATTCGGAACTTTCTTGAGGAGTCGAGACGTCGAAATTTGACTAACTACATAAGTGCTTTGTATCAGCATATAAATGGTCAAGTTTCGCATCACTGCTTGACATTATTGAGTCAGAAGTTGAAGAGAATGCAGGACTTAAGCAATCAAGTTGAATATAGTTGCGGGTGCGTTTTCTGACATAACATGAGATTCCTTGTGCATGTACCATGCTGAAGGGAATGTGTTCTAAAAGTTTTACTTTTAAATGTCAATTATTATGAATTGAATGAGAAATCATTATGTTCCTTGTTTATGTTATTCGTCTTTTAGAAGTGTTAAGGAAGAGGCTCTTGGTCCTTAACCGTAGAGCTCTAAAAGATATTGGTTTACATAAAACAAAAGATATTCGCAATCATGGTAATTAACATGGAACATTAATTACCGATTTAAGATTGTCGTGTTGGTCATAGATCATTGTAGCTCTACAAGTGAGTGACAACACGGGTATGCAAAAGAGGAAAATATTACTTTTGTATACTGAATAGACCTAATAAGTAAAATATTATAGAAATGTGTTTCTGTGTCATTAATATTTTACTGTGTCTTTGGTCCTTTGATATGAGACTTATATCTGATCACTTAAGGAATACTTAATTAGATCAGTGTCTTGAACTATCGATCAGTGTAGTGTAAAGGCATTGGTTGGTTAAGTATAACTTTCGTTGGAGAAGATAGTTAGTCAAAAGATTATCATTGCCCCTCTTAATTGAGTGATGATATTAGTGGGCCCCTTGATAAAGCAAAGTTATAATGTGCACAATGTGATTTGAGTTAAGTCACATATTTATAACTAGCTTAAAGAGATCAAGAAATGAATACTAATACAAAGATGACACAATACTACTTTGTGTGTATTCTTAATATCATGAGGCAAGGGACGGACACAAGTGGTGCACTCCATCACTAAATGGATTGGGTTTTGGTTCGAGTGGAATTAAGACATCTAACTGTTGGCTTTTTGGCCTTAATCCGTATTTTGATGATGTAATTAAACCTAATCTTAATAAGGACATGTAGATTAGCACATGTAGTATAATAGTATACATGTTGTATTGTGCTAACATCTACAGGTGATCAAGACTCAAGAAAGAAGAAAAATCAAGTCAAGACATGTAATCAAGCTAGGATTGAAGACATGTAATTTTACCTTTCTTTGAGAATTAGGAACTTATGTGAATTGAGCATAACTTAAGCTAATATGCATGCATTCACACACTAGGTTCCTTTTAGGAGTCACACACAAAATATCATATAATTTGGACTCCATTAGATCACCTAAACACCTAAAACATTGGTCGCCAGTCTGCCTGAGTTCGGTCGACCGTTCACCTTTCGGTCGACCGGTTATACACAATTTTTGTTATACCAGACCAATCCGTTCAACCGATCACACATCTATTTAACCGATTACCCAGACCTGTTCGGTCGACCGGTAAACCTTCGGTCGACCGTTTCGTTTGCTGTTTTTGGTAAAAATACGACTGTTTTATTTGTCGTATTATACAACGGTCGTATACACATTTTTCTCAATATACACCCCCATATACATTAGAACCGGTCGAACCATTTGCCTAGTTCGGTCGACCGTTTAAATAGGTAAAATCTACCTGCTATCGGTCGACACAAGTTTGTCCAACCGATCAAGATTTCTCTCTACCGAACCCAGTAGTTCGGTCGACCGGTACCTGCTCGGTCGACCGTTGACCTATAGAACTTAAGTGATTCGGTCGACCAGTACCTATGTTCGGTCAACCGATCCATCAACAGACTCAAGGGTTCGGTCGACCGATACACCTTTCGGTCGACCGTTTCTGGACAGATTTCTGCACCCGATTTTCTGCTTTGTGTATCTTGCACAAAACCCAATCAAATCTTGTCCAAACGGCTAGAAATCTTTAGGAGCTTATAAATAGAGGTTCACACTTAGTTTTCCATAAGATTTCACAACTCCAAAGTGTCAAACTTATAGTGAGATTTTCCACAACCTCAAAGCTCCAAATTAGTGATCTTAAGCCTCACATCTACACATCATTCATCATACATTCATCTAGCAATTGTTGTGCTCAATTAGAGAGTGAGTTCCACTCAGTCACCATTGTTGTAAAGTGAGCAAGGGTCTTGGTGAAAGCCCAAGACAAAGAAGCAAGGATTTCGGTGAAAGCCCGAAGTGATTCTCTCGGTTTGTGAGAGGTGGTGCCAAGCTCGGCGAGGGTTGTTCGCGAGCTTGAAGACTTGTAAAAGGCGTTGCTCCCGGCCCGGAACGGGGAGTGGTTAGTGAAGACGCAAGAGGGGCTCGAACGGAGATTCGAGAGGGGCTTGCAAGAGAGGACGTAGGCGCGGCCGAACCTCTATAAAAACCGACGTGTCTTCTTTGTGGTTTGCATTACTTTCTACTTGTGTTTGATTTTGTTTAATTTCCGCTGCATTTCTTTGATCAATCAACCAAGTAGTTAATTAGGGTTCAATAGGTGATTAGCTTAAAAGTGATTAGTGGACCCATAACCCACACGATCCAACACTAACTAATTGGGAGCTATAATGTGTAGCTAGATACCGCTTATAGCTTGTGATATTAAGCTCTTAATATCACTGTCAACTTAGTTTAGATCCTCCCATAGGTCACACCGCAAAAACCGTGAAACAAGAAGCTTGATTTTTGGTTCATATGATGTGTCGGGTTTCTCATAGAAAATATGACACATGTGGTGATCAAGTAAAATCAATTATGTTGTATATAAACATAATTAGAGTCATGATAAATTTATATGAGATGCATATATTATGGGGTGCAATAATTTATTGTTGCATAGGATAATACATTGCATAAGTTGTGAATTTGATAAAACCCCCTTAAGTTCAAATTTTGTTGGAAATAAATCCAAAATTTGAAATAGGCAAAATCGGGTAGAAGTTCGGTAATCCGTTATGTTTCGGTCGACCGAAGGATCTATGGATCGGTCAACCGAACGTGGAACGGATAATCGTAATTGATTGACCGAACTTGACCAAAGTGCCTGGAGCTTTGATACGGTGTACCGAACCAGAAACGGTCGACCGAACAATGTCAAGTTCCGATATTTTCGGTTAATCGAATAGCACTCGGTTTTAGACGTGAATGGGTCCGATCGGTTAAGGAGAATTTTTCTCCTTAAGATTCGGTCATCCGTCACGTACTTGGTTAAACGATCGTGACAAATTCGGTTAAGCGAGTGGGACTCGGTAAACCGAACAGCGGTCAATTTTCTGCCTTTGATTATTAAGAGATTAATTTGATCGATGGTTGGATTAACTCCAAATTTGGTCAAACGTTTTGTGGGTGCATATAATGCATTATGGAATTAGTTTGTGAGAGAAATTGTCATAAAACCGTGGCTTAAGAATAGCCATGATTAAGAGTAAGATTGGAACCTATAAATAGGTCCTTATTCTCCCTAATTGGGTTACACAATTCAGAAATTATTTTCTCTCCTAATTCATTACTAAAACCCACGAAAATTCTCTTAGTTTTCTAAGTCTTTGGAAGGAGAAATCTCAGAGGCTAAGGAAGGGGTTTGTAGCTAGATTCTAAGCTTGTTTGGAGATCGATTGGCTAGCTCCTTTCTCTCCAACCTTGTTTAGGGTTTCGGTGAACACTCGGAGGCATCCGGCGCAACGAGAAGTGAAGATTGGCTTCATCAACGTCTCTGAAACGTTAAGAAGTTTTTGAGAACTTCTAGGTATGAATTTCGGAGTCCCTTTGTGATTGTTTTAATAAGTTTTTGAAACTAGTTGTTAAAACAAACAGATGCATGCATAAATAAATCGAAGAAAATTGTAATAGATCCTTATTATACATGAAAATTCGAAAAATATATATGTATAATTAAACATGAAATCCTACACATGCACGGTTGTATTGAGTCAGGTAAAAGAATTTATTTAGAGAAGATTCATCCATTCTGGAAAACACTTGTCATTGGAGAAGGAGTCCAGATACCAGAGTTTGTGGATCAGTCAGCACAAGACGTTGAGCATTTTCGGAACCTCGTTGATGAGATTTCGGGGAGCGACCCTGCAGTAATTCGTAGTGTCTCTCGTATTTTATACGAACAATTACACCCTGATCAGTCGAACACCCCGATCAGTCGAACTATCAAGTGCCCGCAGAAAATACTAAGGTGCAACATCTACCCTTCCGAATGACCCACTCAGTAGAAGAAGAACTACTATGTCCCCCCCCCCCCCCCCCCACATCCTCCACCAAAGTGCTGCCTCCCCTCCTCCTGCAGCTCCAACCCCAACCGACCCCCATCGTCACTCTCGTCATGACTCTCCACCTCATCTGAATCCTCGTTGTCGGCAAAAGAATCCTCACGTGTCTGACGACGACGTAAAATATCTCTCTCCCTCCTAACCGAAGCAGATATGTCCCGTCTACGTGGATGACGATGAGCTGACTCATCATCTAAACTATGAACAACGCGTAAGGGAACTGATTTCCATTTCCTCCACGGTAACCCGATGACTATTAATTCAATTTTAGAAATAAAATTTCGTTAATATATTTAAATTACTAAATTTACAAATTGATTAATCGATCGATTAAACTAATTATTAACTTAATAATCAATTTAACTAACAATTATAACTAATTAAGCTCAATTTAACTAATAATAACAATTAATCAAGGGATTAACTAATTACTCAATCAATTTAACTAATTATTAACTTAATAATCAATTTAACTAACAATTATAACTACTTAAGCTCAATTTAACTAATAATAACAATTAATCAAGGGATTAACTAATTACTCAATCAATTCAACTAGTTATTAATTTAATAATCAATTTAACTAACAATTATAACTAATTAAGTTCAATTTAACTAATAATAACAATTAATCAAGGGATTAACTAATTACTCAATCAATTTAACTAATAATAACAATTACTTAAGGGATTAACTAAGTGCTCAATCAATTTAACTAATTATTAACTTAATAATCAATTTAAATAACAATTATAACTAATTAAAATCAATTTAACTAATAATAACAATTAATCAAGGGATTAACTAATTACTCAATCAATTTAACTAATTATTAACTTAATAATCAATTTAACTAACAATTATAACTAATTATAATCAATTTAACTAATAATAATTATTTTAAAAAAAACTGGGGCGTCTACCGGAGACGTCCCACCCTAAAAAAAGTTAATTTTTTTTTAAATAAATGTGACATTTTACCAGATTCGAGTACTCCAGGACGTCTGTTGGTTCCTTTCCTGGCCTCCGAGACATTCTTCTGGATGATTATGAGTGAAATGTGAAGAGAGAGTGGTGGTAGAATAGTGAAACGAAGAGTTCTATAAATAAAAATGACAAAATGATAATTCGTACAGAAAATTTAAGTAGTTTTCCGACGATGATTATCTTAAGTCAACTAAATTATATTAAGTCATACATAAATAATATATTAAGTCAACTAAATTACAATGGTGACCAAAGATCTGAGGTTCGAACGGTGTAAGGAGCGGGTCATGAACCATGACTTCAACAAAGATTAGATTAATACTCAAAATTCCAGCATTCTTCTCGTGGAGGGCTCTTCTTTCTGAGTTCTGACTTTTGGAAAAGGTTATTCTTAGAATTGCAAGAAATTTCGGCACGTTGTTACCCGCCATCAACAAGCATTAGAATTAAAATATTAGAGTCCAAATCCAACACATTCTACTGTAGTGTTGATAAGTTTGTGTTTGTATATTTTTTATTACAAGCAGGCCATTTGACCAAAATAATTTATATTCATAAGTGGCTTTTGCACTTCTAGACTTTGTTTCGCAGGAGGTATAAACTCGGTAGTTACAAGTTGCTAACCAAACCACAAGTAGAAAACAGTGGTCACTATTGTAACATCTGTAATTGTGACCTAGCAATAGGTTGAGCCCGACAATATTAATTGATGACATTTAAGAGTATGGTTTGCTCGCTAAAAATACTCGTACTGCAAGTAGAGGTGACAATGGGTATCCGGAACCGATCAAACTGAACCGGATCTGGTGGTACCAAATCGAGATAAAACGGATATGGGTCGGATCTAGATATTCAATTTCAGAACCGACCCGGTTTCGGTTCGGATCCGATTCTCACCACTGGAACTGAATCCGGTTTATTATTTTAAAAAAACTACTAACATGTAGTCCTATACACGTGACTAGAGTCAACTTAGCAACCGTGTCCATGCCCAAGCCTAAGCCCACAAGCCATCACCAAATTACAAAAAACCCTAGCAGCTCTCCTTCTCCTTCTTTCGCCGCCTCCACTCCCTCTCCCATAAAAACAAACCTAGTCCCACTCCCTCCTGGTTCCGACCTCTTGGTTGTCGCAGTGTCGCCTCCTCATTCTCACTCCCTCTCTCAAGTCTTCCCCACGCGACCTCTCCGGTATTCTCCACACGGCCTCGCTGACTAGGGATGTGTTTAGCGGTTCGCGGGGCACAATAAGGGTGCCGGGGGAACGACCGTGCTTGAGGGTCGGGTGGTCCGCGAGCGACCGACCTTGGAATTCTACCATTGGGATCGAGTTTATGAGGACGTTTGAGTTGCCGAATTTCTTCAGGAATGTGGAAATGGTATTTGTGTCATCGTCATCGTCGTTGTCCATATGTAGGATTCTAGTTTCCTTTGTGATAACGTGTTCCGGGGCTTGTCACAGTTGGGGGAAGCAGCAGGTGCAATAGGCGGGATGGTTCTCTTTCGACCGCGACGGGTCGAAGTCGTAAAGGGTGATCCGGTGGAAGAGACAACTTGTAACGCCCCTAATCCGCACTCAGGACACAACAATAATCACAACACCAAAAGAAAACGAAAAGTGACATTAACTGAAATAACCAACACGAGGACTCAATTAAAATATATAAAAAGGTCAAAGTCAAAGTACAATGCGGAAGGGAAATACAAGAACTCTGAATCCTACTACAACTACTGTGAGGAGTAGGAAAAATACATGACAACTGAGCTCAACAGATCTAGTCCACGCATCCCAATCACAAGCCGCCTCCAGTCACCTACTGCGTCCCACCTGCACACGAACAGGCTCGCCTGAGTCTCAAATCAAGACACAATACACCCCCAACCCGACACCAAACAAGGTCTAGCCGTCCCTGACGGCTAACACTGGTCTCGTGTCCAAAGACGACGATGCGTACGGCTTCGCCGAATGTGCACCTCGACCCCACGATGCATCCGAACCACAAGGCAACACTCAACCTGCTCTCACAGCATAACTTCCACACGTCCCCAGGCGATCACGCGCCTAACCAGACCGAGCGTGCACCCTTGACAAGACCACGCGTCCGGCCCACAAGCCAATGCTCTATAATAGCACCACTCCCGCACACACGTGTCACACAAAGCCCTGACCATCTGCTGACCCACACGGCTGCTCCCACAAGGCGAGTTCCTGCACCTGAACCCCCTTGCATGAACCACGTGGCGTTACACTGCACCACTCCCACCTATGGGTCAGCGAGCAAAGCTCCACAACTGCCACTCCGAGGCATGGATGCACAGACCGGTCCCAACAATCCGACCTAAGGGAAACCGACCCCACCTCAGGACACATGTTGACACCTCCGACCGTGCTGGGAACCCCGGGACGGGTGACCACCCAACCTACCACTCTCCTAACTAGGAGGGACCGCACAGGTAAATAATAATTTACCCAACTTACGATAACCACAGGGTCAACACAACAAAAGCATGATATAGGAAAAGTACATCCTCAAGGCAGATAACCCACAATTAACAGACTATCCACACCAACCAACATATGATTTCAACTCACATAACACTATTATATTATCAACACAAAAGCCTTGAATTGTCAACATAAAGCACATGCTCTTAAAAACATGAATAAATCTACATGACATAAAAGGCACACGTACGTCTTAGTACTTTATCAACCATATGAACATGACATTATTCTTGTCAATATAACACATGCCCTATCTATCCCTTCCAAGACATATTATAGATCCAAATCACCATCTATTCCATTTAATGACCAACACATGTTAAACATGCATACCAAAAGAAGATAGCATGATTTAATCATCACCACAAGTCATTAAATATGGATATGAGCACATCAAGGACTGATTTCGAAAATCAAACATCAACTAACATGTGAGACAATTCCAAGATCAACAATTATATAAGCAACGTTCTAAGGTCTTCACTAATCCTAATTTTCCAACGAGTAAAAGTGGTCCAAAATCAGCATTCAACATGGTGAGAAAACATGACATCCAATCAAGATTCAGTAACAACTTCAATACAAAATATGATGCATAAACAAGGTCTGAAATTGAAGTGGGAAACAACCCCAAATCAGTCACCATGTCGACCAACCCCAGCGAGACAAACATCAACGACCCCAGCCCCATCGTGGCACTACGAAAGCCACCACCAACCAGCCACGAAATGGCTTGGTCTTGGTCTGCCTTGACCAAAAATTGGGCTACCCAGGCTAATCCAGCTCCAACCACCCCACCGGTCACCAACGTGACCAGTCCAGTTGACGCCGGTCACCTCCATGACCGGCCAGAGGTGTTGCATGCGGCACCAGGCCTCGCGCTCGCCTCCCACCTCGGTGCTACCAACACCACACGACCTCCACGATGCAAGAAGAAAGAGACACATGTGGTGTACCTTCCAAAAGAGCTAGCCGGAGAAGGGGACGCCTTCCCCTCCGCACCCACGTGCGGATTGTGCCGCCATCGGAGCTCCTCACCGTCGCCTTTTCCGTCGTCGGAGTGTAGTGAGAGGGAAGAAAGGAGGATGAGGGAGAGAGAGAGAGATGTGGGTTTGGGGGAAAAATGGGTTAGGGATTTTGGGTAGCTTGGGGAGAGGGGCCCACCAAAAAGAAATTCCGTCCGCGAAATAGAAGCAAGCTACACGTCGACAAACCCTTGGTACTTCTCCCGCACATCCACCTCAATCTCCCACGTAGCCTCATGCAGTGAGTGATACTGCCATCAGAACGACCATCTTACGCAACTGTTACTCAATCTGATCGACAATCCTCTAAACCAATCATATTTGGACACATAATCATCTCATAACCTCCTTTGACCAAGTTGGAACAAATACAACCCACGATCAGAAAAAATCTCTTTTTAATGCAGGCAAAATCGTGGGCGAACGGTCAACCGAAATAACCAATTGTTCAACCGATCGGTTGTTAATTAACCATTTTAGTTATTTTCCTACAAGAAAAACTCTTGTTATTTCCGATCGGACCGCGTTTCACATCGGTCAATCGATTCTATACCAAGAATACTCCTGATAATTTCGGTCAAACGACGACCCACACCGATCGATCGTTTTGCAACAAGAAAAGCTCTCGTTATTTTCGGTCAAACCGTGCGTCCACCCAATCGACCATTTTCGAACTCAAAAAGTCACTGTTAAATTCGATCAACCAGTTCCCAAAAAACGTTCGACCGTTTTTCACTACTTTTGCCTTTGCCAAATTTTGGATTAACATCCAACAAAATTTGAGCTTTGGGTTTTAGCAAATTTGTATGTTATAATGTTGTGGATCACGTTATATTATGTAATATATTATCATGTATAATGACAAACATTATATCACATAATATATACACATTTCATACAAATTTATTTGATATTTTAGTCATGTCATTATTATGACATATCGATTTTATCATTTTACCGCATGTATTTCAATACATCACAAAAAATGTAAAATCATATTTCTTGTTTCTCAGTTTTGTGGTGTGACCTATAGAAGGATCTAAATTATGTTGGTAATGATATAAAAGACTTTATATCATAAACTATAAACGGTATCTAGCTATACATTATAGTTAACCAAATAACAAAAATATTTTGTTAACTCGAACTAAACACGATCTATTTAGTGATATGTAATATATCACTTGTGTCTATCCATTGCCTCATGATATTACAAATATTATACAAAATAAAAATGTGTCATATTTGTATTATATTTTTTTTTCTTGATCTCATAAGCTAATTATAAATATGTAACTATACATAAGTTATAATGTGCACATTATTATTTTTGATTTATTAAAGGGTCCAATAATATCATCACTCAAGTGAAAAGGGGTAATGATAATCTTTTGATATATGATCTTTTCCGGCACAAGTTATGTATAACCAACTATTATATTTATCACTATGCGCAAGATAGTTTTTGATAATAATCAAATTATACATTTCTCATATGAAAAGATATAGGTCTCGTATCTTAGGATTCAAAGACACAATAAAAATATTAATGACACGAACACAATTCCATAATGTTTCATCGATTAGGTCTACTCAATATATAAAAGAAAATTTTCTCCATTTCATATACTCATGTTATTAAAATATTTGTAGAACTACAATATCATTTAAACCAACACGACAATCTTATTTTAGTAATTAATATTTTATGTTAATTACCATGATTGTAATATCATTTAAACCAACATGACAATCTTATTTTGGTAATTAATATCCCATGTTAATTACCATGATTGTGAATTACTTTTGATTTATGCAAACCATTATCTTTAGAGCTCTACGGTTAATGATCAAGAGTCTCGTTCTTAATATTTCCAAAAGACGAATACTTTAATCAAGAAACAAACTATTGTTACATTCAATTCATAATAAAAGACATAAAAAATACTTTTAGAACACACATTCCTTTTATAAACATGCACTAAAACACTAGTAGAGAAACACTAAAGCGATGAATACAAATATTACCTCTATTGAAAGCATTCAACACAATGAAGATGAAACTAAACTTTGATTAAGAATCTAATCACATTACAAGTTTCATCTTCCTTCCTCCATTTGCAGCTAAATTGAGCAAAAATTAACCCTAAACTAAGGTGGAAGGAGGAATAAGAGGAAATGTAGAAGAAACGACTATATGTAGAAGAATGAATGCTCTGGATGAATTTTAGACGGATTCAAGGGTTGTAACCAACTTTCCATCAAAACTTGAGCCACCGTAGAATTTCGAGCTCCAAAACTTGAGCTGGATCCGCCAATGGCAAATTAAATGGGTCTGATGTGTTGGCTCAAATTGGCTCAATGAGTTAATCTTTTTATTTTGCATGTGGGGTGGACTCCTAGGTCCGCGATTCGACCCAATTTCCCTTTAATTGCATAGATACTTCCAGGTTCTTGAGTTTTGAAGATTTTTTGCACACATAATATTTTATTTGTATTAGGCCCCTCCATATTTGCAATTAGGTCCCTAGTATTTTCATTTAAGTCCAAAAATATTGAAGATCAGTCATTACTCTTGCAATTCAGTCCTTTTGTTTCTTTTCCCTTCTATTACTTAATTGAAACACGTGAACTAAACATCTGAGTAGAACACAAATGAGGTAAATAAAGGACATATTATATGATATGCCATTAATTAGCCAAACATAAGAATTAATATTGTTTTATTAAGAGATGTATTTATAGTTGGGTTTGCAAAACACATAAGATCATGTGCTAGCTGTGTTGCAGCAATAGATCTATTAGACTAACGCTAAGTTAAGCCGATGAATACAAGTCTTATGTCAAATGGCTTTACATGCATAATCAGTAACTACTAAGAAAGACAAAAAAATCTTCAATAAGTTATTTACAAAGACTGGACACATAGAGCCAATCGGGCCCGACCTATCTAATACTCGTCCTGAAGCTTGGTTGAAGAGAAGGCCAAGCTTGTCACACAAAAAGAGGAACTGCTCTGTAGCTAAGGACTTGGTGCATAGGTCGGCCAACTGGGCCTTCTAACGAACAGATGTAGTGATCAATAATCCAAGTGCGACACATTCATAAACGTAATCATAATCAACTTTAATGTGTCTAGTTGTGACATCGGCAACATGGTTATAATCATGCGTAAGAGCAGGGTTAACGGGTCGGGCGTGCCCTCACGCCCGACCCGGGCGACCATCGGGCGGGGGGCACGTGTTGTCCCCCCGTTCGTCGATTTTTTTTATATTTTCGTGGAGGTTTTGTTATTGGAGTTAATTGATAATTTATTGGGTAATTTTTAGTAATGTGGGGTGATAATCTTTGATGTTATTAATTTGAAAAAATATTTAAAAATTATACATTTAATTTAATGCTCAAATCAAAGATAAATTCATATTGAGTGCTGAAATTAAAAAATATATTAATACTTAACGAAATACACGAAATACGAAGCGATACAAAATACAACAAACTAAACGTAATATAATATAAACTAAACGAAATACGAACTAATATGAACTAACAAACTACATGAAACCATTCTCTTCCGCCCAATCCATAAGTTTCACAATCGCTATTTGATCCCGCTCTGTCGGGTTGTCCTTTTTCATCAGAGAGTGAAGCATGTCGAGCTTAGTTTTTTTAACATGTCTTTGAAAATTACGCTCGGCTAATTCCTCCTGCTTCGAGAAACTCTCTTCTCTCACTTGGACGTTGTATGCAATTTGTTGTGCAAGTTTCATAACGTCGGTGTTGCCTTCCGGGCCTAATGAACTTTTACCCTTGTTTTTTGCCTCTTCACACATGGTGGTCGTGTAGACGATCCTGGCGTCATTTCTTCTGCCTCCGGTGATTGCGTTCTGGAGTCATCAGTGTTTTTCTTTTCCCAAGGCTTCCCGAACGTAGACTGCTTTCATCGTGAAACTCCGGGGACTCCCGACCAACACGCACGACATTTGCTCCAGATAGCAGGGACTCCCATTTCGGGTACCTACTCAACATGGTCCAAGCATCAAAGTAAAGAGATTTAGAGTTATTAGTGCGCTCGTAGATGTGGTGAGCTTGCCGGACGAGCACGCGTGTATTGTGCATTCACGCGTTTACTGTGCATTCCTAATTTTAATTAATAATTTTTTTTGTGAATTAATATTAATAACTAATTAATAATATTAATCATTTCGTCAATTGGAATTATAAGGTAATTAGAATTAGAATTATGTAAAGTGTAATTTGTTAAATGTGGTGTAAGAATTAATATTGTTTAATTAAGAAATTATGTGGAGGAAAGAGAGTGTAGGGTGGGTGGGGTAGCCCGAGCATGGTTAAGAGTTTTTTTGGGTGGGTGAGGTGAGCTGACGTGGCGGAGAGAGGGAGCAGGGCGCCCGAGGGTAGCTCGGGCATGGTTAAACATGGTCTAAGGCAAACATGTTATCACAATATAACTTAGGAGTATCATCAATGAAGGAAATGTCTGACAGATCGGCATTCAAGAGCATTTATCGGGCTCATTCAAGAAGAATATGGTTCAACCTCCGGGCAACTGCAATTGTTGTGCTGTGTGACAAATGGTCTGGTGTCTAACGATCCCCTCATCCTTGCGAAGATCGTAAACTGAACTAGTCATTGAGGTTTCGAAAAGTTTAAGGCATCACATCCTCTTGACAACATGTTAGGTAAAAGGATTGGGCAATGGAGACTTCAAGTGGTAGAGCTAAAGTTAAAGCACAAGTGAGTAGAAAGTGGGGTTTTGGATCTCGAATGTGTGTAAGAGCTTTCAGTTGCAAGGGATAGTCTATTAGGGTCTAAAACTCTCATATATATATATATATATATATATATATATATATATATATATATATAGGCTAAGAGAGGATATTACCATTTGACAAATTAAAAACAAAAGAGATAATGAAGCAACTGACAAAATTACGCAAAAGTGAGCTGTCAGTTGGGTGCCAAAAGGTCAACGTTTGGTAAATTCTGTTTGATAGTTTGTTTAAACTTAAGTGAATAGTCCAACAGAAGAGTAAGTGGGTCAATTGTTCAAAGGTCAAGTTGGGGGTATGTAAGTCTTTGCGTAAGGCAATGCTCGAACGATGAAGTGGTAACGGTTGACCGTCCTAGGGGTTTGATGTGTATTTGGAATGCGACAGACTAAGTAGGGCAATCGTTAAGGGCAAAGCGGTTGAACAAAATCAAGAAAAGTTATTGTCAAATTTTGGATCCAATTCGATCGATCGTTAAAAAGATTTCGGTCAACATTGACTCTTAAGACTAAAATGGGTAAAGACGTGATATTCAAAATAGTTGTTGGTGGAAAAAGACGAGAAAATGGCTTGAAATGGAAAATTGAAACTTCGAAACCGTCGGACCAAAAGGACCTACTAGTTGACCGTTCCACCAAGAAAATCAACTTGTCAAACAATCAAACAGTCGATTGTTTTGAGCACAAACATACTTAATGAGCTTTTGGTGATTTTTCAAGTTTGATTTGGTATCTAGTACGGTCTAAATCTTATGATTTTGTATGTGATTTCTATAGGTAACTTAATATGTGTGTGAGGGTAGAAATTGATCTAAATGCTCAAATTTACATCAATTCCTAAGGACACAAGAAAATAAAAATTACATTCAACATTATTTTCATTTCTTGATACTTTTGTGCTTAATTTGATCGTATTTCTTCACTTCAAAATCTGAAACTCATTACATCCAATAGATGTACAATATAATATATTGCATATGAGAGTTTTATATTTGTTTAGAACATGTTTAGGGAGAGGTTTAGTTTATATCATCAAAATAACTACATGATTAATCAAAAAGCCACCAAATATGTTATAATATTGTATGAAATGTGAGTTTTGAGTTTTTTCAAATTTTAACGTTGAGAAAATATCAATATGTTCATATTATGGTCTTCGGATATTGTTTAGAGTGTATTTGGTTCTTGAACATTTATAAGAACTTGTTAGAGTTCTCGTTACCTTTTCACCCACGATAAGTTTACATTTTTATTTTTCAAAAATAGTATCTGTTAGGAAAAATGGTGCACCGAGAATATGGAATTAATGAAAGAAATCTCAATGAAAAACTAAGTTAGGCAATTACACAAACATGTTGTATGCATCATCTACAAATCAAGGAAGTAATTGAAGCAAACTAACCAAGAAAACAAACCACAACAACATATGTATGTGGAAACCGAAAACGGGAAATCTAGGGGCGGAGACGATCGCAGCTTCACTATGGAAAAATGTTGAGTACAATAGGGAGGAGGATGTATAGAGAAGAAAGCCTGGAAAACATATTTGGAGCTTGTATGGTCTTCACCTTCTAAGAACAAAGAATGGACGTTCGAAGGCCACGTGGACGTTCAATCCTGAAATTCCACTAACTCCAAGAAGAATTTGACGAACAAGAGTAAGATATCTGATTGCAAATCGGACATCAGATCCTGTCCAGAAGTTTTCAAGGCACAAACTAATAGTTTAGTGTTTTTGTAATTTAAAGTTTTATTTAATATATGTTTATTAAGTTATTTGATAAGTTTATACATTATTATTGTTTTCTTGCACTTTCCTCCAGAGGGAGGACATGAGAAACAAAAAGAAAATATTTTCTTTACATTTAGGATAAAATAAGGTGACAGAGAGAAAATATTTCCTATTTGTAGAACATGCATGCACAAATGTCTGAAAAAAGAAATGGTCAGAGAGAAATATTTTCCTCGTTTTCTTTGTGGACAAAGCCACAACCCTCCCTAACTCCTATTTGACGTTTATATAGTTGAGTTGAGATAAATTTATTTTTTCGGCTAGGCTATCTTAAAGCTACTAAATGAACAAGCCTACCTAAAAAATCTCTTTTTTAATAAATGGTAGAGAGTTATTAAGCGGTTTGCGAATCTACTTTTCACCAACTATGAGATGTTACAAGGATAGAAATCAAACTGTGTTCAAACCACATCCAATTGATAGTTGAGCTATTTTAATAATGTGTGTGAACTACTTAGAAATTACTAATGCTAGAGGTTTTTTTCCCAAATTTTGGATATGCAAGTGCACATCCTCGGTGCATTGTGCATCCGCTTATGTCCTACTTTAGAGTTGAAAGTAAGTGACCAAGATGGAACAATGACCATCACAATAAATCTTTTACCTCGTTGTATTAAAGCATCTGCAACCATTAGGGGTGTAAGCGGGGCGGGGCGGGGCGGGTTTTTGGTCCACCGCTACCCGCCCCGCATAAGTTAAGCGGGTATGCGGGGCGGGGCGGGGCGGGTCAAAAATAAAAATACCGCTACCCGCCCCGCCTAAGGTTGGACTAGGTGAGGCGGGGCGGGTTATGCGGGTTTGGCGGGTTTTTTAATTTTTTTTTGATTTTTTCTAAGAAAAATAAAAGAACATCAAAACTTGAAAAATAGTAATTACTCATTGTATTTTTTGGGAAATTGGATGTGTGTTGAGTGAAAAATTAGACATTTGGTTAGTGTTGAATAATGATTTGGTAAGGTGGGTTAATGGTTATGAGTAAAATTGAAACATTAAAATGATTTTGGTATATAAAAAATTAATAATATATTTGATTAGGCGGGTTAAGGGTTATGCGGGGCGGGTTGCAAGACAACCGCAACCCGCCCCGCTTATTAGGCGGGTTATGCGGGTGGCGGGTTAGCGGGTTGGCGGGTAACATTTTTTTGTCCGCTACCCGCATTAGGCGGGGCGGGACGGGTTGCGGGTAAAATATTACCCATTTACAGCCCTAGCAACCATGATGTATTGGATCATCTCAATTTTTTATAAGTCATGTCGGTTTTTTCCAGTTCACAGCATTTATCCATAACATCTTTCACTTTAATGTTCCCAACCATAATTTTTATAAAAAGATTCTGTTATCAAATGAATTGTTCTCTTCCCTCCAACTCTTACATTTTACAAATAAGTAAATAAATATATCATCGTTTATCATTTTTATGTATGGATTATTAATAAATTTTGATACATATTTTTATCAATTTTAATTTTTCAAAAATAATTGTTGAAGAAACGTGAGAAAAATAATTAATTTATTAACTGCAAAAGGAAAGTTGAGAATATAATGAGTTGGAAAGTTGAAGTTGTAAGAATAAAAACCCTAAAAATGTGAGAGTTGAGAATAATCTTTTAAGATATTTGAAAATATAATTGTTTGAAAAGTGCAATATGAGAATATAATTGTTTCAAATTTTATAATTGTCTCATTTGAGTTAACTGTCGAAAATCTAATATTTCGAAAATACAATGTTTTATATACCAATATGAATGTCTATCTGTAGAACATAATAAGATAAATATTATGGTGGTTTTTTAAAATTTATTATTTTATTTTATAAGATATCTCCATTTAAAACAATACAATTATCATTTTTAATTATTTTCAATACAAAATAGATGTGAGTCTTACTATAATTGAAAAAACAAAACAAATAAAATAAGCAACACAACCGTACCTTCAACCACGCAGATCGTGTCTTCAACTGATTGAAAAAAAGGTTTTTAGACCTGCTTGGATGTCACCAAATCCCACTCCTCCACCCTGGATGTTGTAGCAGTCTTCACGTGGGCATCCAAATGCCATCCGGCTCCTGAGCAACTTGGCTCCCAACGCGCAAACCAAGGCAACATTATGCTTCCAAGGAGAAGCTCGGGTAGAGGAGCTTCTCCAGTTCCTTCGTAATTTTGATTTTGTTTGGACCAATTTACCCTCATATCATTTAGAGATCAATCCTTGGTAAAAAAATTAATTTTTTTTAAATATAAACAAATAAAAAACATATTTTCAGGTTTTAAAAAAAAAACATTTAAAATGAATTTTTATTTAATCAAAGTCCAAGGATAATTTAGGAATTTACTTTGACAATACATCATCCACTACCAAAAGTTTTTTGCCTATATCCAAACAACTTTCAATCCTGAAGAAAAAGTTGTTCCTGCATCTACATTCCCAGAAGCTGACTTCCCATCAGAAACTGACATATGAGAGGTTATATCCAAACCAGACCTTAATCCGCAGTCCTTTTTTCCTCACCCATTGTGGATGTTGCTAGTGATTATATGAAAATTACTCCACTACTCCGAAAGCCGATTCCCCTCTGATTCTACCTCGTTGTTTTTAGTGTATAATAATACCTACAATGAGTTCACTCCACATCTACCCCAAAAACTTGTTTCAGGATGGATTTAAGATTTGTACCCAAGAGGTGTCTTGATTAGTTTTCTACCCTACCACAGCATTGGAGATATGCCTCCAAAATTGATTCCACCCTAAAAGTTACATCCACCGCCACCTCTCCACTCAAACGTACCCTTAACTACTTCACATAATGACTAGGTCGAGGTTTGTACTGCAATATTTTACATGATGGTAGAAACTAGGGGTGAGCATAATCCTGTTTGATTTTTTGGACCGGATCCAACCGGTCCGGGTTCCGGTCCGGACTTTTTTGAAATTTCGGTTTTGGTCCAGTCCGATCCGGACTGGTCTGATTTTCGTTTTTTATAATAAAAAATCCGATTTTGGACCGGATCGGTCCAGTCCGGTCACTGTCCAAAGCCATCCGGTCCGGACCCTGGAAAAAAATTCAGTCCGGACCGGATGCTCACCCCTAGTGGAGACAAATTCATATGAAAAATTCAAAATCCACGTCTCCTTTTTATTTGCTTTCGATAGACTAGGCAAAGGTGGTCTTTTAGACTAGAACTAGGAATTTACAAATAGTTTTTTCTTAATTTTATACATTCAATCGTTCCTGAAATGAGACTGCTGAGATTCTGCTCTTGACTGTCTCAAAACATTCATGCATCAAATTAAAATGTACTCTGAAATTAAGTTGTTGCGACAAAACAACATAGTTTTTAGATTACGGTCTAGTCACAATGACAATGTGCTATATGCAATTTAACATTTAAGATGAGTAAGAACTAACAAACATGGAGATGCTTTTCCACATGGATGGTTTCTCAATTGCTCATCCTCTCTTCCAAAAGTGTTAAACACTTGACCAGTTATATATTGCCATCTCCAACCCAACAAGATGAAAGAAAGAAGGAGAAATGTACAAGCAAACATGTGTCGGGTTGTAGACGAAACATGTTAATTCAGAAATGTATACATTAGACGATTTTATCAAAGTTCTCGTGGAAGGACTTAATTATATCTTCAACATGTAAAAGTTTTTGGAAACAAATCTTTGAACAACATGCATTTCCTTGATATTGTGTCACATATGAAAGTAAATTCCTGTATACCACATGAATTTTTTTTAGGAGATTGTATGTTCATTAGTTTATTACAACCATTGTTGGTGGTGGTATCCTTTTGAGATATGATTTGAGTAAGGAAAATGTTTAATGGTCGCTCTCCGGGACGCTGTCGGGAGACGTTGCTTAGTTGGACAAATTCAGCTCAGCCAAAGTTTTAATTTTTTTTAAGCAAAGGGGGCAACCGTATTTTATGCATCTCAAATCAGACGTGCTCCAAATCATATCATTCATTTTGGCGCTCCCACCTGCTTCATACCTCTTTTTGACGAACATGCACGGAATGACCACCGCCACTTCTTCTTTTCTTTTTCGTTAATTTCTCTTCGTTATGAGAGAAATGTTCACTCAAATGGAAATTGTAAAGATGTCAACCCGATCAGAAATGTCGTTAAACGTTCCTAAGGAGAAGATGATTTTCCCCTCTTTCGAAGGAGCAAGAGCCTTTTACAACGACTATGTTGATGCTTGTGGTTTTGGGGTTAAGCTACGACATACTCATTACAACATACTCTTACTTGTTCCAAGGAGGGTAAGGCACCAACAGACCAAGGTCAAGGCATAATGAAGCCACGTTTATCAAGAAGAGTTCAGTGCACGGCTCGCATCAGGGTTTCTGGAAACCCAGCAAGGGGTTACCAGATTAACTTTGTCGATCTTAATCATAACCATGAAATGCTTCAGGAGCACCAGATGTGTTTTCTAAGACAGAAACGATTTGTACCTGAGGCCGTCATAGCACGAATAACGTGCAATGATGCTTCTGGGATCTCTGCTGGTAAGACGATGCAATCACTTGTTGTCGAGGTTGGGGGGCATGACAAACTTACTTTTAACGATAGAGACCTAAGGTTTGAAATTTTTTGTACGTTATTTTGTTTGTAGAAATCTGCGGCCTTAATATTTTTTGTGTGCGCAGGAATGTTATAACCGAAGTAAGGAATTTGAAAATGGGACCCGACGATGCACAAGCTCTTCAGAACTATTTCATTAGGATGCAGAAGATTGATGCAATGTTTTTCTATGTCATCGATATGGATGACGAGGGAAGACTAAGAAACATTTTCTGGGCCGATTGCCGTTCCAGGGCTGCCTATTCATACTTTGGGGATGCTATATGTTTTGACACTGCGTACCTCACAAACAAATACGATATGCCATTTGCACCATTTGTGGGAGTTAATCACCATTTCGAGTGTGTGTTGCTCGGTTGCGTTTTGTTGTCTTTCGAGACCACTGAAAACTACATATGACTCTTTCAGACGTGACTTTCGTAAATGAGAGGTACGTTTGTAGAGTTCGTACTCGTATTGATTGGGTTGTCCTTACACCAGCTATCCTTACACGTTAGCGATTTTTAAGTATTTTCCATCATTATTAAGTTTTTTTTCCTTCTTAAGTTACATCGTCTCCTTTATAGCGATTTTTCTTTTTTGTGTAATATTGGTGTTGTTGCTGATATCCTTCCACCAGCTATCATAACGGACCAATGTGGGATCATTACTGCTGCTGTAAGGAATGTCTTCCCAAATGCCAGACACCGATTTTGCATTTGGCACATAATGAACAAAGCTCCCGTGAAGTTGCCGACGAAGTATCGTTAACACATATTATTTGATCTAAAATTGATTGTCTACGACTCAAAAAATCCAGCTGAATTTGAGCGGAATTGGCACGGTTTCCTGTTGATTTTGACATTCAAGACCATAGTTGGCTCCAAACAATTTACGGTATCCGTGAGTCTTAGGTACCTGCTTACTTGTGTGATTGTTTTTTCGCTGGAATGACTTCTACCCAAAGAAGCGAAAGTATGAACTCCTTCTTCGACAAGTACTTATCTTCTAGAACCACCCTTAAGCAGTTCGTTCAACAATACGAACTTGTTCTCTGTCACAAGTACGAGAAGGAAGCTCAATCAGATTTCAATTGCCTGCATAAGAAACCCCAATTGGTTTCAATATATCCTTCTGCTTATCCCCCTCTCTTCTCTCCTCCTTTATATGTTTCTCTTCTTTCTCCCTCTCCTTCTCTTTCTCATTTTCCTCCTCTACTCTCTTTCTTTCTACCTCTTCTCTCACTCTCTTCTTTGAAGCTTCGGCCTCCCTCCTTTTATCATCGGCGTTCCTCTTCTCTCTTCTCTCCCTGTCTCTCTTCTCGACTTCTTTCCTCTCTCTTTCTTCTTCCTCCCTCCTCTTTTCCTCTTCTATCCTCTTTCCCTCTCCTCTCTCTTGTTCTCCTCCTCTTGCCTCTTCTGTTCTCTCTCCCTCTCTGTTTCCTCTTCTCTTCTCTTTCTCTCTCCCTTTCTTTCTCTTTTTCAGCCTCTTTCCTCTTCTCTTCTCTTCTCTTTCCCTCTCCTCTCTCTTTTTCTCCTCCTCTCTCCTGCCTTCTTTTTTTCTCTTTCTCT
This sequence comes from Triglochin maritima, assembly GCA_963682175.1. Lineage (NCBI taxonomy): Eukaryota > Viridiplantae > Streptophyta > Magnoliopsida > Alismatales > Juncaginaceae > Triglochin > Triglochin maritima. Next base: position 33,161,209 of record OY821785.1, read on the forward strand.
CTCTCTCTCTCTCTCTCTCTCTCTCTCTTTCTCTCAATCTCATTCTCTTTTTCCCTCCTATTCTCCTCCTCTCTTTCCTGCTCTTCATCCCTCATTTCCTCATCTCTCCCTTCTTGTTCACCTTCTATATCATATCCTCGAAGAGATGCAATCTCTTCCCTGAGGGTCTCATTCTCCTCCCGGTACTTCCTCAGTTCCTCATTCAGCCTCTTAACCTCTTCATTTGCCTCATTCAGGGCAACTTATGCTTGTAGCCATTTTGTCTTCAACCATGCAAACTCCAATTCTTGCCGCAGTGGGTCCCGAGGGATGCTGCAGTCCCTCAATTGCAGCCTTGGTTCGGTGCTTGTTGATTGGCAATCACTATTGTTTCGTAGTATTAGCTAACATTTTTCAGCCAGACCAATGATTTCCCTCTCTTTCTGCGTAAGGGTCGTCGGTTGAGTCTGATTGAATTCACCCTTGTAAATTTTTGAAAGGGTGATGCCCCTTTCCTCCCATTTCTTCAGGATGAGCCGTTTTCCAAACATGCTCGACCAACGATTCCACCTAGGATGACCACCCATTTTAGGCTCTGCCAGGTTGAACTTCTCGCATAGTTATACCTAAGAAGGAGAAACCAAATAATTCAAAACCAATAATTTAAAAAGAAACAAGTATAACATAAAAAGGTACAAGTACAACATAAAAAGGAACAAACATAACTTAAAAACGAACAAACGAAACTTAAAAAAGAACAAGTATAACTTAAAAAGGAACAAACATAACTTAAAAAGGATAAACAACAACTTAAAAGGAACAAACGAAACTTACAAAGGAACAAGTATAACATAAAAAGGAAGAAGGATAACTTAAAAAGGAACAAGTATAACTTAAAAAGAAACAAGCATAACTTAAAAAGGATAAACATCAACTTAAAAAGGAACAAACGACACTTAAAATGGAAGAAGTATAACATAAAAAGGAAGAAGCATTACCTAAAAAGGAACAAGTATAACATAAAAAAGAACAAACGAAACTTAAAAAGGAACAAACAGCAACTTAAAAAGGAACAAACGAAACTTAAAAAGGAACAAGTATAACATAAAAATGAAGAAGCATAACTTAAAAAGTAACAAGTATAACATAAAAAAAGAACAAACAGCAACTTAAAAAGGAACAAACGAAACTTAAAAAGGAACAAATATAACATAAAAAGGAAGAAACATAACTTGAAAAGGAACAAATATAACATAAAAATGAACAAACGAAACTTAAAAAGGAACAAGTATAACTTAAAAAAGAATAAACATAACTTAAAAAGGAACAATTATAACATAAAAAGGAACAAACGAAACTTAAAAAGGAACAAACAGCAACTTAAAAAGGAACAAATGAAACTTAAAAAGGAACAAACAGAAACTTAAAAAGGGAAGAACCATTACCTGTAGTACAGCAACACACTCATCGACGTATCCCCGTCTTAAAATAGAAAGACGGTAGATCTCCTAGCGCGTAGATCCCGGTTGGCCTTCTCCAGGCCCGTCACAAGTGCCTCGTGAACAACCTCGGCCCACGCGTACTTGTGTAACCTAGTCAAGTTGGCCAAGTGGTCGAGGAACCAAATTTTGGTTCGATGAGTGTCATCGCGGAACAAAAAATGGTTGAAGATGTAACAAATGAGTAGTCGGACGTACTCCTCCTCCTCATCACCCACATATCTCGTAGCCATCATCTGGGTGTTGTTCAGAATCTCCCCCTGTCGGGTTGCGACTTCCTTCGGATGCATCCTTACGGCCTTCCCATGTAATCTGAGCCCCAAAATTAGGGCAACGTCTTCGGATGTGAAGTGTACTACCCCAGAGCCGATCCTCAACCCCACCTCCTCGGGGTCATAGTGTTCCACGAACCAGTCGATAATGTCATTATCGACAGGAACATTGGAGAGGGTGATGAAGTGACCGAAGAGGGTAGCCCGGAAGACATCTTTCTCTGCGTCCCTCAACTTCCCAAAGACCTTCTCTATTGGGGTCCACAAACATTTGGAGGGCTGGAAGTAATGCGTAGAAGCCTAAGAAGACACCAACCGTATGAGAACATTTCTTTTTATAGTATCGCAATTCAATGTTACAGTTAAAACGACAAACCTGGTGCACCACCACCCCCGAAGGAGAAGCTTGAAGTGGAGAATCCATGTCGTCGACGGATATCTAGGGTTACGAAAAAGAACTGGGGTGATGAATCGGAGAAAAGTTGAGAAATGGAATGTGAGAAAGATCAGAAATAGTTTTGGTTTTCTTTCGCAACTCGGGATGTGAACAGGCGCCGGTATGGTGTCCCTTCCATGTCTTATCGATGCGTCAGAGAGGGAACCGTGGCATGAAAGCCACAAGGTTTTTTCCATTTTTCGAAAAAACGCGCGCTTTACTTTTGGCTGACTGGGCAGCTGACTCGACAGCTGACTAGATGCCACATCAGCCGCGTCCTGGACGCGCGCGACCGTGTATAAGGACTCTTTAAGTAATTGTAGTAGGAGCTAGCTGGTTTCTAAACTTAACATGGAACTATAAAGATGGACTCAATCGATGTTTCGTTTGCAAGATGAGTCAAAATAAGCCCATTAACACATATATTCATCTTGAATGTGACTTTTCTAGGTCTATTCTTCTAATTTTTTTGAGAAGTCTCATTCCTTGCTGGGCATCCGAAGTATACACAGATCCAATAAACCTAAGAATAATAAATTTTGATATATAGTCTTAACCGCTTAATCCTTTTTCATTTTTGGATTGTATGGAAAACTAGTAATAATTGCATTTTTCGGCGGATAAAGCCGACTCACGATCTCACGAAGAATGAAATACCGTGAGACGCTTTGAAGTTTGAACATTCATTCTGCAATCAAAATTGGAGTTCATTTGTTGACATAAAGTGCCTTTCTGTATTGTATTTTGAAGGCTCTTTTATTTGACTTCCAATAAAAACTATTGTGCTCCTTTCCAAAACAAAATGGGAAATTCGTATGCTCAAATTCGTCACTTTGCACATTTGAAACGACTACAAAAGTCTATACCAAATCCATATTGAGTGCATCAATGCAAGCAGATAATCAAATCGATGATCGTCCCATTTTTCAACCAAAGATTTGACTCCATGATCTGAGGCACATAATTTGACTTTTCTCGTGAAAAAACTGCCACCAATCCAAATCGCAAACAACACTCTGATCCCATTCCACTACAAAACGTAAAACTAAATCACACGTAAGTATGATCTTCTCGTCTTCCTTATTTACTGACACTAAATTTTATCTTTTTTCTTAACACATGAAATTATGATATTTTCGCAAAAAGGGAAGGCCGTTGGAGATATTTGAAGATTCAAACCCCATTTCCACATATAACTTTATTTAATCATAACTAAAGTCGTATGCCTCTTATTCCTATCTGTACTTTCATAGCTCAAAGTTCACGATGACTTGACTACATGATGTATCATGTGCTCTTCCCCTTATCCTATCCACAAATAGCTGTCAATGCCCCTCCGACGTGGTTCAACCGGTTGACACAATGGTTTCAAAGCCTTGAGATGTTGGTTTAAATTTTATAAGCGACTTGGTGAAAATGATATTGAACTACTTCTAATTTAGATCACAGTTCATCTGTCCTAAAATGATTAGGTGTTGTGGAATTTTAGGTCATAAAAATGCAAATAGTTGTCATTCATCAACCACTTTACAAACGGTGTGATATGAATTCATGAATATGATCGTCTACTTTGCAACTTAGGATTCGCCCATTTGAAAACAAACGTTGAACTTAATGGTGTCTTCGGCTAATTATTAATATTTTTTCTTTGAACACGCTGGCTTGGTGATTCTAAATTCTAATGTTGCATGATAAGATGGAATATTTATTTATTTATTTTATTATTTGTCCTCGAAAAGTCACAATATTTATTAAAAGATGGTACAGTTGCTTAGTGGTTATCTGAGAATCTAGCATGGATTTAATTTTGCTAACACGAATCAAAATCTATTAATTAGCTGATTTATTACTTCTAGATTTGACCTCTAATCTTATGGGAATGAAATTGAAGTTTGTTTTGTTTGACTGAACTACCTCTTTGGACTTCGGATATATAACAAGTTTTTTGAGGTATGTAGATTGAGTAATAGAAAATGGAGAAATATCATTTTTTCTTGTTTTTTAATAACTTTTAGGGAGGATTAATAAACCTAACAGGAAAAATTAATCCGTTGGATTGTAGTAAAAGAATTTGAATAAAAATTGAGAAAATATTATTTAACCAATTTCTTCCTCTTCAATAAAAACCCTATTTTCCCAAAAAGAATGAAATGAAAATATAGAATTGTTGTGGTTTTTGGGTATAAATAAGGTTCGTTTTATCGATTAAATCCTAATTAATAATGTCATGACAATCAATAGCGAGAAAGAGAATGCTGCGAGGACCTTTTCTTACATGAAAACGTTGCAACGCAACACACCTAACCTAAGTTGGCAAAATACTGCAACGGCATTTTTTAACATGAAAATGTGCTATTTATGAAATACTTTTAGTGTGCCTTTTATTCATTTCGCGTGAAGCTATGAATCTACTTTTTATATTATTTCTGTAATATGTTGCACCTTATAGTGTAATATTTTTTATAAATACTTTTAGTGTGCCTTTTATTCATTTCTGTAATTTTTTCCTGTAATTGCACCTTTTCGAACATTAAACAAATTGTCAATCATAAATAAATCGTTAATGAGTAATATGACGTACGGTTCATCATCGCAATACATATAGTATCATGTTCAAGAATGAGCACAAAATTTATCTTTAGTTTTTTTCACTAAAATCACTTATTTCTTTTCATTTTTATAATGAAACAATATATATTCTTTTCAAGAATGATTGATTAGCTTATTTGAATTTGCATATTCAATGGTCCAATTTAGGGTTGTGCACGGTCCGGTCTGGGTTTTTGGACCGGATCAGACCGGTCAGTCTGGGTCCGGTCCGGAAGTTTTGGAAATTTCAGGTTCAGTCCGGTCCGATCTTCGGTCCGGACCCAGATAAAAATCCGGTCCAAACCGAATGTTCACCCTAGTCCATTTTGTCATGCAACAATATTTGGATCGTTAGTATAATGATTGTATATGATATGGTTGTTTATATTAACACCTAATATTTGTGTAGCATAGGGAAGGCAGATTAGCCTTTCAAACAAACCTTATTACAACCTTATTTAGGTTATGTATAATTTCTTTCTGAAATTTTGCAAATTGTTTTGCGAAGAGACACAAAAAAATAACAACTTTGATCTTTTGAACAAACTTAAGTAGTTCGATGTCACCATTTGCCAGCGGTAAGAGGTTTGTCCAACTATTATAAGTTAATTTACCTAGGATTAAATTGTACATTTTTTAGCATGGGTTTAATAAATAAACCGAACCTAACTTACATACTATTTCGGATGACAATTTGGATCATGCATGACACGAGACACAGGCCCAACATGAAAAATGCAGGTTTGGATTTGACATGAATGAGTTTAGGTTATAATTGGGTTGACACGATTAACACGGTAATTATATTACAGTTAAATAGGTAAGAATAGATCCGGCACACGAACACAACTCATTTAATGAACTTGTTAGATGAGTCGGGTCAGGTTGACACGATTTTAGATGGGTCATGTTTGAGTTTCCTATTTCAACCCGATAAACATGTCGGGATTGAGTTTGTGTAAATCAATCAAGGTGTAAATGAGTTTGACACGAACACGACACGGTAACCCGTATTGCCACCCCTACCTAAAATCAAACACGATATTAAGTTTATTAACCCTAAATATGGATTTGAATTCAACCTTTTAGAAATATAAATTGAGTATGATTTCAATGGAACTTTTGACAAGCAGAAGTGGAGCGTAGGCTGGAGTTCGAGCTTCATATCTGCCACCACCCGAACCCCTTTCCTTCATCGATGACTTGAATAACTTGATCTGCCATAGGGCGTTCTGTAGGATCGTAATGACCCCTACTTAATCTAATCACTTATTTTATTTCTACTTGATTAAACAAAAAATGCAACGGAAACAAACAAATAAAACACAACTAGGAAAATGCAAGCAAACCACAATGGACACATGTGTTTTTATAGAGGTCCGACATCCCGCCTACTTCCTCTCTTGGAAGTTCCGCTCAACATTTGAACTTCGCTCACGACTTCACTATCCGCTCCCCGTTCTGGGCCGGGAGACAATGCATTTACAAACCTCAAGCTAGCGAACAACCCTCGCCTAGCTTGGAATCTTCTTCTCACAATCCGAGAAGGATGCTTCGGGCTTTCAACGGAGCCTTTACTCTTTTGAACAAAGAACCTGACTGGAACAACACTCTCTAGCTTGAGCACACTTAGAGTATGATATTGAATTGATCAAAGATATGGAAGTATAAGACTTAGAGTGTAGTATTGAGAGTTTTAGGAGTTGGGTATTTCTCTCTAATGTATGAGAGAATTAGAAGTGGGAGAGTTGTCTAAATAAGGTTGAAGAACCTCTATTTATAAGCTCCTAAGTATTATAGTTGTTGGGGAAGAATTGATTGAATTGTGTGTAAGATACACAAAACAAAAATTGAAGTTTTGCAATTCTGTTCCTCAACGGTCGACCGAATCGGGGTAATCGGTCAACAGTTTTCTTAAGTACAAGGAAACGTTCGAACCACAATAAGCGTTGATCGAACCTACTAGGTTATAACTTAAGTGAACGGTCGAACTAAATACTGAGTCGGTCGACCGTTCAAGGGGTTTTGGCCAAGTCTAAGGTTAATCGGTCAAACAAAAAGATTGGTTACGTTCGACCGACAATAACATGCACTTTGGGCTCAAGATTGTGTTCATCCGGTAAACAGATTTAAGGTCATCGTTTGACCAGGGGCCAATTGTATTTTAGGGGTAGGTTGGATTTATACAAATAAGACCGTTAGGAGAATACAACAAGTATAACGGTTATCCGAAAATACGGGAAATGTCGACCGGAAGGTCAAAACCGATCGACTAGGGAACAAGGAAAATTCACTCAGAGAGTCTGTTATGAACAGTCGAACTGAGAACTCATTCGGTCGACCGTTTAGCACAGGAAAACTAGGTTTGGTTTTAAGTGATTTTCCGGATAATGTTTAGGTGATCTATTGAAGTCCAATTGAAGTGAAATTTTGTGTGTGACTTCTACAAGGAACATAGCGTACATGTGAGTAAGTTTTAACTCTTGTATGTTCAACATTACACAAGTTCCTAAAACTAAAAAATAAAGTAAAATTACATGTCTTCAAATACCTTTGATTACATGTCTTGACTCCATTCCATTACTCTTGTGTCTTGATCACCTGTAGATGTTAGCACAATACAATATATCTTCTATGCATTATGTGTGCTACACTACATTTTATTGCGGTTAAGATTAAGTTGATTAAATCATCAAACACGGATTAAGACCAAAAAGCCAACACGTTCCTCTTTTTAGCACAATTGCAACATGTGTTTAGTCTTATTATTACTTCAATTCGGAAGTTATTTTGGATTGTGTTAACTAAGACATGTTTTTGTTGAATTCTAAACGTAGAGTTGTGGACACATAGCCCAAAGGTTAGTTTATTAATGCAATGTAACCATTTACTTAAACAATGTTCTCAAAGCCTATCATGAATCAATGATCGCAATTAACAAAAAAAATCAGATACTTTTGTTCATGTGAGTCGGCTTGCTCGATTTTAGAACATTTCTTCACCTCTAATTAGAGTATTAGACACGGTTTATTGTTAAGTTAAAAACTCAAAAAGAATATAAATTTTCATTTTTGCCCATTTATTTCATGTGTGCAGACTAGGTGTGCAAACATATACGGTTGATAGTCTTTATCCGTATCTTTTTTTACGGATATGAATATCATTTTTTCATATCCGGATGGATACAGATACGGATATCAAATTTTAACCTTTTGCAGATATGGATACGAAAAGTTGAATTTTCCCGAATATGGATACAAATACAGATATACATATTTTGGTCGGATATGTGTCAGATACAAATATCTGTATAATTAATATAATGTTTTCCCTGTATATGTTTAAATTAGTGATTTTTCGTGATTCATTTTAAATTTTACTTAAAATTTTACTACAATACATGAGATTTGTTACATTTCTAAACTAATATAGTTAAGACACAATATTATCCAATTTAAGTGGTAAAAATTTATGTGAATTACCATGATATATAACAATTTTATAATATACATGTACACTTGATATATCTATTTTTTATCTGTATTCGTTTAAGAAATATTTATTCTATAGTCATATTCTTTTAAAAAAATAATATGAATATACATTCTTCATATCGAAAACGATATGTATTTACGTAATATATAACGATCCTATCAGCAAATATGAATCCAAATAGGAGAATAGTCACATCAGATCTTCTTACATCCCAGTGGAGACCTAAGACCATGGTTAACGAGGAGGGCGTGACTTTGGGCGCCCGAGCCACGTCCTCCTAGGGTTGCCACGTCCACTCGCCCCCTCCTCGCCCAGACGCGAAGTTTGGCGGTGGGCGTCGCGATTGTGCGTCTGGGCGATTGTTGGGTATGGGTTGGGTGGGGGCACTTGTCCCACACTCATACATTAAATTTTTTTAAATTCTCAAATGATAAAAAAATTAGTTTAAAATCATATAAAATTATTTTTTTTAATTTTTTTCTTCTGAAAATATGTTTTTTTATTTCTTTTGATTTTGTAGAATTTTTTTGTGATTTGTTTTATTTTACCCAAGATTATCCCCAAATGACGTGAAAGGAAGATAACGTAAGGTGTTTGGGGTATTTCTGGGCATGATTAAGGGTTTGTTTTTTGAGTGGGTGAGGTGAGATGACGTGGTAGAGAGAAAGCAGTGCGCCTGGGGTAGCCCAGACATGATTATTTATGCTCTAAGAGCAGGATTAACTAGACCTGTAAACGGGTCTGGTACGGGGCGGGTATGCCCTTACCCGTACCCGTACCCGGTTAAATGAACGGGTACGGGTATATACCCGATCCAATATTGGTGTACCCGTACCCACTAAGTTAGTGGGTAAGGGGCGGGTAAACGGGTATCACCTGTTACAAAATTCCTGAAAATGTCATAAAAATTAAAAACACAAGTAATCGTCAAACAAATACAAACAAACAAACAAACACATACAAACACAAACACATACGAATAATTGCAACAAAAATAGAAAATGCAAAGCATAAACAATCTCAAGGATGCAATGATATTCCAAAGGGCTTAATAACCACCACAAATTTGATTCCTATTACAAATCTGATTCCTACTGAAGCATTTGTGGTAACAGAAATTCTAAAAACCAAAAAGAAGAAAATTCACAAATAATTACATCAAGTTGTGTTGGCTGGTATCGATTCAATGAATGGGAATGGGAATGGGAATGGGTTGATTCTCATCTAAATCAAAAGTTGTACCTGACACATACTGCAATTGATCGATTGATCGACACATTTCTCCTTCCACACCACAACCAGCAACCAATAACATCAATCCTGAAGAGGAGACAAAGAGGAAGCAACGAGGAGGAGGTGGCGAGGGGGAAGCAGCGAGGTGACAGAGAGGAGATGCAGAGGAGGCGGCGGGATCGGCGGGATATGTTAAATTTGGGGGTTTTCAATTTTTTTTCTCTTTTACTTTTGCATATTAAGTCTGCACATATATATATAAACTAATATTTTATATATAATATAATATATACTGTTACCGGGTATACGGGAATACATGTACGGGTGTGTTCCTTACCCGTACCCTACCCGTTTTATCTGGCGGGTAAACAGGTTAACATGTACAAAATTTGAAACGGGTACGAATTTTTGTACCCGTACCCGCACGGGTGGGGTGGGCGGGTATACGGGTATTACCCGACCCATTTACATGCCCAGGATTAAGGGGGGATGCACGCCCGGACATGGTTATTTATACTCTAAGAGCAGGATTAACAGGGGATTTACGCCCGGGCGTCCCCCGGTCAACGGGTAAGGCGACCTCTGAGCGTTTTCCCGGGCGTTGAACGTCCCGATCAGCCGCCTGAGATGCCCAGGGAAAGGGGGCACGTGTCCCCCCGTTGGTCCGATTTTTTTATATTTTTGTTTGTTATTTGTTAAAAATATTTATAAATTTATTTTAAATTGGTTTTTCAAATTTATATTCTGAAAATATGTTTTTTATTTGTTTTGATTTCGTAGATTTTTTTGTGATTTTTTTAATATTTTTACCGAGAATTGATCTCAAAATTACGTGGATGAGATAATGTACGGTGGAAAATGGTAATTCAGACTTGGTTAATAAGTCTATTTGCTAGGTTATGTGAGCTAAGACAAAAAGATGAAACCAAAAGATTGGGTAGCCAAGTCACCTGCTTATTCTCTAACAAGCCTTTGTCCACGTCCAATCACGAGATCTTCCCTTTTCCCATCCGAAACTTTACCAACCAATCAAATCCTGACACGTCACCTTCCAATCTTTATAAACAGCACCACACCCGTCCAGTGCTGACGACTCCCCATTCTCGAACGTTCCCGTCCCGAACCCTAATCCCAATCCCATCCTCAAAACCCTAGATTCCCGCCCAATCCTATCGAAACCCGCCCTTCTTCGTCGCGATCGGGCCAGATCGGATCCCTCTTGTGGTCGTGGTCTCCGATTCGGTGTGCTCGCGTTGGTTTCGCTCGATTTGGGGGGGTTTTGGAGCGAGAACGGGCGTAAGAACGCGATCAGGTCGTGGATCTTTGGATCTGGACGCGGAATTGTCTTAAGTTCGGTTGTTTTTGTCGGATTTTAAGGGGTGGAACGTTTGTTGGGTGGAATTTGTTCTGGAAGTTGGGGGAGAAAGCGTAGGATTCGATTTTTCTGCCGTCTTGGACAAGAAACCCTAATATTCTGTGATTTTAGGCCCGATCTTGCTTGTTTTCGACGAAAAGAACCGGTGAATTTTGGTTTCTTTTGAGGGATTTGTAGGTTATTCTCTTGATTTGTGCGTTTATGCGTTTCGGTTTAGGAAAGAACCATTGCTGAGTGAGAATTTTCGTGTTTGGGTAATTGGGTTGATTTGAGAGTTGAGATATGGGAATTGGTAGGGTTTGCAAAGGAGGGCCGTCGAATAGAGGATACTTGTCTTTGTGCCCGCCTCCTACGAAAGAGCCTTCGGAGACGGTTTCGACGTCTTTGACACATACGGTGAATGGCTCGCACCAGTTTAAGATAACGGGTTATTCACTGTCCAAGGGTATTGGTATTGGAAAGTACATTGCTTCTGATATGTTTATGGTTGGTGGGTACTCTTGGGCGATATACTTTTATCCTGATGGGAAAAGCCAAGAGGATAATGCTCAATATGTGTCCTTGTTCATTGCGTTGGCAAGTGAGGGTACTGATGTTAGGGCTTTGTTTGAGCTAACTCTTCTTGATCAAAGTGGGAAGGAACGACATAAGGTTCACAGCCATTTCGGGAGGAACCTTGAGGATGGGCCTTACACGCTCAAGTATCGAGGAAGCATGTGGTGAGTCTTACTATTTGTTTTTCTTCTTGTATCTCTGATTATCTGTAGGTAGGCTGTATATAGACCAGACAATTTTACACGAAACACGAAAACATGACACGAAAAAATCATGTTTGGGTCAGGGGTTTTTGTGTTTTGTGTCGTGTCCATGTATCATATATTAGACAGAAAAAATTCTTGGTACATGAAAATACCCGAATGTACATTATATAATAATTATGACCACAAATATTAAATGATAATGTATGTTGGCCCAATAGTAAGATAGACTGAAAAGTCTCAGGGTCGATCTCCTATTCCTAATTGGAAATTTTGTTTTATTTAATTTTTTTGTAATCCGAAAAAAATGGGCACAACAAGATTCGAACGTGCGTTTAAAGTGATACAGAACGTGTAGCTAAACCACTCCACTAACCAACATTACATGTCATTCTGGTGTTTGTTAAATATATATTATTTGTTTGACTGTATTCAAGTGTGGGAAGTTTAGTCCCACATCGGATAAAATTAGATTTCACTTCCCATTCCAGATTATAAAAGGAGTATCACTCCTTAGTCCTTTGGCATTGGTGTTTCTCTTCATGAAGCAAATACTTGGTTTTTGAAATTAATACTTAGTTTTTGAAATCAAATACATTTTTTTGTGGCCATTCGTGTTGTTTCGTGACTACACGAAATTGGATGGGTCGTATTTGTGTATCAAATGTTGGTACAGAAATTCATTTTATGTCATGTTCGTGTATGGTTAAAGTGACTAATACACAAAAAAACACGACACGATACGATTGCCAGGTCTAGTTGTATGTACATGTTTGGAGAGACAATACTGGTGAGGTTTGTACCTTTTTTGTATTTGGTCACTTTGAATTTTGATATGATGATAGTGAATTTGTAGGATGAGGATCATAGCCTAATTAGATACCTTATTCTTGAATCTTCATTCTCTCCATAATGAAGCTCCATCCCCTCAATAATTAAGGGTAGTTGTTAAGTAATTGACAGTGGTAGTATGAAAGATCACTAAAACCGGGATTATGATAAACTTCAAACAGAAGAATTTTTCTTTCATGTAATAGAAATGCAAGGTAAATCACATTGCATATTTGCATGGCCAACTTTTCTTCCAAGGGGCGTATATCTGTAACCACATAATCTTACCTTTGTTTCTATCCTCTTAAAAGTTCCCTATTTGTAAGGGCAAGAGAGATGTGAATGTTTAGTATATGGTCGAAATGCAACTTCATTTGTGCTTTTTTTTCATAAAGATAAAAAAATGATCCAATAACCATAAGTGCTGATCACTGATCTCCTATCTTCTTTTTTTCACATTGTTTCATCATATCCCTTGAGATTTTTGATATTGTTATTTAAAGCATCGGTTATTCATTTATCACCTCCCCCTGAATAAACTCAGGAAATGTAAAGCAGGAGTGAAATATTAATTCCCAGAAAATATGAGATGTTAGAGAAAATTCATCTACTCCGGAACTATTATTAATTTTTAAAATTGTTAGAGATGTTCGTACTTAAAACTATCCCAAATTATGAGATTTATCATGCTACACAACATTGTGCTGCAATTTTGGAACATAGGTTGCATATGCTATTAGAAGGATATATAATCTTAAATGTGAAATACAATCAATGTGGGGTAAAATGCCACAGGTATGCCTGTGACCAAGTTAAATAATATACTGATGTGTCACATACCTAGACAATGTCGTGAATGGAACACGCCTCTTCTTACAAAACGAGTTGTGTTCCTCACTTCATTTCATTATTCTTTTGCATCTCAATTTGTTTTAATGAAATGTGAATGTTTGGTCTTTTATTCTTTATTTGGAAAAAAACAATGAAATTTTTACTTATATAAAATGAATATGAATGTCAAACCATCCTTGTATGATATTCCATTTTGTTAAAAGTGAAGGTATCCATGTGTTTGTATCACACTGAGCCATCAGCCATATTATCTCCTGTGTAAGTAGTCATGGTTGATGAGTTACTGTAATAGTGTTCATGAGTTCATCACATACCTTTCCTGTAACTTGAATTCTGGTTTCATATCTTGTTGCTCTCTTTAGAAAAATATATCTTAGCTTTACTGCATTAAAATGTGCCACTTTATGGCAAAGTATGAAAGCAGCAAGTTGTCATACTGTTATTGTAATTGCCCTTATATTTCACTTCAACATGTTTTTTCTGGTTTTGAGTGGACTTCCACAATTTTCATTATGGGCCACTCTCCTCTTTTGTCGTGACCCTAATTGCAATGCATGTTTGTCAATAATGCAGGGGCTATAAGCGTTTCTATAAAAGATCTTTGTTGGAGACGTCGGACTTCCTCAAGGAAAATTGCCTTTCAGTACATTGTAGCGTAGGTGTTGTTAGATCACAAACCGAGGGACCTCGAATTTATTCCTTACCTATACCACCCTCTGACATTGGCCGACATTTTGGGCAACTGCTACGAGATGGAAAGGCAACAGATGTAAGTTTTGATGTTGATGGAGAAATATTTGCTGCACATAAGCTGGTCCTTGCAACTCGTTCACCTGTATTCAGGGCACAGCTTCTAGGTCCAATGAAGGATGAGAATACACATATAAAGATTGAAGACATTGAGGTGCCTGTTTTTCAGGTTAGTATTTCTTTTATATCTTTGCTTGAATGCTTTGTGCATCTCTGTTGGAAGCATATTGACATTTTGGTGATGTTGGACTATCATCTAGTGTTGATGTGATCCTGGCCGCACTTCTGTGGTGGTTGTGTTATTAGATCCATCAAGATTGACAAACGCACAAAAGTTGTGCATACTGATTCACTTAAGATAGATGAATTTGGTAGGGTGGTTAATTTCTAATGATAGATTGCTTGTGAGTGTTGTGATATGTTTTTGCTGTCCGTTGTGTAGTTTTTACCCCTTTGGATACTCACGCTAGTATTTGTTATTATGTGTGATTGTTCTTAATGTCATGTATTCTCATGGTCATATCATAAGTCCACTAAAGCTATGGTTTATGGATATTAAGAATTGTGGGGGGCATAGTAACTTAGTATCACTAGAATCAGCTTGCATGATGGACAATGTTTTGTTCATTCACATAAATGATCGTGGTGCCCTTAACTGTGTGGTAACTTAGTAGACCTTTATGATAAAACAATTTAAGTTATTTTTTCTTGTTTAGCAGTAAAGCTGGTGGATTAGCTTACATTCTTTTAAACGACTTATAATTTGTTAAATGTAGAGGTGATTTCTCTAAATTATTTAAGCTGGCTACATCATGGTACATGATTTTGCTCGTGTCCGTGGTGCAGTAAAGAAGAGGATCTGAACACTGCCATGATGTTTCAAGTTATAAATGAAAAAAGTTACCTAATGTTTATGCTACCAAATGTTGCAGGCTTTGCTTCATTTTATATACTGGGATACATTACCTGACATGGAAGAGCTCACCGGTTTGAATGCAACATGGGCTTCTACATTGATGTCTCAACATTTGCTTGCCGCTGCAGATAGATATGCAGTTGATGGGTTGAGATTACTCTGTGAAGTCAAACTTTGTGAGGATGTAGCTATAAACACAGTCGCTACCACATTAGTTTTGGCAGAGCAGCACCATTGTTTCCAGTTGAAATCTGTTTGTCTCAAATTCATTGCCTTGCCCGAAAATCTAAGAGGTAATAAATAGATCATGATATTGTGATATGCTTATTGTTTTCCGCATTCATGAACTCGTTTGAAGATTCTCTTTAAAGTTGCCTGCTTTTAATTACTTGAGCAGTATGACTTTTTCTTTCTTTTAAGTATTACTTTTTCTTCAAAACAAAGTGGGGAAGAAGGGTAGGACTCATCCAAGGCTAATTGTAGTTTACATCTTGAATATGATTTTTTTTTTGGGTTCAAATACACACACACATGAATTTTCAGATTACTGTTATTGATACTGTCATTTTCACACATGCACATGAATCTCCACATTACCGTTGTTGATGCTGTCATTATGCTCTAAGTAATTTTGTGTGGGGTTTCTGGCGTAGATGTTTTCAGATTGTGTGATTGGTTTGTAAGTTTGTTATTGATACTGCAACATTGGCACATTCAGAGGAGGTTCATTGACCATGTTTACCATGTCTTAGGGTTTTCCCAAGTTAAGAAACCTGATACGGTTAAACTTTGGTGACATTTGCTTTTCAGTCCCCAAACGTTACTTTTGACCTCCCAAAAGTTCTCGTACATTTCACATGATTTTTCATACACCACCCACATACAAATGTACAATTTAAATGCATCAATTTCTTTGTAGTTTCTTAATTCATCCCTTTTCCGTCTTTCTTTCAGCCGTTATGCAGACAGATGGGTTCGAATACTTGAAGATCAGCTGCCCGTCACTCTTGACGGAGCTCTTGGAATACGTCGCAAGGGTTGGAGAGCATTCGGTCATCTTCCCAGCCCATGACACGTTAGATGGGAGTGATATCTTCGGAAGACGCGTAAAGCAAAGGATGATATAGAAGCTTCACGGAAGCGCGCTTATGTAGGCGTTAGGAGGAACTTCCAACTGTAATACTTTTCAATGTGATGTATAAAATTGTATGGCCTCTGATTCCTGTTGTCATGGTAAAATGAAAAAGGTTATTCTGAATTTTATCTCTGGTAGGCGTCCTATTGTTTCTGACATCTATACCTTGTAATCCCATTACATGGGTCGGCTAAATCCATAATGTATCTTCTTTGTTAACAATTATACAGCAAGCATTAACAATTATACCTTTCCATGTTATTTATTTGCAACATTTTTCTGAGATGGAAATACACTTCTATTAACAATTATACCTTTCCATGAGGTTATTTGATTGCAATATTTTTCTGAGATGGAAATACGCTTATTTTACGTTAGATTAGGTCTGTATAATATTATTGTTGTGGCGGTGAAGGGTCCTTTCTATTGTTATTGTGACTGCCTTGTTAATATTAAGATTATGATTATTGAGACTTAATGTGCTCAAAATATGTGAGACGCTTAGGCCAGAAATAGATTTTAAAAAAAAAATCTTAGCACGAAGTTTTAAAAAGTTTTTATGTTTGGCACTCTAAAACACCGTAATTCTAATTCTATCGTTACTTTACAAATCTCATTAAGTTTTGTAAACTGCTGTTCGGTTAACAATATTAATATTTAATTGTAATATTTATAAAATCTCGCTTAGTTAATCTCAAAACAAATTCTAAACCCCCACTACAATTCTCCTAACTAATAAATAATTAACACACTTTTTTCCCTCTCTCTCTATTTCTGGATCCCAGCCTGTTTCCAGGGGTCTGCCCAGCCCGACCCGGGGCCTATGGCGGGCCGGGTCGGATCATTCGGGTTGGGTCGAGATGGGTCGGGTTCGATTAAGTTCAGGTCTTGTCGATTGGATTTGCATATATTCACAGTCATAACTTATAAATTTTCAATTAAAAACAATATCAAATTGGGATTTCAACAAAATAATCCGTTCATCGACGTCATTGACTCACCGACTACCCAGTCTACCCATCCTAAACGATAGTAAAATTTTATTAAGTACAAATTACTTACAATAATACAATTTCTAACGTATTAAGTATTACAATTACAATTACAATTGTATAAAATTTATTTGTCTTCGTCGGTGCTCTCATTTATTTGCATGTTCTGCATTCTCTCTTCCGCGTCTAACCAATCCTTCAAGTAAACACTTGTCTCTAGTGATTTAACGGATGTGTTGCGCCTCTTATCGGTCAATACTCGTTTACCTATGCTAAATACAGCCTCAGACGCCACAGTTGACGCCAGCGGAATTAGTAAATTGCGTGCTAATAAAGTAATTATTGGAAATCTAGCATAGTTACATTTCTACCGGTTTAAAACATCAAAAGATTTGCAATCTGCAATAGTTAAGTACATATCCATATTTAAAAATGCAACTAATTTGTTATGTGATTCAGGTTGTTCTAATCTTAATCTTTTTTATTAAACCAATTCCATTGAAAGTTCTCATCATCATCGTCTTCATCCAAAAGTAGGTGTTTCTGAGATGATGATGAACTAGCAATGTTTGAGCCAATTTTATCAACATTATGTAATCTTTCATATAAACTAAAAATATCTATTAAGTTGAGTTTTAATCTGTTTTAAGTAATCTTCACAACATTCATAATTCATATTTTCAAAAATAGTTTCTAAATAAATTTGTAAACCGGTTATTCTAAATCTACGATCCATGACAAAAGCCAAACAAAAATTAATGGGGGAGGTTTCCAATATTTTTTAAACTTAGCTTCCATTACATTAATAATTTCTACAAAACTACCGTTATTCCTATATTTGCTAAATACTTTAGTAATCGGAAGTAATTCAAATATAAATAAGTTAGCAGTTGTGTAATATGTTCCACTTAATGTGTGAAGTTGAAAAAAAGTTTCAAAAAATCTAACATAATTTTACAATTTTCCCAATCAAGATTAGTTAAAATCCTATCATTTTGTTTTTCATTATTAAAAGTTGTAAGCAAAGATTTATAAGGAAAACAACATTTCAACATTTCATAAGTAGAGTCCATCCTACGAGGGACGTCTAATTTAAATTTCCTAGGTCTAACATCATTACTCGAGCACAATTTTCTAAATTGTTGATATTTGTATGTACTATTACTGCCTAAATGTGTGATAGTATCTCTAATATTATGCAAATAATGTTTTATTATTTCAAGTTCATTTTGTACAATTAAGTTTAAAACATGGTAAACACATCTAATATGAAAACGAATATCATCTAAGGGTGGATTACATACTGTTACAAGTAATTCTACTGCTCTAGAATTATTACTAGCATTGTCAAAAGAAATTGCACAAATTTTATTTGTTATTGAATATGCATGCAGTAAATCTCTTATTTGGTTATATATAATCATAGTAGTATGTGAGTGCAAAATCGGTGCATAAGATATAATATTTTTATGTAAAACCCATGAATTATCTAAAAAATGAGCAGTTATGCCGCAAAAAAAGAAACCAGATTCCGAGGTCCAAATATCACTTGTTAATGCTATCTTATAATGCATTGATGCAAATGTATTAATTAAGTCTATTTTCTCCTTATCATATTTTGTAGTTGCAACAACCTCTAATGTGCGGCGGGAAAATGGTTGAAATTGTGGATTATGTTAAGTAAATGTCTTTCTAAGATTTGGATATTCAACTTGGCTAAATGATAATTCAACTCTAATTATATAATCAACAATTACATCTCTACCTTTAATTGAATTATATTTTCTACTTTTTAAAGTTCCAGAACTACAGTCTAAAATAGATTGTTGTGAACTAGATGTTTCAACATTCCTAACTTTACATTTTTTTTTGCATGTCTACTAAGATGAGTGGTTCCTCCGACACTAGATGCAGTAAGTTGGTCACCACATATTTTACATATAGCCCATTCTTTTCCATTTTTATCTTGCGATATGTCAAAATCATTCCAAACCTGACTAGTTCTTCTTCTACTACTTTTGCTTCTACTTGATGCACTAATAGTTGGATTACTAACCCCCTCAGGTTCAAGTGAAGAATTAATTGATGGGTCGGATGCCATGGAAATTAAAAAGTATGCAAACAAAAATCTAAATTTTCTAACCAACATTAGATTCATGATAATTAATCAAATAAACTAATTATACTAAATAAAGTAAAAAAGTAAAGAATTGCAAACTAAATGATGAGTAACAGAGAAGATTGTGTCGGGCGTCAGCGTGTCGCGAAATTGGACGATTCGGGAAACAGCTTTAGGCTTTTTCTCAAACTCGACTTCTCGGCCCACTTGTAGCAGAAAGAAAACACTTAGTGAAAGATTAAGAATATTGGAATTTGGAAGTGAAAAAGGTCAGAAGAAGAATAAGAAGAATTGGTGTGAAGAAATGAATGTAAAGGGGGATTTATATAGATTTGTTGTAGTGGCAATTTCGTAAATATTTAAGGAATGTTTGTAATAAAAAATAACCCAACGGTTAAAAGATCTGTTGGATTTACTGTGCTGACGTCGTTGGGACTTGGGAACAGTAACGGGTCGGGACCGACACCCACCTCTACCCTCAAAACAAAATTCAAACCCCTACCGTAAATACAAATACAAATCCAAATTCAAACCCCCACCTCAAAGCCAAATCCAAACACATCATCTCCACCGCCTATGCCATTCCGACCACCCTCTCCTCGACGTCTGCCTTCTTCGACCCCACCACCAACCATCCACTTCAACACCGTTCTCATCAAGCTCTCCACCTCTGGACCCATCACACTTCCCCCTCCTCTTCTCCCACCTCACAACCTCTCGATCCCCAACTTCTTCTGGTCCGGATGATGTGGTGGTCTAGATGTGAGTGGAGGCGACCAGAGCGCGATCGTATGATGTTTCTAATGTTTTGGTTTGTGAGAGTATGATGATAGGTTTGTAGTTCGATTTGGTTTGTGTATTTTGGACTGAATATGGTATGTCATTTAGGTTTGAATTTGGTTTGTGATTTTCTTTGGATTGGATTTGGGTTTCGGTTTGGTGAAGGAGAGAGTGAGAGTGAAAGACGAGATGAGAGAGAGAACGGTGACAAGAGAGAACCAAGAGAGAAGTGAGAGAAAATAGATTAATTAACTTACTTAGAAATATTTCATAATAGTTGTTGGATTTTAGCCTTAATCTATGTTTTTTATGATTTAATCAACCTAATCTTAATTGTGATCGTGTAGAGTAGCACACATGTTACATTGCATAGATATTACTTTGTGCTAACCTCTACAGGTGATCAAGACTCAAGGAAGAAAGGAAATCAAGTCAAGACATGTAATCAAGCTTATTTGAAGACTTTTGTATTTCTTTAAGTCTTAGGAACTTTGTGTAATTGAGCATACTTAAACTTAAAACTACTCAAACACACACTAGGTTCCATATAGAAGTCACACACGAAAATTCACATAATTTGGACTTCAATAGATCACCCAAACTTAGACCGGAAAACACTAAACCTGAACCCAAACTGTCTGTCCCCACATTCGGTCGACTGAAACAGATTGTTCGGTCGACCGAGTGATCAATTAATCTATTAGTGTTTAACTGCCTAAGTTTGGTCGACCGTTCAGACCTTTTCGGTCGACCGAGTCCCAAGTATTTTCCGACCGTTTGTTTTGTCGTATATACCCAACGGTCGTATTTGTATTAACCAAAAATACCCCAAATACATTTCATGTATCGGTCGACCGAGGACCTTGTTCGGTCGACCGAATTTATGTCTCTTGACAAACCCGAATCTCCTGCTGGAATTTGGTCGACTGTTAGATCTTAGTTCGGTCGACCGAATAGAACATTGGTTGTCAACCCTATAGTGCCTGGTGTGATTCGGTCGACCGAACATTATTCGGTGTTCGACCGATCACTTAAGTGTACCTAAGTCTTAGCGTTGGACAATCGACCGTTCCTTAACCGGTCGACCGAACTGAGTTCAAAACTGCCTAACTGTCGACCGTTCAGCTCGATCCGGTCGACCGAACTCATCTAGAATTGGGTTCTGCGAGTTTCTGTTTTGTGTATCTTACACCAACTTATACTCAATCAACCCCAACGGCTATATTCTCTCTAATGCTTATAAATAGAGTTGTAAAACACATTTTAACACAACTCTCCCACACATACTTGTCCAATACATTAGAGAGAAACCCAACACACTCAAAGTCTCAAAGCTTCCACACTTTAGTCATAAATATTATCTCACTCAAGTGTGCTCAAGTTTAGAGAGTGTTGTTCCACTCAAGATTCGTTTGTAAAGAAAGCAAGGACTTCGGTGAAAGCCCGAAGTGTTCCTCTCGGATTGTGAGAGAAGAAAGTCAAGCTCATGAGGTTGTTCGTCGAGCTTGTTTTGCAAAATGCGTTCTCTCCTGGCCCGGAACGGGGAGTGGATAGTGAAGACGCGAGCGGAGCTCGAAGTGTCGAGTGGAGCTTGCAAGAGATGACGTAGGCGGCGGCCGAACTTCTGTAAAAAACCCCGAGTCCATTGTGGTTTGCATTATTCCTTCCTTATTTGCTTGTTTGTTTAAATTCCGCTGCACATAACTTGATTACTTAAACAAGTAGGTAATTAGCTTAAAAGTGATTAGAATTAGAGACCCTCACGAACCAACAATAGTTACATGTTAATTATTATATTATATAAGGAATATTTCGTAAAAATTACAATTAAATATTAATATCGGGAATCAACAGTTGACAGTGTTAATGGAAAATATTAATAGAGTGACAATTTAAAATTTTTAATGACACTTGTGAATATGTAGTGATTTTAGAAGACATAGATAAAAATAATTGTGGAGTGATGACATAATTAGAAATATGGTGTTTTAAAGCAAGGTTTTCAGAACCAAATCGGTTATCGAACATATAAAACTTTGGTTTTGGTTCAATATGGTCAAACCACGGTCCAACCACGATCTAACTATTGATGATGTCAACATTTTTAGACTCAAAGTTGGACCAGACCGAATAAATATTAACGTTCAGACAGATTTGAACTTATTTCTGTAAATATTAACTAGATATTCGAACCGTCCATCGATTTAGCTGAACCGACCGCTGACCTCTCGGTTTCCGGTCGAACCGGGTCGAACCGTCTAATCCGGTCTGATTTTTAAAACCTTGTTTTAAAGTGACACCCAAGCAAAAAAAAAATTAAAATCCCAGGGAATCCAAAATAAGTTTGCATTAACATGTGGGTGGTGGAACCCATCGAGGTAAATTTACTTTAAAAGAGAGAGTTGTGTAGAGAAAAACAATGAGAACTTATAATTTCTATTAAAAAATCACCAAAACATTAATCTTTGTATTGTTATATAGCTTTGGGGTTTTTGCTTGTATGTCATTGCAAAACACCATATTTCCGTTTCTACCATCACTATATTGTTATTTCTATTAATGCCACTAAAACTATACAAATTCTTAATGTCACTAAAAACTATACAAATTTCATTAATATCATTCCGTTAACTTTTTTTCGTTAACGACATTAAAAAATATATTTTAATAGTAATATTTACAAATTCTACCATATAATTTAATAACTTAGAAATTCAAATCTGTCATTTTTATGATATTCACAACAAAACACTTAAATTCAAAAAAATCAAGAATGTTAATTTTCACAAGTACAAACGATGGGGATACCGATGTTTTGTGTTAGGATCTATGACCCTCTAATCGCTAGATAAATGCAGAATTAAAAATACTAATCGAATGATTAAGAGATAAGACGTGCAAACAAGTAGTTTAGAAATGTTCGACACCCACACCCGGGTCCTGGTCCTCCTCGCAAGCTTCACTCGATCCCCCGAGCCTCGCTTACGGTTCCACTAACTGATCTCTGGTCCAGGCCGAGATCAACGTCGTTTACAACTCTGAGCCTTGCGAACAATCCTCGCCTCGCTCGTGTCTCCTCTCACAATCCGAGAGGGAGCTTCCTTGAAGCTTTACAACTTGGTGATTCTTTGAATATGAAGATGGAATCACAATCTAACACTCTATACTTTAGCACACTTGGATATGGATATAGAATTGGATAAGCAAGTTGTGAAGTTTAAGCTTGAGTGTTGAAGAATAAGCTTTGAAGGTTTGGGAATTGAGAGCACAAAGATAGTTGATGAATATAGGGTGTTGAATGTTGGTTTGTGTCTCTAGAGTGGTGTATATAGAGGCTTCAAAGCTTAGAGATCCGTTGGAGAGTTGGTGGGGGAAATGGACCAATGAGAATGCAAGATGTGACTTAAGCTCGGGTAGAAATCGAGGCATATTTGGTCGACCGTTATCCAAACAGTAGTCCGAAGAATTAGTCTGAATTAAGAACTCGGTTGACTGATTATGTATCCGATCACTGTTTATCAATTTATCCCTAATTAAGTTCGGTTAACCGAATTCCATTCGGTTCACCGTTCCAAGGTGGACAGTAGGATTGATTAAGCTCTGATCTAGTCAAGTTCGGTTGACCGTGTACACTTTGGTAGACCGAAGTTAGCGCGGGTTTTGTGCTGACAGTTATAGCTCAAATAGTTGTTGGGTACAACGATCAAGTGTCACGTGTCAATAGTCGTTGTGAACCTAAAGTCAAGAGGGACTCGATTGACCGATAGGTATTCGGTCGTCCGAAGTGGGTCAAGTCAATTGGACTCTAGGGACTCGATTTGAATGCGACCGTTGGAGCAAAGTCCAAAACTGGTCCAGGGCTATTCGGTCGACTGAAGATGGTTCGGTTTTCCGTTAGGGCAATTCCAAAGAACACCTAAGTTTTACTGGTGGGAAGTATTCGGGTATCCGAAAGGTGTTCGGTAGACCGAACTAGACAGAATTCGGTTGATCGAAGGTGGTTCGGTTTACCGATGAGGGACGGGACAAAATCCTAGTGCTCAAGTTTACATTAAACCTTATGGACTCAATAAATACAAAATTACATGTCTTGGTCCAGAGCTTTGATTACAAGTCTTGAGTCTTGATGTCTTTGTCCCAATGCTCTTTTTCTTGATTGTCTTGATCAACCTATTAAGATATTTACAAGTATACAAGTATGTATGCAATGCATGTAATCATGTTTGCTCACTTTGATTGACTAGGTTGATTGATTAAGATTAGTTTAATTAATCATCAAAAATAATATAGATTAAGACAAAAATCCACCATTTTGGTGTTTTTTCCTATAAAAATTAAATTACAAAACACTTAAACAAGAATTAAACTTGTATGATTTTCACAACAAAACACTTAAATTCCAAAAGTTTTGAATTATAATTTTCATAACAAAAAACACCAAAACACTGGTATTCTCACCGTGAGTAATTGTGTAAATTAACATTCTTAATTTTTTGAAATTAAGTGTTTTGTCGTGAATATCATAAAAATGATAGATTTGAATTTCTAAGTTACTAAATTATAGAGGGTAGAATTTGTAAATATTACTATTAAAGTAATAATTTTTTAACGTTGTTAACGGAACAGTAACGTCGTTAACGGAAAATGTTAACTGAATGACATTAATGAAATTTGTATAGTTTTTAGTGGCATTAATAGAATTTGTATAGTTTTTAGTGGCACGAATAGAAATAGTGATATAGTGATGACAGAAACGAAAATATGGTGTTTTACAATGACATGTAAGCAAAAAACGTTATAGCTTTTGTTTCATAACTTTTACTTTTCCAACG
This sequence comes from Triglochin maritima, assembly GCA_963682175.1. Taxonomy (NCBI): domain Eukaryota; kingdom Viridiplantae; phylum Streptophyta; class Magnoliopsida; order Alismatales; family Juncaginaceae; genus Triglochin; species Triglochin maritima. Next base: position 33,186,052 of record OY821785.1, read on the forward strand.
TTTAGTTTCTTATTTTTAACCTTTTGATAGATTTTATTCAAATCTTTTTTTTCAGAATTTTTCTTAGTTTTCATTTTTTCAAAGATTATAATTTCAATTTTACTATTCCAACTTATCTTTTTCCCAACAACTCTAAATACACACTCATTTTGTTATAACCTCACACATCTTCACAATCTCTTACCTCTCTTAATTTTTCATATTCTTGTCTCAATTTTCATTTTATTTACTTCAAATGGATTCTCTGAATTCTGAGAATAATCTACATCGTCCAACAAACAAAATCTTGCAACCATTTTTTCCCCAAAATGTTCCACATGATCCTAGTTTTCATTTCTATCCAAATTTTCAAATCCCAATAGAGAGTAATATGGGTACAAACCCGTATTTGAATTATTTTCTAACTAATTTCTTATTGCCAACTTCATTACAATTTCCTTCCCAACGACCTTTTCCTCCACCAAATCATCTCCACAACTACCAAATTTCCGAGGGTATGATGGGAGTTCAAGTCATTCTGAGGCTGAAGATGATAAGGAAGAGAATAAAGTGGAAGCTGATGATGATGAAGCTAAGATTTATCCACAACATTGAACACAACCAAGCTCGATCAACTCCACCATCACAAGCCAAAAAATCATGGTCTACTGTTGAAGATGAAGCTCTCATTTTTCATTGATTAGCATCAGTTGTGATGCAGTTGTTGGTACCAATAAAAAAAGGCCAGCTTTGGACAAATAGAAGGCTTATACTATATGACATGACAAACCAACCCTAATATCATTGTTGAAAGAAAAATATATCTATGTTGAAATGTCGGTGGAGAAGAATAGGAGTGTCTGTAATGAAATGGAAGAAGAATGAGCTGAACGAACGACGAAGATGTTATTAGAGAGGCTCATTGTATTTACGAGTAACATATAATTCAAAATTTCTCTTCCAATGTGCATGATTTTTTTGAACATATACCCTAAATGACAACCAATAATGAAGTCTTCTATCATGAATACTCGACGTAGACGTCCAAAGTCATCTGCCCAAATGGAAGATAGTCTTGGGATGGTAGCAGTGATAAAAAATATACGAAACACTAAAAGTGGAGAGACCTTCAACCCCACAAACACCAATTAGTGACAAAGTTGGAACAAAACCTTTACTCATCGTGAAAATGTTAAAAAAGCAAAACAAAACGAGAAAGGATACGAGAAGGGTAAGTCCTCTGACTAAATGAAAGTTGTGTATAATCTAGGTCACCAAATTAAGTGGTATAGTAATTAGTAGAATAACATACATGAGATTCATGTTATATGTCATTTATTTCACCCCATATTTGTGCTATTTGGGTTTGTGTTGCATGTATTTCAGATTTTAGGTAATAAATAAGAAAGAAAGAAAAAGACTCAAAATGCAGGAAGAAATGACTTACTTGAAAGCATTTTTGACATGTTTCTTATGCCCGAGGATCTAATTAAAAGTCAGAAAATGACCTAATTAAGTTGCATGAATGGTTCCCCAGGCTTCTTTCCGTCTTTGTCATGGTGATCCCTTCTTTTGTGATCATCACGTTCTCGTCTTCTAGGTCTCTCTTCTTTATCTCTTCTAGGAGGCCTATCTTCCCTAATTCTCCTCGGTCTCTCATCTCTTTCTCTTATAGGAGGGAATCTTCTTGGTTCTCGTTGTTCACGATCTCTTGACTTAAGGAGTGGACAATCCTTCTTCATGTGCCCCGTCTTGTTGCATTCGTAGCACGTGAAAGTCCGGGATGATTCTCCTTTCCCTCTTGTGAACCTTCCTTTGGCGAGAAACTTCTTGAAGTTGCGGGTTAGAAATGCAACATCATCATCGGTGTCATCATCTTCGATACTTTCCAAATCCGACGTTGCTTTGAGAGCAATTGTTTTCTCCTTTCTCGTTAACCCCTCTCGCTCCTTCTCCTTCTCTCTTCTTTCCTCCATTTGAATCTCATAAGCCATGAGGCTTCCTATGAGATCCTCCATCTTTAGCTTTGAGAGATCTTTGGCCTCCTCGATTGCCGTTGTCTTCTTCTCCCACTCCAATGTCAACGATCTAAGAAACTTCCGTACCCTGTCACTTTCAATCAAGACCTTACCAAGGTTTTTCAAGGAGTTAGTGATATGAGTAAAGCGAGTATGCATCTCGCTAATGGATTCGTTGGGCTTCATGGCAAACATTTCATATTTTTGCATATATGAATCTATCCTAGTTTCTTTCACGGATGATCGTCCTTCAAAATGACTTTCTAACATATGCCATGCCTCAAATGCAGAATCACAAGCATTAATTCTACCATATTCCTCTTCGGTTAATCCACACATGAGAATGTTCATTAATTTTGCATTCATTTGAACCATTGCTAGCTCATCATCACTCATGAGTTCAAACTCTTTGTTTTGAGTATATGGAATTTGAAAGAAAACCCATAGTTTAACATCATATGATTGAATGAAGATTATCATGTGTTTCTTCCAATAGGCATAATTGGTTCCATTAAAAAGTGGAGGTCTACCGGTGTGGAATCCCTCACGTTGTTGGGCCATTGCTACAAATGTTAATTTGTTTATATGCAATTAACAAGGCTCTGATACCAAATGTAGGATATAAATGCCCTAAATATTAGTCTTAAGGGGGGGGGGGGTTTATAGACTAATTTCTCACTACCAACTATTTGTGCAATAACAAGATAACCAATGAAAATAGTGAGATGAAAAAGGCAAACCAAACACCGGATGTATAGAGGTTTGGATCCAACCACCAGATCCTAGTCCTCTCTTACGAAATGCTCTTCCTTGAGCAACTTCGCGATCTTCACTAAATTGATCTTCTTTCCGGGCAAAGATCGAGCCTTTACAATTCAAGCTTGCGAACACCCTCGCCAAGTTTGGACCTCCTTCTCACAACCCGAGAAGAGCTTCACTCCGGAAGCTTGTACAACTCCTTTGTAGTAGACTTTGTGTAACCTACTCTTGAGCACTTGAATTGATGATGAATGCAATTGAATGATTGATCAAGAGAGTGGTTGAGAGCAATAAAGAGAGTAAGAGCACTTGGAAGTTTTTTAGCACAATGAGAGCTTAGAGAATGGATTGGTGACCTTGTAAAGATGATCTAAGCTCTATATATAAGCCTCTTAAGTTTTCTAGCCGTTTGAGAAAGATTTGATTGGGTTTTGTGCAAGATACACAAACCAGAGATTCAGGAAGCAATTCTGTCAAAGTTCGGTCGACCGGTAAGAATGAAACGGTCGACCGGTTACGTGAATAGTAGTCAAACGGTCAGACAAACGAGGAACGGTCGAACTAACTGGGAGGGAACTTAAGTGTACCGGTCGGACGAAACAAGGAAACGGTCGACCGATGTGAAGGTTCGGTAGAGACAAAGTGTGACCGGTCGAACCAAGGTGGTATCGACCGATAGCAGGAAGAATGCTACGAACGATCAATGGTCAAACGGTCGACCGGTTAATAAGATTTGTTCGACCGGTTAAGCTATGTATTTCGGGGTATGGTGAAAGTATGTGTATACGACCGTTGTATAATACGACAAGTATAACGGTCACAAAAGAAGACAAAAATAGGAATCAACCGGTCGAACAGAAAAGGACTTTCGATCGACCGGTTTGCACTAAGGCACGTGTCTTCCAGCACGTATGAACAGTTGATCGGTCGACCAAAATACCTTAAGTTATTCTAATGAACCGGTCGAACCAGAACACAGTTCGGTCGACCGAAAGGGTTCAGAAAATAGTTTTTAGATTAAACGGTCGAACCAGATGGTCGACCGGTCGACCGGTTGAGTGCAGAATTCCTGGATATGGTTTGATTGATTTCTAAAGAAGTTTTGTATGGAATTTGAACGTTTAGTTCTACTTCTATGGAATCCTAAAGAGTCGTGATATGCAATGCATCAAGATTTAAGTGCTCAAGTTACATTTAAATCCTAATGACAATAATGTAAACCTATCTACTCTTCAACTTCATTTCTCGTTAAACTTGTCACCTGAAATGTTAGTACAAAACAATATATGTGTATTGTGCAAGAGTGATATGAACGAATTACATGTGTTTAAGTTATATGTTGATTAATCATCAAAACGGATAAGCAATCATTTGCCAAAAAGCCAACAATCTCCCCCTTTTTGATGATGACAACTTATTAAATTAAATACATGTTATTTCAATGAATTTTACTCAATGCTCCCCCTATCTTATAGCTCCCCCTAGCTATATGGCATTCGTAAACCCAATAGACATGTATGAGTAGTATTACTCTCCCCCTTTGGCATAATCAAAAAGCTGAAGGAAAATATCCAACAACTAAAGCACAACCAATTGCCAAAACAACAATGAAGAAGAAGTAAAACATGCATTAAGAAAAGAAAGATTCAAAATACAACACACGCAAACGAGACACCACACATCCAAAGCGGAAAAGAAATCATACAAGACACACGACCAACCCACATTAAACCATTTAAAACAAAACGACAACCAACTCAATGTCCAAAACGATCACGAAACATAGATGTGAGAGAATCAATGCCATGAAGCACCGAGTTGAACTTAGCGTCAAGACGCTCAAGGTGCTGAGATGTCGAAGCTTCAAAACGATCAAGTCGTTGAGAAGTGGAAGCTTCAAACGCATCAAAACGATCCGAAATCTGCTGAAAGGAATGATCCGGAGTGTAATCAGTATAAGCGGATCTCCACTGACTCTCCTGCCAAGCAGATTCGTCGCCTTCTCCCCAAGAACAGTGACCCTCCTGCTGAGATGGCTGGGGCATCCAACGAGGATCGGCCGGCACATCATCTTCATCTTCTTGCTCAGAATCTCCCTCAGAGGACGCTTGAATAGAAGATGAGGCAATGGTTTTCATTTTAGAGAGAGTGGTCTTACAGATTTGGTATTTGTATGTGGCCGATGGACAATCGGTAACACGAATTTTCAGAAGGTCAAAGAGAGCGGTGAGCAACATGGGATAAGGGAGATACCTCCCTTTCTTAAAGCGCATATGAAGGAAAATGAATAGAGGCCAATTAACCGGAATTTTCTTGTAAATGCAATAGATACACACAAGCTCCGTATAAGAGACTTCGTTATGATGACCATGTTTAGGTAGCAAATTGAATGATACGATATAAGCCAAGATGCGAGCAAAAGGATGCATCAGGGAGGAGTTGTGAATAATATAACCATTTTTGGAAGGAGGTGGAAATGCATATAATTCAGCAACCATATCATCATGAGAAATGTTTTCTAGTACACTAAGAGGATGATCAATATATAAATGAACACCCGAGAACTCTAAGCCAAAAGCTTCAGCAAGAGTTCCGGGGACAATTTCATATCTAAGACCATTGATCATGGTACGAGCAATATGGTGATTTGGTTCAAAACGAAGATTACAATAGAATTGTTGAACCAAAAACGGATAGTAAGGTTTTGAAGCTAAATGGGTGAGACAATGAGTAAGTCCATTTGCATCTAAGCACGATTTAACAGAATAATCATGAAAATCCGTTACCTCAACAGCGCGGTTTGGAATAAAAGGAGCCGCCGAGAGCTTTTTCTCCCAATCGCTTTTGGCGAACTCGTCAATAGGATGGAAGGCAAGAGTTGGAGGCGCGGGCGGATGCCGGACATTTGGGGTAGTAGAGGAGTGATCGTGGGCCTTCTTGGTGCGTTTTTCGGTGGAAGTGGTGGAAGCATCCGAACGTTTCTTGCGGATAGCCATTTTCTTCCCGGTCATGGTGAATAACTCGAGTTTGGGGAAAAAATGGGTGCAAAATGAAGAGGAGATGATGAGAAGCGATAAAATGCAAAAAGATTTGAGTTTTACCGCAGGAAAAACGCAAAGTCGAGGGAGGAAGGTGATGGGGAAGGCTTAGGGTTAGAGAGAGAGATGGGTAAAAGCGAAGACCATGTTTCGATTTAGCCCTAAATGCAGCAGAAAACGACAGCACCGGTCGACCGATCCAGCTTTCGGTCGACCGAAAGGTTAAAGAAAACTGCAAAAACTAAAGTCGACAAAACGAACGGTCGGACAAAAAGCATATTTCGGTCGATCGGATCAAAGAACAAGGCAGACAGTCCCCTGCTATCAGTCGAACAAAACCTACCGGTCGACCGAACAAAATAAAATCGGTCGCACGGAAGACACGAGCTGTCGAACGAAAACTCAAAGTCAAAAACTTAAGATCCCTGCTATCGGTTGAACAAAACCAACCGGTCGACCGAACAACAAACAAACGGTCGCACAGCGAACACATGCGGTCGAACAAAAACTCAAAGTTGAAAACTTAGGATCCCTGCTATCAGTTGAACAAACCAGACCGGTCGACCGATATATTGAAAACGGTCGCACGGACAACACTTGCGGTCGAACAAATACTCAAAGTCGAAAACTTAGGATCCTTGCTCTCGGTTGAACAAAACGGACCGGTCGACCGAACTACTAACACCGGTCGACCAAACTCAGGAAATCGGTTGAACAAACAGAATTCGGTCAAGAAACAACTCAGCACCGGTCGAACTAAATCTCAGTTCGGTCGACCGATGGAACAGTAAAAACCAGAACAAAGCTTCAAAAAACAAGAGACACTAGAACCAAATATAGTCAAATGGGCTCAAGTAAAACGTACTCAAATGTCATTTAGGGTACACATGCCAAGATTGAGTCTAATGAGATTGAATTGATCAACATTTAAGGGTTTGGTGAATATATCCGCTAATTGATCATTTGTGGGAACAAATATAAGTTTAATGTCTTCTTTATTTGCATGATCTCTAAGAAAATGATGTCTAACTTCTATATGCTTAGTTCTTGAATGCAAGATAGGATTTTTGGAAAGGTTGATAGCACTTGTATTATCACAATAAATTGGTGTAATTTGAAACTCAAGTTGCAAGTCCTTGAGGGTTTGCCTCATCCAAAGGACTTGTGCACAAGCACAACCGGTGGCGATATATTCAGCCTCGGTTGTTGATAATGCAACACTATTTTGTTTCTTACTAAACCATGAGACAAGAGATTTACCCAAAAATTGACAAGTGCCACTAGTACTCTTACGATCTAAAATACAACCGGCATAGTCGGCGTCGCTATAGGCAACAAGATCGAAAGTCCTAGTCTTAGGGTAGAAAAGTCCAAAATCAAAAGTGCCTTTTAGATAACGAAAAATTCTTTTTAATGCATTCAAATGAGTTTCTTTTGGACATGCTTGAAAACGTGCACATAAACATACAGCAAACATAATATCGGGACGACTTGCAGTAAGATAGAGTAAAGAACCGATCATACCACGATACTTCTTGATGTAGACATCTTTGCTATTTTCGTCTTTGTCCAATTTTACGCTTGTACTCATAGGTGTCTTTTGAGGTTTGCTAGTTTCAAGCTTAAAGCGTTTGAGAAGTTCCTTTGTGTACTTTGCTTGATGTATGAAATTTCCCTCTTGAGTTTGCTTTATTTGGAGTCCGAGAAAGAAATTTAGCTCACCAATAAGGCTCATCTCGAACTCTCCCTGCATAGACTTAGAAAATTCTTCGCATAGACGCGGGTTACTTGCACCAAAGATAATGTCATCAACATATATTTGTACCACTAATAAATCACGATTAAGAGTTTTAACAAATAAAGTGGTATCTACTTTACCCATTTTGAATCCTTTATTAATCAAGAAGTTCTTCAACCTCTCATACCAAGCTCTAGGAGCTTGTTTGAGACCATAAAGAGCCTTCTTGAGTTTAAATACATGGTTCAGATAAGATTCATTAATAAAACCGGGGGGTTGAGCAACATAAACTTCTTCAGAAATAATTCCATTTAGGAAAGCACTTTTAACATCCATTTGAAAAAGTTTAATGTCCATAAAAGAGGCATAAGCTAAAAGCATACGAATAGCTTCCATACGAGCCACGGGAGCATAAGTTTCATCAAAGTCTATTCCCTCCTCTTGGCGGTAGCCTTGAGCAACGAGTCTAGCTTTGTTTCTAACTACATTCCCATCCTCATCAAGTTTATTTCGGAAGATCCATTTAGTTCCAATAACGGTTTGATTAATGGGTTTTTCAACAAGTTCCCAAACGTCATTTCGAACGAATTGGTTTAACTCTTCATGCATAGCCATTAACCAAAATTCATCATTACAAGCTTCGTCTACTTTCTTAGGTTCTAATTTAGATATGAAAGCATAAGAATCACAAACTACATGAGCCTTTGATCGTGTTGTCACACCTTGAGAAACATCTCCAATCACAAGGTCCTTTGGATGTTCCTTTCTATAGGTCCAATCCTTGGGAAGCTCCTCTTTGTTTTCTTGTGGAAAACTTGGAGGATCTTGATGTGGCTCATGGGAGACATCTTGAGATGATACATGTCTAATTATATCCATATAGTCATCATCAAGAGAGGAATTATCTACACAAGCCAACTCATCAAAGTTAACGTGTAGAGACTCCTCGACACAAAAGGTTCGTTTGTTATAGACTCTATAGGCTTTGCTCCTATCGGAATATCCTAAAAAGATGGCCTCATCGGATTTTGCATCAAATTTTTCCAAGTTATCTTTAGTGTTGAGGACAAAACATTTTGACCCAAAAGCTTTAAAGTAAGAGATTTTTGGAATACGTTTGTGCCACAATTCAAAAGGTGTTTTCTTCAAAATAGGTCTTATAAGAACACGGTTTAACACATAACAAGAAGTATTTACGGCTTCACACCAAAAATATTTTGGAAGCCCTTTTTCCATAAGCATGGTTCTTGCCATCTCTTGAAGAGTTCTATTTTTCCTTTCAACTACCCCATTTTGTTGGGGAGTGCGAGGAAAAGAAAAATTATGTTTAATCCCTTGTTTTTCACAAAACGTTTGAAATAGCTCATTTTCAAATTCTCCTCCATGATCGCTACGGATAGTAATGATATGTAAATCTTTTTCTCTTTGAACACGTTTGCAAAAGCTTTTAAATCTTTCAAATGTATCATATTTATTAGCCAAAAACAAAACCCATGTAAATCGTGAAAAATCATCGACAATCACAAAAGCATATCTTTTACCACCTAAACTAACGGTTCTTGAAGGACCAAAAAGATCTAGATGTAAAAACTCAAGAGGTTTTGAAGTTGACACAACATTTAAAGATTTGAAAGACGATTTAAATTGTTTTCCAAATTGACATGCATCACAAAGTTTATCCTTTTTGAAATCAATTTTAGGAAGTCCTCTAACTAATTCAAGTTTGGATAATTTGTGTAATTGTGACATACTAATATGTCCCAATCGGTTATGCCATAACCAAGCTTCGTCATTTGAGGCAACTAAACAAGTCTCTAAGGCTAGATTGCTAATGACATCAACAAACACAATGTAAATATTATGAGATCTACAACCTTTAAATATAGTTTTCATGTTATGTTTTGAGACAATATAGCAATTTGAATTGTCAAAGATAACCATATAATTTTTATCCGCTAGTTGACTAACACTTAGCAAATTGTGTTTTAGCCCTTCTACTAACAAAACATTTTCAATATGAGGAGTAGAGGAATTGTCAACATTACCAATGCCGACAATTTGACATTTAGCGTTGTCTCCAAATGTGACGGTTCCTCCCTTCTTTGGCTTTAGATTTGATAGAACTTGAGAGTCTCCCGTCATGTGCCTTGAGCACCCACTATCGAGTATCCACTTGCCCTTTCTCCTTGCTTTGATCTACATGCAAAGAGACAAGTGAAGACTTTGGTACCCAAATTTGTTTGGGTCCTTGAGGGTTAGCTTTTGGTACCCAAACTTGAGAGGTCTTAGGTACCCATACATTTGACAAACTTACTTTCTTAACATATGAATTGTTATGTTTAACAAAATAAGATGTAGCTTTCTTTTGTTTTCCACCCATGTACCCCAAACCATGCTTAGTCAAAGATTGAGTTTGGGTTCCTAGAAGCATGTCTAGCATTTTTCTACCCAACGTGAATTTCTCTAGATCTTTTGTAAGTTGTTCATTCTTGGCAATAAGATCTTTGTTGTTGTTACAATTACTAGTAGATTTCAGCATGTTTATCTCATTAGCAAGCAATTCATTCTCTTTCAGTAAGTTTTCATGTTTAGTAGATAAATCTAGATGCACTTTTCTTCCTAATTTGTTTTTATGACAAATCATCTCATATCTTTCAGCAAGTTCATGAAAAGCATCTAATAACTCATATAGGAAGGGGTTTCTTGAATTGATACCTCATCGTCATCAATTTCCACCACTTGGGGTTGATTGCTTCTCTTTGGGGATGTAGCGGTGCTTGAATCCGAATCCTCATTGTGTGCCATAAAGCACATGTGTGCTTCTTCCTCTTGAGAGTATTCGGTGTCGGAGGATGTAGATGAGCTTGAATCATCCCAAGTGGCTTTAAAAGCCTTCTTTCCATCTTTGTCATGGTGATCCCTTCTTTTGTGATCATCACGTTCTCGTCTTCTAGGTCTCTCTTCTTTATCTCTTCTAGGAGGCCTATCTTCCCTAATTCTCCTCGGTCTCTCATCTCTTTCTCTTCTAGGAGGGAATCTTCTTGGTTCTCGTTGTTCACGATCTCTTGACTTAAGGAGTGGACAATCCTTCTTCATGTGCCCCGTCTTGTTGCATTCGTAGCACGTGAAAGTCCGGGATGATTCTCCTTTCCCTCTTGTGAACCTTCCTTTGGCGAGAAACTTCTTGAAGTTGCGGGTTAGAAATGCAACATCATCATCGGTGTCATCATCTTCGATACTTTCCAAATCCGACGTTGCTTTGAGAGCAATTGTTTTCTCCTTTCTCGTTAACCCCTCTCGCTCCTTCTCCTTCTCTCTTCTTTCCTCCATTTGAATCTCATAAGCCATGAGGCTTCCTATGAGATCCTCCATCTTTAGCTTTGAGAGATCTTTGGCCTCCTCGATTGCCGTTGTCTTCTTCTCCCACTCCAATGTCAACGATCTAAGAAACTTCCGTACCCTGTCACTTTCAATCAAGACCTTACCAAGGTTTTTCAAGGAGTTAGTGATATGAGTAAAGCGAGTATGCATCTCGCTAATGGATTCGTTGGGCTTCATGGCAAACATTTCATATTTTTGCATATATGAATCTATCCTAGTTTCTTTCACGGATGATCGTCCTTCAAAATGACTTTCTAACATATGCCATGCCTCAAATGCAGAATCACAAGCATTAATTCTACCATATTCCTCTTCGGTTAATCCACACATGAGAATGTTCATTAATTTTGCATTCATTTGAACCATTGCTAGTTCATCATCACTCATGAGTTCAAACTCTTTGTTTTGAGTATATGGAATTTGAAAGAAAACCCATAGTTTAACATCATATGATTGAATGAAGATTATCATGTGTTTCTTCCAATAGGCATAATTGGTTCCATTAAAAAGTGGAGGTCTACCGGTGTGGAATCCCTCACGTTGTTGGGCCATTGCTACAAATGTTAATTTGTTTATATGCAATTAACAAGGCTCTGATACCAAATGTAGGATCTAAATGCCCTAAATATTAGTCTTAAGGGGGGGTTTATAGACTAATTTCTCACTACCAACTATTTGTGCAATAACAAGATAACCAATGAAAATAGTGAGATGAAAAAGGCAAACCAAACACCGGATGTATAGAGGTTTGGATCCAACCACCGGATCCTAGTCCTCTCTTACGAAATGCTCTTCCTTGAGCAACTTCGCGATCTTCACTAAATTGATCTTCTTTCCGGGCAAAGATCGAGCCTTTACAATTCAAGCTTGCGAACACCCTCGCCAAGTTTGGACCTCCTTCTCACAACCCGAGAAGAGCTTCACTCCGGAAGCTTGTACAACTCCTTTGTAGTAGACTTTGTGTAACCTACTCTTGAGCACTTGAATTGATGATGAATGCAATTGAATGATTGATCAAGAGAGTGGTTGAGAGCAATAAAGAGAGTAAGAGCACTTGGAAGTTTTTTAGCACAATGAGAGCTTAGAGAATGGATTGGTGACCTTGTAAAGATGATCTAAGCTCTATATATAAGCCTCTTAAGTTTTCTAGCCGTTTGAGAAAGATTTGATTGGGTTTTGTGCAAGATACACAAACCAGAGATTCAGGAAGCAATTCTGTCAAAGTTCGGTCGACCGGTAAGAATGAAACGGTCGACCGGTTACGTGAATAGTAGTCAAACGGTCAGACAAACGAGGAACGGTCGAACTAACTGGGAGGGAACTTAAGTGTACCGGTCGGACGAAACAAGGAAACGGTCGACCGATGTGAAGGTTCGGTAGAGACAAAGTGTGACCGGTCGAACCAAGGTGGTATCGACCGATAGCAGGAAGAATGCTACGAACGATCAATGGTCAAACGGTCGACCGGTTAATAAGATTTGTTCGACCGGTTAAGCTATGTATTTCGGGGTATGGTGAAAGTATGTGTATACGACAGTTGTATAATACGACAAGTATAACGGTCACAAAAGAAGACAAAAATAGGAATCAACCGGTCGAACAGAAAAGGACTTTCGATCGACCGGTTTGCACTAAGGCACGTGTCTTCCAGCACGTATGAACAGTTGATCGGTCGACCAAAATACCTTAAGTTATTCTAATGAACCAGACGAACCAGAACACAGTTCGGTCGACCGAAAGGGTTCAGAAAATAGTTTTTAGATTAAACGGTCGAACCAGATGGTCAACCGGTCGACCGGTTGAGTGCAGAATTCCTGGATATGGTTTGATTGATTTCTAAAGAAGTTTTGTATGGAATTTGAACGTTTAGTTCTACTTCTATGGAATCCTAAAGAGTCGTGATATGCAATGCATCAAGATTTAAGTGCTCAAGTTACATTTAAATCCTAATGACAATAATGTAAACCTATCTACTCTTCAACTTCATTTCTCGTTAAACTTGTCACCTGAAATGTTAGTACAAAACAATATATGTGTATTGTGCAAGAGTGATATGAACGAATTACATGTGTTTAAGTTATATGTTGATTAATCATCAAAACGGATAAGCAATCATTTGCCAAAAAGCCAACAATCTCCCCCTTTTTGATGATGACAACTTATTAAATTAAATACATGTTATTTCAATGAATTTTACTCAATGCTCCCCCTATCTTATAGCTCCCCCTAGCTATATGGCATTCGTAAACCCAATAGACATGTATGAGTAGTATTACTCTCCCCCTTTGGCATAATCAAAAAGCTGAAGGAAAATATCCAACAACTAAAGCACAACCAATTGCCAAAACAACAATGAAGAAGAAGTAAAACATGCATTAAGAAAAGAAAGATTCAAAATACAACACACGCAAACGAGACACCACACATCCAAAGCGGAAAAGAAATCATACAAGACACACGACCAACCCACATTAAACCATTTAAAACAAAACGACAACCAACTCAATGTCCAAAACGATCACGAAACATAGATGTGAGAGAATCAATGCCATGAAGCACCGAGTTGAACTTAGCGTCAAGACGCTCAAGGTGCTGAGATGTCGAAGCTTCAAAACGATCAAGTCGTTGAGAAGTGGAAGCTTCAAACGCATCAAAACGATCCGAAATCTGCTGAAAGGAATGATCCGGAGTGTAATCAGTATAAGCGGATCTCCACTGACTCTCCTGCCAAGCAGATTCGTCGCCTTCTCCCCAAGAACAGTGACCCTCCTGCTGAGATGGCTGGGGCATCCAACGAGGATCGGCCGGCACATCATCTTCATCTTCTTGCTCAGAATCTCCCTCAGAGGACGCTTGAATAGAAGATGAGGCAATGGTTTTCATTTTAGAGAGAGTGGTCTTACAGATTTGGTATTTGTATGTGGCCGATGGACAATCGGTAACACGAATTTTCAGAAGGTCAAAGAGAGCGGTGAGCAACATGGGATAAGGGAGATACCTCCCTTTCTTAAAGCGCATATGAAGGAAAATGAATAGAGGCCAATTAACCGGAATTTTCTTGTAAATGCAATAGATACACACAAGCTCCGTATAAGAGACTTCGTTATGATGACCATGTTTAGGTAGCAAATTGAATGATACGATATAAGCCAAGATGCGAGCAAAAGGATGCATCAGGGAGGAGTTGTGAATAATATAACCATTTTTGGAAGGAGGTGGAAATGCATATAATTCAGCAACCATATCATCATGAGAAATGTTTTCTAGTACACTAAGAGGATGATCAATATATAAATGAACACCCGAGAACTCTAAGCCAAAAGCTTCAGCAAGAGTTCCGGGGACAATTTCATATCTAAGACCATTGATCATGGTACGAGCAATATGGTGATTTGGTTCAAAACGAAGATTACAATAGAATTGTTGAACCAAAAACGGATAGTAAGGTTTTGAAGCTAAATGGGTGAGACAATGAGTAAGTCCATTTGCATCTAAGCACGATTTAACAGAATAATCATGAAAATCCGTTACCTCAACAGCGCGGTTTGGAATAAAAGGAGCCGCCGAGAGCTTTTTCTCCCAATCGCTTTTGGCGAACTCGTCAATAGGATGGAAGGCAAGAGTTGGAGGCGCGGGCGGATGCCGGACATTTGGGGTAGTAGAGGAGTGATCGTGGGCCTTCTTGGTGCGTTTTTCGGTGGAAGTGGTGGAAGCATCCGAACGTTTCTTGCGGATAGCCATTTTCTTCCCGGTCATGGTGAATAACTCGAGTTTGGGGAAAAAATGGGTGCAAAATGAAGAGGAGATGATGAGAAGCGATAAAATGCAAAAAGATTTGAGTTTTACCGCAGGAAAAACGCAAAGTCGAGGGAGGAAGGTGATGGGGAAGGCTTAGGGTTAGAGAGAGAGATGGGTAAAAGCGAAGACCATGTTTCGATTTAGCCCTAAATGCAGCAGAAAACGACAGCACCGGTCGACCGATCCAGCTTTCGGTCGACCGAAAGGTTAAAGAAAACTGCAAAAACTAAAGTCGACAAAACGAACGGTCGGACAAAAAGCATATTTCGGTCGATCGGATCAAAGAACAAGGCAGACAGTCCCCTGCTATCAGTCGAACAAAACCTACCGGTCGACCGAACAAAATAAAATCGGTCGCACGGAAGACACGAGCTGTCGAACGAAAACTCAAAGTCAAAAACTTAAGATCCCTGCTATCGGTTGAACAAAACCAACCGGTCGACCGAACAACAAACAAACGGTCGCACAGCGAACACATGCGGTCGAACAAAAACTCAAAGTTGAAAACTTAGGATCCCTGCTATCAGTTGAACAAACCAGACCGGTCGACCGATATATTGAAAACGGTCGCACGGACAACACTTGCGGTCGAACAAATACTCAAAGTCGAAAACTTAGGATCCTTGCTCTCGGTTGAACAAAACGGACCGGTCGACCGAACTACTAACACCGGTCGACCAAACTCAGGAAATCGGTTGAACAAACAGAATTCGGTCAAGAAACAACTCAGCACCGGTCGAACTAAATCTCAGTTCGGTCGACCGATGGAACAGTAAAAACCAGAACAAAGCTTCAAAAAACAAGAGACACTAGAACCAAATATAGTCAAATGGGCTCAAGTAAAACGTACTCAAATGTCATTTAGGGTACACATGCCAAGATTGAGTCTAATGAGATTGAATTGATCAACATTTAAGGGTTTGGTGAATATATCCGCTAATTGATCATTTGTGGGAACAAATATAAGTTTAATGTCTTCTTTATTTGCATGATCTCTAAGAAAATGATGTCTAACTTCTATATGCTTAGTTCTTGAATGCAAGATAGGATTTTTGGAAAGGTTGATAGCACTTGTATTATCACAATAAATTGGTGTAATTTGAAACTCAAGTTGCAAGTCCTTGAGGGTTTGCCTCATCCAAAGGACTTGTGCACAAGCACAACCGGTGGCGATATATTCAGCCTCGGTTGTTGATAATGCAACACTATTTTGTTTCTTACTAAACCATGAGACAAGAGATTTACCCAAAAATTGACAAGTGCCACTAGTACTCTTACGATCTAAAATACAACCGGCATAGTCGGCGTCGCTATAGGCAACAAGATCGAAAGTCCTAGTCTTAGGGTAGAAAAGTCCAAAATCAAAAGTGCCTTTTAGATAACGAAAAATTCTTTTTAATGCATTCAAATGAGTTTCTTTTGGACATGCTTGAAAACGTGCACATAAACATACAGCAAACATAATATCGGGACGACTTGCAGTAAGATAGAGTAAAGAACCGATCATACCACGATACTTCTTGATGTAGACATCTTTGCTATTTTCGTCTTTGTCCAATTTTACGCTTGTACTCATAGGTGTCTTTTGAGGTTTGCTAGTTTCAAGCTTAAAGCGTTTGAGAAGTTCCTTTGTGTACTTTGCTTGATGTATGAAATTTCCCTCTTGAGTTTGCTTTATTTGGAGTCCGAGAAAGAAATTTAGCTCACCAATAAGGCTCATCTCGAACTCTCCCTGCATAGACTTAGAAAATTCTTCGCATAGACGCGGGTTACTTGCACCAAAGATAATGTCATCAACATATATTTGTACCACTAATAAATCACGATTAAGAGTTTTAACAAATAAAGTGGTATCTACTTTACCCATTTTGAATCCTTTATTAATCAAGAAGTTCTTCAACCTCTCATACCAAGCTCTAGGAGCTTGTTTGAGACCATAAAGAGCCTTCTTGAGTTTAAATACATGGTTCAGATAAGATTCATTAATAAAACCGGGGGGTTGAGCAACATAAACTTCTTCAGAAATAATTCCATTTAGGAAAGCACTTTTAACATCCATTTGAAAAAGTTTAATGTCCATAAAAGAGGCATAAGCTAAAAGCATACGAATAGCTTCCATACGAGCCACGGGAGCATAAGTTTCATCAAAGTCTATTCCCTCCTCTTGGCGGTAGCCTTGAGCAACGAGTCTAGCTTTGTTTCTAACTACATTCCCATCCTCATCAAGTTTATTTCGGAAGATCCATTTAGTTCCAATAACGGTTTGATTAATGGGTTTTTCAACAAGTTCCCAAACGTCATTTCGAACGAATTGGTTTAACTCTTCATGCATAGCCATTAACCAAAATTCATCATTACAAGCTTCGTCTACTTTCTTAGGTTCTAATTTAGATATGAAAGCATAAGAATCACAAACTACATGAGCCTTTGATCGTGTTGTCACACCTTGAGAAACATCTCCAATCACAAGGTCCTTTGGATGTTCCTTTCTATAGGTCCAATCCTTGGGAAGCTCCTCTTTGTTTTCTTGTGGAAAACTTGGAGGATCTTGATGTGGCTCATGGGAGACATCTTGAGATGATACATGTCTAATTATATCCATATAGTCATCATCAAGAGAGGAATTATCTACACAAGCCAACTCATCAAAGTTAACGTGTAGAGACTCCTCGACACAAAAGGTTCGTTTGTTATAGACTCTATAGGCTTTGCTCCTATCGGAATATCCTAAAAAGATGGCCTCATCGGATTTTGCATCAAATTTTTCCAAGTTATCTTTAGTGTTGAGGACAAAACATTTTGACCCAAAAGCTTTAAAGTAAGAGATTTTTGGAATACGTTTGTGCCACAATTCAAAAGGTGTTTTCTTCAAAATAGGTCTTATAAGAACACGGTTTAACACATAACAAGAAGTATTTACGGCTTCACACCAAAAATATTTTGGAAGCCCTTTTTCCATAAGCATGGTTCTTGCCATCTCTTGAAGAGTTCTATTTTTCCTTTCAACTACCCCATTTTGTTGGGGAGTGCGAGGAAAAGAAAAATTATGTTTAATCCCTTGTTTTTCACAAAACGTTTGAAATAGCTCATTTTCAAATTCTCCTCCATGATCGCTACGGATAGTAATGATATGTAAATCTTTTTCTCTTTGAACACGTTTGCAAAAGCTTTTAAATCTTTCAAATGTATCATATTTATTAGCCAAAAACAAAACCCATGTAAATCGTGAAAAATCATCGACAATCACAAAAGCATATCTTTTACCACCTAAACTAACGGTTCTTGAAGGACCAAAAAGATCTAGATGTAAAAACTCAAGAGGTTTTGAAGTTGACACAACATTTAAAGATTTGAAAGACGATTTAAATTGTTTTCCAAATTGACATGCATCACAAAGTTTATCCTTTTTGAAATCAATTTTAGGAAGTCCTCTAACTAATTCAAGTTTGGATAATTTGTGTAATTGTGACATACTAATATGTCCCAATCGGTTATGCCATAACCAAGCTTCGTCATTTGAGGCAACTAAACAAGTCTCTAAGGCTAGATTGCTAATGACATCAACAAACACAATGTAAATATTATGAGATCTACAACCTTTAAATATAGTTTTCATGTTATGTTTTGAGACAATATAGCAATTTGAATTGTCAAAGATAACCATATAATTTTTATCCGCTAGTTGACTAACACTTAGCAAATTGTGTTTTAGCCCTTCTACTAACAAAACATTTTCAATATGAGGAGTAGAGGAATTGTCAACATTACCAATGCCGACAATTTGACATTTAGCGTTGTCTCCAAATGTGACGGTTCCTCCCTTCTTTGGCTTTAGATTTGATAGAACTTGAGAGTCTCCCGTCATGTGCCTTGAGCACCCACTATCGAGTATCCACTTGCCCTTTCTCCTTGCTTTGATCTACATGCAAAGAGACAAGTGAAGACTTTGGTACCCAAATTTGTTTGGGTCCTTGAGGGTTAGCTTTTGGTACCCAAACTTGAGAGGTCTTAGGTACCCATACATTTGACAAACTTACTTTCTTAACATATGAATTGTTATGTTTAACAAAATAAGATGTAGCTTTCTTTTGTTTTCCACCCATGTACCCCAAACCATGCTTAGTCAAAGATTGAGTTTGGGTTCCTAGAAGCATGTCTAGCATTTTTCTACCCAACGTGAATTTCTCTAGATCTTTTGTAAGTTGTTCATTCTTGGCAATAAGATCTTTGTTGTTGTTACAATTACTAGTAGATTTCAGCATGTTTATCTCATTAGCAAGCAATTCATTCTCTTTCAGTAAGTTTTCATGTTTAGTAGATAAATCTAGATGCACTTTTCTTCCTAATTTGTTTTTATGACAAATCATCTCATATCTTTCAGCAAGTTCATGAAAAGCATCTAATAACTCATATAGGAAGGGGTTTCTTGAATTGATACCTCATCGTCATCAATTTCCACCACTTGGGGTTGATTGCTTCTCTTTGGGGATGTAGCGGTGCTTGAATCCGAATCCTCATTGTGTGCCATAAAGCACATGTGTGCTTCTTCCTCTTGAGAGTATTCGGTGTCGGAGGATGTAGATGAGCTTGAATCATCCCAAGTGGCTTTAAAAGCCTTCTTTCCATCTTTGTCATGGTGATCCCTTCTTTTGTGATCATCACGTTCTCGTCTTCTAGGTCTCTCTTCTTTATCTCTTCTAGGAGGCCTATCTTCCCTAATTCTCCTCGGTCTCTCATCTCTTTCTCTTCTAGGAGGGAATCTTCTTGGTTCTCGTTGTTCACGATCTCTTGACTTAAGGAGTGGACAATCCTTCTTCATGTGCCCCGTCTTGTTGCATTCGTAGCACGTGAAAGTCCGGGATGATTCTCCTTTCCCTCTTGTGAACCTTCCTTTGGCGAGAAACTTCTTGAAGTTGCGGGTTAGAAATGCAACATCATCATCGGTGTCATCATCTTCGATACTTTCCAAATCCGACGTTGCTTTGAGAGCAATTGTTTTCTCCTTTCTCGTTAACCCCTCTCGCTCCTTCTCCTTCTCTCTTCTTTCCTCCATTTGAATCTCATAAGCCATGAGGCTTCCTATGAGATCCTCCATCTTTAGCTTTGAGAGATCTTTGGCCTCCTCGATTGCCGTTGTCTTCTTCTCCCACTCCAATGTCAACGATCTAAGAAACTTCCGTACCCTGTCACTTTCAATCAAGACCTTACCAAGGTTTTTCAAGGAGTTAGTGATATGAGTAAAGCGAGTATGCATCTCGCTAATGGATTCGTTGGGCTTCATGGCAAACATTTCATATTTTTGCATATATGAATCTATCCTAGTTTCTTTCACGGATGATCGTCCTTCAAAATGACTTTCTAACATATGCCATGCCTCAAATGCAGAATCACAAGCATTAATTCTACCATATTCCTCTTCGGTTAATCCACACATGAGAATGTTCATTAATTTTGCATTCATTTGAACCATTGCTAGTTCATCATCACTCATGAGTTCAAACTCTTTGTTTTGAGTATATGGAATTTGAAAGAAAACCCATAGTTTAACATCATATGATTGAATGAAGATTATCATGTGTTTCTTCCAATAGGCATAATTGGTTCCATTAAAAAGTGGAGGTCTACCGGTGTGGAATCCCTCACGTTGTTGGGCCATTGCTACAAATGTTAATTTGTTTATATGCAATTAACAAGGCTCTGATACCAAATGTAGGATCTAAATGCCCTAAATATTAGTCTTAAGGGGGGGTTTATAGACTAATTTCTCACTACCAACTATTTGTGCAATAACAAGATAACCAATGAAAATAGTGAGATGAAAAAGGCAAACCAAACACCGGATGTATAGAGGTTTGGATCCAACCACCGGATCCTAGTCCTCTCTTACGAAATGCTCTTCCTTGAGCAACTTCGCGATCTTCACTAAATTGATCTTCTTTCCGGGCAAAGATCGAGCCTTTACAATTCAAGCTTGCGAACACCCTCGCCAAGTTTGGACCTCCTTCTCACAACCCGAGAAGAGCTTCACTCCGGAAGCTTGTACAACTCCTTTGTAGTAGACTTTGTGTAACCTACTCTTGAGCACTTGAATTGATGATGAATGCAATTGAATGATTGATCAAGAGAGTGGTTGAGAGCAATAAAGAGAGTAAGAGCACTTGGAAGTTTTTTAGCACAATGAGAGCTTAGAGAATGGATTGGTGACCTTGTAAAGATGATCTAAGCTCTATATATAAGCCTCTTAAGTTTTCTAGCCGTTTGAGAAAGATTTGATTGGGTTTTGTGCAAGATACACAAACCAGAGATTCAGGAAGCAATTCTGTCAAAGTTCGGTCGACCGGTAAGAATGAAACGGTCGACCGGTTACGTGAATAGTAGTCAAACGGTCAGACAAACGAGGAACGGTCGAACTAACTGGGAGGGAACTTAAGTGTACCGGTCGGACGAAACAAGGAAACGGTCGACCGATGTGAAGGTTCGGTAGAGACAAAGTGTGACCGGTCGAACCAAGGTGGTATCGACCGATAGCAGGAAGAATGCTACGAACGATCAATGGTCAAACGGTCGACCGGTTAATAAGATTTGTTCGACCGGTTAAGCTATGTATTTCGGGGTATGGTGAAAGTATGTGTATACGACAGTTGTATAATACGACAAGTATAACGGTCACAAAAGAAGACAAAAATAGGAATCAACCGGTCGAACAGAAAAGGACTTTCGATCGACCGGTTTGCACTAAGGCACGTGTCTTCCAGCACGTATGAACAGTTGATCGGTCGACCAAAATACCTTAAGTTATTCTAATGAACCGGACGAACCAGAACACAGTTCGGTCGACCGAAAGGGTTCAGAAAATAGTTTTTAGATTAAACGGTCGAACCAGATGGTCAACCGGTCGACCGGTTGAGTGCAGAATTCCTGGATATGGTTTGATTGATTTCTAAAGAAGTTTTGTATGGAATTTGAACGTTTAGTTCTACTTCTATGGAATCCTAAAGAGTCGTGATATGCAATGCATCAAGATTTAAGTGCTCAAGTTACATTTAAATCCTAATGACAATAATGTAAACCTATCTACTCTTCAACTTCATTTCTCGTTAAACTTGTCACCTGAAATGTTAGTACAAAACAATATATGTGTATTGTGCAAGAGTGATATGAACGAATTACATGTGTTTAAGTTATATGTTGATTAATCATCAAAACGGATAAGCAATCATTTGCCAAAAAGCCAACAATCTCCCCCTTTTTGATGATGACAACTTATTAAATTAAATACATGTTATTTCAATGAATTTTACTCAATGCTCCCCCTATCTTATAGCTCCCCCTAGCTATATGGCATTCGTAAACCCAATAGACATGTAGAGGTTTGGATCCAACCACCGGATCTTAGTCCTCTCTTACGAAATGCTCTTCCTTGAGCAACTTCGCGATCTTCACTAAATTGATCTTCTTTCCGGGCAAAGATCGAGCCTTTACAATTCAAGCTTGCGAACACCCTCGCCAAGCTTGGACCTCCTTCTCACAACCCGAGAAGAGCTTCACTCCGGAAGCTTGTACAACTCCTTTGTAGTAGACTTTGTGTAACCTACTCTTGACCACTTGAATTGATGATGAATGCAATTGAATGATTGATCAAGAGAGTGGTTGAGAGCAATAAAGAGAGTAAGAGCACTTGGAAGTTTTTTAGCACAATGAGAGCTTAGAGAATGGATTGGTGACCTTGTAAAGATGATCTAAGCTCTATATATAAGCCTCTTAAGTTTTCTAGCCGTTTGAGAAAGATTTGATTGAGTTTTGTGCAAGATACACAAACCAGAGATTCAGGAAGCAATTCTGTCAAAGTTCGGTCGACCGGTAAGAATGAAACGGTCGACCGGTTACGTGAATAGTAGTCAAACGGTCAGACAAACGAGGAACGGTCGAACTAACTGGGAGGGAACTTAAGTGTACCGGTCGGACGAAACAAGGAAACGGTCGACCGATGTGAAGGTTCGGTAGAGACAAAGTGTGACCGGTCGAACCAAGGTGGTATCGACCGATAGCAGGAAGAATGCTACGAACGATCAATGGTCAAACGGTCGACCGGTTAATAAGATTTGTTCGACCGGTTAAGCTATGTAGTTCGGGGTATGATGAAAGTATGTGTATACGACCGTTGTATAATACGACAAGTATAACGGTCACAAAAGAAGACAAAAATAGGAATCAACCGGTCGAACAGAAAAGGACTTTCGGTCGACCGGTTTGCACTAAGGCACGTGTCTTCCAGCACGTATGAAGAGATGATCGGTCGACCAAAATACCTTAAGTTATTCTAATGAACCGGTCGAACCAGAACACAGTTCGGTCGACCGAAAGGGTTCAGAAAATAGTTTTTAGATTAAACGGTCGAACCAGATGGTCGACCGGTCGACCGGTTGAGTGCAGAATTCCTGGATATGGTTTGATTGATTTCTAAAGAAGTTTTGTATGGAATTTGAACGTTTAGTTCTATTTCTATGGAATCCTAAAGAGTCGTGATATGCAATGCATCAAGATTTAAGTGCTCAAGTTACATTTAAATCCTAATGACAATAATGTAAACTTATCTACTCTTCAACTTCATTTCTCGTTAAACTTGTCACCTGAAATGTTAGTACAAAACAATATATGTGTATTGTGCAAGAGTGATATGAGCGAATTACATGTGTTTAAGTTATATGTTGATTAATCATCAAAACGGATAAACAATCATTTGCCAAAAAGCCAACATAGACTTGTGATCCTTACACTTCCTCTGCCCTAGAGTATGTTTTATTTCCTATTTTAGTAGTGTAACTAAGGGGTGGAGAGGAAACCATTGTAACTTTTCTTTCATTAATCAAGTTTTGATTTCATGTTTTTTTATGTTCATGTCTTTCATTTAATGTAATTTTTATTTCATTGTCTTTGTTAGTTTAGATTTTTTTACTTGATTATGTGTTGTTTTAAGTTTGTTGTTTTTATTGTTGTTTACTTGATTATGGTGCAGTCCATCCCCATTAAGGGGGAGAGGATGATGTGAAGTGTGGATGTAGTTAGATTTGTGTGTATTTAATCTTAATCTTGGAGTTTCATGTGATTTCCATAGTCATTTTAATGGGTTCCTACTCATGTCTTTGATGTGTTAATAGTCATATTGGATGCTTAGCACATGCTTTGGTCAGTAGGCATAGTTAATGAGGAATGACGATGCAATGATAAAATTTAAGTAGATAAAAAGTTAAGATTGACATGTAAGCATGTGTTATTTTTGAATTTATCTTGAGTAGTGTTTTGTATGTTTTAATAATTATTAATGAATTGTAGTTTTCATGTATATTGGATTTTAATTATTGTACTATGATGTATTGTATGCTTCTTGTTGTTGTGCTTCTTGTATTGTCAGCTTATCCCCAACTAGTTTGGGAGTAAAAGACTTTGTTTTTCTTATGCTTGTTGTTTTGTTGGTATATGATAATTGTTCTGTTGTAATATGCATCGTCTGGTAATATTGTTATCATCACTTTTGCAAAAATTCTCTTGTAATATTCTTATATTTTTAATTTTCAACAACTACTTTCCATAGAGCAACAATAGCTTATGACGAGCTTATTTAATTTAGTTTATTGTTATGAAAAATAAAGAATTTTATACATTTAACATGTAAAAGTTTAAATTTTTATTATATATGTATGAAATTGAATATAACATTAATTTTCCACACAATATTTTTTGAATCAATATTATAATATATATATCAAGACTTTTATATAAATATATAATTGTTTAACATAACGAGCTTTGAATGAGCCTGGCCGAACTAATTCAACTATTTAGTTAAGCCTAAAATTTGGTTAGTGGCTTGGCTTGTTTAGTTTCGAACTGAATCAGAATTTTATAAAGAACACGAATTTAAGCGAATCACGAACCCAGGTTCAAATTTAAATCTTTAGATATAAGGTCCCGTTTCAATCTTAACCATTCTTTTGCAGGAAATGGTGTTCTCATTTGGAACGTGAAGGTCCTTTATCCTGAGGATATCGATTTTTCTTGAGAAACCTCTTTAAACGATGGTCAAAGAGTTATATCTTCATCGATATAATCATTGTTTCCCAAATTCGTCACCGTAGTCGGAGATGGCTTTCAAAGGTGTGGCTCACTTCAGGAACGAAGCAAATCAATTGGACGAAATTCTTGATTTTTTATCGACAACTCAATATTCAACTCGAGAGAGTATATCATGATATTTTCGAAATCATTTTAATAATTGCAAAGTAAAATTACAACTTTTGTCTTATCTTGATTTGATCCTTCTTTCTCTTGCTATTGGTATTTTCAAGGACAATATGTTGGATTCAACATTCAAAATCTAGGATGAGTAATTCTTATCTCTTATCGAGTATAAAATTTAAAGTCATATTGTACAAGCATTCAAACATGATTGGAACATGCACGTGAAGGAACAAAAACATTATTTTTATATTGCATATGCAACTTATGATCACTTTTAACACATACATGTACTACTTTTTGAATGCATATTGAAACATCTCAAATATGAAGACATTATAATGTCGTGCTTGAACCATATAATATATATATGTACATATCAGTAATTTTAAAAGCAACAAATAACGATGCGATTGTATGTAATATATCTTCTTTTTTATACAAAATTGACATGATATATTTTATGTATCGTGTGAGTAAATACGAAACTAGTTATGTCATGATAAACAACTATACAATCAAGATGCAAGTAAAATGATCAATACGTACATATTTTGATACATATATTTCAATAATTAGTTATATTCACTTTTTTGTTAATAATACAAATCAATAAAGATAAAATTGAAACTTCGTAATAAAACAAACGTGAATCATTTGAATCTTAATTATTACAAGAAATTAGGACCAAACCATAATCTCCCGTATTCGAATTCGACGTGCAAAACCCTAATTCCATCCCCAAACCCCAAACCCACCTCTTCCGCTCTCCTTCGACCTTCAGATCTCACCTCAACTACCGCAAATGGTACGTTTCCCCGATTCTTACTGGGATTCTTAGTTCCGCCCCTCCGTTGATGCCTTAAATCTCCCTTTTTCTTGTTTTTTTCCGTTAAGATTAGGTCGACTGTCTTGCGTTTATTGGTTTGATCCGGTTTTTCGTCTGCTCTTAATTAGTACCGATTTTTTCGTCCTTTTCCCTGGTTTTATCTGTTAGTGTTGTTCAATCGCTCTTGGACTTCGTCAAATTGATCTTTCTGTAAGACGGTTTTGAGATAAAAATCGAATCTTTCTTGTATTTACCCGTCGGATATTTCCCATAAGTTTCAAATCTAGTCATTTTCTCCCATCAGATTGTCGTTTTTTTGTCGGGATATCACACAAGAGTTCCCTTTGTTGTCATCTTAGAAGGTGGAACCGTGATTGTTGATGAGTTTCACTTTTAACTGACCGAAGGCTAGTTTGGGATCGAAGACTTTATTGCTATCTTTTGCTCCCTCGTTGGAGGGTAAATATTGTTTCTCCATCGTTACTCCGAAAAATTGTACCAATCTTATGTTTTCATCTTTCATGTACATAATCTTGAATTTTGTACATAAAACTTGATTTTGTCATCTTTTGGATTAAAAGGGTTTCTTCCTCGTATTTCTCCGTGGTATCTTCCAATTATACTCGAAATTCTCCATTTTATTGATTTGTTGATTGTGTTTTGGGTCGCAGTTGTTCTTCTCCTACTTCAAGGAGTTGGTGGGGAAGGAGGTGACCGTGGAGCTCAAGAATGATTTGGCGATACGTGGGACACTTCACTCTGTAGACCAATACTTGAACATCAAGCTTGAGAACACTAGGGTTGTCGACCAAGACAAGTACCCTCACATGGTACTCATTTTACTATTATGTGCTTATGCACCGTTACTTTTTTATATCAAAATTTTAAAGCTTTCCAAGTGTTTTGGAAAGGTTGCTTGGAGTAGAACGTACCAATAAAAAAGAGGGAGCAAGAACTTAAAGGGTGATTGATTCAGAAACAAAGGATTATGGAAGTGGAGGATTGTGTCTAAAAAGGACTTCTAGTGATAGGCTTTGGAGCTGAAGTTTATGGCTTGAAATCTGTGCTCACCATTTTCACCCTCAAGTCATAATCAACAAAAGTTGATGTCTTGTTCCCACTCCTATTAAAGTACGTAGTATTAGTTACCGGCATTTGAAATTAATAGGAAATTGAAAACTTTCTAAAATCAGATGACCCTCTAGCAAATGACACCCCTAGTATAGCCACTTGGATATATTATTTTTTCCAATGGTTGTGTTCTGTTATGTAGATAGATTTAGATTCTTTATTTAGTAAGTGGCAATTGAGTTTGTTCCGGATTCGATTGTACATCATAAGGTATTTGTAATGGGGTTTAATTCCTATTGGCCATTGGTATATAAATAATGCTTGTTCTGCTTCAGGAGTATTGATGGATAACAATTATAGGGAAGTGGGTTCCAATGAGTTAACTGTTTTTTTATTGCAGTACCAAAAGTTTGTGTTCGACCAGTAAACCATGGTTTATTAGAGGATTGCAGTGGATGTACTGAAAATCTGTTCTTTTTTCTTTCTAAGGTGGAGTAGCTAGTGTACAGTAATAGACTCTCAAAGTGTGAAAATGGCCTCAATGCATCGCTTCAGAAGCATGTGATCGTGCCAGACAGTCATTGTTTATACAATTGAAAAATCATATGACTTTATAATATATTCTTCAAGACTTCATAATTTTATAGTATATTCTTCAAGACTTCAAGTACAAACGCACTAAGTTTAATTCTTTCGATGGAGTTAATGTACTACCCTTATGTCATTTTGTGTATCCCAAGGATTACAAGTCGTTCAATATTGCATTAGATGGTTTGAGTGGCTTGTCAATTAGTCAACGTCTAGTAACTATAACCAGACTTCTACTTCTATAAAATGGTGAACTATAACAAAAGAAATATAAATAACTTAATAGACTTCCTAGTTATAAAGACATTTTTCAATTAATAAAGGCACATTGATGAGATATAGAAATAAACAAACAAATGATTCTTACCAATAAAAATGATGCGAGGATAAAAGTAACATATGTTTTTCCTCAATCCCAGCTAATTGCACACAACAATAGTTCACTTCAAAGGATTGAAGTTTAGAGCCTATAGCTAGAAGTTGTTAGTTGAAATCCAAGTTTCATCATAGATCCATGACTTCCTATGATTAAAATTGCAACTCATCCCTTTGATAAAGTTGGGGTTGCTCACTGCCCGGCCAAAGAAATCACCTTACTCAACAAGTAGGCAACAGAAGTTAGTTAAGAGGTCAGTGGCTGATGGAGTTGGTTTGATAGGGTTTAGCAGTAGTAGGGTAATGGGTGTTGGTTGTTTAAGTTTCTTTAATCATTTGTATGTTAAAACTTAAAAGGACTTTTAATTGGTCCGAATAGCCTATTCACAAATCAAGCCAAAGGGAATTGGCATTGGTTGAGTTGTGACTAGTCCACCAACTAGGGAACATTGACAGTCAACAAGAACAACAACAAATCCTTTACTAACAAAATAGTTGGGATATGTTAGAAACCGTTCATATCTCAGACTAAAGGCTCAGATGGGTCGAGTTAGTGAAGGGTTGGGATTGGTTCAAGTATTGGGGAGACCGTTAAGTTCGTTGAATCCTACATCCAACGACTCTTAAAGATGCAAGCTTAAGTTGAATCTGACGGGTGAGATGAGTCGGGTCTCTGAAAAACCTGAATTTGGGTCTGTGGATGCTACCGACGCTGTTCATCCATCCTTCTGATGTAATGATATGAATGAGTTTTAGACTCGATTAAAAGTTGTAATTAACACTTAATTACGAGCTTAGTAGTTAGGTGAATTTTTCTCTCTCTTCCTACACTGGGAAGGGTTTTTCCCCGCATATATAAATAGAAAACGGGTATCGATTGACTCCCCAAATCGGTGTGTTCTTCTCGTTTTGGAGGTTGGAAAGCCCTCAAAGCTTTCTTTCGGAGGTCGTGCAACCTCGAATTGCACTCTATCCAACCTTCCCCTAATCGGTCAACGACGGCGACTCGAGCTTGAGTTAGTTCAGATCGGGATATGTTGGCTGGAATCGATCGAGAACCTCGTCGGGGTCGTATCAAATTGGTATCAGAGCCCAGCAGTTCCATGGTGGAGTCAGGATCCGGGCAGGAATTGACCATCAACGAGGAATTAGAGGCGATGAAGTCGTTCGTGCTCAGAACAGTTGATGACAAGCTCGAATCAATGAATCTGAGGTTGGAAGAAATGGAGAGAAGTGCAGATC
Source organism: Triglochin maritima (assembly GCA_963682175.1). Taxonomy (NCBI): domain Eukaryota; kingdom Viridiplantae; phylum Streptophyta; class Magnoliopsida; order Alismatales; family Juncaginaceae; genus Triglochin; species Triglochin maritima. The sequence continues at coordinate 33,215,104 of OY821785.1, forward strand.
TAAAATGGAGAGATGTAGACAGGAAATTCGAATCGATTTCAACTAGAATCAGTGTGGATAACACCGATCTGATAAGCAGACTGGAGGATCGAGGAAGGAAATGGCAGCCAAGGTCACCGGAGTTAAATTCTCAGATCCAGTCACGGATCTACTCAGCTGGAAACCATCACCAACAAGCGGATTGACCGCACGTTCAATTCTTCAGGTATTATGAATCTAATGATCCTGAAGATTGGATTTATAAAGCAGAATAATATTTTGAGTATAACTCAACTCTTGAGTGCCAAAAAGTATTTTTTGCCTCCTATTACCTAGAAGGATCCACCACAAAATGGTTCAAAAAGTTCAGGCCACAATGAATATGAGTTGGGATTCTTCTGTGAAACATTTAGTTAAGAGATATGGACCTAAATTTGATGATCCCATGATTGACTTAACCAATCTCAAACAAACAGGCGAGTTACTAGCTTATTATAAGAAGTTTGAAGAACTCTAATAGAATCGACGGGTTAAGTGAACAATTGGAGGTCAGTACCTTCTTAAGAGGACTCAAGGTTGACTTACAGACTGAAGTGAGGGCTGCAAAACCAAGAAACATGTTGGATGCTGTTGAGTTAGCCTTTGCACAAGATCAAAAGTTGAAGTGCCTAAAAAATGAGGTCAGGATTATCAGATCTACAAGCCCCACTGTGAGGAATTCCAAACTTCCACCAAGATCTAGTCCGAGATTTCCACCACAACAAGTATCACAGAGGCCATTCCCACTAGTTAAAAGCATCACTCCCGCTCAAAAGGTTGAAAGGCAAAGCAAGGGGTTATGCTTCAACTGTGATGAAAAGTGGAGATCAGGACATAAGTGTGATCCAGATAAGGCTTACTCAGAGGAAGAGATTGATGAAAGGTTATCTAGCCCAAGTGGAGCATCAGTTGGGGAAGGTAGACAAGAGGAGAGTGAGGTTACTGAGAGGGGTGAATTATCAACAGAAAATGAAGTTGAGAATACTCCTTACAGACGATAGGAAGACAATTACTCTTCCTCCTTACAAACGCTCACCATTTCAAATAGACATTATTGAGCAAACCATACAGGAAAGGTTAAATACAGAAATTATGAGAGCCAATACCAGTTCTTTTGCTTCCCCAGTTCTCTTAGTCAAGAAGGCTGATGGTGGGTGGAGGATGTGTGTTGATTATAGAGCTCTCAACTTCAACACCATCAAAGATAAGTACCCCATACCTCTTATAGATGAATTACTTGATGAATTGCATGGAGCCAAGGTTTTTTCTAAACTAGACCTGAGGTCAGGCTATCACCAAATAAGAATGAGGGAGGAAGATGTGCACAAAATTGCTTTTAAAACACATGAAGGGCACTAAGAATACTTAGTCATGCCATTTGACCTCACTAATGCACCCTCCACCTTTCAAAATCTTATAAATGATCTCTTCAAAAAACACCTAAGGCATTTCATTTTGGTATTCTTTGATGATATTAGACCTGACAATTTTTCGTGTCGTGTTTTTTTACATGTACCAGCCAAATTGACTAAACGCGAACACGACAAGAAATCATTTCGTGTACCAACACATGGAACACGAACACAACACGAATCCTTTTCGTGTTAACACGAAACGACCCGACTTACACGATTGTTTTTATTAATTTCATTGATTTCAACTAGGAAACCAATTAAATTATTCTTACCTAAGAGCATCTCAAGGAGAAAGCCCAAGGCAAGTTCAATGTGTGATGAAGAAGAGAGGCTCCATGACCTTTTATAGCCATTGTGTGGGAGAGAATATTTCACTGGGCGATGTGGGACTAATAATTTGGAACAATCTCCAGCGCATATTAGATCATATAGAAAATAAAACGTTCATTTTGTCAGGACACCTCAGTTGTTTCCGTGGTCTGCGCCTATTATTCTTCATTTGTGGTCTCATGTTCGAACCCAACCCATGCAATTTGGATGAAAAAATATATATTAAAAAAAATGAATAAAACGGGGATTCGAACCTGCACTCCACAATCAAACTTCTCACACCTGACCACTAAGCTAACATTACAAATATGTGTATTTCTACAAATAAATATATGATATCGTGTAATATCGGGTACTTTCGTGTACACGACTAGTGAGACACGAAAACACGACACGAAACACAAAAATCCTTAAACTCAAACACAGATTTTTCGTGTTCGTGTCGTGACTCGTGTCAAATTGTCAGGCCTAGATGATATACTCATATACAGCAAGAGTTGGGATTTACATATGACTCATTTACAAAAGGTGTTCACAATTCTGCAGCAGAATCATCTTTATCTTAAACTCAGTAAATGCAGGTTTGGCTTGCATGAAGTTGACTATTTGGCACATGTCATATCTGAACAAGGTGTTGCGGCTGATCCTCAGAAAATCCAGTATATGGTTGCTTGACCAACACCAAAAACTTTGAAGGAATTGAGGGGCTTCTTAGGTTTGACAGGGTACTACAGAAAATTCATCAAGATGTATGGAGTTATAGCTGCACCATTGACCAAAATGTTGAAGAAGGATCAATTCAAGTGGTCAGAAGCAGCAGAACTAGCATTTGACCAGCCGAAGATAGCCATGACTACAACACCTGTTTTAGGTACACCAAATTTCTCTCAACCTTTTGAGATAGAATGTGATGCAAGTGGGAGTGGAGCTGGGGTAGTGCTCATGCAAAATGGTCGACCACTTGCTTACCTCAACAAATGGTTCAAAGGCAAGCAGTTAGGGTATTCTACTTATGAAAAGGAACCAAAAGCATTACTCCTAGCAGTAATCAAGTGGAGATCCTACTTTTTAGCTCAACCCTTCACCATTAAGACAGACCATCAGAGTCTTAAGTACTTGTTGGAGAAAAGAATTCATACTCCCACTCAACACAAGTGGCTTGTAAAATTGATGGGACTCAGTTATAAAGTGGAGTACAAGAAGGGGAAACATAACAAGGCAGGAGATGCCTTCTCCAGAGTGAGTGAAGAGCCAAGAGAATCCATAGAGGGAGAACAAGTCATAGCGATCACTGAAGTCATTACTGACTGGATCACAAAAGTTAAACAACTGTATGATACTGATGGAAGGTATAAGGAGCACTTGGAACAGTAAAGAAGAGGGGAACTAAACCCAATCAAATATTAGGAGAGTGGTGGCTTAATTTACTACACTGGTAGGATTTTTCTATTCAAAGAAACAACCATGATTCCTAACATCTTACAAGAATATCACTCAAGCACTCTAGCAGGTCACTCAGGGCACTTAAAAACACTCCAGAGATTGAGAGATTTTTTTTGGTGGGCATGTCCCAAGATGTGAAGAATTACATTAAGGAATGTGCAACTTGTCAGAAGTGCAAGTATGATACTACAAGACCCTCAGGGTTATTGCAACTGTTACCCATTCCAGAGAGGATTTGGGAAGAGATCACCATGGATTTTATAGATGGTTTACCAGTTTCCCAACATAAGAACTCAATTTTGATTGTAGTAGATAGACTCAGCAAAGGTGCTCACTTCGTACCCTTTAAACACCCTTACTCAGCCTCGATTGTAGCTCAAGAATTTCTGAAGAATGTTATTAAGTTGCATGGATTGCCCAGAAGTATAGTTAGTGACAAAGGTTCTATATTCACAAGCCTCTTCTGGCAAGAATTATTCAAACTCTATGACTCCTCACTCAAACTCAGCACATCTTACAACCCTCAAATATATGGACAGACTGAGGTGGTGAACAAGTGTCTTGAAATTTATTTGAGATGCTTCTGTCATGAGAGACCAAAGGAATGGGTAAGTTGGCTTCCTTGGGCTGAATTTTGGCATTGCACTAACTACCATTCTTCTCTCAATACCACCCCTTTCAATATGGTAGAGATCCTCCCTCACTGCTAACCTATGTTCAAGGGACCGCTAAAGTTGATGCAGTAGCTAGTCAGCTGAAGACAAGAGATCATGTGTTAGTAGAGCTGAAATACCATTTGCAACGAGCCCAAGACCGAATGAAGCAACAAGCTGAGAAACACATACAAGAGAGGAGTTTTGCAGTTGGGGATTATGTCTACCTCAAGCTGCAACCTTATCGACAAGGGTCAATTGTCTCTAGAACTCACCCTAAGCTTGCTGCAAGATATTATGGACCCTACTTAGTCACTCAGAGAATCGGCTCCGTAGCATATAAAGTCTAGCTTCCCTCTCAGGCTAATATCCATAATGTTTTTCACGTCTCTCAATTAAAGAGTCATGGTAATCATCCCATTATCACTGAGTTAGTTGAAATCGTGACTGCACCAGGGAACCCTCACTTAATCCCAACCAAGATATTGGGAAGGAGAAGTGCTAAGAAGGGAAATCAAGTTGTCCCTCGATTGCTAGTTCAGTGGGAGGATAACACAGAAGAAGACGCGACATCGGTTGATTACAGCAGTTTCAGCAAGAAGTATGCTTGGTTTAACCTTGAGGACAAGGTTTAAGTTAAACGGGGGGATTGTTAGGAATCGTTCGTATCTCATACTAAAGGCTCGGATGGGTCGAGTCAGTGAAGGGCTGAGATTGGTTCAAGGATTGGGGAGACCGTTAAGTTCATTGAGTCCTACATCCAACGGCTCTTAAAGATGCAAGCTTAAGTTGAATCTGACAGGTGAGATGAGTCGGGTCTTTGAAAAATCCGGATTCGGGTCTGTGGATGCTATCAACGTTGTTCATCCATCCCTTCCGAATTTCTCAGATATTTTTCCTTGTTTTTTTCTGATTAATTCTTAGATTCTGATGTAATGATGCGAATGAGTTTTAGACTTGATTAAAAGTTGTACTTAACACTTAATTACGAGCTTAGTAGTTAGGTGAGGTTTTTTCTCTCTTTCGGCACTGGGAAGGGTTTTTCCCCGCACATATAAATAGAAAATGGGTATCGATTGATTCCCCAAATTGGTGTGTTCTTCTCGTTTTGGAGGATGAAAAGCCCTCTAAGCTTTCTTCCGGAGGTCGTGCAACCTCGAATTGCACTCTATCCACCCTTCCCCTAATCGGTCAACGACGGCGACTCAAGCTCGAGTTAGTTCAGATCGGGATATGTTGGCTGGAATCGATCGAGAACCTCGCCGGGGTCGTATCAGGGTACTATATATTGGTGCTCAGTATTGCTCAAATTGTATGCTTGATATATGTGGCAGTAATAGCTGTCATGCAAGCATGTTTTGACATATTAAAAGGATTAGTGGGCCTCGTATAAAGTACCCTTGATTCTCATGAATTTGTTCCCTCCAAGGCCTCCAGAGTCTAATAACTTTTTTACCAGTCCTTCAGAGTCTAATAACAAGATTGATAGTGTATATTTTCAAACTGTCGGTAAACATCAAGGTTTTTTAACCTCTTAAGGTCGACTATAATGAATCAGAGGATCAATATATTATTGTAAGGTTCATGAATCAGAATTATAGTATGGTAGAATCTTTCAATTCTTTACTGTTGAAGTAATTTCGTTGGGCTCTGGAAAACCTTGCTCGTACTAGACAGGTATTGAATGGTCATTTCTAAACTTCACTTAAGAGTCAAGATGCACATTCATGTAGAACTCTGATAATTCACAAGCTAAGCAGATTCTCAATTTTGATGCTAGTTCTTGAAACTTGACATTGATACCCACCATATTGGTAGCTGAAATAATAGGCACTATACAGAACGTGGTACGTTATAGCAAGGTTTATCGTTTGCAATGGAAGTATACCCAGACCCGGGTTTATTGGCTTTCGGCCAGGATATGTGGAAAGGTCTCTCTTTTATAGCCATGTTGGGGTTTAATTTTTGTGGATGTGGTTTTACATCATTTCTGATTTCTGCATGCATCTCGAAAAATACATTTTCTTTTGCTTTATCAGCACTTTTCACTATCAAGACAGCATATAAGTGTATAGCTACATAATATTTATCACTTTTAAAATGGCTAAAGTTCATGATAGAATGAAAGGATTGATATCTTGTGGTGGACTAGAACAAACTGCACCCTCCTGAATGATATATTTACATAGTGGAAATTTTCTGAATCCCATCTCAATCTTTACTGGCCAAGGTCTTGTTTTAGTTTTTCTTTACTTTTCTTTTTCAAGCTTTATGTGACTCCTCCCCATTTGCTTTTATTCTTCTTAGTAATCAGCAATCACCTGAAACCTATGGTAGACAAGGTCCTGTATTCCCTAACAAAATTTGGTGCTAATTTTGTTCAGTTGCTGAAAACATAAAACATCCTTGTTTTAAGTGGTGTCCCTTCGGTTGACTCATTAATAACACACCGAATAGAGGGCATATTTTTGCAGTGACATGAACGAGAGAAACTTGTAGTACCGAGTACATCTGAGATAGTAGTATTTACCACTAGGTCTAGGACAGATGATTTTTGTTTTTATTTTTGCTTTACTGCTAAGTCAAATATTTGAACCATTTTAGTAGTCATATTCATGGAAATACTTTTAAGAACTTGATATATATTTCTTTTTTCCTCGTGCAGCTATCGGTTAGAAACTGTTTCATCCGAGGCTCTGTTGTGAGATATGTGCAGCTTCCTCCAGATGGTGTGGACATCGACATTCTTCACGATGCCACAAGGAGGGAAGCTCGTGGAGGTTGATCCAACTTGTTCATCTACTCTTGAAGCTGATTGAGAAGAAAATTTGCTCAGTTATGTACTTTCAAACTTCAGTAGATATCAAACAAGTTCCTTAACACTCTTTTCTAACAACATCTCGAGATGAACTCCGACTTTTCTCAATGTTGTTGAGGCCATTTCTTAATTTGGTGATTGCTTCAGAACCAAAGTATTTTTAGTGGTTCTGGGTTTCCTTCTGAGGTATGAGTTGTCTTTGCAGATGTATGCTTACTTTATCTAGTGAATGTATGTCCAAAGTTCCAAACCTCCCGTGTTATTTTCCAACTCTGAAAGTGGTTTTCACTTTCAAGACATGATTGGTCATTGGTCATTTTACTTTTCTTTTCTTGCTTTGTGAGATGACGATGAGCATATTGGCAGAATACAACTTACAATTCCACTCCGTAGGCGTTAAGATGAGTGAATACGATGAGAAAATCTGTAGTTAACATGCTTCACTAAATTATTATGACTTAGTAGTTGCTGTCGTGAATTAACTGCTAACGAATCAGTCAGCAATGCCAAAATCTAACAGACATACAAAATGTTCAAGCCTAAGGAAAAGAAACCACTGCAAATAACACCACGACAGCCTACCTACAAAACTATAGACAGAAAAACATTAGCGAGCCCGTCTACTTGAGCATGTCAGATACAAACAGTTCGACTAATGCATAATGATGAACCGGGTAAGATACTTCACAAACCTTGTAAAGAGAACACATGAGATCTTGTTTCTAAAATCTGTAAAAACAAGTTACAAACATCACACCCTCCATGAAATCACAGAATTGAACTTGAAATATCATATCATCACAATTCCACCTATCATTTCATACCATTAAAGCTTACAAACAGGCCAATGAGCAATCGTCCATTTTCTTCATAATCATGCATAAAAGCTCATTCTGTTTACATTAGAAACGGCAAATATACCGTATTTAGAAAACCATAACTTTACGGCTTTACCAGTAATCACCGCAGGAGCATTTTCCATCCTTGAAGTGGTGAAACCGCTTGTTATCTCTAACAATGAGTTCACGCCCGACGATCCTCGACATGATCTTAATCGCATTGTGACAATCCCCACAAACACGCAGATTCTTCATTATCCGCAGCGGTGTCCTAGCAGGCGTACTGATCAGACCAAAAGCAATTGCTAAACGCTCGCTGTGGTAAAGCAAAGCTTGCTCCTTGGCCTCCTGATCAATGTCATGAAGCACGTAGCGGGTGTCTGGAACATACACCTCTTCCTTCACCTTCGGCTTCTCAATCTTAGGAGGCAGGCGGTATTCGATAATCTTATACCTCTTCTCGTCTAGCATGTTAAGCCTGGATCGTTTCTTCGGAGGTGGGGTTGGAATTTTCTTAGGGTCAACCTTCGACGGATCGAGCGAGATCAGTAGCTCCTCAGCCCGGTCTTCCAGATCGATATCTCCCTGCAGCCGAGCAACATTCTTCAGTGATTCCCAAACAGCAGCAGTTGGCTCAAAGGGTAACTTCTCAACAAACTCGAAAGCTTCATTCAAGTGCCCCAATTTTCCAAGAACTTCAATCAGCGCAATATAGTGCTCGATCCCTGGTTTCACTCCGTATTCTGCCTCCATCGAATTGAAATGTATGAACCCTTCTTCAATAGCATCAGTAACCGCACAAGCTGACAACACTAAAAGGAACGTGTCCGAATTGGGCTTTAATCCTGCTTTCCTCATCTCCTCATACATATGAAGTCCATCATCTCCCAATCCATTCGACGCATACCCACCAATAATCAAATGCCAAGACTCCATATTCCGATCGGGCATCCGATCAAAAACATGGCGTGCATATGTCATACTCCCCAGCTTAGAATACATCTCCATCAGCTTGTGGTTAATCTCAACATCAGCTCGAAATGGCGATCGAGCAAAGAAATCATGAATCTTCTTAAGCTCATCCAAGAGCTTAGGATTAGAGCACGAACTCACAAGAGCCATAAAAGCCGGCGCATTCACCGACGCACCTTGACCCATGAACTCGACCGCCTCCTTAACCTTCCCCTCATTACACAAAGCGACAAGATCAACGTTCGCAGGTGGAGGCGTGCGGGTTCCATCACCCGCAATCGGACTCGCAACATTCTGCCCTCGGCTGTCACCCCCAACCTGACCATCACGGTTTGGCACGGGAGGCGGGCCCCGGCCTACCTGAGGTTGTCTCTGGTACTGAGGGTTCGGATTCCACCGGTTAGGATTTTGGGTCTGCTGTGAATTCCACTGAGTAGGATTAGGATTTTGGGTCTGCTGGGAATTCCACTGATTAGGGCTAGGGTTTTGGGTCTGCTGAGCATTGTTCCAAAGATTAGGGTTTTGGGTTTGCTGAGCACCATTCCACTGGTTCAGGTTAGGATTTCGATTCTGCTGAGCTTGATTCCAACTGTTAGGGTTTTGAGTCACTTGATTTTGGGGATTTTGGGCATTATTCCAGAAATTAGGGTTTTGGGTATTTGGGTTTTGGGGGTTATTCCAGGAATTAGGGTTTTGGGTCTGTGGATTTTGGGGGTTATTCCAGGAATTAGGGTTTTGGGTCTGTGGATTTTGGGGGTTATTCCAAGAATTAGAGCTTTGGGTCTGTGGATTTTGGGGGTTACTCCAAGAATTAGGGCTTTGGGTCTGCTGATTTTGGGGATTATTCCACAGATTAGGGTTTTGGGCGCCGCCCCATCGGGTAGGATCAGGGTTTTGGGGGTTTTGGGGGGTGTTTGACCAAAGATTGGGGTTTTGGGCGGAGGTGGAGAGGTATCGGAGGTTGGAATGGTGACTTAGGGTTAGGGTTTGGGAAGGGGATAGGCGTACCTTGCGGAAGGAAGCGAGTAGGAGGAGTGAGTTGCCGGATCGGAGGAGGAGAGAGGAGGACATAGTTGGGTGGGTTTGTGGGTTTAGGGTTTTGGAAATGAATGGTGAAAATGGGGATAAGAAAGGATGTTAGAGTGGCGAGTGATCGTCGGCATGGTCGTAACTTAATGGTTAGATCGATAGATTCTATAATCAAATGATTCGTTTGAAACTAACCGTAACATTTTGAGTATTTAGAATCTAACTTGAACGTCAAACGTGAGATTCCAAATGAGTTTTGACAACGAGCGACGGTGGGAGATGTTAGATTTACACAAGAAAATCACATCTAGCTTGCGTTACGACGAATTGAGTTATTTGTTATTCAACCTAAACGTACTACAAAAATCTCCTCGTCACCGCCTTTTCTTTAACTCAAACGCCCCCAATCCTTGATCGATATCATTTCTTTTTACCTTTTTTTTGTGTCACTTGACTAGGGCATTCCCTACATTATCTGCATGGTACCTTACCTATTTACTTTTCCAACCCCACCAAAAATATAGATAGGGTTCTTGAAGTCGAAGTTATTGGAACAGAAGTAGGGATTGTTGCAAATCGAATGATTGTGAAATTAGAGTGTGAAGTCGACTCGGTATGATAGGATCTCAAAAAGAAGTTTAATAAGGATTATTCCCAATCGGGTTTCATTCCATATTATTTGGTTGATTGTTATCTTTTCTGATTTACAATACTTAATTAGATTTTTTATTACCTTGTTATTACCTTAAATTAAGATATTGTAATCATGGTCTTAAGGACCATATGTTTGGAGTTTTGTTATAAATAGTGGGAATGAAAGAAACAATGACAACCAATTGCCAACAAAAAAAACCCATTGTGTTTCTTATGTTGGTTGGTTGGTTTTATTTATCATTGTGAATTTGTGATATTGATTTCCTACTAATTTTTCGACGAGATAGGACGAGCATACTATCACGGCAGTCACTGGCATGTTATGTGCCTCCGGTGGTAAAAGTCTTAGATTCCTGAGTGTGATCATTTTCCTAGACTTGTCTGCTTTTTACACGACATGATAACTCGGTTCAAACACAATTTTTTTTTGTAGTTGGTTAAGTTGGTTATGGTACCTTACAATGATACAACATCTAAAAAAAATGACAAGATTTGACACAAAATGACACAATTGTATACGAAAATTTAGAATGCTTATTATCCAAAACTAACACGTTCAGCATCTCTTGCGGTCTAATCATTTTTTACCATAAAATTGTTTTTTTTAAAACGTTGAATAGTACGAAAACATCAATATGTGGTGATATTTGACAATTAGAAATTGATTTATTTTCTTTCAAGTTATTGTAAATATAATACATGAAAATTCCATGTCCAGACAACCTACTTTTTTCTCTTTATTTCATCTTGAAGGCACCTCTAGGAAAATTAAGGACGGAATATGCATTTTTTTAGATTTGAAAAATAGTTGACCTAAATTATGACTCATACTCCTTTATACTAACTTCCAATTTGGGTATCATAAAAAAATGTTTCTTCTCTTTGACTTGTCGTATGTAATGATTTGTTGTTGTCGTAAAATTTACTGTTATCCGGATTTGCATGCATAAGAGCATCTTTAGGACCGTTCCTTGCCATGACCTGCTCAGTTCTCTCTCTTCAAAATCAGTTTTCTCTGTCTTCCACGTCAGCTTTCTTTTTCCTCAACTCACATTCTTCTCTTTCCTACACTATTCATCTCTTAACCACAACCCAACACAACCCACAACAACCTATCTCTCTCCTCCACATCATTTCGGGGTCCATCTTGATAAAAAAATTAAAAAAATAATTTTTTTCTAAAAACTCAAAAAAATTATAAAACGTATTTTCGAAAAAACACTCAAACAAAAAATTAAAAAATTAAAAAAAATTAAAAAAAATCAAAAAATAATAAAATATTTGATGACCGGGTCGACGACCCGGTCATCCACGACCGAAGATTTCCACCGTTAAAAACAATTTTTTTTCATGACCCGGTCACGACCTGGGTTTTCATCCCGTTAAGGGATGCCCTAACGGGATGAAATGTGTCGGGATGCCCAGGTTGTCTCCCCCTTAACGGGGGAGATTCCCAGGTCGTGGATGACCGGGTTGTCGACCCGGTCGTCCATTTTTTTATTAATTTTTGATTTTTTTTGTTTGAGTTTTTTTTTTTTGAAAATACGTTTTATAATTTTTTAGATTTTTTAGATTTTTTTTAAAATTTTACCAAGATAGACCCCGAAATGATGTGGAGGAGAGAGATATGTTGTTATGTGTTATGTTGGATCGTGGTTAAAAGGTGAATAATGTAGGAAATAGAAGAAAGTGGGTTGAGGAAAGAAAAAGTTGATGTGGAAGAGAGAGAAAACTGATTTTGAAGAAAGAGATAACTGATGACCAGGTCGTCCACGTCATGGTAATATATGTTCTAAGCAGGTTGAGTATCCCTGGGATTCCTAACGTGGTTACTTGTATGGCAACTAGACCACTAAACTACGACTTAGATTCCTTTATATTGATTTGGTTATCACTGGAATTTTGTTTCACTCTTCACTTGTTACGTGTTTACATTTATTGTTGTCGTCTTAGTATCTGTTGTTAACAGATTCGGGTGCTTGCTAAAGTTGAGATTGGATGGGAATCCTGACCTAAGATTTGTGGAGTCCATTTTTGTGAAATCCATATGATCCACAATCTATTGGCTAATTACTCTTGCAGTATGAATGTTTAGACTTCCTCTGGAGTTAAAATTTTCCCAACTGTGCCTTTCTCCTTCAAATTAATATGCACTTAATGTTTTTGTTCCTTACAATGAAAATGACAGAAGTAGAATTAAGAACGTATAAGTGCGACCGTAGATGGGAGAAGTAATGTTACTATTTTCATGAATTTTAACCAAATAGTAATAGTTGTATTTCAGAATTATGAAAATTATCATGTTAAACTGAGTCCAAAGTAGGGGTGTAATCGATCTCTAAACGAGCGATCCGAGTCTGCTCAAGATCGGCTCGTTAAGGGTTTCGAGCGGAAAATTCTGCTCGTGCTCGGTTCGATCTGCTCGCGAGCGGCTCACGAGCAGCTCGTTAACCTAAACCTTTTTTTTGGTATTGAATTCCTAATAATGTTGTCCTAATAAGTACATTATAAAATTATTTAAGACAAATATAATAATAGTTACTAACACAATCTTAAAATTAACACCTAAAATAAAACACAATCTTATAAATTATACGACAACATTAACATCTTATAAATAATATTATACACTTGGATCAAACAAAATCAACACAATATTAAAATCAAACACAATCTTCTAAATTGTAGGACAACTCACAATGATGCATTGCATACATTCCATCATATGTCTTTCATTTAGATTGCTTTTATATCAATAAATGCTACTAAGGTATGTGTTTAGTCTTATTTACAGAATACAGGGACCTGAATACAAATTACCCACATCCCGAGCATAAACGCGTGCAAAAGACTCATTTCTATCATAAAGACCAAGCTCAAGATTATCGGGTTACGAATGGAAATGTATCCAAGCATAAAAGCATTCAAGTCCTAATTGCAAAAAGAACAAGGACTTAAGTACAAAAGTAGCCGGGGACTTAATTGCAAAAAGTCAAGGACCTAATTGCAATTCACGAGTTATTATGGAGAAAACCTAAAGAAAAATCAATGTAAATCTCCAAATACATAAAGGAATTAATCCGGAGCTCAAAAGAATGGAAAGAATCAATCCAGACGCGCAAAGAAGGATCAAATCATACCATAAACATTCAACCAAAATCCGGACAAAATCAGATCAGATTGTGCGGCATTTCCGCCGCACCACACACACAATGTCCGGCATTTCCGCCGCCCAAGCATCGATCCGCGTCTCCCAATTTCGTCCAGTCGTGTCTAGACACGTGTACTTTCCAATATTATACCTAGATCCCTTGTAGCAACTATAAATAGACCCGAGAACGATGTTAGAAGAGTCCTTAGTCTTTGGTTGTAGTTTTTATTCTTAATTTTAGTTTTGTATTCTTCTTTTCATTAATAAAATTCTGTCTTTTATTTCTTACTTTTAGTTTTCTTTTGTAATGTCTCAAGGACCCATTCTTCCTCCCTCTATGAGTTTCTAACTCCTTCCAAAGGGTGGAGGTGACGGATTTAAGGTGAAGAGAAGATGAATGAATGTTATTATTTTAAGTTCGTGATTAGTATATTTTGATTACTTGAGTTTATGTTAAATCATTTATCATGTAATGCTTCATAACTAACATGATTTATTATAAGTTTCTGAATTCTCTAATCTAAACCCTAAATCTAAACCTCCACCCAACGGAATTCACTTCTTTGTTCTTGTTTTAGTTTTAATTGTTCTTGTTTCTTGCTTTAGATAATTAAAAATCAAAAATCCCAAAACCAACTTATTTCTTCTCTCCTTCTTTCCCCCAATCGAAATCACACTAATAACAAATCTCTCCCTCCTTGTGTTCGACCCGTATTTGCCACGTCTTCATTGACGTCGTGCACTTGTGGTATAAATTTAATTCTCATCACACAACATCAACATCTTATAAATAAGATCATCTACCTGACCAAAACCTTAATTTATTTGAACTTTTTGTGTAGAAAAGAATGAGAAAAAAATAATAATATAAAAAATGAAAAGTTTAGTACTAATATGGTTTTGATTCTAATGAGTATTTTGGTTTGGTTTGTTAAATGGATTGTTGGGTTTGGTAAATTAGTTTATTTAATGAGTTTAACACTATACTGATTGGGTAATTGGATAGAATATTCAGGTTAATCAAATAATTGGATATAGTAATCAGGTTTCGAGCGATAATTGAGCGAGTATCGAGCGAGCGGGGTCTGCTCGTGCTCGGCTCGTTACTAACCGATCCGAGCAATTTCGAGCAAAATCATAGCAAAATCGAGCGAACATCGAGCGATCTATCGATCCCGAGCAGAACTTGACAGCCCTAGTCCAAAGCAAGTACTCATGAGGATTGATACAAAAAAAATGATTCGTGAGGAATTTGAATGGCCAATTCCCATCCAATCAAACTCAAACATTATGTCTTCTTGTTTTTCTCCCCTTAAGTTTTCACTTCCTTGCGTTTAGTGATGTTTTCCCTAATACATTTGTATGTGTAGGTTCTTATTGTTTTGGTAATCTTTTTATATTATCTTATATTTTTTAAATCGTCAGAGATATCAATGAGCAAGAGAAAAATACAATCTGAAGTGGCCATTTATATTAAATCATGACCGTTTATTTGCTAAAATCTCAAATCTGAACCCTCAAATACCAGAGACAACTTTCCTAATCCCTTGAAGTCATATAAACCGTCCAATCAATTATACCAATCCCTCAATTAATCTCAACCCTCCATTCTCATTCTCACGCATATCCAACAGAGTGGTAGTTCTCGAACCACAAATTACCACCAATAGCAACACCTCCAACGGATTTCTTTGATATGTTGCCTCCCAAATGGAACGATGGCTTCACTTTTATACACAGGTTTTCTGGGTTTTAGTATTTTTCAATGCAGTCATTAAGTTTGAATTTATTTAAATAAATGTGATTTTACACTTTCTAGTATTAATGGGTTTTTGAAGGAATTTTGCTTAACCGTACAAGGGTCTCTCCTTGGGTATCCCTTTTACTTACAACCTGCTAGACTTCAAACACTTGGATCACCCAAATGGGCCCAAAGTCTCTAAATACAGGGCTGAATTAGTCCGAAAGAAATATAAGTACTTATTATTTGACTTGAAGCATAATACAAATTTTCTTGTCACTGAATGACCATCTCTATCAACTTCCGTATAATTCACAACACTACAAAGACGAACGAAGATATAAACCTCAACATACTAACTGACCAAATTCACAACAACCAACTATCGAGTAAGCTTGAGTTAGAAACTCAATAATTCCCACACCAACATGTTTCTAATTCTCATGGATAAGTGATTAAGATACCATTTAGATGTCCAAAATCCAACTCCCTTGTGTCGCTGGTACTGCTGCAGTGTGGGTGGAACATCCAAACGAGGCCGGAGCTCCTCAGAATCTTGACTCCAACATGCAAAACAATGCAGCACTTAATAATGGGATGGAGGAGCTTTTCAGCTTCTTCGAAATTTTGATTTTGTTTGGATCGATTTACTCCTATATCATTCGGAGATCAATCTCGGGTTTAAAAAAATTATTGTTTTTGTAAAAAAATATAAAAAACATATTTCTAGGATTATTTTTTTGAAAAAAAATATTTATAATGAATTTTAATTTAATCAAAGTCTGAAGATAATTTAGAAATTTCATTTGACAAGACATCACTCATTAGCAGAAGTCTTCTGCATATCCAAACAATTTTTAACCTTCAAGAAGAAGTTGCTCCTAGATCCACATTCCTAGAAATTGATTTCTGATCAGAAGCTGACATTCGGAAGCTGCACCCAAACTAGACCTAAGTGGTCACCCGCTTATCGTTGACCATGTAACCCTAAATCCCCTGGAGTAGACCGCTAACTCCCATCAACATCACATGCAATTAGCGGAAACTAGACGCAACAAGTCTTCAACGCGAGTACTTTCTTCAACTAACATTAATGAATTACATCACCCAATCAACAAAACACTTGGTTGGTGGAACTATTCTATCATTCCCTATCCACTCCATATCTTTATCTCCCCCTCCTTATCTTTCCTCCACCAACTCTCTCGGTTGCCATCTCACATACTTCTCATCTCCTACACCAACGAATCGTTGAAAAATGTAGCTTTTCATCTCGTGCAAGTCATGATAACTATTTCAGATTTTGTTGGCTCGAAGTTCAGAACATTTGTAATGTCTATGTTTTTTATAAACTAGGATTTTCCGTACTCATTTTGATTTTATTTTTTATACAGAAGAGAAATCTATGTTACAAAGCTTCCAAAAAAAATTTAGGCTAATACTACTCCTAAAGGTTGAACTTGTGACGTTTGATTTCATTATATAATTGCAAGAATGGATGTGAATATATGATGTTGTTTAAAATTTGAGGTGGTCCAACATTTGATTATTGCAAGGTGTAGAATTCACAATTAGGATTTGGACTTTTATACAGAGAGGGGATCTTGCATCCTCAACTAGCTCATTTATTAAAATAAACTACTTATCTCATACCTTTATTGTGTTGTACTTTAGCACTTGTTTTGTTGTCAACACCAATAAAATTATGGGCTTGATACTTCATTGAATGCTTACCTCTTGATTTCACTTTCATACCCTCAACTTTGAGCTCAGTTTAACGCAAGAAAACTTGGTTAAGTTGAATGGTGCAAGGATATCTAAAAGTTATATAATTAGTAGGAAACACGTACATACTAATACAGGTATTCAAATACTTTATATTTCATTAAATATAAATCCATGAGAATGGAATTCAAACTTTATGTTGAATTAACGTGCAAAAGGTATATATGTCTATAATTATTTTCAATATCATTATGCATGGATTTCAAAATTCGAGGGGGCGAAACCATCATCATGTGCTCATTTTGGTACCATGCTTTATAAAAAAACTGTAAAAAGATAAGCCAATCCAATACAACTTTAGTACCATGCTCTAAAAAAATACTCTAAAAAACTGTAAATCAAAGATGAAGACCTCCATCGGATTGGCATATAGTTTATGTACCATGGCCAAAATTGGAATGAAAGGCTATTTGAGTGATCCGATTCTTGTACCTCTTGATCTGAATTCATCTTTGCTCTCTTGTTGGGAATTCTGTGATTCTTGTGAAATACCCTTCTAGTGTAAGTGTAGGGTTGTGAATCTAATCGATCCCACATAGCATTTGTGATGGTGAATGCACTCTGTTTTCTACAATTTCCAATGCATTTTTTGTTAGATTTCCCACAATATATGATCACTGTGCTTTAAAACAACCCTCTATATGTGTAACTTGGGACTGAGCAAAGCCAGCTCCCATATGTAATCTTCAGTTTTATAATGATGGTGGTTTTATTAATTATAAGAAAAGATGAATTGGTTGGTGAAAGATCAGCTCTTTAGTGGAGGAAAGGAATCAAGCATTAGAATATTCTTATTTATGTAATCTACAAGTATTATATTATGAAACTAAAAAGATAAGTTTCTCAAAAGAAAGTCGCTGTTGTTAAAGTGTGTAGGTAACTATATATGTTTAGTAGGTGAACTTTTTTTCTTGGAAAACCTTTTGGGCTCACTTTATATACAATAGTGAAGAATAGTCTTTACTCGTCACCCAATAGACGCCGGTCATTTTAAAGGCCAACGTCTATTGGGACGAAGAGAGAATAGACGCCGGCTAAAGAAACAACCGACGTCTATGGGGTCATATAGACGTCGGTTGTTGGAATACCCATTTAAACCAACGTCTATATCTTACCTATAGACGTCAGACATATCTTAGAGCCGACGTCGATACTGTGGGATCGTATGGGTCGGCTATGCTAATCACTTTTATCCCTAATTACCCATTTGTTTAACTATCAAAGATAAGCGCAGCGGAATTTAAACAAACAAGCGAGTAGGGAAGGAATATGCAAACCACAATGGAACACGGGGGGTTTTACAGAGGTTCGGCCACCGCCTACGTCCTCTCTTGCAAGCTCCGCTCGACACTTCGAGCTCCGCTCACGACTTCACTAACCACTCCCCGTTCCGGGCCGGGAGAGAACACCTTTACAATCTTCAAACTCGCGAACCACCCTCACCGAGCTTGGCTACTCCTCTCACAATCCGAGAGGGATCACTTCGGGCTCTCACCGAAGTCTATACTTGTGTCTTGGGCTTTCACCAAGACCCTTGCTTCCTTGACAAACAATTGGAGTGGAACAACACTCTCTAAACTTGAGCACACTTGAGTAGAATATGGAATTGATCACTAAGTGTGGAAGTTTGAGCTTTTGAGTGTGTGTGGAGTTTTCTCTCTAATGTTGGGGACAAATAGGTGTTGGAGAGATGTCTTAAAATGTGTTTTACATCTCTATTTATAAGCTCCAAAAGAATTATAGCCGTTGAGATTGATTGGGTAAGAGTTGGTGTAGGATACACAAAACAGAAACCTGCAGGACCCAATTCTGCCTAAAAACGGTCGAACCAAAAGGTTGTACCAGTCGACCGATTAAGTGTAGTTTTCCTGTTCTTCGATTCTAATGAGTTTGGTTGAGTTTCTAATGAAGTCTAAGATATATGGAAATAATGTGAGACTTCTATAAGTGTCCTAAGTGATGTGTAATGCAATGAATCATGAATTTCAAATTCCAAGTTACATTTGAAGCCTAAATACATGGAATTTAAACTTAGCTACTCTTCAATCTTCATCTTTAATTTAACTCAACCTTGAATCCTGAAATGTTAGATAACACACATATATGCAAGCAATGATATTTCAATTGATACATGTTTTTGATATGTTGATTAATCATCAAAACATATTAATGATTATTAGCCAAAAACCAACAGATACCCCCAGGTCTATAAACGTCGAGTTATAGACGTCGGTTGGTGTTTCTGGCCGACGTCTATAGGTCCTTAGAGATCGAAGAGTTACGGATTTTATCATTTGTTCCAGAGACACCCTTTCGCAAACCCTAGCCTCCGGTAACCCGATCTCCGACCAAGCCTTACTCTCCGTGACCAATCTCCGACCAAACCCTAGCCTCCATGACATCCACATCGACGTTCGTGCCTCCACGACTTCGACATTTTCCTCCTCGGACTCGACAACCTTGAAGCCCCCAAATGCCTCCGTATCTCCTCTTACTCAGAAGTAAATCCCATTTTCACCTTTTGTTTCCCGTATTTCTAATTTTTCTTTTGGTTTCTATTTCTTGTATTGTTTGTTGGGGTTATATTAAAATGAGGCATTTTGGTTTGGGTGGTTGGAGTTATTTTGATAAGTGCCAAATGAAGGTTGTATTTCTGTTCATCGCGAGAAATTTTTTAGTTCGGAGATGAACGAGTGTTGTGCAAGGCACAAATGCATCATTTTTTTGCAATAAAATGAGTAAGGGAAGAATTTGACATTTGGGAGTGTGGGATCGTGTGGGTCTATGGGTCCACAAACTAATCACAATTAAACTAATCCCTAATTCTCTACTTGATTAAGCAATCAAATGCGCAGCGGAATAAACAAACAAGTAGAGAAAGAAAGATAATGCAAACCACAAAGAAGACACGTCGGTTTTTATAGAGGTTCGGTCGCGCCTACGTCCTCTCTTGCAAGCCCCGCTCGAATCTCCGTTCGAGCCCCCCTTGCGTCTTCACTATGCCTCCCCGTTCCGGGCCGGGAGCAACGCCTTTTACAAGTCTTCAAGCTCGCGAACAACCCTCGCCGAGCTTGGCACCACCTCTCACAATCCGAGAGGAACACTTCGGGCTTTCACCGAAATCCTTGCTTCTTTGTCTTGGGCTTTCACCAAAACCATTGCTCTCTTGACAACAAATGTAACCTTGAGTGGGATTCACTCTCTAATTGAGCACACTTTGAGTAGGATGAGTATATGATCAAGTGTGTGAAGTTTAGGCTTATAGAGTGTAGAATTGGGAGCTTTGAGGATTGAGGTTTCTCTCTAATGTATTGGGACAATTGGAGTTGGAGAGTTGTGTTAACAACAAGTCTTGATCCTCTATTTATAAGCTCCTAAGGTTTTCTAGCCGTTGGGGATAGATTTGATTGAGTTTTGTGCAAGATACACAAAGCAGAAAATCGGGCTGCAAATCTGTCCAGAACCGGTCGACCGAAACTGATAAACCGGTCGACCGTTAACTTGATTTCAAGGAGAACGGTCGAACAACTAAATAATCGGTCGGACAAACGGGCTAGAACTTAACTCTACTTAAGTGAATCGGTCGAACCAAAGTATGGGGTGGTCGACCGATAAGGGGATTTGGTTGAGACAAAGGTTAATCGGTCGAACGAGAAATGTGTCGACCGATAGCAGGGAATTTGGTTTCTGAAAAAATGTTCAACCGGTCGACCGAATCAAGGTCGTCGTTCGACCGGTTATCGAATGTATTTTGGGGTTAAGTTTTGTTTTATACGAATACGACCATTATAAGAATACGACAAGGAAAATGGCCATATTAAAATCCGGGATCGGTCGACCGAAAATGTAGAACCGGTCGACCGGTGGAGTTCGGTAAAATCACTGTGGAGAGTCTGTTATAAACCGGTCGAACTGAGAACTGGTTCGGTCTACCGGTTCACACAGGAAATCTGTGTTTAGGTTTTAAGTGATTTCCGACTAAGGTTTGGGTGATCTAATGAAGTCCAAATAATGTGAAATTTTGTGTGTGACTTCTCTAAGGAACCTAGTGTGTATGTGATAAGTTTTTAGCTCTTGTATGCTCAATTCACATAAGTTCCTAATACTCAAAGAAAGGTAAAATTACATGTCTTCAATCCTAGCTTGATTACATGTCTTGACTTGATTTTTCTTCTTTCTTGAGTCTTGATCACCTGTAGATGTTAGCACAATACAACATGTATACCATTATACTACATGTGCTAATCTACATGTCCTAATTAAGATTAGGTTGAATTACATCATCAAAATACGGATTAAGGCCAAAAAGCCAACATGGAGTGCACTAGCGTAGGAGGGACTAACTTTGTGTTATGTAACACTAAAAATTTACTCAAATTAAAAAATTGTGATGCTACCTATATCAAACACGTGCATCAAAAGAAATTAGTTTTTATATTGTTGTTGTAGTTTCGTTATGTTTGGTTCTAGTCCCTAAATTGATGAAGAAAAACTAGCATTTCCTCGTATTTCAAAATGATGCCGACTTATTGGTTTTTTGTAGCTTCTGACTTTTTCAATTTTGATTAATGAAATAAGTTTACACGTAATTAAGTGGTAGCTACAAGCAATCTTATAACCAATGTGGCAATACATACGCCATTGCATGTGTGTCAAATAGTGTTTCTATTAGAGTGGGCCTAATATATTAATGAGTAATAAAGTAGTAGTGCATTTGTTTGGTGTAATTGTGGATTGAGTTTTTTTATTTAGTTTTTTTTGATTTGGTGCAGTTGTGGGTGCGAGGACCGAGCGACATCGTTGCTGGATTATTGTGAGGATTGAGTGACGTTGCTGTGTGGGAAACGTCCTACATTCTGATTGTGAGTTTTTCTTTGTTTTAGATAATTGTCATCATTATTTTCCTTATGTTTAGATAGTGTGAAATTTATTGTGGCTATGAATGAATCTAATGATATCAAACCACATCGGGAGATCAAAATTGTTCCCTAATAACAATTCTTGGTTAAAGAACAAGTTGATTAGGAAGAATGATCGAATCTCCGTTTGTTATGGTTGAAAAATGTCTTTAATATTCTATTTTATCTTCTATGTTCAAAGTGAAAAAAAATAATTGTAAGTGGTTTAGCTTCGTATAGTACTAGACATGTACGACGTTTGATTCCATGGGTAATTCGGCTAGTATAAACAAGTCACTAATCATGTATTATTTAACTTTAATAAAATCTAATATTTACTCTTGTAGACACCTTTATGACATCAGAATGTCAGCCTTTCCTGACGATCAAGTATTTGGATTTATCAGTACATCTACCTATATATACGGGAATGACGATAAATCGGGTCAGCTTGAAACTCTTTTGAAAGAAAAAGACAAAAGATATTATATGCTCCCTTATCATGAGAGTTAAACTTGTTAATTCAAAGTGGAGTTTTATTTTGTAATAAACTTCTAATTATATATATAACAGGCTCATTGGATGTTTGTCGTTGTATGCCCCGCGACTAATTTGGCATATTGGTTTGATCCATTGGGGTCGAAGAAATCAATGGACTCCATAAAGAAACTTGTAAATCTGTAAGTTCGTTTTAGTCATCGTATTTGTAATTCGTGGATTTTTATTAGTATTATTAAATGAAGATTTTCAATTACTTATGCTACTCAAGACAATGAATGTTTACAAAATGTTAGGTGACAGGAGAACAACCCCAAAAAACAGGAGTAACATGGCATGAAATATGAGTAAGTTCTTTCTCCCATTTGTGTTAATTAAGTTATGAACATATATTTAGCGAATTTCTATGTTTGTAGTACCGAAAGCATACTGGAAATACAGAATGTGGTTATTACGTGATGAGATACATGGAGGAAATGCTCGAATTTGCAACTCAAGACGTATGCCTATCCGAGGTAATATAGATCGTTATTCAGTTGTATAATTGTAGTTTCATTATCTAGATTTAATATTTTTAACTTGTATTTTTATAGGTCTTCCAAAAGAATAGTGACCCCTACTCGCAACAGGAGCTCGATGATACTCGCGACCGATGAGCTCACTATTTTATCAGAACACATGTTGATGAACTAAGAGGTTCTCATGTCACTAACATTTTTTTTGTAATTTAGTTAACAAGTTAACTTGTATTACAAACATACAATGTTATGCATTAATATAATTGTCTCAGTTTTAGAATGAATGTCAAGTGTTTATGTATGAATTAATGTCAAGTGTGTTGAATGATTGTGTATGCTTGCATATATGTATGTGTTTGTGTATGTATGTTTGTATGTATATGTGGATGAAAATGTGTATGTATTTGTGTTTGTGAACGAATTTGATGCATGATGAATGTGTTTGCTATGCAGTGCTTTTGGTGCAGACCTGATTGCTATTTATTTTTTGTCCAGGTTTAGGAATATACGCCGGTTGTTTGTATTAGCCGACGTCTATTCGTTTTAAGAAAGGTATAGATGTCGGCCGTTATATACGACCGATGTCTATACCTAAATAATAGACGTCGGATATATAAAACAACCGACGTCTATGCATTAGGTATAGACGTCGGCTGTTAAGCGACCGACGTCTATGTATATACGACGTATACATAGACGTCGGATCTGAGAATGCTTATATTTGATGTATATACCCCCTGTATATTCGACTTATATTTCTTTTTCTATAGTAGAGATATTTAAGTAGAGATATCTCAGAGTTAGCAATATTTAATGAGATATGGGTTTTTGAAGCAACGAGAAATCGGACAACGGTACAAGTTCTAAAACTTCCAAATGAATCCATAAAAAACAATAATTAGATGATAATTGAGAAGACATCAGGTAAAGCTAGAGTCCATTTGGTACACCAATTTTCCGTGTACGACGTCTGAAAAGTGGTGCATGGGTCATTTTTTCCTCCAACTTTTGAGAAACTAATGTTTAGGGTGTAATTGCAATTTACCTGGAATCCTCCTCCATGTAAAAAACTAATATACGCTATAACTCCTTAATTCTTATGTAAAATCTACGCATTCTAAGTAGGACGCTCAACCGTTTAAAGGTTAAAACCCATCTAGCTGCACCCACTTACCTTTCGGCGATTCAGAAAAAAAATTACTCTAGAAACCAAACATTAGTAGTTAGGATTCTAAAGCGAATCCTTGTGAACCAAAGTCTGGTACGTACCTAACCATTGAATTATTCGGAGTTTGACACGCAAGTATTGTATTACCCAGTGATCAATGAACTCGGAAATGGACCCTTACATAAAAGATATATATATAAATACAGGAATTCTCTAGTGAGTCCAAGTTCTAGTGAGTCCAAGGCTCATCAAATTTAGTTTAAGCCCCCTAATATCTCACAATTTGATCTTATTTACAGTTAATCTCATCATTCATTAGCATAACCGTTTTTTTCTTAATCTACCTTACAATTTGAAATGAGTGTTGGATATTGTGGGGACTTAATTTAGAAAAATTAAACCCTGAGCTCACCTGAGAATTCCTGTATATATATATATATATTACCTGGTCCAAAGACTAACCTAGTGGGAGTAAGATGTAAGTTGATCCTACGTGAATATGACAATTTATTTTAATAATTAAAATGAACCCTAACATTTTTGAAAAATACAAAAGTGGTACCTAAGGAACTATCAACCTTGAGATCCGGTGGCTGTGATTGGAAGCCACCAACCCCATTTCTGGGAATGGAAACAAATGAAAAAAGGAAGAAAGAGAAAGAAGGCCGCCACCAAACGCACTATGGATAAAGTAGCAGTAGCGTGCCTTAGTGAGTTAGTGGGGGTAAAGTGGGAAACCAAATAAAAAAACAAACCAAAACCAAACAGATTAGATTCAGTTGGTCTCTCGGATGTCAGAAACGAATCAGTTGGTGTTCCCGCGAGGGAGGTTAGGCGTTAAGCGGTTCCATCACATGTGATGCGACGATTGGTGCTCTCTGTTTTTTTTATTTATAATAGTTGGTAGTTTTGTATTATTATATAATAACCAAGGTTGGTGAGATAGTAATACGTAATTATAGAGTTTTGTATCAAAATATACGATAATTTCATGG
Source organism: Triglochin maritima (assembly GCA_963682175.1). NCBI lineage: Eukaryota > Viridiplantae > Streptophyta > Magnoliopsida > Alismatales > Juncaginaceae > Triglochin > Triglochin maritima. The sequence continues at coordinate 33,240,029 of OY821785.1, forward strand.
ATTTGGACGAGGGAAAGTCCTGGTAAAAAATGCTCATCTCCCTCTCTACCCTCCTCTCTTCGTCTAATAAGTGTCATCGCCATCATTTCAGCTTACTCATGTCGCCTCTTATATTCTTGTTTCGTCAATTCTTCAACGTGGGCAACGTTATAGGTGTCCTTATCAATATCGAACATGTGAGGGAGTTTGTAATATCCTTAATCCTTCTTAAGACTAATCATGTTTTGGCTTTGATTAGGGGCTTAATTGGGTGGATTATGATGGAGGGCTGATATTGGTTTGGTTTGGATGAGATGAGATGAAGGGTGGAGATTTGGGGAGAAGGGTTTAAGTGTAAGTGTTTGACTCTCTCTCTCTCACGTTCTCTCTCTCTCACCCGCTCAAACTCTCTCCCTCTCTCTGATCGTGTCTCCGGCGTGTGAAGATGCTCGTGGGGCGGATCTCGGAAGGTGAGGTGAAGCTCGGACGTTCGCCGGAGAGGAGTAGATCGTTGATCGGTTGGTTTTCGCCGGAGGAGGTGCTTTGCGAGGAAAAGCTCGCCGTCGAGTCTTCGAAGGCTTCTTCAAGTCTTCAAGGTATGTCAAGCTTTACTTTGATGCTCACTTGTGCTTTGGTGGGTGTTGGGGTGGTCGACGGTAGGCCGGAGGGCTCGTCGGACCCGTGCAGCTGCGTTCTACACTATAATCGGTCGACCGGTGGCATGGTTCGGTCTACCGGTTGTAGAGAAATTTGGGTGAAATCCCTTGTACCGGTCGAACGATACCATGATGGTGGTCGACCGGTAGTGCATTTTGAGCAAGGGGTGGAGACTCTGTGTGTTTTCGGTCGAACGGGACCCCTTTGCCGGTCGACCGAAAGCACTGTTGTAAGTCGGTTGGGGGCGTTGACCATCCAAACGGTCGACCGCCTTGTTGATTCGTTCGACCGGCGATTAAAAATAACTTAAGTTGGTTCGACTGTGAGATGTTCCGGTCGACCGGTGCACTATGCGGATTTTGGGGTTTGGTACTGGTCGTTTTCGGTCGACCGGTGAGTTTGGGTCGTTCGACCGTTGGTGCATATTACTGTGGCACGAGTTTTTACTGGTCGAATTCGGTCGAACGGGACCCCTTTGCCGTTCGACCGATTGACAGTTTTGTTGGTTGGGCCAGTCCTGCTGAGAGGATTCGGTCGACCGGTTGGGAGATTTCGTTCGACCGTTTGATACGGTTTTTGTGTCTTCTTGTGTTGTGAAGCCAGCTCGAGATGGCAACGGATCTCCGGCCCTAGTGGGGTGACCGGTGCCGGCCTGAGAGTGGTTCACGGGTGTTGTCGGGCCAGCCCAAGAAGGCAACGGATCTCCGACCCTAGTGGGGTGACCGGTGCCGGCCTGAAAGTGGTTCGCGTGTGGGGCCAGCTCAAGATGGCAACGGATCTCCGACCCTAGAGGGGTGACTTTGCCGGCCTGAGAGTAGTCTTCTGGACAGCTCAAGACGGCAGCGGTACAGAGGATACCGACCTGAGAGTAATCCGGCGGTGCCTGGGGCACATGTGTGTGTTGACCGAGGATATTTCCGGTCGTGGTGCCTAGGGCACGTGTGTTGTCGCCGAGGGAGTTTCCGGCTGAGGTGCCTGGGGCACGTGTGTGAGGGTTGGGCTAGAGGGCCCGTGGGACCCGTCACTGTTTGGTGTCTACTGTGGTAGGGAGAGAGTTCCCGAGGACCCAGTGAGACATTGTTGGTCTATCGCATTTCATATCATACATGCTTTAGATATCTAGTCATTTATTGTTATAGAGGTTTGACATACGGGGTTTCCTCTCGGGAAACTCAGACATATTCATGTTTTATGTCAGGTCATAGGCAGCATTAGGAGGTGGTGACAGCGGAGGAGCGCCTTCGGGACCAGATCCCGATTTCCCTGTTTTGGAGGTCCGAGTGATTACATGTATATTTTTCCTTAGCTTTTGTTGTAATCACACTTTTGTAAACTCTCAGATATATATATTGTATATATGTTGGTGCACCAGTTTGCCTTTTTCGTTGGTAATATCCTCGTGTTGTGTTTTATTAAAAATTTAATTTCTTCCGCTTTTGAGGATGTTACAGAGTTGGTTGAATATTCGCGTGTTTTTGTAGGAAGTAGGAGAACGTGATTCCAAAATGAGTTTTGTGTGATTGAATTGCAGGAAAACTTATTTTTTTAGATATAGTTGTAATGCAGAGCAATTCTATCGTCCCTACTTCAAAACCAAAGGAAATTCACTTGTATTTTTCTAAGAAAATGGACAAATGGTGCATTATAGTTATGTTAAAAAACTAGATGGTTTTTCCTTACTTTGTCATAAAATACAACTTATACCAATGGTTAGAAAATTGGAGCTCTGATAAGTGAAGTTTTAAGAACTAGAATTCTAAAATTAGAGATCAAGCTTTTCGTTCAATGACACCTTAGTCCTTAGGTATCCAATAAAACTTTAAGAAACTAGAGACCAAAATTTTAAAATGACTTCAAGGTGAATGATTCGTAGTTTGCAAATTCTTAAAAATTATGTAACTTGAAGTGTAAGAAGAGTTTTGTAACTTAAAAAATGTGAAATTGAAATGACTTCCTAAACTTAAACTTGCACTTTGAAATGAAGGGAAGTTATGGAAGTAGAGTTCGTATCAACTACACCCTTAGGGATTTGAATAATTTGAAATATTTTTTCGATCCCTTTGAGTTTCTGGACGCTTAGTGTCCTAGCTACTTTGGAACATGCAGATTGTGGATACAACTCACACCGTTTTCACCTCAAAGTTTTATTCTTTGATAGCCATTTCAGCTTTAATTTTCATGCATTGCAGGTTCAAGTATACGGTTGTAAGCGGGGCGGGTTTTCGCCCCACCGCTACCCGTCCCGCCAAAGTTGGGGGGGGGGGGGGGGGGGGGGGGGTCAAAAAAAATCCGTTATCCGTCCCGCGTAGGGCTGTTCGTGGGGCGGGTTTGACCCGCCAACCCGCCCCGCCCCGCCCCGCCCCGCCCCGCCCCGCGTAGGGCGGGTTCTGGTTGAAAATTTTCCTACCCGTGACCCGTTAACCCGCCACTCGTTAACCCGCCGGACTAAACGGGGCGGGTTGCGGTTAATGTGTTACCAACCCGTTAACCCGTTTACCCGTTACAAATATAATTATTAAAAAAAAACATATTTATGTATTAAAATTTTCGTTATTTCATTAAACTTCTAACATTTTTTCTAAAATTAAAATTTTCCTACCCGTGACCCGTTAACCTGCCACCCGTTAACCCGTCGGACTAAACGGGGCGGGTAGCGGCCCAATTTTTTTTTACCCGCCCCGCCCCGCCCCGTTTGCCCGCCTGACTTTGGTGGGGCGGGTAGCGGGCGGAGCCAAACCCGTTTGCAGCCCTAGTCCCGCGTAAGGATGAACTAGGCTATGCGGGGCGGGTTTAATCTTTTATTAAAGTTAAATACAAAAAATCAATTTATTTTCTTTAACATTATCTATTTTAATCAAAACTGAGTACAAAAATCAAGTAAAAAATCAATCAATGTATGTTTTTAAAGCTATATACAAAAAATCAACGCTAAATACAAACAAAATCAAAACTAAATACAAACAAAATACAAAAAAAATCAAACAAAATATAAGGCTCATGCGGGTTATGCGGGACGGGTTGCGAGAAAACCGCAACCCGCCCCGCTTATTATGCGGGGTGTGTGGGTGGTGGGTTGGGGGGTAAGAATTTTTTGTCCGCAATCCACGTTAGGCGGGACGGGTTGCGGGTAAAATCATACTCATTTACAATCCTATTCAAGTACCTATATATGATGGAATTTGTTTCATTTAGTGTATTCTTAATGTTATATCTTCTATACCTTCCAATAACAATAAATTCTTTGTAACCCCATAAGGGAAACTTGGATGTCACTTTGAAATCACTTTGAAATCATATTCTGGATTATTGTATGGTTAAAATTAATTGCAACTATCAAATTTCAAAAACAATAACTCTTTTTATTGAAAGGGTAATAACTTGGACAGATAACTTGTTAAATTTGAACTTGGACAGCAATGCATTAACGTGGTGATCTCTAGTAATAAAAAGGAAGAGAATTAATATTCATAAATTTAGAATCAATATAGGCCAACCCAGGTGATTCGGTTGGTTCTCATCTTGGACAAGTGTGATATTTGCAGGTGTGATCGATATGCAGGGATAACTTGAGGTTTATAATATCATAACGTTGTGTGTGTATGATATGTATTTCAAATGACTAATTGTTTAATGTGAAGCTACTTTTTGTTTTCATGTGAAAGTTCATTTGTGCAAAAATGTAAGGACGAATAAATTTCAAACTCTAATTTGATTGATTGAACTACGTAGATATCATGATCTAGCTAGTTACAACTTACAATTGCACTTGTAAATTAGGAAAAGACCTACGTAGATATTGGTCACCAGGTAAATTAAGGATGATAATCAAACCTACGTAGATATCATGATCTAGCTAGTTACAATTGCACTTGTAATAGGGAAAGAACTTAAGAAGAAAAAACATTTTGATGATTCACAAACATACATTTAAGGTGTCTTGAGTGCAAAAAGTCACACGTTCAACTCCAAAAAGTAACCAATACTCAATAATTATCCGTAATTGCATACGTTGTAAACTTACCTTTCAATTCAAAAGAAAAAGTCATTTGACGAAATAAACATGAATTAACAACAAAGATCAAGGGATATGTGTCTCAATCTTCTCGGAGAAGCAAGTGATTATGAAGTTTGTCTATCTAAGTGAATGTTCAAGATTTAGGTATCCATCACCCTTACTATTTGTTTTGTCCAAAGATTCGAGATCCACCAGACCACATTCACATTCAAAACTAGACATCCATAAACGCACAGAGTGAATATGAATATTTGTACATCTAATCTTACAATATCTGATACAGGAATGCGTATCATTATTTAATCTTTACACATGTATTTATGTAAGTAATACTCGTACATTTTTATATACACACTATTTTATGGTAAATCATTAGTTTTTTGCCATTTTTAATAGTACAATTTGATTACTTTTTATTTCTCATTATAAATTACTTATATGATGTGCATGATCTTTAACATATGTTATTATTTTTTTGCCTTAAATCCTTTTATTATTGTAAGACATTAAGATAAAACTTAACATACATTAAAAGAATATGATTTGAAATCAAATTAAGTGATGAAAGTGATACTTTTTTTGGAGTGGCGATGAGTATTATTACAAGATCATGGTTGCAACTTATGCAAATTTATCAACGTCTGCTTCAAATTTGTTAAATATCCTTGTGGATATGCAATTTCCACATCTGCAAGCTATTCGTATTCATATCAGCATACATATTTTTACGTGGATGTGAATACGGATATACCTACATTTGATCCATATTCACTATGTTGACACCCCCTAATACAAATACATCCTAACTAAGAGATTTTCTGATTACCAAAAGCAAAAATAATATAAAGATTTAATGTTATAGACGACAATACAACTAAATCATAGAACATACATGCACATATATGAAGGAGAATTCATTTTGGAGATTAAATTTTCAAACGAAGATTAAAAGCAACCGCTATGGTTAGTTGCTCAATTAGTAGAACAATTCATTTTTTAACCTTAGAAAATTAAGATCCAAAATCACTAATCACGTTTCGATGGAAAATAGTATAAACCACCTTCAATTCAAGAATCAAACTCCACAATTTGAGGATCCGTTGTTATAAGGTGAATAACTAGGGGTGTAAACGGGGCGGGTAATACCCGTATACCCGGTCAGCCGCCCCGGGCGGGTGCGGGTATGGGTACAAAAATCCATACCCGTTTAAAAATTCAAACCCGTATACCCGTACCCGTTTACCCGGTTAATAAACGGGTCGGGTACGGGTATACTCATTACCCGTACCCGTTTACCCGTTAAGATATATTATATATTTTTATATAATATATTTTTAATATTTTATATGTTATATATTATATATTTTTTATATATAATATATATTTTATATACTATATATTATATTTTTATATATTATATATTATACCCGCTATACCTGTTTACCCGCCCCGTACCCGCTAACTTAACGGGTACGGGTCGAGTATGGGTATATATGTTTTTTGCCGGGTATATACTCGTACCCGTACCCGCTAATTTAGCCGGATACGGGTACGGGTAGGGGCATACCCGACCCGTACCCGACCCGTTTACACCCCTATGAATAACAAGTTTTACTGTGTGATACATACTCATGTATACAAGTAGTTATATTTTAAAAAAGAGATACATATTTAACATGAAGTATTGTATTTAACAAAGAAGGTAGAAATAACAAAAAATGGGAAAAAGTCAAAAAACCATAACATCAAATTCTATGTTCTAAAGTCGGCAATGCGTCCCATTTTCAAAGAGAACTACTAAACGTCGCCCCAAAACTACTTAAATCGCCCCTTGAAATTACCAAATTGTCCTTAACAATATATTTAATACCCATATCGTCCCGTGTCTTTAAACAAGGTTATTGACTCAGTTTTACTAACATTCCTAGTACCAACACCATGAAAATGTCTGGCGAAACACCTAGATCAGGCGAAGTAACGGATGCGGTTTTTTTTTCCGACTCGGGAGTCTGGCTAAGACGCCTGAACCATCGTGGAGGCGTCACCATGGTGGAGGCGTCTTAGCCAGACGCCTCCACGATGGTTCAGGCGTCTTAGCCAGACGTCCCATTTTTTTGTTTTTTTTGTCAAATTAAAATTATACGGTGTGTTATCTCAAATTATTTGACGTTTCTTTGCAAGTTTTCAGTGGTAACCGGTCGGATTACAATGTGTTTTTTGCAAGTGATGAAGATTCAAAAGAATTCCAGATCCAACATTTTTTAAGATCCAAAATCCCTCGGCGGTAAAACATCATGACTTACAATGTGTTTTGAAATTATTGGATCTGGAAATTTTTAAATTTTCGGTGTACCGAAGGGGTATTGGTCATCCGAATATAGTAATTATTAGCTTATTAATTAATTAATTTAACAATTATCTAAATTTATAATCAATTATCTTTTTTAAAAAATAATAAAAAATTACGGGCGTCCGAAGGAGCCGCCCCCACGTAGGAGGGGGCGTCTGGGTAAGACGCCTCCCCCATGGATGAGGCGTCTTACACAGACGCCTGTCCCATGGGCGAGGCGTCCGGGTAAAACGCCTCCCCCATGGGCGGAACGTCTGGGTAAAACGCCTCATCCATGGGGAGGCGTCTTACCCAGACGCCCCCTCCTACGTGGGGGCGGCTCCTTCGGATGCCCGTAATTTTTTATTATTTTTTTATTAAAAAAATGTTAGATATTTTACCAGATTCGAGTACATTGGGGCGTCCGTTGGCTCATTACTGACCTCCAAAACATTATTTTTTATGATTATAAGAGAAAGATGAAGAGAGATGTGTGATAGGAGGGTAAAATATCGCGTTATAGCAGTAGAAATGAGAGAAGGACGAAATGGTAATTTCAAGAGGCGATTTAAGTAATTTTGGGACTTGTTTAGCAATTCAGTTTTCAAAACAAACACGCAGAGATATCATCCAACATATGCAAAAATCCCAGCTATAAAAATCCCACTTTGGCACTCTCCATCTCCACCTCTCCATCCTTAAACCGTTCCGTCGGACCAAACCCACCACACTCCCTTCCCCCACTCCAAATCTAGGTTTCCGATGCCCAAACCCTAACACCCTCATGGAAGACGCCTCCTGGAAGGACCGCGTCCTCAAGCTCACCAAGGCGGCGCAGGACGCCGCGCTCGACTCCGTCGCCTGGGCCGTCCGGGTGGGAACTGATCTCGAGGCGGTTGGAGTCGAGCTCCCGTCGCCGGAGCTCGGGGTTGTTCTTGTTGAGTATTTGTGTTGGGCGAATAACGTCCCGTCTGTTTGGAAGTTTGTTGAGAAGGCTATCGATGCTCGGTTGGTGCCCGCGGTGGTCGTCCTTGCGCTTCTTTCGAGGAGGTTTGTGTTTCTTTTTTGAAATTTTGTTTAGTTTTTTGGACGGTCTTATGTTAGTTTGCGGCACTGAGGACGGACAAAAAAGGGACGTGTATTGAAATGAATGGTCAAGATTGTAATGATAAACACTACTTTGCGGGATTGCAAGGATAGACGGAGAAATAAACGTTGAAGTGACTACTCAAGACCGTAACAATAAACACTACTTTCTAGAATTGCAAGGACAGACAAATTTATGAGTACGAGAATGATCTTGTCGGTACTGGACCTATTGGTGAATTCTCTTGATTTACTCGTATGTTAGTTTGCAGTGCTAAGAGGAATGATGAAGCTACAAACACTAGAGCGAGTAGCTGAGGACATAGTTTGTGGTATTGCAAGAATGAAGAGAGCTGAAAACTCCGAGGTGATAAGCTTAGTTCACAACAATTGATTATAAGATAATTATGGGATTGGTATAAATGCGTCAGATTGTGGCACTATGAGAATAGACACATGTATGAATACTAAAGTGACTATCCAAGAGTCTGATACAATAACAATAAGCACTAGTATGCGGGACTAAAAGGACAAATATAGATATGAACCTTGACCCAACCCAATGAGATCACACCAATTGGCTACCATATAACTCTGGGATCCGATCTTAGGATATCTGAAATAAGTAAGTCATGCTTAACCACATAACTATTGCTAGGGTGGACTAATTCATATACTTATCTTTTGATGGAAGAACCATGATGGAATATGATAGATTTGAGAAGCATGTTGCTAAGTTGATACTGCGATCTGTGAGGGAATACTTCGGAAAGTTAGAAGTGGGGTTAGGGGAGTGACTATTAAGTGAGTAGAATAGTGTAGCACCTACATGCGAATTGTGGTTTGAGAAGCAATCTGCTATTTTTGCTATTGGTTTGTCGAAAACTAGTATTGAAGGGAGAATTGGGATTCAAAACTGACTTATGAAGTTGTGATTTTTTGGTAAATGTAGTTATTTTTCCGTGGAAGTCCCCAGATGTAAAATCTGATACAGAAACCAATTTTGTTGTTAGAAAATACCATGGAAGGGGGGATTACGGGTCATGGATGACTTATGAGTGAGTAAAAAAATAAAAATCTGACAATGTTCGGGGCTCTCAACTCGAATTTCACTTCAAAACCAAACTAACATTGAAACTTATTTGAAGTTCCTCGATTAAAACAATAAATTTGATGATGTTCAGGAATACTTCCTCTGATCTACACTTGTGGATAACTTGTTTCAACCGCCCAACTGGTCAAATGGATCCTTACGTAATCCAAGACATAACTTGGGCATATCTTATAGTATAATTTTGAAAATCTTATCTAATATTAATATTCCTCCACTTTGTTCTGAACGATGGTTCAACGTGAGGCCTAGTGAATGTTTCATTCTGAACAGTGTATAAATGGCAATTCAGTGTCACAGCCAATGGTTTAAAGTATCGACGCATGGTTAAACCTGTTGAGCTGAAAGTTCTTTCTGATGTTTAAGAATTGAGTATTAGTGCTAAAAAATGGTTGTTGTGATAGAAGATATGTACAGTTTGAATATCAAGGAGGCGGTTCCTAATTCTTACGTTGGGGGTCCATAAGAGCATTTACCCAATCAGATATAAAGAGGTGGGAAGACGATCATCTCTCTCTTTAACCTGAAGTTTTTTCTTGCACATGGTGGTGTAAGATGCACATGGTTTTGCTAGATGGGATGACATAAAGCAAGTGGTTGGAATAAAAAAAGTGGTAAGCTTGAAAATGCACATTTTTTGTGTAGCTTCCAGGACAAAAAGTTGGTCGAAAGAGGCTTTCACATACATTTTGGTGATAGGGTAAGATCAGCTTCAACATGCTTCCTCCGTATAGAACATTAAGCTTTAAGCGATTCATGGAGCGTGTGAATGCATACTCTTAAAATACTGTGGCTTAGAACTTTTTTTCTTCTGAAACCATATTTTCATGGGGTTTCTTCTTGTTTACAAACATTTACTCACATTGCAGTCTTGTTTTGCAGGGTAATACCAGTGCGACGTTCCAGACCAGCTGCATATAGGCTGTATCTGGAAATCCTCAAGAGGCACTCTTTCAGTTTTGCATTTAAGACTGATCATCCAAATTATAAAAGGTACGTTTGAAGTTTCATATAGTGTAATCAGAAGAAGATTGTTACAAACATTCCTCATACTTTTGATCAACTGACTAAAAAAAAGAAGAAAAAACAGAAACGTGCCTCTTTCTTTCTGTCATACAGTCATACCTATAGCTAGCATGTTGGCCTTCTTGTCTATTTTTGAATATTGTATCGACTGTATTGGCTAGTCAGTTCAATGTCCTTTAGCTTTTAGAGTCCATGAGAGATCACTATCTGAAGGCATGGGACTGGCGGACAATGATTTCAAGCCCTCCTAGATGATTTTGTTGACCATCGTTGTAATATAATTTGATATTTTTGTTATTGCAAATTCACACTGGTAAGGCTTAGTTTGTCCTTAGGTATCTGCGTTTTGCTTTATTTTTTAGATTTGTTATCCAATAAGGCATAATTTATGTAGCTCTCAGCTCCTCACTATCCCTAAATGAGTTTGTGTTTCTCATGCTTCCAAAGTTGGATATTGGATCGAATTTTGTGTATTAGTACTCAAATAATTGATGATGTGTAATTATCACTCTATGCAATCTTGATGAAAGAAGAAAATATGACAAGAAACTCAAGCTAATGACAAAAACTAGTCTATTTTGTTGATTATATGACGTGTATTACATATATTAGAATGCTAAACAGCATACTATAGATTTCACGTTGAGAACCAAATGAGCCCTGGATAGATTACAAAAATAGATATATACATACAATACTTCTTGCAATTTGAGTAATATAACTTATCAGTGAATAAAATGTTAGTTATTACCATGGTGAATTGAGATTGTTGTTTCCTTTCAGGAGCATGTCGTTGGTGGACGATGTCCTCCATCTTTCTGAAACTTTTGGTGGTCAGCCATGTGAGCCAGGGGTTCTGATTGTTGAATACTTTCTTCATGTTATATGGAAATTGTTATATGCAACACTTGATGATGAAGGTTTACTAGATTTGACATCAGAAAGATATCTTAAATGGGATAAGACCCAGGATATGGAAATAGATGCTCCCAAGATTTTTGATGAGAAAATTAATGAGCACTATGGGAAACTAGTAAAGGCAAATACAGTGATGGCCATTGAGATCATTGGGCAGTATCTTCATCATAAAGTAATTTCCAGGCTTCTTTCATTGGCACATCAAAACATGTATGACTTTTGCAATTTTGTGTGTGTAGTATAGTAGAGATATCCTTTTATGTAAATCTACTATTCTATTATTCTGCATATCTGTCCAACAACTAATTCTACTCTTGAAATATGACTCTTTTGAGAAGTAAAATTAGACCTGCTGATTCTTTATTCTTTCCAAAGAAGAATTTTTTTTGCTCGGTTTTTTTGACGATTTATTTCAGTGAAATTGCAGTAGGTGGGATTTAGTGAACTTTGTTATATCATCTCATTGAACACTTCTTGTTTCTATTTCTAACAATACTTTCATTTTCTCTTTTTTGATGGAAATCTCTCATCCAAATGTTTGATTTTTTGTCGTTAAATGTTGGCATCAGCTGGAATCTGATTCTTCACTACATCCGTTACTGAGTTTACTACAATTTCCTGTAGCAAGTGGCTTGCACATATTCCTAATTTGAGTATTCATTGAGATTACTACAATTTCTGTGTTGGGATATTCTCTTTTCTCTTTCCTTTCACTCTGAATGTTGTCTTGAAAAACAAATTTGAGACCATTTAAAGGTTGAGTCAAATCAAGACACTGGTTTAAAAGTGTCATCTATAGTGTAAATATCTTGTCATCTTTAGTGTTAACGATGTTTAATCAAAATCTGTTGCTTCAATATTTGAAGGTCGACATGAAGTAAACTCTTTTTAAGTAAAGCTTTTCCCATATTTTGACAAGACTTCTTTTTTCATCTTAATAAGTTTGTATTTAATGATTTAGTAATTTAGCTATTTGTTTATTTATTTTCACCTTGATTAAACTATTTGTGATGGTCTTAAAGCTAGTAGGAGACTTAACTTCCCAAAATGCACTTTAATTTGCCAACTAACTTCTGCTTTTGTTATGGATTGTCCACAGTTTTTATTTTTTAATAGAAACTTCATTTGTCTGTTTAATTAAGCTTCTGGTATATTTCCCACCATCATTACATTGACTGTGATATATTTTGTAATTGTTCCATGAAACTTCACTCTTGATCTTAACCAGCTGTCACATTTTGTAGTTGAGAATTATTGTCAGAAATAAAGAAGAGACAATTTGAGATCTATTAGAGGAAATTATTATGTTCAGCAGTCTTAGTTGGCTAATCATTTTTTTTAAACTTGAGAATGATTGTTTAAGATGTTTTGAAGTATGAAAACATCATTGTATCTCATTGTTCAAACATGGCGAATCCACTTCCAAATGTGCTTGACATGATTGAAATGAATGCTTGATTCAAGTGCACGATTGTATGACACAAAAGGTACACAACACGACCAAATTGTCTGGTCCTGCATCACCAACTTGAGATGGTCAGCTTTAATGGCTTTTCGCAGTGTCACTTGTCACACTCGTTAATTGGATTATGCAGATCGTTTTTGTAATGATTTTTAGTTAGCCAACACGAATTTGATCCCATGCTTCAGATTTATTTATTTCTCTTTTGCCTGATCAGGTCATCACATTGGGAAGGTTTTTCTCAGTGTCTACATTTGCTTGCTGCTAATTCTTTAGCATTGCAGAGCTCATCAGTGCCCCCTGAGGCCTTGTTTAAATGGTCATCAGACACTATAAATAAATTTCATTGGCAATGCAAACCCAGCCAATACAGGGAATTTTGTGTTATATCATCTGGGCCTTTAGCATCACCGGGTGGTCACTGCCATGGTTCTAGCCGCTCTGCAATATGGGTTCCACTGGATTTGTATCTTGAAGATGCAATGGATGGCCCAGTTGCAGCAACAAATGCAATTGAAATTGTTAGTGGTAAAGTTTTTATTTTTATTTTTTACTTCAAAGGATTCTTGATATATTTAAGATATCATCCATTTTCTTCGAAGTGCTTTGCTGCTTTAAACACTTAGTGGTATGCTAACAATATAATTCTGTATGTCAAATGTTTGTTGCTCAGGTTTATTGAAGGCTCTTCAAGCAGTGAACAGGACCACATGGCATGATGCATTTTTAGGACTTTGGATGGCAGCTCTTCGAATGGTCCAAAGGGTAAAATTGTAAAAGCTTCTTTAGGGTGTGATTGGTACCTGAAAGTTCAGGGAAGTTCAGAACTTGAGTTCTTAGAACTATACTTCTCAGAATTCTACTTTTTCGTGATTGGTACAACTAGAGTTTTAAGTTGAACATGATTTTTGATTGATTGGTTGACATGAATTGAGAACTTCAAAATTCTAGTAATCATACCTAATAAATACGAATACAATTTTAATACATTCATCAAACTTAAAACTCATCAATAAATAATAAAAATTCAAATCAGTTTAGTTTGAGATTATTTATATCTTTAGAGTGCAAAATACTTAACATCCACAAGAAAGAAGAAAAACAAACATATATTACAATTGAGAAATAAGAAAATAAAAAAAACAAAAACATAATACAATGGTCAATAGTCAAAAGGTAAAGAGAAAGATCACTACTACAAGATAAATAGAAAACATCAAAGTTACAAAGAAATATCAAATAAAGCATTTCATGTGATACTAATTACACTCATTGTTATAATCCTTTACCAAAAGGTAAAAAAACAAATAAATGCTAGACAATTAATTAACATGAGCATCCTTATATTTATTAAGTTTTGAGAAAGAAAAAATGATAATAAAAAACAGACAACTAACATCTAATTTCATGGGTTGGAACTTGTTTTCCCTTGGTTTTGGACTGGATAATCTGGAAGTCTCTCTCTCTATATCTCAGAAGTCATGGAAGAAGTCTAAGAACTTGACTTCCAGAACTTCCTGAGTACCAATCACACAGAACTCAACATTAGAATTTCACTCCTCCACTTTTAGTCTAACTTCTTGAGTACCAATCACACTCTTAATGAGAGCTAGTAAATATATCTGTGCGAATACTGTTTTTTAAGTAGTATATTTTTACAGACCTTGTCCTGAATGTGCCTTACTTCTTCACATTTTCCATAGGAAAGGGATCCTATAGAAGGTCCAGTACCACATGAAGATACACGAATGTGTATGCTACTGTCAGTTACAACACTTTCAGTTGCTGAAATCATTGGGGAAGATGAAGCTACTGCTATTAACAGCCATGAAAGCCAGTTGAAAGGCAATGCTCAAATAGGACCACGTAGGGCGGCATTGATCTCCAGCCTTCAACAACTTGGTGATTATGAGAGCCTGCTAACTCCTCCTCCATCCGTCATTTCTGTTGCTAATCAAGCTGCTGCAAAGGCCATGGTGTTTGTTTCCGGAATCCCCGTTGGAAGTGGTTTCAATGAAAGCATTGGCTTGAACAAGTTAAAATGCTGTAAGTTGAATTACTTTCGGTGTTTTAAGCTGTACGTAGTTCCATATAGTTTCACTACCTTGTGGTTCTGTAACGTAACCAAGAGTTAATAGTAGCACCTTGATTTTGTTGTCGATCTGCCATTAAGTGTTGTTCAATTGGCAGCTGGAAATATGCGGCATTTAATTGTTGAGGCTTGTATTGCACGGAATCTGTTAGATACCTCAGCGTACTATTGGCCAGGTTATGTAAGTGGGCGTATTAGTCAGATACCTCATGGCATGTCCAGTCAAGTTCCTGGCTGGTCTGCATTGATGAAAGGAGCTCCATTAACACCTCCACTGATAAATGCTTTGATGAGTATTCCTGCTCCAAGGTTAGCATAGAACTACAGACTTCACCTTTTACTTATGTAAAAATGTCGAGAAATCTAATATTGAGGTCTCCTGATGCCATGGCAAAACTTTCGTTGTCTTTGTGATACTTATGGAAACAGAAAAATAATATTCATATGGCAGATTGGTTTTGTAGGTGTGAGGGAATATCAACTAGAGATTGGTTTTGTTGGGTGCTTGATATCTGTGCTATTCTTCTAGTTTTTGAATGATTTAATTTTTTTGTTCAAAATAAAGTTTTAATTAGAACTCCCATAAGCTATAAGAGTTTTTTTCTCACATCATGAGCTGCTTTCCAATGATGAAGCTCAATTGAAGAGTAGGTTCATTTATTCCATCTATAGTTCTATTGCTATTTCTTGTCATCATAGATTGTCTACCTCAACCCGTTTATCTTTTACCCTTCAAAGTTTAAACAACTGAATATGGAAACAAAACATCATGTGATTTTGGAAACCGAATCTTCAATGGGTCAAACTGGTGATGTGTCAGTCTTATTGTCCATTTCACCGTTGTATACCCACTTTTCTGGTTGAATTACTCAGTTTAGCAAGGTCAAAAATTAAACTTCTTAAATAAGAAATGATTCTCGTGCCTTCACATCACTCCTTACACATGCACAGTACAAATTAGACGATCCTGTGCACTATAATTATGTCTCTTAGATCTGCGCAATAAATTCATTAGTAAGAAAAAATAAATATACAATCTTGTTTAGTTTGCTCATTAACAAAACTAATTGAATACCAAAATTTCTCAATTTACATTCAAGAATTAGGTTCCTAGGAACGGCCATTGTTACACTTCACTCCATGACTTATATGCACGAATAAATCATGACTTCAACATTAACATTGTCAACATGCTCTACATGGCATAGTGTTGGTCAGTTAAATTATACCCAAAATGCTTTACTTTCTTGTCATCATTGACATTCGCATGAACTTTTGGCATATGTTATGGTATTGCATGTCAAATAAAGCCTCCACTAGACGGGAGCAACACCTAAAATGCTTGTTGGACACCTTATGTAGTTACGTCCATGTTGACCCTCAATATCTGTTCCTTGTCAAAGCATATCAGATCACCATTCCTCAGTTCCTCAATGTCTATCTTGTTTGCATTCCCATTTGTGAGCTAACATTTCTCCTCATTATACACAGTTTCTCACCATATCGACAATTTTCTTTGTTTATAATCTAGACAGTATTTTACATAACTTCTTTCATAATTGGAGAACTATTATGGTGTCAGCTTTTCATAGCATTTTCTCTATTTGGTTTTTCAATTAACTGATAACACCTTGCTTTTCGAGCAATTTATATAATTTTTTTAATTTTAAAAATCAATCCAGTGGACAATGTTACTGAATAATAAACATAAATTTCATGGAAGCTTTGCAGAACTTGAGAAAGTATTTGATATAGCAGTCAACGGATCAGACAGTGACAGGATTTCTGCAGCAACCGTTCTTTGTGGAGCCTCTCTAATTCGAGGTTGGAATGTTCAGGTAAAGCTTGTAGATTTATTTATTGTTTTTAAAAATTGTACAATGAACAACTTCATTTGACATCTTTTTGCTTCATTGTAGCAATTTTTGGTATAATTTTAACCATCAAGGGGAACCCTCATAACACAACACTTTTCTCTTCTAATGTACCACTGTGATTCATATTGCAGGAATACACAGTTCGCTTAGTTGTGAAGCTGCTCTCACCACCTATCCCTGTTGGCTATTCTGGAAGCAGTAGTCATTTGATAGCCCATGCTCCTGTATTGGATGTTGTCCTTCCTGGAATATCATCTGTTGATTGTGTACAAGTATTCTCATTCCATGGTCTGGTATGCTGCTCTTTTATTATGATTATGTCTCTTGTATTTTTTTTTGATATCTCATTTCTTTTTGATAATTATCTCTTGTATTCTCATTCCATGGTCTGGTATGCTGCTCTTTTATTATGATTATGTCTCTTGTATTTTTTTTTGATATCTCATTTCTTTTTGATAATTATCTCTTGAATTTATTTTGGTCTCTTTTCTATGGTAATGAAGTTTTGTACCATTTGTTTTTATTTTGATAGTCTTGTAAACTATTACATTAGGCAATTTTTGTGCTAAATATGGTATTTCCTGTCCATAGATGTTCTTTTGTTGTTCTCCTGACTCCCTGAGAAAATGCTATCTCGTTATAACTATTGATATCAGTTGATTATATTTTCAGGTTCCTGAACTTGCAGCTGCGTTGATGGCAGTATGTGAGGGTTTTGGGTCTTGCATACCTAAAACCACATGGACACTATCAACAGGGGAAGAAGTTTCTGCACATACAGTTTTCTCCAATGCTTTCATCCTCTTATTAAGATTGTGGGAATTTAATCACACCCCCTTGGAATATATTGTTATGGGTGATGGTGCTCCCGTAGGTTCCCTACTAACACCTGAATATCTTCTTTTGCTGCGTAATATTTCTTCTGGTGGTATGATTAACAAAAAGAATTCCAGACAACTCTTGACTAATTCAATTAAGGATGATCTCATCCTTGTCGACTCTTTTCCAAAATTAAAAGTTTGGTACTGTCAGCATCAGGCATGTTTAGCTTCAACCCTTACCGGTCTTGTTCCAGGGAGTCCTGTACATCAGAATGTGGATACTCTCCTGGCCATGATGTTCAGGAAATCAAATAAAGGATCTAACCAGACAGTAGGTTCTGTAGCATCTGGAAGTAGCAGTCTGAGCAGTTCTTCCATCACTGGAAATGAGGATGCAACACCAATAACTAAGTTACCTGCATGGGATATAATGGAGGCTGTGCCGTATGTGGTTGATGCTGCCCTTACTGCATGTTCTCATGGAAGAGTGTCTCCTCGTGAACTTGCAACTGGTTAGCTATTCTTAAACTAGATGTTTCTTTTTTTTAAATTCGTTATCACGTCTCAACTTTCATTTCTAGGTTTGATCAAGAACTAAAGGGCTATGCTATGTTTATATTGTCAATTTCCTCTTATTTGGCTATCAAGTAAACCTCCTAAAAGCTGGAACTAATTTTTTTTTGCTCAGTCTTGCCGAGCACACTGACAAGCCACTTGTACAAATATGACTTTTCTAGCCATCAAGTTTCTGTCTATTAGTTAATTGCACCTACTTCATTCTTGAAAGGGGGTTGCTTTCCTCAATTTGAGATTTATGTCTGATCATCATTACTGTTACTATTACATGTTAAAATTTGGAACACATTCGTATTCCATTGATCTTGCATTTGGCCTGTATTTTTTGATGTCACCTCCAGCAGGGTAGGTTTCATGTTTTTCATCATTGGCTGATGTTTATTTGATTTATAACAATATAACCTTGCTATTCATTTCATGTTGGCATGCTTCTAAGCCTTTTTGTACCAGTTGCCAATATATTAGTCCAATGAAGGCTGTCGAGTTTACACCCAACTGTCTTTAACTCGTAGGAATACAAAGTTAAAGCAATTTTACTGTCTGCTTTTGCTTGAAGCGTCAAATCATGAAATCATATGTATAATACTGTTTCTCCACAGGACTCAAAGATCTTGCCGACTTCCTTCCTGCTTCTTTGGCAACTATAGTGAGTTATTTTTCGTCTGAAGTAACACGTGGCATCTGGAAGCCTGCTAATATGAATGGAACGGATTGGCCAAGTCCAGCAGCAAATCTTACTATGGTTGAAGAAAATATTAAGAAAATAGTT
Organism: Triglochin maritima; assembly: GCA_963682175.1. NCBI lineage: Eukaryota > Viridiplantae > Streptophyta > Magnoliopsida > Alismatales > Juncaginaceae > Triglochin > Triglochin maritima. The sequence goes on from OY821785.1 coordinate 33,258,747, forward strand.
GCTGCCACTGGCGCAGACGTCCCAAGCTTAGTTAAAGGTAAATCATTCCCACTTTCATGGGCTTATTTTTTTATTTCTTTTCTCGTCTCCAATATATGAATTTCAAAATGAGATTATTTTATGTGATAAATTTAGTTTTTGCTATGTAACCAATTATCATGTGCAGCAAGAAGTTCGGAGGCTACACTTCCGTTGCCCTTGGCTGCCTTTGTGAGCCTTACGATTACATACAAGCTTGATAAAGGTTCTGAGCGGTTTCTCAATCTGGCCGGGCCAGCTCTCGAGAACCTTGCTGCTAGTTGCCCATGGCCAAGCATGCCAATTGTTGCTTCACTATGGACCCAGAAAGTGAGGAGGTGGAGTGATTTCCTTACGTTCTCTGCTTCTCGCACTGTCTTCCATCACAATAACAATGCGCTAGTCCAACTTCTGGAGAGCTGTTTTGGTGCTACCCTTGGCTTTTCTACAACCCTGGCTTCTGGAAATGGTGGTGTTGGCAGGCTCCTTGGCCACGGTTTCGGCTCTCATTTCTCCGGTGGTCTATCTCCTGTTGCCCCAGGAATCCTGTACCTGCGGATCTACCGTTCTGTCAGGGATTTTATGTTCATAACCGAAGAGATTCTTTCGTTGCTAATCCTTTCTGTCAGGGAGGTGGCTAATAAAAGCCTACCCAAAGAAGCAAGGGAGAAGCTACGAAAATCCAGAAATGGTATGAGGTACGGGCAAGTTTCACTTATCGCAGCGTTGACACAAGTGAAGGTAGCTGCTTATCTGGGAGCTACATTAGTGTGGTTATCAGGTGGGCCTGGCATCATCCAGTGCATGTTTCGCGAAATGCTGCCATCGTGGTTCTTATCCATGCATAACTCAGATCAAGGAGGAGAAAATGGCATGGTCGCTGTGCTAGAGGGTTATGCACTTGCCTACTTTGGCGTTCTATGTGGGATGTTTGCGTGGGGTATATGTGCGACACCAATATCAAAGCGGAAATACAAAGTAATAAGCACTCATCTACAGTTCATAGCAGATGCACTCGATGGAAAAATATCCCTTGGCTGCAGCAGGGCAACATGGCATGCATATGTATCTGGGTTCTTAGGTCTAGTTGTCGACTGCACGCCAGGTTGGCTACGGAAAATGGAGCTGCCTTTGTTGAAAAGGCTCAGCATGGGATTGAGGCTCTGGAACGAGGATGAACTTGCTTTTCTTCTATTGGAAAAAGCTGGCCCTTCTGCAATGGGTGCGGCCGCTGAATTGATAATCAGCACCCATTAACCTGAGGTTCGATGCCACGACCCTTTGTATTTTCTTTGTAGAAGTTTGGTAGGGTTTTCTTCAGTGTACAGTGTGTGTAGTTGGAACATACATCAACATTCATAAGTGCTTCCTATTCTTTAAATTCATCAAGCATTAGCATATAAGGTGCATATTGTGCCCATCCAAATTCGGTTTTGACCCTTGTGGTAACACTCAAATTGATGAACGAAAATTTTGCTAGGAAAACATACATCTGGGTGTTTTTTTTCTGAATTTTGGTGAAGGTTTTCTTGTTAAATATGGTTTAGATTTAAATACATAATTATCTCTTAACGATCATGAAAACCAATAGATTTCAGAGCAAGTCAACTGCCTAATTTAGGAAAACAGGCAAATCTTGAAAAACCACCCGCAAATTGACAAAAGAGGGAGACCGTTGAAGTAGCAACCAACCTCCCTAAGAACCCTCTCTCTCAATTCCTTTCCTCCACCACCTCTTATTTGGATATTGATATCTTATAAATCCTTAGCGTATCCATTTCACTAATCTTCAAATTTTAACATATAATTCGCTATTTGTCTCTAACCGATCGAGATGGAACGTCAGTACATTGCTCTCGTCGTCATCCTCATTATTGCAGATGCGGTAGCCTTAGCTTCAGACTCTCTAGCTTCGCTCCCCACTGAATCTACCCCTCTTCCATTGTTCAACTCCACTACGCCTGCTCCTAATGGTGCTTCATCATCCAACTCTACCTCTACTTCTCCAACTCCTACTGCAACACCCGTAGCATCCTCGCCAACTACATCGTCTATCTCGCCTTCTTCATCTTTGAATGATGCTACAGTCCCTTCATCCGCCCCCACTACCAATATCGACGATGGAACTGCACCTACAAGTACCGATGCCTCTGCCCAATCGCCTACCAAAAGCTCCAACACCGCTGAGACCCCAAGCAAGAGTTTAGATGACTTGCCAAGCGAAGGTCCTGGTAGTGATACACCTATAAATGATGAAGGTGATGCTTCTGCCAGCGACGGTCACAGTGCTGAGGGACCAGCAATGGGCCCTAGTGCCGATGAAAGCGCGGGCGAGGCCTCGTCCATAGTTATGAAATCGTCCATCGTTGGTGCCATCTTTGTCAGCCTCTTCACCTTTTAATTAAACTACGTGCTAGGACTCCATCTAGGATAATAATTCTTGATTTTATTTTCATCTAAAGTTGTGGTGTAACATGTAGTTTAGGCCCCTAGAGACATTATTTTTGCTATGTTTGATGGCATATTATTTCATGTAATAAATTTTTTTGTGGAATTTTGCAATATAAATGAAGGTCGACATTTTTTTTTGAAAATTCTTTCAAAATTAAATTATCGTAAGAGAATTGTAGAGTTGTTGAAATAAATTTAGTATGACCAAATAAACAAATTGTGTTGTTGTTTATTATACCACATGATCCACATCCTTCTAACAAAATGTGTTTTGGCAATTGATTTTATTAAAACATCCCTAGCAAAGTTTATACAATAATTTGAGAAAATGTTTATTTTCAGGAACTTTTCAAATTATAAGTGATTTCATTCATTAGGTCTCTCGTAAGCTTACCATCTATCCTTGTTTTGTGCAGATTATTTGATTACTCTTCACATATTTAGGTCTACTTTCTATTGCACCCAATCTACATCTTTCCTCCAAATTGGCATTATAAATAAGCAAAAAAAGTTTTGCAGGATTTGAATAAAAAAAGGAGAAACGATTGTCTTTTGGCATTAATAAACAAGAAATGCAAACAATTAGAGATGAAAGTGGCCTACATAACATAGAAATGTAGAATTTGTCTGATCGGATTAAACATTTGGCAGGATACAACTACTTAATATATAACCCGTTAAATATGTTAACAAATATGGAAATGGTGCGGTTAAAAATCTAGATAATATATTGTTTGTATTTATATCCTCTTATTACTCACATTACATACTTTTCAAAAATTCACAAACTAAGGTGTTCATGTGACAATATCCAATTCATATATGTACACAATTACTATATATTTTTATTATTTTGAATTGCATGCATATTATGAAATTGGAAATTTAGTCCTATCGGTATCCATTGTATAAATATGGTACAAATATTAAAAATAAATAAATCATATATTCACTTTATATCTATCTCCATTTTTAGTCTTAAACAATTCAATAAGCCATTTTAATTACACATAATACATATAGTTTCAACCCTCTTTATAATTTAAACACCACATGTATATATAAAACTGTAACATCCCGAAACAGCGGAAATTTAAAAAATTATCATCAAGATAACAAAGACCAATAATCAAAAGACGGGACTGTTACTTCACATAAAACATATAAGCGGTACACCAAATTACATCAGAGTTTGTCAAAAGCTACATGATTACATCAGATAAAACAAAGGAGATATAAGTAATCACGTCGACCTCAGTGGTCCGAACGAGAGGATCCGATCCCAAAATACGCACGCGTGCTGATCACCACCCAACTGGACCTATTGCGGTCCTGAAATAAAACATGCAACAACAATGCCTGAGTTTCCATAAGAAAATCCCGTATGCCAAGCTCACTTATATGCATGCAGAAGTACAATGAACCTACCATACTAGTCGCATGTCATGTCATCAACAGTAAGAAAAACAGTTCCCCCGAAGGGTAACACGGGACATCAGTCCGACAATCATCATCGGGTCTCCCAAGGAGACCTACCGTAGGCACATACGGTCTAACGGAACAAGATGTGACACTCCCCACACGCAGCTACACTAAACATGGGGTTCGGCAAGGAGCATCCGCCAGGTCTGCGCCATAAGAAACAGATCTGTAACTTCGTGGTCGAAACCACACCAACGGAGCCGTCGCTCGGTCGGTCCATCAATCATCATCTCAGTAGGTGCCCATCTGAGGAAAACATAGCCGGAACATCATCGGCCCATCAATCATCATCGCCGGAACAACATCGACGACATCACCGACACAACATCAGAGGTCCAACAATACGTCTGGCACAACATCAGACGGGTCCAAACCGAAGTCTGCCAGGTCATCAGGCTCCACGAGCCGCGAACACCAACCACACCGCTATAAAAGCAGGGCAGCGACCTCCGTAGCCATCCAGGCCGGTAGTCACCTCACCCAACGACAGTTGCGTGCTCGCACAACATCATACATTGGGATCCGCGATCCCTCAGGTCTGCTACTCTACAATGAGTCCATCAATCCATCACATCAAGTCACGATCCATACACGGAGGTGACGCGTCCCGAACACCCACACTCTTCCACACGGCGGTCCCTGGGCAGGCATGCGTAACACACCCACCGTCACCTCCCGGCTCACGCACAAGGCGAGGACACAAGTTTCCGTGGACAGAGTTGACATCTTAAAAGGTCCGGGAATTCAGTTCTGTGCACAAACGGTCGACCGCTTCCTTAAAGGAATCAGTCGACCGAAAGTCTGCAACGGTCGAACTCTCTGTGCAAAGCCTAAGTCCCACGGTCGAACAAAGATCTAAAACCGGTCGACCGATACGAGGTCAAAATCCGGAGTCTGGTCAACATCAATTCAATACTACCGGTCGACCGACTCAGGGGTCTCGGTCGACCGAAAACTACCAGGGCATCCTAGCAGTTCTAAGTCATAAACGGTCGAACGCATATAAACAATCGGTCGAACTATCATGCATCTCTATTCAGTACACTTAAGTTCCGGTCGAACGAACCCAAGGAACCAGTCGACCGAACCCAAGGAACCGGTCAACCGAAACACAACAGAAGACCCCGACCCACCAGCACAATGCACAACCGGTCGACCGCCACAAGGCATCGTTCGACCGGTGATGTTAAGGTCGAGCAAAATACACTACATCGGTCGACCGCCCGAAGGAATCCAGTCGACCGTTGGTCGTCTGCAACCTTGCGCCAGCCAAGGATTTACGTCGTTCTCGTCGCCGGAGAGGTCTCCGACCTCCCCCGACCGACCAACACAACCCTCACACGAGGGTTAGCACCAACATCACTAAGAAGCCGGCATACCTTAAGAAGAAGACGGAGCGCGCCGGAGTTCGCTCAACGCCTCCACACCCCTGAAGCCGAGCACGATCACCTCACGCCTCGCGCCGCATTTGCTCGCCCAATGTCGACGCCGACTCCCGCACCTCGCCGTCCACCCGAGCCACTAAGAGGAGAGAACGGAAATGGAAGAGAGAATGAGTGAGAGTGAGAGAGAGATGAGCTTCTTCTTCTTAACCTAACAAAACCCACCAACAGTAACCAACCCCCCACCATCACCCTACACACCCTAACTCCTCCATTCCCATGCACTCCACTGTTCTTCTCCTCTTCCCCATGCAAAACACTTCCTAATCACCATTAACCCCTAATCGGGTTTAGGGTTATTACAAAAACTGTAGATAAAATATGAATATAATTACACCACTACTCGACCGTTAAGGGACAGGCCTAGGCTGCACGTCTATTTATTATTATTAATTTAAAGAATACCTTTAAAAATCTTAAAAAATACCTCCAAAATTCTACTAAATTATCAAAAATAAATAAAAATACCAGACCAACGGGCCTGGCCCGACAACACGATGCAGACTCATGGGTCGTGACCCATTTAGGCTGATGGGCCGCCGGACCCAGTCTGGCCCGACCCGACTCGGTACCGAGGTCTAACTACTACCCATGCATCGTCCGACCGACCCGGTACCTGACCCGGTACCCGACCCGACCCAGAAATGTTTTTGATTGGCTGCGTCGTTTGTAAACCATGAATAACCTTTTTTTTTCTTTTGATCGGTGACCTTGAATAACTTCCAAATGATGAGATTTACAATTTAAAGGATTAAAATGACGTGAATTGTGTTTCCTTTGTTTGAGTAAACATACCATTCTCATATACTGAATTTGATTGTCAAAGATGGATTAACAGAGGTGGATGATTCGATAAAAATATCTGTAGTCTTATAAAATACACAAGAAGCTCCACTGCAAGAGGACAACAATTTAAAACATGTGTTGAACAAGAAATCATAATTTCAAAAAAAAAAGGTTTATGTATGGATGTTTGTACTAGGTGGAATTCAACATTTGAAATGTTGGATAATGCTTTAAAGTTTCAAAAAGTCTTCGAGCGAATGGAAGAACACTTGTCATTATTTGTCAGTGATGTGAGTGCAGAAATTCCAACTGAAACTGATTGGGTTAAAGCTCGTACATTGGTTAGAATTCTGAGGCATTTTTATGAGTTAACGAAGCGGTTGTTAGGTTCTAAGTATGTTACATCAAACCTTTACTTCAAGGAAGTGTGTTTGGTTTATAATATATGTTGATGGAATGGTCCAAGCATAGCGATGTACATTTGTTTTCTATGGCTTTAAAAATGAAATTGAAGTTTGACAAATATTAGGGGAATAGTCTAAAAGTTAATGAAATGTTGTTAGTTGCAGTGGTGTTAGATCCTTGATATAAAATTAAGTTTGTGAGGTTTTGTTATGACAAATTGTACAAAACTCAGAAGGCAATTGATGATGAAACTGATAAAGTGTTGGAAAAATTGAAGACTATTTTTGAGTATAAAGTGTCTGAAATTGCCTCACGTAGTGAGAATGAGAATGCACATGACATGCAGATTGTTGGACAGACAACTCTTGGTATTGATGAAGACCTTGATGATGACCACTTTCGGTTTGATTTCCATTTTTTTAAAGAGGATGACAAAAATGCAAATCAGAAATAGACAAGTATTTGGATGAAGATTGTGAAGATGATAATTCAAGTTTTTTGTTACTGGATTGGTGGAAGGTTACAACAAACAAGTACCCCATTCTTGCAGCAATAGCGAAAGATGTGTTTGTCATTCCGGTTTCAACAGTTGCTTCTGAATCAACTTTTAGTACACATGGACGTATTCTTAGTGATTATCGCAGTTCACTGACTCCTAAGCTTGTGGAGTGTTCTATTTGTACACAAGATCAGGTGAGAGGAAACCTTGAAGTTGAATTGCCTACAAGTTTGGAAGAGCTTCAAGAACTTGAGGCTCTAGGTACGAATCAATTACATTTACAATTACTTCAATATTTATGAATCTCATCTTATATGTGTTTTTGTATTTTATGTTTCAACTATTTCAGAGGATAAAAACATTATGGAAATGCTTGCTCAAGTATTTTAGGAGCTTTTTTGTATTCCATTCGATTTTACGTTGATATTCAATTTACGTATTATTGTACTGACATTCAGTTTAAGATATTGGAAATGATAATTTAAGTTTCTTGTTTGATCTTAGCTTGGTGGATTTGTTACTCATGTTGGAGGGCTACAAATCTACAATGTTGGATTGCTGGTTAAAATTTATGTTGTAATTAGTTAATTTATTGAATAGGAAAAATGACTTCTAAAACTATTTGCCAACAATTTGGGTTCAAGCCGATCCAACCCAACAGAACCCGAAAAGTTTTGGTCGGGTTGAACTTGATCCGAATCGGGTTCGGGTTGGATTTTTCCCAAACCTGAAATTTTCAAGTTGGGTCGGGGTGTAGCCCAAATCCGACCCAACCCGACCCATGTACACTCCTAGACCAAACAACAACAAATTACATGGTAATTACAAAAATCAGCTTCAAGTTCAGCAAGCAGACACTCTATTATAGATAAAAAGTCCCAAATAACCACTTTAGAATTTAGGTGATTACTATAAGTACATAAAAAGGCAATTAAAGGAAAGGGGGGGAGGAGCATGGGTGTTAGCTGCAGGCCACGATGGTGAATGAGAGAACAAAAATGCTACGGTTGAGGCAAACAATTCAGTTTGGGTTGTTACAATCCAACGGCTGCCAGAATTTAAGTTGAATCCAAGGGTGTGAAAGAGTTGGATCTCAGAGAACCGATTGCGAATCCACGAAGACGACCGACACTGTTCCTCCATCATCTTCGATTTGCAATCCTATTTCTGTAATTTCTTTGATAATTCGTAGAACACTATTGTATTGTTGATTAGAAGTTTAAGAGCATAAGATGCTGTAATTCACACTTAATTACATGCTTAGTAGTTAGATGGTTTTTTTTACTCTTCCTACGTGGGGAAGGGTTTTCCCCCGCACATATAAATAGAAGGATAAAATAGTAAGGGATATATTTTTGATTCCCCAAATTTGGTGTTCTTGTTTACTGGAGGTCGGGAGCCCTCGAAGCTTGCCAACGGAGGTTGTGCAACCTCTAATTGCACACTATTGAGTTTCAATTTCCTCGGTCAACTACGGCGAAACGGTCGCAGTTGAGGTCCGAAGGTGATCTGTTCGGGGAATTAGATCGGGAACCTCGGCGTTGTCGTATCAATGGGCCAACAAGGATGATGCTCAAAGTGGTATCAGAGCGCAGTGAGTCCTGGATCGTTTGTTTTTGAATGAGTTGATTTGTTGTTGTATGAATGATTTCTTTGGGTATACATTATTCAGTACCAAGTCATCATGTGAGATGATAAGTTGTATAAATATGAAAAAAATGTACTTGTTTTTAAACAATTATTTTGTGTGTATGTTAGAACAATGGATGGATGTTCAGGTACAATAAGCATGTTTCGAAGTAAAAGATATTTAGTCTGAGTCATATTTGAGATGATTGTTATTCATTTCAGCATAATGTGCAAATACACATCATGCGCAGCTACTGGAAGAGCAGTCATTGGTTTAATAAAACTTCTTAGTTGAAATTGAACAAAAAAGGCAAAGAGAATAAGCAAACTCACTGAAAGGGTGAACCATCCACAAATACTTATCCCTATGTAATCTACATACAGATGAAAGCATTCGTCTCATTCCTCAATTAACTAATACTAACATTGGATGCAACAAATGCTCTATGATGGTAGTGGTAGAAGATAAAGTGAATGAGCAGTAGGGCATAAGCCCGCAAGATGTTGATATTATCACATAGAGCGTAATGAGTTGCAACACAAAGAATACCAATCTATCTCATCCCATTATCTAAAGCTTTCCAACGTCTTCTAGCCTGCCAAAGTGAAACAACATCACATTTTTCCTCCTTTTCCAACAGTCGATCATTTTATGCAGAATTTGTCACTGTTATTTTAGGTCGAACGGTAAAGTCCACAGGTCGAACGGTTGAGTGCCAAGTCGACCGTTGTGGAAACCAACCACGATTATAACAGATGATATTATCACATAGAGCGCAATGGCACCAACCACGATTATAACAGATGATATCCACGCCCAAGTATTGTTCTTTTCCGCACGCTTCACTACTTTCTTGATTTCCTTTATACCATCTTTTTCTGAAAAGCTTTTTCATAGACTCTAATCCACGACAAAACGTTTGAAGCACCTCATTGTTTGGCACTTTTGTAGACAAATTCACCTTGTCATCACGGCCATTCACCTGTCCTACTGTTTGCTTCATCACGGTAAGAGCTTGTTTATAGAGCTCTTTGGCAGTCCAAGCCTCTCTTTTATTCTCTCCTAATTTCTTTTGAGTGCTTTTGAGACTCCTCTGAGCAACTTCAAGACTTCTCTGAGCAAGCTCTTTAGCTTCTCCAAAGGAAATGGTGTCACTCTTCTCATGCTCGAGCAAATCAAGTGATAACTTCGAGGAATACAATTCAGACCTAAGATTCTTAACATCATTTCTCAAAGATGCAATTTCAAACTTAAGGGATTCTTCATTCTGCTTGTGCTGATCTTGTAGCAACTTATCTTGTCTTTCCACTGCATCAATTAGACCCTTTTGAATTTCAGTACGTTTGTCGATCCCTCTCTTCCAAATCGAGAATCAACACGTGTTTCTCCTCCTCCAAGCACTTTTTGTCTCCCTTCAGCGTGACTTTGTGTAACATTCCTAATCCGTACTCAGAACACAACAATCAATAATGAATTAAAACAAACGAAAAAAGAGATATTACTGAAATAGTCAAATCGAAACCTCGATTAAAAATATAACATAATGTCAAGATTGGAGTACAATCCGGAAGTGAAATACAAGAAATTAAAAACTCTGATTTCCTACTACTTGACTACTAAGAGGAGCAGAAATACATGACAACGAGCTCAACATATCCAGTCCTCGCGTCCCAAGCCCAAGTCGCCTCTTGCCACCTACCGCGTCCCACCTGCACACGCACAAACCACGCCTGAGTCTTGAAACAAGACTCCGTACACCACCCCAACCTGACACAGTACAAGGTCTAGCCCACCCTGACGGCTCACACTAGTCTCATGTCCCAAGGCAATTACACACCTAGCGAAGCCGAGCGTGCACCTCGACCTCACCGCGCATCTAATCCACAAGGCAACACTCAACCCGCTCTCAAGGTAGAACTATCATACATCCCAAGGCGACCACACGCCCAGCCAGACCGAGCGTGCCCATTGACAAGACCGCGCACCCAACACACAACGCAACGCCCTACTCCATCCACGTGATCGAGCCCGCTCCCAACACACAAGGCAACACCCTACTCCATCCATCCAGCGGTCACCCGTAACAACGCTGGTGAACTGAACAGTTCTGCATCCGGCTCCGAGAATCCAACCACACTCCCGAGCCCAGCTCTAGCAGTCACTCGTAACAACGCTGGTTAATTGATTCAGTTATAATAACCGTAAGTGCACGACGTCGGTGAAGACGCGGCAAGTACGGGTCGAGTCCACAGGGAGGTGTGTCAACTCTGATTCTTCAGAAGTCAAGTGGAAAATAAGGGGAGAAGAAATTTGATTACACTAAACTATGAATGAATTAACAATTAAACTAAATCCCCATGGAGTGGAGAAGTGTAGGTATGTGTGTGTGAGAGTGAGTCTTCATTTCAATTAGGCACAAGTGTAGTTTGTGTGACATACAAATAGAAGCTAGTGTAGAATCTAAGTGTAGGATACACAGCACTACATGGAAAACCATGAACGTGCATATCTCAAATAAAGTTGTGGTTGATTTTAGATTATCGAGCATGCAATAAGTACATAGTGGGGCCATTAGAGCATCAATTAATCCTACATACAACCTAAATCATTCATGTGAATGTGTACCAAATATGGATTCATACATAACAATCAATTTCCATCAAACCATTACAAGCAACAAGATAAACTCTAAAGTTAGCATGAGATAAATACCTAGTGTGGACATTATCTCATATAATACAAGTTTAAGCATGCTACGAGTATAGATCTACATTAAGCACATGAAATGACACAGAAAAAAGAACTCATCACTGTCACATAATCTACATCACCTCCATCCCAAATGGGGTGGATCTACTCTCTACTCATTAAGCTAACAATTGTATTAAGGAAAAAAGACATTCTACTAATTATACTAAGATTAAGAGAACAAAACTAAGCTAAACATGTAAACATTAAAAGAGACAACATTAGTACAAACTAAGAAATTTTTATTTATTGATATCTCACATTACCAGTAGCATTCTTCTTCACTTGAGTTTTGCTCCAATGCTTTACTCATAGTAGAGAGAATGACCAACAAGCAATGCTTAGATTACAAAGGAGGAAGAAGAGTTCTCTTTATAGGCATGAAAAAGGAAACCGGGACAATCCCTCGATGTGGGACTAATGAAACATTCTCAGAATAGACATACACACATAACCCATATGCATGCCAATCGGGTCGATTCTGACAAACACAGACCGCTAATTGGCGGTCTTGGGTCGGCAATTGGCGGTCACTTTTTTGTCAGATCAGATCCATTTTCGGATATGTTCTTTAGTGCTTCAATTCTTCACGTCGGGTGCACTCGGATCGGTTATTGGAGTCTGGCCCGAATGTAATTGCCAAAATACTCGTCATAATGGTGCGGAGTTTCTCGGTTTACTATTTGGTCCTTTCGGGCTTACATCTAGGCCATTCCCTCTTGCAGATGGGTCCTTGTGTATGACCGAGAGATCCATTTTGCTTTATTTAAGTCATTTCTTCTTACGTTTCAGTCCTTTTTCTATTTCCTTCTCTTCTTTATTACCTAATACTTGAAATATAACAACAAACACTTAAGTAGCACAATATTGGAGTAAAATTAAGGATATATATCATGAATATGATGCATGATATGCTACTAATCACTGGTAAACCATCACGGACCACCACAACAAATGGAAAACACGGTTCCGAGAATCCAACCACTACGCCCGAGCCCACGAGCCTAGATCCAGCGGTCACTCATCACAAAGCTGGTAAACCATCCCGAACCGCCCCAACAAGGGAAATACCCTAACATCTAGTCTTACGTGTCTTACACGCCATCCTCGCTATCACCCCACGCCCGAGTCTGTGAGCAACGCTCCCCAACGGTCACTCGTCACAACGTGAGGGATGACCGGCTCTACGAACCTCTCTCACCAACACATAAGGCAGGGTAAACACATTTTACCCCAAATATTTCAGGTCACGCGACCCCAACAAGACTTCTCATAAGTTGCACTAAAGCATCCACAAATTGTAGAGAAATAACCATAAACCAGGGGGAAACAATAATTACTCAACTAATATAATTTACTACAAATATCTGGAAAGTCCAGGGCAAAAGAGTGATTTTCCTAAATTAATTCATTTCACACAATTCAGCAAAATCCAGGATTTATCCAGTAAATATTCCAATTATTAGTTAATTAAACAATTGCAATTAAATCTAGGGTTTTCAAGGCAATTAATCTAGTTATTCATAGTTTAATCAAATACTATTAAATCACATGATTTTTTCTGCAATTAACCCATATTAAATTATTCAACTAAATACTAATAAAATCCAAGGGTTTACTCAATTATTTCAATTGAATCCTACAACCAAATATTGCAACAACAAGGGTTTTAGCACAAATAACCCAAAACAAACACCACCCCCAACCAAACCCTAGCCCAGCCTCCAGCATTGTCGTCGGCCCTGTCGGTCGCCGGCCAGGCCAGCAGCCGCACGGTCCTGCTCGGAGAGCATGAGGGATAGATGGGTTTTGGGGCAAGATTATGGATTTTGGGGGGAGATATGGAGGGTTAAAACTTTGTTTGCGTCATCTGAAATGTACTTTTCTTTCAATGTATTAATTTCTTCAGTCAAACTCAGATGTTCATGCCACCCCCACTCAAGAACTTTACGAACTCATTGGATTTCATTTTGAGAGCGATTATTGTTCTCGTTAGAGGTATTCAATTCATTTTTAGTTCCTGAATGACATCTGTCACACCTCCAATTCAACCTTCCATTACCACCATGTCTGTTTCAAGCGAACTAATAAGGGTGGCTGCCTTGCTGGACTCGGTGGTGGATTTTGTGCTGACGACGAAGGTTGCAACGGATGCAGTGAAGCCAGCGACAAAGTCCTTCTTAATCGAGAGATCCAGTTATGGCGATGGCTTCTTGTCATTCTCCATTGCTTCGGTTTGTTTGCTACTTGGAGGTGATCGTTGGGTAAAACGGAGGGAAGAATAGATTTCTGTTATTTAAACCAGAGTAGGGGACCTCCTTTTATATTTGCTTATTTGACCTAATCGGGTCAACGAAATGAAACTTGATTATCTTTGTTCGATTACCAACCCAGATTATTACATAAAAAGGGTTTTGGGGCCAATGTTCACATGAAGGGTTTCTTTTCAACCAGTTTATCAAACATTGATAGATTTATTGAACTCATTCAATTTTTCACTTGTTTTGGATTGCTTTAAAAAAAATTAGAATCTTGCAAATTAAAGAAAATATTTTTAAGATTTTTACACTGAAATCAATTGTTGTCATATCAAATAATTTCAAATTTTGATTGTAACAAGAAAATATGTCGGATTAAAATCTGACGGGTTACCTTATGTAGCCTCTAATGAGGTTGATCAATTTGGAGTTCAAATCGAACATAGCATATATATTAAAATTTTCTTAAGAAGAAACTAATATTTTCATTTTATTCTAAGCATGTTTTGCTAATAACTAATAAGAAAACATATTGCTCAACTTTATATTGCTTTTGAACATATATGTATAATTAAGTTAAATTGTTGAAATAACTCATCTAACGACCCACTAATTTGTTTAACAGCCTACCAACCTGTTAACAACACAAACAACCACTTGTTAAGGCCATCCTCAATGGCCAGGTTGCAAAAATGTCGACATTTTTGTGCACCCCTCAATGGGGGTGCACGACCTGGCAGTCGACTGCCAAGTCTCACGACCAGGTGGAGGCCACGTGGCCTCCACCCATTGGTTTTTTTATATATAAAAATTCATTTTAATTTTATTTTTGTTTTATTTTTTGTTGTAATTAGTTTTTGTTCTATATTTAGTTGTAAATAATTTATTATACTTGAAATATACATTTGTTTTTTAATTATTCTACATAAATAATTTAAAAAACAATAATCAAACATTTCATTAGATATATATACCACACAAGACAACTAAATTAAAATTACCACAAGTAGACCAAAAAATGCATTAGTAATCAAAAATCGATAAAGAATTACTATAACTTTGTAGTTGCCTGCATCTAACAAACATCTACAAACTTGAGACTATCTAGTATCTAGTATCTACTAATGCATAATGATGAACTGGGTGGGATATTTCACAGACCTTGTAAAGATAGCACATGAGATATTTTTTTTCTAAAATCCGATAAAAAACAAGTTACAAACACTAGTGCAGAACAATGCATACTCGTGGCCTAATAGACGTCAGATGTATTAACGACCGACGTTTGTCATCACGACCGACGTCTATTATTTACTATAGACGTCGGGTGTTTGAACATGCATTGACATCCGACGTCTATAACCCTCAGACGTTGACCTATAGACGTCAGATAATTGTACATCCGACATGTATTCCCCATCCCGTATAGACGTCGTGGTATAAACGTTGGGTGAGAGTTAAGTCTGACGTCTATAGGTCTAATAAAGCTAAGTATCCATTCAGTTTTTATCTTTTATATCTTCTGTTAGCCGTCGAAAACCCTAGTTGTCTTCCTCCTCCACGACCATTACAACCAAAACTCGACCAAAACCCTAGCCTCTGCAACATCGGTCGTCTTCCTCCACTTACCTAACCACCGTTGCCTCCTTCGACCACCGTCAACACACCCCCTCCTCCTCTGCGACCACCATTGCAGCCTCCGCGACGACCACCGAACCTCCACATGTAAGAGTTTTGGTTTAGTTTCGGATTTTAGGTGGATTTTGGTTGTGTCCACATGTAAGAGTCCGCCTAGATGCGTCTAAACCTTTAACTAATTAACTACCTATGTTTTTTTCAATTCCCTAGAGTGGTCTTTCTCTTCTTGATTAGATAGTTGTTTTGTGGGCTACAAATGAGTTTTTAGAGGAGTTCCTCATCTAAAAACCTTGTTTCATTCGGAAGTTGTGGTTCGACTTCCTTTTGCTATCTAATAATATGAAATGCCAGTTCTCCTGAAAAAAATTCAGTAGTATAGAACTTACTTAGGAGTTTACCTTAATTTCTGAAGTTTGATTGAATAATAGCTGGGTTCCTTCTTTAGCTTTGTAGTATCGATCAATAACTGGCTTCATACTGAAATACCACATAAGCATTATCATGATTAATGTATGTAGTAATCATTTCTAGAAAACATACAATTAACTCACAATTTCTGACATGTCAAGTTGAAGCATCTCTAGTATAACAAAATGTTAGACATACAATAATAAAGTTGTGTTCCCTTTTCAATAAGATTTGCAGTAAAGTGGTCGATCCCGTGCAGTTAGATAAGTTGCTGAATGAAATTGTGGTGACATTATGTCAGTTGGAGATGTTCTTTCCACCTGTTTTTTTCAACATTATGATTCATCTAGTTATTCATTTGGTTAGAGAAGTTAAATTGTGTGGGCCATTTTTTAAGGTGGATGTATCCTTTCGAGTGTAATATGAAAGTGTTGAAAAATTATTGTAAAAATCGTCAAAGGCCAAATATTAGTATTGTTGAAGGATACATAGCTGAGGAGGTTATTGAGTTTTGCACTGGATACCTAGCAAACCCCAAAACTGTTGGACTTCCGAAGAATCGTCATGATGAACGTGCCGATGGTAAAGGGGCACGTGGGATGAAAATGTTAAATCCAAATGGCGAGGACTTAATGACGACATATTTTTATGTGTTGTTTAATTATAATAAGTTCAACCTTACCTAAATGAACACATGAAGTTTCTAAAGGAAAGAAATCCTTTGTGGAGTAATCAACAAGTAATAAATAGTCACAATAAAAATTTCATCTCTTGGTTCAAAATTGTGGCTTACAAGTGTGTTGTTTTTGAGACAATACAGTGGTTGGCTTACGATCCGCATTCTACTGTTATAAGTTACAGTGGTTATGATATCAATGAATATTTTTTCTACACAGTCTGTGAAGATTCCAAAAGTACTATTCAGAACAGTGGCGTCACCTTAATAGTAGTCTTTGCATTTGTCTAGTTCTTAAGATAAGAATCTTGTATACGGTGACATGTCCTATTACGGTGTAATTGAAGACATATGTGAGTGATTGAACGTTTTAAAATAACCGCAAGTGCACGACCGCGTTGAAGTGGTGGCAAATACGGGTCTATCCACAGGGAGGTGTGTCGACTTTGGTTAGTTCGAAGGTGAGTGTGAAATAAAGGAGAGAAAGAGTTTGGTTACACTACACTAAAGTAGGAATGAACAATCAATAAAACTAAACCCCATAGGGGGTAGAGAAAGAATGTGACTACGAAAATATGTGTATGTGTGTGTTCAATTGTGCTCACCACAACATGTAGTACATGAAAATCATAAAACTAAATCCAATTTTGCCTCCACATGAAATAAGATAACACAATATCATTAAAACATACAAGACAATATTTGGAATGAAGCTAAATGAACTCATGCATAAAGACCAAACCCCACTATCTCCACATGAAATAAGATTTACACAATCATTAAAACATACAAGACATTAATCAAGATAATGTCAACAAAAGCACATGCAACTACAAGCCATGTTTCCTTTATCAACTCCAGCATTATCCTCACCTCATCATTCCCCATAAAATAGGTTCACTAATCTAAGCATATGCTAAGCTTTATTCAAGAACATTAGCATATCAAAGATAAGAGTGACATCACATTAGATGATTATGTAAATCATATAAGGCTCGAAGGATTAACATAACACGCACACCCGATACATCACATAATCACATCAAATTATTCTCCACCCCCAAATAGGTATAAAACTACTCACTAATCATTACACTACAAACTACATTAACAAAATGGAATATTCTACTAAAAGAAAATTAAACTAAGCAAGCAAGAAATATTAAAGAAGCAAAATGAAAGGAAATTAAACTAAAGAAGCATGCAAGAATTGAAAGAGAAGACAATATTAAAAGAAACTAAGAAAAATTATTTTATTTACATGACTCACATTACAAGTGACATTCTTCTCCACCTTGAGTTTTTGCTTTAAGACTTTTACTCCAAGTAGAGAGAATGTCACCAAGCAATGGGTAGGATATAAGGGAGGAGGAGGAGTTCTATTTATAGTCAAAGAAAAAGTCAATCAGGGACAATCACCCGATATGGAACTAATACACTACTAAACATAGACATAAAACACTATAATTGGTAGCCTATAAGGTGTGGATCGGGTTGTGTTTTGGACTGTGGTTGTCTGGTTTGATTTCTTCATGTCTGATGCACCCTAATCGGTTGGTTAGCTTGCGACCCGAATCCAATTGCCAAAATACTCCTCATGATGGTGTGAAGTTTCTTCATTTGCTCATTGCTCCTTTGGTTTTGCATTCGGGTCTCTCTCTCTTGCATCTTAGTCCATAAGTCTTGCATCTTAATCCTTTTTCTTATTTTTAAGTCCTTTTAGAGTCTCTCCTTCTCGAACCTATTTATTCCTGAAACTTAAACATAAAACTCGTTACGTAGCATTGCTTAGGCTAAGAATAAAGGATATAAGATACAAATATATGCATGATATGATGTCAATCAGGAAGCTAGATTTTGTTAAATTCAAAGTACCTGTATTTAGATGCAAGTGGGCTGATAATAAAAGTGGAGTTTGAGTGGATGACTATGGGTTCACTTTAAAAAAAAATTCAAAAAAAGGTATAAAGGAGAACCTTTTATTCTCGCTTCCCAAGCGAAACAAGTCTTCTATGTGGCTTATCCATGTGATAAGAAGTGAACAGTAATTCTGGAAGGGAGTAAAAAATTGTATCAGATGATAGTCTGACTGAGTATGAAGATACACCGTCTTTCTCTAAGCAAGCACCTGAGTTGAACTCAGTAGACGAGGAAATAAATGTTGAGACTTGTATGTTTAGAAATGACCACGGTGAAGGTATATGGATTGAAAATCCATTAAGGAAAAAAAAGTAAATGTGCAAATTTTCTTGTAATACATTGTAATAACCATTTAATGTCTTGATTTTTTATTATTAATGCCTTGAGTTTACCTTTTATAGTATCATGACTCCGTAAAAGAAACTCACTCCATCAGAGTCTGAAGGCTCGAAGACATACAATTCACAAGGTCCTTGTCTCGTGAAAGAATTCGTGGGGAGAAAAAATAGAGACGATAGAGTTTCAATCTAGTTTGATGACCGTCTTGAGCCAATAGGCATGCTGTCTGAAAATTGGAAAAGTTATTTGGGTAGCCTAGCGAGGACCAAAGTTGACATTTGTTTGTTGAGTTGGGCCGATGTAGATGAGAAGTTGAAGGACACAATATGAGATAACGTGCAGGTAATGATTCCCTTATAGATTTCTGTAGTTTTAGTCAAACTTTTGAGATATATAAAGTTGTTAGTGTGTTATAAGCATTTTTTGAGTTACAATCCACTGACAAGTTGAAGAAAAAGTGGATGACATACATGTCAGTTCGTTGGAGGGATTTCAAAACAAATTTAACGAACATGTACATATTCGGAGAGTACCAAGATAGAAATCCATGCGATGTCTATAACTTTATCACTCTGAATCAATGTAAGCAATTCAGAAAATCCAGAGATAGCCCGAAGTTTGAGGTAACTGAGTTTAATTTAGAATATGAACTTATTAAGTTATTGTTTTAAATGACAATATAATAAACTTGGTTTTAGGTCATCCAAGAAAAAACCCAAAAGATTAGATCTTCTAACAAGTATACGCATCGTATATCTCGAGCGGGGTACCAAAAGTTAGAAGAACAAATGATGCTGAAAAAATTGCTCTGAAGAAACAAGAGGCAATTGACTCCGGTATGAGTGAGGAGCAAGCAAGTAACCTTTCTCCTCCTTCTCCTGTAGCTCGTTGTGATTCTCGGAAGAGAGCAAGAGTAAACTCCAGAGGGGAGTACGTCACATACGAGTCGCAAGCGATCGGCTCGAAGATAGTAAGTTGTATCACTTGTATATGTTATTAATTCATATTCAGTAATTTTATATTTTTCAATTGTTGGTAAATATTTTTTAAACTTTAAGACTCTTTGAAGTTGAGAGAATCTCAAGGCGAATTTGCTTCCGATGGTCGGAATGATATTCTACGCGAGGCCTTGGGAAACGACGAACACCCCGGTCATGTGCGGGGGTAGGGAGTAGAGTTGGAATGCGACAATATTATGGAAAGACTCAACGGTCTACTTCGTCGACATGTCATACCAAATTCCAACAAGAGATCGTGGATTTGAAGAATACGTTGCAACTTGTTTTAGAGAGATTGGATCGTGATTTGCCTACTTCTCCTACCCGTCGTAGGATCGGTTCTTCCCCGGAGACTACTCCTCCAGTGCAGCCAGTGTTCAACCCCGATCGACAATATGATTTTGTGGCTCATTCTCGAGAAGTGTCCCTTGTAGACGGTCCCTCGTTTGGAAAGTTCGAGGATGGATCTAGATGTGCTCTATTTGTCGAAGACCCTGATCGATGATTGGTGGGACACATGAAAGTTTATAACATCTCCATACACCACTTCACAGAGGTGGGAGAGGGAGAAGTGAAGGTTGCAGTGGGGAGTTGCTTAGATGTTGGTGCTTTGGTGCCATTTCCGGAAGAAGAGATTGTTACCCTCGGCGATGCTATTGGTGGGTTTGTGAGGTGGCCTGGTTATTTAGTAGAGTTAAATGACACACAGGAGGTATACTTTAATTTTGAAAGACTTTAAATTTTAAATTTGTTAACAATTATATTTTTTAACTGTTGTATATATATCTGTAAGGTGTCACACCCCTAGAGAAAAGGGTTAAACAACCAATCTTCGATCAACATTAATTTGTTTCCAAGTAGGTGCAAAATGTTGTATCAATGTATGGTTGGTAGGGAATCACAATCCTTAAGTACATGAGATTTGGAGGAGGGGGTTAAAGGGTTGCCTTCGGCTTTGTACGTCACCAAAGAGGATGTCATGCAGTTCTTGGCGATGGATTCATTGTGTATCATGATTATCGACGTGCAAGTGAAGTAAGTATTTTGTTTGGTATAAGATGAAATGTATTGAATAATTTTATCGTAACTGTAATAAAATGTAATTTTTACTCTTTTAGACACCTTTATGACGCCAGAAGGTCAGTCTTTCCCGACGATCAAGTATTTGGATTTATCAGTCCATCACATATATATACGGGAATGACGATACATTGAGTCAGCTTGGGGCTCTCATGAAAGAAGAAGACAAAAGATATTATCTGCTCTCTTATCATGAGAGGTAAACTTTGTAATTCAAAGTGAAATTTTATTTTGTAATAAGTTTCTAATTATATATATATATAACATGGCTCATTGGATGCTTGTCGTTGTATGCCCCGCGACTAATTCGGCATATTGGTTTGATCCCTTGGAGTCGAATAAACCAAGGGACTCCATAAAGAAACTTGTAAATCTGTAAGTTCGTTTTAGTCATCGTATTTGTAATTCGTTTATTTTTATTAGTATTATTGAATGAAGGTTTTTAATAACTTGTGTTATTCAGGACAATGAAGGTTTACAGAGCATTAGGTGGCAGGAGAACAACCACAAAAGTGGGAGTAACATGACATGGAATGTAAGTAAGTTCTTTATCTAATTTTTGTTAATTAACTTAAGAACGTATATTTAGCGAATTTCTATGTTTGTAGTACCGGAAGCAGACTGGAAACATGGAATGTGGTTATTACGTGATGAGATACATTGAGGACATTCTTGAATTTGCAAATCAAAACTTATCCTTATCCGAGATAATATAGATCGTTATTCAATTGTATAGTTATAGTTTCAATATTTAGATATTAATATTTTTACTTGTATTTTGATAGGTCTTTCAAAAAAATAGTGATCTCTTCTCGCAACA
Organism: Triglochin maritima; assembly: GCA_963682175.1. Taxonomy (NCBI): domain Eukaryota; kingdom Viridiplantae; phylum Streptophyta; class Magnoliopsida; order Alismatales; family Juncaginaceae; genus Triglochin; species Triglochin maritima. The sequence goes on from OY821785.1 coordinate 33,280,345, forward strand.
GGAGCTCGATGATACTCGCGACTGATGACTTCGCTATTTTATCAGAAACATGTTGATGCTAAGAGGTTCTCATGTCACTAACATTTTGTGTAATTTAGTTAACAAGTTCACTTGTATTACAAACATACAATGTATGCCTTAATATAATCGCCTCACTTTTAGAATGAATGTCAAGTTTTTATGTATGAATTAATGTCAAGTGTGTTGAATGATTGTGTATGCTTGTATGTATGTGTTTGTGCATGTATGCTTGTATGTATATGTGGATGAAAGTGTATATGTATTTGTGAACGAATTTAGTGCAAGATGAATGTGTTTGCTATGCAGTGTTTTTGGTGCAGGCCTGATTGCTATTTTTCTTCTTCCAGGTTTAGGAATAGATGTCGGATGTTTGTATTAGCCGACGTCTATTCTTTTGAAAAAAATGTATAGACGTCGGCTGTTATTTATGACCGACGTCTATTCTTTACGTATAGACGTCAGACATATATAACAGCCGACGTCTATACTTTAGGTATAGACGTCGGATTTTAGGTGACCGACGTCTGTATATAGGCGACATACACATAGATGTTGATATGAGAATGCTTATATCCGACGTATATACCCCGTAAACTTTAACGTTATGATATGATAGGTGGAATTTTGATATGCATGAAATGAAAGCTCATTCTGTATACATTCGAAACAACAAATATACCTTACTTGGAAAATCACCTCTTCACCAGTAATCACCGCAGGAGCATTTTCCATCCTTAAAGTGGTGAAACCGCTTGTTATCTCTAACAATGAGTACACGTCCAATAATCCTCGACATGATCTTTATCGCATTGTGGCAATTCCCACATACACGCAGATTCTTCATAATTCGCAGTGGCGTCCTAACAGGCGTACTGATCAGACCAAAAGCAATTGCTAAACGCTCGCTGTGGTAAAGCAAAGCTTGCTCCTTGGCCTCCTGATCAATGTCATGAATCACGTAGCGGCTGTCTGGCACATACACCTCTTCCTTCACCTTCGGCTTCTCAATCTTAGGAGGCAGGCGGTACTCGATAATCTTATACCTCTTCTCGTCAAGCATGGTAAGCATGGACCTTGTTTTGGAGGTGGGGTCGGAATTTTCTTAGGGATCGAGTGAGATAAGTAGCTCCTCAGCTCGGTCTTCTAGATCGACATCTCCCTGCAGCCGAACAACATTCTTCAGCGATTCCCAAACGGCAGCAGTTGTCTCGAAGGGTAACTTCTCAACAAACTCGAAAGCTTCATTCAAGTGCCCCAATATTCCAAGAACTTCAATCAGCGCAATGTAGTGCTCGATCCCAGGTTTCACTCCGTACTCGTCTCCATCGAATTGAAATGTATGAAATGTCATACTCCCCATCTTAGAATACATCTCCATGAGCTTATGGTTAATCCCAACATCAGCTCGAAACGAAGACGGAGCAAAGAAACAATGGATCTTCTTAAGCTCATCCAAGAGCTTCGGGTTAGAGCATGAACTCAAAAGAGCCATAAAAGCAGGCGGATATGCTGACACAACTTGACCCTGTAGGATTTTGTCCATATGTTTGGGTTTTTTTGTTTTTTTATACACAAATAAGATCACTTTTCATATTATCCAATAATTATGTACAACAACTCCCTTACCACATTTCAACAAGACGTATACTACGTAACATTGAAATGCATGTATAAAATCATACCTAAAAGTATTGTCAAACAATTTTCAATCGTCGGAAGTCGAATCACATCTTGAATCACCCGCAGGATTTTCTTTAAGTGTTTGTCAAACTCTAAACAAGATTAGAATGATTAAAACTAGCAAATCAAATCTAATACAAAGCTGGAATCCAGCCAATAACCCTTCAATGTCACCAAAGATTGAATCTCTCGAGCACTTAATTAATTAAGAGGGATTGGATAGATGAAGTGAATATAGAAAATGTTGTATTTTTCGATTTGTTGCATATGTCAAAAAGGAAAGAGGAGAGAGGTTTGTAAAAACCCCGTGACTATCTCTCATGATCCATAGTAGTTTTTATCTCCACCAATCACATTTTGACACATTATCTTCCAACTAAAACATGGGTTGAATACACCCATTAATTTAGCAACCACCTCTAAATTAATAAAGTAAAAAACGCAGGGCAAACTGTCGACTGAACTGCCCAGCCGGTCGACCATTCCGTTATCAAGAAAAATCCTGATAATTTTGGTTGGACTGTGTTTGATGTCGGTCGACCATTCCCTTACCAAGAAATTTTCCGATAATTTTGGTCGAACCAAGAATCACACCGGTCGGCTGTTCCCTTACAATGAACGCTCCTGATAAATTCGATCGAATCGCGTGTCCAGCCGGTCGACAGTTTCCGAACTCAAAAGTTACTGTTGAATTTGGTCGATCAGTTTCCGAAAAATGTTCAACCGTTTTTCCTTGTTTTTGCCTTTATCAAAATTTGGATCAATATTCAATAAAAGTTGTTGGGGGGTTTTAACAAATTTATATGTTATAATGTTATAGATCATATTATATTATGTAATATATTATCATATATAATGTCAAACATTATATCCCATAATATATACACATCTCATACAAATTTATTTGTTATTCAAACAATGTCATTATTACAACATATCGATTTTATCATTCACCACATGTACATCATTCAATACATCACAAAAAAATGAAAAATCATATTTCTTGTTTCCCAGTTTTGTGGTGTGACCTATATGAGAATCTAAGTTATGTTGACAATGATATAAAATATTTTATATCATAAACTATAAACGGTATTTAGCTACACATTATAATTATCTAAATAACAAAGATGTTTTGTTCTTTAGAACAGAATATGATCCATTTAGTGATATGTAATAATATCACTTGTGTCTATCCCTTGCCTCATGATATTAGGAATATTATACAAAGTAAGAATGCGTCATCTTTATATTACATGTTCTTTTCTTGATCTCTTAAACAAATTATAAATATGTAACTATACAAAACTTACAATATGCAAATTATAACTTTATTTTATCAAGGTGCCTAATAATATCATCACTCAAGTCAAGAAGGGCAATGATAATATTTCGACATATGACTTTTTTCCGCACAAGTCATATATAAACAATTAATATCTTTATTACTATAAGTAATAATAGTTTTTGATAAAAATCAAATTATATACTTCTCATGTGAAAAAATATAAGTCTCATATCTTAGGATTCAAAGACACAATGAAAACATTAATGACACAAACACAATTTCATAATGTTTCATTTATTAGGTCTATACAATATATGAAGGAAAACATTTCTTATTTCATATACTCAATGTTGTTAAAATATTTGTAGAGCTACAATACCTTTTAACCAACATGACAATCTTATCTCGGTAATTAAGGTCGTCTTATATTAATCACCATGATTGTGAATTACTTTTGATTTATGTAAATCATTATCTTTTAAAGCTCAACGGTTAAGGACCAAGAGCCTCTTCCTTAACTCTTCTAAAAGACGAATAAATTAATCAATTAAAAAAAAGTTTATACATTCAATTCATAATAAAAGACATATAATAGAATAATTTTAGAACACACATTCCTTTCAGACCCATGAACTCGACTGCCTCCTTAACCTTCCCCTTATTACATAAAGCAACAAGTCAATGTTCGTAGGCGAAGGCGGGCAGGTTCCATCACCAGCATTCAGACTCACAACATTCTGCCCTTGACCATCACCCTCAACCCGACCATCATGGTTCGGCATGAGAGGCAGGCCCCGACCTACCAGAGGTTTTCTCTGGTACTGAGGGTTTGGATTCCCCCGATTATGGTTTTGGGTCTGCTGGGAACTATTCCACTATTGATTCTGCTGAGCATTCCACTGGTTAGGGTTTTGGGTCTATTAGGGATTCCACTTGTTAGGGTTAGGGTTTTGATACTACTGAGCATGATTCCAATGGTTAGGGTTTTGTGTCATTTGGTTTTGTGGATTTTGGGCATTATTCAGAAATTAGGGTTCTGGGTATGTGGATATTGGGGATTATTCTTGGAATTAGGGTTTTGGGTATGTGGATTTTTGGGATTATTCCAGGAATTAGAGTTCTAGATTTGCTGATTTTGGGGGTTATTCCAGGAATTAGAGTTTTGAACGCCGCTTAATTGGGTAGGGTTAGGGTTTTGGGAGTGTTCACGTTGTTTGACAAAAGATTGGGGTATTGGACGAAGGTGGAAAGGGATCAGAGATTGGAAGGGGGTCTTAGGGTTAGGGTTAGGGTTCAGGGATGAGAGATGCATGCCTTGCGGAAGGAGGGAGTTGGCGGATCGGAGGAGGAGAGAGGAGGACATGGTTAAGTATGGGTTTTGGGTTGGAAATAGATGGAGAAAATAAGGATAAGAAGGGATGTTGAGTGGTGTGTTTCCTATTTGAAGTCTGATTCGTTTAGGATCACTAATTACCTTTGGAAAATCTGATTAACTCAAATTGACCAAAAATCAAAAAAGGTATTCACTTTGACATGTTCTGAAAAATATGTTTATGTTTATACTTCTCCCCAAAATAACCTTGCATGTACCATGAGACCATTTCCTTCGACTTAACATGGAACAACCTCTTTTTCTCTCTTTTAGGCTCTTTGTGATGAATGAGAATAGAGAAAGGGAGTGATTTTTTAGCAAAACAACATGGTATCAAGAGCCAAACCCAATCCTAGTCCTTACCCCTGCTGCCGGCTACCGACGGCACTGCCAGCCACCGCCTCCACCTGCGGTTCTAGCTGTAGTTGTTGCTGCTATTGGTCGGAGGGTTGTTCGGTCCGATAGGGAGAGGTTGAGATGAGAGGATGTGTTTGGGGGCGTAGAGGAAGGAAGGGTGGAGGTCCTAGAGCCGGCTAGAAACGCTCCGGTGTACCTCATCATTGTGCCCGATTACCCCCACCTTGAGGAGGTTCTACCTCGCCACCGCTGAAGCAACTGCCATTTTTCACGCCATTGTACCCGAAGAGGTCGGGAGGAGAGTGAAGGTGTTTGTTTTGGGCGTGAAGGAGGAGGTTCTCTTAGTGAAGCACAATCATAAAGGCGAAGTAGGATTTAAGTTCTTATTCTGCTTGATAAAATGGAAAAGCTTTTCACAAAGCTCAACGAGAATGATATAGAGGTGTTGATGAAACTTATAAAGCGGGTAGAGACTTCGGCATTGGCATCAAACCGAAGCCACAGTGAGACTCGCAAGTTCTTCAGTTGTGGTGAGGTGGGTGATTTGAGCAGGGCATGCCCAAAGCCTCCTACAAAGAGAAATAGGGGTGGAAGAGGACAGTCTGGCAGTCGTGGACGTGGTGGCCGACCTGCTTTATTTGGAGGGCATAGGGCAAATCTAACAGTGACTGAGTGGGAGGAGAAGACTCACCCGACCTTTGCAACAGAGAAATGTGTTTTGGAGATATGGAGGAAAATGAAACGGGCTAGTGATGGTAACAAGAAAGCCACTTCAGAGGAAGCATTCACATCTCCTTCATTCAGGGGTAACATTGTCACTTATGCCTACTCGGATACATGGACTCATACACATGCATTTGCATCTATACCCACCACAAGAGCATCTGAATGGATAGTAGATTCTGGTACATCTTGACATGTCACATGAGCTCACCATGAGTTTCTTACCTACACTCACATCACAACCCCAGAAAGTATTCAAACTGTTGATGGTACCGCACAACCGGTTGTAGGGAAGGATACCGCACAACCTACCAAATCTATGACCCTGTCTAATGTGTTGCATGCTCCCTCATTTCTTGTGAACATGCTTTCAATTAGTTCCATTATTCTTCAACTTAAATGCATTGTTTACTTTGATATTCCTAAGGTGAATTTTTAAGAGAAATGAACAAGTCGAAGACTTGGGACTGACATATGGCGTAGTGGGCTATGGTACTTGGATAAAGAGGGAATGGACACAACGCTGGCATCTATGGTAGATAGAGCAGATATGAGAGGACAATGCATGAGTGTGGAGGATGAGTTGTGGTTACATCTTCAGCGTATGGGACTTCTTCTTTCAGTATATTAAGTCGTTTGTATCTGGTTATGTTTGAGGAAGCTGACAAACTGAAATTAGTGTGTGATGCATGTGAATTTAGCAAGCATACCATACATTCTCATGTGAGTTCTGGCAATAGGAGTTCATGTGATTTTGATTGGATTCATTCAGATGTATGGGGGTCTTGTTGTACAACTTCTATTAATCTATAATTTTTTTGTGACGTTCATTGATTGTCACACTCATGTTACCTTGCTATACTTGATGAAGAATAAGAGTGATGTGCTTACTTGCTTCAAAGATTTTCATAAGGCAGTTCAAACTCAATATGGTACACTGGTGAAGGTCTTGAGGTCTGATAATGGGACAAAATATACAAACAAGGCCTTAGGGGACTATTTGTCAGCTTATGGGATACATCAACAGACCACAAGACCCTATACACCAGCTCAGAATGGTGTGGGGGAGAGGAAGAATAGACATCATCTTGAGGTAGCCCGATGCATGATGATCTCCGTGAATGTTCCAAAACATTTGTGGGGACCAACAGTCTTGACAACCGCATACCTAATCAACATGATACCCTCTAAGGTGTTGGAGTAGAAGACTCCGTATGAGATTCTAAAGGAAGAGAACCAGCACAATATTCTTCCTTTAAAGGATTTTAGGTGTGTTTGCTTTGTGAAAGAGAACAGACCGACAATGGAAAAGTTGGATCCCAAAGTAGTAAAATGTATCTTTGTGGGCAACTCGGCCACTCAGAAGGGATATGTTTGTTGGAGTCCAGTAAAACGGAAGTTATTTGTAAGCATGGATGTCACTTTCCGGGAGCTAGAGCCTTACTACTCCTTGGATGTTGCCTCACCTTTTGATGACTCACATGATACTGGTGGCATTAGGCGAGAGGAGGAGAATAGTGGTGGTGAGACTAATGCAATACCAAATAGTGGTGGTGAGACTAATGTGACCGTGGGATCTATCCCATGGCCTTGTCCTATGGGAGAGTTAGATGAACGGGACATGGAAGATGACAGATGAGAGGAGACCCAGGGGGAGTTAAGAGTGCACGGGGAGAAGGAAAAACACACCCAAGCGGAGTTAAGAGTGTACAAGAGGAGACGAAAGCAGAATTAGGGTCCTATACTTGTGTGCAGTTGAGAGTGATGTGCCTCAGAGTCCTATATCAATACCCGACCCAACTCCTAAAGTCCCTACACCGCCCCCTACGTATACCCCATAATCAATTACATTGAGGCAGAGTTCTCGTAACAATGTGGGACATCCTCCTGATGGCTATGGTTTTCCACATGACATAGCTCACTATGTATCATACTCTAATATATCCCCTACATATAGAGCGTTCATTACATCTCTGGACAATACTTCTATACCCAAGTGCTGGCAGGTAGCAAAGGAAGACCCAAAGTTGAGGGCCACCATGTTGGAGGAACTTAGAGCTCTCGAAAAAAAATGGAACATGGGAGCTAGTGTCACTACTAGCAGGGAAAAAAGCAGTTGGGTCCAAATGGATCCTCACAGTAAAGCAAACCTCAGAAGGGAAAATTGACTATTGCAATGCACGATTGATAGGAAATGGGTACAACCAGACATACGACATTGACTATGATGAGACCTTTGCAACAGTGGCAAAGATTAGCACCGTCAGGACACTTGTTTCTCTTGCTGTGAATAGTGGATGGTAGTTGCATCAACTCGATGTGAAGAATGCATTTCTTCATTGAGAGTTGCTGGAAGAAGTGTACATGGAGATACCCCTGGGTTTCAGCACAAACCAAATAGTTGGGAAGGTATGCAGGCTGAAGAAGTCATTGCACGAATTGAAGCAATCTCCTCGAGCTTGGTTCCACAGATTGAGGAGGGTAATGATAGGCATGGGCTATTGGAAAATCAATGTCGATCACAATGTTCTTCCGGCAGTTTGGAGATCATACTACTATGCCTGCAGTTTATGTTGATGATATGATCATTACAGGAGATGATGAGAAGGAGATAGCTCAACTGAAGATGAGATTGGCCACGAAATTTGAGGTGAAGGATCTCAGTTTACTTAGATATCTTCTATGGATTGAAGTGGCTCGTGGAGCAAAGGGGGTTGTTCTATCTCAGAGGAAGTATGTGCTGGACTTACTTACAGAGACCAGTATGTTGGGTTGTAGACCCGTAGTCACGCTTATTGATCATAAGCACAAGTTGAGTCAGGACGTTCGAGAGCTAGTTGATCGAGAAATATATCAGAGGTTGGTAGGCTGGCTGATATACCTTTGTCGCACTCGTCTTAATATCTCATTTGCAGTGAGCGTGGTGATTCGCTACATGCATGACCCAAGGAAAGGCCACATGGATACTGTTTATCAGATCCTGAGATACTTGAAGTATACCCAGGGAAATGGGTTATTGTTCAGGAACAATGGTCACCTAGGCATTGATGCTTACAGTGATTCTGATTGGGCAAGTTGCTCAGATGCCTGGAGGTCCACCTCGGGATACTGTGTATTTATGAGAGGAAACTTTGTCTCGTGGAAGAGCAAAAAGCAAGCGGTCGTAGCGCGGTCTACAACTGAAGCAGAGTATAGGGCAATGGCCTTGGGAGTTTCCAAGTTGTTGTGGTTGAAGACTCTCCTAGTGGAGTTAAAGATGGACTAAGGGTCTCACATGAGCCTTCTATGTGACAACAAGTCGGCAATCAACATCACCCACAACCCAATACAACATGATAGAATCAAGCACATTGAGATAGATAGGTTCTTCATCGAGAAGAAGTTAGACAATGGATTGTTGAAGTTGAGTTATGTGACAACTGAGGATCAAGTGGCAGATTGCCTCACCAAAGTCTTAGTTCTCTAGGTCTCTCTAGATTATGTAACAATAGGGGCTTAGTGGATATTTTTCACCCACCTTGAGGGGGAGTGTTGAGAATATAATATAGTATAGGGACCTTTCTGTAAAGTGTATATTAAGTGTTGTATACGGGTATGTGATGAATGAGAATAGAGAAAGGGAGTGAGTTTTTAGAAAAACAACACAACCATTCTTTGTGGAGCCTCTATAATTCGAGGTTGGAATGTTCAGGTAAAGCTTGTCGATTTATTTTTTATTTTTAAAAAGTTGTACAATGAATAGCTTCATTTGACATTTTTTTGTTTCATTGTAGCACGTTTTGGTATAATTTTAACCATCTTTGGGAACCCTGATAACACACTTCTCTCTTCTAATGTACCATTGTGATTCATATTGCATGAATACACAGTTTGCTTAGTTGTGAAGCTGCTTTCACCACCTATCCTTGTTGGTTATTCTGGAAGTAGTAGTCATTTGACAGCCCATGCTCCTGTATTGGATGTAATTTCCCCCCTTAATTCTTCTCTCCTTTAATGATATGCAATTGTATGAAATAAAAGATATTATAATTAAGCATTCAAATATCATGTTGGAACCAATTCTATATGCTTAGGAGGATTAAAAGAAATGTTACCTAACTTAGTAGTCCTCATTTGTGGTTCCAATCTCCTTCCGATAGTACACCCGACTTGATATTCAACTTTGCAAGCTTTGGTTGGTCACTACTGATCTCTCATCTTCTAATTAAGTACCTACAAGTGTAGATTTAAATGCCCAAACAACTTTGGGTCCTTGAATGTTAGTCTTTTGCACTCAAACCATCTTGGTCTTTGGAGCCCATACACTTGAGGAACTATGTTTAATAAAGAAATGTTTTCATTCAATGTAGTATGAACTACATGGTTTTTAACATGTGAAGCTTTATAATCTAAACCATATTTGTCTAAAGATTGTCTTTGACTACCTAGAAGCATGTCAAGCATTTTAGTTCCATTTGTGAACTTTTCTAGATATTTTCTTAATTGGACATTACATACCTTAAGATCTAGTTATTTAACATCAATGGGTGTTGCTTTAAGATTAGCAAGTTCTAATGCGTGTTTTTAATGTCTACAAATCACCTCATTTTTCTCATTCATGATAGTTTCAATTTGGCATTGGAGATCATTTATAAGCATTTTAGCATTCTTGTTCTTATCACAAATGACCTCATATTGTGCAACTAACTCATGAAATACATTTTGAAACTCATTAAATGTATATGAGTCATTATTAGAGCTAGAGCTTGAGTAGAATATGATCTAGTAGAACAAGAGTGAGAAGTTACCTCACTTTGTACATCTTCTATGACCATCAAGCACATGTGGGCAACTTCTCTTCTACTTTGTATGGAAGATGATGATGATGAAGAGTCATCCCATGTTACTTTGTGAGCTTCTTCCTCTTTTTCTTTTCTCATGCTCTTTTCCTTTTCTCTCATTCTCTCATGTTTCTTCTCTTTTTCTCCCTCCATCTTCTCACTTCTTCTTCCTATTCTTTTTTTCTTATCTCCCCTTTCTTTCCGGATGAATTTGAAGAAGTCATTGGCAAGGAACTCAACGTCTTCATTCTCCTCTCTCCTCCTTGGTTTATCAGATTTTGCGTGCAATGCCGATGGTTGGTTCTTTTTGGAGGTTTCCTTCTCCTTTAGATGACTTATTTGGAGTTCATAAGCCATGGGATTTTCAATCAATTTCTCCATTTCTAGTTGGGAAATGTCATGTGCTTCTTCAATTGTAACGACCTTCTCTTCTCATTCATAGTTGAGTGACCGGAGGAACTTTCTTGCCATGTCTCCCTCACTGAATTTTTTTCCAAAAACTTTGAAAGAGTTAGTTATATCGGTAAGGCGAGTGTTCATCTTGCTCATAGGAGTTTCCAAGTCATCGAATCCATAGTTCGCTCCTCCCATAAAACAGAATTCCATACTCGATCTCATAGATGTGGGATCGTGTGGGTTATGGGTCCACTAATCACTATTACGCTAATCCCTAACTAATCAACCAATAAACGCAGCGGAAACAAATTTAAAAACTAGTAGGGAAATAACATGCAAACCACAAAGAGACTCGGCGTTTTTATAGAGGTTCGACACTCCACCCGGGTCCTAGTCCTCTCTTGTAAGCTCCGCTCGACTCCGCGAGCTCCGCCTACGTCTTCACTAACACTCCCCGTTCCGGGCCGGGAGAGAACACCTTTTACACCACAAGCAACGCGAACAACCCTCGCTTGCTTGAATTCTTCCTCTCACAATCCGAGAGGGACACTTCGGGCTTTCACCGAAGTCCTTGCTTCTTTGACAACTCTTGTAACTGAGTGAGATTCACTCTCTAATTGAGCACACTTTGAGTAGGATGAGTAATTGATCAAGTGTGTGAAGTTTAGGCTTATAGAGTGTAGAATTGGGAGCTTTGAGGATTGAGGTTTCTCTCTAATGTATTGGGACAATTGGAGTTGGAGAGTTATGTTAACAACAAGTCTTGATCCTCTATTTATAAGCTCCTAAAGATTTCTAGCCGAAAATCGGGCTGCAAATTTGTCCAGAACCGGTCGACCGAAACTACTAAAACGGTCGACCGTTCACTTGATTTCAAGGAGAACGGTCGAACAAAAGAATACTCGGTCGGACAAAATACGCTAGAACTTAACTCTACTTAAGTTAAACGGTCGAACCAAAGTATGGGGCGGTCGACCGTTTAGGGGATTCGGTTGAGACAAAGGTGAAACGGTCGAACGAAGATGTGTCGACCGATAGCAGGGAATTTTGTTTCTGTTCAACCGGTCGACCGAATCAAGGTCGTCGTTCGACCGGTTACCGAATGTATTTTGGGGTTAAGTTTGTTTTATACGAATACGACCGTTATAGGAATACGACAAGGAAAACGACCATATTAAAATCCGGGATCGGTCGACCGAAAAGGTAGAACCGGTCGACCGGTCGAGTTCGGTAAAATCACTGTGGAGAGTCTGTTATAAACCGGTCGAACTGAGAACTGGTTCGGTCGACCGGTGCACACAAGAAATCTGGGTTTAGGTTTTAAGTGATTTCCGACTAAGGTTTGGGTGATCTAATGAAGTCCAAATTAGGTGAAATTTTGTGTGTGACTTCTCTAAGGAACCTAGTGTGTATGTGATAAGTTTTTAGCTCTTGTATGCTCAATTTACACATGTTCCTAAGACTCAAAATAAAATCAAAATTACAAGTCTTCATATAGCTTTATTACAAATCTTGACTTGATTTCCTTCCTTCCATGAGTCTTGATCACCTGTAGAGGTTAGCACATGCAATATATATGCAATGCAATATGTGTGCTACTCTACATTACTTATGATTAAGATTAGGTTTATTAAATCATCAAAACAAGGATTAAGGCCAAAAAGCCAACAATAGATACATATGGAATTTTGTGGAAAGCCGATCCAAATTTCTACTCACTCGTGGGATCCGACTAATTCTAGTATCTTTGGTTCTACTATCGTCATCATGGTGCATTTGTAGTCTATGTCAAATCTCATATGCATTTTCGCAACCTCTAATCCTATTATATTCACCTTCATTCAAGCCACAATAAAGGATATTCATGATGCTAGAGTGCATTTCTAATTACTTCATTTTAGCCCAGTTAAGGTGGCTAACTCTTCTTCCTTTAGGAGGCGTGTAGGGGTTTTGGAGAAAGATCCAACACTTAATGCCACTAGATATCAAGAAAATTTTCATTCTATTATTCCAATAATCATAATTTGACCTATTAAGCAAATGTGATCTAGTAGTGCATAAACTCTCTACATGATTAGATGTGGATGTCATGTTAAACTACGGTTAAGTAGATGAAATTTAACACCTATGCTCTGATACCAAATGTAGGATCGTTATGGTCCCTAATTAATCTAATCAAATTCTTTAATCTTTACTTAATGTGCAGCGGAAACAAGAATAAAAACAAGTAGAGAAAATGCAAGCAAACCACAAAAGAGACGCAGTGATTTTATAGAGGTTTGACACCGCACCCGAGTCCTACTTCCTCTCTTGCAAGCTTTGCTCGATCCCACGAGCTCCGCCTACATCTTCACTATTCCGATCTTGTTCCACACCGAGATCAAGCTGTTACAACACGAACTCATGAACAATCCTCTTCGAACTCGAATCCTCCTCTCACAACCCGAGAGGATGCTTAGGGTTTTCACCAAAATCTTTACAACTTTTTTATTGATAAAGAAATTGGGGAAGATTTGGTTGAGATTTGTGCATGATACACAAAATAGAAAACTTAAGTTCAACAAATCTGTCTAAACCGGTCGACCAGCATGGCTCAACAGTCGACCGACACAGGATCAAGGTCGATCGTTTCTATGAAATAAGGAAATGTTCGAACCAACTTAAACTATGGTTAAACCAAACGGCTATAACTTTAGTTAACGGTCGAACTAAAACTGGGAGTGGTCGACCGTTTAGAGGATTTTGGTCATGTTAAAGTTTAACGGTCAAACGCAACAAGGATGTTCATCCGACTGAAAAATCACTAAAGTCGTCAGTCGAACCAACGTAGTGTTGGTTGACCGCCAAGTACCAGACTGAGAGTTAGCAAAATGCAAGCGCCAGGACACTCAACCGTTTTCCCTAGACGGTCGACCAAAGTTGAAGAACACTCGACTGTGAGCTACAGTCCGGTCGACCAGAAGCTGGCATCGGTAGTTTTTTAATAAGGGAAATTTGGGCAGTTTTGCCCACAATTCTTGTCCTAAACTCTCACCTATAAATACCTAAATTCTTGTAATCCTATTCTAGTTGTTGTTTCTTGAGAGAAAGAAAGTCATCATCTTAGAGAGGTAGGTTTAGCTACCAATACTCCTTAGAGTTTTGGATTTGGGAAACCTTATTGTTGGAGGAGCATCCAACCTCCAATCCAGTGTGTTTGTAATTGCCTTCGGCTCCCCTTCTTCTACTCCGAACATCTCATACTGAAGTTCGCCATCCTTGTCGTCCGTGGTTTTCCCAAGTTGGATTTCCACGTAAATCTCATTTGTTTGCTTGTTATTGCTTTGTGGTTTGTTGCATGCATGTTATGTGTTTTACGAATTGCCTAAACTAGTTTTCAAGAGGTATTCATCGCTTCCGCATCGAGTCCTACCACCGACAGGTCCTAACAATATTATCTAGACCACTTTCAGCTATAATTGTTTACATTTCTTGTTTGGCAAATGACTCTAACAAGACATTTGGCAGGATACAATTACTTAACATATAACCTGTCAAAATATGTTAACAAATATCGAAAAGGAACCTCTAAAATTCTACATAGTTTTCTTATTTATTAATACCCTATTATTACTCGTATTAAATACTTTTCATAAATTCACAAACTAAGGTGTTCATGTGAGAATATGCAATTCATATATGTACCCAACTGCCATATGGAAAAAAATATTTTAAACTTGCATACATATTATAAAAGTGGAAAATTAATTGTATCAATATTCATTTATAAATATAGATATTCATTTATCCACTTTGTATCAACTCCCTTTTTAGTCCTAAAACAGTTCAGTAAGTCATTTTAATCACACCTAATACATAGTTACAGCCCTCTAGAATTTGAACACCAAAGATATATGAAGAAATCTATAGTAAAAGTATGAATATAATTACACCACTACCCATCCAAATCATTCATAATAAATCAACCCCCATTTAACTTTTTCCTTCTATTTTCAACATATATATACACAACAAATATCCAATTCCAAAACTCTGCTAAATGGGGCTATTTCATGTAATATACGCAATCAGTTTTTAGGAGCATCACTTGGTGTTTCCTTTTTGTTGCTGTACTCTGAAAGGTGTTGTGGGACAAGTACCACATTGGCTTCTAACCAGAGGGATGAGAGATTGCACAACATCAGTCATTAGGGGTCGGTATTCCGACTCTGGTTGCACACAAACAGCTGCAATGGCTGCTACCTGTAATTGGTAAGTTGGAGACTAACTTAATTAAGAGACTGTATTGATGCAAACTGAACTTCTTTGCATGTTGATAGTGATTGTTTTGATGGTGGGTTTTTTTTAATGGTTTGTGAATGATGATTTGGTGGTTACCTGAATTAGTTCTTTTTTCGAACATTGTCCTCGGAGAGATGGATCCACCATTTCCATTACTTTCTGACTGTTTGTTAGCCTTGGGAGTGCCTGGGAATGACAAAAAATGAATCATGAGTTGGACATAAATTTTGGAGAGTCGAACTTTAATTTAAACGAAATCATGATTTGTGTTTCCTTTGTTTGAGTAAATATATCATTTTCAAATGTCGATGTTTAATTTTTCATATACTATTGTCTGTAGTAATACTCATTCCAAAAGAAATGAAGTTAACGGAAATCTTATGTGAACCAAAAAAACATAGAATGATGTACATATGACTATGTTTAGACTAAAGTTAGACTAAGTCATGCGTACTAAATTTCACTTCTTTATTGAAATTTTCTTTTGACAAATTGTGTGCTGATATGAACCTTGATTTGTAATTATATTACCCACTGTCTTCTTGTACAATTGCAACAAATTTTCTTAAAAGTCGATATCATGAAGTCACGTTACTAACCCAAGTAACCAAGGATTGTGACCCAGAAGGCCTTTTCATATCGACCGGCGTCCGCCCCGTGAGAATCTCCAAAAGAACCACTCCATAGCTGTAAACATCTGATTTGGTTGTGAGCTTTCCGGATAAAGCATATCTGCATTCAACAAAATTTTCCTTCAACAATTCCAATCACCGTAAATTTCATATATACTCATTAAGTTTTTCATATTTTTGTGTAAATTACACATTGGCCTCTCAAACTATAAGGTTGTTTGTAGAACTGCCATGTCCGTTCATCTCGAGAAGGTTTGTTTTACACGAATAGCATCCACAAAGCTCACAGATAAGCTATTATGGTTAAAAAGCTATACCTTTTTTCGTACGCTACATAATCGTTATTTATTCTCATTTCTAAAGGTCATGATTTCTCAAGTATGGTAACGTAACACTGAATCAATAAAGTACAAACCAAGTATCTAACAATCTAGATTGATGCCACACAAAGGAATCGCGACCAATTGTTGGTTTTGTCAGTTATGTTTTCGGTTTGTAACTCACTCTGGTGCAACATATCCTCTAGTCCCCAAGACTCGTGTGAGGACTTGACCGTCGATCTTGTCGGATCCAATCTTAGCCATGCCGAAGTCCGATACTCTAGCCCTGTAGTTCTTGTCCAACAAAATGTTGCTGCACTTGAAGTCCCTGTGGATGACTGCTGGGACAGTGAACTCGTGGAGGAACTCGAGCGCTCGGGCGCAATCAAGTGCGATTCTCAATCGAACTCCCCAGTCCAGCGATTCATGTTGGTGGTCAGCGGAGTTGGGGTGGTGTAGGTGTTGCTGTAAGCTGCCATTGGGCATGAACTCGAACACGAGGAGACGGTGGTGTCGGTCAGCACAGTAACCGAGTAGACGTACCAAATAAGATGAGTGCAGTTGGCTTAAGAGATCAACCTGCATTTGTGATTCATTATACATTATAATTCCAACAAAAAAGTACAGGAACAAAAATCTTTCTAATCCATGATTTGATAGCATGGTAGGTAACATCAATCTTAACATCCTTAATTACAGCTTCACACTGCTTAGGGAAAACTAAAAATAAATGGTGAAAGCTATGAAGATGCGAGTCTAGAACAAGTGCACTACCATACTAACTTTCAGTTTAAGCATTTTAATATCTCGTTTATGGTGATTCATTATGGTATTCTTGTGGCTACAAGTCTAATATAACAATGATTTGACTCAACAAGGACTTAGAATTTCAGTGTTTTGCAAAAACTATGAAAGATTGGACGTGAAAGGTTTATTTAAATTTAATCTTAAAATTGCAACTTTCTTAATTGGTTGATTCTGTATTGTTCATAATTGATCTTGGATTCTTTTGTACTAATAAAACTCGACATTTTGTTGATGATCAGAAGTCAGAACAAAAAAACTGATACATCAATGCTAGTAATGGTTGAAATATTATTGCAAAGACTAATGCCAACAGACATCAAATTCTGAAACAATTTACTTTTCAAAAGACCAACCCATATAGAATAATAAAAATACACTAAATTATCAGAAAAATTAACATACTATTATACCCGAAAAGATAACTCATTAGGAAAAAACAAAAACATGTCAGAAAATAATACAATCTTACTATAAATAATTGGAACCAGTCCACATTTTCTTGAATATAGTTCCAAATTTTGTGGTAAAAAAGTGCAAATTCTTACCTCAACTCTGAATTCTCTCTCCCCTTGCTTCCCTTCCCTATTCAACATCTTGATTGCAGCCATAGTCCCATCAAGCAGAGTACCCCTATAAACAACTCCATAACCCCCACAACCAATCACATACCCTTTACTAAACCCTCCGGTGGCCAATTCCAACTCTTTGTAAGTGAAAACTTGTGCTCCCTTGAACTTTGGTTGCTTGATCCCACTGATGCAGCTCTTGGAATCTGTTTCAGCCACTCCAAAATCAAAATCTAAAGAATGCCCACTATAATTTGAAGTGGGTAATGCCTGGTTTTGTGATTACCAAGGCTGGAGATGGAATTCCTGGAGTTGGTGCTGTTGGTGTTCTTGAAGTTGACCACACCATGACCATCTTCAATTGTGTTGCTTCTGCACTTGTGTTTGAGGTATAGCTTGAGAAGTAGAATCAAAGCAACAATGGTTGCTATGGGAACAACAATTGCAATGGTTAGGATGGTTGGATTTGGATGTGATTCTTTGTGGTGATTTTCATTGTGGATGGAGGCTTGGTTTGGATTTGAGAGAGTTGGAGATGTATCCATGAACTAACTAGTACTTGTTGGTGATATAAGTGAGAGAAGGATACTAAAAAGGAAATGAGATTTAGATCCTCTTTGTGTGTCAGTTTGTAGACATCCTTAATGATTCGACTGACCATTAAAAAGCCGAGTACAATTGACCGGTTAATTAAAGGTTCGAGTACTTACAGCTCTCAATAAGGTGCGATTAGTTTGCAAAAAATGATATATGGAAGTAGGAAGTTGGACTTTAAAAAAATTCGTACAATCGATTTACTGGAAATTTACACGTAAAATGACTTCGTTCACATTCATATTTTAATAATGGAAGTGATGGAAAACTCTAAAATGATAGTGGGATGACTTTTTTCACTTTAAACTCATTGCCAACTTTGAAACCGATCAACCAAATGGCAATTCCTTCCTCATGTTAGGTTTTCAGAACTAGAGTTCCCATAATTCATGAACTTCTTCCGAAACAATCCCACCTTAAGTTGATTAAAGAATTAAACTTTTCCATTCTAGATGTATACTTTTGGTGAATTCCTACACACACATTGTCGCCCACTCATGCAACTCTTCTCTAGTTACTTGCGATCTCGAGATTTAAGTAATCACACCTCATCATGATCTCTAAAACTGAAAACATTATATACTTGTATTTTTATTTTTATTTATTTTCTTTTCAAAGACTTTGCATGGGACATGTCATTATCGTTAAATTTATCAACTCTATCTCTCTATAGTAAAAAGACTGTTTGATTGTAGTTGACAATGTTAACTGAGGGTCAACTTGCTCTTTCTTTATGTTCACATGCATCACACTTTGTCCCGTGAAATGTGTGTTCCCCAATCATAATTTGAACAATTTCTTTAATTCTTCTCATGCCATGATGTCATTTTCAAATTATCAATGCGAATTAAATCTTAAGACTTAATCTACTTTGTTGGAGGGTGAACTATCAAGTTACCTACAACTTGATGTTGTATCTAAAATTTAAACCTGCAACTATTAATTAGAGAAGAATTTACATGGTAACGGAGTCATCTCACGTCGACAACTATAAAATAGAAACATCCCGACTACACAAAATATGAGATTGAACTTTTTGAGAGTACTATATATCTAATGAAATCTCATCAGGTAACTTATGATGTTGGGATTAAAATTGTAGGGATCTTGGTCGTTGATGAAGAGATCATGCGAGAGAGCCAATCGCATCCATCAGCATGCATTAAAAACTAGAGATCTTATTCCAGTTATCGGTTTTCTTCTTAGGTCTGGCTTAAAATGAGCGTAATATAAAGGTAAAATTTAGAAAGTAAAAGGTTTATATTGAAAAATATGATTTCGCAATTGATTCTCTTATTAGTTATGACCCACTTCCAAGCAAAGCATTATTTTTGTTAGTTGGAACTTATTTCTTTTATCTAATTCTTTAAGGATTAATTACAGTTTGCCCCCTGAACTATCTCTTGGTATCACTTTGCCCCCCCTCAAGTTTCAAAGTTAACTGTTACCTCTCATGAACTTTAATTTTGTAACACTTTGTCCCTTTGAACTTCAAAAACTCATTATTTAACACACTCCTAAACCTAATTTTTTTATTGTATCCCTAATACACTCCTAAACCTATATTTACGTGAAAGTTTGGATTGAAACGGATGTCGGATATGGTTGGAATTTGGGTTGGATTGAGTGTCAATCAGACCCAAATTCCAACCATATCCGACCTCCGTTTGGATTCAAACTTTCACGTAAATATAGGTTTAAGAGTGTATTAGGGATACAACAAAAATAATTAGGAAAAAAACGTCGAATGTGTGTTAAATAATGAGTTTTTGAAGTTCAAGGGGGCAAAGTGTTACAAAATTAAAGTTCAAAGGAGGTACCCTGTTAACTTTGAAACTTTAGGGGGGCAAAATGATACCAATGCATAGTTCAGGGGGCAAATTGTAATTAACCCATTCTTTAATTGTGCATTGATTAGAGACAGGAGATCTTGTACTAGGCTGGGGCTTTATGTGACTTTACTTACAATTGCTCTCCTTTCAATTTAATACAATAACAGCTTTCCCAAATTAAAAAAAAAAATACATTATGGAATGGAGTTAAGACTCGGACTCCCATTTACCAATCCAACATATCCAGAAACTTATGTCAGTAATTTGGAGCTCAACTTCCTGAAATTAATGCGAGACATGTGTATATAGATGGTAAAGTAACCATTGTTTGTCTTGTTTGGTGTCAATCACTATTCTAACAGCTTCTCTTCTTTTCAAGCAATAGTCAACACAACTTGTGATCCAAGAACATGATGACTGGTGTTGCATGTCATGCAGATGTTCTAGCTTATTTAGCTTAAATTGACAAGTTTTTTTTTATTGAAAATGAACTTATTTTGCTACACCAACAGAGGGGTAACCTGTCTTACTGCAATCGTAATTTTGAGGGGAACAATAAATTCTTAAAGTAATCAATTTATTTGGTGTACTCTATATAGCTTTTTTCTTGGAAAATTTAATTAGGTATTTTGAGTAAATGTCTTAGTTGGGTAAACTTTTTTGGGAGTTATCTTGTGGTGTCGGATACAAATTAAAAAGATATTAGAACAAAGATAAGAGATTAGGAGAGATGAGAAGATTAGAACAATAAGTGTTGTTATCTTTCCTTGTTTGGATAGGAGTATGTAAATAGAGAAGAGAAGTAATTTATAGTACCATATTACTAAATTACTCATTGTTGTGTGAACCTCATTATTTCATTTTAAAGTATTTTGGAAAAAATGAAAAATTACGAGAGTCGTTTTCTTCCTTTCTCTCTTCAAGAAAAAGTCCTTTCCATTTGTCTTCCTAAAACGTATTATGTTCTCACAATTTCTTCTTTTTTCATTACGAACAACCAGGTTAAATCATTACATATCAAATCTAAAATCATAGTTCTTCTCAGAATTTGGAATATTTGATGACACATATAAGGTTTGATGACCGAGGCACGATTAAACACTAACATTGATTTTTTTTTAAATTTATTGAATTTTAAAATGCAAATGAATTCAAAAGTTTTTATCCATAACCAATGATTGGATTAGGGTTGTTTCATGATAAACCATATGAAACTACCTCCTAAGTAGCCAAATGCGTGGCATGGTACAACATTATTATTAATTCTTTCTAATGATAGGAATAGGTTACTTTTTTATTTCCATTTTTGTGTTCTTAATATGGTTGGGCTTGATATCATTTTAACTTAGGTGGTCCTGAGCATCTCTTTGCATGCATGTGATTTCATGCTCCACAAAGGGATCTAAATATCTAATCCATGTGATGGGGAAAAATCTCGCAAGTTGCATGTCAAGAGGCCCAGCCACAAATCAACCATGCATCTATCATAATATAGTTTTACGAAAACAATACCAAATTATCTAACACTGACTTCCTTTTCATGGTCAGTGCTTGAGATTTGTGGGTTCTTTTGAAATGTCTGCAGTGGAAGTCTCTTGATCAGTCACAGTATGTTTGTTCTCCAAATGTCAAATCTTCAAACTTGGCCTTAGTTGTTTCCACGTGTGGGCATTTAAGAGTGGCAATTCAGAATTTAATGGGATGCATCAAATCGGGTCATGTCATGTGGCGGTGGTCCCATCTTACCTAAATCACATGAGAAATAGCAATATTTTGATAATATACTCTCACGAGATTTGATAATAATTCGACTACATAAATGCTTGAAAATAAAGAAATTGAGGTTTAGTTTGGTTGCGGTTCCTAAATATTAGTTTTTGATTGGAAGTCAATTTCTAGGAATGTGGATGTAGGTGGAGCTTCTTCTTCAGGGTTAAAAGTTGTTTCGATAGACAGAAGGTTTCTGGTAGTGAATGATGTCTTGTCAAAATAAATTCCTAAATTGTCCCAACACTTTAATTAAATAAAAATTTATTTTAAATTCGTTTTAAATGTTTTTTTTCAATTTTATTTTCTGAAAATATGTTTTTTAATCGTTTATATTTTTTCACAAATTTTCAAATTTTTTTAACATCATGATTGATCTCCAAATGATGTGGAGAGTACATTGGTCCGAACAAAACCAGAATTTGGAAGAAGCTGAGAAGCTCATGCACTCAGCTTCTCCGTCCAAGGCAAAACCTTTCATCGTGTTCCGTGCTGGGAGCCGAGCTCCGGAGGATCCCAATGCTCGTTTGGATGGGTTGCAAACACTGTGTTGGCTCCTGGCACGTGGGAGAGCGGAATCTCATCCATCCAAATGAGACCTAAGTGTAAAATCAAAAAAAAATCAAATTGAAATGGTAAACGAACCTGCTCGAACTCGACTTAATGACTCAACTCAAGAAATTTTTTGTTGAATTTGTATTTATGTTTTCATATTTAGTAATAATATATAATAATATGCAATACTTGACTCATTTACGATCCTAATTTCAGACACCGCATGTGCAACCAAAATTTGAAGGAAAATTTGATTTTCTATGCTCGAAGTTCTCCAACCTCTAAGAAAAAGATCATACTTTGATATCCTCTAAAAAATATGTCTATCTTGTCACTTCTCCGCAAAATACTCATGCCTAAATTGTGGGACCACTCCATTTGAAGCAACAACTCTCAAACTTTCTCTCTTAGTCTTTCTCTCTCTAAGGCACAACCGGTTGCAATTTCCCATCCGGGACTGAAGACCAGCACCAGCACACATGGCTTGCTGAGATTGTCCCCCACTAATTCCGTCGGACCCCCACTTGTTGGCACAAGTTGTTTTACTTTTCTTGTCTTAGAAACCGGGCATCGAAGATAATGGGTAAGTGAAATTGTTAAAAATTGATGTGCGTGTTACTTTATTGCATTGTTTTTTCCATTTTTGAATTAAAATGAAGTGTTTTGTTATTTTGTTGAATTTTGGTTGAATCTCCCGTTTGCGGTGTAATGGTGCTCGGGATATCGGTCGATGAATCAAAATTTAATCATGGTGATGGTACTCGACGGTACGTGATAGACTCACCTTTTTATTTGATTTATAGTTCGATAGTGATCGATGTTGGTCGACGATACCTGATAGACAGTGTGGGTCGATAGTTTTACTTCGATTGAACTCCATATGTGTTCGATTCACACTTGATAGAGCTCGATGTTTAGAGTTCGATAGTGTTCGATGGTGCTCGATGTTACGTTGATAGATGGTGCCCGTTAACTTCGATTGAACTCCAAATGTGTTCGATTGACACTCGATAGAGCTCAATAGGTTAGGCTTATTATCCTTGTTTCCACTGTTTTGACCCTTTTCTCCTTCTGTCATCAGCTTCATCTGTTAACGTATGGGCTACGTACGGTGGTGTTTGGGAAATGGACGGTGGAGTGGTTTTTCAAGGATGGCAATAATAAAGGGATCACGATAGAAAAGGATGTAACGTACGTGCAACTGCTTGGAATTTTGCATAAGACGTTTGAAGTTGATAAATTGAAGTATGAGCTCACACTTGAGGCTCCTTACAAAACACATGGCCAACCACTTAGACCTGTTGAAATTACAAATGATTCTGATGTCTGTTTCTTCATCTCTGAAATATTAAATGGCGAGATTCCTTTATGTGTGACTCCGGTATAGAAGAATGCACTTGTAGAACCCTACCCTTATTGAAACTTTAATAACGAATTTAGGAGTCAGGTTAGGACTTTCGTTCCCCAAACAGATCCCTAAATAGTTGTTCCTAAAGATGATGTCCCCCACCAATTGAATGAGTATGAACTCCATGTGAACTTCAGTGAAGATTTGTCACTCCTATACTCACAACACCCAACGGAAAGACACCCACAACCTGAAACGCCAGGAAGACTAATACCTGAGACAAGCAGTAGTCGTCCAAGTAGAACGGGAAATAACACAGAACGGAGTTTTCAAATTTTTTCGTTAGAAGACCACAGAAGATGGATTGCTCTAATGTTAACAAGAAAAGATATATTGGATTCTGTAGGATCGTGTGGGTTATGGGTCCACTAATCACTTTTTAATCTAATCACCTACTTGTTTAAGCAATCGAGTAAATGCAGCGGAATTAAAACAAACAAGCAAGTAAGGAATAGAAAATGCAAACCACAAGAAGTCGGGGATTTTTATAGAGGTTCGGCACCCCACCCAGGTCCTAATCCTCTCTTGCAAGCTCCGCTCGGATCACCGAGCTCCGCTCACGACTTCACTAACCGCTCCCCGTTCCGGGCCGGGAGACAACACCTTACAACCGTCAAACTCGCGAACAACCCTCGCCGAGCTTGGAATCTTCCTCTCACAATCCGAGAGGGACACTTCGGGCTTTCACCGAAGTCCTTGCTTCCTTTTACAACAACAATTTGAGTGGAGCAACACTCTCTAAGCTTGAGCACACTTGAGTATGATTGGAATTGAGACTAAGTGTGGAGATTTGAGGCTTTGAGTGTTTGGGATTCTCTCTAATGTTTTGGGGCAAGTTTGTAGTGGGAGAGTTGTGTTAAAATGTGTTTTACAACTCCTTATATAGGCATTAGAGAGAATAGAGCCGTTGGGATTGATTGGGTATGAGTTGAAGTGTGATTACACAAAATAGAAAGTTCAGAACCCAATTCTGGCTGAATTCGGTCGACCGGATTGGGACAATCGGTCGACCGTTAGACAGTTTTACACTCAGTTCGGTCGACCGGTTAAGCAACGGTCGACCGCCCAATGCTACGACTTAAGAAAACTTAAGTCATCGGTCGAACACACTAAGAGGGTTCGGTCGACCGATTTCGTCCATGCACTTTGGGGTTGACAACAAATATGTGAACGGTCGACCGAAACAGGTTCTTCCGGTCGACCGATTTTGGACAGGAGATTCTGGATTGTCTGGACACGCTCATTCGGTCGACCGATCTTGGTCCTCGGTCGACCGATACCTAAAATGTATAAGGGGTATATTTTGATTAATACGAATACGACCGTTGGGTATATACGACAAAAGTAACGGTCGAGAAAATATGATCTTACGGTCGACCGAAAGATATGGTGCGGTCGACCGAAACTAGACAGGGAAACACAAACAGGATTAATTGATCATCCGGTCGACCGAACGGCATGTTGCGGTCGACCGAATGTGGGCAGACTTTTGCAATTCAAGTTTTGGTGTTTTCCGGTCTAAGTTTGGGTGATCTATTGAAGTCCAAATTATGTGAAATTTCGTGTGTGACTTCTATAGGGAACCTAGTGTGTGATTAAGTTGATTTTAGCTCAAGTATGCTCAATTACACTTTGTTCCTAAGACTCAAAAGAAATTAAGATTACATGTCTTCGATTTAGCTTTAATTACATGTCTTGACTTCATTTCCATCTTTCTTGAGTCTTGATCACCTGTAGAGGTTAGCACAATACAATATATATGCAATGCATAGTGTGTGCTACTCTAATTAAGATTCGGTTGATTAAATCATCAAAACATAAGATTAAGGCCAAAAAGCCAACAATCTCCCCCTTTTTGATGATGGCAACCGATATCTTAATACTTGAAAATTGTATATGTAAACTATGCATATAGATGCTCCCCCTATGGATGTGCATAGTTTTTGTTCAAATTTTATCAAGTTTTTCAAGTTACCCCCTTAATTATCTCTCGCCCTTTGACATCCATCAAAACTAATAATTATTTAAGACTTTAAGCATAGAATTTGGATGTCTTGTAATGAAGTTGCTCCCCCTAAATTTTGCACTTCATTACTCTAATAAAAGATATATCATTTAAGCTCCCCCTATCAATAAGGCTAAATGGAAACAATGAGTATGATGAAAGTTAAGTTCATTTAAGTTTCAACTTAAGCCTTATTCTAACATCCATTTAAAATTTGACATTTAGAATCAATGGATGTGATAAATGATTTGCAATGAATAGGGTATATGATTTGCAATGAATTAAACTATATGATATGTCAATTAAGCATATGAAGCTAGATTAGAGCTAATTTAACATGAATTGAATAGATAAGAATTTATACCAATGTTGAATTCGAATTTAGCTCCAATCTCATTTGGTGATGCAACCGGATTTGAATTTGACTCTTGAGCTCACCCGGTCACCACCAATCTCCTCTTCAAGTACCTACAAGTGTAGATTTTGGTACCCATTTTTGTTTGGGTCCATTCAATTTAGCTTTTGGCACCCAAATCCAAGTTGATTTAGGTACCCAAACACTTAAGGTTCTTTTCATGGCAATATGATGATAATAATTGTTTTGAACACGAAAGTTCTTAACATAATAATCACTTGTGTTGCCATGTGTGAACTTATGCAATTTATTTGACAATTGTTTGTTTAATGCATTAAGTTCACTGTTTTTAGTTGCTAAAGATTCATTCAAGCAATTTAGATTTTTAATCATTGAATTATGCTTTTCATTCATGTTAAGCATGTGAATCTCTAAATTTGCAACTTTTTCATTCATGCAATTCAAGTCATTTAAAATTTTCTTGCTTTCAAGATATGATTCATCTAGTTTCTTTAGCAAGTCAATTTTGTCATTTTCAAGCATATGACTTTCAATTGCATTAGATGAGTTAGATTTAACATTTAAGCACTCATTCTTCAAGCATGCATTTTCTAAAGTGAGAGCATCAATTTTAGCAAGCAAATTCGTTTTATCATCTAAGATTGATGAATTTTGACATTTCAATTCATGAATTTGCTCATTTGCTAATTGGTTAGTCTTTTGAAGCTCTTTACATTTATCTAATAATGTTTGAAATACATTTTGTAGTTTATCCGATTTAGATGATCTTTCATTTGAACTACAACTTGAAGATGAATAAGAGTCTACCTCATCTTCACTTTCTCCTTCGGATGAGCTTGAGGATGATGAAGATGTTGAGTTAATCACCACTTTCTTTGCTTGAGCTACATCCTTCGGATTTGCTTCTCCCTTTTTCCCGGTTGGTGAGTCTCCTTCACCAAAATTCTTTTCTAATGTTTGCCATATAGAATGAGCACTATCACATGAGCAAACAAGATTAAAAAGTTCATCTCCTAATGCACAAAATATAACATTCATAGCCTTAGCATTTAGGGATGCATTTTTCTCATCTTCTAAACTCCATTTACTAAAATCATATCTAGGTGATTCATATGGAGTTTGAATCATGAACCACATGTTAATGTTCATGGATTTAATAAATGACATCATTTTACTTTTCCACAAAACAAAATTATTTCCATCAAAGTATGGTGGTTTACAAGATTCTAAAGGTGTGGATGTATTAAGAGCCATGTTAATTTATCGATTAAGAACAAAATTAACGAACAAGGCTCTGATACCAAATGTAGGATCGTGTGGGTTATGGGTCCACTAATCACTTTTTAATCTAATCACCTACTTGTTTAAGCAATCGAGTAAATGCAGCGGAATTAAAACAAACAAGCAAGTAAGGAATAGAAAATGCAAACCACAAGAAGTCGGGGATTTTTATAGAGGTTCGGCACCCCACCCGGGTCCTAATCCTCTCTTGCAAGCTCCGCTCGGATCACCGAGCTCCGCTCACGACTTCACTAACCGCTCCCCGTTCCGGGCCGGGAGACAACACCTTACAATCGTCAAACTCGCGAACAACCCTCGCCGAGCTTGGAATCTTCCTCTCACAATCCGAGAGGGACACTTCGGGCTTTCACCGAAGTCCTTGCTTCCTTTTACAACAACAATTTGAGTGGAGCAACACTCTCTAAGCTTGAGCACACTTGAGTATGATTGGAATTGAGACTAAGTGTGGAGATTTGAGGCTTTGAGTGTTTGGGATTCTCTCTAATGTTTTGGGGCAAGTTTGTAGTGGGAGAGTTGTGTTAAAATGTGTTTTACAACTCCTTATATAGGCATTAGAGAGAATAGAGCCGTTGGGATTGATTGGGTATGAGTTGAAGTGTGATTACACAAAACAGAAAGTTCAGAACCCAATTCTGGCTGAATTCGGTCGACCGGATTGGGACAATCGGTCGACCGTTAGGCAGTTTTACACTCAGTTCGGTCGACCGGTTAAGCAACGGTCGACCGCCCAACGCTACGACTTAAGAAAACTTAAGTCATTGGTCGAACACACTAAGAGGGTTCGGTCGACCGATTTCGTCCATGCACTTTGGGGTTGACAACAAATATGTGAACGGTCGACCGAAACAGGTTCTTCCGGTCGACCGATTTTGGACAGGAGATTCTGGATTGTCTGGACACGCTCATTTGGTCGACCGATCTTGGTCCTCGGTCGACCAATACCTAAAATGTATAAGGGGTATATTTTGATTAATACGAATACGACCGTTGGGTATATACGACAAAAGTAACGGTCGAGAAAATATGATCTTACGGTCGACCGAAAGATATGGTGCGGTCGACCGAAACTAGACAGGGAAACACAAACAGGATTAATTGATCATCCGGTCGACCGAACGGCATGTTGCGGTCGACCGAATGTGGGCAGACTTTTGCAATTCAAGTTTTGGTGTTTTCCGGTCTAAGTTTGGGTGATCTATTGAAGTCCAAATTATGTGAAATTTCGTGTGTGACTTCTATAGGGAACCTAGTGTGTGATTAAGTTGATTTTAGCTCAAGTATGCTCAATTACACTTTGTTCCTAAGACTCAAAAGAAATTAAGATTACATGTCTTCGATTTAGCTTTAATTACATGTCTTGACTTCATTTCCATCTTTCTTGAGTCTTGATCACCTGTAGAGGTTAGCACAATACAATATATATGCAATGCATAGTGTGTGCTACTCTAATTAAGATTCGGTTGATTAAATCATCAAAACATAAGATTAAGGCCAAAAAGCCAACAGATTCTTGCCAGATTCATACGTCCTCTGCTGGCGAATCATCTTCTGAATTCCACATTGGCAAGACTTTCCAAAGCAAGGTTTGTAGGATCGTGAGGGTCTACAATACTAATCACTTTTACCTTAATTACCTACTCGTTTAACAATCAAAGATATGTGCAGCGGAATTTAAACTAAACAAGTAAGTAGGGAAGGAATAATGCAAACCACGATGGACACGGGGGTTTTACAGAGGTTCGGTCACCGCCTACGTCCTCTCTTGCAAGCTCCGCTCGACACTTCGAGTTCCGCTCGCGTCTTCACTCTACACTCCCCGTTTCAGGTCGGGAGAGAATGCCTTTTACAAAACAAGCTCCACGAACAACATCATGAGCTTGACTTTCTTCTCTCACAATCCGAGAGGAACACTTCGGGCTTTCACCGAAGTCCTTGCTTCTTTACAATCGAAAACTTGAGTGGAACACACATTCTAACTTGAGCACACTTAGCTTATAATGTGGAATTGATGCTAATGTGTGGAAGTGTAAGCTTGGAGTGTTGGATTGGGAAAATTTGAGCTTGGGAGTTTCTCTCTAATGTATTGGACAAGTAGTGGTAGGAGAGTTGTGTTAAAAGATGTTTTACAACTCTTTATATAGGCATTAGAGAGAATATATCCGTTGGAGTTGATTGGGTGAGTGTTGATGTAGGATACACAAAACAGAAACTCGTAGGACCCAATTCTGCCTAAAATCGGTCGACCGAATCGGGTATGTCGTTCGACCGTTTGGTCAAATAATGTTTTGACTAAGGTTCACTTAAGTGATCGGTAGAACAGACTCAGGGGATAGTTCTGTTGGATCGTGTGGGTTATGGGTCCACAATTAAGGCCAATCCTACTTCTCTACTTGATTAAGCAATGAACATGCGCAGCGGAATAAACAATAAAAAATAGAGAAAGAAAGATATGCAAACCACAATGGAACACGAGGGTTTTTACAGAGGTTCGGCCACCGCCTACGTCCTCTCTTGCAAGCTCCGCTCGCGTCTTCACTATCCACTCCCCGTTCCGGGCCGAGAGAGAACGCCTTTACAAGTCTTCAAGCTCGCGAACAACCCTCGCCGAGCTTGGTTCCTCCTCTCACAATCCGAGAGGATCACTTCGGGCTCTCACCGAAGTCTATACTTGTGTCTTGGGCTTTCACCAAGACCTTTGCTTCTTGCACAATGATTGAGTGGAACAACACTCTCTAAACTTGAGCACGTACACTTGAGTAGAATATGGATTTAAGACTAAAGTGTGGAAGGTTTTGAGCTTTTGAGTGTTTGGATCTTCTCTCTAATGTTAGGGACAAATATGAGTGGGAGAGTTGTGTTAAAATGTGTTTTATAACTCTATTTATAAGCATTAGAGAGAATAGAGCCGTTGGGGTTGATTGGGTATGAGTCGGTGAAGATACACAAAACAGAAACTTGTAGGACGCAATTCTGCCTAAAAACGGTCGACTGAAACGGGTTTGTCGTTCGAATGTTTGGTCAAAAATCAGCTTTGACTTGTGTTCACTTAAGTTAACGGTCGAACGGGCTCAGGGGATTGGTCGATCGAATTAGTCCAGGCACTTCTGGGAGACCAAATTGTGTTGTTTGGTCGACCGCTAGGAAAGTTTCGGTCGATCGGATGTTTGGTAGTTTTGGGTTATTTGGGAATAATACGAATACGACCGTTGGATATAATACGATAAAACAAACGGTCTGAAAATATGTGACATCCGGTCGACCGAAAAAGTCTTGACGGTCGACCGAATTTGGGTAGTGAAAGCCAAACAGGATAATTGATCACTTGGTCGACCGAACGGCCTGTTGCGGTCGACCGAATGTGGGCAGACTGTTAGGGTTCAGGTTTAGTGTTTTCCGGTCTAAGTTTGGGTGATCTATTGAAGTCCAAATTATGTGAAATTTTGTGTGTGACTTCTACAGGGAACCTAGTGTGTGTTTAAGTTGATTTTAGCTCAAGTATTGCTCAATTTACACAAGTTCCTAAGACTCAAAAAAATACAAAATATATGTCTTCAAATGAGCTTGATTACATGTCTTGACTTGATTTTCCTTTCTTCTTCGAGTCTTGATCACCTGTAGAGGTTAACATAAAGCAATATATATGCAATGCAATGTGTGTGCTACTCTACATGATCATAATTAAGATTAGGTTAATTAAATCATCAAAACAAAGATTAAGGCCAAAAGGCCAACAATCTCCCCTTTTTGATGATGGCAACCTATATCTTAATTATATCTTAATACATGGAATTTTTATAAGTAAACTATGCATACAAATGCTCCCCCTATGGATATGCATAGTTTTTGTTCAATTTAACTCAAATTCCAAGTTTTACCCCCTTAATTATCTCTCCCTCTTTGACATCCATCAAAAAAATGATATTTATAAAAAAATACACGATTTAAGTTCAATGTGGATGTCTTGTAATGAAGTTGCTCCCCCTAAATTGTGTACTTCATTACACTAAGAAAATGATATTCAATAAGCTCCCCCTATCGATATGAATATGATTTGTCAATTAAGCTCATTGCTATTTCTCCCCTATTAACATCAATCAAATACTACAATTAAGCATGTGATGTTTTCATTTCCCCTTTTTACATCCATTTAGAAAATTTGACTTTAAAATAATGGATGTTAATCAAACATTTAAGATTTTCAATGAATGAAAAAATGATATGTCAATTAAGCATATAAAACCTAGACTAGAACCAATCTATTTGAAAGATTTAGAGGAAAAGAAAATTATACCACTTGAAGCTCGAGTTGGTTCTATCTCCATTCGGTGATGCAACCGGCTTTTAATTCGACTCTTAAGCTCGCTCGGTCACCACCGATTTTCTCCTCAAGTATCTACAAGTGTAGATTTTGGTACCCATTTTTGTTTGGGTTCATTCAATTTAACTTTTGGTACCCATACCCAAGTGGATTTAGGTACCCAAATACTTGAGGTTCTTTTCAAGGCAATGTGATGCTTTCCATTTATACTATCTTGAACAAGATGGTTTTTCATATAGAAGACATTAAAGCCTAAGCCAAGCTTGTATAAAGATTGTCTTTGATTTGTTAAAAGCATATCAAGGTTTTTCTTGCCATTTGTGAACTTATGCAAATGATTTATCAAAATTTCATTTGATGCATTTAGTTCACTATTTTTAAGCACAAGAGATTCATTCATGCATTTTAGATTTTGAATTAAACAAGTGTGTTTTTCATTCATTTGATGCATGTGAATCTCTAATTCGACACATTTGTCGGTCATGCAATTCAAGTCATTCATTAATTTCTTGCTTTCAATATAGATTTGTCAAGTTTCTTAAGCAAGTCATTTTTATCACTTTCAAGCATATGACTATTAATTGCAATAGATGAGTTGGGTTTATTTTTCCATTCTCATCTCTTAAGCATGCATTTTCCAAAGTGATTTTGTCAAGTTTAGCAAGCAAGTCATTTTTCTCATCCAAGATGGATTCATTTAAACATTGTAGATCATTTGCTTGCTTATTTGCTAGTTGATTCTTTTCACAAACCACTTTGTATCTAGAAACTAAATCATGAAATGCATTTTGTAGTTCTTTAAAAAAATATGTTCCATTAGTTGAACTACAACTAGAACTATCGCTAGAGCAAGATGATACCTCGATTTCGTCCCCCTCTAATGCCATGTAGCTCTTTTGGGCAACTTCTCCTTTGGATGAGCTTGATGAGGAATAAGATGTGGAGGTGTTCTTGTCCCATCTTTCTTGAGCTTTATCCATTGATGTTGATTCATCTTCACTTGAGTTTAGTGAAGTGTTGCCAAAATGATCTTCAAGTCTTTGCCAAATATCATGTGCACTTTCACAAGAACAAATCACATTAAAAAGTTCACTTTGCACAATATAACACATTCATGGCTTTAGCATTTGAAGAGGCTTGTTTTTCATCATCTAAACTCCATTGTTTAAAATTATACTTAGGTGTTTCATATGGAGTTTGAATCATGGACCACATGTTTAAATTCATGGATAAAAACGTTTTCATTTTATCTTTCCATGAACAATAGTTTGTTCCATCAAAATATGGTGGTCTACATGAATCATAGGATGTGGATGAAATTTTGGTCATGCTAAAATTACGGTTAAGTAATGAAATTAGCGCACAATGCTGTGATACCAAATGTTGGATCGTGTGGGTTATGGGTCCACAACTAAGGCTAATCCTAATTCTCTACTTGATTAAACAAAGAACATGCGCAGCGGAATAAACAATCAAAAGTAGAGAAAGAAAGATATGCAAACCACAATGGAACACGAGGGTTTTTACAGAGATTCGGCCACCGCCTACGTCCTCTCTTGCAAGCTCCGCTCGCGTCTTCACTATCCACTCCCCGTTCCGGGCTGAGAGAAGTCTTCAAGCTCGCGAACAACCCTCGTTGAGCTTGGCTCCTCCTCTCACAATCCGAGAGGATCACTTCGGGCTCTCACCGAAGTCTATACTTGTGTCTTGGGCTTTCACCAAGACCTTTGCTTCTTGCACAATGATTGAGTGGAACAACATTCTCTAAACTTGAGCACACTTGAGTGAGAATAGGAATTAAGACTAAAGTGTGGAATGTTTTGAGCTTTTAAGTGTTTGGATGTTGGGGACAAATATGAGTGGGAGAGTTGTGTTAAAATGTGTTTTATAACTCTATTTATAAGCATTAGAGAGAATAGAGCCGTTGGGGTTGACTGGGTATGAGTCAGTGAAGATACACAAAACAGAAACTTGTAGGACGCAATTATGCCTAAAAACGGTCGACTGAAATGGGTATGTCGTTCGACCGTTTGGTCAAAATTCAGCTTTGACTTGTGTTCACTTAAGTTAACAGTCGAACGGGCTCAAGGGATTGGTCAACCGAATTAGTCCAGGCACTTCTGGGAGACCAAATTGTGTTGGTTTGGTCGACCGCTAGGAAAGTTTCGGTCAACCGGATGTTTGGTAATTTTGGGGTATTTTGGAATAATACGAATACGACCGTTGGGTATAATACGATAAAACAAACGGTCTGAAAATATGTGACATCCGGTCGACCGAAAAAGTCTTGACGGTCGACCGAATTTGGGTAGTGAAAGCCAAACAGGATAATTGATCACTTCGTCGACCGAACGGCCTGTTGTGGTTGACCGAATGTGGGCAGACTGTTAGGGTTCAGGTTTAGTGTTTTCGAGTCTAAGTTTGGGTGATCTATTGAAGTCCAAATTATGTGAAATTTCGTGTGTGACTTCTATAGGGAACCTAGTGTGTGTTTAAGTTGATTTTAGCTCAAGTATTGCTCAATTTACACAAGTTCCTAAGACTCAAAGAAAATACAAAATACATGTCTTCAAACGAGCTTGATTACATGTCTTGACTTGATTTTCCTTTCTTCTTCGAGTCTTGATCACCTGTAGAGGTTAACACAAAGCAATATATATGCAATGCAATGTGTGTGCTACCCTACATGATCATAATTAAGATTAGTTTAATTAAATCATCAAAACAAAGATTAAGGCAAAAAAACCAACAAGTTCGACCGTTCTAGGGTTTTTACTCTGGGAAAATAGGATCGGTCGAACAAGGCAATATGGTGGTTCGACCGAAAAGGTCCATGCACTTCTGGGTTTGGGAAGAATTGAGTTTCGGCTGACCGGGGTCAAAAAGACGTTCGACCGAATTGGTCCAGAGTGTTCAGGGTTTGTCAAGAGACAGATATGCGGTCGACCGAACAAGGTCATCGGTCTACCGATTCATGAAAAGTATTTGGGGTGTTTTTGGTTAATACAAATACGATCGTTGAGTATATATGACAAAACTTACGGTCGGAAAATACTTGGTACTCAGTCGACCGAAAAGGTCT
Organism: Triglochin maritima; assembly: GCA_963682175.1. NCBI lineage: Eukaryota > Viridiplantae > Streptophyta > Magnoliopsida > Alismatales > Juncaginaceae > Triglochin > Triglochin maritima. Next base: position 33,314,847 of record OY821785.1, read on the forward strand.
GAACGGTCGACCGAACTTAGGCAGTTATACACTTAACAGATTAATTGATCATCCGGTCGACCGAACGGTCTGTTTCGGTCGACCGAATGTGAGCAGACAGTTTGGGTTCAGGTTTAGTGTTTCCGGTCTAAGTTTGGGTGATCTATTGAAGTCCAAATTATGTGAAATTTTGTGTGTAACTTCTATAGGGAACCTAGTGTGTGTTTGAGTAGTTTTTAGCTAAAGTATGCTCAATTACACAAAGTTCCTAAAGACTCAAGGAAATACAAAATACATGTCTTCAAATGAGCTTGATTACATGTCTTGACTTGATTTCCTTTCTTCCTTGAGTCTTGATCACCTGTACAGGTTAGCACAAAACAATATATATGCAATGCAATATGTGTGCTACTCTACATGATTATAATTAAGATTAGGTTGATTAAATCATCAAAACATAGATTGAGGCCAAAAAGCCAACAAGGTTGAATTGAAAACCAAAGCCGCTCTCTTTGCTATTAAGAATGATTTTGAGTTTGTAGTGAAGAAGTCCGGTAAATGGGTGTAGTATATTACTTGCATGGATCCTGATTGTGGTTGGAGATTGAGGGCCAAGAAACAATTGCGCTCACCCATGTTTGAGCTTATTGTCTTCCACAATGTACATAATTGCACATTGGAACTCTGACAGAAAGACCACCTACAAACCGCACCTTGGGTAGTTGGTCACCTCATCAAGAACAAATATGTTAGTGATGGAACTACCTACTTGGCAAAAATATATAAGGGATGATATGAAGGAACAATACGGCATAAATATGAGTTACGAAAAGGCGTGGAGATGTAAAGAGAAGGCACTTACGTATGTGAGGGGAACAATTGAAGTCTTATTCAAAGTTACTTGCATACTTGTACATGTTGGACCAAAATAATCCAGGAACAATCACTCATTTTCTCACAGAAGATGGACACTTCCTATATTGCTTCTTCTCACTTGGAGCTTCAAGAAGGGGATTTAGATGGTGTCGTCTTGTGATATGTGTCAATGACCCATTCTTGAAGACCAGATACGGTGGTCTCATGTTATGTGATGTTGCATTGGATGCAGACGACCACTTGTTTCCTATTGCGTTTGCACTGGTGGACAACGAGAATCACAACTCTTGGACCTATTTCATGAATAAATTGAAGGAAGTCATTGGGGACGTCGAGAACTTAGCTTTTATATCGGATAGGCATGCTAACATTGTTCATGCTTTGGAGATGGTATTTCCAGACTCCCATCATGGTGCATGCTAACATCACATTTGTACGAATGTGGTTGCAAAGTTCAAGATGGATCACTGTCATGAAAAGATGTGGTGTGCGGTATACGCATTCCAAAAGTAAGATTTCCACCAAAACTTTGCCACGATAATAGAAATTGGTCCTCCCCTAGCATCCTATCTTGAAGACATCGGTTTCAATAAGTGGGGTCGTTCTTACTTTCCTAGGAATCGGTACAATGTAATGACAAGCAATTATGCTGATTTGTGTTGAGGCTTCAAGAAACACCAAACCTAGACTGCAATTGAGACCCCTCAAGGAGGCTTATCAAGAGGTTTGGAGGCTCAAGGAGGAGCTTCATAATATTACAGTGTTGAGGTTGGAGGTTGAGATTAAGTTGCTGGTCTCCGAGGAAGTCTCGGAAGGAGACTATCGTACTGAGAGAAGAGTTTGCATCTCTTCGAAGAGAGAGATGATCCTCCTTCAGTGGCAACATGGAAGAAATACATTATATTTTTTAGTTTGTAATATTTTTTTGTTTGTGTGTACTGTCCGTGTATGTACTGATTATTCGTGTTTGTATTTTGTGTTTGTCTTTATGTCCGTGTATGTGTGTGTGTCTGTAATGTTGCATCTTTAACTGGAATGTAACTATGTCTGTATTCAATATTAAATGTAATGCTCAATGGGCTCTATAAGAGTTTGATCATTGCTCAACTTAAAACCACAGTTCAAAGAACAAATGCATTCATTTTCCTATTTGGATAAGGATCGACGGGCTCGACATGAACTTGATCAGAGCCCGACGTAAATCCACACCCTAAGTGTTCAAAGAATAGATGCATTTCTTTTCCTATTTTGTTATAGCTCGACGGGCTAGATACGAACTCGATCAAAGCCCGACGTAAATCCACACCCTAAGTGTTTGCAGAACATATGCATTCCTTTTGTTATTTGGTTATAGTCTCGGAGGGCTCAATACGAACTCGATCAATGCTCAACGTAAATCCGCCAAGCCTAAGAGTTCAAAGAACAGATGCAGTCTTTTTTTGCATTTTGGTTACAGGCTCGGCACCAACTTCTTCAAAGCTCCACGACATTCAAATTAAAACGTAAAAGAACATAATTGTATTTTTATTCATCATTCCAAAAAAACTTAGTACATATTAAGCACAAAACATTGTGCAAGTCTGCAACACATACACAAACAAACACCATAGTCCACATACAACTAAAACAACTTCGCTCTTTTCCCTTTCCTCGTACACCCACTTTGATCTTCGGGGTCGGGGAGGCATTCAGTCATGTATGGGAGACTCGGCTAGGTAGGTCACCCCGCATTTAGGGAAAGTGTGCTCCAGGAAAAGGGAGGTGGGTGTTGGTGCCTCCGGGGTGGAAACTACGCATGTAAAATGACGACATGTCAGTGGCTGCAGAAAAAGATAACGAAAATAACAAAAGAGATAACAACAACATACTAAGGCCAGTGCGAGATCTGCTATGGTGTCGCCCAGGATGGCTAAACATCGTTCGGGATCTGCAACCTCTCTCCTCCTCGGTGGAAGACAAAGCGTCCGGGAGACGGAAGGTGCATCGGTTGTTGCGATCGATTGCACCACACCGCCAGATGACCTCCACCGCCCCAGTGGACGACCTGACGCATAGTCGTTCTGCGATGTAACCGCATAAGCAGTGGAGGTAGCCAAGCGATGTGCCTTCGGTGATGTCGTCGTTGTGCATCATCTTCCTAATTAAATGTCGATGTTACAGAGGTTGAGAAAAGGAGCAACGAAGTTCTCTTCCAATCGTAGTGATGTGATGCAATGAAGATGGAATTGAAGGTCATTTTATAGGCATGCGGAGGTGTGATGCATCATCATATTGAGGCCATGTCGAACCGTTGGTGGTACAGTTCACACACTCCACTCATAACTGACGTGACGTTTGGAAAAAACAAAACATCTAACACGCCCTAAATAACCATGCAGATACCAGTGGGTTGTCGTACCATGTTCCTATCGAATTCATGTCGAGCACATCGAACCCAACAGAGAGGACTCTCTTGCTTCATCATATCGAGGTCACGTTGAACCGCCCAATGGGTGCAGTCTTTGCATTCCGGTCGTAATTGACACGACGTTTGGTAGGAAGGGAACCGCAACGCATTAAATGAACCTAAATGTTTGTGTCGTTGTCAGTTTGGTTGAAGCATCAAGCTCCCATCGAATTCATGTCGAGCACATCGAACCCAACAGAGAGGACTCTCTTGCTTCATCACATCGAGGTCACATTGACCGCCCAATGGCTGCAGTCTCTGCAGTCCGATCGTAATTGACACGACGTTTGGTAGGAAGGGAACCGCAACGCATTAAATGAACCTAAATGTTTATGTCATTGTCAGTTCGGTTGAAGCATCAAGCTCCCATCGAATTCATGTCGAGCACATCGAACCCAACAGAGAGGACTCTCCTGCTTCATCATATCGAGGTTACGTTGAACCGCCCAATGGCTGCAGTCTCTGCAGTCCGGTCGTAATTGACGTAACGTGTGGTAGGAAGAGAACCACAACGCATTAAATGAACCTAAATGTTTGTGTAACATCCCGAAACAGCGGAAATTTAAAAAAATAAAAATCAAGAGATTACCTAGATAAAATCATCCACGGGAATGTCACTCAAATAAATCAATAGTCGGTGCACCAATAATACAACAGAGTTTGTCAAAAGACGTGATTACAACAATACAATGAAAAGACAGGTAAAACAATCACGAAGACCTCGAAGAGTCCGATGAGGATCCTGACCCCAAAATTTGTGCGCCCGCTGTCACCACCCGACAGAACCTACTGCGGTCCTGAAACATGAATCAAACAACGATGCCTGAGTTTCCCATTAGGAAACCCTGTATGCCAAGCTCACCATATGCATGCAATAGTACGGTAAATGAACCTATCATACTAGTGGCATATCATATCACATCTGCAATGCATCAAGTCCCTCAACAGGGTAAACGGGACCTCAGTCCAACAACAACGACCCTCAACAGGGTCCACAAGGACATCAGTCCTGCAACCACAACAGGTCTCCCTCGGAAACCTACCGTAGGAACATACGGTCTTACGGACAGTACACGACGCGTCCCCCACACGCGACTACACGAGCCTAAGGGATCGGTGAGGAGCGTTCGCACTTCCGCGCAAGGAACCACGTGGTCTACACCACCTTGTGGGTTGTCGCATCGCGTTCCAACCGCATTCATGTCGAGCATATCGAAGCCAACAGAGTGAACTCTCTTGATTCATCATATCGAGGTTATGGTGAACCGCCCAATGAGTACACGACTATGACAACTGAAGAGACGTTTGGACTCTAGAGGGAAGGAAGAGACGTGGTATGGAGGGAAACCAGGTATTTAAAATTTATGGAGGGAAATCCCTTTGAATATCGAGGTGATCAGTCGTGCGCTTATCGTGCTAGTATCGAACTTGTCGAACTAATAAAATATATGGAAACTCACATGTCCAACGTTATTCGACGTCATAATGGTTCAATTTCTATAATTGTTTTATAAAATAAAATACAAAACACACAATGTTCGACGACAATTTCTGACATTCTAGTTGAATAGGTCGACGGACCATTTGTCTCTAAATGTCTGCATGTTTTTGTCTATTATGATGTTGAGGTGAAGATTTGTCGCTCTACAAACTTGATGACTTATATGCCACAATCTCCGCTATAAAGTTAACCTTATTAGCCGTAAACATATGGCATACAATCGAATTGGAAACAAATGTGGGATCGTGAGGGTCTACAATTCTAATCACTTTTATCCCTAATTACCCACTTGTTTGATCGATCAAGTTATGCGCAGCGGAATTTAAACAAACAAACAAGCAAGTAAGGAAGGAATAATGCAAACCACAATGGACTCGAGGGGTTTTTACAGAGGTTCGGCCTCCCGCCTACGTCCTCTCTTGAAAGCTCCGCTCTACACTTCGAGCTCCGCTCACGACTTCACTATCCACTCCCCGTTCCGGGCCAGGAGAGAACGCTTTTACAATCTTCAAGCTCGCGAACAACCATCGCCGAGCTTGGCTCCTCCTCTCACAATCCGAGAGGGATACTTCGGGCTCTCACCGAAGTCTATACTCTTTGTCTTGGGCTTTCACCAAGACTCTTGCTTCTTTCACAATGGTTGAGTGGAACAACACTCTCTAAACTTGAGCACACATGAGTAGAATATGGAAATGATTACTAAGTGTGGAAGGTTTTGAGCTTTTGAGTGTTTTGAGTTTCTCTCTAATGTATAGGACAAGTATATGTGGGGAGAGTTATGTTAAAATGTGTTTTACAACTCTATTTATAAGCATTAGAGAGAATATAGCCGTTGGGGTTGAATGAGTATAAGTTGGTGTAAGATACACTAAACAGAAACTCGCAGGACCCAATTCTGGATGAGTTCGGTCGACCGGATCGGGTTGAACGGTCGACCGTTAGCCAGTTTTGAACTCAGTTCGGTCGACCGGTTAAGGAACGGTCGACCGCCCAACGCTACGACTTAGGTACACTTAAGTGATCGGTCGAACACCGAAGAGGATTCGGTCGACCGATTCACAACAGGCTCTAAGGGGTTGACAAACAAGGTTATATTCGGTCGACCGAAACAAGGTACACGGTCGACCAAATTCCAACAGGAAGTTCTGGTTTGTCAAGAGACAGATATTCGGTCGACCGAACAAGGTCCTCGGTTGACCGATACAAGAAATGTATTTGGGGGTATTTTTGGTGTAATACGAATACGACCGTTGGGTATATACGACAACTAACGGTTGGAAAAATGAGTTCATACGGTCGACCGAAAGGGTAAACACGTCGAACGAAACTGGGCAGTAAAACACAAATAGGATAATTGATCATCAGGTCGACCGAACGGTCTGTTTCGGTCGACCGAATGTGGGCAGACTGTTCAGGTTAATTTTTGGTGTTTTCCGGTCTAAGTTTGGGTGATCTATTGAAGTCCAAATTATGTGAATTTTCGTGTGTGACTTCTATAGGGAACCTAGTGTGTGTTTGAGTAGTTTGTAGTTAAAGTATGCTCAATTACACAAAGTTCATAAGACTCAAAGAAATACAAAATACATGTCTTCAAATAAGCTTGATTACATGTCTTGACTTGATTTCTTTTCTCTCTTGAGTCTTGATCACCTGTATAGGTTAGCACAAAGCAATATATATGCAATGTAACATGTGTGTTATTCTACACGATCACAATTAAGATTAGGTTGATTAAATCATTGATGAGAATTAAATTTATACCGCAAGTGCACGGCGTCAATGAAGACGTGGCAAATACGGGTCGAACACAAGGAGGGAGAGATCTTGTTATTTGTGTGATTTTCGATTAAGGGGAAGAAGGAGAGAAGAAATAAATTGGGTTTTGAGATATTTGATTTCTAATTTCCTAAAGCATGAAGCATGAACAAATAAAAATAAAACAAGAACAAAGATGATGAATTCCGTTGGGTGGAGGTTTAGATATCGGGTTTAGATTAGAGAATGCAGAAACTTATAATAAATCATATTAGTTATAAAGCATTACATGATAAATGATTTAACATAAACTCAAGTAATCAAAATATACTAACACGAAATTAAAATAATAACTTTTATTCTTCTTCTCTTCACCCTAAATCCGTCACCCCCACCCTTTGGAAAGAGTTAGAAACTCATGGAAGGAGGGAAGGAGAAGGGGTCCTAGAGAGATTACAAAAGAAAACTAAAAACACAAAATAAAACAACAAAACTTTATTACTAAATTATGGAATAAAAACTAGAACATAAGCTAAGGACTCTCACAACATCGTTTCAGGGCTATTTATAGCCGATACAAGGGACTTAGGTACAAAATAGGAAAGTACACGCGTCAACACGCAACCGGTAAACATTTTAGAGCATGAATCTAATTTGGTGCGGCGGATTCACCGCAGTTTGTACATAAGGTGCGGCGGATTCGCCACCCTTTTAGCTCCGATTTAATCCGGATTTTTCCTGTGTGTTTATGGTATGATTTGATCCTCCTTTGCGCGTCTGGATTGATTCTTTACATTCTTTTGAGCTCCGGATTAATTCCTTCATATATTTGGAGATCCACATTGATTTTTCTTTAGATTTTCTCCAAGATAATATTTTGGTGCTTTAATTGCAATTAGGTCCTTGTTTTTTTGCAATTAAGTCCCCGACTACTTTTGTGTTTAAGTCCTTGTTCTTTTTGTAATTAGGTCTTCAATGCTTTTATGCTTGGATTTGAAACCCGATAATCTTAAGCTTGGTCTTTATGATAGAAATGAGTCTTTTGCATGCGTTTATGCTCGGGATGTGGGTAATTTGCATTCAGGTCCCTATATTCTGTAAATAAGACTAAACACATACCTTAGTAGCATTTATTGATATAAAAATAATCTAAATGAAAGACATATGATGCAATGTATGCAATGCATCAAATACCCCCACACCTAGATTTTGCTAGTCCCTAGCAAAACAGAATATAAGAAAAATGAAAACAAGGAAATCCTAACTCACTTTCGTAGGAATCACGGTTGCACTTAGCATGTGCAACAAGCCTTTAAACCCCCAAGTTTCCTTAGAGGACGAGTTTTGTCTCGTGAGGGTTTTCAGTTGACACACCCACAAAGTCTTAATTCAACATTCCATTAACAACTTTCAATATCCCCACCTCAACCTTATACATCTTACTTAGAATTCTTGCATGCTCATTATATAAATCTAACTCATCAAAATTCTGACTTGATCTTCATTCCTCCAATATTCACCCCACTAACCCTTCTACACATGTTATCACTTAAATTATTTTGCACGCCTCCTCTGGTGGTGAAGTATCATTCGGATCAACCATGACATGGATCATTCTTTTAGCTTTGGGCCTTGAGTATCTTAAAGTATTTCTTTTTCTTTTTCCGTGATTCAACACATTTTTTTTTCTAACACTTTTACCCTTTTGCATTCGTGTAGCGAGTTTGGTCGATAATCCCGAGCTGATAGACTCAAGTTACTGGGTTTCAAGATACCCCTACGGACCAGTGACTCAAAGGCTTGGGCTTTTGTAATCATTTTGCAAAATGTGATTTCCTCACTTTTATTCCGCTTTTATTTTCCTCAAGGCTTAATTGCTATTAGAAGTCCACACTTCCCGGTATATTTTCCTCAACCTCTGCTTTTTATCAACCACTTCAAAGATTTGATTCATCCAATTTAAGTGCATACATGTCTTAAAGGGTAATGAGTTATTTCTTTGGAACTTAGATTTATGTCACAGTTTCTACAAGCAGAACTATATAATAAGGAACAAAAAACTCAATGCAATTTGTACATAGGTTTTGGTGGTTCAATCTTAAGCTATGTCCTGAAACATTGAATTTTTTTTAACAGAAAAATAAAACAGATAGATAGACACCCCCCCCCCCCACATCTAAATCATGCATTGTCCTCAATGTATGCAAAGAAAAAGCAAATGCACTTATTACCTGAGTCAAATTGCGGTAGAGGGGTTGAATTTGCTCAGAGTCAACCATAGTCAGAACTGGATTGAATGACACCATGTTGGTGCATGTATCCAGTTGAATTGTTCCATATGTTGCACTGAGGCACAGATTCCACACCCCTCACATGTATTGGTTCTCTTATTTGCTCGAGTGATGGTGGGTGTGTCGCAGAATTACTCCTCCTTTTCTCACTTCATTTTTGATTTTGTGATGATTTATTTGATTCAGAAATCTTATAGATACGTGCTCTCATCACAACATCACTTTGATTGCATATTATTTCTGGCTCACTATCAACATGAAAGATATTAAATTCAGCTTTTAAGTTCCCAAAAGATAATTGCATGAGCCCATTTCGACAGTTTATCAATGCTTCAGAAATGGCTAAAAAGGGTCTGCCTAGTGTTACAGGGATTTGTCTCTTAGGATCGACAACAGGTTCAGTGTCTAGAACGACAAAATCCACTGGGTAAATGAAGTCACCAACCTTAATCAAAACATCCTCGACTACACCTCTTGGTTTCTTAATAGAGCAATCAGCAAATTGAAGGGTTGTCTTAGAGGGTTTTAGTGGACCAAGGTTGAGTTGCTCGTAGACAGAGAACGGGAGTAGGTTAACACTAGCACCAAGGTCTAGAAGGGTTTTGTTGATAAAAGTATCTCCTATTACACATGAAATTGTAGGACATTTAGGATCCTTATATTTTATAGGAGACGAGTTTGACAGGATAGAGCTTATGTTTGCAGTTAAGAATGCCTTATTTGGTACGTTCGTTTTTCTCTTTTTAGTGCACAGATCTTTTAAGAATTTAGCATAAGCAGGTATTTGTTGAATCATGTCTAAAAGTGGAATGTTCACCTTAACTTGCTTAAATACTTCCAAGATTTTCTCTATTTGTGCACTTGAGTTATTTTTGAGTCTATTGGGGAATGGGGCTTTAGGAACATAGACTCGCTCAGGTTCAGGTTGAGCTATAGGTTCAGGTTGTGTAGGTGGGTTGGGCGTTTCAGATTGGACGTCAGGTTCAATGGTTAGGTCATATGTGGTTGCTTGATGACTAGATTAATTAGACGTTCTATGATTTACCACATTGTTATCAACTTGTCTTCCGGACCGTAATGATACTACAACATTTATTTGTTGGAACGGTCCTTCCTCATTAACCATTTGAACCGGTCTGGGGTTGTTATTTCCTGAAGGTGCTTGATAGGATTGATATTGATTATTAGATCTAGGACTCACCTCAGGTTGACTTGGAAACCGACCCTTTTCTCTTTCACCTATGTGTGCTAATTGGCTGACTTGTGTCTCTAGCCTTTGGAAGGACTGGTTGGTTGTTTGTATAAAGGTTTTCATCAAATTTTCCAAGCTTGTCAACCTAACCTCATGATCGCCATTGTTACTAATCCCAGATGATGTATTATTTTGGTTATACGGGTTTGGTTGTTGTCTAGGAGGTTGACCTTGTTGGCTTGATGAGAAATTGGAATTATTACGCCAACCCGAGTTATAGGTTGATGCGTACGGGTCATTTCTAGCATGGTTATACATGGCATTAACTTGTTCCCAGTCCGCACAATCCTCCATTACATGACCAGTCTGACCACATCTAGAGCAAGGGATAGACGAGACTTGCTTCACTCGGGTTTGGGTTTGTAGCTCTAAACTTTCTATTCTGCGCATAAGGGTAGCTAGATTTGCTTCAGCCGCTATGTTGGCATCTACAGCTAAGACACCTGGTTTGGGTTGACTTGCTATTCTAGATCCAATACTCGGGTTAAGCGGTGTTCTAGCATTGTCCCATTGCACACTGTTTTCAGCTAAATCCTCCAGAAAAGTTCAGGCATCATTTTCATTTTTCGACATGAAGTTCCCTTGGCTTACGGATTCTACCATAACCCTAGATGTGGGTGTCAATCCGTCATAAATAATTTGGCATAATTGTCATCTTGGAATTCCATGATGAGGGCATTGGGTCAGAACACTCTTAAATCTTTCTAGATAGTAATAGAACGGCTCGCTCTCAGACTGAACGAATGCAACAATTTCATTCCTAATCGTCATAGTCTTATGGTTGGGGAAATATTTTTTTAGGAATACCTGAACAAACTGAGCCCAACTTCTAATAGATCTTTCGGCTAGACTATATAGTCATTTCTTAGCGTCGTCCTTTAGTGCTAGAGGCACAAATTTCAGACGCACTGCCTCCTCAGGGATATGCTGGTATTGCATAAGAGAGCAGATTTCCTCAAATTCTCTAAGGAAGAGATATGGGTCTTCCCTAGAGGTGAACTTAGGCAACATACTCATGTATTGTGCCTTAAGTTCGAAGTCGCGACCCGGTATGCTGGGCATAACGATGCACGATGGCTGAGCAGCCATCGCTGGATAGCATCGATCCCTCAGAGTTATAGGTTGCACAACAGGTGGGTCCACTATGTTCTCACCCATTGGATCCGGGTGAGGTAGTGCAGCAGATGGATTGGGGCTAAGTTCCAGACTGGAATCTAGATGAACTCGTGAGAGTCGATTACTCAAGTCCCGAATCCAAATCTGAGTGCACCAAGTTGAATCAATTTTTGAATTCAAATTCGAAATTTAAATTCAAATTTAATTTCAAGAATTAATTACAATTTTTTTTTATTTTCGTTTTTTAATGGAAACAAACAATAGAATGGGGAAAGATGAGAAAAGAATCCTAATCTAGAGAATTTAGGTGAGAAGAGAAAGAAGACTCAGATGAGAAGGGAAACCTAGCCCTAAAGATAGAAAGAGGGTTGGTCAGAAAATTCCTAAGAAAGCACGGTTCAAACAATCCTAGACCTAGTGTCACTTAGATCTATACGACTCCTAACTGGTTGAGTCGAATTGATTCGCTTGATTCACCTCCCTCACTAATCAAATCAACTTGGCCAGGCCGTGTATAGCTAATGGGGGCGCTTCCGACAGAGTCGGTGCCAATTAGACAACCACTTCGCTTGGAAGACTTACGTCAACACAAAAACACTTTCTAGACACCAAATTAAATTCAATCGGCTTCAGGTCATAGCAAGTCAAACCAATTCTTCTCCTTAAATGAGTCTGAGTCCTTAGGCGTCAATGTCTAATTGATTTTAATTTAAGGCTTGGGTGACACTTTAGGATTGTGATTTGTGGGCCACAGAAGGGTGATGAAATCCCCACCATATATTTGCCTACAGAGTTGCCCTTAAGATAGTTTAACTTAGATCTAGCAAAGATAGTCAAACAATGGTCTTTAGAGGGGGGCAATTGCAAGGTTGTATGCAAATTAGATTATATGCTTAAATGCAATCGATGAAAACCACGATACGTACCTTGACTCCAGCACTCTTCAACAGAAATTGATTTGCAAGAATTTAGCAAGAATAATGCATACAAAACACTAGATGATGCATGCACTAAGGCTTTTCTAATTTTGCCAATTTTAGGTCAGAGTTGAATTATTGCCAATTATGGAATTTTTGCCCTAACACATGCAGTTCTATGAAAAGGAAATTTTCCGAAACTAGAAATTACGAGGAAAAAGGCAACAAAGGTTACCTACACAATGCTCAGTCGGGTTCGCCGCCCGCTCTCGAAGTTTCAGTAGCTCCACGCGTCCACCCAGAGATGGTGCTAACCCCAGAAAAATTTGAAGCCCAGATGCTTCAATTGTGCGGCGGATTCGCCGCAAATTGCTCTATAGGTGCGGCGATTTCGCCGCTCGTTTAGCTCAGAATGTGCTCGGATTTCGCCGTGCACGCTGTTGTCTCCTGAAACACAAATCCAAATACTTAGATCGCGTACAAGATAAACAGGATAAAATCGAAATCAACAAAAAAAAACAAAATCTACGTCGAAAACAACAACTAAAGTAATCAGGAAAGGAAACTGACATGCTCCGGGTTAAGGGGACCTCCTCCTTTCCCAAACAGTGCCATTTCAACTCCGGTGGCAAGCATCCTTTTGAGGACTTCAGCTTCGGGTGATCCTTGAAAATCCAAAAAGCCTTCATCAGTAAGGGAAGGCTATGACACCAAGGCTTCATTGTTGTTTCGAGCTCTTCACGCTAAATGACAGCATGATCATCATCGATGATCGTAATCTTCCAGTCTTTTATTGACAGCTCGATCGCAAACCAATGTCACTGCCTATAACTCTGGCACTAATACATATACTCCATTTCCTTCCAAGAAGGCATCAGCTGCTCCTCAATTCCAGTCAAAAACTGCAGACATGAGGGATCCCAAGTGAACTTACTTGGACTGACATGGTATTGTTCGTCCTGGGCTGTAACCAAGTCACTGAAAAAAGTGTTCATAATCGTAGCCTTATGGCGGTATTGACCTGGGAATGTGCGGATACGCCTCCTCAATAGATCTTGCACCGTGTCAACATACTACGAAAACATCAACACGTAGAAAGTCAGAAATACGAGCAACGTAATTCCTCATGCGAAGATTGTCGAGTATTCATCGAGGGTATATCAAGATAATCGAACCCGTTGAGGAAACAAAAAAGTTCAGACAAACAGACCCAAAAACCTAACTTTTTGAGTTAATCGAGTCCCCATCGAACTCAATCTATCTTAAAATGACGACATATCGACCTATCGAGCTCACATGTACATTATCGAGCTCATTTCCACCTTATCGAATTACACGTATGCATTACTAAAATTTAAATTATTTGAAATACTTACGTCGTCGCTTACCCAAAATCTGGGACACTTCATTCTCAAGAACCATGTCATCCGTAAGTCCCCATCCTTACCGAGACGGGCTTCTCATTGGGGATGTACCCCAAAATCCACCGACCAAATGTCCTCATTTGTCTTCTGTCCGGCTTCTTCAAAGGGTCGATAACTAAAGGCTCTTCAACTTGGCCCGAAGGCCTCGGTTTCTTGGTCGGGTCGGTATAGACATTGTCAAGATGATTTGGCCTACACCTCTTCCTCAACGGGGTGGACGGATCTACTTTAGGTAGGTAACCATCGAGTAGTATGTATTCCTTGTCGAATAACTGATTCTCATCAGTCGGTGGTCTCCAACGTGCCTCTATCAATGACACGATCTTAGCCAACTCGTTCTCGACAATTGGAGGTCTTAGAGGTGCTTCTACCAAAGTCACCATCTTCGACATCTAGTCCATGATGGAACACTGATTCTGTATGAGGCTCTTCAGTTGACCTTCCATCGATAGTTGTTTTGCTTCCATTGTGGCCAACTTATTATCGTCGATTGGTGGTCTCGGAGGGGCTTCTAACAAAGCCACCATCTTAGTCATCTGCTCCAGTGTGGCACGTTGATTCTCCATGACGTTGTTCAGTTGTCCTTCCATCGATAGTTGCTTTGCTTCCATCGACAGTTGGGTAACTTCCATCGACGATTGTTTTGCTTCCATCGATGACTGTGTTGATTCCACCCTCTCTAACCTTTCCAAAAGAAGATGGTAAGCACGGGATGCGGCTGATTGACATCATTTCATGCTTACATTTGTATCTTATATTCATTATCTTTCACCTAAACAATGCTACGTAATGAGTTTTATGTTTAAATTTCATAAATAAATAGGTTTGAAGAGAAGATGCATAAAAGGACCTAAAAGCAGGAAAATAGGACCGAGTGGAGAGACTCGAGGACTAAGATGCAAGATTGAAGGACATGAATGTAAGATCGAATGACCAATGAGCAAACAAGAATACTCCACACCATCATGAGGAGTATTTTGGCAATTCTATTCGGGTCGGAGCTCCAGCAAGCGAAGTATATGCATCAAAGACAAACAAAGACATCCAGAAAAGCCCAGAAGAAAGCCCAGCGCGATCCAAACCCTGTAGACCGCCAATTAGCATTCTGGGACCGTTGATTGACGGTCTGGGTTTCTCCGGATCCGCTAAGATTTCTGTGGGGGCATGTATTAGAGTGTATTTAGTCTATTTTTGGTATATGTTTAGTCCTATACCGGGAGATTGTCCCGGATTACCTTTTTCTATGGCTATAAATAGAACTCTTCACCTTCTATTGTAATCACTCCATGCTTAGAGGTCAATCTCTCTACTTGAAGTGAAAGCCTTGAAGCAAGAAACTCAAGTGGGGAGATGCTACTGGTATTGTGAGTCTGAAATCAATAAAGTTTTCTTTGTTTTGGGCTTCTTTTATAGTTCTTGCATGCTTAACTTAATTGTCTTTTATTAAATCTAGCTTAGTTAATATGTTTTCTTATCTTAGTGTAATAGTTAGTTTAATGTTTAGTGGGTAAAACCACTCCCCTTTTGGGGTGGAGATGATACTTATATATGCAATTAAGAATTGAAGAATGCTTTATTTTGAAATGTGTTGATTAATATGAATGTATGCTTGCTTGTTAGAATAGAATACTTCACTTGATGGGTTTTGCCACAAATCTTAAGACACCTTCCATGCTTGTTTAGTTTCTGAAATGACCAGCTTGTGTTTATGAATGTTAATCAAATAGGTTAGTGATTGAATTGATCAGTTTTACCATGATAAGTAGACACCTCATATACATGAAAACACTACCTCCACTTGTGCCCATTGGAATGCATTCTTACCTTCTTATTGTATATGTGTAATCACTCCACCCGCTAGCGGTCTTTCTCTTCCTGATTCCAGCTTAGTGTTAAGTTCCTTTAGTTTTGTCGAAGTAATCATTAGTCTCTTTCCTTTGCATTTTCTTCTTAGTAGCTTAGTGTAGCGTAGATTAGCATAAACAAAACTCTTCCCCCTTTTTGTTGCCACTTGATTTCTGAAAAACCAGAGAGTTCTCTCCTCCCCGTGGATCAACCCGTATATGTCATGTCTTCACCGACGTCGTGCACTTGCAGTAGTTTAAACGATTAAACAGCGACCTCAGTCAGGGTTGGGACGACTGGCTGAGATGAGGTCGTGGCTACGGTAGAGGTGGGAATAGTTGTATCCTCCTCTAAGGCACCATCTACAAAAATGTTCACCTCGTTGGCGGCCTTGGCCAATCTCTCGACAACCGCATCAACACCCTCATCAAGATCCTCCTCGAACTCGGGCGGTAGGGGGTCATCACCATCTGTAAGGTTGTTGCAATATTCAGCCTCGCATGCACGAGGCAACAAAAAAGTGTACACAGTCAACTGCGAGGAATATAAAACATGATGTTAGGTTCAGTAACTAAGAACGAATCTAATCTATCAACACCTACCGTGCTCCTATCAAGCACACTAAATAATCAGGTAACTTACAATCTATCTAAACTATCGAGGTCCGTCGACCGAATATCGAGCGACCAAAGTACTCATATAAACAAAAAAAATAATATCGAGTTCCTATCGATGATCCCATAAAACAAATCGACTAAGCAAACGGTAAAATTAAAACAAACAATGACCATCAAGTTCATATCGAACCCATCGAAAAACGTAATGGTCCGGTAACTAACAAGAAATCATTACTACCAAGGTCTATCGAACTCCTATCAAGACGGTCGAGCAAAATAAGTACTCCAGTAGCTAAAAAACATGGATTAACAACAATGAAGACAAACTTACGATTCTTTTGGAAGTAAACTGCTTTTCAACCTCAGCCATATGCGGGACGTTTTTCTCATTGCTCGTCCAGTTGAGCATCCTGGAGAACCGGTTTCCACGATTCACAACATACTGGGAGGCGAACGGCTGAATGGCCTCGTACGCCCAATATTGTAATGTCGGAGCATAACCGTATATACTGTATTTGACCTCTTTTTGTTGGCCCCTCACTTCATTCTTCTTCTCATACAAATCTTTCTGCTTAATCATGTCTTTTTGACATGATGTTAGCAGCTTCTGGTAAGACGACTTCCCCCATGGATATTCGAAGAGGTAGTCCAGGTCGTCAACCATCTTTACCATATCCGTCCATACCAATAGCTTGCCCTCTCGGGAAAATTGAACACCTTCAATCAGGAGGCATAACCCCAACTTCAAGATGTCGTCGGTATTTGTACAATTTTTGAATGTCGTCTCCAATGTACCTATCTGATTTTCTGGCTCTCCATTGAAATATTCATTAATAAGTCGGTCACTCGTGCAGTGCTCTTGCAACTCAGCCTCGGACGGTACACTATTTAAGTTCAAACCAGTGATCAGTGCAAACTCATATTTACTAAATCTGCAGGACTTAGTGCCAAACAAGAAATGAACCTCATCATCTCTACCACTGTGGGTTTTGTGCAGCATTAACTGATGGGCAAGAACACCGGAGAACTGTAATTCGCCCACCTCAAAAATTATTTGAACGACGATTCATTTGCCCTTTCGATCAAATCGTGCTTCCAGAACTTCTCTTTATGTCACTCATAGGCTTATTGCCCTTGTACGTCACACGACCGGGGAAATGATCCTTGGTTAGGACTATTAACTTCGTCATCTGGAAAAGAAAATAGGAACAAATAACAACCACTTAAAAACAGAGGGGAAATGAAATCGAGCTCATCGAGCCGTCGGTTCTTCACAGTCAAACTAATCCCCTCGACAGTTCTACAGTGTCTCATCGAGCTCATGTCGAGCACATATCGAGCTCACAATCATCTATGGAACCAATCAAGGAGAAAGGAACTGCTATCCATCGACACCAACCTATCGAACTAATATCGATATACGATCGAATCTATCGAGCAGCGTCGGAAACACAAAATGGTTCAACTTCCAACTCAGGCGACAAATGAACTACATTTTTGATAGAAACCATAACAAAACCTTATAAAACTATATCAAGAAGAAAATAGAAAATGGCTACAAATCGTGCCCTAAAACCAACCTTCATCATCGGATTTGAAGTAGGAGTTGTTCGGTAGGGTACGCCGCTGGGCTGGAATGACCGATCGAGTGCAAGAGAGAAGGGATGTGCGAACGAGAGAGAGAGAGAATAGGAAAACGGATGCGTGATGGCGATCTGCAACTGTTCGAAAGAAAGAGACAAAGAGCACAATTTGCTTATTTAAAAGGAAAGGGAGAGGGAGGGGAATGGTCCCACGATTTAGGCTGGGGTATTTTGGGGAGAACTGACAAGATAGACATATTTTTTAGAAAATGTAAAAGTGTGGGCTTTTTCTTCGAGGTTGGGAAACTTGGAGCATAGAAAGTCAATTTTTTCAATTTGAACTAGATTAATTTAAAAGTAATACTCGGATTTTTTTTCATTCTGTTTTTAAGGTGTCATGCATATTGACATTGCACAACTAGAACTAGTTATCCAATAGTTTTATCTTATTCGTTGGTGGTATTGATTATATTTTAGATATTGGAACACAATTTGCTCATTTACATTTGATAATTTCAATACTAACAAATTTTCAAAAACTCTCTACAATTATATGATATTATCTAATAACCATTTCCAAAATCATTATTCGCAATGCACCTTAAAATCGATTGTCGTGAGGTCATCATTTTCCTATTTCTCACCTTGAAGTACCACATTTAAAAACACAGTCACGATTCATGAAACCACTTTATTAGATGAACATGATGTAACTCTTGTTCATTGTTTCGTCTGATCATCATTGTAGTTCATGATTTGCTTATATGGCACGTATTGAGTATCAACATAGAGAGTCTTTACTATCACATGCTGTAAATCCTAAACCCATCTTAGGGTCTTAATTGTGAATAGGGAGGAGTATGGTGGGTGTTGACTTGGAGGTTTGGAGAGAGAGTGAGAGGGATGGTAAGGTAAGGTGGTGTGGTGCGTAGGGTATGGGTTGGGTGGCTGTTGCCTGTTGGGGGAGGTTTTGGTTTTTAAACCCAACACATTCACCTCCATTTCCTTTCTTCTTCCTCATTCCTTCCTTCCACCACATCTCTCACCTTCTTCTCTTCCTTTTCCGGCACGGCAGAGGAGATGACAGGAGCTCCGGTGGTCGGTGACGAGTGTGCGCGAGAGGCTTGAGGCGTGTGGAGTTGATGCTAGGACAAGGGCGAGCATTCGGGGTTGTGGACCGGAGACGACGTAGCGCGAGCGAGGCTCCGGCTAGTTCGTCATTTTCGAAAGATATGCCGGCTTATTAGTTTGTTTGTTGCGCACCCATGTTGGGGTGATATTGGGGTCGGTCGCGGGAGGTTGGGGACCTCACCGGCGACGAGAAACGACGTAAAATCCTCAGTTGGCGTGGGGTTGTTGTCGACCAATGATCGACTGGTTCTTTTGGGCGGTCGACCAGTTTAGTGTATTTACCCGACTTTAACCACACTAGTCGAACGATGCTTTGTGGCAGTCGACCAGTCGTGCGTGAGCTGGTGGGTCGGAGGATTTCCTGTTGGTTTTCGGTTGACCGTTTCTATTATTGGTTCGACCAGAACTTAAGTTGACTTATGTCTTGTTCGCCCTTTTTTATGCATTGTTTGACCGATTGATGACCTAGACTACTAGGATGCCCCTGGTAATATTCGGTCGACCGGGACCCCTGAGTCGGTCGACCGATTAGACTTGTATGATTTTGACCGGACTCTGAATTTTGACCACGTATCGGTCGACCGATTTTAGACACTTGTTCGACCGTTGGGACTTAGGTTAGGCGCAGAGAGTTCGACCATTGCAGACTTTCGGTCGACCGGACCCCATGTGAACGGTCGACCGGATTGCCTATTTCGGTCGACTGTTTGTGTGCATAACTGAATTCCCTGTCCTTGTATAGTGCCAACTTTGTCCACGGAAACCTTGTCCTCGCCTAGTGTGTTACGCGTGCCTGCCCAAAGACTGTCAGGTGGAAGAGTGTGGGTATTTGGGATGTGTCACCTCCGTGTATGGATTGTGGCGTAATGTGATGAATTTATGGACTCATGGTAGAGTAGCAAGACCTGAGGGATCGCGGATCCCAATATATGATGATGTGCTGCTCGCGTAGCGTGATGACCTGGCGGACTTCGGTCCGGAACCGTTCGTTGTGTGTCAGGCGTATATTGGACCATCGATGTTGTGTCGGTGATGCCGCCGATGCTGTTCCGGCGATGATGGACTGATGTTGTTCCGGGTATGTTGTTGTCGATGTTGTTCTGGCTATGTTGTTGTCGATGTTGTTCCGGCTATGATTCCTCAGTTGGGCACCTACTGAGATGATTGATGGACCGACCGAGCGACGGCTCCATTGGTGTGGTTTGACCACTATAGATACAGATTTGTTTCTCACGACTCGGACCTTGCGGTAGCCTCTTACCGAACCTCATGATTAGTATAGCCGCGTGTGGGGAGCGTCGTGTATTGTTTTGTAAGACCGTATGTGCCTACGGTAGGTCTCAGAGAGAGACCCGATGATGATTGTCGGACTAATGTCATGTTTTACCCTTCGGGGGAACTGTTTTCCTTACTGTTGATGACATGATATACTACTAGTATGATAGGTTCATTTGTACTACTGCATTCATATAGGTGAGCTTGGCATACGGGGTTTCCTTATGGAAACTCAGGCATTGTTGTTGCATGTTTTATTTCAGGACCGCAGTATGTTCAGTTGGGTGGTGACTGCGAGCGTGCGCATTTTGGGATCGGAATCCACTCCTTCGGACCATTGAGGTCGTCATGATTATTTGTACTGTCTTTTGTTATATCCGATGTAATCATGTAGCTTTTGACAAACTTTAATGTAATATGGTACACCGTTGAATGTTTTATTGGAGTAACAGTCTCGCCTTTTGATGATATGTCTCTTGTGTCTTTGATGATAAATTTTAAATTTTCTACTGTTTCGGGATGTTACACATGCACCTCAGAGTGCATGTAATTATGTTTTGTTAGATTGACCATATCTATAAAACTATGAACTACCACAATCTCCATGTATATCTCTAATCCAACAACAAATATATGGTCCACCAATTCCTATCCTTATTAGCTGCTAACGACCACATGAACATGCCTTGTAGCCACAAATGAAGACAAATACTCTACATGTTTCTTACAGTTCAATCAGCTAGGCGATGATGTACGCTAAAGCTTTTCCAAAGGTAGCTCATGGGCTCTTTGTTGTGATTTTCAATATCAGACAAGAATTCCCACATGATCTTGTTCTCTTGCTAAGCTTCATGGAAGGGAGAAATTCAAGTTGGATTGCATATATCCAAGGTTTTGGCTTGGTTTGAGCTCCTAACATTGTAAGGGTAATTCTAGGATCATATTTTCAGGGTTTCTTCAAGACACGACTAATATCTTCATGGTAAAATTATCTTTATGACTCATTTTCGATCCTATTGTGTTGACCTTCAGCATTCGTATTCCATAGTAGAGGTGAAATCCTTCAAAATAAAATAAAACTGACATTGGATTCTTCCAAGGTTCCTTAACAGTTGGATTATTGCATTATACCAAACCAAAGAAAAATCGTTCTCATCTAGTCTCATTATATAGCAGTGTTGCTAGAAGGTCTCGGCCAATATAGTAGTCAAAAGATATTTGAAGAATCGTTATGAATAATTCTTGATTGGCAGCTATCAGTGGGGCTATTTGGACTTGTGCACTTCAAACTGATCACCCTTCAAATTTGTCATTCGACATCCAGCACACTATCGGAGCCTAAGAGCTATCCCTACTATTACTTTTGTTAGGTGTACTACGTTCATCATGTATTGTAATAGGTTTCTTTTCCTTCTGGCGTCTATCCCCATAAATTGTACTACTGGATGTGCTCACATCTACTTTTAATATAATAAAATTTGCATGCTTTAAAAAAAATATTCTTGATTGGCCACGTACAAGTACATCAGATCCTTGTTTCTTTGTTTTGAAAAACTACTGTTTCGGAGGACGAACTATTTTGGATTGTATGTTTGAGCATGTAACCAAGGGCAGTGGTTGCACCGCACTTGGTATTTTGCTCTATTAATCAAATCAAACCATTCTCAAAAAAAAAGTGTGAACATGTCTTGGCTGTTGATGGTGGGCAGAAACTGTGGCTACAATAATCAGGAAGTGTCCAAGGCCAATTGTTTGTCTTCAAAAAAGCATCCCTATCACAGCATTACCATATCAAGGTGAAAAATCAAATGTCACAAGCAAACACAAAATATATACTAGAATAAATACCAATTCATTTTCATCCAAGACATCATCAGGTTTGCCGTGATTCTTAATAATACACAACAAAAAGAAAATAACTTTTGGTAATTTCTCAACAGGCATGGTTACATCGTTTACATCCCGAAATCTACATATAACCAAATCCTTTCAAACTAATGTACAAATACATTTTTTACCATATACAGAAGGAAGCGTCAAGGTGGTGAAAAGCAAGCTAAAAATACATATTACACAATCTGGCTTTGCCTTCATGTAGAGTAGGATTTATCGGAATAGGATAAAAGCAACTGCAAGCCGTATTATGTTATTTACATGACATGTATTTACAATACAGGCAACACAATCTTTAGTAGAACTCGCGATCCGGCAAGACGAGAGGAGCGATAAGCGTCCAAATGTAGAGGAGAGCAGTAGCCCACTCTGTGATAATCCTGACCCACACAGATGACCAACCGACGTCTATCAACTCTGTACTATCCGCAGTTGAAAAGCTCCACCCGGTGAGGAGCATGGCTGAGTACATGCTAGCGAGAGCGAATATCAAATGAAAGAATGAATATGAGTAACTGACAGGTCTCGGCTCATTGCCCTCCTTATCTCCCTTTCCTGCTTCTATCTCTTCTCCTCCTAGAAGGGGTTTGCTTGAACCTATAGAGAGAAAAATCAAAGGTCCAGGAAACAACAACAACAATATCTTATGAAGTAATTAGACCACAATCTACCATTGGATATCTACTTTCACTAAAAAGGTACCAACATTCAAAAGTTATATTGTTGATTTTGATGGGAAATTGAAATTCCAAGATAAAGAAAAAATATTTTTCGATTTCTTAAATTTGAAGTTACTTGATAATTAATTTACTCAACGTGTAACTACTACTATGCAAGTTACTCTGTCTGGATCTTATGCACGGAGAACAAAAGTAAAGCCTTAACAACTAGCTTGAACCATAAATAGAGCCCAGCTGTGACATTCGTACTCACTGTGAAACTTCAAAACCAATAAGTGAGAAACTGGGAAGACCCTGAACTTCCGGGCTGGAAGTGATTTCAGAGATCTGTTAAGTCATTAGTGCTACACATAACAGTTCCAAAGGATTGACCTAGATTCATCATTGGTGGCATTGGTCATTTTATTTTGGATTGGAGACCACCATATGACAACTTCAAATGTTATCTAAGAGGTGGAGAATTTTCCTTGAGGTCAGTGACTATACGCCTCAACCTATTAACTGTTTGATCAGTGTTAGCAGGTAGTTCAAGTTACAAATTCGAAGTAGTAGTCTGCATATTTTAACCAACAATCTTAAGGAAAGATTTCAGAATTGAAACTATTCTATTTTTACTTAAAAAGTTAGTTGATCAATAAGGTATGTTGTTCTACTACACTGAGTATTTCATATAGAGAGCTCGTAACTATTTCAACATGGACACTAAACTAAAGAGAAGAGTTTCGCATATCAAAATTAGTTTTTGAAGTTTAATCATTAGTAGCTCAAGATGGGCATTAGTTAGATCTAACTTCCTTTTAGATCTAATTAGGTTAGATCTAATAACAAATCCATAAAATCTCACCCAACCTTCCAAGAGATAGGCAACTACTTTATATTATATATGATAAATATGAGCTTGATGCGGCTTAGTGCATAATATACACAAGATGAGGAACATGAGAAGAATCCTCTTTAAGCCTTTTTCGTTGAGGGAGATGACTTTATCATCATTGTTGATTGTCAAGTGAATAGTGAACAACACTGAGGTAACGCCAAGGCGATTGGGCGGTCGTCGTTGTGGGCGACAATTTTTAATAAATATTTAATTAAATATTTTTTGTTTTAATTAAAAAATTAAGAAAAATACAAATAAAATATAGAAAAAAACCTTAAAAGTTTTGGCTTAAAAAAGACACATAAATCACTGATTCACTAGGTATTTATAGGAATGGAAAATGGGTAGGGGAAGGGGTAAAAGAAAAAGAAAAGAAAAATTGAACGGCCAAGATTGCAGCACACCAAAACAATCACTCTCTAATCTCTATATAACCCTCTCTACACCAAACCCTAATCCCCAAAGGCCAAAACGAACGGCCACTCTCTCTCCCCCAAACTCTAACCTAGTAATCCTAATCTTCTTCTCTCCCACTATCACTAGCGACGGCGACGGACAGGAGGAGAAGATGGCTCGCGGCATTGTTTTCTCCGGCAAAAGGAGGGAAGGACACCTAGCCATTGCTAATGTGCTGATGTGCACATGGTTGCCGATCGCACACACCGCACACCCTAGGCGACTGTCTACCTGAACGTTAATATTGAATGAAGGAACACCATAGCCTATACCCTTTTTTCCTATCAATGATAATAAAAACACTAATTGTGATTCATAAGTACATGCTGAAGTTGTAATTTACATGAACCATTGAAGTTTTTGCATGAACAAGGGACTAGTATCCGCAATAAACATTACACATGGTTGTCCCACGATTTCATGCATTAAAGCCCCAACACCTCTTGGATTTTCATAAGCACTTTAGAGAGATTGTCTGGGTGTTCTTTGAGGTGTTAAGTGATTATCTGAATATCGAGGAAGGTAATTGTGTTATAACCCTAACACCTATGTGACATATGTTTATGTCACCACATGCTTGTTTTGTGTGCAAGCACATAGGGGTGAATAATGAAACCAAGATTTCTTGCTTCAAAGAAAATGTGCTAATTAAATTATCAAGTAGTATGATAATCTTATTTTATCACTTAACACTGTCTGGAGTTTGGCTTTATGGTTGCAAGTCGATAAGTGCACCATTGCATTCAATCTCCAAACTACGTGATATAGTGTTTAACAACATAAGTGATGCCCAAAAATAGATTGTTGGTGGTGTTGGTTGAGATATGAAAAATGCTACTTTGAATTTGACAACTTAAACTACCTGCGAACACTAAACAATTTTTTAATTAGTCGAAGCATGTAGTCACTGACCTTAAGGAAATATTCAACCCCTCTTAGATAATATCTAAGTATGACGAAGGATTTATATGGCAGTCTCAACTTTAGGATACGATCAATCTCATCTAAAGGTGCACATCAAAGATGAGCCTAGGACAACCTTCCGGAATCGTTATCTATAAGCCCTATCATTTGCAAATCACTCTAATCACTTCCATAGTTTTCTTAGTTTCTTGCTTATGTGGTTTTTGAAGTGATTATGAATGTTGCACTTGGCCCATATTTATAATTCAAATTATTTGTTGAGTATGTTTCATAATTATATTTTATTCTTGAACTTATCCATACATAACTCATAGACCAAATAACTTCCGTATAAAGAAACTCACATATCAAGTAACTTCAAGATTAAAAAAATCAAATAATATTGATTTATTTTGTCGTCAGTCATTATTTTGAAATTTTCAATTAAAATATCCAATAACCACCCACAATTTCCTACTTTTAGGTTCAAGAATGAGAACCTAAGCTCACACTCCACAATTTAAGGTATTCCACATTAGGCATATAACCAACTTATAACTCATTTGGTGTTTTTCCAATCGTCTTATGGGATGATGAATGACAATCAAACTGCAGAATATTAATTAGAAATTCCAAAATAATAATTAACAATGAAATAAAATAATATTATTTAATTTTTAACCATGAAGTTGCTTAACATTTCATTTACTTAACGTGTAAGTTTCTTACTCTGCAAATTACGTACGCATAAGATAAAACAGTAAAATAATATTTATGAAATTACGGTAACTTGAACTATGAATAGGACTCAAGTGTGA
Organism: Triglochin maritima; assembly: GCA_963682175.1. NCBI lineage: Eukaryota > Viridiplantae > Streptophyta > Magnoliopsida > Alismatales > Juncaginaceae > Triglochin > Triglochin maritima. Next base: position 33,340,482 of record OY821785.1, read on the forward strand.
CTTCATACTCAGGAAGAAACTACAAAAGCACCTAGAGAAACTGAGAAAACCCCGAGAGTGATTTCAGAGATGCGTTAAAGTGCTAGAGATAATTGTTTCAAATGGTCGTCCCAGACTCATTGCTGGTTTTGCAACTTTAGATGAGATTAATAATAGAGGGGAAATCGTCATACAAATCATTCATTGGTCCAAGATATTACCCTAAGAAGATCAATATCTTTCCTCAGGATCAGGATTACAGACCTTGACCAGTTAACATTTTGTTCAGTATTGGCAGGTAGTTGAACTTGTCAAATTCAAAATGGCAGTATTCATATTTCAACCAACTCAAACAATCTTAAGGAAAGATTTTGATCTAGAACCGGACCAAAGACCGGTTTTCATAATCCGAAGACCAGTCCACAATTGTTATGTCCAAAATTATTAAGGAAACTTTCAAACTGAACCCAGGCCATATCAGTGCAAACCGAGCTTCAATAATTTTAATGCCCTTTTAAATAAAAAACTATATTTTGAAAATAAAACATACAAAAACTTGCCATATTTTGATTCACATTCTTTTTTTCTAAAAATATATAATTGTATGTAAAATATATAATTTACTTACTGCCGAATCAATAAAAGGACATGTTAATGTACTATCATACTAATACTAATAGAAATTTGATGAGAAAAAGGCACAATTGCTTTTCCGTAGAAATATTCTACAATTGACATTTCAAATGTGTAAATATGTAAGCCGCTATGGACTAGTCCAGTTTGAACCAATTTAGACCGGTGCTCACCCCAGAGATCACTGTCTATAAAATTTGGTTGTAATAGAAATTTAAGATTAATTTTCCTAATAATATACGAATGTCCCCATTGGGCCATGTATTCAAAAGATTGACCTTATCCTGTATTGAAGTTGGCAAAGTTAATCATGAAGGGTTAAAAAGGACTTTTACGTGTCATTGATTTTATTTAACTATCATATTACCCAACTCTAAGTGGTAGTGTTGTCACCGAAAAAATGATATATTTGTGAACATCGGTTGAGCCTTTATTTCTATAGATTACCAATGAGGATTTTTCTATGATAAAAAGTAAGACTTTATTACAATGATCATAAAATGATCATTTAGCCTATTTAGGACAACGGTGGAAAGAATGCAGCAGTACAATTGATCATTTAGGATAACAGTGGAAAGAATGCAGCAATATAGCACACTAAACATTATTTTTAGTATGCCTATCAAGCAACGGAGATTGATATTGCAATGATGATAAAGATTGGAAGGGTAACACCACCCCCCCCCCCCCCCCCCCCCCCCCCCCCCCCCACACACACAAATAAATAACACTTTCAAAACCTTACAGTCAAGTCCTAGGTAAGGAAAAAACAAAGATTGTAAACATCCAAGAATAGCTGAGGGAAAGAACTTTGCAATGGATAATTAGTAGCAATAATATGTTGAAATACTACCTGCTTTGGGTGATGAAGGTGGTGATAGAAAAACGGTTGAAGAACCAGCACGAACAGCAGAATAGAGCACAGAGAGAACTGTAGTGAGCATCCCAAGAACAAGAGTGCCGGTCGAAACAGCTTTCGAGTGTTTGTGCAGACCATTGCATTCGTAATCCCTGGGCTCACTTGAGAGCCCACTGTAGCAAAGGTATGCACAATAGATAGATATCACCGAAGCTGGCAACAGACTGCCATTTACCTGTTTGTGTAGAAAAACAAAAAAGAATAGCAATAAAAAAAACTTCGTCGTGTTGCAGTGCTTTCTTTTTACAAAGCACAAACATTTTACTGAAAACTAGAATTTAACTTATTGCTTTGATCCACTTTTAAGCAGGCTTAATATTTGAATTAGTATGGTTGTTTAACCTACAAAAATAGTTTTAGCCTTTTACTGAAAATTAGAATTCATGTTTATTGCCTTGATCCATTTTTAAGTAGACTTAATAGTTGAACTAGTTGTGGTAGATTAACCTACAAAAATATTTGAATCAGTTGTGGTAGTTCAACCTACTAAAACAGTTCGATTTGAGATTTAGAAGTGTGGTAGTTTAACCTACGAAAACAATTCAATTTGAGATTTACAAGTGTGCCAGAAGACTACAGTCCTGCATCCGACGACATCAGAAATCTTTAACGAATTACTTTTTCTATACAAATTGTCAAAAACAAATCATGTGCACAGGTTGAAACTAGAAAGTTCAGATGCCTTGCAGACATAAAACCTACTTTAACATTTTAAAATGATGCGAAAGAAACAAGAATACATATTTATGTGCTTGTATATGTTTTCACCGTCCACATACAATTTCAAACCCTGCTTATATCTGAAAAAACGTAATAGATGTCAATATAAACATGAATTTCTTAATTATCATAATTTGAGATGTTTTGAGTTTCTTTATTAGCCTAACCTAACTATTTTGGGAATTGGGATCAAAGGTTTTGTTGTTGAATCATAAGTTGATGTGTTTATCCCACAATGAAAATCATTAAATCACATCATTTGGAATCTCTGAATTCCAATTAAAATGTTTCAAAATTATTCGAAAGTTACAAATGACGCAATCAACACTACTCTTATGCTATGGAGTAGAGAAAGAAAAAATCCAAAAGCTCAACAATTCACGTGTCCTACTACTTAAACAAATGACTTGATTTCCAGGAAGAAGAAAAGAACAGCATTACCTGTGGACTTGATTTCCAAGAAGAAGAAAAGAATAGCATTACCTGTGGATGCAAAGAAATAACTGCAAAAGAAAACCCAAGGATCATGGTCACGACAATGAAGAAGATATTGAGACCACAATCTTGACCAGAGGGGTTGAACCAAATAAAGAGCACTCCAGAAAATGCATAGGCAGCTAGATAGCATACTACCGTTATTGAGAGTAATGCAATGTACCTGGAAGAAACACGGCCAGAAGTTAGAGTCGTAAAATCCAAGTCAAAGGAAAAGGCAGCAAGGAGATTATCAATACTGATTTTACCACTTCTGTTCATCCTTCTCAACCCACGAATCATTCCATGTATGTGTGAAGTCCAGAAGAATGACCACTTGAATTAATAAAAACAATCCAGATCCAAATCTTGATAGTGATGCTGCAGCATAAGAGGTAAAGGGAACAAAGGCTTAAAAGACAATCTAGCAAAGAAAAGGTTCAAAGCAATAATATAGTATCAACGAATTTGCAAATAAAAAATTCCACAATAATGTCAGAACAAAGGAGATTGGCATTCATCCTGATGGAAGCTCACCATAGAAAGAAATAACAACATTTGGGAAGGAAAACATCAGAAAAATAATATATTGACAAAATTACAAAAACTTCAACAATAATGTCTAAAGAAAGGAAATTTACATTCATTATGATGGAAGCTCACCATAGATAGAAATGACAACATTTGGGAGGAAAAACATCATAACAATGAGCACTACCCAAATAGCAATTTTGGCCATCCATCCCCCATGATGCAATGAATCTCTTTTGTCATTTTGATCCTTCACACCGATCATGATCAGAGCAAATATCGCAAAAAATAAGAAATTTCCCAAGCTCACACGAAGAACTGCGTCTGTCTGGAACCATTCCTTGGGCGGGGTTTCGGAGAAATTATTTATCCCTGTAAGTGGCAACTGGCATGGATTACGAAGACAACAACAGAAATCCGAAACATTGTCAAACAAATCGCCGAAATTTAAGCAAGTGCCCTCAACAACAAAAATGAGCGCTTAAACAATACCTAAAGAAAAATTTGCCTTTTCAAGCAATAACACACTAAAAGGCAAAATTCATGAAGAAGAGTTTGAAGATAAAATTGATCCCAACAAATTGAAAATAACTTTTGGATACAACAAAGCCATTAATATCAAACTAGTTGGTATAGACTAAAGATGAAACCCATCGAGAATCATGGTTCGGGCACGTGCACTAACTTCTCCCAAACATTCTTATCCATAGCCAAATTTTGGCAATGTTCCAATCTTTTAAGTTTCCCTTATTCACTCTCTCCAAAAAACAACAATTGGATGATTATAGAAATTTGATGAGAACATATTATCGATATCTTTAATCTTTTAAGTTTCCCTTATTTACTCTCTCTAGAAAACAACAATTGGATGATTCTAGAAATTTGATGAAAACATATTATCGATATCTTTAATCGTTAATAAGCAAAGCTCTGTGTTCCCAATAACTCTATATTCAACACATATATATCTTCTATAACCCCAAGAAACCATCCAAGTGTATTAGGTGCCAACTATCCAGGATATCATCCTTCAACATAGAAAAGATGAAAACGACAAGGGCAAATTAAACATGATAAAACCATGGAAAGCATAGCCGACGTGTATGTATATAACTATATATATTAATCACCGACATCATGAAGAAACTTATGAAGATTAATTCCACAGGTGTATATGCAAGTTTTTCTCATGTTATGGATATTATGTTGAATTTGTAAATCCAATATTATGTTAAATTAGTAAATCAAATGCAAGATACTATTTTTCATACACGAGTTTGATAGGTTCAATAAGTCAGGAGTAATGTTATTAATAATGTTAGATTACAATTTACAATACTAGGACAGTAGGGCTTAAGTAAGCGAGAATAATATTGGATTCTGCACAACAACACGAAACGAAAAGTATTGCATTTCTAATTCATCTATTTGTAAGCCTGTTTTCTAATAATTCCTTTGTTATCTCTCTCCCAATTCCAAACAGAAACTAAGTTATGGAGTGAGTTATTCCAGGATTGACACAAACAACTAGAACCCTATCCGTTAACAGAAATTTAAATTAATTCTAGAATCTAGATTCTGTCAAGTAGGTTCTAGATGCGCAAATCAACCCCACCCCTAAGTTGGTGACTTCGATTGTGATTAGGAATGTAACAAAGTTGATTTTTTTCGGGCTCAAACCAAATTATTTCAGTTACAGAATACTCAAACTAAACCAAAATATTTGGTCAGGATCAATTTAACTTTCGGTTTCCATTTGATATAATTCAGTTTGTAACTTTCAACGCGAAATCGAAGAATATTTGTCCGGTTTCAGTTCGGGATCGGAAATTCCAGCCCAAAATTGGAATCTTTTTTAACCAAAACAATGAAATTTTAGTTATGATTAGGTTTTAAAGACCGAAATCGGTGTGGAAGAAGTGGTTATACATACAGGGGATTTGTTGGAGCAAAGGGGCTGCGAGCTCGCGGAGGAGGAAAGCGAGGAGGAGGGAGAGGCCGAAGAGGGCGCAATAGGCTATGCGGGCGGAGCGGCGGGTGATCCCCGACGCCACCGACGTGCACAACCCGCACGTGCAACTCGCGCAGCACGACGCCACACACGACGCGCACCACATCGTCGGAAACGGAAAGAAGAGAACGGATATTCCTTTCCTATTCCCCTCGGGTTCAAGTCTTTTGGAGTGTTACGGAAGCTAGTCTGGAATCTGGATAAAACTTGGGTTTGTAACGTCCGACGTCAAGTTTAGTTCGAATTTGAGTTAAATTGGTATTGTATCTGAAATAGGTGAATCTGCATGGGCTAATTGTTGGAATATTAAATCCACGTGTGAGTGGGAAAATTATTTATAACATTTTCTCTTGATTTGAGTAACGAAGGAGTGGATGGATAATATCACACACAATATACATATGAGTTTTCTCCTTTTACCCCCACAAGTTCTCAACCTCCTACAAACTCAATTGCATCGTTGGGGAATCTACAAAAACAGTTCGGTTGAAGTGTTCTTTGTACTTAACTTTGTTTGTTTTTATTGTTTGCCCACATTGATTTATTAGTTGGCTTTATTTGGATTATAACGAACTTAAAAATCAACATATGTACCACATTGTAATGCAAATTATTAATATTCTTATTAACAATCTTAGAGAAATTGTCAGTTATGTCGAGTACTTAATGCCCGAAAAATTTGCAGGGCAAAACTTCAAATGTTAGCTACAATGAATGAAAAGCTGGTTGACCACGGTAGGGTTGGATGATGTTATTGAATTTGTTTTTTTTATTAATTTGGATGATCCCAAAAATATAGAAAATCATGATACGTGAATTGAGAGAGACAAACTGTTGAGGATGGATATTGTTGGTTTTGTCCAATGTGTTATTTGATGTCTACAGTTCATCTTCTTCCTTCGCTGCAAAAGTTATGGGACGAACTTGACAAGAAATATAATAATGATGACTTAGGTCATGAGAAATATTATATTAGAAAGTTCTTAAAGTTCAAAATGATTGAAGGAAAGTCAATTATCGAACATACCCATTAGTTCATGATTATAATCCCATGGCTTGAAAGACGATGTCCATAATTGAGAAGTTTTCTCATTTTTGGGAGCACTACGGTATGTCTCTTAAGCACATAAAAGAAAAACTGACTATGAATGATCTCATGGTTGTCATAGCAATCGAGGAGAAACATCATGGTGAAAAACATATAATGTATGTTGAGTTTTAGTAAAAAAACAAACATGTTAGTTGGATCCTATAAGCGAATTAATAAAGGAAAATCACATCAACCCAACAAAGTAAAACTTAAGATCAAAATCCAGAAAAAGAAAGAACAAACCATGTTGGAATTGTGGACATGTTGAGCACTGGCTAAGGATTGTTCTTCAAGGAAAGTCAAATGCCAACAAAGTGTCACTGATTCGACTCCACATGTATGACTACTATTCCAAAGTTGAGAAGTTCAAAGTATAATAAAAAACAAAGATGTCACATCCAAGTCAGACTAAAGCCTGTAAGGGAGTTGGTATTGGAAAATATGATAGTTGTTGATTTTATTAGTACCAAAGACAATATAGCTGATCTTTTCACCAAATGACTTGATTTAACTCAAGTTTAGAAATCCAAGCTCGGGATGAGACTGAGACTCATACTATGACTCATCAAGAATGATAACTCAACCAATCTGAATGGAGATCCCATGAAGTTGAATCGATGTGGTAATTGTTAGGATCTATGGCCCTCTAATTAAGAACTAAACGCAGAATTAAAACACTAAGTAAATGATTAAGAGATAAAAACGTGCAAACCACAAAATCGACGACACCGGAGTTAGAAAGGTTCGGCACCGCACCCCGTTCCTAGTCCTCCTCACAAGCCTTGCTCGATCCCCCGAGCCTCGCTTACGGTTCTACTAACTGATCTCCGTTCCGGGCCGAGATCAATGTCGTTTACAACACCGAGCCTCACGAACAATTCTCGCCCCGCTCGTGTCTTCTCTCACAACCTGAGAGGGAGTTTCCTCAAAGCTTTACAACACTTGGTGATTCTTGAATATGGAAATGGAATCACAATCTAACTAACACTCTATACTTAAGCACACTTGGATATTGATATGGAATGGATATGCAAGTAGTGAAGTTTTGGCTTGAGTGTAGAAGAATGAGAGCTTGAAGATGAAGATGATTTGGATTTGAGTATAGGATAGATAGGAAGTGTTCAAGAGTTCTAAAACCAGCAAATGTGGTTCTATTTATAAGCCTTCAAGCTCTACTAGCCGTTTGGAGTTGGTGAGGAAAATTGATCAATGAGAAGCAAGATGTGAAATAAGCTCGGCAGTTTTTAGACCAGGTTTGGTCGACCGTTCATGTAACGGTAGTCCGAGACACTACAAATTGATTTGTCTGAACTAAGCACACGGTTGACCGAATAGGGTTCGGTTCACCATTTCAAGGTTGACAGTAAGATTGGTTGGACTCTGATTACTCAAGTTCGATTGACCATGTATACTTCGGTAGACCAAAGATAGTGTGAGTTTTGCGCTGATAGTTAAGGCTCAAATAGTCATTGGGTACAACAGTCAAGTATCACGTGTAAATAACCGTTGGGCGCCTAAAGTCAAGAAGGACTCGGTTGACCGATAGGTCTTCGGTCGTCTAAATTAGGACGTCAATTGGGCTCTAAGGGCTCGATTCAAATACAATCGTTAGAACAAAGTCCAGAAACGGTCCAGGGCTATTCGGGAGACCGGAGGAGGTTCAGTCTTCCGTCAGGGCAATTCCAGAGAACATCCTAAAGTCCACTGATGGGAAGGATTTGGTTATCCAATAGGTATTCGGTGGACCGAACTGGGAATGATTCGGTGGACCGTGAATGGTCCGGTTTACCAAATCTTGACGGGACAGAATCCTAGTGCTCAAGTTTACATTAAACCTTATGGACTCAATAAATATAAGATTACATGTCTTGGTTCAAAACTTTGATTACAAGTCTTGAGTCTTGATGTCTTTGTCTCAATGCTCATTTTCTTAATTATCTTGATCAACTTATTAAGATGATTACAAGTATACACATATGTATGCAATGCATGTAATCGTGTTTGCTCACTTTGATTGATTAAGATTAGTTCGATTAATCATCAAAATTAATGTAGATTAAGGCCAAAAAACCAACAGTAATAATAAGTTCTTGAGTGAGTTGAATGCAACAACCTAGTGATACATTGTATTTGTGTCGTTTCCCCAAAGAATGAATATATTGCTGAAACTGCAAGTTTAGTAAGAGTGTAGACTCTGAATGAGTTCGAGTCTATAAGACAAGATGTTAGTAGTGCATCTTTGGAGAAGTTTTACTATGTGAATGCAATTGTGTGGCCACAATTAAAGGATTAGGGGGGTCAATCCTTGAAAGTATACATGAAACAGAATACTGATGCATGACTTTAATGCATCAACCATGTCGCATGACTTGTTTGGTGTTGTTCTCAATGGACACTTCCACAACAAATGTTCAAGTTCAAGATTTTGTTCACTTAGTTCCTGTGGGGGTAAAGTTGAAGAACTCAGACTGTGGTTCAAATCCAAAACATACCATTTCTAAAATTATTAGGTTGCAATGTTTCGTCGTTTGATCAACAATGGATTTGTGGGGAATGTTGGAATATAAAATACATGTGTGGGCTTAGTCCCACGTCGAAAAATGTGGGATGGGGAAAATGGTTTATACCTTTTTCCCTTCCTTGATTTTCTGAGTGGAGAGAGTAGAGGAGTGGATAAACATATCACACACAAAAATATACACACGAGTTTTCTCTCTCTCCACTACAACCCCCTTACGTTTTCCTGTTGAAAGCGACCTTGTAGGTCTCGATCTGCTCTTATGGTTCTTCGAAGTCGTAGTACGACAACAAAGACGTTGCAAACGTTATATCCTCGGAGAAAGCGTCTGCACCCAATCACACCGCCTTGTGGGTGATAATTTCTCTAAGGAGAGTCTGAAAAGGCAGCTCGGTTGATGTGTTCTCTATACTAAACTTTGTTTGTTTTTGTTGCTTTGTCAGCATGGATTTGTTAATTGGTTTTATTTGAATTGTAACGAACTTGATAATCGACATATATACCTCATTGTTGTGCAAATTATTAATATTTTATTAACACTAATTAAGCCATGAATTTAAGTAACAACACATCGATGAGAAATCAAAGACGATGGAGAATGGGTTACGGTACAAAATACAATAATTATAAGCAATAAAAGTATGAAACTAACACTACGACTAAGGCTACGAGTAACACTCATGGTCATGCATGGCCGAGCTGCCTACGAGCTCCTAGAGATAAATTCCTTTTAGTACGTTATATATGATTTAATAGAATCAATCAACTTTAATGCTTTAAAATCTCTCAACAACAATAAAATTGCAATTTAACTCATCAACTTCCTTTAACCAACAAGCAACTCAACATTAAAAAAAAGTAAATTTTTATCCTAACTCTTCAACTTCCTATTTCAATACTTATATAAACATCCTACATTTATTGTAATTCTTAAAAAAACATTTATGTTCTACCTCACATATTTGATGGGATCATCTTTCCCTAATTATCAAAAATGAAAGAAAATTCTCTCATAGTGTTCTTGTTAGACCCTAACCCTCTTAGGGTTACTGTTGGGGGAGATGGTTTTTGCATGAGAATGGAGGAGTGAAAAGTGGGTGTTGGTGAGGTGATGTGTGTAGGGTTGCTTTGATGACGGGGGTTTTGGGTTGGGTATTAAAGAGAAACATGTTTCTCTTCTTCTTCCCTTCCTTCTTCCTTTTCTTCATCATCTCACTCTCACCTTCTTTCTCTTCCAACGAACCAGTGGACGTTGCGGCAACTTCGGCTGGTGGAGGCGAGCTTAGGGCAGTAGAGGTGCGGACGTGAGGTGCGTTGGATCGGAGGTTGTTGTCAGGTGGCGACGTTGAGTGAAACTCCGACGTGTTCTGTCTTGCATTTGAGGTATGTTGGTTCTTTAGTTGGTTTTGTTGCTCACCCACGTTGGGGTGGAGTTGTGGTCGGTCGTGGGAGGTCGGAGACCTCACCGGAGGCGAGAAACGACGTAAAATCCTCGGCTGGCGCGAGGATACTGTCGACCGGTTTAATGTTTTTGCCCGACTTTAACCAACACCGATCAAATGATGCCCTGGGGCGGTCGACCGGTTGTGCTTGTGCTGGTGGGTCGAAGGATGGTCTGGGAGTTTTTGGTCAAATGGGACCCCTGAGCCGTTCGACCGTTGCTCGTGTTTCGCCCGGATTAGGCGTTGACCATCCAAACGATCAACTGTTCCTGACCTTTGGTCCGACCGGAACTTAAGTGAACTTATGATATTTGTTCGACCGTTTTTATAGTTGTTCGACCGGTAGATGACCTAGACTACTACGATGTCCCTGGTAGTTTCCGGTCGACTGGGACTCCTGAGTCGGTCGACCGTTGGACTTGTATGATTTTGACCAGACTCCGGATTTTGACCCCGTATTCGGTTGACCGGTTTTAGATTGGTGTTCGACCGTTGGGACTTAGGTGATGCGTAGAGAGTTCGACCGTTGCAGACTTTCGGTCGACCAAACCTATTGGGAACAGTCGACTAGATTGCCTATTTCGGTCAACCTTGTGCGCAGAACTGAATTCGTGGTCCTAGTGTTGTGTCAACTCTGTCCACGGAAACCCTTGTCCTTGCTTAGAATGTGAGCCGGGAGGTGATGGCGGGTACGTTGCTATATGTAGAGTAACATACTTGAGGGATCGCGGATCCCAATGCATGTTGATGCTTAGCTCTTGGAGCATGATGACCCTGCAGACTACAATCTGGAGTCATCTGATGTTGTGTCGGACGTATGTTGTACTGTCGAGGTTGTGCTGGCGATGCCTCCGATGTTTGTGTCGGCGATGATGTTGCCAACGATGTTCCGGCTTGTTGTGTCATCCGATGTTGTGCCAGACGTATGTTGTACCACCGATGTTGTGTCGGCGATGCCGCCGATGTTGTTCCGGCGATGTTTCCTCGATTGGGCACCTATCGGGGGATGGTTGGACCGACTGGGCTACGACTCCGTTGGGGTGGTGTAGACCACGTTGTTTTGTTTCACGCGGAAGTGCGGACACTCTTCACCGATCCCTTTGGCTCGAGTAGTCGCATGTGGGGGTGCGTCGCGTACTGTCTGTAAGACCGTATGTGCCTACGGTAGGTCTCCGAGGGAGACCCGATGTTGTTGTTGGACTGATGTCCTGTTTTACCCTTGGAGGGATTTGTTGCATTGCTGATGACGACATGACATGCTACTAGTATGATAGGTTCATTACCGTACTGTTGCATTCATATATGCGAGCTTGGCATACGAGGTTTCATAATGGGAAACTCAAGCATTGTTGTTTGATTCATGTTTCAGGACCACAGTAGGTTTTGTGTGGGTGGTGACAACGGACGCGCATATTTTGGGGTCAGGATCCTCTTCGGACTCTTCAAGGTCATCATGATTACCTGTATTTATTTTGTTGTAATTATGTAATCATTTCTTTTGACAAACTCTGTCGTATTTGGTGCATTGACTGATTATTTATATGAGTAACATCCATGTTGATGAGTATTGTCTTGAAACCACTTGTTTGTTTAAATTTTCAATTTTTTTTCGTTGTTTCGGAATGTTACGGTTTTTTTTCTCCGTCTGAGTTGAAGAATTAATTAAGTACCAATGAGTGATTTTCTCTAATTTCTTACGTTTGATTGTTTCATCATTATTTGTCATTTTTATTATTTATATATCATTGTGCTTGGAATACTTGTGGCCAAAACCCACCAAAACATATACATATATTCACTTAGAAAACCATGATCAGCTTACATGCAAATCTACTCAAATCCAATAATAAACAATAAATTCGAGTTCGTAAGAGTTAAATCAACAAGGCACAGGAATATTGAGCGAAACTTCTGAAGCAAATACACATATCTACCAACTCATGAACACGTGGATCCATACATTAGACTATGATTTACATATATTCAAGTACATTTCATCAAACATGAAGCTAATCTACGGACCACTAGTCACTACCCATTACTTTAAGCATGGAAAGGACTATAATCAAAGCCACAGATGTTAAAACCTATTACTTTAAAATTGAAAATACAAACTTCAAATTGAAAATACAAGTTTTAATAGTTTGTTTTAACAATTTTCTATTGTTCCTGTAACAATGTCATTGATACCTAAATCCGACTACAATCTTTCTTCAAAACGAAGAGAGGTTCTTTGCCTATGATTACACAAGTATCTGGAAGTAATGGGATATGATCCGATGTTACACATGAGATACCCATGCAATAGGAAAGAGGGAATGGGAATAACTCTTCCCACTTGGGAGAGACGAAAGGTCTATCTAATTTCGCCAAGATTGGGTCCACTGCATATTTGTCCACGTAAACTCCATGTTAGTGAGCACAATATCATTTAAATTGTTGAACTCAATAAAATCCTTAAATAATCTAGCGTCTTCCGTCCAACTGGGGTTTTGGTTAGAATTTTCAAATTGACCCCGAACCAAATTAAAATCCCCTCTTAAATCCTAATATGAATTCACGCTTGCGGTTAGGGTTGGGCATCCGGTTCGGACAAGACCGGATTATTTTCCGGGGTCCGGACCGGACCGGTCCAGGATCAGATTTTTGCTTTAAAAATTAAAAAAAAGAACCAGACAGGTCCAGGCCCGACCGAAACCAGATTTTCAGAAGGGTCCAAACCGAAACTCAGACCGGTTGGTTCCGATCCGATCCAAAAAACCGGATCGGACCAATCCATGCACACCCCCTACTTGCGGTGATGACTGCAAGGCCGTACATTTCGGTCAATTTGCATTTCTTACTATTTTCCTCAAAATAAATGCTTAAAGAGAACATATTTTGTTCAGAGTGACTAATGTGCACATTGTGTTACACCATCCTATTAAAATTCCACCGACGCTCCGTGGGTTGGTAAATCAACCCAATAAATAATGACCTTACCCCATCAAACGAAGATGTAGAGGTTCAATATTTTGGAGTTTTGTCGCCTGAATTATTAAGCACTCTTATAGGCGGACGCAAAGTGTCCATGACGTGCTATTTTTTTAAAGATAGTGTTTGTTCTTTTTATATATGAGGTTTTTTTAAACATAGGATATTCCATCATTTGTTGTATTTCATCACTTCTGATAGTACATTTTTATACTTACAATCGACTTTTTTTAAATAGGAGAGATTGTCTTTTTTACCGAGTCAAGAACGCACGCGTCCACTAAACATTTTCCAATTATTAATATGTTTGGTCGTACGGTTACGTTAAAAGGTTTTTGATAGCCCATCTTTTGACGCACAAGCCCAAGCCTCTAATATTCCACGTTAGAATCTTCTTAAATTAACAAAATTTCAGCCAAGACTTGCTCTTGGGCCTAGTAGCATTGCTATAATAGCACATCCAACCATACTATTTAAAGCTCGTATATCTATCTTTCCTGGACATTATTTTACACGAATGTTATTTACCTTTAACAAATTATACGGTTGTTCCTCTTGAGTTTATTGCAACCCGCAGTTTATTGTTAAACAAGATGAATTCGTTCATGTCGTCACATCCCATTGAAGCGTGTCAAAGGAAGTAACAGAATGCACAGAAGCAAAATCTGATTTGTCTTCCGAAACATAACACTTATTTTTATGACACCATTTTATGTTTTTATGACACTTATTTGTCAATTTTACACTAAACACGATTACACGAGATTAGTCTTGTGGGAGAGCAAGTGAGAGAGAGAGATTTCTTCTTAAACCTCAAGCACCCAACCCTCACCAACAACACCCTACACACCCCAACCCATCACCCTCTATGCCTCCATTGTTCACGCCCCATCTTCCCCGAGCAAAACACTGCACCACTCCCCTTCCCCATGCTAACCTCCCACTAATCACGAGATTAGTCTTAAGCACAGGTTAGAAACATTACAATACAGGAAAGCAACATTTCCATAATTCATTAACAAAAATTGACCAAACAAGTTTCCAATGGTAAATTAAATCTATAAACTAGGCACAACAAACTAATCACGATTCATAACCTGCAAATATTTTATTATAAGCTAACGTGTATTAATCGTCCAAATAGTATATTTATTCAGCGAGTTTATTATATATTGTTCGTCTTGTTTTGTTTATATCAAATACGAATGCTTCTGACATTCTTATAATATCATAAGTTTTGGATCCAATTTTTCTCTTGATATAGCATGCTATTAAGAAGGCGAATGAATTGTCGACAATAATTTTAATAATTATTTAATATCTCTCGTATCAACATATATAGTTGATTGTAAGTTTTACGTCAATAATAATCAAATCCTCATCGTTTCCCAAAATTTTAGGATTTGACCGTTCTGTATCCCCGTAATTTCATTAATCTTTTGTTTAGCAGCTGCATTTATTTTTACGGGTTTATATTCTTGAGGAATAACCTCTTCAGGAGGTGCAATGAGAGTGACTAACTTTTATTCCATTTTCACAAATAATATAAGTTATGGTACACACTTCTGGCGTTGGTTGAGGTCAGATATATTTTATCATATATGTGGAGATCTCTACTATATATTATGTGGTTTATGTCTAGTAATATAATACTTAGTCACTCTTTTGTGATCAATAAAAATGTATGACAATTACTTGCTAGATATTGCAAGATAATGATTTTATGAACTTCAGGTTCAATCATACTTGTACGTATATTATCTTATGAACTTCAGGTTCAATATAGTACATTTTCTTGACATTCTTTAAGCTTCTAGCTTCTCCCCCTAATACCAGAAAATGTACATCATATATATATATGATTTTTGGATTGGACAATAAAACTTAGCCTTTCGGGAGCTTTAAATCGCAGGAGGGAAACAATTTATTCATTATTGTACAAGTAAAGTAGGCGAAGATTCATAACATGATGTATATCAATCATAAAAATTAATGAATAATATTAGCAGGTGTATATGCACATTAATATATCATGTATAAATTTTAAGATCTCATAATGATGAGAGATATTTTAAAAACAGAGCGACTCTCATTTTATTGTGCAAATCGGTCGACAAATTTGACCTCATTTTGGTCATGATAGAAGTCAACAAAATTATCTAAAGCTTTACAAAAATAATATCAATGATGACATCCATAATTAATATAAGAGATGCTTTTATTTAGGCACTTCTGGGCATGTTTCGTCTCTTTGATGTCATCTTTATTTCATACTTCTTATTTGCACAAAATTTAGTGCACTGTTTATGCTCTTGTTTTCACGATACTTTGTAATGTGTGTTTCCGATACACCAAAAAATAAACAAGAAATGTATCGTGATTTTCCAACAACTCTCATGACCTTCAATCATCGGTTATGCATAACCCAAAAAAGTATTGGGTCATTAATTTGTAAAGTGATCAATAGAATATATATTTTCCTTTTACTACTAATCTCTATATATCTATGAACTTCTGGTCATAGGGTTTGATTTAGTGATCGACGTGCATTTTTACTCAATTAGCTATTTGCACGTCGTTTAGATGGTCATACGAATCCTTCAGGGATAATCATAAAATTTCATAACCATCTTTAAATGAATAATCTCTAAATCTTGGTTTAGTAGCATTTTATGAATATCAAGATATTCGTCTTCTGGGCAAATACATATCATTTTCAATAACATTGATCACTTGTAACATAGTGATTCAAATTCCATTATAATGTAGCACATAGTACTATATATATACATCTATCAAGATGGATATTATATGCTCACGAGATAAATGCTCGTAATAACAAGTAACAATCACATACTTGAACCACTTTATAAATACTATTTTAATGAACATGATACTAAGAATTCATATAACTTATACTGAGCAAGTGAATCGATACAAAGTTGCATGAGATAATATCATTTAATTTTAAAAGTACTATTAAATATGTAAATATTTCTTTTCATGCTTCATTGGATCGAGAAATCATGAAATTTTGATCAACAAGTCTATATTTTGTCCAACCACAAAAACAAACATGAGATTAAATCATAATACTTTTAAAATCATTTTAACAAATAGGATAACACAAGAAAATCACAACCTCCATTTTATCTTGATTTGATGCTTCTTTCTCTAGTCATTGATATTTTAAAAGACAATGAGTTGGGTTCAACATCCATAATCCATGATAAGACGTCATTCTTATCCATGATGTCAAGTATAGAGTTAAAAGTCATAACTTACAAGGATCCAAGCATAATTGGTACATGCATGCAACTTATTACATTTTTTCTTCTATCGGTGCATACTAAATTAAACATCTCAAAATGGAATATATTATAATGTACTTGAATCATATGATAAACAAAAGTGCATATTAGCAATTTCAAAAGCAACATATATTAATTGTATATATGTAGTCTCATTTATTTTATATATATACAAAATTGTCATGATATATTCTATGCACCATGTGGGTAAATTAATTACCTCATGATGAACAAATACACATTCAAGATGTATGTAAAATATTCATATATGTCTTTTAGATAGAAATTATGCATATCAACATATTAGCATGTAAATTATTAATATCTAGAAGAATCTCATCGTAACTGAATAAAAATCACAAGTATGGAAATATATTGGACTAATGAAAGTACTAACCAATATAAAACATTTTCTCACGAAACATTTAATATTATAACCAATGCTAAACCATGACATTAGATTTTATTTTTATTTTGTCTTTTGAACATAATTTGTTGGGTAAAAAACAATAATTATTGACTGATGCATCAATGTATTATAGCACATGGCAGAATAACCAATAAAATAACACGAGTTTAAAAATGTATTTGTTGTGTAAGATTTAAATTAAGAACTAAATAATGGTTCCCTCCAACATAAACAAATTAATATATTGACCAAAATAACAAAATAAATATCGAAAAATCATTTAATCACGTCACAAAAGATCTTATAAATTGTGATTTTTGTTGTTGTTGTAAAGCACTAAGATATACCATTGTCCGAGATTCGCACGTCCAATTTTTTTTAATTTTTAAAGTATACATATACAACCCTCAATTGATTAAAAATGATTTCTTTATTGATCATGCAAGATGGAATCACTTTTCTAACCTTTTTTTGGGATCAAAACAAACAATTTTTGACAGATAAACGGAACAAATTATGTATGTCACATTGAGAATCAAAACATGAATTTGTTACCTTGAGACTTGAGTGACACCAAAAGTTTTAGCCAGTAGTAGAACTTTCGTGCTGATTACGTATTATAAAATAATAGAACAAAGAACAAAGAAGATGATGATTTGGGGGAGAATAATTGTTTGCATTTTTCCATCTACAAAGTATTACAATGGTCTCCTATTTATAGGCTATAGGAGGCAAATGAAAATGGTATATGTTACAAGAGTTTACAAATGAGAATGTGATAGGTTGATGGAGTTATGAGAGGAGAAAGTGAATCATCAAATGACCTTTGAATTTCATAACAAGACCTTGGATGTTTTCGGAAAAGCATTTCTACATTTTTATTAACTTGACTAGTTCATGAATATTGTTACATGACAACGATGATTATCATTTATATATCTGTGAGGATTGAGTTACAAACTATTAGTGACTCAGTGTTGATTCTTAGCTCTTTATGTTAATGTGCTTATGGGATTTCAATATGCATGAAATGGCAGAGAATGCATCAACGATATTCAATGTCCATGTACCTGAGTTTGTTGATGCTATATGGTTTACGCTAAGGGATCCAGCACTAGTTGTTTGGGAATGAGAAGTGGAGGCCTTACGAGCTGGCTTACATGTCATTAAGAAGCGGGAGACTCGTTGGAGAGTTCTATTGCCGACACTAGTAAAGTTGGCGGATTTGTCCGTCGACAAAGTCCCATTTTGTAGTAGTGGTGATTTCATTCTTGGGGTTGCCACCAAGTATGATCTCATTCCTCCTACCATCTCCTTACAATCGCCTAATGTGGATTCCATATCTCAATGAGTCATGAAGTTGAGAAAGTTATTGGAGCCATCAAATTGAGGAATTTTGAAATGTTGAAGAAGGCCAATGAATGTGAGAGATTCTTCCCTATACTTAGCTTCTATGATCTATAGGACGCTTGAAGATTGGAGACTCATAAGGGATGAGATTGGATTTGAATTGGTACTCCTTGGAGGTTTATTCTTCACCATGCACTCTCATTTTATTGGATTACAAGCCTATACTCTCATTTATGTATTCTCTTGTATGGAGATTCGACTAGCCATTTTGTTAAGCCTAGGGTTTGTTGATTATGAGTTTATTGTACTCGAAGGTGTAACATGTAGAGTGTCAATCTAGTTCCAAGTTATAATCTCTATATTGTGTTACGTCGTCTATATCGCGATTTACACCACAGTGAAGCTCAACCGTTTCTACCCGTGATTTTTCACAAATTGGGTTTCCACATATATCTTGGTGTTTGGGTTGATTTCTTGTTATTTGCCTTCAAATATTTGCTTGATTTTGGTACATGCATGTTAAGTATTTGTGAATTTGCCTAGTCCAGCTTCCATTGAGTTTTTCCGTGCTTGTCGTAATCTTTTCCGTAGTATGACTCAGACGCAGTACCGTTCAAATTTCCTTAACAACTCCCACTAAGATGCTATAAATATATGTAAACAAAGCAAGGTTTCACTGATGGAAGATATGCATTGGTGTACATCACTATCCGTCGGTGTAGGTGAACACCAACGGACAAACCTATTGTTGGTATTTATTTTCGCTGACGGATTTTCCGAAGGATAAAGGTCATTAGTGTTAATTTTGGTGTGAAATTTCCTGCCAATTTTTTTTGCTTGTTTCTTAAAGCGAAGAACACCAATATGGAATCACTGACGGATATCTGTTGGTGATCTACACCGACGGACGTAACTGTTAGTGTGATACACTAATTAATACTTCTTCTCCAGTAGCACTGATGGATGTCGACTTACACTGACGTAAACATGTCATCGGGGAATTCTGTGCATAACCTTCATCGACTGATAAGTTCCATTAGTCTAGGTTACCCATCAAATGTCAAAACTTACACCAACGGATAAGTATCGTCGGTGTAAGTCCTATCCAGATCCAAGAAAAAACCTATTGGCTATTTCTGGATTTTGATTTTCCTAATCGAAAGAAGCAATATTCTCATCATTTAGTGGAGAGTGGCAGAGCAGTTGTGGCGGTGATGCAAGAGCAGTGATAGTGAGAGAGGCGGTCAGAGGCGGCGACACAGAGGCAACGATTGTGAGGGAGGCTATTGGGCAACAACGGTGGTTAAGGTTTGGATGTTTGGGAGAGACGGAAACCCCAATTTATATGAAGATTCATCGACGGTATATATCCATCGGTGATTATAACAAATATCCTTTGGTGCTTCTCTTTGCAATAAGTTAAACGATCATTTTTTAAAAGATGCACTGGCGGATGATATCAGTCAGTGTATATTTAAAATCTTACAACAACGGAGGAATCCATCAGTATTTGTATTTTGTGCCAAAAAAATCATTTTACCGTTGTCTCATTTTTCAGAAAATTACACCGACGGTAGTTGTTCGTTGGCGTACATCACTATTCCGAGAATTGCTATGAATATAAGCATCGACGGCTTTTATCCTCTTTATCTCACACACACTTTCTCTTCTCTATCTCCTCTCCTCTCTCTCGACATTAGCATTCCCTTGCCGTCATCGCCTGTAGTAAAGTGTAGGCAATGGGTAGAAGGAAAATAAAGACATAGGAGAGAGAAAGAGGATAGAAGAGAGAGAACGGGAGAAAGAGGACTCAAGGAAAAGAAAGCATATGTTAGGCGAAGATAACAGAAAAAGAGAGAAACGTAAAGGATTAAGGTAAATTAATTTTTAGTTTAACTATTTGAAGAGTATTTAACGCTATATATTCTAACGGAAAAGGTGATCTCCAAAAAAATAATGACATAAAAAAATCAGAAACTTAATGACACTAGCGTAAATTGGAAGAAAAAATGATGGCGAAAGATGCAGTCAGATGTTTCTGAGTGACACATAATAATAAATAAACCTTCAATAACTAAAGAAAAAAATATTGACTTCCTATTATCTTGTCTACTCTCTTGTGTCATTAGTTTTTGATTAACTATCATGAATAATCAATTTTATCGACTAATCTATTACCCAACAATCAACTATCACGAATAATATATAATTTACATATAAAAATTAAATAAAATATAAGATTAATTACAAGTTGTCCTCGTGAACTATCCTGAACTATGCATGTGAACTAGAAAATGTGATAATCACTACCTACGAAGTTTCGTTTGGTAACACTTGCCTCATTTAATTTTACAAAATTCATTGTTTAAAAACTTATTTATCATTATTTTTAGAATTTGTTTTGCGTTGGATACTTAATACACCTATAATACTAACTTTACGTTAAACTTCAAATCAAATTGGAGGTCATATCTGATTTAAACTTGGTTCACATACTGTACTGATCCGATCCGAATTTAAACTAAATCTGAATTTCAATTTGATCTGAACTTTGACTTAAGGTTAAAGTTACGAGTGTATTAGGACAAAAAGTTCCAAAAACAACAATGAATGAGTGGATATATAATGTATTTTTAAGGCTCAAAGGGGCAAAATGTTACGAAACAAAAATTTACGGGAGAAGGGGTAATTGTCATAGGTACAAAGTAGAGATGCATAGTTCAAGGAAGCAACCTGTAATTACCATATAATATATTATTACATGTTATAGAAATATAATTTCTTTGTAAGCTGTTTAGAAAATCCTTTGTTTACATTTTTAATACCCCGTAGCATAACCAATATTATGAAGAATTATTTGTTTAGATACAATTCGAAAAGATTGATATTAGATCTTTGCATTTAAGTTTTTGAATTTTGCTAGAGTGCAATTGATTTCTTCCTAAATTAGTTTAGTACACTTGCAGTCTTGTGAGACCCACTTTGATTATTAGATTTGTATTAAAAAGTTTTGGATATTTTGGAGAGTGAATCAAGAAAAAACATGAAATTCTTTTTGAGTCCTTAAGTTTCATTTTTCTTCAAAACCCGTATTTAATATTATGTTTGGTTACATAAACTAGATTAAAACCTTTTACTTTTGGTTTATGCACTCAACAAACCACTTAGTCAAAATTCATTTTTTGGACGATTTGTTGTGTATAGTGTACTCCAAGAAATTTTATAAAAAGCCACATGTTATTAATATCTCCTTCTCAATTCCTTCTTTTGCTCGCTCCTACGCACCTCACTCTCGTAGGAATTGTATATCTGGTGTCTCATGCGGCTATGGCAATCGTCAGGTCTGCAATGAACGCATGCAGCCAAGTATGAATCTATTTCTTTGTCTCTTTCCCTATAAATAATAATTCTCTTAGGGTGCGTTTGGTTCGTGCAGGGTAAACGGAATGGAATGCAGAAAGGGAATGAAGGAGAAAGGAAAGGAATGACAGTGATTCCCCCTACCTGTTTGGATATGTTCCACAAAGGGAATGAACCACTCCCTGATTTCCTTTGTGATTGTTTGGTTCAAAACAGGGAATCAAATTATAAATTTTTATATTTCCTATATATTGACATTTATAACCTGTATTATGAAGAACCTGTATCAAATATACATATAATATAAATAAATTTCTTCCTCAATAAAGGAAAATCAACATCTTCACTAATTTCAAATACCATTAGCACATAATAATTATCCTCAAACACGCGTAGTCATCGTTCAAATACATATCAGTCAAATACATATAAATCGTTCTTGAGAGTCACACACGAAACATCAACACGACACTTAAGCATTCTCATCACCAATTCCACCTAGAAGACTCTTGACATAACTACCTTTTAAAGCATCTGGACACTTTGAAAAAATCATGAGCTTGTTTGGTTGTGCAGTAAGAATATTGGCTACCTCAAAAACTTGAGTAGGAGTGACACCTTCCAAATTGAAAGAGAGTAGTTCTTCTAGCACTTGCTCACTCTTCTCGACTAACATTGAAATGGTTGCTAAACCGTTTCAATGTTAGGGGAAATTTAGGGTTTGCTTTCAGTTTAGGGGAAATTGAGATTTTCGGTTTTGGTTGGTTGCTGACTATTTTTCAGTGGTTTAGGTAAGGAGAACCACCGAAGAATGGAGACGGGATTTGGTTTCAATTTGGGGAAAGATAACGAGGACGGGAAGATGTTGGTGTTCCCAACCCAACCCTAAGGTTTGCTTTCGGTTTGGGGAACGTACCTTGCTTCGCAGCCTGCTGTTTCGGGCCTTGGCGCCAACTCGAGGCCGCCGTCAACACCAGCAAAAGGGGAGGAGGATAGGTCGGTGGAGGCTGGGGCTTTTGACTGTGAAAAGGATGAGAGGTCGATGGAGGTTGGGGAAAGAGAACAGGGACGAAGACGAGTGGGGATTTGGGTCGGTGGAGGGTGGGATGGAAGGGGGTGGATTACGGTTTGCTAGAGGAGAGAGAGAGGAGGGGTAATGAAGAGGGAAAGAGAATGGGATTAATTAGGGGGGGTGGGGGAATCAGGTTAGAGGGATTTGGGGTAAAGTGAAAAAGAAAAAAAAGGAAAGGGAATGACAAAATAAGCATAACAAACAGCACCAAAGGGAATCAAGTCAGCTCATTCCCTTTTCCTTAGATGAATACCCCCAACCAAACGCCCCCTTAAAGAATAGAATGTAAAATTCAAATGATTATTGGGTATTATTCGATCGAATCTTGAATAATCAAGACCCCCGCCTAATTAAATATATAAAATAGATAAAAAACAAATTTGCCAAATCTCAAGCCAGGGATTTCTCGAGCCACTCATGGTCCCGACCAAATTGTTCATGAATTAATCAATTTGGTCGGTAATAGGATGCATCTTTCCCATTTTGTATCTCATTTTATGCTTACTAGTCCCTTACCTACAGATTTTATTACCTGGCAATGGCAAGTTAATGGTACGATCATCAACCTCTGTTGAAAGATACGAAGCGACGCACCTCTTCACCATCTGACGCTTCCCTTCTCCGACCGACGCTTCCCAAAGCTCTAAACGGAAATCCAACTCGAATGTATATATAAACACTTGTATTCAAAATTCAAATTAAGAAACAACAGAATATTATTTTTCTCCCCAAAACCCTCGTTTCTCAACATGGTATCAGAGCAATCGCTCCATCATTGGTGAACCTCAGAGTGCCCACCACTCATCATCGGAACACCTCAGAGAAAACCAAACCAAACCGAAAAAAACACCACCCATCATCTTCGCCTCTCAAGGGGGTTGAAGGTGATAAACAAAACCCCGACACCCAAAACCCTTGAAGGAAAATCAAGGAAAACATGACGAATCTGGAAACCAACGCCCCAAAACTGGTGTCTCAGCTGCTCAACAGACAGAATTATCTGTCATGGGCACGCACTGTCACACTGGCTCTCAGCGGAAAAGGGAAGCTGAGGCACATCTCCGGAACAACAAAGAAACCAGACGAAGATGACACCGAAACAAAACAAGAAGAGTGGCAGGCGATGGACCACCTTGTAATGTCATGGGTGATCAACTCCATGCAACCAAAAATCGGGGCCATCTTCCTTTACAAAAACTCGGTGAAGGAGCTATGGGATGCGGTTCAAAACATATATGGTAAAGCCCACAACTTCGCTCATATTTTTAAACTAAAACACGATCTGTCGCAGACAAAGCAGCAAGGACAAACCATCACGAAGTATCTCGGGACACTGCAATGTGGATGGGACGAACTCGCTATCTACGAACCGGCGACCACTGACCCAAAAACCCTACTCGAGCGGAAAGAAAGGGATCAAATCTATCAGTTCCTCAACGGACTCGACGGCAGCTACGAAGCTATCCGGAGCCAAGTCCTGATGACTTCCAACCTTCCTGATCTCGCGTCCATCATCGCGATGATCCAACGGGAGGAAACCCGTCGGACCACCGCTCAGATCGCTGACCGGTCAGAAACTCAGGCGTTCTTCGCCGGAAAACACCCAAATAAAACCAAAAAATATGGAAACAAACCACAGGAAACATGCGACAAATGTAAAAAGATCGGGCATAACAAGAACTCATGCTGGTTCCTACATCCGCATCTCCGATCAACAAGGGAAGGAGGAGGAGATCATCGGAATAGAAATAGGAATGGAGGACCAACAGAAAACAGCACGGTGGCTAACCCTAACATGGAAGAGCAACGGAGAAAATGGGAAGGCGAATCGGTATCTCGCTCGGATCCGCGGGGTTTTATAACCTCACGCGATTCTGGCGGATCCAGTTTTTCTCAGACCCGACCCAATTCCGCTAACAGATCAGATGCTCCACCCGCCGGACCCGGATCTAGTTCCAGACCCGACCCGATTCCGCTGGATCAGTTGCTGGCCCACCTCAGCGGATATTTGCAGTCCACCCCTCAAGGTTCAGGTAATTGCGCAGGCATAACATTTTTTCCCAGAAATTTATCTGCATACCAATCAGATAAAAACTTAGCAAAAATAGGGCATGTAAATAATGATCAATGGATAATTGATTCCGGTGCTACTGACCACATGACCGGAAACTCTAGTTTACTAAGAAAAATCAAAAATCATGTGAAATCATCTAACAATTTTGTGACTGTAGCAAATAATAATCAAGTAGAAATAAAAGGAATAGGTGAAACCACCTTATTAAATCAAACGAACAAAAATATTTTATATATCCCAACATTTACTTCTAATCTTCTTTCGGTAGCAAAAATTACATAAAATTCAAATTACAATGTTATATTCACCCCGAATGAGGTATTTTTTCAGGATCGAACTACAGGGAAGACGATTGGTAAATGGGCTCTACATTTTAGAAACTCCGAACAAAAATTTTCACACCTCTAGTATACCGAGTCATGTCCTTTAACATAAGCGAATGGGACTCCCGTCTCATCTAGTTTTAAAATCGCTATTTCCGTTTATTTCATCTGATTATGCATGTGATGTCTGCCAGTATTCCAAACAAACTAGACTTCCTTTTTCCAACTCTAACACCAAATCAAACTTTCCTTTTGAATTAGTCCACTTCGATATTTGGGGACCCGCTCCGGTCGAGTCTTACAACGGTTTTAAATATTTTGTGCTATTTATTGATGACTTCTCACGGAACACTTGGACTTATCTCCTCAAAAACAAATCAGACGTTTTTTAGATTTTTTGTGAATTTACAACATTTGTTGAAAATATGTATGATTTTAAAATCAAAACCTTAAGGACAGATAACGGGACTGAATACACCAGTCACAACTTTCAAATTTTTTTGAAAAATCGGGGAATATTACACCAAATGACATGCATTCACACCCCCCAACAAAATGGAGTTTCTGAAAGAAAAAATCGCCATCTCTTAAATGTAACTCGATCCCTACTTTTTCAAAATCATGTTCCCAAACGTTTTTGGTCTGATGCTGTCTTAACTGCTACTTATCTAATAAAACGTCTTCCTAGCCATTCTCTTCAAAATAAACAACCACTAGAGATACTCTTAGGATGGAAACTAATAGATCATCTTAAAGTCTTTGGATGTGTATGCTTTGTTCATAAGAAACACATAGATAAATTTGATAGCAACTCTGTAAAGTGCTTATTTCTTGGTTATTCTTTCCACAAAAAGGGGTACAAATGTTTTGACCCCGAAGCTTGTAAAATGTATATCTCTTGGGATGTAATGTTTAGAGAAAATGAGTCTTACTTCAACATTGTCGGTACAACCGAGTCTCCCCCGGACATCACACCCGTTCTACCTGAATTCAACATCAACCAAACTGAAGAAGAAGAAGAAGACGAAGAAGAACGAGAAGAAGAGCGAGAAGAAGGAAGGAATGAAGAAAGAGAAGAAAATAACGAAAGAAACGAAGAAGCCAGAAATCCACCTCCAACACCCCCAAGAAGATCTACTCGACCAACTCGTCCACCCACTAGGTTTAAAGACTTTATCACCTCACAAGTAACTTATCCCATTGAGAATTACCTAACCTATAAACAAATACAACCAAACTATAGGGCATTCTTAACCCAAATAAACGAAAACCTAGAACCAAAGAACTATGATGAAGCTAGTTGCAACCCTAAATGGAAAAAACCATGCAAGAAGAACTTAAAGCCTTAGAAACTAACAACACTTGGACTCTTATTCCTAAACCTAATGGAACCAAACCCGTTGGATGCAAATGGGTCTACAAGATAAAATACAACAGCAATGGAACTATCGAAAGATATAAAGCCCGCCTTGTAGCAAAAGGATATACTCAAACATACGACCTTGATTACCTAGAGACCTTTGCACCAGTAGCAAAGATGAACATTGTCCGTGTTCTCCTATCCATAGCAGTTAACAAGTGTTGGAAACTTTACCAAATAGATGTCAGAAATGATTTTCTCCAAGACACTCTTGAAGAAGAAGTATATATGATACCAAGATACAACACCTCTCCCAACCAGGTATGCAAACTCAACAAAGCCATTTATGGCTTGAAGTAATCTCCTCAGGCATGGTATGCAAAACTTAGTCACTTTCTTATCGCTTATGGTTTTTCAAAGTCTTCCGCTGACGCATCTATGTTTACTAGTCACCATAAGGGAGAAACTACCATAGTTTTGGTCTACGTAGATGATATCATCATTACTGGAGATAATAACGAAAAAATTAATCAAGTTAAACACTACCTAAAAAGGAAATTTGATATAAAAGACCTAGGCTTATTGAAATATTTCTTAGGAATAGAAATTGCATATTCAAAGAAAGGACTATTCCTATCACAAAGGAATATGTCCTAGACCTATTAAAAGAAACATGAAAACTTGGAGCAAGACCAGCTAATACACCCATTGAGGCAAATCTCAAAACCAGTCCAACTAACGGGGAGTCTGTTAAAGATATTCATCAATACCAAAGACTTGTAGGAAAACTTATATATTTAACTGTAACCAGACCAGATATCACCTTCGCTGTTAGTATAGTAAGTCAATTCATGCATGCACCTCGAACATCACATTTAGATATTATTGATAGAATTCTAAGGTACATTAAACAAACCCAGGACAAGGATTACTGATGAAAAACAATAATTCTAACAGTATCATTGGTTTTTCAGATGCTGATTGGGCAAGGAGCCATGATCGAAGATCAACTACCAGCTTTTGCACGTTTGTTGACGGAAATCTTGTAACTTGGAAGAGTACGAAACAAAAAGTCGTTGCCCGATCAAGCGTAGAAGCAGAGTATCGAGCAATGACATCCACCACCAGCAAACTCATTTGGTTAAAACAACTTCTTCATGATATGAGTCAAACTCACACTACAACTATAAACATGTTTTGCGACAACAACAACGCCCGACACATTGCATCGAACCCCATGTTTCACGAAAGGACCAAACACATTGAAGTTGATTGTCACTTCATCCGTGAAAAAATTCAGGCTGGAGAAATAGAAGTCTCATACGTCTCCAGGAAAGAACAATTGGCAGACGTCTTCACCAAAGCTCTAAGTCAGAAACCATTCAACACCATCATAAGCAAGTTAGACACCTACAATCTCTTCCGGGCCCAACTTGAGGGGGAGTGTTGAAAGATACAAAGCGACACACCTCTTCACCATCCGACGCTTCCCTTCTCCGACCGACGCGCCTCCTCACCGACCGACGCTTCCCAAAGCTCCAAACGGAAATCCAACTCGAATGTATATATATACACTTGTATTCAAAATTCAAATTAAGAAACAACAGAACATTATTTTTCTCCCCAAAACCCTCGTTTCTCAACAACCTCCATGACTGGGAAGAGGAGTTGATTGATGAATGGCTTGATGTGTTATCCTACCCTCTTCCCGGTTTCATTAATTTCACTCATATGTTTGTTGGTTTAATTAAGTCAGGATGGATTATGTTTTGCAAGACATCGTCTAGCCATCTATGGTTCCGATCAAATCAAATATCTCTGGAGTGATTTGATTGGAAATGGGAAGTATTCTTCCTTCTACTTTGCCAATCTTGCATTCCAGTATACTAATGATGGAGTTTATGGCTTTAGAGACTATGAAGTCATTAGGAGGGTGGGGATGGCTAAAGCATGCAACATCAATTTTCTTGCTGGGGAGTGGTTATCGCAGCGACCATTACTATTCACAGCACAAGCGATTATAACTGTTGGAACCAGTTGGAGCAATTGGGCTTGATGGACTTCCGAGGTTACCAGTTAGATCATCTGTTTCAGTTAGATCAGCCGTAACCATGACCAGACGACCTGATCATGAGTTTTCTATCTTTTCTCTTCCAAATCAGTTTTCTCTCTCTTCCACGTCAGTTTTCTCTGTCTTCAACCCACTAACTTCTCTTTCCTATACTATTCTCCTATTAACCACAACCCACTGCAACATATCTCTCTCCTCCACATCATTTCGGGGTCGATCTTGGAATTTTTTTAAAAAATCAAACAATTAGAAAATGTATTTTCAAAAAAATTCAAACTAATTTTAAAAAAATCAAAACAAAAAAATATTTTAAAAACCGTCCTCGATTGACGACCCTTACGTCCGAGTCGTCGGGCGGGACGACTGCCCCCTATTTTCGCCCTTATGAAGATGGGCCTTTTGGGATGGTTTTCACCTGATTTTATCTTAAAGGAATCAGGTCGTACTGAAGCTAACCCAATTCATCTAGGAGATAGTTTTTCCTAGGTAACCCCTCTAGGGCTTTTCATCATCTCCTTGGATTAGCTAGCCATATGGCTTGTAATTAGAGTCACACTAGTTTAGCTCAATCTCAAGCAAACATTTTTTGTATTTGTTATTTAGCATTTATAAAAATATGTGTGACTTTGGGGCAAAAAAAGTCAGGGATTTCTCTACGCATGAATTGGAAACATCTATTTTCCATTTCCATTTACCTAGTTCATATCTTTGTTTCGTGTGTTCTCGGTACTCCATCTATTTTTTTTCATAGCTTTAATTTGAGATGCATATCCTACTCCATAGACGGTTTGTATATTTTTTGTCAAAAAGGAAAAAGTAATGATTATGATACTGAGGTTACATGGTCATTTTGTCGAGTTCCTTCGACATGGTTCTCTCGATGCACCCTAGTATACTCTACTTGTTCACTTGATCCATAGTTTTGGACATATTGCAGAGTGACCCAACACAAATCACAATATTTTATCAAAATCCGTAAACTTTTTAATAAATGTGTGTTTTGACTAAGTGGTGTTTATTAAGTATATAAAAGGGAAAAAATGAAGTCTATATTCTAAACAAAAAATGTGTAACCACATTTACAATAAATACATTTTTTGAATAAAAAGTAGAATTCAAGGATTATGATAATAAAGTCTTGAAATGTCTTGGAGTATTGACCAAATTGTCCAAAAAAAACTCTCTTTACTTGTGTGTTTGTTAAGTATATAAAAGAAAAGTGAAAATTTTAATCTAATTTGTGTAACATTAGTGATATTGAATTGAGATTTTGAAGAAAAAATTGAATGAAAGACTCCAAAAGAATTTATTGAACATTATTGGGTTTCTATACAAAATATCTATTTTTTCATATAAATATAATATATTAGGGTGGTGGATATTGTGGAGGCTTAAGTCCTAAACTTGTAATATATTATGTCACCAAAATAGATTTCACTTTTCTTACAAGTGTACCTAACCAAAATCAAAAAATCTCTATCGTAAATATCTAATATCGATATTTTTAAGTGCAACAAACCAAACAACCCTGACACGAATGATTGGAAGAAAAAAAACAAGATGCTTCTAATTTTTCTCACCCGATAGGTGGAAAGCAGAAAGGAACGCGTACCGTCGAAATCTCTCCGATCCCGACGCCCGCCCTTGTTTCCAGGAACACGACACATAACACATTCTCCCCCTCAAACCCTAACCCTAACCTCCCTAATCCCACCGGAAAAACCTCAGGTTCGTCTACCAACCCCCAATTCCAACTCGATTGTCCGTTTTGCGTAGGAAAATAACTGGAATTTCGTCAATATGGTTGTGTTCGAGTTTGGATGAGTCAATTTACATTGGCATGAGGTAGAATCTGGTAGTGTGGTTTAACGGCATGTTTTGATGGTTCGGAATACTATGGTTTTTTGAGAAAAAACTGTATTATTTGGGAATTAAAATTTTCAATTTTCTATCGTACAAGGGTGTTTGGATCACCCCTGATATTGTATCATAAATCTGTGTTTTTTTTGCTGCAAATGAGTTTTTCAGAAAAAAAGGTAAGATCTCTTTTTTTATTCTCGAATGTCTCTTCTTCATCCTTTGTTACGAAAAAATTGTTTGTTGCCTAAACACATTAATACGTATGATAATATATTTTCAATATACATTATTTGTATTGGATGCTGACTTGAAAAATGCATTTTCGAAATCAAAGTCTGCTAGGGGTGATACACCTTGGTTTTGGAATATCACCTAGTTAGTATGATGACATTTTTAGGTAGTTTTGTATGTTTTATATTAGTGGATATTGAGCTCCCTTGAATTTATTTTAAACCCTCTGGATTCTTGTTAACACCGAAAGTTGTATAGGTATGCGATAGACATTGAGAATTATAATCCACTAAATAAAGTGCACATATAGTAACAAAACTCATGTCTTTTAGTTGCATTATTTTTCTAACTAATGCACAATTGAGAAGTTTGATGCTTCGTTTTAGCTATTATTACAAGCACTTCTGGAGCTATTTAAAAAGCACTAGAGGCGATCGATGTTATGGCCAATGAGGCTCGCAAAAGGCAGAAAGGCGATATCCTTTTTGAAGGGCCTAGCCTCAACAAAGTTTGAGGCTCTGACTTCTTGCCTAGCTTGGCCTGGTGGCCTTAGGCGATGAGGCAAGTAGCCTCAGTACCTTGTTCGGCCCTTCAACAATATGGTGGAACATATTGAAAAGGTGGGGCATAATATGGGTCTCTAGTAAGTTGCAGCCTGCAAATCAGATTTGGTTAGGATTTTACAGGACATATCGGGCTGCCAATTTGGATATTGGGCGTTTGTTAGAAGAATAAGATTTTGGATGTCGAAGGTGTTGCCACTTACAGGGCCTTTTTCTAGCTTATTGGTTGCTAGAAAGGGATGGGTGGTTTTGAATCCTGTAATGTTGTTTTGGCCATTTTTGTCCGTGGTGTGTTGTTTCTTTTATATCATTCTTCTTCACCTAATAATTTTCTCTTAACTAATAGAAAAGTGTTTAAATTATTATTGTTATTTCTTGAACTCATGTAAAATGTTATGAGATCTCATGCTTTCTTGGTGTCTCACGAATTTGAAGGTATTGGGGTTACATTTTTTAACTCTTTAGTCTTTACTATGGGAGATTTAAATTCTTTTTTTCCCCTGCAGCAAAGAAACTACTCCAGCTACTCTTCCCTTGACAAGGTGGGAGGTTGGATATTGAATTTATTGCCAATGTCTTTACAAGAGGATGTGTACAGAAACAAAATTGCTGAATGCCTTCGGGCAATCTATGCTGCAAAGTATGTAAGAGAAGACAATACTCCATGCAAAATTGAGGAGCTACTTTTTTTCCTATATGATGTTATTTTAGGTGAAATTACCTGGTGGTAATGTATAAAAAAATAATTTTGTTCCATAGAAGTTTTGGCTCAGTCCCTAAAGTATTAGTTTCTTTCATCAGTAGTATTATTTTTTGTTTATTGATGATGAAGTTATCTGCCTTTGATCTTATTCTATGAATGGCTTCATAATATTATTTTTTTAATAATAACAGGGACTCTTCTTGGGTTCTATTGGAGTATCATACAATAAGGAAGCATTAAAAGCTCAGAATGTAACTCATGTTATGATAGTTGCCAAGTCATTGGAACCTGTTTTCCCAAATGATTTCATATATAAAAAGATTTCAGGTTAGTTGAATACAAGCAATTTGAATTGAAAATATTTGTTACTGCACACAGATAACACGTGTGTTGCACTTTGTTAGTTTTTTCTTAGAGTTTTACCTGTAAGTCTGTAGCTCACAGAATTTTTTGAATCATAAACATAAGCATGTGGCTCCCTTTTTGTTGTTTCTAATGGGTTGGGCAACTTCGTGCCATGGTTGTCATCCCAGAGCAACTTTGCAAAAATATACGGAAACGGTGAAATATATTTTAATTTTTTATCATTCAAGAAGTTTCTTCCACAAGTCATCTCTCACTGTGCTCATACAAAAGAAGTATTTATGAAACTGCTATTTACTCTAACAGAACTTCCATAGGTTTCTGTATCAGTCTCATTTTATATCTAATTATCCATTCATGTCAAGGTTTACTGGTTTTCTGCTGATGCTAACAAGTTGGTCCAGATACAAACCCATTTGGTTAGGATGAGCGTTGGTGGTAATGATACCACATATTCTGTTCAACGTCGTCTTATCTCATAGTTTTATTAGTATTACTTGTATTGAAATGCAGTTTATTATATTTGAAATTTGAAAAGCAGTGTTAAGAGGTGTTGTGAACTGTTCAACTGTATAAAGCTTTTATGTAGCAACAACCTTCACAAGGAAAACTATGGTACAATGTGAAAGATTTACAGTTTATGTTCTGGTTTAGAACTGTTATCTGTTAAAAATTTTCCCTTGGGTTGGGTATCTATATCTAATGTATACTTTTAGAAAAGTATGATTTTGATGGACCGGATGCGGTGCTACGACATAGAGAGAAAAAAGATTTATGACCAATATCAAATAGTGAAATGAGAACTAGCATCTTCTTTGCCTTTTCTGTCATAGTAAAGTTGTGCCATATATTTTCTATTCCATTTACTGTATCGTGTTTTGCCTAAAAAACAGTCTTGTTCATTTATGTTGAAGTTGTGTTTCGTTACGATGGTTATTGATATTTTGACGTTTTGATTCCTCACATTTAACTTGGACTTATCATAAGCTTGTAATCGGTTGCAGTGCTTGACACTCCGGATGAAAATCTACAGCGGTACTTTGATGATTGTTTCTCTTTCATTGATCAAGCTCGAGAAGCTGGTGGTGGTGTCCTAGTTCACTGTTTTGCTGGTAGATCTAGAAGGTGTCACCTTCTCAAAATTTTCCTTTATTTGATATATCGTATTGTAATCTGTTGTGGATGCTGGTTCAGAGCCTTAACTTGTTGTAGACCAGAAAACATGTTTCTAGGCCACATCATAAATGTATATTAAGTGCCTTGTAAATAACTACCCTTCCTTTATTTTTCCTAGTCCATTTTAGATGATCCAAGTCCTTAATTTTCCTACACATCCAATCACAACTGTTCATATTTTTAAATATCTTCAAATACCAAAAATGGCTCTTCCTAGTTCATAACTAAGCAGGAAAAAGGTTGGATTTGCTATATGGTTTTAAATCATAATTGGGTCTAGATATGATACCGTGTGTAAAAAAGTAGTTATTCTTAAAAGGACGAATAATAAAAGAATTAACTACCATGATTTGAAACCATACTAGCAAATGAATGGTTAGAAGTAGACCACAAAAGTGATGGTTTCATATAAGCAAATTATTTTAAAATGTATAATTCATAAATATTGAGAAGCCTATGAGGTTTGAGTCAGGATCAATTGACTTTTCATCCTGGATTTTCATTTTGATATTAATTTTTGCCTAACTATATTAGAAGATAAACCATGTTAAATTTACCAAAATCAATTGCTTTTTTCTAGATTAAAAATTAATCGAAGTGTTTTATGTGTCTATCAGAATACATAAAGCATGTCTAATGATAGAAGTACATACTTCGTGTCCCTAAAAAAATAAAAATTAGGTACATATTAGTGTATATATTTTCATTTTGATGATCTTCTGGGTTATGATCGGTCATGGAGCTGATCAATTCCATACTTATAAATGGGCACCAATTAAGTCAACTTGGGGAGTACCACTTACCAGCCTAAGCCGATACTTAGTTCAAACTTGTAGTGAATATTGAGGGTTGGAGCTAAAGGCGACATATTTTTAAACTTATAAATTCAGTCTATGACACAAACCATCTAATATCGTGTATTTATGCTTTAATTTAATTTTACTTTTGAAATAAAATTTATTGGTTGACCACATTATTGCATTAAAACAGACTTTAACTTATAATTCCCTCAACTAAAGAGCACCTTTCGAACTATATGTAAACTTCTCGAGCCAAAATTGATTATCCTTGCGAGGATTTGAGCTGATTCACTTTATATGCTTAGTAGGATGTCCTATTTTTCTAAGTAGAATAGGTAATATCGCTGTATTTTAAATCTTCATTCTACTTAGTTCCAATGGCTCTTTGCTGTTTTCTGAAGATATACATTATAGTGTAACAGTTCTTGCTGCCTATATGATGAAGAAACATCAGATGAGCCTATCCGAGGTGATGGATCTTATAAGAAGTAAACGACCACAAATAGCTCCTTGGGATTTATTGCACAGTTGGCCAACCACCAGAAATCCATCAGAGGTATCATATTCTTTATGCCTTTTCAATTAATTTTGCCCTTGGGAGTTAGGACTGACAATGTTGCAGTTTTACATGGTTTGCATATTTTGTTGTAAGTGGTAACATGGATGGGTTATATAATATGAGAAAGCTAGTTTCCTTTCACCAAGGGACGTTTAATTGTGCTTTAGATCAATTAACACAAACATTTGCAAGTTTATTTAATTGTTGTTTGGTATTACATCTTGACTAAATTCTGACGAGCCTTATTCACCTTCTATGTGTATGTATGGGCTTAAGGTGCTAGGGTCAGGTATGAGTGGCGAAGCTTCCATAGAATCCTTAAAGACCTTTATACTATGTTTACTTGGTTCAGATAAAATAAAATAAATCCTTTAATCTCAAGTTTGTAGGAGATGTCGAAGATCTCAAATTAACAGAATATTGCCGGAAACTTAACATCTAAAATGACAATTTTTGCTCAATCCGTGGAAAGAATTGACAACCATACCGATCCATGTTGATGCAACCATGGATTAGCCTACATGGTTGCATTGGACCACAGCTTGCAAAAGGGAATAAAGACACGGCACTATGGTGCTGTGAACGCTATTACAGTACATTGTTGCTGCAGGAGAAGATTGTGCTTGAGACTTAAGGTGGTTATTAGACATTGAAGATTGAAGAAAACAAAACAAAATTTCGAAGAAAAAAAGGAAAAACATAAACAATTTTAAGTTGCAAATACTTTAAATCACGACCATGGGTGATAAATACATCAATGGCCCATTGCTAGTTGAAATATATGCATGAAGGAGTACCTGTGTCGAACATTTTTTATCAGCTAAGCTCATGTGAGCAGTGACCTTGACTAATGTGACCTGACCATCCGACCTAGTATATAGCTCAATGCAAAATGCGATATGCAAACTATAGTTACCCTACAGAAACATCGTTGGACAGTGCCTATAGAAATATTAAATCATTACAATAGTCCTGCAAGAGTTTCAACATAAGCTTGTTTTGTTGTACGAAGAGTTTTTAGTTCGCCAGCAGCTGATAAGAGAAGTCAAGTTAAATTTGGCATTGTGGCTTAAGGAGGGGTGGTTTACTTGCAACATCAGCAAATTTGTGGGGTCTGCAAATGCTGGTTTACTACGCTTACTGGGATATGCATGCTGTCTGTTCTTAGATTGGATGGTAGAATCGAGATGGTTGTTATGCTCTCTTGATAATGTCCTACGTCAGTGGGATCTGCAGCAAGTCTTTTAGCCTGTACTGAATCTGGGGTTCAAAAATACGTCTAGTATTTTATTTTACAATAAGTTTTATGTTGTGTTGTTGCTGTCTTTGTGTTCATTTTTAGCTTTGTTGGCTGGCAAAATATCACTTCATTGTGCCCTCAAAAGTATATGCCTGAGATTGCTGAGTAAGATTTCAAAACATACACACTGCAGTATGACACTTTAAACTTGGAACCGCAAATTAACAATTCAATAAAAATGATCCTTAGTTTTGTATTTCTTACCTTGTGTGTTTTGAAATTTGAATTCAGAATTTTTTTTCATAATTAGCTTTAATACCTTACTTGTTTCTGTAGACGTTCCTGAAGCAAATGCTCAGTGAGTCAGGGAGTTAATACCAGTACAAGGTGGAATCATCTTACTGGCGTTGACGCATCTTGTGGCAGGCATTTCACTTTCAATTGTATAGCTTTACGAATAATGTTGAGCAAGCTGTGAAGTATTTGGGTTCTCCCCGCAGAATGCCTTGGCTACTTCAGAGGTTTGCATAATGTGTTTCAGTCACAATGGCTGCTGGAATTTAGATTCAATGAACTGTGATAATTCACAATGCCTCAGGGAGTGCAATAAAACCAGGGTATGCCTGTATAGAGAGACCTTCTATCTATTTTTAGTTTTGAATTTTTAGACGCTTCTTTGTCATCATATCTTGGCTGCCGACGAGTAGGAAAATACAAGTTTATAGTTCTTCAAATCCTTACTTTCTAGGCTTGTTCATTAGACTTATGTCAAGTAAATTTGTTTTTGTTAAAAGGACATTGCAGGGCAATGATTATCAGATTACCAAGGAAGAATATTGATTTGTTAAAAAGCTATGCAAATCTGCCAAACCACGTTTTCAGTTCTTTTTAACTGGTTACTGTGTGGACGACCATGGTGTCCAATGACATTAGGGAATTGCTAATGCTGCATAAACTTTTGTTTCAAAGATACCAAACTGATTATGATAGTCATGCCCATATCTAATTTAACAAACACTCAACTTAAATAAACATACCATTTACATCATGAAAAAACAGCACATCCTCACAAGCAATGACGTCCATGTTTCATAATTTTATTCTGTTCCATGCTTTTGTCAGCCCTTGTCATCCCATTCCATCTCTCTTTACATAAAGTTTGTTAAGGCCAGTACATAGGGGGTTGCAACAGCAGTGGGGCAGAGCTTCTCAAAATCTGCCCACTCTCACTTTTGACCAAGATAGCTTTAAGCCTTTAACAGCACTACCTATTAGATCTTCTCCACATTTGCACATCTCCCCAATCCCCCCATTGCCTCTAATCCTGTGGGGTTTGTTACTACTTTGTCTTATGGTCTTCACCATTCTTCTCAATCTTTTGACCAGCAAAGCACTTGTGTCTCCTCTGCTTTCATTCAAATCTGCAAACAAGATATCTTAAGTTTTTGGGGGTATCTGACATTCAAACTAGCATGCAATATTAGGACAGTGCAATCCTGGAACTGAAAAATTGTTTTGGTCTTTTTCTTTTTGTAGTTTACCATACAGATTAATCAGTAGAAGTTGCAGATGTATCTTCATCTTTTCAGAAGAAGTTAATTATGATGCTATATTATGAGGCTTCAATCTGTATTAAAGTTTAGAAACATGATGTAGCTAGCATCTAATCATAGCTCATGTGCATTTCCTAGTACTGATGTCGATAAATGAATCCACAGAGTAACAATCAATTTCGTTTTTGTTAATACAATAACTGGTAGCTTATTATCAAAGAAAACAAAAGTATAGTGGCAAAAACCTATTGAATGATTGCATTCATCTCATTTTTCTTGTTCATAATAAGCCTTATGTATTATAATTCACGAAGAAAGTTCGAAAGCTCAAGAACCGGAAGTGTGACAATAGAAACTAACAAGTAAGGGCGGTTGATTGCCTGAGGGGGCGATCGAATCGTGCACTTCTATATCTTACTTGAATTAGTTGATTGCCTTTATCCAATCTGCGAAACTATCAGAGGCATCTCTGTATCGACCGACCGCAATCGAGTGGTGGCTCAGCTAGAAAACACGATGAGGATATGTCGGATGTCCCAAACAAGAACTAAATTCATTCTCCTTTTCTTTGGTTAGTCTAGATTGTTGCTTTTAATGGGTAGGCTCCATTTTGTTGGAGGAAGTATTGTAATGTTTGTGAATAAAATTAACATGTTTACCAAACAAAAAGAAAGAAATAGAGAAAGTGAGAGGTGTTAATGGCTTGATGTGGAACGTAGCCCACTGCACCCTACCTTATCTTTATGTGAGTGCCAACCCTAGGTGGACTATAGTGAGGATCAATTACTAGGTGAGGTCTACATGTGATCCCTTGATGAATGATGATGATGACCTCTCTTCATCAATGCTTGTTACCTTAAGTAACAGAGAACTTCTTTTTCTCGTGAAAGGTCACTTGTTTTTATTCTGGATTGAAGTGTTGTTCCAATCATTGGGGTGGTAACAAAAGGGACATCTTGTTATTTTTCACTAGTAAACTGTAAACATGTGGGTAGAATTATATATGGCATTGTAAATGTAACTTGCAGTGTCCAACTTATTGCTTCAACAACATCATAACCTTTGAGATATAAATGTAATTTTACTCCATTCATTGTATGTCCGACATTTGATTATTTACTGAGCATCAGTTATTTTCTCTATAATCAAAAGTTACTTGTTCATAGCAATGACTCATTGTCTATCTTCTCCTCATTTACGAATCACTTCTAATTTCTCAAAAAGGAAAGGACAACCTAACCGTATATGTAGTCATGTAGAACATACATTGCTACCATAAATTGATATGTGACATACAAGCTTTTTTGATATTTTCCAAACAATCAAAATCAATATAGCGTTGGACCACTATTTTTTTTATAAGTGCTGATGGTTAATGTTTAGGTGTTATTTGCATAGGCACACTTGTAAAGTAACGATATTGGAGCAATGCACTTTAATTTTTCGAATTAATTTTGCTGATGGGTCGTGCGCTTTGGATCGCCGAGGCCGCTTTCGACTCAAACGACAGATATCTTCAGGCGGTAGAGGCACTTGAGTTGCTTAAGGAACGTATGCAACGACCTGATCCTGTGTTCGCTGGTACATCCGTTCTCAATCCGGATAAGACAATACGGAAAGGCAGACCGCCGAGCAAACGACGGATTTCTTTGTCTGAGAAAATAATTAAAAGTAACGTTAAGAAAATCAACAGGAAGAAGGTTCTACCCCCACTACACCCTGCAGCACCCAAACCGGGGGATCACGATTTCGATGACTGGGACATGAATTTGCATTACGAGGGAGTTCCTCCTTGATTATTGTATTTGTCCTTGGTTGGAATTATTCCTATGTAATTTTGTTGAAAGTCATTGTAATTTTGTTGAAAGTCATTGTAAGTAATTTTGTTGAAAGTCATTGTATGTAATTTTGTTGAAAGTCATTGTATTATTGCATAAGATTCAACCCTTTCTTTGCTTGATCGTTTGTGAATTAATTTCTCATGGCGACAAATATATTAAGTAATTTTGGTTTGTTGTATGTCTGTCCTGATTACGTTATATGTCTGTCCGGTTTATTTTTTATTTAAGTCCGGATTAAGTGACCAGTATGTCCGGAATACGTAATTAGGCCGTCCGGATTACATTGTTTGTCTGTCCGGATTACGTTATATATCCGTCCGGAATAAGTTTTATTTATGTCCGGATTAAGTTAACAGTATGTCCGGAATAAGTTGTATTTATGTCCGGATTAAGTTACCAGTATGTCCGGATTACGTTATATGTCCGTCCGGATTACGTAACATCAAAGTCCGGATTAAGTGACCAGTATGTCCGGAATACGTAATTAGGCAGTCCGGATTACATTGTTTGTCTGTCCGGATTACGTTAATTTCTGTCCGGAATAAGTTGTATTTATGTCCGGATTAAGTTACCAGTATGTCCGGATTACGTTACATCAATGTCCGGATTACGTTTTATTTATGTCCTGATTAAGTGACCAGTATGTCCGGAATACGTAATTAGGCAGTCTGGATTACATTGTTTGTCTGTCCGGATTACGTTATATGTCCGTCCGGATTACGTATCATGTATGTCCGGTTTAAGAATAAAGTGTGTCCCGAAACGGAACAAAAAGTTTGTCCGGAATAAGTGTATTTGTTGTCCGGAATAAGTGTATTTGTTGTCCGGTTTAAGACTAAAGTGTGTCCCGAAACGGAACAAAAAGTTTGTCCGGAATAAGTGTATTTGCTGTCCGGAATAAGCGTATTTGTTGTCCGGAATAAATGTATTTGTTGTCCGGTTTAAGAATAAAGTGTGTCCGGAATAAGTGTATTTGCTGTCCGGAATAAGTGTACTTGCTGTCCGGAATAAGTGTATTTGCTGTCCGGAATAAGAATAAAGTGTGTCCCGAAACGGAACAAAAAGTTTGTCCGGAATAAGTGTATTTGCTGTCCAGAATAAGTGTATTTGTTGTCCGGAATAAGTGTATTTGTTGTCCGGTTTAAGAAGAAAGTGTGTCCCGAAACGGAACAAAAGTTTGTCCGGAATAAGTGTATTTCCTGTCCGGAATAAGTGTATTTGTTGTCCGGAATAAGTGTATTTGCTGTCCGGAATATGTGTATTTGTTGTCCGGAATATGTGTATTTGTTGTTCGGAATAAGTGTATTTGCTGTCCGGAATAAGTGTATTTGTTGTTCGGAGTAAGTGTATTTGTTGTCCGGTTTAAGAATAAATTTTGTCCAGAAACGGAACATTAAGTTTTTCCGGAATAAGTGTATTTGCTGTCCGGAATAAGTGTATTTGTTGTCCGGAATTAGTGTATTTGCTGTCCGGAATAGGTGTATTTGTTGTCCGGTTTAAGAGTATTGATAATTTATACATGTCCTTGTATTGATAATTTAACCCAACACCAAATGTCATTGTATTGATAAATCATTCAAATAGTCTATGTAATTTTAATATGTATACATGTATAACTTTGTAAAAAAAATTAAAACATCCAGAGTCGTTTATTGTTGATCGCACATCCCAGAGTCTTCGAGTAAGAAATTGGCCAAATCGCCTCTAAAACGGTGAAGAACCTTGCTCTGCTTCGGCTGAGTCGGATCAGCATTCTCCATCAAACGCTTGATCCAGTACAAAACGTATGGCCCGCAGTCGTTACTCCCCGCTAGCTGTCGTTGGCTACCCTTCCTGTCAACTCTCAGTGGCCATTCGACCGCCAAAAACCCTCGCCAGAATCCCGTTATCTTAGACGCGGTGCATTCATGAGTTCCGACTAAACGGTTAGGATTTTCACCTCTTTTAAGCGTGCGGGAGATGCTGTTGTACTGAATGAACTCTGATCGAGGTCCGTGGGCAACGAACAGAGTCCAGTGGCCGGACAAACAGCATGGCTGTGCGATGACGACTTCCTCCACATTAAGTCCTTCAATTTTTGGGAGTAAATAATCTTTCTTTATATCTTCTCCCTGTCCCTCCACAATCATTTTCGATTCGAAGGTTGATAAGCAGACCACCTTTTTTTGCCCTCCTCTTCTGACGAGTACCTCAATTAGGCCGTCAAGAGTTTCGTTGGTGATTTCTGTGCCTCGCGAAATTATTTCCTTGAGATCACCCCTGCTGATAATGCTGAGAACCCCCCTCCAGATAATATTTTTTGCTTCTCGCTCGGGAGCCGTTGCATTCAATAAACGATGTACCACATCATTGGTCAGCGTTCTCAAGGCGGTCTCATCCACATCTGGCCTCGTGGACGAAACATGGGCGGCCAGTTCATCTTTCGCTGTTTCTTCACTGGCTTCTTCGGGCCCTTTTGTTTTTGTGGTGGCTTCTTCGGCCTCCTTTATTTCTTCTTGTTTTTCTGCGGCAATCTTCTGTGCCTCATCTTGGCCAGATTTGCTTTGCGCTTCGTCTATGTGTTCTGTGCGCAAGCGTGGTTTAATAGTCCGCATTTTTTGCGGGTGCAAAAGCGGAAGCGCAACCCCAGCCTTCCTCTTTCTTTCCTCCTGTCTCCTCATAACTTCCTCCTTCCTTTCTTCCTCCTTCCTCTTCTCTCCCTCTTCCTCCCTCCGCTTTTTTCTCTCTTCCTCCGTCCTCTTCTCTCCCTCTTCCTCCTTCCTCTTCTTCCTGTCTTCCTCCTCCCTCTTCTTCCTCTCTTCCTCCCTCCGCCTTTTTCTCTCTTCCTCCTTCCTCGTCTTCCTCTCTTCCTCCTCCCTCTTATTCCTCTCATCCTCCTCCTCCCTCCTCTTTTTTCTCTCTTCCTCCTTCCTCTTCCTCATCTCTTCCTCCTCCCTCTTATTCCTCTCATCCTCCTCCCTCCTCTTCTTCTCATCCTCCTCCTCCCTTCTCTTCCTCTCTTCCTCCTCCCTCCTCTTCCTCTCTTCCTCCTCCCTCTTATGCTTCTCATCCTCCTCCCTCTTCTTCTTCTCATCCTCCTCCCTCTTATTCCTCTCATTCTCCTCCCTCTTCTTCTTCTCTTCCTCCTCCCTCTTCTCCCTCTCTTCCTCGTTCCTCTTCTTCCTTTCTTCCTCCTCTCTCTTCTCCCTCCTCTCTCTTCTCCCTCTCCTCCGCCTCCCTCTTACTTCTCTCTTCCTCCTCCCTCTTTTCCCTCTCCTCCGCCTCCCTCTTATTTCTCTCTTCCTCCTCCCTCTCTTCCCTCTCCTCCGCCTCCCTCTTATTTCTCTCTTCCTCCTCCCTCTTTTCCCTCTCTTCCTCCTCCCCACGGACTCTCAGCTCACGACACTCTTCTTGAGAGATCCGGAGTTCTTCCTCCAGGTTGTTAATTTTAACGGTCGCCTCCCTAAGTGCTGCTTCGGCTCGCAGCCATTTCGTCTTCACCTCACTAAGTTCCAACTCTTGTAGCAGTGGGTCACATGGAATGCTGCATTCACTGAGTTGTATCCTTGGTAGAGTGGATGTTGAAGGTGTTTCCTTCGAGGCGACCGTTGCTTCTGCAGGAGTTGAAGGTGTTTCCTTCGCTGCGGGAGTTGCTGCTGCAGGAGGAAATTGATCCTCTGACAACAGTGAATGCTCCCGTGCACTGAGTTTTGGGGTGCCCTTCAACTCAAATTGGCCCGAGTATATCCGGGACAAGTTGATGCCTCGATCTTCCCATTTTCTAAGGATTTGGCGTCTGCTAAACATTTCGGTCCAACACTTGAACCGTGGAAATGCTGACCGGGGATCCCCCAATTTGAACTTCTCGCAAAGCCACACCTGAAAACAGGAATGAGTTAAAAAACAGAAACATAACATCCCCAGGACAGTCTCATAACGTTAATCAGAAAGACCAAACACTAATTCCGGACAGACACAACTCTTATTCCGGACAGACACAACTCTTATTCCGGACAGACGCAGACGTATTCCGGACATACAAATTACTTATTCCGGACAGACACAAGACGTATTCCGGACAGACAAGACACTCATTCCGGACACATACAGGACTATTCCGGACTGACAACACACTTATTCCGGACAGGCAACACACTTATTCCGGACAGAGACAACACTCATTCCGGACAACCTCAAGACACTTATTCCGGACAGAGACAACACTATTGAGGACAAACACAAAACTTATCCCGGACAGACACAAGACTTATTCCGGACAGAGACAACACTATTCAGGACAGACACAAGACTTATCCCGGACAGACACAAGACGTATTCCGGACAGACAAGACAATCATTCCGGACACATACAGGATTATTCCGGACAGGAAACACACTTATTCCGGACATAAACCAACACTACTCCGGACTGACACAACACTCATTCCGGACAACCACAAGACACTTATTCCGGACAACCTCAAGACACTTATTCCGGACAGAGACAACACTATTCAGGACAGACACAAGACGTATTCCGGACAGACACAAGACGTATTCCGGACAAGCAAGACAGTCATTCCGGACACATACAGGACTATTCCGGACAGGCAACACACTTATTCCGGACATAAACCGACACTACTCCGGACTGACACAACACTCATTCCGGACCAAGATGCTTACTTGTAATACGGCAACGCAACCAGACACGTAGCCCTGCTTCATAGAGAAGTTCGCTGACGATCTCC
The DNA here is from genome assembly GCA_963682175.1 of Triglochin maritima. Taxonomy (NCBI): domain Eukaryota; kingdom Viridiplantae; phylum Streptophyta; class Magnoliopsida; order Alismatales; family Juncaginaceae; genus Triglochin; species Triglochin maritima. Next base: position 33,384,721 of record OY821785.1, read on the forward strand.
TCCTCGAGAGTTCCCGTTGGGCTTCCTCCAGGCCTTCAACCAAGAAAGTGTGAACCGCATTTGCCCACGCATATCTCTTGAGGCGCTTGAGGTTCTTAAGGTGTTTCGTGTACCACGCTTTAGTTCGCAGTGATCCATCGAAGAACAAAAAATGATTGAAAATCATAGAAATAAGGAGTCGGACATGCTCCTCCTCCTCGCCCATCTTGCTCGTGGCGGTAAGATGACCCAGTAGCTGGGTGTTGTCGAGGTTAACCCCGTCACGTTTCTCTACGTACATGGCATCCATATCCACTCTCTGCCCATGTACTCTTAGTCCAAGTAGAAGGGCGACGTCTTCTACCGTAAATGGGACCATCCCAGTGGCTATTCTCAGACCGACTTCATTGGCGTCGAAGTGTTCGACGAACCAACCCAGTATCTCGTTGTCAGTTGTGACGTGAGGAAAGCTGAGGAAGTGACCGAAAGGCGTCCGTTGGAAGACATTTTTCTCCTCCTCCTTCATCCGGTCGAACTGCTTGTGAAGGGCCGCGAAACCGCACTTGGTTTCGCGGAAGTAGTACGTGCTTCCCTTAAACCACACAAAAAAATTGTTAGAGGCCAATAATGAACCTTAAAATGAACCAGAAAGAACATGGTTGACAAAACACCTGCGCGGCTACAATTTCAGGAGCAATGGAGGTTTCAGGTAGAGAAGGATCCATTTTCGCCTTGTCTTGGTTTTCGTTACTGGAATGGAAAGGTTTTGGAGCAATGAAGGTTTTGGATGAGCGTATGGAAAGGAACTCCGGGTGAAATGGGGAAAGTTACTCGAATGCTGTACCGCCGCTACTGATGTACGTGAAGTCGAACCGTCTAATCGTGATTTAGGGAAATGAACCGTCGCACGGAAATGAACCGTCGCACCCAACAAATCGTGATTTAGGGAAATGAACCGTCGCACCCAACAATTCGTAATTTTCATTTCCCCGCGCAGAAGTTTTGGTTGACTGGACGCTAAACTGGCAGCTGACGTGTTATTCCACGTAGAACGCGTCACGGACGCTCGCGTCCGTATATAACTGCATGCCATCCATGGATAAAAAGTGAGTACAAGCCTCTGGATGCATGCATGGTCTGTGTTTTATGTAGCTCCATCCAAATGGTTTCGTGCCACGTATGTCTAGGAATCTTGGACATGCAAATATATAATTTCACGTCTAATCAAATGATATTTTTTTGAGTAAATAGATGCTTCATTAAACTAAAAGACCAAAGTAATTATACCACAGCCCTAGTGAAGAGAATCCAAACAAGCCGATAGTTTGTTTGCGTTATAATAATCATTTGAAAACAACACTGTGCTCCTTTTATGGGTCATTCAAATGTAACATCCAAATCCCACAAAGATCGATGTGGAAGAGAAGAGCGGTGTTTTGTCTTGACTCTTGTACCCTTGTTCAAAACAAAGCAAAAGGTAGACATATAAAACACTCGCTTTTGGCACAAATTACAAACCGACTTCAATTCTTGTTACTTCTTTAATCTGCAAAAAAAAAAATTTCGTTGTCAACTTGGAAATACAAGTGCAAATCCAGACGAATATAACCGTTGCATGCATCTTAAATCCAGTCATTTCTTAGACTAATTGAGTTCAGAGATAATTTATCTTAAAATAGTCAAACTAGATGATCAAATGTCAAAAGTCTTATTTTCATAAGGATAATTAAGGATAAAGCATGGGTATAAGTCTCATCTCATAAATAACTTGTAATTGGCGTGGAATGTAAATCTGTAATCTAAAATTAATAATCAAAATTTATTTGTATCACTTATATATAAAAGCAGCATAAGACCACGGAAATTCACTTCTTATCACTTTGCTACTAATATTTATTGAACTAAAATAAGACCGACTTCAATCTTCTAAGCACGTAAAGAAGCAAAATCAGATAAGAGTGGTGAATCCCATGGAATATTTAAGACCATGTGATCAGGCATGGGGTTGTGTGCTTTGAATGGGCTTTGGCTCTTAAGTTAGATTATAAAATTAAGAGCAACAAAAATGTGGAAGACCCAAGAAGATAGTTTGGTTTGCCATTCAAGATTTAACTTCTCATTATAACTTCTTTTGGAACTACCAAATAAAGATTTAGGATTAAATCTTCGATATGATTTTTGTTCCCAAGCATGTTGAGAAGGTTTAGTGTTTAAGGTGCCACAGCCCACAGGGAATCTTCCCACCGTTAAAGTTAATTACCACCGTTAATTTCGTTGTTATTGGTCAAATCATTAGACACGGTTTTGGTAATTTTGAAACTAAGATATAAGGTCTCGTTCTAAATTACGTTTCGTTTGCCATGGAAATTGACTACTACTGTGCTAGGATATTATATTGATAAGCCGAATACGAGATCCTGATGAGAAGAAGAAAAAAATGACAAAATAAAACACAATTCACACAAATAGGGTACAAAATAAAAAAAGAACCATAAACCAAACCAAACCAAACCAAACCGGCCTCAAGATACAATATTTATGTTGAAAAACCTTTCTCAATATTATAAATGAAAAAATCACAGACGATTGGCGGAGCTTCCATTTTCAATCAAAAGTGTATAATTCAGAAGTGAGCCAAGAGACAAGAGATCGGACTTACGTATACTAAAAAAAAGAACAAAGCTTCCACAATGAGACATCCAAGAACAAGGAATTCCCTTTTCGAAAACCCTAGGCTTAATTTGTCATACACAAAACTCTCATTGAACTTATCTCAAAATTTCTAAACTTTGAGAATACTGATGCATTGCATACATTGCATCATATGTCTTTCATTTAGATTACTTTTACATCAATAAATGCTACTAAGGTATGTGTTTAGTCTTATTTACAGAATACAGGGACCTGAATGCAATTTACCCACATCCCGAGCATAAACGCGTACAAAAGACTCGTTTCTATCATAAAGACCAAGTTCAAGTTTATCGGGTTTCAAATGGAAATGTATCCAAGCATAAAAGCATTCAAGACCTAATTACGAAAAGAACAAGGACTTAAGCACAAAAGTAGCCGGGGACTTAATTGCAAAAAGTGAAGGACCTAATTGCAAATCACGAGTAGCTTTTATTATTATGGAGAAAATATAAAGAAAAATCAATGTGGATCTCCAAATATATGAAGAAATTAATTCGGATCTCCAAAGATATGCAAGAATCAATCCAGACGCGCAAATGACATTGAAATCATACCATAAACACACAGGAAAAATCCGGGTCGATTCTGAGCCAAAAAGGTGGCGATTCCGCCGCACCTCAAGAGCAAATTGCGGCGAATCCGCCGCACCAAATTAGATTCATGCTCTAAAAATTTTACCGGTTGCGTGTTGACGCGTGTACTTTTTTATTTCATGCTTAGGTCCCTTGTATCGGCTATAAATAGCCCCGAGAACGATGTTGTGAGGAGTTCTTACTTTTGTTCCATAATTTAGCAATAAAATTCTGTTTCTTTTATTTTATGTTTTTAATTTTCTTTTCTTAGTTTCTCTAGGACCCCTTCTCCCTCCCTCCATCTATGAGTTTCTAACTCTTTCCAAAGGGTGGGGGTGACGGATTTAGGGTGATGAGAAGAGAAGATGTTATTATTTTAATTTCGTATTGGTATGTTTTGATTACTTGAGTTTATGTTAAATCATTTATCATGTAATGCTTTATAACTAATATGATTTATTATAAGTTTCAGAATTCTCTAATCTAAACCCGATATCTAAACCTCCACCCAACGGAATTCACCATCTTTGTTCTTGTTTTAGTTTTATTTGTTCTTGTTTCTTGCTTTAGATAATAAAAACCAAAAATCTCAAAAACCCAATTTATTCTTCTCTCCTTCTTTCCCCCAATCGAAATCACACTAATAACAAATCTCTCCCTCCTTGTGTTCGACCCGTATTTGCCACGTCTTCATTGACACCGTGCACTTACGGTATAAATATAACTCTCATCAAATACATACAAAGAGTCAAAGGCTATTGGTTTGTTGTTTGTAGGAATTTGCAGTTAGACCTCATAGTTTTAAAATTCCTAAATTTATATAAATGTTATTTTAACTCAACACCATATAGCACATACTATATATCTTCTAACTTCTTTTGTTTAATAAAAAGAAAAGCATTTTAACTCATAAGGTCAGATTATCACGTGATTCTCTGAATTTAATCTTAATATTTAAAGTGTTTGTGCAATTCATTACGTCTCTTTCTTTTAGTAATACACAAATACCTTTTAACCCATAACACCTTGATCATAACAAAAAAAATGCACTTTTATATCTAGCATCTAAGTTTCCTTAATATACACGTGATAAGTAGGACGTACACAAGAAAAACTAAACACTAAAAATATTAGAAGGGTGACCTTGATTACAAGTAGCCACATCTCTGTGTCTTGGAAGCAATGGCCGAGTGTGGAGCTTCGTTTGTTTACTGGAGCATCCTTAACGTGTTGTCCCGGAGGGACGACCCCATCCTGGTCGTTCGTCGGGCGACCCGGTCGCCGACGATCGGGGCGTCGACAAGGCTGACACAACCCGGTTGGTCCAGTTTGTTTTTGTTTTTTTGTTTTTTTTAATAATTAGGAGTTTATATTTTGATAAATAGTTAGGATTTAAGTAGTTTTAATTTATATTTTGATAATATTTAGGGTTAGGGTTTATTTTATTTTGATAACGTTATAATTAAAGTACAAAAATTATACTGAAAATACACCAACTTCTCTGAAATATGGAATATTCTACTAATTTAAAGTAGAAAACAACAATTAAATTGAAATAGCAACAACTGAAATTCTTAACTGATAATTAAAATAAAGAAGATAAGTATTACACTAAAATAAGAAGCACAACTAAAAGATAGGGAAGATAGGTCATAAACAGGAAAAAAGACGGAGTTCTACTTAAAGATTTCGTCTCTGATCCTTTCCAGATTAATTTCATCATTCAGGGTCAGGATGCCGATTTTTTCCTTGGCCTTCAGAAGTGAAATATAAAGTTCATACTTCATAAAGGTCTGACAGGTTTGTTCTTTCTCCCTTTCCAACGCCAACTTATCTCGCCGAAGCGCAATTTCATCTTGTTTGACCGGGGTGGATGTTCGGAGTATTATTGGTTGCTCCCCCAATTCTGGTGCGGGGGTGGATGTTCAGAGTATTGTTCGGGAAATGGTTGTGTACTACTTCCTACGCCTTGTGGAATGATAGGTCGATAGTAGGGATCTGGTCGGGATTACAAGGCAAATCCTTGATGTTTTAAAAAACAACTAGGGATAGAGGGTGTTTGACGTGCCTCAGTGTTGTGGTCCAAAGAAGACATGTGTTTAGGAGAGTTTTGAAGGTTCAGGGAAATGAAGTTGTATGTGACGACTAAGGTGGACTTGAGGTATTTATAGAGAACTTATTCTGATTTAGCTTAGCTTCCTAAACAGGTTTTCCATTTGATTACTTTCCTTTAAGACATCACGCACGTACTGTAGATTGTCAGTCCAACAAGATAAGGCATCACATGCGTACTATAGATTGTCAATTCGACAAGATAGGTGTTCACGCGCGTACTATATATTGTCAGTTTGACAAGATAGACATTCACGCGCGTACTGTAGATTGTCAGTTAGACTAGACAAAGGTTCATGCACATACTGTAGATTGTCAGTTCATCAAGATTGATGCATTGCATACATTGCATCATATGTCTTTCATTTAGATTACTTTTATATCAATAAATGCTACTAAGGTATGTGTTTAGTCGTATTTACAGAATACAGGGACCTGGATGCAAATTACCCACATTCCGAACATAAACGCGTGCAAAAGATTCATTTCTATCATAAAGACCGAGTTCAAGTTTATCGGGTTTCAAATAGAAATGCATCCAAGCATAAAAGCATTCAAGGAGCTAATTGCAAAAAGGTCAAGGACTTAATTGCAAAATGCCAAGGACCTAATTGCAAAATAAAAGGACCAAGTTATTGTGTGGAGAAAGTCAAAAGAAAAATCAAATATAAATCTCCAACAATGGAAGGAATTAATCCGGAGCTCAAAAGAATGGAAACAAATCATCCAGACGCGCAAATAAAGATCAAATCATACCATAAACACACAGGAAAAATCCGGGTCGATTCTGAGCCAAAAAGGTGGCGATTCCGCCGCACCTCAAGAGCAAATTGCGGCGAATCCGCCGCACCAAATTAGATTCATGCTCTAAAAATTTTACCGGTTGCGTGTTGACGCGTGTACTTTCTTATTTCATGCTTAGGTCCCTTGTATCGGCTATAAATAGCCCCGAGAACGATGTTGTGAGGAGTTCTTCCTTTTGTTCCATAATTTAGCAATAAAATTCTGTTTCTTTTATTTTATGTTTTTAATTTTCTTTTCTTAGTTTCTCTGGGACCACTTCTCCCTCCCTCCATCTATGAGTTTCTAACTCTTTCCAAAGGGTGGAGGTGATGGAATTAGGGGTAGAGAAGATGAATGCATGTTATTGTTTTAAGTTCGTGATTAGTATATTTTGATTACTTGAGTTTATGTTAAATCATTTATCTTGTAATGCTTCATAACTAACATGATTTATTTCAAGTTTCTCCATTCTCCAATCTACACCTAAATCTAAACCTCCACCCAACGGATTTCTCTTCTTATTTCTTGTTTTAATTCTAATTGCTTTTGTTTCGTACTTTAGATAATTAAATCAAAAATACCAAAAACACAACTTATTTCTTCTTCCTTCTTCCCCTCAATCGAAATCACACTAATAACAAAATCTCTCCCTCCTTGTGTTCGACCCGTATTTGCCACGTCTTCATTGACACCGTGCACTTGCGGTATAAATTTAAATCTTCATCAAGTTTTTGGCGCCGTTGCCGGGGAGGCGACGCAGATTTTGTGTTCTTGTGTTTTCGATTTTATCCTGTCTACCTTGTGCGCGATCTAAGTATTTGAATTTGTGTAGCAGGAGACAACAGAGTGCGCGGCGAAATCCGGGAGCGTTCTGAGACACATGGGCGGCGGAATCGCCGCATCTACAAGGTGACTTGCGGCGGAATCGCCGCACCAGTGTGGGTTCTGGTCTTCAAATTTCTGGGGCATCGTCGGCACCTCTGGGTGGTCGCATTGAGCTACTGGAATCTCCGAGAGCGGGCGGCGAACCCGACTGAGCATTGCGGAGGTAACTTTTCTTGCCTTTCTCGTAAAATCTGAATAGTTGAAAAGTTTCCTTTCGTAGAATTGCACGTGCTAGGGTTACAATTCCATAATTGGCAATAATTCAACTCTGACCTAAAATTGGCAAAATTAGAAAGACCTTAGTGCATGCATCATATAATGTTTTGCTTGCATTATTCTTGCTAAATTCTTGCAAATTAATACTTGTTGAAGATTGCTGGAGGCAAGGTACGTATCGAGGTTTTTATCGATTGCATTAGAGCATATAATTTAGTTGCATACAACCTTGCAATTGCCCCCATTAAAAGGACCATTGTTTGACTATCTTTGCTAGATTTAAGTTAAACTATCTTAAGGGCAACTCCGTAGGAAAAAAATACGGTGGGGATTTCATCACCCTCCCGTAGCCCACAAACCACAATCCTGAAGTGTCGCCTAAGCCTCAAATTTAAAATCAATTAGACATTGGCCCCTAAGGACTCGGACTCAATTAAGGAGGAGATTGGTTTGACTTGCTATGACCTGAAGCTAATTGAATTCAATTTGGTGTCTAGAAAGTGTTTTTGTGTCGACGAAAGTCTTCCAAGCGACGTGGTTGTCTAATTGGCACCGACTCTGTCGGAAGCGCCCCCACTAGCTACACACTAACTGGCCAACTTGGTTTGATTGGTGAGGGAGGTGAATCAAGCAAATCAATTCGACTCAACCAGTTAGGAGTCGTCTAGATCTAAGTGACACTAGGTCTAGGATTGTTTTGACCGTGCTTGTTCAGGAAATTTCTTACCAACCCTAATTTTTATCCTTTAGAGTTAAGTTTCCCTTCTCGTCTGAGTCTTCTTTCCCTTCTCATCCTTACCTTTCTATTGTTTGTTTCCTTTAAAAAAAATAAAAAAAAATTTAAAATTCAAAAAAAAAAATTCAAAAAAAAAAGAGAGTAATTGATTCTTGGAATTGAATTTGAAATTTAAATTTCGAATTCAAATTCAAAAATTAATTCAAACCGGTGCACTCAGATTTGGGTGCGGGATTTAAGCAATCGACTCTCACGAGTTCATCTGGATTCCAGTCTAGAGCTTAACCCCAACCCATCTGTTGCACCACCTCACCCGGATCTAATGGGTGAGAACGTAGTGGACCCGCCTGTTGCGCAACCTATAACTTTGAGGGATCGGTGCTACCCAACGATGGCTGCTCAGCCATCGTGCATCGTCATGCCCACCATACCGGGTCGCGACTTCGAACTTAAGGCACAATACATGAGTATGCTGCCTAAGTTCACCTCTAGGGAAGACCCATATCTCTTCCTTAGAGAATTTGAAGAAATCTGCTCTCTTATGCAATACCAGCATATCCCTGAAGAGGCAGTGCGTCTGAAATTCGTGCCTCTAGCACTGAAGGACGACGCTAAGAAATGGCTATATAGTCTAGCCGAAAGATCTATTAGAAGTTGGGCCGAATTTGTTCAAGTTTTCCTAAAAAAATATTTCCCCAACCATAAGACTATGAAGATTAGGAATGAAATTGTTGCATTCGTTCAGTCTGAGAGCGAGCCGTTCTATTCCTATCTTGAGAGATTTAAGAGTGTCTTGACCCAATGCCCTCATCACGGAATTCCGAAGTGGCAATTATGCCAAATTATTTATGAGGGATTGACACCCACATCTAGGGTTATGCTAGAATCTGTGAGCCAAGGGAACTTTATGTCCAAAAATGAAAATGATGCCTGGACTTTTCTTGAGGATTTAGCTGAAAATAGTATGCAATGGGATAATGCTAGAACACCCATCAACCCGAGTATTGGATCTAGAATAGCGAGTCAACCCCGACCAGGTATCTTAGCTATAGATGCCAACATAGCGGCTGAGGCAAAACTAGCCACCCTTATGCGCAGAATGGAAAGTTTAGAGCTGCAAAATCAATCCCGAATGAATCAACCCTTGTCTATCCCCTGCTCTAGATGTGGTCAGACTGGTCATTTAATGGAGGACTGTGTGGACCTGGAACATGTTAATGCCACATTTAACAATTCTAGAAATGATCCTTACGCATCAACCTATAACCCAGGTTGGCGTAATCATCCCAATTTTTCGTGGACCCAACAAAGACAACCTCCTAGACAACAACCAACCCCATATAACCAAAATAATACATCATCTGGGGGTAATAACAGTGGAAATCATGAGGTTAGGTTGACAAAATTAGAAAATTTAATGACAACTTTTATACAAACAACCAACCAATCATTCCAAAGGCTAGAGACACAGGTCAGCCAATTAGCACAGATAATAGGTGAAAGAGAAAAGGGCCAATTTCCAAGTCAACCTGAGGTGAACCCAAGAACTAATAATCAATATCAATCTTATCAACCACCTTCAGGAAATAACAACCCTAGACCGGTTCAAATGGTTAATGAGGAAGGACCGTTCCAACAAATCAATGCTGTAGTATCATTACGGTCCGGAAGACAAATTGACAATAATGTGGTAAACCCTAGAATGACTAATCAATCTAGCCATCAAGCACCCACATATGACTTGACCATTGAACCCGACGTCCAAATTGAAAAGCCCAATCCACCTACCCAACCTGAACCTGTAGCTCAACCTGAACCTGAGCGAGTCTATGTGCCTAAAGCCCCATTTCCCAATAGACTCAAAAAGAACTCTAGTGCACAAATAGAGAAAATCTTGGAAGTATTTAAGCAAGTTAAGGTAAACATTCCACTCTTAGACATGATTCAACAAATACCTGCTTATGCTAAATTCTTAAAAGATTTGTGCACTAAGAAGAGAAAAACGAATGTACCAAAGAAGGCATTTTTAACTGCAAACATATGCTCAATTCTTTCCAACACATCTCCTATAAAATATAAGGACCCGGGGTGTCCCACAATTTCATGTTCAATAGGAGATACGTTTATCAATAAAGCCCTTCTAGACCTTGGTGCAAGCGTTAACTTGCTCCCATTTTCTGTCTACGAGCAACTCAACCTTGGTCCACTGAAACCCTCTAGGACAACCCTCCAATTCGCTGATTGTTCTGTTAAGAAACCGAGAGGTATAGTAGAGGACGTTTTGATTAAGGTTGGTGACTTCATTTATCCAGTGGATTTTGTCGTACTTGATACTGAACCTGTTGTAAATCCTAATCGACAAATCCCTGTAATTTTAGGTAGACCCTTTTTAGCCACTTCGGAAGCATTAATAAACTGTCGAAATGGGCTCATGCAATTATCTTTCGGGAACTTAAAAGCAAAATTTAATATCTTCCACATTGATAATGAGCCAGAAATAATATGCAACCCAAGTGATGTTGTGATGAGAGCACGTATTTATCAGAATTCTGAATCAAATAAATCATCACATAAGCAAAAAGGAAGTAAGAAAAAAGGGAGTGATTCATTTACTCAACCACCATCACTCGAGCAAATAAGCGAACCAATTCAAGTGAGAAGAGTGGAATCTTTTCCTCAAGTCAACATGGGGAACAATTCAACTGGATACATGCACCAACATGGTGTCATTCAATCCAGTTCTGATTATGGTTGACTTTGAGCAAACTCAACCCCTCTACCGCAAGCCGACGCAGGTAATAAGTGCATTTATTGTATCTGTGCATACATTGAGGACAATGCATGATTTAGGTGTGGGGGGTGTTTATATATGTACATATTTATCTATTTGATTTTCTGTTCTGCGTTATTTTTAAAATAAAAAAAAATTCAATATTCTATGACATAGCTTAAGATTGAACTGCCAAAACCCGTGTACAAATTGCATTAAGTTTTTGTTCCTTATTATATAGTTCTGCTTGTAGAAATTATGACATAAATCTAAGTTCCAAAGAAATAACCCATGACCCTTGTAAGACATGTATGCACTTAAATTGGATGAATCAAATCTTTGAAGTGGTTGATAAAAAGCAGAGGTTGAGGAAAATATACCGGGAAGTGTGGACTTCTAATAGCAATTAAGCCTTGAGGAAAATAAAAATAAAAATAAAGGAATAAAGTGAGGAAAGCATATTCTGCAAAATGATTACAAAAGCCCAAGCCTTTGAGTCACTGGTCCGTAGGGGTATCTTGAAACCCGGTAACTTGAGTCTTCCAGCTCGGGATTATCGACCAAACTCGCTACACGAATGCAAAAAGGGTATAAGTGTCAAAGCAAATGTGTTGAATCACGGAAAAAGAAAAAAAAATATATTAAGATACTCAAGGCCCAAAGCTAAAAGAATGATCCATGCCATGGTTGATCCAAATGATACTTCACCACCAGAGGAGGCGTGCAAAATAATTCAAGTGATAAACATGTGTAGAAGGGTTAGTGGTGTGAATGTTGGAGGAATAAAGACCAAGTCAAACTTTTTATAAGTTAGAATTGTATAATGAGCATGCAAGAATTCTAAGTGAGATGTATAAGGTTGAGGTAGAAATATTAAGAGCTATTAATGGAATGTTGAATTAAGACTTTGTGGGTGTGTCAACTGAAAACCCTCACGAGACAAAACTCGTCCTCTAAGGCAACTTGGAGGTTTAAAGGCTTGTTGCACATGCTAAGTGCAACCGTGATTCCTACGAAAGTGAGTTGGGATTTCCCTGTTTTCATTTTCTTATATTTTGCTTTGCTAGAGACTAGCAAAATCTAGGTGTGGGGGTATTTGATGCATTGCATACATTGCATCATATGTCTTTCATTTAGATTACTTTTATATCAATAAATGCTACTAAGGTATGTGTTTAGTCGTATTTACAGAATACAGGGACCTGGATGCAAATTACCCACATTCCGAACATAAACGCGTGCAAAAGATTCATTTCTATCATAAAGACCGAGTTCAAGTTTATCGGGTTTCAAATAGAAATGCATCCAAGCATAAAAGCATTCAAGGAGCTAATTGCAAAAAGGTCAAGGACTTAATTGCAAAATGCCAAGGACCTAATTGCAAAATAAAAGGACCAAGTTATTGTGTGGAGAAAGTCAAAAGAAAAATCAAATATAAATCTCCAACAATGGAAGGAATTAATCCGGAGCTCAAAAGAATGGAAACAAATCATCCAGACGCGCAAATAAAGATCAAATCATACCATAAACACACAGGAAAAATCCGGGTCGATTCTGAGCCAAAAAGGTGGCGATTCCGCCGCACCTCAAGAGCAAATTGCGGCGAATCCGCCGCACCAAATTAGATTCATGCTCTAAAAATTTTACCGGTTGCGTGTTGACGCGTGTACTTTCTTATTTCATGCTTAGGTCCCTTGTATCGGCTATAAATAGCCCCGAGAACGATGTTGTGAGGAGTTCTTCCTTTTGTTCCATAATTTAGCAATAAAATTCTGTTTCTTTTATTTTATGTTTTTAATTTTCTTTTCTTAGTTTCTCTGGGACCACTTCTCCCTCCCTCCATCTATGAGTTTCTAACTCTTTCCAAAGGGTGGAGGTGATGGAATTAGGGGTAGAGAAGATGAATGCATGTTATTGTTTTAAGTTCGTGATTAGTATATTTTGATTACTTGAGTTTATGTTAAATCATTTATCTTGTAATGCTTCATAACTAACATGATTTATTTCAAGTTTCTCCATTCTCCAATCTACACCTAAATCTAAACCTCCACCCAACGGATTTCTCTTCTTATTTCTTGTTTTAATTCTAATTGCTTTTGTTTCGTACTTTAGATAATTAAATCAAAAATACCAAAAACACAACTTATTTCTTCTTCCTTCTTCCCCTCAATCGAAATCACACTAATAACAAAATCTCTCCCTCCTTGTGTTCGACCCGTATTTGCCACGTCTTCATTGACACCGTGCACTTGCGGTATAAATTTAAATCTTCATCAAAGATAAAGAAGGAAGTCGTAAGACATACTCCTCCTCTCGTTAAACATGTCTAATTTAAGATGCCCACTGACCTACTCCTCCTCTGACGATGCCTTCGACGAGCTTTGGAGACGAGTAAGCACTAAAGGACTTGAAGAGCTTGAGCATGGGGCGACTTGTAGGCCGAGTCGTGACTCTCCAAGGCGACGCCACACTAGGAGCCAAAACCCCGATAGAGATCGGGAAGAAGGTTACCCTCGTCTTATTTTTGATTATCTTGCTGAAAATCCTGTGTATGATCCTCGTATTTTCAGAAGAAGATTCAGAATGAGGAAGCATGTATTTCTGCGTATATCAGGTGTCGTTGAGACTTTTGACGTGTTCTTGCAACCAAGGTCGGATGTTGTTGGTCTAATGGGTATATCAGGACTACAAAAAACCACTGCAGCTCTGCGAATGTTAGCCTACGACATTGCAGGTGATACCGTTGATGAGTATCTACGCTTTAGTGAGGCGACGATAAGGATGTCTCTCCAGAAGTTTGTAGGAGTGATAGCCAACTTTGGTGCTCAATACCGTAGAAGACCCACAACAAAAGACATGGCAATGCTATTTCACGTTGGTGTGCAACGTGGCTTTCTGGGAATGATGGGGAGCATCGAGTGTATGCACTGGGAGTGGAAAAATTGCCCAGCATCTTGGAAAGGACAATACCAAGGTTGGAGCGGCAATGCAACAATTGTGTTAGACGTCGTACGACCTCTGGATATAGTAAATCTTTTTCGGTATTCCTGGCTCCTTTAATGATCTCAACGTACTTCAACGATCTCCCATTGTTAATGACGTGTTGGAAGGACGTGCCCCCCCCGTCCGGTACGAGGTGAATGGTTGTCAATATGATATGAGATATTTTCTTACAGATGATATTTATCCGCAGTGGGCGACATTCATGAGGTCCATCATGTTTCCACAAACTCCGAAGGATAGGTTATTTGCACAACATCAGGAGGTAGTGCGTAAAGACGTATAATGCACGTTTGGAGTGTTGCAGGTACGATGGGCAATCTTAAGAAGGTCATTTCTTGCGTGGAATGCCGACCTACTAAACAAAATAATCATTGTGTGCATCATAATGCACAACATGATCGTGGAGGACGAGTGTGACTCTTATTCCATGATTTATATGATACAACTGAGTTTGGGCAGGATCGCGACATGGACAACAGAGACCACGTTCATGATAGAACCCAACGTCTCGCATTGAGGATGGACTTGATCGAGAACATCTAGCAGCGATGCTTAAGTGTGTTTTCTTGGTATGTATTTTAGGTGTCTTGTGGTTTATGTCGTGTAATATTTGAATTATGTCTTGTATTATTTGGTTTATGTCTTGTATTTCGTTTATCGTCTCGTGTAATGTAAGCTTACGTTTGCTTAAATTAATGTAATACTTGCTTTCTTAATATTAATGGTATTTAGTATTTGGTAATCATTGATGGTTAAATAAATAAAGTATATCCAATTTCTAAAATACGAGATTTATTTGTATTTTGTTTTTTCCAAATATATTATAAATGTTTTTGGTAAATATAAATGATTTTGGAATATAATAAAAGTTGAGAAGAAAATTAATGATGAATAGGAAAGATAGTGGGATGACCTAGGTCATGGTTAAGGGGTGAATAATGAAGGAGAAAGATGAGGTTGAGTCATGAAGACGTGACAAGTCATTTGTAGTTAGTGGATGACCTAGGTCATCCGGATCATGGTTAATGATGCTCTTAGTCTTAATTGCACTTCTTTTGAGGATGTTCTTATAATCTAACACCTAATATAATCCGTCAGTTGATTCACATATTAGATCCTATTATTCGCAATTGTTGTCATGTTGTCATGCATAGTAAATGTTGAGATTTACATGAAATTTAAATAACACTCTTTGTGCTCACTGTGAGAATTTTTTCTCATTCTTGTTGCATCTTGCTTGATTGATCGTTATAGCAGTTAATTTTTGATTTTTTTCATTATTTACTTACCAGTTAACCTTGTTGCTTGTGTATTATTAAACTTAGTTTCTTGTTACATAATGGAAATGTGTAGCAAATTTTGCCTCTTGGGAGGTCAATTACAATCACTACTAGAAATATGAGAATCACCAATATATATATATATATATATATATATATATATATATATATATATATATATATATATATCCGTTGGTGATTTATCCGTTGGTGAACAATACATATTGTAGGATCGTGTGGGTTATGAGTCCACTAATCACTATTAATCTAATCCCTAACTAATCAAACAATAAACGCAGCGGAAACAAATTTAAAAACTAGTAGGGAAATAACATGCAAACCACAAAGAGACTCGGCGTTTTTATAGAGGTTCGGCACCCCACCCGGGTCCTAGTCCTCTCTTGTAAGCTCCGCTCGACTCCGCGAGCTTCGCCTACGTCTTCACTAACCACTCCCCGTTCCGGGCCGGGTGAGAACGCCTTTACACCACAAGCAACGCGAACAACCCTCGCTTGCTTGAATTCTTCCTCTCACAATCCGAGAGGGACACTTCGGGCTTTCACCGAAGTCCTTGCTTCTTTTGACAACACTTGTAACTGAGTGGGATTCACTCTCTAATCGAGCACACTTTGAGTAGGATGAGTAATTGATCAAGTGTGTGAAGTTTAGGCTTATGGAGTGTAGAAATGGGAGCTTTGAGGATTGAGGTTTCTCTCTAATGAGTTGGGACAATTGGAGTTGGAGAGTTGTGTTAACAACAAGTCTTGATCCTCTATTTATAAGCTCCTAAGGTATTCTAGCCGTTGGGGATAGATTTGATTGGGTTTTGTGCAAGATACACAAAGCAGAAAATCAGGCTGCAAATCTGTCCAGAACAAGTCGACCAAAACTAGTAAACCGGTCGACCGTTAACTTGATTTCAAAGAGAACGGTCGAACAAAAGAATATTCGGTCGGACAAACGAGCTAGAACTTAACTCTACTTAAGTGAATCGGTCGAACCAAAGTATGGGGCGGTCGACCGAGAAGGGGATTCGGTTGAGACAAAGGTCAACCGGTCGAACGAGAAATGTGTCGACCGATAGCAGGGAATTTGGTTTCTGAAAATATGTCTAACCGGTCGACCGAAACAAGGTCTTCGTTCGACCGGTTACCGAATGTATTTTGGCGTTAAGTTTTGTTTTATACGAATACGACCGTTATAGGAATACGACAAGAAAAACGGTCATATTAAAATCCGGGATCGGTCGACCGAAAAGGTAGAACCGGTCGACCGATAGAGTTCGGTAAAATCACTGTGGAGTCTGTTATAAACCGGTCGAACTGAGAACTAGTTCGGTCGACCGATTCACACAGGAAATCTGGGTTTAAGTTTATAAGTGATTTCCGACTAAGGTTTGGGTGATCTAACGAAGTCCAAATAAGGTGAAATTTTGTGTGTGACTTCTCTAAGGAACCTAGTGTGTATGTGATATGTTTTAAACTCTTGCATGCTCAATTTACACATGTTCCTAAGACTCAAAATAAAATCAAGATTACAAGTCTTCATTTAACTTTATTACAAATCTTGACTTGATTTCCTTCCTTCCATGAGTCTTGATCACCTGTAGAGGTTAGCACATGCAATATATATGCAATGCATAGTGTGTGTTGCTCTAATTAAGATTCGGTTGATTAAATCATCAAAACATAAGATTAAGGCCAAAAAGCCAACACATATCACCAACGGATACAACTATCCGTCGGTCATTCGTACTTCTGACAAAAATAATTAGTAACATTGATGGATAACGTCGGTCGGACAAAGTTTTACCACTTAATGGTCATACACCGATGGATAGATACCGTCGGTGTAGGTTTCGCTTAAGAAAAACATGGACATGGAAAATCTTTCGCGTAAGAACTTATCCCGATGGATGAATTTGTTAACACCGACCGATATAGGTCGTTGATGTACCGATTCTTCAAATCACCGACGAATAATATCTGTAGGAGATTATTTTGAAAATCGACCATTTCGTGGTCTACTACACCAATGGATAGAGTCTGTCGGTGTATGCTATATTAGGAGTTCGAGTCGGGCATCCCTTCCATTTCGTTTCTTCTCCAACATAAATAACCCTAACACCCGATCCGGATCCCGACCCGCCACCCTCCTTCGTGCGCCCGACGTGAGGACTTCGCCTCCCTCCTCATGCGCATCGTCCTCCTCGCCGCCCTACTCGCTACTTCTCCTCAAGTAGCCCAACCAACCCCCACCACCTCCCTAGCCGAGGTTAAACTCGAACCCAACATTACTGAGCTGGGAAGACCCACTGACCTTTGACCAAGCCAAATGTGACCCCCGACCAGACCTCTCCTGCCCCCACCCTCCCGCTCACACCTTAACCCGACCCCCAGTTAAATTGTGATTTTTTACGATTTTTAGATTATTTTTTTTAGATTTAGGAATAAATTGTGATTTTGTATGATTAATTAGATTGAAGTTGTGATCAATTAGATTAATTTTGTGATTTTGTATAATTAAAGTACGTTTCATTAGAATATATATGTTATTTTGTATGATTAAAGTACGTTGAATTATTGAAATTGTATGATTAATGTTTGATTAATCTTATGATTAATTTTGTATGATTAATGTGACATTTAGTGAAACAAATATAAGTTAAGCATGATTGAAATTATAGTAGGAGAACGTTTTTTGGACAATGAGTGAGTTTTTTAATCTCATCTTGTTTATACATAAAAGTTTAGTAGTCAAAGTTGAAACTTTGACCATTAATAGAAGAACTTGAAGAAGAAACGTGTCCTTATGTTGTATGATTAAATAAATGTGTGTACTGGTGAATTTAATGAAGTTAAATGTGTCCTTATGTTGTTTGATTGGAACTGAATTTGGGCTTTGTTAATGAATCAATTAAATTTAACGAAGAACTGTCATGAAAAGAGGAGGTGTATCCTAATACAGAGACTATGTGATATTCTGAGTAAACACCGGTGAAGATCCTTTTGATTGTGAGGAAGCTGGTTGGAAATTTGTGATTCGAAGTAGACCTCAGGAATAATTTGTATTGGATTTAGGAAATTATGCATGAAGTAGTACACCCTTGGACAATAGTATTTAGGATTGCATTGTATGTTTTAAGTTTGATGAATTAACAATGTTGTGATTCTTGTCGTTGAAAAGTGAACATTTTTTCTTGTCAATACAGGTTTTCAGAAGAAAAAAATTGGTATAAAAAATATAGGGGAGGTTTTGCCGAAATTTAGTTAGAATTTTAAAAAAAAAATTGATGTGTTTACGGTTCACTAAATTGATTGGAATTTAAGATTTAAAATTGAAGTACATATACAATTTTACCTCAAGGATTTAATTTCAATTTTAGAATTCACTTTCGGATTTGATTTTGGATTACAAAGCAACTGCGGAGTTGAAACGCGTCAGCAGTCAACTCGCAATGACTCAAGATAAGTTGAAGACGTTGGAATTCGCACTCAGAAAGATACATATTCAAATGAACTTTGGAGAAGGAAGGTCACACGAGCGAGGTAATATACACATTGTTTAGTTAAATTTGTAGGATTTCTATTTTAATTGCACATATATATTTTCGAAATTTTTATGCACAATAAGGATCAATTACAATTTTCTATGATTTATTTCATGCATGCATCAGTTTGTTTAAATAACTAGTTTCAAAAACTTTATTAAAACAAACACAAGGGACTCCGAAATTCATACCTAGAAGTTCTCTAAAACTTCTTGATGATCCGGAGACTTTGAGGATGAAGATCGTCGCTTCTCGTTGCGCCGGATGCCTCCGAGTGCTCACCAAAACCCTAAACAAGATTGGAGAGAAATGAGCTAGTCAATCAATCTCCAAACTAGCTTACAATCTAGCTACAAACCCCTTCCTTAATCTCTGAGATTTCTCCTTCCAAAGACTTAGAAAACTAAGAGAATTTTCGTGGCTTTTTGTGGTGAATTAGGAGAGAAAATAATTAGAAAACATCTAACATAATTAAGGAGAATAAGGACCTATTTATAGGCTCCAATCTTACTCTCAATCATGGCTATTCTTAAGCCATGTTCTCTTGACCTTTTCTCTCACAAACTAATTCCATAATGCATTACATGCATCCACAAAACGTTTAACCAAGTTTGGAGCTAATCCAACCATCGATCAATTTAATCTCTTAACTATCAAAGGAAGAATATCGATCGGGCTTCGGTTTACCGAGACATATTCGGTTAACCGAATATGTCACGTTCGTATTACCGTGCACTAGACGGATGACCAATTCTTAAGGAGAAAATTTCTCCTTAACCGATCGGACGAATTCTCGTCTAAAACCGAGTGTCATTCGGTTAACCGAAAATATCGGAACTGGACATTGTTCGGTCGACCGTTTCTGGTTCGGTATACCGTACCAGAACTCCAGGCACTTTAGTCAAGTTCGGTCAATTAACTATGACCATCCGTTCCACGTTCGGTTGACCGATCCACATAACCCTCGGTCGACTGAACCATAAACGGATCACCGAACTTTTACCCGATTTTGCCTTTTCAAATTTTGGATTTATTTCCAACAACATTTGAACTTTTGGGGTTTTTAGCAAATTCACAACTTATGCAATATATTATCCTATGCAATAATAAATTATTGCACCCCATAATATATGCATCTCATATGAATTTATCATGATTCTAATTATATTATATACAACATAATTGATTTTACTTGTTCACCACATGTGTCATATTTTCTATAAGAAACCCGACACATCATATGAACCAAAAATCAAGCTTCTAGTTTCCCGGTTTTTGCTGTGTGACCTATGGGAGGATCTAGACTAAGTTGACAGTGATATTAAGAGCTTAATATCACAAGCTATAAGCGGTATCTAGCTACACATTATAGCTCCCAATTAGTTAGATGTCTTAATTCCACTCGAACCAAAACCCGATCCATTTAGTGATGGAGTGCACCACTTGTGTCCGTCCCTTGCCTCATAATATTAAGAATACACACAAAGTGGTATTGTGTCATCTTCGTATTAGTATTCATTTCTTGATCTCTTTAAGCTAGTTATAAATATGTGACTTAACTCAAATCACATTGTGCACATTATAACTTTGCTTTATCAAGGGGCCCACTAATATCATCACTCAATTAAGAGGGGGCAATGATAACCTTTTGACTAACTATCTTCTCCAACAAAAGTCATACTTAACCAACTAATGTCTTTGCACTACACTCATTGATAGCTTAAGACACTAGTCTAATTAAGCACTCCTTAAGCGATCGGATATAAGTCTCATATCAAAGGACCAAGGAAACAATAAAATATTAATGACACAGAAACACATTCCTATAATATTTTACTTATTAGGTCAATTCGGTATACAAAAGTAGTATTTTCCTCTTTTGCGTACCGCTGTTGTCACTCACTTGTAGAGCTACAATGATCTATGACCAACACGACAATCTTAACTCGGTAATTAATGTCTCATGTTAATTACCATGATTGCGAATATCTTTTGTTTTATGTAAACCAATATGTTTTAGAGCTCTACGGTTAAGGACCAAGAGTCTCTTCCTTAACACTTCTAAAAGACGAATAACATAAACAAGGAACAAAATGATTTCTCATTCAATTCATAATAATTGACATTTAAAAGTAAAACTTTTAGAACACGTTCCCTTCAAAATTGTCGTATTTAGTGGTTTATGTCAAATAATTTATCAATACATAATGTTTGTAATGTGCAGGATCACGACGTCACCCCTCTTTGCACACTGCTGCCACTGCCGAGACAAAATGATGATCACAGGGCGACAAGTGGAGCAGGAACGGGAGGTTTGACAACTTAGTCGCGACATTTAATCTGTTACTTTTATCATATATAGAATGAATGAATCAAACTCATTTTTGAATGAATGAATTAAGTTTTTTATCGATTGTTTGGTTTTGACTTGAGTTCTTGAATGGTTGTGTGAATGGTTGTGCTATTATGAATGAATGGAACACATTTGATTTTCTTTGAACAGGGAAAACTGGAATTCGGGAAGAGTCAATTAGTTATTTTCCAAATCTCGCAGGAGTTTACACTGACGGATGTCTATCAGTGTAAACGAAGTTCACATTTTAATACACCAACGGGTATCCGTGTGACTTCATTGACGATACTTACACCGGCGGACGGTATCCATCAGTGTACCTCCTCATTCGTCGGATAAGATCTATGAGTTTATGGGTCGATGTCCCTAGATTGACGGATATTTCCGTCAGACTAGTACACCACCGGACGATCCGTCGGTGTATATCCGCAGGTCTAATCCTCTTCGAGAAAACCACGCAAAAAATTGGTGGGAAAATTGGGGCCAAAAACTATTCCGACAGCACTTGTCCGCCGGTGCATCCATCAGTGTACTTGTACTTATGATTAATGATAGATTAGGAATGATATCAAGGAGAGGGGCTTTCATGCTATTACGCTACATTTATTTAGTATTATTTATATATAATTGTTTTTGGTATGATGATATTAATTATGGTGTTTGATGGAATAGTTTTTAACAAAAATTCTTATTCGTATGTCCAGTATTGTTAGACCATCTTAACCCCAACCCCACTTTTCCCCAACTTAGTTTCTCTCTCTACTACGTCAACAAAAAATACTATGCATCCCACAACCCAACCCATTTTTCACTCCATGACCCCAACCCTACATTCAACACTCTCTCTCCACAACATCATTTCTTTATACCTCATTTTCTATTCCATCACAAAAATTCACAACCGTGACTTACATCGTGCACGAGGCACCCCTCGACCACTATTTCCCAGTGGTTATGGACATGTTCCAAATTTGAACCCTTACTAGTGCGACCCTTACAACCTTCCAAGTTCTTCACAAAATTCACCATCACAATATTTCCCACCACAACAATCTTTACCACTACAGCAATATTAAAACCTATTACCCCCTATGAAATGTAAGTCAACCTACTTAGTGAACAGACTTCTCCGAACTTCCCAAATAATACTCCGATGATGAATCAAAATGACGACCACCCCTCCGCCCAACCAACACGACACACGTTGTCTCGATCAGCAACGCGATCACCACAATTACACAAGGTGAAGGCCTGGTCCACGTTGGGCGATGAAGCGTTGATCTCGGCTTACATGCAAGTTAGTATGGATGCCATTGTAGGCACCTCACAGAAAGACAGAGCTTTATGGGGGTAGAGTGGCATGCGTGCACGAGCATGCCGCTCGCTCAAACAAGAAGATAGCTCCATGCCTCTCGGACTCCTTAAAAGGTCATTGGAGTAGGTTTACGCCAGTAGTAATGAAGTGGAGCAGTTGCTACGATGAAGCTCTACGACGATAAAGGAGCGGATACAATCATGAAGATGTCGTTCATGATGCGCACAATATTTACGAGTCCACTGTCGGTTCTAAGTTCTCATTCGTCCATGCAAGGGAAATATTACACAAGTACCCAAAGTGGGAGTCGTTCGTAAAACCCGATTCAAGAAAGGCAACACGTGCACGCCCACCAATAATTGAACGGGAGGAACTAGATAGTACTCCAACATCAAGAAGCAGGAGCAAGAGAAAAAAAGCACGGAAGGCTTTGTTGGCTTTTTGGCCTTAATCCGTGTTTTTTATAAAAAAACTCTTGTCTTCATTGTGGTTTGCATATTCTTCTTTACTTGTTTTATTTGTTTGTTTCCACTTCATCTCTTATTTAATCAAATAGAGAATTAACTAAGTGATTAAATTAATTAGGAGTCATCGATCCTAACAGGCTCTTCGACCCAGTCACCTCTGCCGGACGAAACAACACCAAATGAAACTCTATAACAACCCTTTCAACACCAAGAAGGGAAAAGGCCCAGCACCAAATCAACTGGACAAGTGGATTGTAGAGCTGTGTTCAAAACTTGAATATTGTTCACAAGTTAGAGGTGAAAAATCAGAGCGAAAACACATGTTGAAACTGGCCAGGGAGAAGATAGCATTGATGAGCAGACTATTTAGTAAGTTGAACCACACAGAAGTGGAGGATCAGACACTCGCAAGGTTGTTGGTTTTGGCACTGAAAAACGGTTATCTTTAATTTCCTTTGATTGTCTCAAATTTGGTTTAGTTTATGTATTTAGTTGTTAATCGGTATAAGTTAATTTGCAATTATGTACTTGGTTTAAGTAAATTTCCTTCGTATTTACAATTATGGAAGGAGTTTCCGTTGTGTACTTGGTTGTTAATCGGTTTAAGTTAAGTTAATTTAAATTTTTTTATTTGAGTTATAATTGGCTCATACTTATGATTTTCACTAATTTTGTATTACAATACTTAATTTAATTGATTTATTTTACTAATTTTCATTAATTATTAACAGACCCCTCGGTCTTCGACTATTTTATCACTCACACACAATAAGAAAATCTTTGAATTATAAAGTGTTGGGTATATGCGTTCGATTAGGAATGCGGGGTGGCAAAGGGCGGCAGTCCCCTGCTGGTATTCCAGATATTGATTCGTTTATTTATTTCAACACCCCATTATTGTCTTCTGGATATTGACATGTTTACCATATTATTATGAAAATTGATATTTATTTATGTATTATATTTTTATTAAAATAAAATTTTGGCAATTGGATCTTACTTAATTTAATTAATTAATTTAACTAATTTTCATTAATTATTTTATATTTATTTAATTTTCAGAATTTTATTCTAATTATATAAAAAAATTATATATCAATAATTTCTTTTAAAAAAATAAAAAAAGAGCCAACCGGGGTTACGGGGTGCAGGTCGGGTCCCACCCTGACCCGACTCCAATTCGATCTATGATTTGACCAACAATATCATGATTGATCAATTGATTGCCATAAGAACTTCATCTAATGCTTATGTGTATTTCAAATATGATATTTTAATTTCCAGACATATTATTGTTCGAAATGTCATTTGTACAACCCTCCCTTGCGATAGTCCGTACTTGTTGGTGGTTAAACGCAGTTATGCACTTACAGTAGAAATATAAAGCGAGTTTGATTAATTGGGAAAAAACAAGAAAGATATAACACATAATGTCAGACGCTCATACCCACACAGGCAGCGATATTCTCAATTTTTCTTTAAGAAAAATGTTTTACTTCGGCAACATATAATTGACCCATATAACTGGAATTCTCACCAGGAGACCAATTATCCAAAACCACAATGAAAATCAATCATAGAATACCACAATGAAGAGAAACCGATAATGACTGAAGTCCTATTACAAAGAAAACTAAAAATTCTAAATCATGCTCCAGGTTGGAAGACAAAAGACAGTTTTTAAATAAAAAAGACAAAGTTGACCTGAACTGTACCAATGAGTCAAAATCTTCCATGTGGTATGTTTGAGATCATGCAACAAATATTGTTTTCAATTGTCGGAGTCAACGTTTGGTTCCTAATATGTTCAATTAGCATGACAATATAACACACACACAGATATATATATATATATATGTTAAGAAGAGTAAATTGTAGTTTGCCCCCCATCTTTAATTCAGTTACACTTTGGACTCCTTCCATTGGAAACACACTTAACACCCCTAATCTTCGTTATTTTGGTAGATTGCCCCTTTGCCCATCTTTTCTTCCAAAATTTTCCTTAATTTTATAAGGTAACGATTGATAACTGATTTTATAAGGACATTTTTCCTCATTTTTAAAAAGAAATTCCTCACAAAAATAATAAAAAATTAAAGAAAAAATGTTTGAGAAAGAAAAGAAAGGGAATAAATAAAACTGATGAAGAATAAATATTATCTTGCCAATATTAAGAGGAAGAAAAGATAAGAAAAAAATTAAAGTGATGAAAAATGAACTTATAAAATTAGTTAGATTTCGTTACCTTCTAAAATTATGGGCAATTTCGGAAGAAAAATTGGACGAGGGATATTGCCAAAATAAGAAAGGTTAGGGATGTTAACTGCCTATTTTCATACAAGTGCAAAGTGGAATTGGATCAAAGGTCAAGGGGCAAAGTGCAATTTACCCTACTAAGAAAATTGTATGTTAGAGAGTTCAGTTATTGGGTTTTAACATACACGTATTTGGTGGGAAAATATAAAAATAATAAGTATGCTCAAATAGTAGAACTTGTTGAAATTGCAAATTGATCGTTTAATCTCTATTTTGGGTGAATAATCTCTTGAGAAATATATTTTTGTATATATAATGTCCTCATTATTGTAATATGATTCTTATATAATAAGGATATTACAGAGCACGTTCATATCTCTTTCTGCCTATTTCATCCTTTTAAATGTTGTGACACATTTCTAAATCTCACGGATTATCTAGATTTAGGGTATTTCTAGACAGGAGGACAAATCAAACTAAACACACTTTCCCACATTGTTTACTTAGTAGTTTTAGCATCATTAGACAAGTCTTGGCTGGATTCATATACGTCTCTTAATTTTATAATATACCACAAACCCAAGTATATCGCTGTTGACATTATAATATTGGTCTTATCTCTATTATTGGTCTTATCCATATATGTTCACTAATCATAGTAAAAGAAGTAGCTCCGATTCCTCCGAAGATACTTGTGTAATTGGTAGTGGGGACAAATTAATAAGATTGAGAACTTGGCTAAAGTGGCTCAGTGATTACAACAAAATGAGCACAGTTGGGACGGTTCCAAATCAATCAATATTTGGGTATTAGATGATTTTTGAAATGACAAAAAAGAAGGTAGTGAAAATATTAGACTTAAGCTGGAAACCATTTCAAAGTCTCTCAAAGATGGATGATTATTAAATAGGATATGATAGCCCTGGAGGACCTGAATAAGTAATTATGGTTAAAGGGTGCGACTTACTTAACATAACATAACTCATAATACTAATTGTGTAAGTTTAGTTGGTAAATTCTTAATTTTGAATTAATTAGTATCACGAATCGAGCCTAAACATGTGATTTATTGATTAAAATTCAACTAAAAAATACTTAATCGCTTAAAAAAACAAATACAACTCACCATACGACATATGAATAACTATCCAATGGTATTCACATATCTTCATGTGTTATTATTTCTCGGATAAGTTTTGATCAATTGTTGAAGTCACAAAATTCGGACTACACATTCATTCTTAAATTTCTAATTTTGTTCTTAACACTCGCAACATGTGTTACCTTTTTTTCTACCAAAAAGGCTGATCATATGAAAAGACATGCACATAATAGTTGTACATCTATATTATATTTCAATTATGGAGTATAATAACGAAAATAACGAAAGACAAGAAAATGTTTTTTGTGGTGTTTATATTATAACAGTTGAAACCCAACTTCATCGAAGAAAACAAAACAAAACAAGCAACAGAACAGCATGTGCAACCACAGTGCGAAATGCATCCAATCATCCATTAATTGGGCATCTTGCATGCAAAAATAAAAACATAATAATACAAAAGAACCAGGAGCAGTCCATGGAACATGCATCCATTTACAATAATTGTACATCTGACAAAAACAAGACAATTGACAACAATGCCACCTGCCCCGCTAACATAATTTAGCAGTGCAACATGTAGATGTGTTTGTGGATGGCATCCCAATTTGAGTAAAATATCAAAGAAGAATTCGGTCGTGGGCAAGTTGAAACATGGGATAAATGGTTTTGTAAGGTATTGGAAAGGGTTGGTGGGTGGTTGGGAAGCAATATAATTTGTTAATGGAGGTGATGGGGGTGTTTAAAGGACTTCTATGTTCAGAAAATCTAAAGGAGATTTGATTTGACTACTGTTGTACTCCAATAACTTAACACGCAAAACAAAAGGTGAAACAGAAGTGGAAGAACAGAATGAAGCCATTTATTAGTTCATTTGTTTGTTTAGTTGCAGTAACCTAGGAGAATCAAGTTATAACATATTGAAACAGTGAAAAATTTGAACAAACGTGATCACAAGACAAAGTCATCAAATGAAAATGTTACTCATATAAATAAACAGTCGGGCACCACAACACAACAGAGTTAGTCAAAATACATGATTACATCAATACAACAAAAGACATATACAAGTAATCATGAAGACCTCGAAAAGTCCGAAGAGGATCCTGACCCCAAAACGTGTGTGCCCGCTGTCACCACCCGACAAAAACTAATGCGGTGTTGAAAACATAAATCAACAACAATGCCTCAGTTTCCCATTAGGAAACCCCGTATGCCAAGCTTGTCTATATGAATGCAACAGTACGGTAAATGAGCTTATCATACTAGTAGCATGTCATATCAACATCTGCAATGCAACAAATCCCCTCCAAGGGTAATGCAGGACCTCAATCCATCGACAACAACAAATACCCTCAAATGGTCAACAAGGACATCAGTCAAGCAACAACAACGAATCTCCCTCGGAAACCTACCGTAGGCACATACGGTCTTGCGAACAGTACGCAATGTACCCCCACACACGACTACTCGAGCCCAAAGGATCGGTGAGGAGCGTTCACACTTCCGCGCAAGGTAACCCTGTGGTCTACACCACCCCAACGAAGCCGTAGTCCGGTCGGTCCAAACATTCTCCGATAGGTGCCCAATCGAGGAATCATCGCCGGAATAACATCGTCGGCATCACCGACACAACATCAACGGTACAACATACGTCCGACACAACAACGGACGGCACAACCACAAGCTGGAACATCATCACCGGCAAAAACCTCGGCGGCATCGGTGGTAAAACATACGTCCAGCACAAACATCAGACGGGTCCAGACCGTAGTATGCAGGGTCGTCATGCTCCACGAGCCGTGCATCAACACGCATTGGGACCCGCGATCCCTCAGGTCTGCTACTCTACAGAGAGTTAAGCAACAACACGTCACACCATTGTCCATCAACGGAGGTGGCGCGACCCAAGTGTCCAAACTCTTCCACACAGTGGTCCCTGGGCAGACACGAGCAACGTACCCACCGTCACCTCCTAGCTCACACTCTAAGCGAGTACACGGGTTTTCGTGGACAGAGTTGACACAACACAAGGACCAGGAATTCAGTTATGCGCACAAAAGGTCGACCGAAAAAGCCTAACCGGTAGATCATTCCCAATAGGTTTGGTCGACCGAAAGTCTGCAACGGTTGAACTCTTTGCACATCACTTATGTCCAAACGGTCGGACAACAATCTAAAACCGGTCGACCGTATACGGTGTCAAAATTCGGAGTCTGGTAAAAAACATACAAGTCTATTCGGTCGACCGACTCAGGGGTCTCGGTCGACCGAAAACTATCAGGGTCATCCTAATAGCCTAAGTCATATAACGGTCGAACAATATGCATTAATATCAAGTTCACTTAAGTTCCGGTCGGACCAACGTCATGGAACGGTCGACCGAAAACAAACAGGAAATACTCTGACTCACCAGCACATGCACAATCGGTCGACCGCGTGAAGTCATCGGTCGACCATTGGTCGACAGCAACCCCGCGCCTGCTGAGGCTTTTACGTCGTTTCTCGTCGCCGACAAGGTCTCCGACCTGCCACAATCGACCACAACATCATCCCAACGTGGGTGATCCACAAACAAACTAATAAACTGGCATACCTCAAAAGGAAGACGGAGCACGTTAGAGATCCACTCAACGTCGACGCCCGACAACAACCCTCGCTCCAAGGCACCTCCCGTCTGCGCCTCCGCAACACCACTCTCGACTTCACTCGCCGAATCCTCCTCCACAACCTCTGGTTCGCCAGAAATGAGGAGAAGAAAGTGAGAGAGAGCAAATGTGAGAGAGAGCAAATGTGAGAGAGAGATATGGATTTTTCTTTCAAAGAATCAGCACACCCCCATCACCTCACCATCACCCTACACCACCCACTATTTACGCCTCCCATTCCCCAAGCAAAACCCCTACTAATCAAGGGATTAGCCTTTAAACCAGGTTAGGAACATAACAATCCACCATCCTTAAATGGATTTTGTCCCGAAATCAAAACAAGCAACTCACCGAAAAGCTCCGGGTATTGCTTCCTAACCTCCTCCTCGATCTCCCAGGTGGCCTCACGCTCACTGTGATGGTGCCACCGGACCTTCACCGTCGACCGGTCTCTCCTCAAGCGAAAAGTCATGTTGGATCTCTGGCACTACAATCTCAATCACGTGAGCTAGATCTGCAATGTATTCCTCAACATCGATATGTGGTAGACATAGTGAATACCCGAAAACTGTGGTGGCAACCTCTTCAACTCGGTCTAGGATCTCAAACGACCCAACATACCTCGGACTGAGTTTCCCCTTCTTCTTAAACCTCATCACTCCCCGAGCTGGGGAGATCTTCAGAAACACATGGTCTCCAACCTCAAAGCTCAACGTCAATCTACGTCTGTCGGCATAACTCTTCTACCTGCTCTGTGTTGTAGCCAATCTCCTCCTGATCACGTCCACCATATCTGCATACATCTGCACGAGCTTTGGCCCCACTAACTGTCTTTCGCCCACATTGCTCTAGCATACCGGTGATCTGCGTGGCCTCCCGTACAACGCCTCTTACGGTGCCATCCCAATACTCGATTGGTAGCTGTAGTTGTAGGCGAACTCTATCAACGGCAGGTGCTCATCCTACTGTGCATGCTCTTAACATATCCACCAGGGTCTGGATCGTCCTCTCTAACTGACCATCTGTCTGTGGGTGAAACGTTATACTGAACCTCAGTCGTATCCCCAAAGCATGCTGCAGACTCCCTAAAACCTGGATGTAAATCTGGGATCTCGATCAAAGATGATGCTCACTGGTACTCCATGCAGCCTGACTATCTCCTCCACGTACAACTTAGCTAGACCCTCCAGAAACAACGTGGTCCTGATCACTAAGAAGTGTGTCGACTTGGTCACTCGATCGACTATCACTCAAATCGCGTCGTGGAATATCCTCGTCTTCACAGCCCCATGATAAAATTCATCGTCATGTGCTCCCACTTCCACTCTGGCAACTCAATACACTGCATCGGCCCTGTTGGTCGTTGATGCTCAATCTTCACCTACTGACAGACTAAGCACTGACCCACAAACTCTGCAATATCTCTCTTCATGCCCTTCCACCAGAAGTTTCTGCATCGCCACATGTCCTATCTAGTGGTCTCTCCAGTCTCGGGACGGTACCGCGCACGATAACTGGATGTGAGCACCTACCGAACCACTCCAAATAATTTGCATCACAAGTGGAGGGGTCACGGCTACATCTCAGATCGTCCAGGGGAAGTCGGCCTACTCTCGAAAATGTCCTCCAAACCGATTCCGCGCTCGAAGTGTTGTGCCTGACGTCGTCGCAATCGCAGACCGCACTGCATGCTCTAGCGTTGGGATGTCAACCAGAATCACCTGTACGTACCCTGACTAACACAAGATGCGATCAGGCAAATAAGCCTATGTGATATCCTGATAACGAATAACGTCCATAAATGTAGTCCTTGACACAGCTACAGCAGACTCAGGACCATACGATAACCACTCTACCTAAACGTTTAGACGTTAATAATAATAAACTAAAATTTTAAATTAACGTGAATGATATATAATTTTATACCTGCGATGTAGTCATCTAATATAGTCATCTACGAATGGAATGGAGTCGCACCTTGCTCATATCCTCGGACCGGACAGCCCACATACGCGAACGAGGATGACCCTCCTCAATGATCTTCCACTCCCAATGCGGGTGGAAAGGAGGAAAATACTCATATATCCAAGCCTACAGCAGCGTAAGACAACCCGTAATGCCAAAACAATCACACGGCTCGCTATCCCCAACTCGCGATACAAATATGCCAACGTCAATGACCCCCATGAGTACTGACCAATGGTATCTGGGTCCCTTGCCTCCAATAGGTCGTGTAGACTGACTCTGCAATCACTCTTGTCGACAAACATGACACATCCTAGAAGTAAGAAGAGGTAGGCAGTCATCTACGTATCCTCAGTCTGTGGTGGTCGTCTCTGTCTGCAACAGTCATCAACAACGTCGATGTTAACACCACCGCCACTCCAAAATGAGTTATCCCGCCCAAGACCATCGACGGTGACCCTGAGCAACACTGATACATAAATCTTCAACTCAGACATCGATGTCTGAGCACTGACCATACGACCATCAACAGGAATGTGCAGAATCTAGAAGACGTCATGCAACATAATCATCATCTCTCTAAAAGGCAAGTGGAAAGAGTTGGTGTCAGGCTGGCACAGCTCCACAAAGGCCAAAATCAACGGTATGTCAAGGTGGGAAAATATATTGTAAGGCAAGTGATTGTTGTCATATCATCATTGAACGCCAAGCCTGCAATGTAGTACAGCCCATGTGTCGATTATGGCACTTCAGCACCTTTCGATCCTCGCCCTCCCAAGTGCGTCTGGCGATGTGGCCTCCAAAACTGGGAATGATGCTGCCATCTAAAGAACCATCGGGCATCACACCAGTCACGATCCAAGAATCGTCATCAACCCTCTTCTTCTGAGCTTGAGCGTCTACAGTGCACAAACTCGAATAACCGGTCACAAACCGACCACCTCGACCCGTCCGAATGACCCAATTGTAGGATCGTGTGGGTCAGGTTAATCTAATCACTTTTACGCTAATCCTTAACTAATCAAACAATAAACGCAGCTGAAACAATTTAAAGACTAGTAGGGAAAAGGAACAAGCAAACCACAAATCGACTCGGCATTTTTATAGAGGTTCGACACCCCACCCGGGTCCTAGTCCTCTCTTGCAAGCTCTGTTTGACTCCGCGAGCTCCGCCTACGACTTCACTATCCTCTCCCCGTTCCGGGCCGGGAGACAACGCCTTACAGCCGTAAAACTCGCGAACAACCCTCGCCGAGCTTGGAATCCTCTTCTCACAATCCGAGAAGGATCACTTCGGGCTCTCACCGAAGTCTATACTTGTGTCTTGGGCTTTCACCAAGACCATTGCTCTCTTGACAACAAATGTAACTTGAGTGGAACTCACTCCCTAATTGAGCACACTTGAGTTGGATGAGGATATGATCACTAAGTGTGGAGAGCTTTGAGGATATGATCACTTGAGTTGGAGAGCTTTGAGGATTGAGAGTTTCTCTCTAATGAATTGGACAATTGGAAGTTGGAGAGTTGTGTTAACAACATGTCTTGATCCTCTATTTATAAGCTCCTAAGGTATTCTAGCCGTTGGGGATAGATTTGGTTGGGTTTTGTGTAAGATACATAAAGCAGAAAATCATGCTACAAATCTGTCCAGAACCAGTCGACCGAAACTAATAAACCGGTCGACCATTCTCTTGATTTCAAGGAGAACGGTCGAACAAATGAATATTCGGTCGGACAAACGAGCTAGAAGTTAACTCTACTTAAGTTAATCGGTCGAACCAAAGTATGGGGCGGTCGACCGTTAAGGGGATTCGGTTGAGACAAAGTTGGATCGGTCGAACGAAGAGTGTGTCGACCGATAGCAGGAATATAATAAGTGTTCAACCGGTCGACCGAAAGAAGGTCGTCGTTCGACCGGTTACCGAATGTATTTTGGGGTTAAGTTTGTTTTATACGAATACGACCGTTATAGGAATACGACAAAGGTAACGACCATATTAAAATCCGGGATCGGTCGACCGAAAAAGGTAGAACCGGTCGACCGGTAGAGTTCGGTAAAATCACTGTGGAGAGTCTGTTATAAACCGGTCGAACTGAGAACTGGTTCGGTTGACCGTTTCACACAGGAATTCTGGGTTTAGGTTTTAAGTGATTTCCGACTAAGGTTTGGGTGATCTAATGAAGTCCAAATAAGGTGAAATTTTGTGGGTGACTTCTCTAAGGAACTTAGTGTGTATGTGATATGTTTTTAGCTCTTGTATGCTCAATTTACACATGTTCCTAAGACTCAAAATAAAATCAAGATTACAAGTCTTCATATAGCTTTATTACAAATCTTGACTTGATTTCCTTCCTTCCATGAGTCTTGATCACCTGTAGACGTTAGCACATGCAATATATATGCAATGCAATATGTGTGCTACTCTACATTACTTATGATTAAGATTAGGTTGATTAAATCATCAAAACAAGGATTAAGGCCAAAAAGCCAACAATCTCCCCCTTTTTGATGATGGCAACCTATATCTTAATACTTGAAAATTTTAAGTGTAAACTATGCATATAAATGCTCCCCCTATGGATGTGCATAGTTTTTTGTTCAATTTTAACCAATTTTCAAATAGCTCCCCTTTAATTATCTCTCCCCCTTTGACATCCATGAAAAACAAAAATAATTATGACTTTAAGCATAGAATTTGGATGTCTTGTATTGAAGTTGCTCCCCCTAAATTTTGCACTTCATTACACTAATAAAAGATATAACATTTAAGCTCCCCCTATCAATAAGGCTATATGGAAACTAAGAGTATGATTCAAATTAAGTTTATTTAAGTTTCTATTCAAGCCTTATTCTAACATTCATTCAAAATTTGACATTTATAATCAATGGATGTGATATATGATTTGCAATGAATAGGGTTAATGATTTGCAATGAATTAAACTTCTAAAGATATGACAATTAAGCATATTAAACTAGATTAGAGCCATTTTTTCAGAAAATTCAAAGATAGAAATTTTATACCAAACTTGAATATTGATTAGCTCCAATCTTGACTTGGTGATGCAACTGGATTCGAATTTGATGTTTTGGCTCGTCCGGTCACCACCAATCTCATCCTCAAGCTCTTACAAGTGTAGACTTTGGTACTCATTTTTGCTTGGGTCCATTAAGTTTAGCTTTTGGTACCCAAATCCAAGTTGATTTTGGTACCTCTACACTTACTTTCTTTTTCATGGAAAAATTATGTTTAACATTAATTTGAATAGGAAAGTTTTTAACATAAAAATTGTTTTTATTGCCATGTGTGAACTTATGCAATTTATTTGACAAATTTCCATTTAAGGCATTAAGTTGACTGTTTTTAGTTGCTAGAGATTCATTTAAGCAATTTAGATTTTTAATCATAGAATTATGCTTTTCATTCACGTTAAGCATGTGAATCTCTAAGTTTTCAACCTTTTCATTTATGCAATTCAAGTCATGTAATAATTGCTTGCTTTCTAAATGAGATTTATCAAGTTTAATAAGCAAGTCATTAGTGTCAATTTCTAGCATATGACTATCAATTGCATGAGATGAGGTATTTTTAACAATTAAATTTTCTTCCTTCAAGCATGCATTCTCTAAAGTTAGAACTTCAATTTTAGCAAGCAAATCAACTTTATCATCTAAGATAGATGCATTTTGACATTTAAGATCATGGATTTGCTCATTTGCTACTTGATTAGTCTTGTGAACTTCTTTATATTTTTCAAATAATCTTTGAAATGCATTTTGTAGTTCATTAAAATCATAGGCATTATGTTTTGAACTACTACTTGAAGAAGAGCTAGAAGATACCTTATCTTCACTTTCTCCATCGGATGAGCTTGATGATGATGAAGATGTTGAGTTAGTCTCCATTTTCTTTGTTTGAGCTACATCCTTCGGATTTGCTTCTCCCTTCTTCCCGGTTGGTGAATCTCCTTCACCATAACTCCTTTCTAATGTTTGCCATATTAAATAAGCACTATCACATGAGCAAACAACATTAAAAAGTTCATCTCCTAAAGCACAAAATATGACATTCATAGCCTTAGCATTTAGGGATGCATTTTTCTCATCTTATAAACTCCATTTACTAAAATCATATCTAGGTGATTCATATGGAGTTTGAATCATAAACCACATGTTAATGTTCATGGATTTAATGAATGACATCATTTTACTTTTCCATGAAACAAAATTATTTCCATCAAAATATGGTGGTTTACATGATTCACTAGGTGTGGATGCATTAATAGCCATGTTAATTTATCGGTTAAGAACAAAATTAACGAACGAGGCTCTGATACCAAATGTAGGATCATGTGGGCCGGGTTAATCTAATCACTTTTACGCTAATCCCTAAATAATCAAACAATAAACGCAGCGGAAACAATTTAAAGACTAGTAGGGAAAAGGAACAAGCAAACCACAAATCGACTCGGCGTTTTTATTGAGGTTCGGCACCCCACCCGGGTCCTAGTCCTCTCTTGCAAGCTCCGCTCGACTCCACGAGCTTCGCCTACGACTTCACTATCCGCTCCCCGTTCCGGGCCGGGAGACAACGCCTTACAGCCGTCAAACTCGCGAACAACCCTCGCCGAGCTTGGAATCCTCTTCTCACAATCCGAGAAGGATCACGTCGGGCTCTCACCGAAGTCTATACTTGTGTCTTGGGCTTTCACCAAGACCCTTGCTCTCTTGACAACAAATGTAACTTGAGTGGAACTTACTCTCTAATTGAGCACACTTGAGTTGGATGAGGATATGATCACTAAGTGTGGATTTAGGCTTATGGAGTGAGATTGGGAGCTTTGAGGATTAAGTGCTTCTCTCTAATGAATTGGACAATTGGAAGTTGGAGAGTTGTGTTAACAACATGTCTTGATCCTCTATTTATAAGCTCCTAAGGTATTCTAGCCGTTGGGGATAGATTTGGTTGGGTTTTGTGTAAGATACATAAAGCAGAAAATCGAGCTGCAAATCTATCCAGAACTGGTCGACCGTTCACTTGATTTCAAGGAGAACGGTCGAACAAATGAATATTCGGTCGGACAAACGAGCTAGAAGTTAACTCTATTTAAGAGAATCGGTCGAACCAAAGTATGGGGCGGTCGACCGTTAAGGGGATTCGGTTGAGACAAAGTTGGATCGGTCGAACGAAGAGTGTGTCGACCGATAGCAGGGATATAATAAGTGTTCAACCGGTCGACCGAAAGAAGGTCCTCGTTCGGCCAGTTACCGAATGTATTTTGGGGTTAAGTTTGTTTTATACGAATACGACCGTTATAGGAATACGACAAAGGTAAGGGCCATATTAAAATCTGGGATCAGTCGACCGAAAAAGGTAGAACCGGTCGACCGGTAGAGTTTGGTAAAATCACTGTGGAGAGTCTGTTATAAACCGGTCGAACTGAGAACTGGTTCGGTTGACCGTTTCACACAGGAATTCTGGGTTTAGGTTTTAAGTGATTTCCGACTAAGGTTTGGGTGATCTAATGAAGTCCAAATAAGGTGAAATTTTGTGTGTGACTTCTCTAAGGAACTTAGTGTGTATGTGATATGTTTTTAGCTCTTGTATGCTCAATTTACACATGTTCCTAAGACTCAAAATAAAATCAAGATTACAAGTCTTCATATAGCTTTATTACAATCTTGACTTGATTTCCTTCCTTCCATGAGTCTTGATCACCTGTAGACGTTAGCACATGTAATATATATGCAATGCAATATGTGTGCTACTCTACATTACTTATGATTAAGATTAGGTTGATTAAATCATCAAAACAAGGATTAAGGCCAAAAAGCCAACACCAATCAGCCGAAGAAGAAGTACCATGTCGCCCCGTCCTCAACCATGTTGCCATCTCGCTTCCTCCTGCGGCTCCAACTCATACCGACCCCCATCGTCACTCTCGTTGTGACTCTCCGTCTCATCTGAATTATCCTCGTCGTCGAAAGAATCCTCATGTGTCTAACGACGACGTAAAATATCTCTCTCCATCCTAACTGAAGCAGATATACCACGTTTACGTGGATGACGAGGACCTTAGTCATCAGCTAAACTATATACCACGCGTAAGGAAACTAATTTCCCTTTTCCTCCACAGTAACCCGATGACTATTAATTCAATTTTAGAAATAAAATTTTGTTAATAGATTTAAATTAATTAATTTACAAATTCATCAATCAATGAAACTAATTATAATAATTAATCAATTTAACTAATCAATAATCAATTTAATTAACGATTAGAACTAATTATAATCAATTTAACTAACAATTATAACTAATTCTAATCAATTTAACTAATGATAACAATTAATCAATTTAACTAATCACTCGATCAATTTAACTAATTATTAACTTAATAATCAATTTAATTAACAATTATAACTAATTATAATCAATTTAACTAATAATAATATTTTTTTATTAAAAAAAGGTAGGGGCGTCTGCGGGACATACCCCTTCCCAGGAGGGGGCGTCTCACGACCCTAAAAAAAATTAATTGTTTTTAACTAAATGGGACATTTTATCATATTCGAGTAGGTCGGGGTGTCCGCTGGCTCCTTTCCTGGCCTCCGAGACATTCTTGTTGCAGAGTATGAGAGTAATATGAAGAGAGAGTGGTGTTAGGAGAGTGAAATAAAAAGTTATATAAGTAGAAATGACAGAAGGGCAGAATGGTAATTCGTACGGGCGATTTAAGTAGTTTTCTAACGATGAATATCAATTCAGTTAAAAAACCAAAACAAAAACACTGTTGTAATTACTTTAATAATATTAATTACTTTGTAATGTTAATGAAATTTGACATATTTAATTAGAAATTACGTTTTCGTAATTAATTTTCTTTGGTTGAGTGTTACCAAAATAATTTTTTGACAACATGGGGAATGAGAAGTTAGTTATTAATTTTATTTTATTTAAAATTTGAAATGTTGTTCTAACATACTTTTGTGGGATCAGGTATGACCTTAATTCTAATCACCTTTAAGGTAATTCCCTACTTGCTTAAACAATCAAAGATGCATCGGAAGAAAACAAACAAGTAGAGAAGACAATATGCAAACCATAATAGCACTGGGGATTTTTATAGAGGTTCGACACCCACACCCGGGTCTTAGTCATCTCTTGCAAGCTCCGCTCGAACTCCACTTGCGTCTTCACTATCAATCTCATTCTTGACCGAGATTAAGCCTTACACAACGAAATCGCGAACAATCCTCACTGAGCTCGATTTTCTTCCTCTCACAACCCGGAAGGGATGCTTCGTACTTTCACTGAAACCTTTACAACTTCTTGACAACAACAAGTAATCAAGAGTATGGACACTCTAACTTTGAGCACACTTGAGTATGATTGAAATTGAGACTAAAGTGTGGAAGTGAAGACTTTGAGTATTTGGATTGATCTCTCTAACGTAGGAGGCAAATAGGAGTACGAGAGTTCTGTAAAAACTTTAGTCTGGATTGATCACATGGGCGCTGGGTTTCACAACTCAAGCATGACCACATTTATATCCCAGACAGAGACCCGGTTGTTTGCTCCCACCTCATCTTCCCAACTACACGATGACACTTTTTAAAACACATTAGCACATACAAAAGTAGTGTATATTACTATTATTGGTAGTAACAAACATCTCGGCATAACTGGCCACATCTAACCTTTTGAAATTTGAATCGATTGTTAGTTGTAATGGTGTCTAAGCTACCCTAACCACTCAGCTTCCACGTTAGTTTCTCTCTCTGTCAGCTTAGCCCAAAACTCCCCAACTACTTAAAAACAATTCTCTTAACAATGTCCAGACCCATCCATACAATCAACATTCTTTTTCATCCATATCATTTTATTTTACTTTTTTTAAATTCTTTCACAACAATCAACAAATTACATAACCAATTATTATTGTAATTACTGTAATGTAATTAATTAACAAGTTTTAATATTAAACCACGATATTTATAATTAATAAATCACATTACATATTACAATCATTGAAATTCCAAAACACAAAATACATATTACAAGAAACATTGTCAATCCGCATTTCTTCCATAGTGTTGTCCTATATTCGCGACCAAATCGATACTCCCCGTCATGCCTGGGAACTCACGTTACGCACCTACATCAAGTAGTCTTGCTAAATCAGCTGCAGTGGGCTTGCGTAGATACTCACCGTCGAAGTTGGTAATCACACTTTCACAAAAAAATTGAAGGGCTTTTCTTGTTGTTGTTTCACTAAGACGCAAGTATTCATCAACCTCATTGTCTGCTACGTAGTATGCTAGCATCCGCATGACTGCAGTACTTTTTTTGTAAACCCGATATACCAAGCCTACCAGTGGCGTCCGACACTCGTTGAAAGAATACATCAGATTCCTCAAAGGCATTAGCAATCCTAAGAAAGACATGATTCCTCATCCTAAATCTTTTTCAGAGCAGAATACATATGGTCGTTGGAGGAGGATTGCACCATTTGTCATGAAGTGGGTGAGTTGCTAGGTTGAAGCTGTGTAGCGAAAAAGGAGCGGATTCAACGACGAAGATGTCATTCGAGAAAGTCACTGTATTTACGAGCTAATACATAAATCCAAGTTTCTTTATTTTCATGTTTGGATCATGTTACGTAGGTACCCGAAATGGGAGTCATTTCTTTCATCTACTATAGCAGGTGTTGCACACGAACAACATAATGTGTCTCAGGAAATGGAAGTGGAAAAGAGTCCTCGATGTGGAAGCGGCGAGAAAAAAAAGAGCACCAAAAAATCTATGGCCCACTCAACACCATCAACAATAGCCAACTCAGGAGGAATTGACATCACAACCGTTGGATCACCCCGAAGGTGTGAAGAATGCCAAAAAAAGGGAAAACCAATTCAGATGAATAAAAATAACTGAGTGTACGAAATTGGTGCTCAAATTGAATACAATACCAAAGTCATAGAAGAAGACTTGAAGATGGAGAAAAAAACAAGCAGAAAGAGCTAAGCGAAAGTATCAAATGCAAGTTAAACAAACTAAACTCGAAATGCTACACACTTTGTTGAAGAACCATAACCAAATGGATAAGGAGGAAAAAATGTTGGCCATACTCATGGATTAGGCTGAATCAAATGGATTTATGTAGTGCATTATTGAATGTCATATTTCATGTGTATTGTATTTTGTATTTGCACAAAATATTAATATTTATTTTGTATTTTATATGTATTTTGTAAAACAATGTATTATTATTATTTAATATTTTTAACTAAATTAATTACAAACAAAAAACTAAATTAAATTCAGTTAATATTCAAAAAATTGATTAATAGTAATTAAATTTTAAATTTAAGATTAATTACATTTGATTTAAAAACAAAAACCAAAAACTTAATTAAAATTAGATTAAATATGGCAAGGGGTAAAGAGCACTTGTTAATAGGTGCTCTTAAGCCTCTGATGAAAATATGTCAAATTTCAAACTTAATTCAAACTGATGTCCGAAGAAAATGCAACCACTCCCTCCACTATTTAGTCACGCCCTGAAACATATAGTTGTGGGCTGCCGGGGTAGTTTTGTTTGGTATTACAAAGTATAGTTTGTTGGTAAACTTCCAAATATAGTTCAAAGGTTAGCCTTGAACTTGAACTACCTCTTGTCATTGTAAATAATTAAATCTCAAGCATTTTACGTGGTATAAACTGAGTATGAATTTAATTTATTTTTTTATTATTTAATGAGTAAATGTACACGTAAATACTAAGAGAATAACAATGAAATACTTTCTATTCAAATTTTACTTTGAGTTGGAAACTCACAGTTCGATATGATAATAGGGCACGTTAGTCAACTTGCAATGCTATACTTCGATCGTTCATATCGTCCAGAGTAAAAAATGATAAGTAGTATCTGTTAGAACCCTAACTCGGTTTAGGGTTAATCATGGATTAAGGAGGTGTTTTGCATGGGGAAGTGTGGTGTGCATGGGGAAGAGAAGGGGGCGTGCACTGTGGATGAGGGGAGGGTGATGGGTTGAGGGTGTAGGGCACTGTAGACGTGAGTTGAATGGTTGGGTTTAAATTGGGTTTTGTTCTCTCTCTCTCACTCACTTGCTCTCTCTCATTTCTTTTCTTTCCCGACGTCCAGAGGAGGCAGCGGGCTCGGAGGCTCCGGCGTAAGGAGGTCGTTGCGAAGAGGAGGTTGCACGTGAGGAGGGGACGGAGGCGTGAGCATTGCTCCGGCGTTTCTCCGTCTTCGTGTGAGGTATTCTGCTCCTTAGTTTGGTTTGGTTGTTAACCCTCACGAGAGGGTTGTGTTGGTCGGTCGGAGGAGGTCGGAGACCTCTCCGACGTTGAGTTTTGTGTTTCGGTCGACCGGGTCCTTGTGTTCGGTCGACCGGAACTTAAGTTTATTGGTTTATTATGCATGTTGTTCGGACGTTGGTTTTCGTTCGGTCGACCGTTTTATGACGTAGAAATAATAGGTTGACCCTGTTAGTTTTCGGTCGACCGAGACCCCTGCGTCGATCGACCGTTAGTGTTGATTTTGACGTTGACCAGACTCCGGATTTTGACCTCGTTCGGTCGACCGGTTTTAGACCATCGGTAGACCGTTGGAGATTGTGTTTTGAGCGCAACGGTAGACCGTGTTAGGCGTACGGTCGATCGATTCCTTTCTGGAACCGGTCGACCGAATCACCTCTTCCGGTCGACCGTTTGGGCCCAGGACAGAATTCCTGGTTCATTTTTGAATGCCAACTTTGTCCACGGAAACCCGTGTCCTCGCCTTGTGCGTGAGCCGGGAGGTGACGGTGGGCGCGTTCTGCGTGCCTGCCCAGGGACCACCGTGTGGAAAAGTAACAGTGGACTGCAGTAGGTCTCCTCGGGAGACCCGATGTTGACTGTCGGACTGATGTCCTATTTTACCCTTCGGGGGAACTGCTTTCCCTTCTGTTGATGTCATGACATTCTACTAGTATGGTAGGTTCATTTGTGTAATGCACGCATATAAGTGAGTTGGCATACGGGGTTTCCTTCTGGAAACTCAGGCATTGTTGTTATATATTTTTCAGGACCACAGTAGGTCCAGTTGGGTGGTGATCGGCGGGCACGCGCATTTTGAAGTCGGATCCTCTACTCGGACCATTGAGGTCTACATGATTACATTTATCTTCCTTGTTGTTCTGTAGTAATCATGTATCGTTTTTGACAAACTCTGATGTAATTTGGTGCACCGCTATTTGTTTTATGAGAAGTAACAGTTTCGTCTTTGATTATTGAGTTCCATTGTCTTGATTATAAACTTTTAAATTTCGGCTGTCTCGGGATGTTACGGTATCACGATTAATAATTAGAGAAAACTTGGATAACACAGTATTACATTGCTGGATATTAAAAAACCAAAAGTTCTAATAAAAAATGTTTAAGTTTATTATCTCCAACTAATTAATTCTTAAAATTTTATTTGAATTGTGATGAAACACGACATGATAGTGATATACATTAGAGTTTAACAAGCACGACAACAGAAACTGGACTATTGGTAAAGGATAGCTGAGTACGTAAACCAAAACCTTGTTATTGTGAATATGTACAGGTAGAATAGTCATAAACTCAATATATAATTTAATTAACATGTGCTCACATTTAATGAACCACAACTAGTTTTTGTACCAAAATTATCCCTTACAATTACATAACCTGCATATTGGTAGCAACATACGTTTGGTTTAAGAATATTAATTTGATTTAAACATAAGAGATGAGTTTTTTAGATATTACATATTTGAATTCTTCTTCTTTTATCTTTAATTTAAGTACTATTTTCCTATGGTTTAGATGAAATGAAAAGTCTATAGTGAAAAATAAAATCTCAAAATTAATCGACAAAACTCTAACAATGTGATACTTGAATTGATGAGAAAAGAATGGGAAACCCCAAATATATTATCTAAATAGACAAAAAA
This sequence comes from Triglochin maritima, assembly GCA_963682175.1. Taxonomy (NCBI): domain Eukaryota; kingdom Viridiplantae; phylum Streptophyta; class Magnoliopsida; order Alismatales; family Juncaginaceae; genus Triglochin; species Triglochin maritima. The sequence continues at coordinate 33,427,391 of OY821785.1, forward strand.
ATCTCCTAACATACTACTTTTTTTAGTAGTCCTAGCATACTACAATTGCCCATAGAATTGATTTTCCCTACAATAAAAATGATAGGTTGAAAAAGTATTGTAGCTACTTGATTTTTGAAAATAGTATCTGCATTATTCTTTTTTATTTATGATATATAGTTTGATAAATATTTTCACAAGTCTTATAAAGTTACAGGTTTTCAAAAAAAAACTCTTTAAAGTTACAATTATTATTTATTATTTTTTGGATATGATTTCGGAAGGTTCCAAGATTCACATCTATTCCTTATATTATTAAAAAATGAAAGTACACTCAAGTAATTTATTTACATCATATGCACCAACTAGTGGGACATTAGCATGATGTGTCTTCACAGGTGCACAGGCATCCTTGTGATGTCTATATGCCCAAGTAAAATTGTGAAGTGTTGTATAAGGTTTGTCAAGTAGATTACAACCACCAACATTCTTGTCGTCTTTTTCTAAATAACCAAAAAAAAGTTAGAAGACGGCAATAGAAAATATTAAAGTCATATTTATATATAAAAAATTGGCTAGAAATATCTCATAACAGCAAAAGGTGCATCTTTTGACATTTTACCAAATTAAGTTTGGTCTTGCATTCTTCTTGTTTCATTGCTGGGTATTCGAGAAGGAAGAGAGTCAAGAGACTATACAAAGAAGAAAGGATGAGAGTCATGAGACCAAAATAAATCTCTCTCCGTTTGTTCTCAGATCGATTGCCTTCAAATTGCGAGAACTAATAGTCACATTTTACAATATATTTCTTTAATTTCTTATTTTCTTCATATATCGCTAACGAAATGAAATATACAATAAACAACAACACATATCATCATTTTTTATTATTTACTGTTTAAAACTGCTATTCAAACAAACAACCGGCTATGCTTACGGACAATTCATTTCCACTTTTGGTTTACACGTGACATTTTTTATCAAAACCAATAATTACTTCCGCAAGAAGATGGTTTCAGGATTAATGCGTTGTCCATTCATTTTTGTTTTAAATCCATATGTATCTTTTGTATACATTGATCGTGAGAATCCATGATTGTACTTATCCTAATTGGGAGGAATAATAATGTCCACCTAAGATAATGGTTGGACAACAACAAAGAGTAACATATAAGTTAATCTCTTCCAATAGACATAAAATGTAGCGGATATACAACACTCAAGAGAAGATTTGTGAAAAAAAAACCTAAAAAAACCTCAACCCTAATCATTTAATTATTATAATATTTAACATTATTTTATGTGGTCCCGTGGATAAGTATTGCAACAAGATGCAAGTTGTCATCCTATATGTGTAACATCCCGAAACAGCAGAAATTTAAAAATTTATAATCAAGGCAACAGAGCTTAATAATCAAAGACGGGATTGTTACTTCTCATAAAACATATAAGCGGTGCACCATATTACATCAGAGTTTGTCAAAACGATACATGATTACAACAGAACAACAAAAGAAGATAAACGTAATCATGTCGACCTCAGTGGTCCGAATAGAGGATCTGATCCCAAGATACGCGCGCCCGCTGATCACCACCCAATTGGACTTACTACGGTCCTGAAAAAGATGCAACAACAATGCTTGAGTTTCCATAAGGAAACCCCGTATGCCAAGCTCACCTATATGCATGCAGTAGTACAAATGAATCTATCATACTAGTAGCATGTCATGTCATCAACAGTAAGGAAAACAGTTCCCCCGAAGGGTAACACAGGACCTCAGTCCGACAATCATCATCGGGTCTCCCGAGGAGACCTACCGTAGGCACATACGGTCTAACGGAGCAAGACGCAACACCCCCCACACGCGGCTACCCTAAACATGGGGTTCGGCAAGGGACATCCGTCAGGTCCACGCCATAAGAAAAAGATTTGTAACTCGTGCTCGAAACCACACCAACGGAGCCGTGGCTCGGTCGGTCCATCAATCATCATCTCAGTAGGTGCCCAGCTGAGGAAAACATAGCCGGAACAACATCGGCCCATCAATCATCATCTCCAGAACAACATCGGTGGCATCACTGGCACAACATCGGTGGTCCAACTATACATCCGGCACAACATCGGACGGGTCCAGACCGAAGTCTGCCAGCTCATCAGGCTCCACGAGACGCAAACACCAACGTCACCGCTATAAAAGAAAGGCAGCGACCTCAGTCTCCATATAGGCTGGTAGTCACCTCACCCAACGACAGTTGCGTGCTTGCACAATCATCATACATTGGGATCTGTGATCCCTAAGGCTTGCTACTCTACAATGAGTCCAATCAATCCATCATATTAGTCACGATCCATACATGGAGGTGACGCGTCCCGAACACCCACACTCTTCCACACGGCGGTCCCAGGGCAGGCACGCGGAACGCGCCCACCTTCACCTCCCGACTCACGCACAAGGCGAGGAGACGGGTTTCTGTGGACAGAGTTGACATTCAAAAAGGGAACCAGGAATTCAGTCCTGTGCAAAAACGGTCGACTGTTTCCTCAATGGAATCGGTCGACCGAAGGTCTGGATCGATCGAACTATTTGTGCAAAACTTAAGTCCCAACGGTCTACCGAAGGTCTAAAACCGGTCGACCAAAACGATGTCAAAATTCGGAGTCTGGTCAACATCAATTCAAAACTATCGGTCGACCGACTCAGGGGTCTCGGTCGACCGAAAACTATTAGGGCATCCTATTACTTCTAAGTCATATAACGGTCGACCGCAAACATGCATAAAAGGTCTAGTACACTTAAGTTCCGGTCGACCGAACACAAGGAACCGGTCGACCGAAACACAACAGGCAGTCAAAAAATACACTACATCGGTCGACCGCCCGAAGGACTCGGTCGACCGTTGGTCGTCTTCAACCTCGCGCCAGCCAAGGTTTCTTTAGGCAAACTCGCCACCGGGGAGGTCTCCGACCTCCCCCGACCGACCAACACGACCCTCTCACGAGGGCGAGCAACCAAATCACACTAGAAGCCGACATACCTCAAAGAAACGACGAATTCGTCGGAGCCTCGCTCGCGCACGTCGCCTCCGGAGATCACCTCCCGCGATCGCCTCCTCGCACGACCTATGCACGCCTCACGCTGGAGCTTCCACATTCTCTGGTTCGCTGGAAGAAAAGGTAGGAATGAGAGTGAGAGAGAGATCCAAAGAGAGAGAGAGAGAGAGAGAGAGAGAGAGAGAGAGCAAAAACAACAACTTAAACCCAACCCTCTAATCGCGTCAATAGTAACCGCCCCCCACTCCATCACCCTACACCACCTATTCTCCTCCATTCCCATGCAACCATTGTGCCTCTCCATCTCCCCATGCAAAGCCTTCTCCTAATCATCATTAACCCTAAGCAAGGGTTTGGGATCTAACAATTCACCCAACTTAAAAGGATTTTGTCCCGAAATCACAACAACAACTCACCGAAGAGCTCTGGATACTGCCTTCTGACTTCCTCCTCGATCTCCCAAGTGGTCTCGCGCTCACTGTGATGCTGCCACCAGACATTCACCATCGGAATGGTCCTCCTCCTGAGCTGATGGTCCATACGATCGACTATCTCCACTGGTCTCTCCTCAAGAGACAGGTCATGCTGAATCTCTGGCACTGCAATCTCGATCACGTGAGCTGGATCTGCAACGTACTTCCTCAACATCGATACATGGAAGACGTTGTGAAGATCCGGTAGGCAACCTCTCCAACTCGGTTGAGGATCTCAAGCTGCCCAACATACCTCAGACTAAGCTTCCTCTTCTTCTCAAATCTCATCACTCCTCGGGCTGGGGAAATCTTCAGAAACACGTGGTCGCCCACCTCGAAACTCAACACACGTCTGCCTCGATCAGCATAACTCTTCTGTTTGCTCTGTGCTGTGGCCAGTCCCCTCCGGATCACATCAACCTTCTCTGCGTACATCTGCACAATATCTGGCCCCACTAACTGCATCTCGCCCACATCACTCCAGCATACCGGTGACGTGCAAGGCCTCCTGTACAATGCCTCGTACGGTGTCATCCCAATACTCGAATGGTAGCTGTTGTTGTAGGCAAACTCTATTAGCGGCAAGTGCTCATCCCAGTGCCCTGCCCAATCCAGTGTGCATGCCCTCAGCATATCCTACAAGGTCTGAATCGTCCTCTCTGACTTGCCATCTGTCTGAGGATGGAACGATGTACTGAACCTCAGACGCATCCCAATGCATGTTGCAGACTCCCTCAAAATATGGAAGTGAAACAAGGATCTCGGTCGGAGATGATGCTCACTGGCACTCTATGCAACCTGACTATCTCCTCCACCTACAACCTAGTCAGACCCTCCAAAGGCAACGTGGTCCTGATCGCTAAGAAGTGCGCCGACTTGGTCAGTCGATCGACTATCACCCAAATCGCGTCGTGGAATCTCCTCATCTTCGGCAACCCTGTGACAAAATCCATCGTCACGTGCTCCCACTTCCACTCAGGAAGCTCAATACACTGCATCGGTCCCGCTGGCCGCTGATGCTCAATCTTCACCTGCTGACAGACTAAGCATCGCTCCACAAACTCTGCAACGTCCCTCTTCATGTCCTTCCACCAGAAGTTCCGTTGCAAGACCTTATACATCTTCGTGCTCCCAGGGTGAATGATGTATCTCGCTCTGTGTGCCTCCTCCATGATGTCATCTCTCAGCCCATCGACCTTCGGCACCTAGATCCGACTCCTGAACCTCAAACCACCATCAACCCCTACACCGAAGTCTGACTCATCTTTGGAAGCTAACTGTAGCAGACCAACTAACTCCTCATCCCCATGTTGAGCCTGCACCACCCGTGAGACTGTCTGTGGCTCCACCCGAAGCCCAGCAATCACTGCTCCCTCTGAGCCCTCTGTGAACGGCCTCCACTCTCACAACGTCTCGAGTAGCCTCCACTCCTGAATGCACAGACTCGCAACTGAAACCTCCACCTTCCTGCTCAACGCATCTGCAACCGAATTCTCCTTCCCTGGATGATAGGAAATGGTGAAGTCGTAGTCCTTAATGAACTCAAGCCATCTGCGCTACCTCATATTCAGCTCCTTCTGCGAGAACAAATACTTCAGGCTCTGATGATCTGTGAAGACCTCGAACTGCTCGCCATAAAGATAGTGCCGCCAGGTCTTCAACGCGTGAACTACCGCTGCCAACTCCAGATCATGAGTAGGGTAGTTCTTCTCATGCACCTTCAGCTGCCTCGAAGCGTACGCCACCACCTTCCCGTGTTGCATCAGAACACAACCCAAGCCAATCCCTGATGCATCGTTGTATATCACATAACCTCCACTGCCACTCGGTAGAGTCAGAATCGGTGTTGTCGTCAATCGCCTCTTCAGCTCCTGAAAGCTGTCCTCGCACCTCTGGGACCAAACAAACTTGACGCACTTCTGCGTCAATGTTGTCAGCGGCGACGCATGTCTGGAGAAATCCTGAATGAAACGTCTGTAATACCCTGTCAGTCCTACGAAACTTTTCATCTCCGTCACGCTCGTCGGGGCTCTCCACTGATTCACTGCCTCGACCTTCGCCGGATCCACCGAAATCCCATCTGCTGACACAATATGTCCCAGAAAAGCCACCTGATCCAACTAAAACTCACACTTCGTGTACTTGGTATAGAGTTGTCAATCTCTCAGGATGCCAAGCACAATCCTCAAGTGCTCTCGTTGCTGCTCTCTGTCAGGCGAGTATACCAAGATGTCGTCCACGAATACAACGACAAATCTATCGAGGTACGGCTGAAAGGTCCTATTCATCAGGTCCATGAATGCTGCAGGTGCATTTGTGAGTCCAAACGGCATCACCAGGAACTCGTAGTGCCCGTACCGCGTCTTGAAGGTTGTCTTCTGAACATCTGCCTCTCTGATCCACAACTGGTGATAACCCGAACGTAGATCAATCTTCGAAAACACTCTCGCCATCTGCAACTGATCAAACAAGTCATCAATCCTGGGCAAAGGGTACCAGTTCCGAATGGTAACCTTATTCAGCATCCTGTAGTCGATACACATCTGCAACGACCCATCCTTCTTCTTCACGAACAACACTGACGGTCCACATGGAAAAACACTCGGTCGAATAAACCCGGAGTCCATCAACTCCTGCAACTGCTTCTTCAGCTCTGTCAACTCAGCAGGTGTCATCCGATAAGGTGCCTTTGATTGAGGTGTCGTACCCGCTACCTGTTGGCTTTTTGGCCTTAATCTATGTTTTGATGATTTAATTAACCTAATCTTAATTATGATGATGTAGAGTAGCACACATATTGCATTGCATGTATATTGTATTGTGCTAACCTCTACAGGTGATCAAGACTCAAGAAAGAAGGAAATGAAGTCAAGACATGTAATTAAAGCTAAATCGAAGACATGTAATCTTGATTTATTTTGAGTCTTAGGAACATGTGTAAATTGAGCATACAAGAGTTAAAAACATATCACAAACACACTAGGTTCCTTAGAGAAGTCACACACAAAATTTCACCTCATTTGGACTTCATTAGATCACCCAAACCTTAGTCGGAAATCACTTATAAACTTAAACCCAGATTTCATGTGTGAACCGGTCGACCGAACCAGTTCTCAGTTCGACCGGTTTATAACAGACTCTCCACAGTGATTTTACCGAACTCTACCGGTCGACCGGTTCTACCTTTTCGGTCGACCGATCCCGGATTTTAATATGGCCGTTTTTCTTGTCGTATTCCTATAACGGTCGTATTCGTATAAAACAAACTTAACCCCAAAATACATTCGGTAACCGGTCGAACGAAGACCTTGTTTCGGTCGACCGGTTGAACACATTTTCAGAAACCAAATTCCCTGCTATCGGTCGACACATTTCTCGTTCGACCGATTGACCTTTGTCTCAACCGAATCCCCTTTTCGGTCGACCGCTCCATACTTTGGTTCGACCGATTCACTTAAGTAGAGTTAAGTTCTAGCTCGTTTGTCCGACCGAATATTCTTTTGTTCGACCGTTCTCCTTGAAATCAAGTGAACGGTCGACCGGTTTAGTAGTTTCGGTCGACCGGTTCTGGACAGATTTGCAGCCCGATTTTCTGCTTTGTGTATCTTGCACAAAACCCAATCAAATCTATCCCCAACGGCTAGAAAACCTTAGGAGCTTATAAATAGAGGATCAAGACTTGTTGTTAACACAACTCTCCAACTCCAATTGTCCCAATACATTAGAGAGAAACATCAATCCTCAAAGCTCCCAATTCTACACTCTTTAAGCCTAAACTTCACACATTTGATCATATACTCATCCTACTCAAAGTGTGCTCAATTAGAGAGTGAATCCCACTCAGTTACAAGTGTTGTCAAAAGAAGCAAGGACTTCGGTGAAAGCCCGAAGTGTCCCTCTCGGATTGTGAGAGGAAGAATTCAAGCAAGCGAGGGTTGTTCGCGTTGCTTGTGGTGTAAAGGCGTTCTCTCCCGGCCCGGAACGGGGAGTGGTTAGTGAAGACGTAGGCGGAGCTCGCGGAGTCGAGCGGAGCTTACAAGAGAGGACTAGGACCCGGGTGGGGTGCCGAACCTCTATAAAAACCGACGCGTCTTTTGTGGTTTGCATTGTCTTTCTTTCTCTACTTGTTTGTTTATTCCGCTGCGCATTTGTTTGCTTAATCAAGTAGAAAATTAGGGATTAGATTAAAAGTGATTAATGGACCCATAACCCACACGATCCTACACTACCAACTCGATGCCAAGCTCGATCCCTCGGTGCGGCGGTAACGACGGAATCTCTGCTGGAAACACATCTGGGAGCTCCTGCACAACCTCTATATCCTTCAGCCTCCTCGTCTCAGGATCAGGAACAACCAGCGTGGCCACAAACACTCTGCATCCCTGTTGTATCAGTCTCTGTGCCTTAACTGCAGACGCAATCAGGCGACCCCCTCTGCTCCTCATACCTCTGATCAAAACATTTGGCAAGCCCTCCATCGGAATCAGGATCTTCTTCTCGCGGCAAAAGACCCACACGTCGTACTGTGACAACCAGTCCATCCCCAGTATGACGTCGAAGTCCTCCATCGGTAACAAGACCAGATCTGCCGGAAAATCATGGTCTCCCGACGCAACTGTGGTGCCGGGGAAAAAGCTCCCCACAGTGCCCACCTCACATATGGGTGTGCTGACCTCCAAAACATCAGTCAGCAGCACAGGGGTCTGACCCAACTCGCCAACAAACTTCTCCGAAATGAAGGAGTGAGTGGCGCCGCAATCAAAGAACACACGCGCTACCAAACCAAAAACAGAAAGTGTACCTTCCACCACGGTGTTGGAGTCCCTCGCCTCCTCAGCCTGAATAGTGAAGACTCGCCCGGTCTTCCTGGCATGTCCTGGTGAAACAACGGATCGGCTGCCTCCGCTCTTCCCTGCTACTGGTGGCCCAAACCTCCTGCTAGGTTCTCCCTGCCTATTCGAGCACTCCCGAACGAAGTGACCCAACTGCCCGCACCCCATGCAAGCTCCTGAGCGCTTGAAGCACTCCTGACCAGGGTGAAACCTCCCACAGAAAGTGCACGTTCCAGACTGACGTGCTCCTCCACCATCGAACATGGGCCTCTAGCCCGGGTTCCCTGCTCCACGGCCGACAGCTCGGCTACCGGTTCTCATTGGTGCCTTCCTCGCCTCCTGAAGGCACTCCCTCTGGTCCTGCTCAATGATGGTAGCATGTTTCACCGCATCAGCAAGGGTCTGCGGCATGCTGTTGATCACATTTGATCGGAACGGCTGCCTCGATCCCTTCACGAAATTCCTCGCCCGCTGCTCTGAGGTCACACAGATCTCTGGGCAGTAACGCTCCAAAGCGTTAAACCTGCTGATGTAACTCGTCAGAGTCATCTCCCTCTGCTCCAGCGACATGAACACCTCCCTCTTCTGATTCCTGACATGCTGGGGAAAGTACTGCTCATGGAACACCTCTAAGAACTCCTCCCAACTGTCATCCTCACGATCCTCAAACACAACCGTGGATGCGGTCCTCCACCAGTTGGCTGCCTCGCCATCAAACACATAGGTGGCCAGATCCACCCTCCTCTCAGGTGCAACTCCAATCGCTCGAAAGATTTTCTGCATCTTGAAGACCCAGTCCTCCGCCACCTCTGGAGCACTCCTGCCATCAAAACTCGGTGGGTGCTGACGCATAAACCGATCATGCTCAACGCCCATCCCGCCCTGCACATTCTGGGCTGCCTGACGCTCCAGAAACTCGCCCAACCTGTCCCAGTTGGCGCCCTCAGTGGCGTCGCTGGGATCGCGATCACGCGGAGAACTCTGCACGCGTCTAGGAGCCATCTGACAGAAGAAACAATCACAAACTTCAGCCATGAATGCATGCTAAACGATAAAATGCATGTGTCCTATTACTACAAGGGTGATTTCATTGGGAACTGCATATGAATCGACCGCTCTGATACAAAATTGTAACATCCCGAAACAGCGGAAATTTAAAAATTTATAATCAATGCAACAGAGCTCAATAATCAAAGACGGGATTGTTACTTCTCATAAAACATATAAGCGGTGCACCATATTACATCAGAGTTTGTCAAAACGATACATGATTACAACAGAACAACAAAAGAAGATAAACATAATCATGTCGACCTCAGTGGTCTGAATAGAGGATCTGATCCCAAGATACGCGCTCCCGCTGATCACCACCCAACTGGACCTACTGAGGTCCTGAAAAAGATTCAACAACAATGCGTGAGTTTCCATAAGGAAACCACGTATGCCAAGCTCACTTATATGCATGCAGTAGTACAAATGAACCTATCATACTAGTAGCATGTCATGTCATCAACAGTAAGGAAAACAGTTCCCCCGAAGGGTAACACAGGACCTCAGTCCGACAATCATCATCGGGTCTCCCGAGGAGACCTACCGTAGGCACATACGGTCTAACGGAGCAAGACGCGACAACCCCCACACGCGGCTACCCTAAACATGGGGTTCGGAAAGGGGCATCCGCCAGGTCCGCGCCATAAGAAACAGATTTGTAACTCGTGGTCGAAACCACACCAACGGAGCCGTCGCTCGGTCGGTCCATCAATCATCATCTCAGTAGGTGCCCAGCTGAGAACAACATAGCCGGAACAGCATCGACCCATCAATCATTGATGCATTACATACATTGCATCATATGTCTTTCATTTAGATTACTTTTATATCAATAAATGCTACTAAGGTATGTGTTTAGTCTTATTTACAGAATACAGGGACCTGAATGCAAATTACCCACATCCCGAGCATAAACGCGTGCAAAAGACTCATTTCTATCATAAAGACCAAGCTCAAGATTATTGGGGTTCAAATGGAAATGTATCCAAGCATAAAAGCATTCAAGACCTAATTACAAAAAGAACAAGGACTTAAGCACAAAAGTAGTCGGGGACTTAATTGCAAGGACCTAATTGCAAATCACGAGTAGATTTTATTATCTTGGAGAAAATCTAAAGAAAAATCAATGTGGATCTCCAAATATATGAAGGAATTAATCTGGAGCTCAAAAGAATGGAAAGAATCAATCCAGACGCGTAAAGGAGGATCAAATCATACCATAAACACACAACAAAAATCTGGATTAAATCAGAGGAGATTATGCGGCGAAATCGCCGCATATTACATGCATTGTGCGGCGGAAACGCCGCCCCCTTGGCGATCCGTGTGCTCCAATTTTGTCCAGTCGTGTCTGGACACGTGTACTCTCCAATTCTATACTTAGGTCTCTTGTAACAACTATAAATAGCCCCGAGAACGATGTTAGAAGGGTCCTTGGCCTTAGACCTAGTTTTTAGTTGTTGTTTTTATTTGTAGTCTTTTCTTTGGAGTAATAAAATTCTGTCTTTTATTTCTTGTTTTTAGTTTTCTTTTGTAATGCCTCTAGGATCCCTTCTTCCTCCCTCCATGAGTTTCTAACTCTTTCCAAAGGGTGGAGGTGACGGATTTACGGTGAAGAGAAGATGAATGAATGTTATTATTTTAAGTTCGTGATTAGTATATTTTGATTACTTGAGTTTATGTTAAATCATTTATCATGTAATGCTTCATAACTAACATGATTTATTATAAATTTCTGAATTCTCTAATCTAAACCCTAAATCTAAACCTCCACCCAACGGAATTCACTTCTTTGTTCTTGTTTTAATTTTAATTGTTCTTGTTTCTTGCTTTAGATAATTAAAACCCAAAAATCTCAAAACCCAATATATTCTTCTCTCCTTCTTTTCCCCAATCGAAATCACACTAATAACAAATCTCTCCCTCCTTGTGTTCGACCCGTATTTGCCACGTCTTCATTGACGACGTGCACTTGCGGTATAAATAAAATTCTCATCAAGTTTTTGGCGCCGTTGCCGGGGAGGCGACGTAGATTTTGTTTTTTTTGTTGATTTCGATTTTATCCTGTTTATCTTGTGCGCGATCTAAATATTTGGATTTGTGTTTCAGGAGACAACAGAGTGCACGGCGAAATCCGGGCACATTCTGAGCTTAACGAGCGGCGGAATCGCCGCATACCAAGAACAACGTGCGGCGGAATCGCCGCATATTTGAAGCATCTGGGCTTCAAATTTTTCTGGTACGCGACTAATCTCTGGGTGGACGCGTGAAGCTACTGAAATTGCGAGAGCGGGCGGTGAACCCGACTGAGTATTGCTTAGGTAACCTTTGTTGCCTTCTTTCCTCGTAATTTCTATTTTCAAAAAAAATCCTTTTATTAGAATTGCACGTGTTAGGGCAAAATTCCATAATTGGCAATAATTCAACTCTGACCTAAAATTGGCAAAATTAGAAAGGCCTTAGTGCATGCATCATTTAGTGTTTTGTATGCATTATTCTTGCTAAATTCTTGCAAATTAATTTTTGTTGAAGAGTGCTGGAGTCAAGGTACGTATCGTGTTTTTCATCGCTTGCATTTAAGCATATAATCTAATTTGCAAACAACCTTGCAATTGCCCTCAACTAAAGACCAATGTTTGACTATCTTTGCTAGATCTAAGTTAAACTATCTTAAGGGCAACTCCATAGGCAAAGATACGGTGGGGATTTCACCACCTTTCCGTAGCCCACAAATCACAATCCTAAAGTGGCACCCAAGCCTTAAATTAAAATCAATTAGACATTGACCCCTAAGGACTCGGACTCAATTAAGGAGAAGAATTGGTTTAACTTGCTATGACCTGAAGCCGATCGAATTTAATTTGGTGTCTAGAAAGTGTTTTTGTGTTGACGAAAGTCTTCCAAGCGAAGTGGTTGTCTAATTGTCACCGACTCTGTCGGAAGCGCCCCCACTAGCTATACACGGCCTGGCCAAGCTGGTTTGATTAGTGAGGGAGGTGAATCAAGCAAATCAATTCGACTCAACCAGTTAGGAGTCGTCTAGATCTAAGTGACACTAGGTCTAGGATTGTTTGAACCGTGCTTGTTTGGGAAACCTCTGACCGACCTTCTTTTCTATCTTTAGAGTTAAGCTTCCCTTCTCTTCTGAGTCATCTTCTTCTCACCTACTTATACGTTCTAGTCTCCTCCCCTTTACATTCTCTATTAGCATTTTAGGGTTGAGTCGAGAACTTGTGCTTGCTTAGCCTCCTAAGGGTAAGAGTACTTCACTCAAGAGTGTTTTGATGGATGGTTACATGAGCAACCATCCATATCATTGTTGGGACCAGGACAATGCTTCCTGGTATTCTAAAACCATGCAACCTGGGGTGGCTCAGACTAACACCCCATATGATTGGGACAATCCTAATTGTATGACTGAGCAATCTTCATATTGGGGTAACATGAGAGAGGCACCGACTGCTAGACCACAATCTAGTTATGTTGGATCATATGCTGGTCAACGAACTGACACATTATAACAAACTTTTGCCTCCTTCATGCGTTGGGCTGACAACATGAGTGCAGCGGTGGCTCCAGTAGCCGTACCGTGCGACTGTTGCGGGTTGAGTGGTCATGTTATCAGGGAATGTCCTTATGTTCCCCCAGAGCCTGAGTATAAGCATACCTTTTCCCAAAATGCTCGATATGACCATTACACATCCGCGTATAACCCAAGAGTGATGGATTCGTGGGGAGACAATTCATATCCAAATTCTTATACTTCATTTTCGCCCAAATATCCTTCTCCCGAATACCCAGAACTCTACCAACACCCCACTTCAAATCATTGGACTTATTCTCAGCCCACCAACACCCAACCTCAAAATTTCCCGAGTTCTGACTCGAACCTCATAGTTGACCACATACCTGATACCTTGGAACAAGCTTTCCATACGTTCATGACAACTACTCAACAGTCCGTAGACAATATGGTACTGCAATTGAGTCAAATGTCGCAGCAATTAAGTGAGGAAAGTAACTTTTCGTGTCAACATGAGGATTCATCTTTTAGTATCGAACCACCACCACATACACAAATTCAAAGCACAATCTTTCAAAGTCAACTTCCTAGTCGGTCTGAGGGACTTGGAATTTCAATTCACGATCACTTAGTGGAGGATTCGATTTATATGGACCAATTTCATTATGAGTCGACACAGGATTGTGCCCTATCTTCTTGTCCCATGGCCCTTGAGCCACATGATCTTCATGTTGCATCTCTTAAGGACTCACCTCTGGTGGAGCAAGATCTCCCTAGTACCCTCAATTTCAAACAACTTGATGAGAGTGTGCCTCCCACCATTGTTCCTGATCATCTTGGAAATGATGGAACATCAAACAACTATATAACTAATGAGGGTATTAGAAGTTCCTTAGAAGATACTTTGGGTATGAGACCCACTTTTTGTTCACCTGGTGTGTCGGACATGCCTAACAAGGTTCTTGACCTCGTTCCGACACACCAGCCAGTTGGTTGGAGAGTTTGGATTGATGATCATAACTTCAACACCGCAACGGGAGAAACTCCTCTTCCGTTGCCCCTTAATTCCCAAACTCTCGAGAGGTTCAAGCTCTTTCAGTTTGATCCTTTGAATGAGACGCCTTTGCGTCCAATTCATGAACCTCTCAATTCATCTAGCGCTTTTTGTGAAGGCGGTCCACACATGCATTTTCTGGCCCCACGTGGTGTCATGTTTCCTTTTCTATTTATAGATTTTTTTTTATTACTTTGTCCGCAAGAGCTTTTGTGCATGTCACTTTCCTTAACTCCATTGGTGCATTGGTGCTGGATGTTTTCAAAGTTGTCATCTTGATTTAGGGGGGAAAGAGAGGCCAAAAGAATGTTTTGCATCTCAATTTAAGGAGACATCATTTCATATTTCTTTGGACAATTGGAAAAGGAATATTCCTACATATAGATTAGCTATTATACATGGTGTTTAGCAATAACAATTGTGGATCATTCAATTGATAAGAAGTCCTAGTTGAAGCCTAATTCTCTTTGAAAGAGTTAATTGATATATTTAGCAAGATTCAACGCATTCCATAAGTTCAGCCAATCAGTCACTAGATGCCATTTATAGTGTTGCCATCAGGGACTAGCAACAAGAAGTCAAGAACAATAAAAAACAAATTAATCACAAGACAAGCTGCAAATAACGTACGTGATCTTAAATGGTCGTGTCACAGAATATGACATAATAATCCATGGTGAAAATACCATACCAAGCGGGTCGGTATCGGTAAAAATGGTGTAAGACAGCAAGAAAAACCAAACGGAACAACAACAAGCACCAACCACAACTAACTAGCATAATAATACCACCACAATGTAGAAAAATCTAATCAATCAATCACATACCACCGTCAAGTCCTCGGAAAGCACATACATTTAATGTGGTCCGGTGCACCTATGTCTTGGTGCGTGAATAGATAATGCGCGCCAATGAGCACCTTCCATTATCTTCTCCAAATCCAGAGAAAAAAAACATCAAAGTTATACTAGGGACTTGGGAGCAATGATTCTCTCAAATTCCATAGGATGTCTTTCGTGAACAAGAAATTTACCAATTTTTAGTGGTTCCAAACCCTAATCAAGATGGACATTAGTTCTAAACCTATAAAAGTGAAAACCCTTTTCATACAAGCTCGACATACCCTTGATATTGGAGTCAAAATCGTCCAAATTGTAACAAGCAATTTTAAAAAATAGGCATGGTACTCTTGTGAGATTGCTCCTAAAGATATTTTTTCGGGGGTTTGAATCTCTAGTTGTTGGATTTAAGATAAAATTCCAATGGAAAAAAGTACAATTCCGAATCTTCAACAGGAAACGACTGCTTACTATATAAGGTTATCACTAATCATAACCTGGACGACCTGGTCATCAGCTCTCTCTCTCTTCAAAATCAGCTTTCTCTCTCTTCCACATCAGCTTTCTCTTTCCTCAACCCAACTTCTTCTCTTTCCTACACTATTCACCTCTTAACCACAACCCAACAACAACCTATCTCTCTCCTCCACATCATTTCGGGGTCTATCTTGGTAAAAATTTAAAAATAAATAAAAAAATTCTAAAAAATCAAGATAATTATAAAACGTATTTTCATAAAAAAAATAAAAAAAATCTCTAACAAAAAATTCAAAACAAAAACAAAACCAAAAATCAAAAAATTCAACCCGGACGCGCCACGTAGCGCGTCAGGGTTGGCTGACCCGGACAACCGGGTCGACAACCCGTGCATCTTCGACCTTCTCTTTCCCGCGTTAAAAAAGTTAGTGGGAGGATGACCGGTCGTGAGGTCGTGTATGACCTCAAAAAACTTGCGTTAAGGAATGCTCTAAGTAGATCGACATGAAGGTTGAAATGTCTAGTTGAATCTACCGATTCACGAATCAATCCAACTCTTCTTGTTGGTTCCTTTCAATTCGGAAATTAAATTTCAAGTTATTAATAAATGTAAATTTGGAAACCAATAATCTCCTCTTAGTATAAAAAAAATCTCTTGATTAGAAGCTATGTCATTCAATTCATACTTTGCATCTTGATCTAAAATTTCTTTTCTAGTGCATTTCAATAGTACTATGTCATCCTTCGATATTGATCTGAACTAAATTTGTCACAAGTAGCAACTAGAAGCTAGCATACAAAATTTGTAAAAACAAATGTTTCCACGACCCTATCACCTTCTGTTACCACTTAAATCCAGTTCTAGATGTCTATATAAGACAAGTGTGCATGTGATACACTTTATAGTTGTGGTCAACTCAACGTTACTGGTTCTTAATTAAAACCATTAGCTTGATTCGGAAGCTCAAGCATTCGTCATTTTCGCCGACATGTCCACTAAAACATTAGGCATGTGGTTTTATAAAAATATCGATGTAGTTTCAGACGGTCTGCTTCTCGACTATCTTCCTGTTGAAGTAACGTTAAAAAGGACATACTACAAGAAGTCAAAATCAATGTCCTTCCTTTCTCAACTAGGCTAGGTAGCCGTGCGCCTTTACTGAAGCTAAGACGATAAAAGATAGTGTTCATACATGGTATGTTTATAACCTCAGATATGATATGAAATAAATGTCAATTTATCAAATCAATATTTTCTTTCTTTAAAAAAAAATTAATTTCTTAATAAAATCTTACTCTCAACCACAACACACTAATAAATGTCATCTTGTGAAATTAGCACTTTCTTTTTTTCACATATTTTTTCCTTTTCATTTATAGTTTTTGACAATAACCAATTAATTAACTTATTGTATTTACAATTATTTTTATAATTAAATATAAATAGTAAGAAATAAAACTACAAAAAATATTATTAAATATTAAATAATTTTGATATTTACACTAATTAATTTACTACTTAAACTAAATAATCTAATTTATTTAATTAATAAACTAATTTCAAACTCATTAATTTACACACAAAAAAGGCAATGAGTGGAGCAGTGACCAGGCGCTGGGCCACCCCCATTGAGGGTGCCCTAAGATGATAAAAACATCTTGCAACCTCAGATTTGAGATATGAATCTTAAACCGTAAATATAAAGGAATTGAAAGTAATGCATGTTATAGGTTTGTAACATTAGTAGTATAAAGGATATAAAGAGAAATTGAAAAATTAAATTTAGATTTATAGGAACTAAGTTCATATATCTGATGGACTGCAATTCATACTATCACGCTTCATATGACACTTGGGAGAATATCTTTATTACTACTTAATAATCAAAAAAAAATCATTAAATGCATTATCATATCAATTTTTGCGACAATAAATTTAAGTAGGTTGACGAGAAAATAAATTTCACGATCCATAAGATCAAGATCAAGCCTATTAGAAGAAGTTCACGTGGTCATCCAAACAAATATTGTAGGTGGAACCCTTCTCCTTCATTAGTTTACTTTATACTCCACCACTACATGTTGCATGCCTTACAAACCCCATTCTCCTTGCACCTTACTCTAGCATTTTAAATTCAAGACGGTAACTGTTGGAGATTTCGGGTTGTAATAATTCTGGACTCTTCTCAGATCGTGTACGAATCACTTTCCGAACAAGATTATTCGACCCTTTTACACTGCCCGGGTTGCACGAATACCTTGCTGGGATAATCCTGAGAAGGAACAATCTCGTTCAGGCAATATGAACTTCGATCAGAAAGGTAGAAAAGGAGTATGTATTTTTGTATGTTTGTTTTGAGTACCGAATCCCTCTTATAATGAGATAATCGAAAAAGCAGAATGGCGGTTGGGCGGTTACACAACTGCTTTGGGCGGTTACACAACCGCCTTTTCGGTTGGTATTATCCACTCAAACGGAAATACATAAAATCCAATAAAAAATTAATATGGATTTCCCGAAGAGCTTTCGGGGTGCTGCCCCGAACCCCGCCAGGGGCTCTGCCCCTTGGAACCCCGCAGGGGCTCCGCCCCTCGACCCCTGCTTCATATTCGTGGTCGATAAACCGTTAGCTCAACAAGCGTGCACTCCGCACTACCCAAACTCGTTTCCGAGCCTAACGATAAATCGCATCGGTCTCAAGTAAATCACATTACGACTAAAATGAATCGATGACACTAAAATCACCAACAGTAACGACCTATTTCTGACCGTTTGATTCCTCAATTATTGAATCTTAGAACCAAATCTGTTAGTGTTCCCATCACTGAAGAAGTGTGTGTCACTACCTTATAAAAATGACAAATTGAACAAAAATGATAAAATTGCAGATTTTTCATTAATAAAAAAATGAAATCTCTTCAAACAAAATACTTTTTTATCGTTTTTACTACTTTTAGCTAGCTTTATCGAAGTTGAGTGGCCATGTTAATAGTTTACTTTTCTTTCTATTATAATTCCAAAACTATGTTCATCATCACACACAAGAAGAAAAGAGCAAGACAAGAGATGTAAGAAGAGAACGAGGTTAGAATTCCCATTCCAATCTTTATTTGTTTTCTAAACTATATAAACATATTTGTCAAAGCCAACAAAAGCCCTGATCACAACAAACAACCTTACTTGAAGAAATCTCCCATATCTCCCTATACTACATAAAACACCATATATGTTTTATATCCTTCTATACTAACCAACCCAAACAAAAGACAGAAAAAACAAGTTAAGGACGTTAAAAGAAGACAAAAGGAAACCAAAACACTTGCAAACACCAGCAATCACCTCACATTATTGAACAACTGTCAGTGTTCTCATCACTGAAGAAGTGTGTGTACTCAGGAGTTGGAGCCATGTAGTTGACCGGCACCGGCGGCCGGCCATAGGCCATCGGGTGGAAGCCCCGTTCCGCCCCGTTCATCATCATCATTCTCTGTTGTTGTTGTTGTTGCTGTTGTTGCATCATTGCGGCCATGTATTGTTGTTGTTGATAAGGATTTGCGCCGCCCATCATTTCATGGGCCGGCATTTGTGGGCCACCGCGGAAATACCCTGGCGGTGGCCCACCATTTGCCTGTGGGCCTTGCACCGCCGGTGCACCGTGCCCATTGTAGCCCATTGAGTTAGGGTTAAAATCACCACCTCCACCGCCACCACCACCACCACCACCTCCTCCTCCTGGCATTCCATTCCGGATGCCGGATGGCATCATCATTTTCGCATTTCCACCCATCTGGCCCATCATCATCTGCGGCTTACCGCCACCCATTTCACCTTTCCCACCGCCTTTTTTCGACCCGTTACCGTTGAAATTACCATGCTGGTCTGTGTTTTTTACGTTTGAATTTCCACCCCCACCTTTACCATGACCCTTCCCTCCACCTCCGCCACCTCCACCGCCAATGAAATCAAGGTCAAAGTCTCCACCACCACCACCACCACTCTTCTTATGATTTTTATCACTCTTGCCCTCTTTTCCTCCTTTCTTACCGAAACTAAAAAATCCACCACCACCACCACCACCGCCGCCACCTTTCTTACCATTCCCTCCACCTTTAGCATCATCCTTCTTAGAAAACATAACCTTCCCAACAACACCTCCACCAGGCTTACCACCCTTAGCCGGCTTAACATCATCGAAGTCATCGAAATCATCATCAAACTCATCGTCGTCGAACTCATCAAACTCATCGTCCTCATCATCGAGCTCGCTATCGAATTCATCCTCAGGGACACTAAACTTGACCGACTTCTGGTCCTTCCCAGAAGGCATCTTCATCATGCTCTTCATCTGCTCAATGTTGAGCCCTTTTAACTGTTGTGGCTGCTGAAACTGAGGCATGACTTGTCCTTGTCCTTTAGGATTCTTGTCTCCGCCACCGCCACCGCCGCCTTTTTGGTTATTGTTGTTGTCCTTTTTTCCACCACCCTTCTGGGGGTTCTGAACCTGGAGTTTCTGGAACTGATTGTTGAGTTGTTGCATGTTTTTGTTGTTCTTGTTGTTGTTATGAAAATGGGGAGACACAAGTTCAGCATGTTTCCCTTTCTTTGCTAGTTTCTGGATAAGCGTCGAGGGGTCGACGTCGCCTGTGACACTCACTAGCCCGCGATCCGAGTCGACGGCGGTGGTGTAAACACCTAATGTGAATTAACATAAGTACATAGCCAAAGGTATCTGGAAAACAAGGATTTTGATATGTTGACTGGTGTGAGGATGATGGGGGGGAATTCAAATTTTGTTTACCATCAATTTTGCTGAGGAGTTTCCTGACTTTCTGCTTGCATCCTTCGCAGTGTATGTTCACCTTCAGAATACATGTCTGGAGAAATCCAGCCAAGACTTTTGTTATAATGAATTTTGTAAAAACTGAATAATGACAAATGCCCACAAAATATTTTTGGGACTGGAGGGCAAGATTTGATCTTTCATGTCAAGGGTAACGTGAGGGGCAAAGATTCTTAGAGTTCATAGCAAGTAAGTGTTTTTTCTTCCTTTTTTCTTGTTAAGAAAATAAATACTACAGAACATGTCTGAAGTCTGAACAGAGCAAACATGTTAAACAAGTTTTGTCGTAAAATAACAGCACAAATAATAAAAACCCACAAAATATGTTTTGGAACTTGAAGCAAGGAACAGATCTTGAGAGTGAGAGAACTTAAATAACTTGAACGACAGAGATTATTGGTCTCACACTCTCACACAAAGCAAAGTTTTTTCCTTTCTTTCCTTGTTGAAAACTTAAAGTGGCAAAAACATGTCTGAACAAAACCAAAAAAACAGAAAAAATAACAAAACCCACAAAAATTTGTCCACACAAAAAGCAAAAAAACTGATCTTTTAAGTGAACAGAGCTAAAATAACGTGAACTGCAAAAAAAAAACTTTATGTGATGAAAATTTACAGCAAAAACAAGTAATAACAAAGCCAAAACACGTAAAACAAAACTACAAAATAAAAAACCCACAAAAAATTTCTTGAAAGTAAAGAAAAGAACAGATCTTCCCACTAAAGAGAACTTAAAATTCACAACCAACAAAGCTTCTTGAGCTAAACAAAATTCCACTACATAACACAAAGACAAGAAAGGTGGTGGAATTCAAACCTGTGATTTAAGGAAGTTGAAGTCATCCTGCTTATTCATCTTTCAGAGAAGCAGAAGTTTTGTGACTGAAACAACCAACAAAAAGAAAGGTGGTGTTGGTTTGGAAACAAGTGAGTTTGGTTGGTTTCTACAGACTGGTTTGGGACCTCAAGAGTGGTGTTTGGGAGAAGTGGACAGGAAGGGAGGGGTGGGAGGGGTCCTTAAGAAGGAGAGCCAGCTGCAGTGGGGATCTTTGTTTAATGTCTTAGAGTTTTCTTTTTTATTATCTTCACTTTTTTCAGTTTTCATATAAAAGATTAACTTAACAGTGGGAATATAAATGTGCCGTTAATTCTTCTTTTTGGGGTGTTTTCTTTTTAATAAAGTGTGAAAGTGTGGTCGGTTAAGTACGGAACTGTATATTGAGAAATTCATATGCAGTTGGTTTGGTGGAAGCATAGGAAAATCTAAAATTTTAATTCTAGAAGTCTAGTTCTTTGTATTATAATTCTTGACACTATGTTCTTTGAAACTCGAGCTTTAATAATTGATACAATTATCTATTATAAGATAAAGTAAAGAAAATATTCTCTTTTTTACATTACTACAAATGAACAGTATTTAAGTAATAGACAATAGATCAGATTTCTTTTGGTTTTTTAGTAGATTTTGGAAGCACATTTCTAATAAAAAATTCTATAGATCTGGATCTCATTGAACTCTAATTCCATAACTCATAAGTTTTCGTGTAAACTAATCATTTAGTACTTTTCTAAAAAATTCAGTGTACCAACTTTTTAAAGTTATATTGCAAACTAATCATACCCTTTATTAGAAACTTTGATTTTTTTTAAGTCCAAGTTTGATTTTTTTGTTCTTACTTTAACATTTTATTCTGGTGCAAGGTAGTTCAGTTAAGGCTCGATCTTCGTTATTTATCCAGATTTTGGGATTTTACTGGGAAAGTTAGATGGTTGGTAAATCTATGATGTAATTCGTAATTGTTTTTCTATATAATATCATTCCTAATATTAAATATATTCATAACTCTAGGATTGGACATTATTCTCCCAACTCAAAACGGAAAAACAAGAGATTCCTACTTGAGACTTGAGGGGGGAAACTACTGTTACCAAGAGGCAAGAGAAAAACCAAAAATGCATTTCATGCACACATAATGTGATAATAAGTCCAATACTTACACATGTCATTGAATAATTACCTTATTTTTTATTATCGAAACTTTACGAATATGTATTAGGCATATAAATGGGAACTTGGAAAGTTAGAAAATCTATATATAATCAAGTAGATTAGTCCAAGAGAATAACTTCTCTGCTAAACGTAGTCCGTAAATTACTTAAATCGTCTTTGCCAATTACTATGTTGTCTTTCTTTCTTTTTTACTTGTTTATGCTCCTAATAAGTTATCCTCTTTTCATACTACAACAAAAAATAACCATGAAAAATAAAATCAGAGTAAGAATGCGGGGTGACAGGTGGCGCCAGTCCCTACCTAGTCTCCCCCCCTAGTGTGTGAACAGAGGGAGCGCGCTTTGCAGATGTTTTTTGTTTCAACATCATACTATTGTACTCCAGATATTGATCTGTTTACCTATTTTATTTACGTTTTTGGTTTTTTTCAGCTCATCACCACCGAAATCTTGCAACGGAATCTGAAATAATTTGAAATAACACACCGTATAAATTCAAGATTTAAAAAGAACGGGTGTCTTAGCTAGAGACATAATGAGTATTAAATGGATTGTGAATAACAAAATAGTAAATAGGATGGACGATTTTAGTAAAATCGGCAACGTTTAACAATTCCCAATAACTTTGGTATCATAAAGTCCATTAATTCATGTACATACTATGTAGTCTTTAAGTCTTTCATAGGTGCACAGTTGCAAATATTGGAATGCGTCATTTGTAGGTCTCATGGAATAATGTGAGTTTAGGGTTTGTTTTTCGCAATTTTTGTGGAATCGCTATTTAAAGTAGAACGGAAGCTCTAAAACTTGAAGTGAAAAAAAAATCCAAACGTTTACGTTTATAAATGTCACACTTTAAGTCAAGCCGCATCCAAACCCATTCCTAATTCCTCTATCTTGATTTTCATGTTTAATCATAAAAAAATCATATTCCAAAAAATGTAGGTGCTCATCAAATTCAATGGTAATTTTAACCGACTTTGGATGTGTAAGAGTCCACGCGCAAATTTAGAAAGCTCCAAGCTTGGTTTCTTTGGGTTTGTAAAAAGATAAAGTTAAAGAGGACAAATTGTAGGTCATAGATTTGTGTGTGATAGAGTGAGATTTTACTTCTTTCCGCAAGTTACATAAATTGAAGTGATGGTCACAAGCTTCACATGGTTTTGAGAAAAAATGTACAAAAACATTGAACTCTAATAAATAAGTCCCACCACATTTATTTCCACCACCCAAAGGCAACATGCATCTATTATCCTACACTCCTTTGTTAACCTTTATCCTAACTGTGTGTTGGTTTCTACCAATCATGTTAGACGTGGTAAAAAATCATTACTACAATGATTTACCTTAAGGGTCCAAAAAAACCCTTAAGAATCTATTTGGCACTTCTTGTTGTATCCAAGATTTTGCGTCGGTTGTTTTAGGATTCCAAATTTGATTTTCACAAATGAATGTTTATTTCAATAATGAAGGTTGAATTTCTTATCTCATTCTCTCGAACCACTAGTTTTTCCAGAAGACAAAAGTTAGTCTATTTTCTTTTCTATTTGTTTCTTCTTGATTTGGTTCCAACATTACACCATCTTCTTGTTCAATAAGATGATTGGGTTCATGAATGGTTTATCAACTCCAACTAGAGCTGGTCTATTGGCAAGTCGTTAGTCCTAATATGTTCAAGATCTGGGAATTAATGGTAACAAAAAGTTGCACCTTGAAGTATAACTTTGATATAGTAAAAGACTTTCAAAAATATTAAATAAATAAAACTCGAATTTGTTCCCAATCTTGTATTTCAGTTGTCTATATTCTTCCTGTGTGGTGAATATTAGCCGGATTAATCCAAAGATTACTTTACTTCCACTAATGTTATATATCCATAAAAAACACAGAGAACTAAGCATTTCAAATGGGAACTACTAAACGTCGCCCCAAAACTACTTAAATCGCCCCTTGAAATTACCAAATTGCCCTTAACAATATATTTAATACCCATATCGTCCCGTGTCTTTAAACAAGGTTATTGACTCAGTTTTACTAATATTCCTAGTACCAACACCACGAAAATGTCTGGCGAAACACCTAGATCAGGCGAAGTAACGGAGGCGGATTTTTTTTTCCGACACGGGCGTCTGGCTAAGACGCCTGTACCATCGTGGAGGCGTCTGGCTAAGACGCCTCCACCATGGTCGAGGCGTCTTAGCCAGACGCCTCCACGATGGTACAGGCGTCTTATCCAGACGCCTATACCATTGTCTAGGCGTCTGGTTAAGACGCCTCGACCATGGTGGAGGCGTCTTAGCCAGACGCCTCCACGATGGTACAGGCGTCTTAGCCAGACGTCCCGTTTTTTTTAATGTTTTTTGTCAAATTAAAATTATACGGTGTGTTATCTCAAATTATTTGACGTTTCTTTGCAAATTTTCGGTGGTAACCGGTCGGATTACAATGAGTTTTTTTGCAAGTGATGAAGATTCAAAAAATTTCCAGATCCAACATTTTTAAAGTTCCAAATCCCCCGGTGGTAAAACATCATGACTTACAAATATCACCTCGACAGGTCGTTCGGGGGTCTCGCTCCCCGGTGAGCGAGCGGCATTCCACCTCGCCGGTGAGGTGGCGGGGGTGGCAAGGGGGCAGCGCCCCCTGGAAATTTTTTGGATTTTGAAATTGGTGGATCTGGAAATTTTTGAATTTTCGGTGTACCGAAGAGGTATCGGTCATCCGAATATAGTAATTATTAACTTATTAATTAATTTAACAATTATCTAAATTTATAATCAATTATCTTTTTTAAAAAATAATAAAAAATTACGGGCGTCTGACGGAGCCGCCCCCACGTAGGAGGGGGCGTCTGGCTAAGACGCCTCCCCCATGGAGGAGGCGTCTTACACAGACGCCTGTCCCATGGGCGGAGCGTCTGGGTAAAACGCCTCCCCGATGGGTAAGGCGTCTGGGTAAAACGCCGCCCCCATGGGGAAGGCGTCTTAGCCAGACGCCCCCTCCTACGTGGGGGCGGCTCCGTCAGACGCCCGTAATTTTTTATTATTTTTTATTATTTTTTTATTAAAAAGATGTTAGATGTTTTACCAGATTCGAGTACACTGGGGCGTCCGTTGGTTCATTACTGACCTCGAAAACATTATTTTTTATGATTATAAGAGGAATATGAAGAGAGATGTGTGATAGGAGGGTAAAATGTCGCGTTATAGCAGTAGAAATGAGAGAAGGGCAAAATGGTAATTTCAAGGGGCGATTTAAGTAATTTTGGGGCGATGTTTAGCAATTCAGTTTCAAATCTAAAGGTCTGAAAGATATTTTGAGGCAAATCACATATTTACACGTAACTGTCTAGTTGTGTGGATCTTGTCAACACTAAATCTAAAATTGGCCCACCAAAATGGCCCTTTCAGATGCAGTGTTAATATGAAATGATGTGTGGCCCAGTAAAAATGGCCCTAAAAATGGTTTTTCTGCAGTACCATCGGACGGTTGCGGTCGCCGGGACCACCACTGCGGCGGTTGGCCGGACGGACCATGATGGGTTATGATCATGATAGGAAGGACACCTAGTAGGTGGTTGATCGTGGATCGATTACATGTACTTAAAAGGTTGGCTAAAAAGAACATGGATTAGCAAGCAATATGCAATGTTTGAAGAAACTATAACTATAAAGATAACAATAACAATAATATTTTAAAAAAAAAACAATAACAATTATAATGTTACATATTTGAGGAATGGTTTGGTCAACCTAGTTGGAGTTTTAAGGGTGTATCAACATATTATATGTACCCATTGCGGTTTTAAGCCGAAATTAGTTCTATATACGCAAAGCAATTTTTTTTACCACACCAACAGATCTAAAAACATCTGCACTAAATGAACAATTATGTTTCAGGTTGACTTAAATGCATTAAATAAATGCAAATGTGGATTTTTACTCTTTCAATTTTGCCGTGGGTATTTAAGATAAAAATACTAAACCCAAGTAGAAACCACACCCACTTGAACTTGTGACTGAGGGATGCAATTTAACGAGATTTTAAGTAGTATGCTGAATTGAGGTTTCTATCCAATTTGTGTTGATTCGTCATTTCATACAAGGTTTTCCAAACAAATCGAACTCAAACACTGTTCACCTAACTGGAGGCCATAGATTGAGTTCAATCTAGATAAACAAAACGTGTTTAAACATATTATCTTGCAACATACAATATTAAAGTTTAATTGTTTAACATGTTCTCCTTGGGTCCAATAATTTCTAACTTGTGCAAAGAAAATGAAGATAACGGCTTATGTTACAACATTTTTAAAAGTCGAACCTGTACAGTTGAGTGTATTATATGGACCCCTGCAATTATTTTGAAGCAATCCCTAACCAATGAAAGCCAGCTGGTCCTCAATTGCTACCTAACATACAACTACTGTAGTAAATGATCCGACATTGAGATTTCATCAATGAAATTGTGAAAGTTAGGGGGGAGGAAAATGACTTGCGCAAGTAGACATCAACTGTGGATGCTATTGGTTTGGACAAATCACTGTTTGTTTATTGCACAAGTGTTCAAAGCCTAGAGGTGGTACATTAAATGATCGAAGTAGGTGTATGTGTGGAGGAGGTTCAACAACATAATTTGAAGATAAGTTTAGGGTTAAGAGTGATCCATGCACTGTTGTCATTATTTGGTTTAGTTCAAAAGGAAAGGTGGATCTGCTACTTTAGCTTTTAGTATATATAAGAGACTATTTTTCTCTAATTATATATGAAACAAAAACAAGTAATGATCCTTGAAATATAATATTTATATATATGTTTTTCACATACACCCCAAGAAAACTTATATCGTGTTTGGTTTCATTATTTTAATTTTGAATTTCACTTGAACATTGAATTTTTAAAGCCTCACACTTGAAACTACCATGTTTGCTTGAGATTCTGCTCTCCGTGGCATTTCGAAATTCCACCCTTATACAAATTTTGTGAAAACCACATTCAATGCTGAGAAATGGATTTTTGAGATTACATGCTAGGTGAACATTGTTTCGATGTCATATCTTAGGATTTCGTGTTTCTATATATACAATATATAGAGGCTTGTTAGATGTCATACTGTAGGATTTTGTGTTTCTATGCATATATATATTTAAAAAATATATATATGCATGCATGATCGATTTCATATTTTCATTGATTTCATGTACATAGTTTTCTGTTTATTCTAATATCATATATATCCACATATATTAAAACAAACAAGGAAAAATGATCATACCCAAAGGTTCTCTAAACCTTTATGAAGATTCGGAGTTGCGTTGCTCGTCGAATCGCCTACCGATTCGGCCCCAAGTATTCATCAAACTCTAAACAAGATTAGAGAAAAATGAGTTATTCAATCAAGCTTAGAATCTACCTAATAACCCCTCTAAAGCTCCACAAGATTTGATCTCCAAAAGCTCTAATTAATTTAAAAGAAATTTGGATGGATTAGTGGAGAGATTAGGGAGAGAGAGAATTTTTCATTAACGTTCAAACAAGTAGGTGAGATGACTTATTTATAGCCTCCCAGATCACCAACATCATGAACTATTTTCTAACCATGATCTCTTGTTTTTCTCTCCATTAAACCAATCACAATTTGACACATAATCATCATCAAACACGTTTGATCATAATTGGAATAAATCTGGCACATGATCAACATTATTCTCTTAATAATTCAAGGCAGAATCGTTCCGAACGGTCGACCGATCGGTTAAGATTTTACAGGTTTGGTCGAACTGTGAGCTAGACGGTCGACCGAATGTGTAACACAAAAAGTCACTGGAAAATTCGGCCGAACCAGACCGAACTTTTTCGGTCCGATCTTCGGTCCGGGAGACCATGAGTTTTCGGTCTTCGATTCGGTTCGGTCAAAGACCGAAATTTTAAGGATTAAATTCGGGTTTTGGACCGAACCGGACCGGACTGAAGCTTACCCCTACGTATGACACATAGGATAGCGTGAAAGTAGCGTGAGATTGGGCGTGGGTGTATCATTATTCAAACTTAATTGTGCACCAAAAGCCTTTTACTCGTCAACTTGGAAATTGGTTATGCAATTCAATTGGTTCTTTCACTTGTGCCCTTCACCAATATATAGGATCATTTTTGTTACATTTCAGTCCAAGCTCCTTTTGTTTATGTTCATTCATTCTCCTTTTTCTATCTCTTCTTTTTATTCCTTACACATGAAACAATAAAGTCGAGTAACACTTCAATGGGCGAAAATCACAATAAAAGAGAAACACGAAAGATTATAAAACTTAGAATAGTCTAGAGGAGAAGACGAGCTATTCTTATTATTACTACAAAGATGATTTGTTCAAGATTATAGTTCAATCTAGTCTAGTTTATTTATTTATTTTGGTCGACCAAAAAGGACTCATAACAAATAGCACCCCCTAAGGCACAACCTAGTTTACTCAAAAGAAACTTAAACTTTAGCTTCCGTTCGCTTGTTTGTTGTACTTCTTTAGTTAAAACCTGGGTTATATCTCTGTGCTTGGGGATTTTTTTTGTATTCTTACAACATTTATAACTTCTATTTTAATGAATTAAAAACCCAAATATAAAAAACTAATTACTGAAAAGAATTGTTTTGATATAATAATAAAAATAATAATAATCTAACAAGTAGGCGCAGCTGACCCGAGGGGACAAAATTCAAAACGACATTGTTAGTTGGGCCTGGGAAAGCGTAGAATCCAGCAGACACCGACCATGACTGCCAACTAGATTGCGAGAGGGACTACTCCATGGTTGGTCGGTCGGTCCAACGAAAAACATATAATGATTTTCTGTGGTCAAACAGTTAACACTGACATCACAGTCACGTCCATTTAATTACCAGTTATCACTTCTGCAAACATCATTCTCACTTGGACCTCTTTTTTATCTCTCTCTCTCCCTCCATCTCTTCTTTCATAGTCTCATGACTCTCATCTTTCATACTTTCTATTCCAGACATTCACACTAATGGAATCTTTCCGACCAAGCAGGTGGCAGTTACACTTTAACAAGGAATTGGTACGGAGTTTAAGAATTTGTAGTGTCTGCAATATAAAAAAATTAGGAAAAAAGACAAAAAAAATTAATATTTTTGTTTTTAGTAGTAGTGGTGGAGAAAGTGATAAAAGTTTATATTTAGTTACAAGATTGTATTAGAAAGAAAATTACCCACCTTCATTCAAAAATTAAAGAAAATCCAGTGCATTTGTTTTACCCCCAAAAAAAAATTCCAGTCATATTAGGAAAATGGGCAATTGTTCATTTGTTCTGGTTCTTGATGTCATAAAATTATATATGTTTACCAAAAAGTAGAGTTCACGGAACTCTAGAACTAAAATTAAAGTTCTATGCCTCTAATTTTCATTCGCTTCAACTAGTTATACCCCCAAAACATTGCTTAAACCAAAAGTGCTTCATTGTACCCATTGACAGTATTTGTGGTTAGCAGTTTTGAAGTCAAGTTTGGGGAACTAACTTCTTAATGAAATTATCTAAAGTGTAAATAGAGACGTAGCAAAAGTATCCCACGATCAGTCGTTATTAGAAGATAAATTCAACTCCTTGATCTCATTCCTTCAAATATTCGTCCAAACTAGTGCTAAAATACTTCGCCTTTTCTCTTAAGAGATGTTTTTTTAAGATGAACCATTTTTTGGACAGGCAAATGGCATGAAGAGTGTAAGTTATACCTTTTACAGGTGATAATATGTAGCGAATACTTCACATAAAAGATCACACGCAAACATAGAAAACCAGAGTTAAATTGCATAAATGCGACTTAAAGAGATTGCCACATTGAATATACAATATCCCTATTTCAGACGTTACTAGTAGTCAATCTGTGACGGTAAGAATAAGAATATGTACATCAAGAGAATGGATCTACTCATGGTTGTTGCTTGTTACCTCGGATTTATTTATAAGAGGTTGCGCTAATTCGGAAGAAGGATGAGCCGTCGCGGGCAATTGAGATGACGCTGAGATGCCATCGGTCGTTGCAGTTTCTTCCAATGCCTTTTCCAGGGATGCTTTCGCTACTTTGGTAACACACCACAACAAAATACCTACATATGAAAAATGCTTTTGAGTTACAATTACAAATGAAGCTTTACATGGCGATCAAAATCATTACGTGGGCAACTATCTTTAGAAAGAGCAACCAGGTCCAGAAGGCTCCCCACTTTGCAAGGGTTAGAGCCTAGTGGAATGTAAATGTGTACAAAGCCTTTCCTTGCCTTAGGCAAAGAGGTTGTCTCTGTTCCATTGGCTATTGCCTACCAAGAAATTTGTATGATAAGCTCTAAATCACACAGAAATGTATGTGTTTTTGCTTGTTTCAAGCACTACCATTGCCAATCCCCACCATCACAACTTGTTAGAAAAAGTCCAACACAATTCTTGAATATAATTTAAGTTTTATTTGCAATGTAAAGAAACAATAGAACCCCTTTATTCCTTTTCCAAGTAAAAAAGAATTAACTCCTTGATTAGTTAAAACATATAGTGCAGAAAGTAAATATTTTTTAACATACCAGATACGACGAGGCCCAATGATAGAAGTATCTGGATGAAACGAAGATAGAAGTTAGAAAATTTTGGGAGAAAAAAGGTAAAGAACTTCCATTCTAATAAGCTAATGAATGTGGTCCTTCTACTGAAGAAAGAAATAGCTCAGAAAATGTGATGTAAGTGCAATTATTTCAAGAAGGCAACCTTTAAATATGTCATGACAGATGAAGCCAAGGGCAATTGAAAAAAGGAAAAAAAATCAATAAATTACAAACTAAGCTCTTCTCAAAGACATTAGATTATATGTGACTTTTGATAACTAAGTTTGACGAGTCAAAGGAGGATAACAAAGTTAAAGAAAACATCCTAACATATTGATTTAATCAATGCATGATTTGAGTACTGTATGGATGAAGATATCAATGCAGCAGCATATGTAGCCATACAACCAAACAGTGTAAGATTTAAGCAGTTTATTAATGCAAGAACATTTCATCAAATGAGCTGCAGACCTATCTACGAGTTCATCCACAGGGATAGTTTCTGAACTTTGTGCTTTTGCAATTCTTTTAACAATTTATCTGAGAGAGTTTGTAATTTATTTATTAATTTAAGAGTTAGACAGTGTTTTGTATAGTTGATGTTATTATGACTAAATTATTTTAGAAAATTAACCACATGTAGTTGGGTATATACAAGCATTGAGTTCTATGCTTTGTATTCTTGAAACTCGAGCATGACTCACTTCTTTAGTAACTTAGAGCCCAAACAAATCTTAGCTGACCACTTGATTGCTTTTGACTAGAAAAGCATCTAGATAGATAATTGTATAGACCCAACAAATGCATCAGGAACCGATTAAATAAAAAGAAAAAACAAATGCATCGGGCAACTAAATAGTAAGTACTCATCAAAGACAATGTTGTGTAACCCCTCAATTTTACTAGTTCTTTTATGCTTTTGCTACTTGGACACATCAAAAATTGATGATAAAAGCCACAAGTTCACCTTGCTGTAGTTGTGTTGATTAACAATTATCAGCCACAGGCACATGTAAGCAACTAAGCATAAAGCAAAATACAAAATATATAATACAATAAACCCAACCTACACCTTAGCCTTCCCTTCATTTTCTCTGCAATTTAACCATGAGCACTCACTTATAAGTGGCATATACGCCCATACAACAAAAATAATAATGTTATTTTTTTTTAAAATGAAGGTAATATTTCTAATGTGGTATGTTTTTACTGAATTTTCTTTTAACAAATAAAAAATCACAACCATGGAGCCAGTTTTATATGCTACAGGCTGTTGCAAGAGTCACGTAGGAACTCGACTGGGCAGTGACCATCAAGTTTGCAGAGGTGCATGGCATGTGGTCACAAAGTTGTCACATCATTGACAAATCGCATAATGTAGGATAGTTTGCCATAACTTAAATTTTTTACCAAATGTTTTTTTTCTTCTGATGTGCAGTGCAGCATTGCTGTATCACACAATGTGACTCCACTGCACATGTCACACATGGAAAATTTAAAATACGGCATGCTATGGCATTAGTTCGTTGTCGAAGATTAAACCATGACTTACCAAACGGGTGGTCGAAATATCACTCCATCCATGTGTCACATCAGATAGATCTTTCAGTGTAGTTCCGACATAAACAAGTGCGATGGTGAGAGGCTATAAACAAAAAGGATCTCTCTTAATAAAAATTAAGCAGAAGATGCATCATGCATATCACATAAAAGTCTTGAGATATTTATTAAGATAAATGAACCTTTTACTCAGAAACACGATGCATAGGATAGGCAAAGCATACGTTATAAAGAACACTTGAATGATAAAGATAACCCAATTACACAAGGTGTAAAAAATATTTGGCCATTTGGGTAGATGTGGTTCAACAAGTAAATCCCAGTGTTACGTGGAGGTGATGAATGAAAACGATATGCTAAAATAACATCCCACGACGATTAACTGTGATACAAACTTAAATATAGGGATCATATTAGGCATATGATCTTAACACACTATAGATGCTAGGTGCAATTTTACTTGTGCAAAATTTGACTGAAATGCATGACAGACTAATCAATAGGAATGTATAGTATAACAAATACAGATTAAATGGAGCAGAAAACACATATTATTTCATTATAACCGAAATTTAGAATAGTGTGATTTTCTAACTGTACCATCATTCCCAGCCAAGATGCCAGAACATATTGTCCTGTGCTGACAGGAGTGACAGATAAAAGATAATTCATCATATTATATGGTAGCAGAGGAACCAAGCGAAGCAATAACACAATCTGCAACAGAATACAGGCATGTCACAGCACCGAAGAGGCTAGTGTACCAATAACAGTATCTATTGATAGCTTCAAGGAAAAAGAATACATGCTCCAGGAATAAGTATGCTATGAAATATAATATAAGCTTACAGCCAAATCAAAGTATGAAGCAATAGCAAGACCAGAAAAAAAAACCCCAAAGTACTCCTTCACATAACTTGTGTAGTATGAAAGAAATCACTAGTTTAGATTCAATTTCAGTGACAAAACATAAGGACGTAGTAGGTCAAATGAAGATAGACAGAGTGAACATTTCAAAAGCAAAGATCAATATCTAATCCTAAGTAAGGCTTAAATAGTATATAAATACATCAAAGCATTTTTTATAGGTATAAATACATAAAAAGATTACTGATTGAATGCATAAAAATTCAAGACATTAAGTAAAAACAAATCCACAAAAAGTTTCAAGAGAAACCTTAAAACCAGATCTTTGAATTGCAATAGCAACTGCCTGGAACTTTGGGTAGTCGTTGATCATGGACATTACATAGGATCTCCCAATCTGCATGGTCAGGAGAAAGATAAGTCAAAACCACACACCAAATCCTGAAAACACATAGATAGGGTCCCGACTTCCGGCTGGTTTCCAAAGATTATAAAAATAATTTGACCATCATACGTTACCATATAAAGATGTCAGAAGTACAAATTGTGTAAATTTAGAATATAACAAAGTTAGTAATGCAAAAAGATTGCCAAAGTTACCGTTCTACCAACAAGAAAGGCAGCTGCAGCACCAGCTGTCGCTCCGACAGAATCAGCAACAATACCAGTGGGTAGCCCAAACAAATAGCCACCCCCAAGCTGGAAAAAAATGTAAAAAATTCAGACATTAGTTTCAGAATTGAATGCACAGCTCAAGGACAGTTTCAACAAACATGATATCTCAATTCTCACGAAAGCAACTGAAAATTATAACTTTAAACTGGATACATATTTTCTCTGGCTACATAGGTTTCAGCAAACTAAAAGCTTTTGGTTTCAAAGACTCTCCAAAGCACATAGAGAATCTGTATTTCTAGATTAGCATAACAGACCCTAAGTAGAGCTTTCAAAATTATGCCAAAATAAGGGTGGTGCCTAAGTGCATTTTGAGGGAAGTGCTATTAAAAACAATAGAAATTGAAGCTCTGCACTTAATGTTCACTGTTCAGCCACAAGAATGTATAAACTTCTGTAGTTCTGAAATAGGATGCAAAATAATTTTATAACACAAATATAAATAAATAAATAAGTTGCTTAGCACATCAGTTATTGTGGGCGTAAATAAAATTATAATACCCTAAGATGTATCAGTTTATTGGTTAGTTATTAAAAAAATTAATGAAGATATCATGGCATAAGAAGGGAAAAAAGTATGAGCAATTTGGCATAAAACGAAGATTTTTGGTACTTACTGTAAGAATTGAAGCAGGAACAGCCAGAACTGTTAAAGGAACATAAGCAACAGCCCTGCTTTCAGAGATAAGTTAGTAAAATGCAACAGGAACAATCAAAAGGTGAAATTTTATATGGTCAAAAAATGAATCATGAATTGACATTCTTATGAGCTTGTGGCCTAAGATAAAACTTTATGCATGTGTGTTACTTCTAGTTGGTTACAAAGTTAAACCATGTATTAATAAAGAGAAATAAAGGCTCATCTTGCAGTTTTTCAACAACTTATTGTGACATTTATGTCAACACAGTGTTTAAGCATGCAACAGTGTCACACTTCATCGCATATGCCACACACTAGACATCAAAATTATATGCAACCGACCCCACAACATATGTGGCATAGTTGGCATAATTATTAATAGGGAAACATTGAAACAACTTCCAAAATTCAAATTTGTCAGTCTCTGATTAATTATTTAATCATAATAATTCCTTCATGAAATTAATAAAAGGTCCCACTAAAAGGATTATTACTAACCAAAACTTTCCAATTTCAAAAGAATAAAAAAGCAAAATGTGTTGCCAATGTATAGTGTGTAATAGAAGATGTTCAATTGAAGTCAAAACATGTTTGGTGATGGTTTTGGATAAAGCATGTATTTGTGAATGTATTGCTTTTAAGGATTTCTCTCTTAATTTTGCCCATCTCTCCTGGATTTTCTATATGTTGAATTTTTTCACCAAAAAATTACTCTGCTTGCCTCTGTGGGCTCATGCTTTGCATTATGTGACCTGGATCACATGCTCACGAAAGGTAGCCTAATTGCATAGTTTAGATGCATATTTCAAATTAAGACAGCATAATTTCAAATAATTATGTTGTTTAATTCCACATCCCTCTTCTAATAATCTAAAAGGTAGCACAATTTTTCAAGATTGCCATCATGTTAGAAATCTTCTGTCAAAAGAAAATTGAACTGGCTCCTTTTTCAAACTTGTTTTCATCAATAAGTAGACATAATTTGGAAGAATAAATTGAAGGTCAAAGTTGACAATGGACACAAAATTTCACTTACAAAATAGATCGCATTGTTTTGACCCTTTAAAGAAGGCATTGTTAATTGGCATTACTGAAAGACTGTCATGGATCTTGGAGAAATAGGTTATTTCAAGGCCAAATTCATTTCTATAAAAAATTCCAGAATATTTAAACTAAAATTCATTTAGGTTCTAGATATATGAGATTCACCCTGGTACCCATCCCTGGCACATGACTAATGGAAGAAACAATACAGCTCCTTGAAGACCGGCATTTCCGTAGGAGCCCTCCACTCACCAATAGACTCAAAGTGCTATAATGTAACCCATCATTTTTTCCCCTTTTATCAGTAAATTAAACCCATCACTCATGTTAATTACAGGGACAAAGAAGACTACTTAATATTTTAGCACAAGGAGGGCAAGGAGGTGACAATTAATTCAACAATACAACTTAATGCATCACTACAGATCAATAAGTTTCGCACTCACAGTACAACGGGGCCCCATGGACCAAGGTCCTCCTCAACCCATACCAGAAAATCTTTCAGGATCTGCAAAAGAATGAATATCGATATACAACATTAGTTATATTAGAAGGTGCAACTGTGCAAAAAAAAAATTGAAGTTTTAAAATAGTCATTAAGAATATTCCATAAAGTTCAAAAACCTATAATATGCATTGTGTGAGTATTGAAATCAAAAGCCCATCCTAATAGATATCGACAATAATAAAAAGAGCTTATAGCAATTTTAATAAAATCAATTGTATTTCTCTTTAAGAAATTGAGATAGCACTAAATGTTAGAGGGAGAATGTGATAGACGTCACTAATATGATTTATGTGGACAGCTAACGACAGTTCAGAAGATTAAAAGAACACGAATAATAAGTGATTTCGCACAAATTTTATTTTTTACATATTCAATTAAAAGTCTGTTCTCAATAATGTCATTTCATTCTTAATAAATATTGATACAAAGTGAAAAAATGTGTGAGAGCATTGTTCGCAGCCATGCAACAAAATATATTTCTATGAGAACAGCTATGGTTTTAAAAATATAACAGGCTCATCAACGATTCAATGGACAAAAAAATTATAGTTCATACGCAAGCTTACATTATAACATTGGTTTTTGTCATATAGTTTGTATAGTTCATATAACTTTGATTCAATATGCTCATAATCTTACCCTTTACAAGCATTATGAATTTAATCTTTGATTTAACTATTTGTGGAAGCAATAAAAGTCAGAGCAAGGTCATTGATATTGATATGTAAAGTATAAGACCTAGTATAGGTATTAAAGCATTGGAGATCACTGACAACAATGTCTTGAAAATTCCACATTGGTGACATAATCTAGGAAACCCCACAGCAACAAGACATCTAATCAGACAACTCCTACACATCTGAAACAAAATGATGGTAGAGCCGACCTGCTTTTTGCAAACAATAAAAGTGGAGACTTAAGAGTCAAAGTGCAGCAATGTAAAAGGATCTATGTGTAGCACACAAGCTGTGTAATTTCTCAAAGCTTACATGTAATGCTTCAGATTTTCTCAAGGCCAAAAGAGTGGCTCTGGATCAACAACTAAATCACATTTGAAACATGTATAACTGATATTAAGCACTGATAATGTGCATGTAGGCGTGTAGCGGTGCAAAGATACGAACAACACCATGTCATGGTAAATTGGTAAATGCCCAATTACAGTGAAACATATCACCCATAATATTTATTCAGGATCAAAGGTTCAGCAAAATTTTAAATGAACCATACAACTCAGTCCCACCAACCTTCAATCATGCCAAAGCAAGATAAAAGAGCTCGATACTCAACTACAAGTTTCCCATGCTAAATCTCACATATCTTAGGGTCTCAATTTCTTCAAAGGTTTTTTTGATTTGTGTTTCTTCACAGTTTTTTATATTCCATTTTAAAAGAAAACTCTAAGGCGTATTTGTGCATTTCAAGGTTGTGAATATTTGCATTGCGCCTGCAATTATAAGTATAACAATTGTAAACCAAAATAGAAGCTTGGACTTTGTGACCGATAAAAACAAAGCTTGGACCTTGTGAAATATTATAGCATACCATCCTTATTATACCTGCATAAATCATGACCCAGTCTACCATCTATGGAATTGACTGAGCCACAACAATCTCACAAGAAGCACCACAAGTGGGTCATCAAAATGTTCAAGCTGGAAGTTCTTATGGTTATGGAAGTAGACACATCTCGTTATAGTTCCTACTAACTTTTCTAGCCTAGGGCATTATGAAACTACACTTGAGTGACTATAAAATACACATGCAGAATTTGATCCTCTCCACCATCAATGTAAAATCTCCAACTCAATAGCTTCTTCTCCTTATCTTGTAGCCACTTGGAAACCACCCGTTGAACCGAACCTCAATTCGAATTGCATTTCTCAGCATACAGCATGCATGTCACTTTAGTCTACTTTTCAATTAGCAAATCAGAAAACAAAGAACATACCAATCTTGCTCCGACCCAGTAAGCGAAAACATCTTCACAATTGCAACTTTACCAAAACCACAACAATCCCATCCAAACTCAATTCGAATTGCAGCCACTCAGAAACCACCCTTCAATCCAATATTCCAACTTCAATTCGAATTGCATTTCGCAGCATAAATCACCCTTCAATCCAATATTCCAACTTCAATTGCCGAATCAGAAACAAAGAACGTAACAATCTCGCTCCGACCGAATGAAGGAAAAAACAAAATGTTGACAATTGTAACTTTACCAAAACCACAATAATCCCATCCAAAGTCCAAACTCAATTCGAATTGCAGCCACTCAGAAACCATCCAAACTCAATTCGAATTGCAATTCTCAGCATATATCATGCATGTCACTCCAGTTTAGTAATTCAAATACCAAATCAGAAAACAAAGAACATAACAATCTCGCTCCGACCCAGCAAGCGAAAACAACATCTTCACAACTGTAACTTTACCAAAACCACAACAATCCCATCGAAACACAAACAACTCCCCAAAAATCAAACCCCAAAAGAATCACATTGCCCAAACCAATGGCTCTCAATCTCAACACAGAAAGATCCAATCTTTACAACACTAAACCCCAAAAGCCACAAACTTTACCCAAAAAAACCCAAATTCTCTCGCAAAACCCCATCTTTTCCCCGATTAGCACTCAAAAAGGCACCTTTTCCATGGGGAGGGTGAGGCATGCGGCGGTGATGGCGGCGAGGAGGAGGAGGAGGAGGGAGACGCGGAGCACATTGGAGCACGACATCGCCGTCGATGCCCTCTCCCACCACGAGCTAGGGTTTGGTCCCTCTTCGGTCTCCGGCGACCTCGAGTTCTCCACCGAAT
Organism: Triglochin maritima; assembly: GCA_963682175.1. Taxonomy (NCBI): domain Eukaryota; kingdom Viridiplantae; phylum Streptophyta; class Magnoliopsida; order Alismatales; family Juncaginaceae; genus Triglochin; species Triglochin maritima. The sequence goes on from OY821785.1 coordinate 33,466,234, forward strand.
CCGCCAGATTTTGGAGTGTGAGAGAGAGAAGATGATTCGATTAGTATTGGATTTTTGTTTTGTTGTGGTCTTGTTTGTTGGCACTTCAAGAATGTGTAATTAGATTAAATTTCAAAACAAAATGTGTAATTAGAGTTTTCTACTTCAAAATTAAAATGTATGTGTTATTGTATTGATTATTGTTTGGGCTGTTAACTTTGACATTAGTTTAACATGAAAATAAAAGATCTTGATTAAAAATATAAAATTCTTCCGACTTGGTTCGGTAAACAAACTAACACGAACTCGAAAAAATTGAAGCTCGACTCTAATATTTTATTGCTCAATGTATATTATGTTTTTCTATATTTGGTGATCATATAGATTAATACTTGATGGTCGGAATTTTAACTCGATTCGACTCGGTTACACCCTTAATTAGTGGTATAATTATTAATGGTGTGTTGCGGATCGACATCTCCTTATTTTTTTAGGTATTTAGATCAGTTGGAATACACAAAAGGTTTAATTGAGTGATTATGCATACCCTGTTAGGATTTATAATAGTTAAATTACGTGATGTTTTGATGTAGTTAGATTTTTTGTCAACCTTGTCGTTGTGCGTAATGTTTTCACCTCAATTAATTATGCGTAATTGAGATGGTTTTTTATTTGATTTTTTATTACAGATTCATCATACCTACACTAATCAAACCATACAAGTTTTATCATTCCAAATTGTATTCAAAATGTATCACTGCTTCTTTGATCTTTTTGTGTTATCATATCGATAAAAAATAAAGTGAAACCTACTTCAAGCTCAACTACTACGTAACATAATCCTCTCAGCGGTCTACTTAATCATTTACTTGTAATACAAATGTGCTTGTACATATATACATGTACCCATCATACATTCACATATTATCTAACTGTGATCATGATAGATTAACTATAAAAATGGTTGGTGCATATATAGGATAGTTCTGAAAACTTAAGAAAAATCTAATTACAATATTCTCAAAGGATATGTCAGCAAAAAGATATTATTTTATAACTATCAAAGCAGATGTCACAGAATGTGGGACCTAATGTGAACGGAAAATTGGTTGACGCATTAATTATTCATTTCTTAAATCCTAAGCCAATAGTATCTGTGAATGTTCCGACAATAATAACTTGGAAAGAGAAATAAAAGAAAAGAAACAAAAACAACAAATAAACTAGAAAAAACATTATGATTTAATAACATATTTTATGTATTTCAAAATTCGTAATCTTTATTTTAGTGGCTTTACACGTCCTCTTTTTTGTTGATCTGCTTGCTTGTCATTAGATTATCTCAGAAGATTGTTTACAATGTTGGTGATGACTTCCATATATCAGAGGAGTTTTTACAAAAAAAAATTGAATAGGATGATTGTGATTGTGACTATCCCTTCTTTGCATTAACGTGGGTCATATGGAGGATTTTGAAATTGAAGGGATCTCAAAAAACGTCCTACAAAATTGATCGGCGAAGAATGATTTACTCGATAAGGATTACTAAAACGTTATTGAGGAAATGCCTTTGTGAAAAAGAAAACATTTCATGACAAATACTCTTAAAACAAAGCAAAAGTCAATAAAACAAAAAAAGAGGAAATGAACGGTCATGCTGAAACTATGTTATGTCCAGCTTAACTGTAATTCATCTAAACTTTGATGTGTCCATATCCAATTCGTTTCAATCGTTGCTCCACGTCTTGTTTTCCTTTTATAATTTATTGATGATTATTGGATTGTTTTTCGTCGACAAAAAAGTCACTGTTCACTATCACTTACTCCATTACGCAAAGCAGTTGTTATTGTATAGGCTTAATTTTCTGTCATTTTCCTTAAGGGATAGCAAAATTCAGGTTGGACAGACCCGACCCGATCGGTCCGGATCGAATTTTCGGAGCGATCCGACCCGATTGGTTCGGAGCGAAGCGGACCGAATTTTTTCGATCCGGAGGATACCGAAAATTCGGATCTCGGTCCGGTCCCAGACCGAACCGAGGTTTCATGAGTAAAATTTGATTTTTGGACCGGACCGACCCTAATTTATTCAGTCTGGTCTTCGGTCTGCCAGATATCAAAAATTCGGTCATCAGTCTGGTCCAATTCTGGACCGAAACTCACCCCTAATCTTGCTTGGTGTGGCATGCACTTGCTTCTAGGAGGAGATATAACTTCTAACGATAGCAGGGACACCAAGTTAGTGATCTTATTCTCTTTTCTTGTGTTTTCTGTTGGACTATTGAATGAATATTGGACTCATTTGTATTCAATTAAAAATTCAATATTGAGAGATAATTCTTGAGATATTGCAATGTAGAAATCTGAGATGTGTTGGATTGATCGATGGATATTAGGGCCGGAAGGAATTGGATGGAATGCTGGAGGAAGAAGAAGACACGCAGGAGAGGAAGAAAGGAAAGTTTGTTGTGGTTTTATTAGTTGAATGAATGAATCATATACATACATTTGGGTCAAGTTATATATAGCTTGGGATAATCGGTTTATCTAATTGTGAAAACTAAATCTTATTGTTGTTTACTTGTTCAAAAATATTATTGAATGAAATTTGTATGGAATTTAACTATATTTCAAGATGAAACTCAAAGAATTCCTTTGGTTTTGAGATTGATCATAATTTCAAATTTGTGTTTGCATTTAATTTTGATATCTGAAATACTTAAAAGAAAGTTCGTGTGATATGTGATGATCTCCCTTTGCAAGCGTCATTGTTGGAAAAAAAGACTATAATGTCAGATATTAAGGGGGTACAACGTCGGGTTGACCACCTTGGTAGACCGACGTGGTAGGTGAGAGACGTTATACATGAGTACTCTTTCACGTTGGTTTAAAATCCGACGTGGTAGTCAGGGTCTACCACATTGGTTTCATAGAAAATCAACTAGTAGACTCTTTAATCAATTTTTTATTTTTTTATTTTCGGTTTTTATACCCTACTACGTTTATGTAAAACCAAGTTTGAAACCCCTTAATCAATTGTTGAACTGTGGTTAACTCGAAGAGAATAATTACCAAGTTTGAAACACAATATTCTTAGCTTCAAATTTTTCAACAATTATATTTTCAATATTCTTAAAAAATTAAAAATGAAGATGTACTAATTAATAGTTCTCTTTGAATCTATCCCTATTCAAAAAAAAAGTTCTCATTGCTGCGGATACGAATTCAAATATCTTTTTTCTTTAAAAATTTCAAATACCATTACAATTATCCAGTAAAAAACAGATATGGATAAATCCTTTTCCGTGGATGCGAATAGGAATGTCCACTGACGTTAAAAAAAGCAATATATATTAGTTACGATCCTAAATGCAATATACAATTTCTGATTTTTATTCGAGTGTGCAACAATGCAAGTATGAGACGTATGGCATAGCGTGCGAGGATACAACCTCTCTTGAGCATTGAAGACCAACTCTTATGGCTTATTGTCCCGTGGGACGCAACCAAGTTGGTTGGGTATGTGGTTTCACACACTTTAGGTCACAAGATCGAATTCCAATAAGACAATTTATTTAATACTAATGCGTTCCGGTGAAAACGGTATTGGACCACTCCCAGTTTGGAATCACAGTCTGCTTGTCCCAATTGAAGTCAGGTGCCGAAAAATTCTAGGTCATCAAAAAAAATACTCTTATGGCTTATTTCGATTTGCTACTTAGCTCATTTTGCTTTGCTAGACGGACCCTTAAATTTGGGTGACAGACCTTTATCGGCTATGCCGGGCCTTTACTTTTATTCCAAATTTCCAGACCCTTTGTGTTTTTGGATCCCGTTGTGGTACATGACCAGATCCTTTATATTAATCTAATAGCACTTAATTTCAAAAAACGTACAATTTCCGATTTTTTTTCTTAATAGTTACTAATAATGTATTATATCAGCACATTTAAATTAACTTTTCAAAATTGTAATAAAAAAACCCAAAGCATACCTTGTAGGTAGGGTTGTAAATGGGTAGTTCATTGGTGATTATAGGTTTACCCATGACCCTACCAATCTAATTAAACCTATTTATTTTTATGTTACCCATGACTCTACCCGTCTGATTTAAGTAAACGATTTCGGACGGTTAAATAGTTATATGGGTAAAAATCTATCACATAGATAAATGAATATTTAACTAGTTAAAACTTATAATACCTAAAACATTAAACATCAATCATCCACAAGTTATAATCAAAACCTTCACAAATCCATAATTAAACATCCACAAAATGTTCAACGTAAACACAAATGATGCACAAATCAAACAAAAAAATAGAGATAAGTTGATGGAAAATGTAACATGAACCACAAGAAGATTTTGAGATATTCTGGTTCTCATTTTTTTTGTATAATTGAATATTAAAATAGTTTGTCTTACAAAAGGAGGGGATGCCCTCTTTAAATAGAAACAAGCAAACCCTAAACAACACGAAATTGTAAAAAAAAATGTAAAAATAGGAAAACAACTTTAATTAAGATATGTGATAAAGATTGACTCGAAAGTTCAAGGAAGCTCCGAACCTACAAGAACCGCTTACAACCGTGCATATGGAAATCAAGAAGCTCCCCTTAAAATTTCAACTCGATCGGACAATCATGTCAAAAGTTATGCTCAATTTTGGTATGAGTATGCAATTGACATCTTTGTGCACCGACAAACATCTATAGAAACATCATCAGTAGCATGAAATTGGGGTATCTTAGAAAAGTATTGGGTATCTTAGAAAAGTAGAATAGAAGTAAATTATATATATATACACACACTACATATAATAATATATTTTGAGCTCCTTCCCAGACGACATATATCCAAGGATTCGCTTGAGTGACTAGCTCCCAGCAAGGTCTGACTAGGGTGCACCTTCTGGTCAACCAAGACACAATTTAGTTGCGCTCAAGCACGTAGCTCTATATATATTAAGCATGTTTCGCGGTTAAATGGATGTATGAACTCTCGTACCCTTATCCCGTCATATTTATTAAACGGTTAAAAATTTCATACCCTTACCTGTCCCATTCTTTAATGCCCTGTTATAATTTTTCTACCCATAACTTTATTTTCCCGTGCGGTTAGGACGGTTAAACGTTTTTTACTCTACCCATTTACAATCCTACTTGTAAAATTTTATTTTCTTAAATGCTACCATATATTTTGCCTTTTCCTTTGTAGACCATACTATTTCTAAAAGCTAAAATTTTCCACAATCTAGGCCTCACAAAGTCTTATCACTCAATACTTGTAGTTCCACTAGCCGAAAACCTATATCAACAACCTTCTTGGAGAACTTCTCTATTATTAATGTTAAATTTAAGAAATTTTTATTACATTTGTTACTAAAAAGTGAAGTTCATTTATGATTTATCACTATTCTCGCACTTAAACTAAGCAAGACAAGGCGCTATATGTATTGATTTTTTTTTGAAGCTCCATATGTTTCATATTAAAGTCTTAAGTAACATAGGTGTACTTTTTCATGAGATAGAAATGAATTGATGAGCATATTTCGTTGGTGGGCCATATATGCAAACATCTCCTCGTATAAATTTGATGAGGGCAGGAGGAGTTATTTATAGATTAAAAGGATACATATAGAAAGAATAACACTAAACCATGCACTCGTATCTATTTCGGCCATGCAAGCAAATACAACAACAAATTAACTTAATTTTGCAAATCCCAATGGTGGTTGTCCCAAGCCTTTAAGACAACTACTTCTGTAGCCCTGTTTGAGATATTTGTCTAGACGTCCCAAATCAAGCAACATGTCTAGCCGTCTACGCAATATCGCATGGTTAGTTATGTAATGATGTATCTTGTTGTGAAGCGTTATCTGAAGAAGAATCAGAAGGTTTTGGCTCCTCTTTGATGTGAACTAGCTGGAAGAGAAGTGCGCCGACGATTGCTCCGGCGGTGGGGGCAATGATATATATCCAACTATCTTCAAAATTCCAAGAGACGATTGCTGGTCCTAGTGATCGAGCTGGATTCATTGACCCACCAGATAATGGTCTGGTGTGATTGGTTTGAAAGAAGTTAGTTGATCTTTTATTAGAAAAATTGTAGAGCAAAAATTGGTGGTTGTTGAAATTTAGTTTAGTAACAGGAGAGAGAAGTGATACCAATTATAATATTCTTAGTTAGAGATTTAAGTGAACCACTCACAAGTCGAGAACTAGAAATGAATTGTGGTTGCAGTCAAATGTTGGATATCAATTTGCTTTCGAACTTCTGGTGCCAATTCCTATTTGACTCTTGTTCAATAGCAAATCTAGTTCAATTTTTTTTTAAATTTAACACACCATGTTGATCCTTGTATGCATCTCAGCTGATAAAACAACAAACATCATTAACCTGAAATTATGTATATATATATAACAAAGGGAGATACCCACCCAGTAATGAGGATTGCAAGAACAACTGTTGATCCAATACCCATAAAACATACCTGCAAACATAGAAAACATGAGGTTTTCTAGAATAGATGTACTAATTTGAATGACTCTTCTAATTTAACTTTAAGATTTGGCCCATTGTGTATTGAGTACGAAATAGTACTAATATAATATTGTTGAGTTTACGAGTCAAATTCAATTGATACTGTGATGATCACTAGAGACCAAGAAAGAATTCCCTCAAGATGCATGTTCTGGTTGCTAATTTGATAGGCTGCAATTAATTCCCCATCAAAGGTACCACTCTATTGAAAGTTTGGTTGGAGTTTTCCGTGTTTATGTCTGTAAATATCTATCTCAACACTAATTTTTACACTTTCTATTTTTATACGTTTTGACATGAGTTTTCAAGTAAAATGTTATATGTCTTGTGTAAGTGTTATGTGTCTCTACTTTGAATGTTGGTTAGCTTGCGGACGACGATCCTTAAGAAACGCTCATTGCATTCTTTCAATACCAAATCCACTCCACATCACTTTTCAGTGTAAAACAACATTGAAATTCAATAGTATCTTGTGGGCACATTTTGTTTTTCAAAATTTAGGCAAAGAGCTTACATGATGCATGCAGGGAGAAGTAGCAATAGATGAGACGACGAACATAATGAACATTGTGGCAAAGAACTCCGCGAAGAAGGCTTTGTTCCTCCCATTTAAAGGTCTTGTAACTGCGAGATCCATTGGCATGTCGTAGACTAGTTTCCCCATCCATGAGGCTACTATAGCTGATACTAATTGTGCTGCTACATATATAGGGACCTGCAAATTAAGTTGCACAACACGAAACGCTGAAAATAGTAAGAAAAAAATCGCCAGTTTAATTTGAATTAGTTCGCTTGGGATTGAAAGTATATATGTTACTTACGAATGACCTATTTAGATGAATTTCTTCATTAAGAGTCAATGAAGAAAAGAAAACTATGTTCCATTCCATGTCTCTCATGAGTGCTGGGGAATTTGACGTGAAAGTGTGTTTGGAAACGAAAATATCGTCTCTCGAACAACTTAGGGTTTCATTAGGACACAAGGCAGTATCCCCGTGAAAAAAGGTCACAGTTTCAACTTCAAAGCGTAACAATTTCCCCAAAACCATGGAAGCTACAATTGTAAACATCTTTTATCATTGGCTCAAAAAAAATCCTCTCCTTTGACTCCTCGAGAAATTGTAAATCCAAGAAGATTTAAAAAACCAAAAAAATCAATGAAAGCTTGCCTAGAGAAGGTTCCTAAGTGGAAGAGAAAGGTACAATGGGGGTATTCAAAGAAATGCACCAAGATATGTGCAACAAACTAAATTGATGCCCTTATTGGGTAATTTATGTTGGTTTTAGTGCAATTAGAGATGTCTTACCCTTGTCCATGGAAACATGTCAATAGCTGCAAGAGCAATTGTGATGGAAGGATTGACATGAGCACCTGAAAACCTTCCAACGGAGAACACAACAATACTTACTGCCAATCCTCCACCAATTGCATACTCCAATAGACCACCACCACCTTTGCCAAAAGCCACTAGTCCACAAGTTGAGAAGACCAATATAAATGTTCCAAACATCTCACCCAAAACCTAATCAACCATAAATATTCACAAGAATTAAGACAAGGTTAAGACAAATTCAATAAAAATTGGTGGTTGTTGAACCGGTACTAGTCCAGTTGGTAGAACATGACACTCAGCGAAAAGGGTTGTAGTCTTGAATTCTGACGAAGTATAAAAATCTTTCAAAAAGAAGATGGGTGTTAGTCACCATTCGCATTAGGATTTGGTGTGATTTGCTTGGTTTCTTCAGAAGGTCTTCCACTCGAGGTTCTTGTTGGGGAATCATTTCTTCAATTATGGTTATCCCCCATGTACTTGTCAGTCGTTCTTCGTTTGTCGAAGATTTAGGCTCTTCAGAAGACAACTTGGGTGTTTCCATAATGTTTGGGTTGATGTAATCAAGAAAATGGCGATTCATTACATGGTTTGTGGTGATTAAGGTTGGATTATATTTCGAGTTGGAAAACTAATTGGTGGTTGTGCCACGTTATTTGCATTTAAGCTGTAAAAAAGACGTCAAAACTTTTCATGCTTCTCATGTTTATGCAAGTTTGTTGGGATCAAAGAACGTAATAACAACATACATTTACCTATGTATAAATATAAGTAGTTGATCAGGTGATGGTGCACTTCGACATAACTCGGACGAGTAACTTTCAAATTACAAAGATCACACTAATGAGACGATTTACGTTTAAGGTTTAAAAATAGTGTTATTTTCTATTACTTTTATTCAGATAAATATGTCATCTTCAAGTTATGGTAATCAGATATTTTATATGCTTCTAATTCTGATTGGACTTATTTTTACCATATTCAGTTCAAAATCCTGTTGACCACAATGAAACAAATAGGGATGTAAGTAAGATGATCATATTGGTATCATCTCTTGCATTAATTCGGAAATGGTTAGAGTGAAATTAATTTTCATCATTTTTTTTGAAAAATAAAACATAACATGTAGGAAGATTTTTCGAAATAAAATTATTTTTTAATTTTTTTTATCCAAATTAAATATATTTGGAAAATATTTTTCATACTAGACCCGTTGTCACCACGTACGTTACGTGGCAGCGGTGGATTTTATTTTTTAGTGTATACAGAACTTGACGTTTCAAACGACGAGTTCTGTAATATTTTTTTTGGAGAACTCGGCTTGTAGGATACCGACTCCTCCATAACACAACTCAGCGTTTCAGACGTTAAGTTCTACATAATTCCAACACTTGAAGAAAAAATTGCACCCCTTAGGAGGGTGCGGAGCCAATTCGTATGCTTAATCGAACTCGACAATGAAAATGCTGAGTTATGTAAAATTCAATGCTTACATTGTTGCGTTCAAGTATATAGAACTCGACGATGTGGTTGCTGTATTTTCGAAAACAGAACTAGTGTTGCCGAGTTATTGTTAGAAACAATTTGAAATCACACAAGAAATTATTCAACGTGCTCTTTTAATGATAGTTTCGTGTGTGATTTCAAATTGTTTCTTCTGTGTATGCAATTTTAATTGTACTACTAAGGTTTTAATAGGGTGTATGTCTTTGAATTTTTTGCTTAACGGGAATTGACTTATTGTCGAATGAATGATCGAGACAAAAATATTCTAACAATAACTCGACAACACTAGTTCTGTTTTTGAAAATGCGGCAACCACATCGTCGAGTTCTATATACTTGAATGCGACAATGTAAACACCGAGTTTAACAGAACTCGTTATCTTCATTGCCGAGTTCGATTAAGCATCCGAACTGGATTCGTACCCTCCTAAGGGGTGTAATTTTTTTCCAAGTATTGGAACTATGTAGAACTCGACGTCTTAAACGCCGAGTTGTGTTATGAAGGGCTCGACATCCTACACGTCGAGTTCTCCAAATTTTTTTACAGAACTCGACATTTCGAATGTCGAGTTCTCCAAAAAAAATTATTCACAGAACTTGGCATTTCGAACGCCGAGTTTTCCAAATTTTTTTATTACAGAACTCGATGTTTGAATCGTCGAGTTATGTATACATTAAAAAACAAAACCCGCCGCCACCACGTGTCGCGACATTGTGACAGCGGTCTAGTATGGAAAATACTTTCCAATGAGGTTTTAATTTGGATTTTTTTAAAATAATTTTATTTCGAAAAATCTTCCTAACAATATGTAAGGTAGATAGATGTGAACAGTAACAATTGACGGATTTCATTCACGCAATTAATATTTAGGTATTGTTTGGTATAGGATGAAAATGAGAAGTATTAATTAGAGGATGATTATTTTGTGTTGAAAATAATCATAGTCCATGGGTTGGATTAATGTCATGAATTATTAAGCAAATTTAAACTTCAAACACACCTAAGGCCCAAGTGGGTCATGAACCATTTAGGCGTAAATCATTTTGATTTTTTCTATTTTTGGGCTAAATGATATGATTAATTATTAAGATAGACTGCCTAACCAAAGGTAACCGCATCTTACCAGCCGGAAGTAGTTATGAAAGTGGAATCGAAACTTCATCTCATCCCCACCAAGTCATTTAGGCGTAACTCAGGCCGGCCTTAGAGCCATTCGGCGAAATTGAGATCATAAATACACAAATATTTTTGCACCCTTCCAAAATATATTAATTGAAAGGTTACTCACACATTCGAAAACAATATAGTAGGAGGAATATTTCGACATATAAATATAACTGAAAGTCTCCTTCGGAAAAAGAATACATATAATTAAAGGTTGTAAAAGTTGCTTGCCCATTATATAGTCCTGACAATTAAAGGAAAACAATTGCTACATCCTATATCTGAATTCTAAACAATAATGCCATAAGAAACAAAAAATAAATGGAAAAGATCAATTTTCAACGAGAAATATATCACAAAGTCAAAAATATAAAACAAATGCTTACGACTTTCAGATATATAGTGGCTACTAGTTTTCTCTATGGGCAAATACTACCAAGGATTTGATGCAGAGTTTGGAGAAATAAAATCATAAAAGAGATTTATTCATTTGTTCAATTTTAATAAATATAATATCATAGGTATGGTAAAAAAAAGTTTATACATAATTTTTCATCCTTTTGGGTTTATGAACCACTTTGAAATTGTAATCCGGCACGAAAATACATTTATGTATGCTTTGCCATTCCCTGACATGTAGGTTTTATCATGGTCCTTTTTTCCCGAAAAATTAGTGCAAACATATAACAAACAACCCAAATAATCAAGCACAAAATCGGATTTTACTTGAAAACTCAGATCGGAAAAATACCACGGCGGCGGAGATTATCAAACCTGGTTGAAATATAAATGAGAATGAAACAGGAGAAAACTTGCTCGGAATGGATTTGAGGTTGGCTGGAAAATTCCTCAACCAATAAGATTTTCCTTAAATCTTAAGTTTTGTGGTGGCTAATCCTACTCTTCTTGTTACATCCTAACCCTTTGCATTTGGGTTTAATTGTGTTTTAGGTGGAGGATTAGGGGAGGAGGAGATGGAGGGCTGAGATGGATGGGAGGAGTTGTGATGGATGGTGGAGATTGAAGGAGGAGAGGTATAAGGTTTGGATGGATTCTCTCTCTCCCTCACTCGTTTTCTAACTCTCACTCTCTCTCACGCGTGTGTCTCTCTCTCTCTCTCTCGATCCTTCACATCCAGCTGAGGAGAAGCTCGAGGCTCGCCGGATCGTGTGGCCGGAGGAAGGTGATCGCATTCGGATTCCGCCGAAGAAGGAGGAGAAACGCTTGTGGAGGCGACTTCGTGGGTTCTTCAAAGACTTCTTCAAGCCTTAAGGTATGTCAAGCTTTGCTTTGATGCTCACTTATGCTTTGGTGGGTGTTGGGGTGGTCGACGGTAGGCCGGAGGGCTCGTCGGACCCGTACAGCAGCGTTCTGCACTATAATCGGTCGACCGGCGGGTTGGTTCGGTCGACCGGTTGTAGAGTATTTTGGGCGGAAAACCCTTGCACCGGTCGAACGATACTCTTCGAGTGGTCGACCGGTGGTGCGTTTTACCAAGGGAAAAATGCTCTGTGTGTTTTCGGTCGAACGGGTCCCCTATGCCGGTCGACCGGAAAGCACTGTTGTAGGTCGGTTGGGGGCGTTGACCATCTAAACGGTCAACCGCTCGTTGACTTCGTCCGACCGACGTTTAAGTTAACTTATTGGCCGGTCGACCGGGAGTGTGGTTTCGGTCGACCGTGTAGTGCGGTTTTGTTGGGGAATTTCCCTGGTTGTTTTCGGTCGACCGTGATCTGAGGGTCGTTCGACCGTTGGTGCTTTTTGAGCGAGAGAGGATTTTCCCTGTTGGATTTCGGTCGACCGTGATTTGAGAGTCGTTCGACCTGTTGGACGTTAATTCTGTTTTTCTGAGGAATAGTTGTGGTGTTCGGTCGACCGTTGGGTTCTTCCGTTCGACCGTTTGGGCACTGTTTTGCATATGGATGCTTGTGCCGTGTGTTGTTGGATCCGCCTCGAGGGCAACGGGTCTCCGGCCTTTTTTGGGGCGACGGTACAGACATTGCCGGCCTGAGAGGAGGGTCGTGTTGTGGCTCTGAGGAGCGGGTGCCGTGTGTGCACGTTGTGTTGTGGCTCTGAGGAGCGGTGCCGTGTGTGCACGTTGTTGTTGTAGCTCTGAGGAGCGGCTGCCTTGTGTGCACGTGTGATTGTGGGGTTGGGGTGAGAGGACCCTTGAGACCCGTGGCCGATGATGTTCCGGCGGTGCCTTGTGTGCACGTGTGATTGTGGGGTTGGGGTGAGAGGACCCTTGAGACCCGTGGCCGATGATGTTCCGGCGGTGCCTTGTGTGCACGTGTGATTGAGGGGTTGAGGTGAGAGGACCCTTGAGACCTGAGGCCGATGTGTTCCGGCGGTGCCTGGTGTGCACGGGAGATTGTTGTGTTTTACTACATTTCATTTCATTTCATGTTTCATTACGCATATTACGTTCATATTTTAGGGGTTTGGCATACGGGGTTTCCCACGGGAAACTCAGGCATATTCATGTTTTATGTCAGGTCGTACGCGTCAGTAGGAGGTGGTGACTACGGACAGGAGCACCCAGACCAGATCTTGTCTCTTTTGGTTCTTCGAGGTGGATGATCTTCCCTTGTACATGTGTTGTATATCTTTTGTGTTGGGTTGTAATCATCATTGACTCTTGTATTGTACAGCTTTTCATATTATATATATATGAACTCGTGGTTTGGTGACGTCCCCTGTGTTAATTCTTTATCTGTTTAAAGTTTTAAATTTTCCACTGTTTCGGGGCGTTACACTTCTGATGGGTGACTCTCTTTTATTTATTTAAAGATTGACTTTTCTACGGTTTTATACACAATAAGAGTATTTTATACGAGAATGATAAAAGTTAAGAAAGAATTCTCAAATTGCCTTTAGTTAAGTTCTCCACTGGCATAGTAACGGTATACCGCTCCGCTCCGGACTTGTTTTCGAGGCATGTTTTCTGTGCGCTAATGATGATTTCCTCTGATTTAATTTCAACCTCCCATGTTTCTTCAATTGAGAAGAGCATCCTCCATTCCCAAAGGTTACCTCCACCAAGGCTGGAGAAGAAAATGAGTGCTTCAAATTGACAGAGATAGCTTTTCATTACATCGCCGACCCCCTTGAAGCTGTGTTTAATTGGTCCATTAACACCATCCCTCCCTTTAACATCTTCACTTTCATCACAGTTAGTATTCCAAGCTTCCTCCTCTTGATTTTAGTCTCAACAATCTTTTTATCTCTATATGTCCCGTTGTTAGTCATCTACCATATCATTGCTTCTTTCAAACCATCAGTCAACGACCATCGGGCGGGTGCATCGGTTGATGTGGAGAATGGAACGTCTTCCCTCGGGCTCGATCCGACCATCATGGCCATTCTTCCCAAGACCACTTACACCGACGAGAAGACGACAAGTCAGACGGAAAACTGTGAAATTTGCAAGTTGGCAGTGAAGGGAGGAGAAGAGGTGAGAATTTTTCCGAGCTGCATGCATACGTTTCATGCCGGTTGTACATGTTGAATATTGATCTATATTTGTTAAGAAAACAAAACCAGGAAGAAACGGTCGACCGGATGAGATTCGGTCTATCGATCCAAAACTCCACGCACTTTTGGCGATGCAGGGTTCGGACGACCGAATTTGATTCAGTCAATCGAACCAAAGATTCCAGGCACTTCGGGTGCAGTTGGGATCGGACGACCGAAAGAGATTTGGTCTACCGTCAGAAGACAACAGACGTTTCAGAACAACGGGCTCGATAAACCGTTGGTGGGTTTTTTGGTGTTCCGAGAATCACGAGAGAGTCTGTCAAAATTGGAAAGGTCCACCGAGGGGTGCTCGGTTGACCGCGGGGTTATTGGAGAATTAGTTAGTTTGTGGGAGAAACGTTCTCACGGTGAACCAAATCGCACGAAGAAGCGCTCCAACGGTCAACCGGGAACGATTCGGGTAACCGAATCGCAACAGGAAGGGTTCTTGTTTTGCCAAAGATGGTCGACCGAAGGAGCATCGGTCGACCGTTGCCCACGTTTTTTTCCAGCACGGTTTTGCTTAATTGTAGCTTGATTTTTGAGTCTATAAAAATGTTTGTTTGCTTTTGGTTTCAAAATAACGTACAAGTGTAATATTTCCTTCATTGTGAGTTGAGAGATTATGCTAGAGAAAGATCTAGAGTACTTTGGAGGACATATTGTCTCCATATACTTGTACTCTCGGTTGCTTCTCTTGTTGGAGAAACGGAAGAAGGAAAGGAAACTCGCAGGAGACCCCCAAGGACGTAGGCACGTTGCCGAACCTTTTAAATCGCGTGTGTCGTGGTTGTTTCAGGTGTGCGTTTGTGTTTGCTTGTTTATTTCCATCTTATTTGTGTTCTTGTTGCATTGAGTTTGGGAGAGGGTCCGAAGTTTATTTCCGCAAGTCAATATTCGGTATTACGTGGTGCGTTTAATCAGTATCGTGTTAGTGCATTTTAGATCCCCTCCCAACAGTATGGACCAGTGGTTGTTGTCCAACCATATTTGTTGCACTCGTAAAGAAAAGGTTAGGCTTCCTCTGGCCGTCTCCACCACATCCGATGACAGTGGTGGACAATCGAATCCTGCACCTGATGAGTTATTTACTTGCTAGAAGTTGCAAGCTTTATTTTGGATTTGGATGTGACAACAATATTACAATTATACAATGTAAACATTGTAATATGGTTGCCTTTTTTGTATTGGCGATATATTAGGTTTTTTTTACGTTATAGAATTTTGTTTTCCATACCCATCATTGGAAATCTTTTGAGCGAAGCACGTATTATTTGTCTATAATTTAACCAAAAGAAATTATAGGGCAAATAATTAAGAACATCAATCCTATCGAGCTTGACAAAGCGAAGGTCGATCGGTACAAAATAAAATACAACAATAGTGACAAGTTGAGATAGCTTATTTGGTTACCTTGAGGTTTTCTAAACCAAAACTTGCAAGCTCAAACTCTACTAGCTACAAAGTGGTTAGAAGTACGACCCCTAATTGCTTACTATCATTGTCCTTATTGTGTAAATCTTGAGTTTTACTAACTAATGGGTACAAAAAGAATCTACGTTACCTCTAAGGGTAGCAGTATGCGAGTGGGGTATTCTCCACATACAGAGGTAATAGGTTTTCATCTTCTGACTCTCGAGCATACTTGCAATGCGAGTGGGCTATTCTCCCATAGGGTGAAAATTTTGGAATTTTTATTTTATTTTTTTTTTTTTACGTCTAACACATCTATTTGGTAGAAATATATTATAGGACGACTAAAACGAAATCTCACCCGATTTGTACTAATTTGTCAGGTTAGGTAGGGATTTCTTAAGTTTTGAGATTATTAGTTAATGAATTTTTCTCTTAACGTACCAAACTTAAGGAAAAATAATTATTACTCTCATAGTTATTACTCTGGAATTTTTCTCCATTTAATTTTTACTCTCGTTCGAAGCGCACCGTAAGTTTTATTTTAATACTATCACTGCCAAAATTGTTATCCAAAATATTAGAAGTGTAACATCCCGAAACAACAGAAATTTAAAATTTTAAACAACCCAGAGATTACCAGATAAACTCATCAACGAGAATGTTACTCATATAAATCAACAGTCGGTGCACAAAAAAACAACAGAGTTTGTCAAAAGACATGATTACAACAATACAACGAAAGACATGTACAAGTAATCATGAGTTTCCCATTAGGAACCCCGTATGCCAAACTCGCCTATATGAATGCAACAATACGGTAAATGAACCTATCATACTAGTAGTATATCATATCAACCTCTGCAATGCATCAATTCTCTCCAAGGGTAAACGGGACCTCAGTCCAACAACACAATGACCCTCAAGGGTAAACAAGGATATCAGTCCAGCAACAACAACGGGTCTCCCTCGGAAACATACCGTAGGCACATACGGTCTTATGAACAATAGGCGACGCACACCCCCACACGCGACTACTCGAGCCAAAGGGATCGATGATGAGCGTCCGCACTTCCGTGCAAGGTAACAATGTGGCCTACAAACCTCAACGGAGCCGTAGCCCGGTCGGTCACATCCCAAGATAGGTGCCCAATTGGGGATCATCGCCGGAACAACATTGGCGGTATAACATACGTTTGGCACAACATCGGACAACACAACCACAAGCCGGAACATCGTCGGCACCATCATCGCCAGTAAAAACCTCAGCGGCATCGCCGACACAACCTTGGCGGTACAACATACGTCCAACACAACATCGGATGGGTCCAGACCGTAGTCTGCAGGGTCATCATGCTCCACGAGCCATGAGTCACACGCATTGGGATCCGTGATCCCCCAGGTCTACCACTCATCAGAGGGTAAGACAACAACACGTCACACCACGTCCATCACGGAGGTGGCGCGACCCAAGTGTCCACACTCTTCCACACGGCGGTCCCTGGGCAGGCACGAACACGTACCCGCCATCACCTCCCGGCTTACACTCTAAGCGAGGACACAAGTTTCCGTGGACAGAGTTGACACAAACACAAAGACCAGAAATTCAGTTCTGCACACAAACGGTCGATCGAAAAAGCCTAATCGGTCGACCGAAAGTCTGCAACGGTCGAACTATTCTGCGTATCATTTAAGTCCAAACGGTCGGACAACAATCTAAAACCGGTCGACCGAACACGAGGTTAAAATCCAGAGTTGGTCAAAATCACACAAGACTATTTGGTTGACCGAAAACTACCAAGGTCATCCTAATAGTCTACGTCATATCACGGTCGAACAATATAACAAAATTGGTCGAACAACATGCATAATAATCAAGTATACTTAAGTTCCGGTCGAATCAAAAGCTAGGGACGGTCGACCGAAATCCAACAGAAAGCCTCCAACCCACCAGCACACATGCAACCGGTTAACCGCCACCAGGCATTGTTCGACCGGTGTTGGTTAAAGTTGGGCAAAGTAGTAAAACCGGTCGACCGCCCGAAGACACCGGTCGACTGTTGGTCGATAGTAAACCCGCGCCTGCCGAGGATTTTACGTCGTTCTCTCGTCGCCGGCGAGGTCTCCGACCTCCCGCAACCGACCACAACTTCCCACCAACGTGGGGAACAACAAAACCACACTACTAAGCCGACATACCTCAAGAAGAAGACGAAGCGCGCCGGAGATCCGCTCAACGTCGACGCCTGACAGCACCCCTGCTCCAACACACCTCACGTTCGCGTCTCCGCAACGCCGTGCTCGACACCACCCACCGGAGTCACCTCCACTACCTCTGTTGTCAGAAAAGAAGGAGAGAAATGGTGAGAGATAAGTGAGCAAGTGAGAGAGAGAGAGATTGATGGATTTTGCCTCAAAACCCAACACAACCCACTCCCCGCTACAGTAACCGGCCCCTACCCATCACACATCACTATTATCCTTCCTTTTCCCATGCAAAGCCTCCACTAATCACGGGATTAGTCCTAAGCAAGGTTAGGGACTTAACAATCCACCATCCTTAAAATGATTTCATCCCGAAATCAACAAGTCACTCACCGAAAAGCTCTGGGTATTGCTTCCGAACCTCCTCCTCGATCTCCCAAGTGGCCTCGCGCTCACTGTGATGCTATTGTTGTATTTCATGTTTAATTGTACATATATATTTTCGAAATTTTTATGTATAATAAGGATCATCTACAATTTTCTATGATTTATTTCATGCATGTATTGGTTTGTTTCAATAACTAGTTTTAAAAAATTATTAAAACAAACATGAGTCTACGAAATTCATACCTAGAAGTTCTCTAAAACTTCTTGAAGATTCGGAGACGCTGTGGATGCTTGTTGCTGCGCCGGATGCCTCCGAGATTTCACCAAACTCTAAACGAGATTGGAGAGAGAAGAGCTAGCATCTCGATCTCCAATAGAGTTTGGAATCCAATTACTAACCCCTTTAGTTTCCTTGAGAAGATGACCTCTTGAAACTAAATCTAAACTTAAGAATTTGTGGAAATTTCGTGGAGGATTATGGAGAGAGAATTTTTGCACAAGAAATAATGAATTAGATTACTTGGGTAATGAAATAAGCTTGTATTTATAAGCTCTCTCCAAATTACCTATTCATGTGCAACCCCTTGCCCATGATCTCATGCAAAATTCCATCTAACCATCCATTATTTAATAATAAATAATATTAGCCACGAATTAAATCAATTATGGACCAATTCCATGCATGATCTAATTAATTCTTAAATTAATTCTGCTGAAAACCGTCTGGACCGGTCGACCGTTTCAAGGTTCGGTCGACTGCTCGAACCTAGTTTCGGTCGACCGTTCTATAACTTGGTCGACCATTCGTAACAGGAATTATTCCATCGCAATGTTCGGTCGACCGACCGATCACATTCGGTCGACCGTTCGAACAGATGAAAATTCCCTGTTATCGGTCGAGACACGTCCGGTCGACCGTGCCCTATCGGTCGACCGTTTACTGCTATCCGGTCGACCGTTTGAGCACTGTTCTGCAGACTTGTCAAATTTCGGTTTAACCCCTACAAAATTTGACATTTCGGGATTAGTAGTAAATTCACAACTTATGTAACATATTATCCTATGTAATGATCAATCATTACACCCCATAATATTTACATCACATATGAATCTAATTTAGATTCTAATTATGTTATTAATCACAACACAATTTTGATTTTGCTTGTTCACCCCATGTGTCATATTTTCTACATGAAACCCGACACATCTTATGAACTCAAAATCCCCATTACTCGTTTCCCAGTTTTGTGGTGTGACCTATGAGAGGATCTAAACTAAGTTGGCAGTGATATTAAGAGCTTAATATCACAAGCTATAAGCGGTATCTAGCTACACATTATAGCTCCCAATTAGTTAGATGTCTTAATTCCACTCGAACCAAAACCCGATCCAATTAGTGATGGAGTGCACCACTTGTGTCCGTCCCTTGCCTCATGATATTAAGCTAGTTATAAATATGTGACAACTCAAATCACATTGTGCACATTACAACTTTGCTTTATCAAGGGGCCCACTAATATCATCACTCAATTAAGAGGGGCAATGATAGTCTTTTGACTAACTATCTTCTCCAACAAAAGTTGTACTTAACCAACTAATGCCTTTACACTACACTCATCGATAGCTCAAGACACTAGTCTAATTAAGAACTCCTTAAGCGATCGGATATAAGTCTCATATCAAAGGACCAAGGACACAGTAAAATATTAATGACACAGAAACACATTCCTATAATATTTTACTTGTTAGGTCAATTCGGTATACAAAAGTACTATTTTCCTCTTTTGTGTACCCGTGTTGTCACTCACTTGTAGAGCTACAATGATTTATGACCAACACGACAATCTTAACTCGGTAATTAATGTCCCATGTTAATTACCATGATCGCGAATATCTTTTGTTTTATGTAAACCAATATCTTTTAGAGCTCTACGGTTAAGGACCAAGAGCCTCTTCCTTAACACTTCTAAAAGACGAATAACATAAACAAGGAACAAAATGATTTCTCATTCAATTCATAATAATTGACATTTAAAAGTAAAACTTTTAGAACACATTCCCTTCAGCTGTCACCTGACCTTCACCATCGGAATGGTCCTCCTCCTGAGCTGGTGATCCATGCGATCAACGATCCCAACTGGTCTCTCCTCGAACGACAAGTCATGCTGGATCTATGGCACTGCAATCTCAATCACGTGAGCTGGATCTGCAATGTACTTCCTCATCATCGATACGTGGAACACGTTGTGAAGACCCAAAAACTTCGGTGGCAATGCAATCCGGTAGGCAACCTCTCCGACTCGGTCTAGGATCTCAAACGACCCGACATACCTCAGACTGTGCTTCCCCTTCTTCCCAAACCTCATCACTCCCCAAGCTGGGGAGATCTTCAGAAACACATGGTCACCAACCTCAAAGCTCAACGCCCGTCTGCGTCTGTCAGCATAACTCTTCCTCTTGCTCTGTGCTGTTGTCAATCTTCTCCTGATCACATCCACCTTCTCTGCATACATTTGCACGAGCTCTGGCCCCACTATCTGCCTCACACCCACATCTCTCCAGCATACCAGTGATCTGCAAGGCCTCCCGTACAACGCCTCGTACGATGCCATCACAATACTCGAATGGTAGTTGTTGTTGTAGGCGAACTCTATCAACCACAGGTGCTCATCTAGTGTCCTGTCCAATCCAGTGTGCATGCTCTCAGCTTATCCTTCAGGGTCTGGATCGTCTTCTCTGATCGACCATCTGTCTGTGGGTGAAACGCTGCACTGAACCTCAGTCGTGTCCCCAAAACCTGGATGTAAATCTGGGATCTCGATCAGAGATGATGCTCAGTGGTACTCCCTGCAGCCTGACTATCTCCTCCACGTACAACTTAGCTAGACCCTCCAGAGGCAACGTGGTCCTGATCGCTAAGAAGTGCGTTGACTTGGTCAGTCGATCGACTATCACCCAACGCACCTCACGTCCACGCCTCCGCAACGCCGTGCTCGACACCACCCGCCGGAGTCGTCTCCACCACCTCTGTCGCCAGAAAAGAAGGAGAGAAATGGTGAGAGATGAGTGAGCAAGTGAGAGAGAGAGAGTGATGAATTTTACCTCAAAACCCAACACAACTCACTCCCCGCTACAGTAACCGGCCCTACCCATCACCCATCACTATTCTCCTTCCCGTTCCCATGCAAAGCCTCCACTAATCACGAGATTAGTCCTAAGCAAGGTTAGAGACTTAACAAGAAGGGTACGTACATACTTAGAAAAGTAGTTTAGTAGTCGGAATATATTTTCTACATATAAATGAAGACCGTAAAATTAAGTAGCTTTCATGTTGTAATGATAACGAGCAGCAGACAATTGCAGAGAAGCATTTGCTATATTCTATATCTAAACAATGTTTTTGTTGTCTTGGGAACAAAAATGATAGTGGAATTTTTTTTCAATGGAAGATATGATCCCAATGTCAATAAAATGAAAACAAATACTCAGAAACCCTTGAAACATATATATTATGGCATTTGATCATTGTTTCAGACAGATAAGTTTTGATAGGGCTGATCATCGGTCCGGTCCGGACCGGACCGGAAAAAAAATTCAGGTCCGAACCGGAAAAAAATCGAAGGGTCGGACCGGAGACCGGTCCGGTCCAAAAATCCGATTTTTTACCTTAAATTTAAAAAAAAATGGACCAGACCGACCGGATCCAATTTTTTTGTTTCGGTCCGGACCGGACCGGGTTATGCTGACCCCTAAGTTTTGATTTGGTCTACAAATAAATCAGGATTAATGAGCCCTGTACCCAACGGTATACCATTCATTATTTGAAATACCTACGAAGTTGATGATCAAATAATTGCCAAAATATATCAATAACGTGCTAAAATGAGAACTTTGCAACAATAGGAAAATAGATGGGGTAATAATTTGTTTATTATTTATATTAAGAAAAACAATAATGGCGTTTATTACTTAAGGGTTTATTTGGATTGAATTGTTGTTGCAACTGTGATTGTGGAAGTGGACCCATCAAAATGCGGATTTGGGAACTATTAATGGTCTGCGACAGCTGTTTGGAAAACACCAAATTTGCTTCCCATTTCGCCCCAAACATTTGAATTATTTCCCATCTACTTTTTTTGGTTCCTATCCTACCTTTAAATATTTTTTATTTAATTACCATGTTAACTTTTGCTCCATTTCGTTCTTGATTGTCCGACGGGATTACTTCATCACAATATCAATCATGTATTCGTATTAGCATATAAAATAGGTATTGTTATCTTGATTAAGAAAGTGAGTTTTTTTGGGGTCTTTGTTGGGGTTTACCGTAAAAGATTTTACTGGGAATCCAGGTGAGCAAAACTTGAGAACATTGCCACATATACAGGGGTAAAGTATAATAGTTAAAAAATCCATTTGGTGGAGTTGTGCCCACCAATTGTTATTGATAGACCGTAACCTGTGATTAGTGGGTTAATCCCGTGTGTAGGGGTGTGGTGGAGTGGTGTGGGTTCCTTGTGTTCGTTTGACCGGAACATAAGTGTACCGAATAGAGATGCATGCTTGTTCGACCGTTTATTGTTATGTGTTCGACCGTTATATGACTTAGAACTGCTAGGATGCCCTGATAGTTTTCGGTCGATCGAGACCCCTGAGTCGGTCGACCGATAGTTTTGAATTGATGTTGACCAGACTACGGACCTTCTGCGGGAACTACTGCTGCCAACTCCAGATCATGAGTAGGGTAGTTCTTCTCGTGCACCTTCAGTTGCCTCGAAGCGTATGCCACCACCTTCCCGTGCTGCATCAGAACGCAGCCCAAGCCAATCCCTGACGCATCACTGTAAATCACGTAGCCTCCACTGCCACTCGGTAGCGTCAGAATCGGCGCCGTCGTCAGACGCCTCTTCAGCTGTCTGGGACCAAACAATCGTCCTCGATTCACTTCCAGATTTTGGGGGAGTCTGCAGCAGGCTTTGGGGACACGTCTGAGGTTCAGTACAGCGTTTCATCCGCAGACAGATGGTCAGTCAGAGAGGACGATTCAGACCTTGGAGGATATGCTGAGAGCATGCACACTGGATTGGGCAGGGCACTGGGATGAGCACTTGCCGCTGATAGAGTTCGCCTACAACAACAGCTACCACTCAAGTATTGGGATGGCACCGTACGAGGCGTTGTACGGGAGGCCTTGCAGATCACCGGTATGCTGGAGTGATGTGGGCGAGAGGCAGTTAGTGGGGCCAGAGATCGTACAGATGTATGCAGAGAAGGTGGATGTGATCAGGAGGAGACTGGCCACAGCACAGAGCAGGCAGAAGAGTTATGCAGATCGACGCAGACGAGTGCTGAGTTTCGAGGTAGGCGACCATGTGTTTCTGAAGATTTCCCCTGCCCAAGGAGTGATGAGGTTTGGGAAGAAGGGGAAGCTCAGTCCGAGGTATGTTGGGCCGTTTGAGATCCTCGACCGAGTTGGAGAGGTTGCCTACCGGATTGCATTGCCGCCGCAGTTTTCGGGTCTTCACAACGTCTTCCATGTTTCGATGTTGAGGAAGTACGTTGCAGATCCAGCTCATGTTATCGAGATAGCAGTGCCAGAGATTCAGCAGGACTTGTCGCTCGAGGAGAGGTCGGTCGAGATTGTTGATCGCATGGATCACCAGCTTAGGAGGAGGACCATTCCGATGGTGAAGGTCAGGTGTCAGCATCACAGTGAGCGAGAGGCCACATGGGAGATCGAGGAGGAAGTCAGAAGGCAGTATCCAGAGCTTTTCGGTGAGTAGTTTGCTTTGATTTCGGGACGAAATCCTTTTAAGTTGGGAGGATTGTTAGAACCCTAACCTAGATTAGAGAGTTAATGAAGGGATTAAGAGGAGAGAAGAGGTATGGAGGGGTTTGACTTTTGTGGAGAGAGAGAGAGAGAGGAAGTGATGGCTTAGGGGATGGGCTGCGTGTGTAGGGGTGTGGTGGAGTGGTGTGGGTTGATGGGTTGGGTTTTTAAGGAGAGGAAGCCCATTCTTCATCTTCTTCCTTCCATTCCATTTCTTCCACCACCTCCCTCACATTCTCCTTTCTTTTCCGGCGGCAATTGAGGAGGGCGGAGCGTGTGCGGTCGGTGACGAAGGCAGAAGATCGATTCCGGCGTGAGCGTTGAGGAGGTGACGGAGGCGCGAGCGTTGCTCCGACGTTTCATCGTCTTCGTTTGAGGTATGCCGTCTCATTAGTGTGGTTTTCTTGCTCCCCAAGTGTGGGGGAGGTGTTGGTCGGTCAGGGAGGGGTCGGAGATCTCTCCGGCGGCGCGTTTCTTCGTAAAACCTCGGCTGGCGCGAGGTTGAAGACGACCAACGGTCGACCGGTCCCCTTGGGCGGTTGACCGAATGTACTGTTTTACCCAACTTTAACCTTCACCGGTCGGACGATGCCTTGTGGCGGTCGACCGGTAGTGCATATTTGCTGGTGGGTTGGGAACTTCTGTCTGTTTTCGGTCGACCGGTTCCTTGGGTCGTTCGACCGGAACTTAAGTGTACTGGATATTATTGCATGTTTGTTCGACCGGTGTATGCTTGCGTTCGACCGTTTTATGACGTAGAATATTAGGTTGACCCTATCTGTTATCGGTCGACCGAGACCCCTGAGTCGGTCGACCGATTGTTTTAAATGATGTAGAAATGCCATGTTAGTTTTCGGTCGACCGGGACCCCTGAGTCGGTCGACCGATAGATTTGAATTTAATGTTGACCAGACTCCAGATTTTGACCTCATTCGGTCGACCGGTTTTAGACCCTTGTTCGACCGTTGGAGATTGTGTTTTGAGCGCAGCGGTAGACCGTGTTAGGCGTACGATCGACCGATTCCTTTCTGGAACCGGTCGACCGAATCACCTCTTTCGGTCGACCGTTTGGGCCCAGGACAGAATTTCTGGATCCCTTGTTGAATGCCAACTTTGTCCACGGAAACCCGTGTCCTCGCCTTGTGCGTGAGCCGGGAGGTGACGGTGGGCGCGTTCCGCGTGCCTGCCCAGGAACCACCGTGTGGAAAAGTGTGGGTGTTCGGGATGTGTCACCTCCAGGTATGGACCGTGACTGAGATGTTGGATTGATTGGACTTATTGTAGTATAGCAGGCCTGAGGGATCGCGGATCCCAGTGTTGATGTTGTGCGGGCACGCAACTGGCATTGGGTGAGGTGACTACCGGCCTTTGGGCTACGGAGGTCGCTGCCCTGCTTTTATAGCGACGCGGTTGGTGTTTGCGGCTCGTGGAGCCCGATGACCTGGCAGACTTCAGTCTGGATACGTCTGATGCTGTGCCGGACGTTTGTGATGGACCACCGATGCTGTGCCGGTGATGCCGTCGAGGTTGTGCCGGCGATGATGATTGTTGGGCCGAGGCTGTTCCGGCTATGTTGATTCCTCGACTGGGCACCTATCGAGATGATGTTGTTATACCTTCCGGGCGACGACCCCGTTGGTCCCTGTGGCTCCGACCACTGAGATTTACAGATCTGTATTCTATCGGCGCGCAGGCGTGACAGAGGCTCCCTGCTGAACCCTTGAGTAGTGTAGCTGCGTGTGGGGGGTGCGATGTCGCGTGCTGTAAGGCTGCATGTGCCTGCAGTAGGTCTCCGCGGGAGACTCGATGTTGATTGTCGGACTGATGTCCTGTTTTACCCTTCGGGGGAACTATTTCCTTTCTGTTGATGCCATGACATGCTACTAGTATGATATGTTCACTTGTGTAATGCATGCATATAGGTGAGTTGGCATACGAGGTTTCCTTCTGGAAACTCAGGCATCGTTGTTATATATTTTCAGGACCGTAGTAGGTCCAGTTGGGTGGTGATCGGCGGACACGCGCATTTTGGAGTTGGATCCTCTTCTCGGACCGCTGAGGTCGGCATGATTACGTTTTATCTTCTGTTGTCGCTTTGTTGTAATCATGTATTCATTTTGACAAACTCTGATGTAATTTTGGTGCACCGTTATTTGTTTGATGAGAAGTAACAGTCCCGTCGTTGATTATTGAGTTCCTGTGTCTTGATTACAAATTTTTAAATTTCCGCTGTTTCGGGATGTTACAATTTTTCTCAAAAGACTAAGAACTTCATCATTTTATTGGTTGCAGAAATTATCTTTTTCAGTGTTAAGTGATTAAACAACATCCAATTGATGAGCTTTGTCCATATTGAAATGCTTTAGCATCTTGTCTATATTGTTTGATGGACAAGTAAATATTCCACAAGATGGATACTTGATATGCAGGATAATGCAAAATTTAGCCATACTAAGTTCTTTGGTTTTAAATTCATTTCCTAAATATTTGGTCTACTTAATTACAGTTGTGTTGTTAATTAATAAGATCTTTGACACACTATCTCATGTAATCAGCTTTTGGGTGGTGCATGATTTTCGTATAGAGTAGGAAACATACAATATGTGAAATTCTCCAATTTTAGGAAATGATTGTGACAAGGGGTTGGTGAAAGAAATGGAGCACAAGGCCCGTATAAGGGAGGAAGGCAAACAAGAAGTGAAGGAAGAAGAGGGGTTGGTGGGACATGGGATGAAATTCCTATATTATGATGATCGGTTAAAAACATCCCAAGATTTTACAAGGGTGGATGAGACTGAGAGTTTTTTCGCCTGAATAATTCTACATTTTATTATCATCTGCGTAGTTATCATGTTTTAAATATGCTTTTATTATATTTAATTTTTAACAATTTGACTTAATATCCTTACCTTTTCATATGGTCACACTAGTGCAAGTGCAACTGGAGCACCAGTTACAAGTGCACAGGTCACCTTGTGTGCACAATTTCTATCTGCATATGGTATATGTAATTGAAACCTAAAGAATGTGAAAATTAGGTTGCATTTAGATGTGGTATTCGATCTCAAGTTCATGGTAATTGCAATTGACTGGATTTATAAATCTTAAATTTATAAATGAACGTGATTTGCATTTATGATGATTGAATAAGATTATTGCTCTAAAACCTCGAAAAATTCATACAATATCTTATTAGTTTCTCAATTTGGTCCAAATTATATAAATTACATATTCTTGTGCATCAAATCATGTTTGAAACATAAAGTTAATATTTAGTTTGTATTTATTTGAATGATTAAAGTTAAAATAAAGCGTGGAATTTCGAAATTGCATCTGTGAGAACCCTAACCCTTGCTTAGAGGCTAATGAGGTTTAGGTGGGGTTATTGGTGTTTAGTGGGGGCTTTGCATGGAGGGTTGAGGAGAGACGTGGGAGGTATGGTGGAGGTGTAGGGTGATGGGTAGGGGATGGTGAGATGATGGATGGAGTGGGGTTTATAAGCTAAAACTCTCTCTCTCTCTCTCTCCCATTCGTTGCTCTCTCTCACTCTCTCCCTTTCCATTTTCCGGCGACCAAGCAGAGGAGGATGCTGAGGCTCGTGCGGCGTGAGACGTGTGGAGATCGTTGGGAGGAGGCGACCGTGCGACGAGGTTTCGGAGACGGCGTGTTTGTGCGAGGCCGGCGGTTTTGTCGTCTTCTTTGAGGTATGTCGGCTTCTAGTGTGTTTTGGTTGATCACCCTCGTGGGAGGGTTTGTGTTGGTCGGTCGGGGGAGGTCGGAGACCTCTCTGGCGACGTTTTTCTTGTAAAACCTCGACTGACGCGAGGTTGAAGACGGCCAACGGTCGACCGAACGTAGTGTATTTTGACTGTCTGTTGTGTTTCGGTCGACCGGTTCCTTGTGTTCGGTCGACCGGAACTTAAGTGTACTGGATCGTTTATGCATGTGTGTGGTCGACCGTTATATGACTTAGAAATATTAGGATGCCTTGGTAGTGTTCGGTCGACCGAGACCCCTGAGTCGGTCGACCAATAGTTTTGATTTGATGTTGACCAGACTATGGATTTTGACCTCATTCGGTCGACCTGTTTTAGACCTTCGGTAGACCGTTGGGACGTAAGTTTTGCACAAAGAGTTCGACCGTTGCAGACGTTTCGGTCGACCGATTCCCTTGAGTAAACGGTCGACCTAGTTGTCTCTTTCGGTCGACCGTTTTGCACATGATAGAATTCCTGGTCCCTTTTTGAATGCCAACTCTGTCCACGGAAACCCGTGTCCTCGCCTTGTGCGTGAGCTGGGAGGTGACGGTGGGCGCGTTACGCGTGCCTGCTCAGGGACCGCCGTGTGGAAGAGTGTGGGTGCTCGGGACGCGTCACCTCCATGTATGGATCGTGACTAATATGATGGATGGATTGGACTCATTGTAGAGTAGCAGGCCTGAGGGATCGCGGATCCCAATGTATGATGATTGTGCGAGCACGCAACTGTCGTTGGGTGAGGAAACTACCAGCCTATGGGGCTACGGAGGTCGCTTCCATGCTTTTATAATAACGCGGTTGGTGTTTGCGGCTCGTGGAGCCTGATGACCTGACAGACTTCGGTCTGGACCCGTCCGATGCTGTGTCGGTCGTATTGATGGACCACCAATGTTGTTACGGTGATGCCGCTGATGCTGTTCCGGTGATGATGATTGATGGGCCGATGATGTTCCGGCTATGTTCCTCAGATGGACACCTACTGAGATTATGATTGATGGACCGACCGAGTGACGACTCCGTTGGTGTGGTTTCGACCACGAAATTACAGATCTGTTTCTTATGGCGCGGACCTAGCAGACGTTCCCTGCCGAACCCCATGATTAGTATAACCGGGTGTGGGGAGCGTCACGTCTTGTTCCGTTAGACCGTATGTGCCTACGGTAGGTCTCCTCGGGAGACACGATGATGATTGTCGGACTGATGTCCCATTTTACCCTTCGGGGGAATTGTTTCCTCACTGTTGATGACATGACATGCTACTAGTATGATATGTTCATTTGTACTACTGCATGCATATAGGAGAGCTTGGCATACGGGGTTTCCTTATGGAAACCCAAGCATTGTTGTTGCATCTTTTTCAGGACCACAGTAGGTCATTTTCATTCGTGGTTCAGATAGCACAACCGACAAATGATCCGATCGAACTCGAGTTAGGCAATTTCATAAACACCCAACAAACATCTAACAAACAACACAAATAATCAAGCACAAAACCGGATTTTACGTGAAAACTCAAATCGGAAAAATACCATGACGACGGAGATTATCAAACCTCACTATGAGAATGATTGCAGTATAAAGATAATGAAACCGGAGAAAGCTTGCTCGGAATGAATTTGAGGTTGGATGGAAAAATCCTCAACCAATAGGATTTTCCTTAAACCCTTAAATCCTAAGCTTCGTGGTCGCTAATCCTACCTCTTCTAACGGGTGACTTTCTTTTCTCTTAAGATTGACATTTCCAAGGTTTTAAATACAATAAAAGTATTTATATGAGAATGATAAAAAATAAGAAAGAATGCCCAAATTGCATTTAGTTAAGTTCTCATCCGGCATGGAAACCATAGACCGCTCCGGACTTGTTTTCGAGGCATGGTTTCTAACAACAAGAGTAACGTGACAATTTCATAAAGTCCTCGTCTCACAATAATGCAAATTATTATATGCGCTAATGATGATTTCCTCTGATTTAATTTCAACCTCCCATGTCTCTTCAATTGAGAAGAGCGTCCTCCATTCCCAAAGGTTACCTCCATCATGGCCGAAGAAGAAGATGAGTGCTGGAAATTGACAGATACAGCTATTGATTACATCTTGGGCCCCCTTGTAGCTGTGTATGTTTGGTCCAGAAATACCACCCCTCCCTTGCACATATTCACTTCCATCATAGTTGGTATTCCAACCCTCCTCCTGTTTTATCTACTTTTAACAATCATTATATGTCCATATGTCCTGTGGTTAATCATCGACCATATCGTTGCTTCTTCCGAACCATTACTAAGCTATCTAAGACGAGAGCAAGCATCCCAAGGGAATCGGGCGAGTGCATCAGTTGATGTGGAGAATGGAACGTCTTCCCTCGGGCTCGATCCGACCATCATGGCCATTCTTCCCAAGACCACTTACACCGACGAGAAGACGACAAGTCAGACGGAAAACTGTGAAATTTGCAAGTTGGTAGTGAAGGGAGGAGAAGAGGTGAGAATTTTGCCGAGCTGCATGCATATGTTTCACGTCGGTTGTATAGACCAGTGGTTGTTGTCCAACCATATTTGTTGCACTTGTAAAGAAAAGGTTAGGCTTCCTCCGGCCGTCTTCACTGGATCCGATGACGGTGGTGGACCAACGAATCCTGCACCTGATGAGTGATTTACTTCCCAGAAGTTGCAAGCTTTATTTGGGATTTGGATGTGACGACAATAATACAATTATACAATGTAAACATTGTAATATGGTTGCCTTTTTTCTGTTTTGTATTGGCGATATTTTAGTGTTTTTTAACAATTTTCTATACCCATCATTGTAAATCTTCTGCACGTATTATTTGTCTATAATTTAGCCAAAAGAAATTAAACGGCAAATAATTAACATCAATTCTATCAAGCTTGACAAAGTGAAGGCCGGTATAAAATAAATACAACAATAGTGACAAGTTAAGATAGCTTATTTTGTTACTTTGAGATTTTCTCAATCAAAGTTGCAGGTTCAAACTCCACTAGTTACAAAGTGGTTAGAAGTACGACCACTAGTCCTTACTATCATTGCCCATTTCTTAGGGTGAAAACGGAACGAATACGAAGCGAATGTGTCTGTGTTTGAATTCGTTTTTTTTACTTATATTCGAATCCGATCGGATTTATGAGGGAAGGATCCAAATTCGTATCCGTCGGATTCGGATCCGAATTCGAATAATTTTGTATCCAAATCAAGTTCAAAATCCATTATGAATTAGGATATCCGAATTCGTTAAAAAATCCGAATAGACTTGAAAATATTTTTTGATTGAATCTCGTTTTCAGGTAATACTACTAAACAAGAATAAATCTAAACCTTTTATTTTTTTCCTACATGAAAAAATTAAACATAATATAAATAAGATAATTTAATTCATATATGCTTTATATATTTTTATTTTTATTTATATATGTATATAAAATACGAAGTTGATATTATTCAAATCGGATGTACTAATATCAATATTCACTTCATTTTTTTCCGGACGTTTATATCTGAATACAAAATTCGGTTGCGTTTTTTTTCCAGATAAATCTTTTGATTTCGAATACGGAACCGGTCGGATTGACGGATTTCGAATACAAAGTTTCACCCCTACCCCTTACTATTGTGTAAATCTTGAGTTTTCCTGATTAAAGGGTACAAAAAAAAATCTGCCTTACCTCTAAGGCTGCGCTCAATACGGAGGTAATAGGTTTTCAACTTCTCGAGCATACTTGGAATGCGAGTGGTATTCTCCCATGGGGCGCAAATTTTGGATTTTTTATTTTATTATATTTTTTATGTCTAACACATCTATTTGGTAGAAATATATTACAGAAAGACTAAAACGAAATCTCACTCAATTTGTACTAATTTATCAGGTTGGGTAGGGATTTCTTATGTTTTGAGATCATTAGTTAATGAAATTTTCCCTTGACATAGGAAAAGAAATTAAAAGTAATTATTACTTTCATAATTAATTATTACGATGAAAATTTTCTCTATTCAATTTTTACCCCTCGTTCGAAGCGCACCTTGAGTTTTATTTTTATGGTCTCACCACTAAAGTTTTTATCCAAAATATTAGAAGGGTACGTATATAATTAGAACAGTAGTTTAGTAGTCGGAATATATTTTCTACATATAATTGAAGACTGTAAAATTAAGTAGCTTTCATGTTGTAATGATAACGCGTAGTAGACGATTGCAGCGAAGCATATGCTATATTCTATATCTAAACAATGTTTTTGTTGTCTTGGGAACAAAAATGACGTGGAAAAGTTTCAATGGAATATATATATATATATATATATATATATATATATATATATATATATATATATATATATATATATATATGACCCCAAAGTCAATAAAATGAAAACAAATACTCGGAAACCCTTGAAGCATATATAATATGACATTTGATCATTGTATCAGATCGATAAATTTTGATTTGGTCTACAAATCAGGATTGAGCCCTGTACCCAATCGTATACCATTCATTATTATCTGAAATACCTACAAAGTTGATGTTCAAATAATTGCCAAAATATATCAATAGCGTGCTAAAATGAGAACTTTGCAACAATAGGAAAAGAGATGGGGTATTAATTTGTTTTATTATATATATTAAGAATTGTTGTAAAATAAATAGACATGGAACAAAGAGATTTAGGGGAGAACAACTGTTGTATTTCATCATCTCCAAAGTATTACAATAGTCTCCTATTTATAGGCTAAATGAAGCAAATGGAATTGTGTATATTACAAGAGTTACAAATAAGAAGGTGATAGATTGGTTAGGGTTATGGGAGGAGAAAGTGAAACATCCATTGTATAATGTTTCACAACACTCCCATTTGGATCTTCACCTATATGTTTTTCAGTCTGCCTCATTGAAAACCTTATTAAGAAAAACTCATTGGGATAAAAACTTAGTGAAGGAAAAAAGAGTGCAAAACATATAATCTTCCCCCTCATTTCAACATCCGTTTTTCAAACGCTGAACACCACTCTTGAAAACAAGTTCTTCAAAATCTATGGTAGGCAACAATTTGGTGAATAGATATGCAAAGTTGTCACTTGATCGGTCTACCTCATTGAAAATCTTACCAAGTAAAACCTTGTGAGACAAAACTTGGTGAAGAGAAAAATGCAACGTATAATTCTCCCCCTCAATTCAACATACATTTATAACACTCTCTTAGACAATATGCGTTATGTTTATGTCTTGTTAAAACCTTCCTATAAAACCTCGTGGGAAAAGTAGCTAAGGAAAAGAGTGCATAACATACACTTACAAAATTACATAAGCTACCTCATTAAAAACCTTTAACCAATAAAACCTTTTAGTGAAGAGCAGACAAGTAATTTGTCATCTCCATGTCCGATATCTAGAGAAGAGAAGTGGAAGAAAGCACATATTACTCCGAAAGGCAACTACATTAATGAGGAGTCTGAACTAGTTGCCTCCAAAATTGTGAGTTAACTTTAATTTTTATGCTTTGTGTATGTGGTCATTAATTAATAATAAAATTTAAAATTATTTTCGTATAGGATGAGCTTTCAATGAAGCTTCTCAAGGAGAATTTATTTCAGATGGAAGAAATGATATATTGTCCACAACCTTGGGTAAGGAGGAGCATCCTGGGCGAATACGCGTAGGTAGTCGAATAGGACTACGTCAGTATTTTGGGTCATCATCCTCACAACGCCCTTCCAAATGTGATCACGTGAAATACGACGAGAAGATCCATCACTTGGAAAACATGGTGAAGAGTTTGTATAATCACCTTGGTGTTTCCATCGATATTGCCACAGATTTACCACCCCCCGTACTGCTTCAAGTGTAGAACCTAGGGAGGTGTTCCGACAAGAAGGATTAAAGTAGGACACACTTGGCAATTTTGAGATAAAATTACAATTTATAAGTTTTTATTTTTCATTTTGTGCTGTAGTAAATGTGATAATTTCATTTTGGTATTGACATGATGGATCTGAATGTGAACTCTTTGTGAATGATCCAGATATGTGACTTGTAGCACATGGGAAGGTGTACACACTGAAGTTGCATCTACAGTTGAAAGTGTAATGAATAAAGCAATTGTATGAGACATGACCAACGATGGCATCGAACCTAAGTTGTATGTCATAATAAGTGATGTCATGCAATTTTTTGAGGATGGAAAGATTGTGTATAACAATCATCCAAGTTTAATTAAAGTAAGCCATTTTTTTCTTTTTATATATTTGATTACGAATTGTTTTAATGTTAATTATAGTATATTGATTTTTGAATAGGTTTATTTACGAATTGCCTTTTGGGGGATTTTTTTTGGATTATTGGTGTCCCACAATATTCTTGATCCAGGCAATTCAAGCGATGACAGAAGACCACAAAAAATTGCTCAAGTTATGTGTGATTGTGAGAAGAAGATTTATCTAGCACCATATTGGGAGGCGTAAGTATTTCATTATATTTTATATTACTTGTTGTATTAGTATTAAATGATTAATAAAGTTATTTAACATGATTGATTTACAGTGAGCATTGAATGTTAGCCGTTTTAATTCTTGATACGAATAGTGAATATTGGTTTGATCCTCTAGCATCAGATAAACTGAGGAAATCATTGAAGAATATTGTTTAGTTGTAAGTTTCTTTTAGTATAATTAATTTAAATTTGTTCACTAATTTTCATTATTGCATATTTGAGTAAAATTTTCGATCATTTGTATAATTTTGACAGAGCCATGAATATATATAAAACGATGGGTCGAAAACGGAGTCAAAAAAGTTAACAATTTGGCATGCCATGAAGGTAATATTATTCATTATTAAAGTAACCCATGAAGCCATTAATATGTATTCATTTCATTATTTGGATATAATAATAAATATATTTTTATTCGTAATTGTTGTAGTACCGTAGACAAGTTGGAAATACTGAATGCGGTTACTGAAGGGAATGTGTTCTAAAAGTTTACTTTTATATGTCAGTTATTATGAATTGGTTGTACAAATATTTTGTTCCTTGATTATTGTATTCATGTTTTAGAAGTGTTAAAGGAGAGGATCTTGGTCATTAACTGTAGAGCTCTAAAAGATGATGATTTACATAAATCAAAAGTTATCCACAACCATGGTAATTGACATGGAACATTAATTACCGAGATAAGATTATCGTGTTGGTCATCGATTATTGTAGCTCTACAAATATTTGACGACACGAGTATATAAAACAGAAAAATAGTTACTTTTATATATTGAATAGACCTAACAAGTGAAACATTATGAAATTGTGTTATGTATCATTAATGTTTTCACTGTGTCTTGAATCTTAAGATATGAGACTTATGTTTTTCACATAGGAAGCATTTAATTTAATTATTGTCAAAACTGCCATTAAGTATAGTGATAAAGACAATAGTTGGTTAAGTATGACTTACAATGGAAAAAAATAGTTCGTCAAAGGATTATCATTGTTCATCTTTACTTGAGTAATGATATTAGTGGGTCATTTGATAAAACGAAATTATAATGTGCACAATGTGACTTGTGTTTAGTTACATATTTATAATTAGCTTAAGAGATCAAGAAATCAATATATAATTCAAAGGTGACATATTTTTACTTTGTATAATATTCTTAATATCATGAGGCAATGGATAAACACAAGTGATGTTTTACATATCACTAAGTTAATCGTGTTTAGTTCGAGCGAGCAAAACATTTTGTTATTTGGGTAACTATAATGTGTAGCTAGATACCGCTTATAGTTTATGATATAAAATGTTTTATATTACTGCCAACATAACTTAGATCCTCCTCTAGGTCACACCACAAAACTGGGAAACAAGAAATATGATTTTATATTTTATATGATGTATTATGTTTCATGTGTTATGAGATAATATACATGTGGTAAAATAATAAAATCAATATGTCGTGAAAACGACATGGTTAGAATAATAAATAAATTCGTATGAGATGTATATATATTATGAGGTATAATGTTTTGACATTATATATGATAATATATTACATGATATAATGTGATCTACAACATTATAACATATGAATTTGCTAAAACCCAAATTCCAAATTTTGTTGGATATTAATCCAAAATTTGGTGGAGTAAAAAACAGAGAAAAATGGTTCAACCGTTTGACCACGTTTTTGCATATATTAATAAGAGAATTTTTACTGATTGATTGCTGAATTTAATCCACTTTGGTCAAATGTAGTTATGGGATGATGATGTGGCAAAATAAATAAAGTGGTTTGCACATGATACAGTTTAGTGGAGAGATTAATAAGGGATCATGTGTAAGTGGTTTGCACATGATGTGAGTTAAAGGAAATCCTATAAATAGGTACATCCTCCCTTTTTAATACTAATGCAAGAATTCTCTCTCTCCCTAACAACCCCATTAATCCATCAAAAAAATTCTCTTAATTATTCAAATTTTTGGAGATAAAATTCTCAAGATCTTTAGAGGGATTATTAGTTAAATTCTAACATTGATTTAGATATTGATTGACTAGCTCTTTTCTCTCTAATCTTGTTTAGAGTTTGGTGAACACTTGGAGGCGAATCAGCAGATGATGCAACAGGCAACACAACTCCGGATCTTCATAAACGTTTTAGAGAACCTTTGGGTATGATTCTCTTCTATTTATTTTAATATATATGTAGATTATATGATATTACAATAGATATAAAATAATGTACATGGAATACTCGAAAATATGGAAATCGATTTTGTATGCATGTATAATTTTTAAAAAATATATACATACATAGAGTCACGAAATCCTATAGTTATTACATAATGACTTATATGGAACAAATTGTCAGTTTGGGATTGGAAGATGGAGATTTACGACATGTATCTTCTAATGTAACTACATGTTAGGTTATAACGGTTTTGTTATTTTAATTATTTAAAAATATAATGTTTTTTGTAGATTTTGGAAGAAAACCCTCTACCGTTTTCACAAGAGTAGATAGATGGAACACATGAGAGGTGGTCTTCTTACTTTATTAGTCGTATGCTAAAAAAAGTGTAATTAATTGTTATTCAAAACTTGTATGTAAAAAATGGATGATTAATTATTTGTACTGAATGCATATAAGTATATGAATGTTGGATTGTATACTAAATGCATTTGTTGAACTGTATATGAATGTTGCAGGGTTTAAGTTTGACTTACAACAATCAAAATAATATTAAAAACCCTACAACGTCAGCCTTTATAGACAACCAACATTGTAGAGGGTTTACAACGTCGGTGTCAAAGAAACCGACGTGGTAGTGGTTTACAAAATTCGAAAATAATAGGGACTTCTGATACCCCAATCTGGTCCTCACTATTACATCGAAATTAGCTACAAACCGAGGTGGAAGGGTCCATTTTCCTTCTTTTTTTTAAATAATTCATACCCTACCATGTGGTGTTTAATTTATCCGACGTGGAAGGGTATTCGTAAACCCCAAAAAGAACCAACCAAGAATTCAACAAATACAAACCCTTCCTCTCCTTTAACCCTAGATCGAGCGACCTCCCCTTCCAGCAACACCGAAGTGTACGTAAGTCTTTTTGTGTCATTTTAAAACTCAACCCCTTCACCCGAGCCAACCCCTTAACCCCTCTCTGATCCAACCCACGATGAATGCCCGCAGCCCAGCGCGCTCGAGCCTCGCCACGCCGAGCACCCTGTAGCCCCGCCGCCTCACACGGCGCACTCTGGCAGCCCTCCAACGTCTTGTCAAAACCCCATTCGTTTACAAATGGTTTTTTTTTTGTCAAATACATTTTTAGTTGCCAATGGAACAAAATTGCATGTTGAGTTTGTGGTTTTTAGTGTTCAAACGTTGGACTCTTAATAAAAATTGGGTTTTTTGGTGCTGAAAACATGTTTGTACTCAAAATACCATACTTGTGGTTACCAACAAGAAGCTGAAAATTTTAAAAAATCAACGTACATTCTGAAATTTAAAATAATCTATACTTGTGATGTTAATTTTGTGTTAATATAAATGTGGCAAAGTTGATTTGGATGGTTTTTGATATATATAGTTGTATATGTTTTTGTGTTTTTCCACAATCATTTTTTAATAGTAAATTTAAGGAGAGGTTCTGCCGAAATTTTGAAAAATTCATGTAGATTTGGTTTATATCACGATTGTTTGTGTTGTTGTGTAAATAACAATGAATCAAAGTTGTATTTTTGCAAGTCGATTGAATGATGTGTATGAAGTTGATAAATTTCTAGAGTTTGCACAAAAGAATGTGCATTTTAGAAACAAAGGAAATGTCTTTTGTCCATGTAGGCAATGTCTTAACTTGTTCTTAAGAGATGTAAGAGAGATCAATACTCATTTGTTTGAGAAATGTTTTGACGAAGGATACATACACTAGTGCAGAAAAGTCCATATACGTCGGATATACAGGGGTATAGACGTCGGATTTCGACGGTCCAAGTACCCGACGTCTATTTTCCCGTCGTCTATTCCTTATTGTATAGACGTCGGCTATATACGACCGACGTCTATA
The DNA here is from genome assembly GCA_963682175.1 of Triglochin maritima. Classification (NCBI taxonomy): domain Eukaryota; kingdom Viridiplantae; phylum Streptophyta; class Magnoliopsida; order Alismatales; family Juncaginaceae; genus Triglochin; species Triglochin maritima. The sequence goes on from OY821785.1 coordinate 33,504,428, forward strand.
CAGTGTATAAACGTCGGCTATATACGACCGACGTCTATTATATGTTAATTAACAAAAAAATACATTGGAACGTATATCGGGCATTCTGCACTCACATTAATCAAGCCCAAGCTGCCTAAGTGCCCCAAGTGCCAATCTTTTGACAAATAACCACGAATATCAAGCTCATCATAACCAGGTGCTCCAAGTCGTTCGCGTTCAGCAGTAAAGGAGTGGTGGAGTACATCAACCACACTAACAAAAATAAATTCTCCGATGTGGGACTAAAGTATTACACCCAATAGACGTCGGATATTTATATTGACCGACGTCTATTCATACAGCACGACCTATAGACGTCGGTCATGCTATACATCCGACGTCTATACATTGAAATAACAATAATTAATAAAAAATACGCCCTATAGACGTCGGCTACCATATACAACCGACGTCTATACATGAGTTAATAGTAAAAAAAAGACGTTGCAACCATTTGAAGCCCAAGTTGCCCAAGTGCCCCAAGTGCCAATCTTTTGACCATTAAATATATATATGTATCTCACTTGCATTTTGTAATGTGGTACCAAACTACCATTTAGAAGTAAAGGAGTAGTTGAGTACTTCAACTCCACCAATAAAAAACTTTCTCCAATGTGGGACTAAACATGTCACCATACACACACATGTGTACAACACACATGTGATAGTTATAATGATGTAACTATTATTACACAAAATAATCCCCATAAATTATTACACAAAATAAATCCCAAAAAATTACGTTATTTCTTATACAAAATAAATCCCAAAAAAATGTGTTAATTCTTACACGAAATAAATCCCAAAAAAATGTGTTATTTCTGATACAAAATAATCCACATAAATTCTTATACGAAATAAATCCAAAAAATAAACAAAAAATATTTTCTTCTTTTAGGAGGTATAGACGTCGGTTATACTAAACAACCGACGTTTATACAAACCTATAGACGTCGGATGTCCAAACATCCGACGTCTATACCAATAGACGTCAGATGTTTTTATATCCGACGTCTATTTGGTGACGTCTATTGAGCATTCTGCACTAGTGATACGTTGGATCTGGCATGGTGGGAATGAAATACGTACGAAGGAAGAAAGTGATAGTCCTCCACAGAAAGATGTTAATGATGATGATCAGTTAGAGAATATGATTCGAGATGTTGCCAATAAGTTTGATGATAAACCCCAAGTAGTTAGTAGTTTGTTGTGTGACAATGAAATACATTTGTATACTGGTTACACCGATTTCAGTAGATTGTCTACAGTGTTACAATTATATACCTTGAAAGCCTCGAACGGTTGGAGTGATGTAAGTTTTACTGCCTTACTTAAGTTGTTGAAAGAAATTCTTCCAGAAAACAACGAACTTTCAGACCGTACATATGAGGCCAAAAATTCTTGTGTCCGATGAGTATGCAGCATAGGAACATACATGCATGCCCTAATGATTGCATATTATATAAGGCCGAGTATGAAAATTTGCATTGTTGTCCGATTTATAATGCGTCACGGTACAAACATAAGAAAAATGTGAGTGGTGATATACTAGTACAAGCGCCGCCTGCGAAGGTGTTGTGGTATCTTCCAATTATTCCAAGATTGAAACGTTTGTTTGCCCGCCCCGCGAATTAATGTATTGTTATTATTTTACTGTATTGTTGTTATTTTAATGTATGAAATGTAGATTTTGTACACTCGAAGTAATGACCTCTGGTACCGGATTGGTTATGGTTTTTTTAATGGAATTGTTACATTCGTAGATGAGGTACCTGAATATGAAGGTGGTTGATTGACATCATTTCATGCTCATATTTGTATCTTATATCCATTATCTTACACCTAAGCAATGCTATGTGATGAGTTTTATGTTTAGTTTTCAGGAATAAAGAGGTTTGAAGAGAAGAGCCATGAAAGAACCCAAAAGCAGGAAAAAATGACTTAATTGTGAGACCTAGGGACTGAGATGCAAGGGAGAAGGACCTGATCATAAGACCGAAGGACCTAAGAGCAAAACAGGAAACTCCACACCATCATGGGGAGTATTTTGGCAATTTGATTTGGGTCGGAGCTCCAACAAGCAAAGTAGATGCATCCAAGACCAACATATCCATCAAGAAAAGCCCACAACCAAAACCAACGCGATATGGATCATATAGACCGCCAATTGGCGGTCTTAGACCGCTATTGCTCTGGATCCACTAATATTTGTGGAGTACGTGTATTAGTATATTCTTAGTCTATTTTTGGTATTGGTTTAGTCCCACATCGGGGGATTGTCCCGGATTAGCTTTTTCCATGCCTATAAATAGAACTCTTCACCTTCTATTGTAATCACTCATTGCTCTGTGGCATTCTCTCTACTAAGGAGTGAGCCTTGAAGCAAAAACTGAAGGTGGAGAATAATGCTACCTTCAATGTGAGTCATTTGTTAATAAAATAATTTTTCTAGTTTCTTGTAATCTTGTCTTTTAATTTGTGCATGCTTGTTTAGTCTTTCATTTCCTTTTAAGCTCTTTAATATTTCTTGCTTGCTTAGATTAATTTCATTTCAGTATTATGTTTCATTTTGTTAATGTAGTTAGTGTAATGAGTAGTGAGTAGTTCCATCCCCACTTGGGGGGTGGAGAAATATGTGATATGATCATGTAGTGTATTAAATGTGTGTTATCTTAATCCCTTGAGCTTTATATGATTTCCATAACCATCTAATGAGTTTTCACTCTTATCTTTGATATGCTAATGCTCTTGAATGAAGCTTAACTTATGCTTTGATTAATGGACCTATTTTATGGGGAATGATAAGGTTAGGATATGGATGGAATTAATATTGGAAACACAATTTGTAGTGTATGTACTCTTGTTGCCTTGGCCTTAGCTAATGTCTTGTATGTTTTAATGATGTAGTCTTATCTTAATTCATGTGGAGGCATAGTAGGGTCTAGTCTTTATACATGAGTTCATTTAGCTTCAATCCAATTACTGTCTTGTATGTTTTAATGATGTAGTCTTATCTTAATACACATGGAGGCAAAGTTGGATGTAGTTTTATGATTTCATGCACTACATGTTGTGAGGAGCTTAATTGAACACACACACACACACATCTTTATATTCACATTATTTCTCTACCCCCTATGGGGTTTAGTTTTTATTGCTTATCTTTCTTTTCCTTTTGCATCTTAGTGTAGTTTAGTGTAACCAACCTTTCTCTCCATTTTTTACCACTCGCCTTTGCACAAACCAAACGTCGACACACCTCCCAGTGGACGACCCGTATTTGCCACCGCTTCAACGCGGCCGTGCACTTGCGGTTAATATAAAACGAACAATCAGTGGTTACAAACAAATGTTTAATGTTAATACTGAAATGTGATATGACGATCTTTTTGAAACAATTTGTCGAGTTTGTGGTTTCCGAGAAGGAGAGTTTGATATGAAGTTAACCTGCAAATGACCACCGTATGAAAAGTATGTAGGATTGTAATGGTCCCTAATTCTTATCACTTTTAAACTAATTTCCTACTTGCTTAATCAAAGATGCAACAGAATAAACAAACAAAAGCCAACAAAGAAAATATTGCAACCCACAATGGAAGACGACGTTTTTATAGAAGTTTGCACCCACACCCGTGTCCTAGTCCTCTCTTGCAAGCTCCGCTCGAATCACGAGCTCCGCTCACAACTTCACTATCCACTCCCCGTTTCGGGCAGGGAGAGAACACATTTACAATCTTCAAACTCGCGAACAACCCACGCTGGCTTGGCTCCTCCTCTCACAATCCGAGAGGGATGCTTCAGGCTTTCGAAATCTTTACAACTTCTTGATGGCAACAAGCAACCAAGAGTATGACACTCTAACTTTGAGCACACATGTGTACGATAGGAATTGATCTAAAGTTTTGAAAGTGAGGCTTGGAGTGTTTGGATTGATCTCTCTAATGTAGGAGACAAATATAAGTGGGAGAGTTGTCTAAATAAGGTCGGGAAACCTCTATTTATAAGCTCTAAGGGAGTTATAGCTGTTGGGATATAAGTGACAAATGATTGTGTAAGAATCACAAAACAGAAAAGCTCAGGTTACTTTTCGGGTTATTCAGTCGACCGAAACTGATCTAACGGTTGACTAGAGGCTGTCTGGAAATGCAGTCCAGCAAAGTCTAGGAATGAAACGGTCGACCGAGCAAGCGACGGTCCAACGAAATTGTCTATAACTTAAGTTCTCTTAAGTTAACGGTCGAACTAAATGGTTGGTTCGGTCGACCAAAAACTAACAAGCTCTATGTGGTTGTGAAAAAGCTTAGGTTCGGTCGATCGAAATGGTTGGGTTGGTACACCGAAAAATAACAAGGATTTGAGGATTATCAAAATGTTTATGTTCGGTCGACCAAAACAAGGTACACGGTCGACCGGTGATCACCTGTATTTGGGATTATGGGAAAACCAATCGTTGTAGAATAAGACAAGTCTAACGGTCATTTGACACGTGTAAACGGTCGAACAAAAGGCACAAAAACGTTCGACCGGTGCAACATTATTTGCTAACAGATTAACTGATCCAATCAGTCGAACTGAGAACTAGTTCGGTCGACCAATTTTGCTCAGACAGTTAAAGTTCGGTTTTAAGTGTTTTCCGGTCTAAGTTGGGGTGACCTTTTGAAGTCCAAATGATATGAGATTTTGTGTGTGACTTATCTAAGGAACTTAGTGTCTCTGTGACTGGTTATTTACTCTTGTATCCTCAAGATTACATTGATTTCTAAGACTCAAAAGAAATAAAAATTACATGTCTTCAATAGCTTGATTACATATCTTGACATGAATTCATTTCTTCCTTGAGTTTTGATCACCTGCAAAAGTTTGCACAATTCAATATATATGTCATGCATAATGTGCTACTTTACATTGATTATAATTAAGATTAGGTTGAATAAATCATCAAAACAAAGATTAATACCAAAATGCCAACAATAAAGACATGCGTCCATTACCACAACACTTACCAACTTAAGTTTTGTGGAAATAGGTGGGTGTTGTGGGTTAGTTGGCTCGTGGGTGACAGACCGAAAACTAACATGCTCTATGGGGTTGTCAAAAATGTTTAGGTTCGGTCGACCAAAATGGTTGGGTTGGTCGACCGAAAATAACATGCATTTGGGGATTGTCAAATTGTTTATGTTTGGTCGACCAAAACAAGGTCCACGGTCGACCGATGATCACCTGTATTTGGGGTTATGGGAAAACCGACCGTTGTAGAATAAGACAAGTCTAACGGTTATTTGACATGTGTAAACGGTCGAACAAAAGGCACAAAACGGTCGACCGATGCAACACCATTTGTTAACAGATTAACTGATTTAATCGGTCGAACTGAGAACTAGTTCGGTCGACCAATTTTGCTCAGACAGTTCAGGTTTGGTTTTAAGTGTTTTCCGATCTAATTTGGGTGACCTATTGAAGTCCAAGTGATATGAGATTTTGTGTGTGACTTCTCTAAGGAACCAAGTGTCTAAGTGAATGGTTGTTTACTCTTGTATGCTCAAGATTACATAGATTTCTAAGACTCAAAAGAAATACAAAATTACATGTCTTCAATAGCTTGATTACATTTCTTTACTTGAATTCCTTTCTTCCTTCAGTCTTGATAACTTGTAAAAGTTAGCACAATAGAATATATATGTCATGCATAATGTGTGCTACTTTACATTAATTATAATTAAGATTAGGTTGATTAAATCATTAAAACATAGATTAAGGCCGAAAAGCCAACAAATTATACATATGCGGAAGTTTTTGATGATCAGAGCACGGCTACAATGTTATCTTTATTTAACTTCATGAATATAGTTGTATTGTTTGTTCAGAAATAACCGAAGCACTATACTCTTGTGCACCAAAGTCAGTTGACTGAGGATTATCAACCAATGACACAGACATATAGCCAATATGAAGCAGATCAATCGTCGACAATTTTTCAGTCTTTTTTTGAACCATATGAGCACACACCAACGAATATTAGCAATTATAAAGCAGATATAGTTCAGTTACATTCTCAAGGAAGACGGGCTGAAGATGGAGAGAGTAACGAGACATATGTTGATTAGGCAAATGGTCTAATGGATGGTGAGGAGATAGATATTGTTGATGTAGATTCAACCCCACTTCCGGAGCTGCAGAACATGTTTTATCATATGACAAACGTAGTTAATCGAGAACCTGATAATAATGTACATGAAGCCATATGAATTGTTGTCATTGCCAGTACTACCAGATTTGAGGCACTTGCAGGACATGGAGCCTGACGAGAACTGGATAGAAGATTCAGTCATTGGAAATGTTGATGGATGTATTGCTACATACACTAAATACAATAACTTAGAAGATAGACGAAGTTATTGGTTGCATAGAACTTTCTCCACAAAAAAAGATTTGTTTCATGAGTTGAAGGAATGACATTTGCGGAAAAGTGTCAAATTCAAAGTGTTAACATCTGGGCGAAATGGATTTACAGCTGGTTGTTTGAAAAAAGAGTGTAAATGGAGGATGCATGCCTCTTATAGTCAGAGCAAAGAATGTTTTCAAGTGAAAAAATACAAATCTGAACACACATGTAGTAACGAGGGCCTTTTGCATGACCACGTGCGATGTGATACCAGTTTAATTTTTAACATGATTCTTGTCATCATTCGTACAAACATACTATTACTCCTGCAGAAATTCAAGCTTTAGTGAAGACTCATTACTTCATAGATATTAAGTATGATAAAGCTTGGTACGCCCGCAAGAAAGCATTGGAACTAGTATACGGAGTTGATGATGCCTTTTATCGTAATTTAAGACATTTTATGTCTAATGTTTGCACCACCAACCCCGATATCGTGGTCGAGCTTCAGAGTCTGAGCATAAATCATAACAGTTAGCAGTTTCAAAGAATTTTCTGGTCATTCGTGGACTCAATTCAAGGTTTCAAGTACGTAGACCTGTGTTGAGCATTGATGAGACTCATTTGTTTGGCAAGTTTGAGGGGACTCTTTTGATTGCTATGGGTAGAGACATGAACAGATCTGGTTTGTTTCCTTTGACTTTTGCAGTTGTTGAAAAAGAATATGGCAGCTCATGGCAGTGGTTCTTAAGTATTTTGTCCAGTAGAGTATGGACACGAGATGGATTGTGTATTATTAGTGACCGGTTTTCGGGTCTTACAAATATTGTGAAGACTTTTACCCCCAGAGCGAGGTCACGTTCACAGGTTTTGTCTGAGACACATGAGTGCAAATTTGTCAAGAAATGCTCGGTGCAGGAATGTGGAATTACAACATAAATTTTGGCATGCTGGTGTCGCTCCTGATAAAAAAACATTTGAAGAGCATATGAAGGATATTGAGGTTAATTGCCCTCATGGGTTCAAGTGGATTAAATAACAAGAGGATATTTTGTATTTGGCATTAAGTCATGATTGTGGCCGCCGTTTCTGTATAATGACCACAAACTTGTCAGAAAGCTTCATCAATGTGTTAAAATGTGTATGTGACTTACCACTTTGTCCTCTCATCATGATGATTTATCTGCGGCAGACTAAGTATTTTGTCAATAGAAGAGATGAAAAAGAGAATATGATATTGGTTTATCCTAAAAAAATCAACGATGAAATGACAAACCAACGACAGTTGGTTGCACATTGATGCATTGCATACATTGCATCATATGTCTTTCATTTAGATTACTTTTATATCAATAAATGCTACTAAGGTATGTGTTTAGTCGTATTTACAGAATACAGGGACCTGGATGCAAATTACCCACATTCCGAGCATAAACGCGTGCAAAAGATTCATTTCTATCATAAAGACCGAGTTCAAGTTTATCGGGTTTCAAATAGAAATGCATCAAAGCATAAAAGCATTCAAGGAGCTAATTACAAAAAGGTCAAGGACTTAATTGCAAAATGCCAAGGACCTAATTGCAAAATAAAAGGACCAAGTTATTGTGTGGAGAAAGTCAAAAGAAAAATCAAATATAAATCTCCAACAATGGAAGGAATTAATCCGGAGCTCAAAAGAATGGAAACAAATCATCCAGACGCGCAAATAAAGATCAAATCATGCCATAAACGCACCACAGAAATCCGGACCCGATCCCATCAACCTGGGCGGCGAATTAGCCGCACCTCCCATGCATTGTGCGGCGATTTCGCCGCACCAGAGGTGATCTGTGTGCCCGATTTTCGTCCAGTGTCGGGTCGACGCGTGTACTATCCTTTTATGTATTGGTATCCCCTGTATCTGCTATAAATAGCCCTGTAGGACGAATGTAACACATCTTTGAACCTTTGGTCTTGGATCATTAGTAATAAAATTCTGTTTTATTTTGTTTTGTTTTAATTTTCTTTTCTTAATGTCTCTAGGATCCCTTCTTCTTCCTCCCTCCATGAGTTTCTAACTCCTTCCAAAGGGTGGAGGTGATGGAATTAGGGGTAGAGAAGATGAATGCATGTTATTGTTTTAAGTTCGTGATTAGTATATTTTGATTACTTGAGTTTATGTTAAATCATTTATCTTGTAATGCTTCATAACTAACATGATTTATTTCAAATTTCTCCATTCTCCAATCTAAACCTAAGTCTAGACCTCCACCCAACGGAATTCTCCATCTTTATTCTTGTTTTTAGTTTTAATTGTTCTTGTTTCTTGCTTTAGATAATTAAATCAAAAAACCCCAAAAACCCAAATTAATTCTTCTCTCCTTTCTCTCCCACAATCAAAATAACACTAACAACGAAATCTCTCCCTCCTTGTGTTCGACCCGTATTTGCCACGTCTTCATTGACACCGTGCACTTGCGGTAATAAATTTAATTCTTCAACAAGTTTTTGGCGCCATTGCCGGGGAGGCGACGCAGATTTTTGTTGTTTTTGTGTTTTCGATTTTTCCTGTTTATCTTGTGCGCGATCTAAGTATTTGGATTTGTGTTTCAGGAGACAACAGAGCGCGCGGCGACATACGAGCGCATTCTGAGCTTAAAGAGCGGCGAATCCGCCGCACCATAAGAAGCATTTGCGGCGAAATCGCCGCACAGGTTGGTCTTCCGGTCTTCAAATTTTTAGGGCGTCGTCGGCATCTCTGGGTGGTCGCATTGAGCTACTGGAATCTCCGAGAGCGGGCGGCGAACCCGACTGAGCATTGCGGAGGTAACTTTTCTTGCCTTTCTCGTAAAATCTGAATTGTTGAAAAGTTCCCTTTCGTAGAATTGCATGTGTTAGGGTTACAATTCCATAATTGGCAATAATTCAACTCTGACCTAAAATTGGCAAAATTAGAAAGACCTTAGTGCATGCATCATATAATGTTTTGCTTGCATTATTCTTGCTAAATTCTTGCAAATTATTACTTGTTGAAGATTGCTGGAGGCAAGGTACGTATCGAGGTTTTTATCGATTGCATTAGAGCATATAATTTAGCTGCATACAACCTTGCAATTGCCCCCATTAAAAGGACCATTGTTTGACTATCTTTGCTAGATTTAAGTTAAACTATCTTAAGGGCAACTCCGTAGGAAAAGATACGGTGGGGATTTCATCACCCTCCCGTAGCCCACAAACCACAATCTTGAAGTGTCGCCTAAGCCTAAAATTTAAAATCAATTAGACATTGGCCCCTAAGGACTCGGACTCAATTAAGGAGGAGATTGGTTTGACTTGCTATGACCTGAAGCTAATTGAATTCAATTTGGTGTCTAGAAAGTGTTTTTGTGTCGACGAAAGTCTTCCAAGCGACGTGGTTGTCTAATTTGCACCGACTCTGTCGGAAGCGCCCCCACTAGCTATACACTAACTGGCCAACTTGGTTTGATTGGTGAGGGAGGTGAATCAAGCAAATCAATTCGACTCAACCAGTTAGGAGTCGTCTAGATCTAAGTGACACTAGGTCTAGGATTGTTTTGACCGTGCTTGTTCAGGAAATTTCTGACCAACCCTAATTTTTATCCTTTAGAGTTAAGTTTCCCTTCTCGTCTGAGTCTTCTTTCCCTTCTCATCCTTACCTTTCTATTGTTTGTTTCCTTTAAAAAAAACAAAATAAAAAAAAAGTAATTAATTCTTGAAATTAAATTTGGAGTTTAAATTTCGAATTTGAATTCAAAAATTGATTCAACTCGGTGCACTCAGATTTGGATTCGGGACTTGAGTAATCGACTCTCACGAGTTCGTCTAGATTCCAGTCTGGAACTTAACCCCAATCCACCTGTTGCACCACCTCACCCGGATCTAATGGGTGAGAACGTAGTGGACCCGCCTGTTGCGCAACCTATAACTTTGAGGGATCGGTGCTACCCAACGATGGCTGCTCAGCCATCGTGCATCGTCATGCCCACCATACCGGGTCGCGACTTTGAACTTAAGGCACAATACATGAGTATGCTGCCTAAGTTCACCTCTAGGGAAGACCCATATCTCTTCCTTAGAGAATTTGAAGAAATCTGCTCTCTTATGCAATACCAGCATATCCCTGAAGAGGCAGTGCGTCTGAAATTCGTGCCTCTAGCACTGAAGGACGACGCTAAGAAATGGCTATATAGTCTAGCCGAAAGATCTATTAGAAGTTGGGCCGAATTTGTTCAAGTTTTCCTAAAAAAATATTTCCCCAACCATAAGACTATGAAGATTAGGAATGAAATTGTTGCATTCGTTCAGTCTGAGAGCGAGCCGTTCTATTCCTATCTTGAGAGATTTAAGAGTGTCTTGACCCAATGCCCTCATCACGGAATTCCGAAGTGGCAATTATGCCAAATTATTTATGAGGGATTGACACCCACATCTAGGGTTATGCTAGAATCTGTGAGCCAAGGGAACTTTATGTCCAAAAATGAAAATGATGCCTGGACTTTTCTTGAGGATTTAGCTGAAAACAGTATGCAATGGGACAATGCTAAAACACCCATCAACCCGAGTATTGGATCTAGAATAGCAAGTCAACCCCGACCAGGTGTCTTAGTTATAGATGCCAACATAGCGGCTGAGGCAAAACTAGCCACCCTTATGCGTAGAATGGAAAGTTTAGAGCTGCAAAACCAAACCCGACAAGCATCCCCTACCCCTTGCTCTAGATGTGGTCAGACTGGTCATTTAATGGAGGACTGTGTGAACCTGGAACATGTTAATGCCACATATAACAATTCTAGAAATGATCCTTACGCATCAACCTACAACCCAGGTTGGCGTAATCATCCCAATTTTTCGTGGACCCAACAAGGACAACCTCCTAGACAACAACCAACCCCATATAACCAAAATAATACATCATCTGGGGGTAATAATGGAAATCATGAGGTTAGGTTGACAAAATTAGAAAATTTAATGACAACTTTTATACAAACAACCAACCAATCATTCCAAAGGCTAGAGACACAGGTCAGCCAATTAGCACAGATAATAGGTGAAAGAGAAAAGGGCCAATTTCCAAGTCAACCTGAGGAAAACCCCAGAACTAATAATCAATATCAATCTTATCAACCACCTTCAGGAAATAACAACCCTAGACCGGTTCAAATGGTTAATGAGGAAGGACCGTTCCAACAAATCAATGCTGTAGTATCATTACGGTCCGGAAGACAAATTGACAATAATGTGGTAAACCCTAGAATGACTAATCAATCTAGCCATCAAGCACCCACATATGACTTGACCATTGAACCCGACGTCCAAATTGAAAAGCCCAATCCACCTACCCAACCTGAACCTGTAGCCCAACCTGAACCTGAGCGAGTCTATGTGCCTAAAGCCCCATTTCCCATAGACTCAAAAAGAACTCTAGTGCACAAATAGAGAAAATCTTGGAAGTATTCAAGCAAGTTAAGGTAAACATTCCACTCTTAGACATGATTCAACAAATACCTGCTTATGCTAAATTCTTAAAAGATTTGTGCACTAAGAAGAGAAAAACGAATGTACCAAAGAAGGCATTCTTAACTGCAAACATATGCTCAATTCTTTCCAACACATCTCCTATAAAATATAAGGACCCGGGGTGTCCCACAATTTCATGTTCAATAGGAGATACGTTTCTCAATAAAGCCCTTCTAGACCTTGGTGCAAGCGTTAACTTGCTCCCATTTTCTGTCTACGAGCAACTCAACCTTGGTCCACTGAAACCCTCTAGGACAACCCTCCAATTCGCTGATTGTTCTGTTAAGAAACCGAGAGGTATAGTAGAGGACGTTTTGATTAAGGTTGGTGACTTCATTTATCCAGTGGATTTTGTCGTACTTGATACTGAACCTGTTGTAAATCCTAATCGACAAATCCCTGTAATTTTAGGTAGACCCTTTTTAGCCACTTCGGAAGCATTAATAAACTGTCGAAATGGGCTCATGCAATTATCTTTCGGGAACTTAAAAGCAGAATTTAATATCTTCCATATTGATAATGAGCCAGAAATAATATGCAACCCAAGTGATGTTGTGATGAGAGCACGTATTTATCAGATTTCTGAATCAAATAAATCATCACATAAGCAAAAAGGATGTAAGAAAAAAGGGAGTAATTCATTTACCCAACCACCATCACTCGAGCAAACAAGCGAACCTATTCAAGTGAGAAGAGTGGAATCTTTTCCTCAAGTCAACATGGGGAACAATTCAACTGGATACATGCACCAACATGGTGTCATTCAATCTAGTTCTGATTATGGTTGACTTTGAGCAAACTCAACCCCTCTACCGCAAGCCGACGCAGGTAATAAATGCATTTTTTGTATCTGTGCATACATTGAGGACAATGCATGATTTAGGTGTGGGGGGGTGTTTATATATGTACATATCTATCTATTTAATTTTCTGTTCTGTTTTATTTAAAAAAAAATTAAAATTCAAAAAAAAAAAATCAATATTCTATGACATAGCTTAAGATTGAACTGCCAAAACCCGTGTACAAATTGCATTAAGTTTTTGTTCCTTATTATATAGTTCTGCTTGTAGAAATTATGACATAAATCTAAGTTCCAAAGAAATAACCCATGACCCGTGTAAGACATGTATGCACTTAAATTGGATGAATCAAATCTTTGAAGTGGTTGATAAAAAACAGAGGTTGAGGAAAATATACCGGGAAGTGTGGACTTCTAATAGCAATTAAGCCTTGAGGAAAATAAAAGTAAAAATAAAGTGAGGAAAACACATTTTGCAAAATGATTACAAAAGCCCAAGCCTTCGAGTCACTGGTCCGTAGGGGTATCTTGAAACCCGGTAACTTGAGTCTGCCAGCTCGGGATTATCGACCAAACTCGCTACACGAATGCAAAAAGGGTATAAGTGTCAAAAAGAAAAGCAAATGTGTTGAATCACGGAAAAAGGATAAAAATAAATAAATACTTTAAGATACCCAAGGCCCAAAGCTAAAGGAATGATCCATGCCATGGTTGATCCAAATGATACTTCACCACCAGAGGAGGCGTGCAAAATAATTTATGTGATAACATGTGTAGAGGGGTTAGTGGTGTGAATGTTGGAGGAATAAAGACCAAGTCAAACTTTTTATAAGTTAGAACTGTATAATGAGCATGCGAGAACTTTAAGTGAGATGTATAAGGTTAAGGCAGAAGTATTAAAAGCTATTAATGGAATGTTGAATTAAGACTTTGTGGGTGTGTCAACTGAAAACCCTCACGAGACAAAACTCGTCCTCTAAGGCAACCTAGAGGTTTAAAGGCTTGTTGCACATACTAAGTGCAACCGTGATTCCTACGAAAGTGAGTTAGGATTTCCCTGTTTTCATTTTCTTATATTTTGGTTTGCTAGGACTAGCAAAATCTAGGTGTGGGGGTATTTGATGCATTGCATACATTGCATCATATGTCTTTCATTTAGATTACTTTTATATCAATAAATGCTACTAAGGTATGTGTTTAGTCGTATTTACAGAATACAGGGACCTGGATGCAAATTACCCACATTCCGAGCATAAACGCGTGCAAAAGATTCATTTCTATCATAAAGACCGAGTTCAAGTTTATCGGGTTTCAAATAGAAATGCATCAAAGCATAAAAGCATTCAAGGAGCTAATTACAAAAAGGTCAAGGACTTAATTGCAAAATGCCAAGGACCTAATTGCAAAATAAAAGGACCAAGTTATTGTGTGGAGAAAGTCAAAAGAAAAATCAAATATAAATCTCCAACAATGGAAGGAATTAATCCGGAGCTCAAAAGAATGGAAACAAATCATCCAGACGCGCAAATAAAGATCAAATCATGCCATAAACGCACCACAGAAATCCGGACCCGATCCCATCAACCTGGGCGGCGAATTAGCCGCACCTCCCATGCATTGTGCGGCGATTTCGCCGCACCAGAGGTGATCTGTGTGCCCGATTTTCGTCCAGTGTCGGGTCGACGCGTGTACTATCCTTTTATGTATTGGTATCCCCTGTATCTGCTATAAATAGCCCTGTAGGACGAATGTAACACATCTTTGAACCTTTGGTCTTGGATCATTAGTAATAAAATTCTGTTTTATTTTGTTTTGTTTTAATTTTCTTTTCTTAATGTCTCTAGGATCCCTTCTTCTTCCTCCCTCCATGAGTTTCTAACTCCTTCCAAAGGGTGGAGGTGATGGAATTAGGGGTAGAGAAGATGAATGCATGTTATTGTTTTAAGTTCGTGATTAGTATATTTTGATTACTTGAGTTTATGTTAAATCATTTATCTTGTAATGCTTCATAACTAACATGATTTATTTCAAGTTTCTCCATTCTCCAATCTAAACCTAAGTCTAGACCTCCACCCAACGGAATTCTCCATCTTTATTCTTGTTTTTAGTTTTAATTGTTCTTGTTTCTTGCTTTAGATAATTAAATCAAAAAACCCCAAAAACCCAAATTAATTCTTCTCTCCTTTCTCTCCCACAATCAAAATAACACTAACAACGAAATCTCTCCCTCCTTGTGTTCGACCCGTATTTGCCACGTCTTCATTGACACCGTGCACTTGCGGTAATAAATTTAATTCTTCAACACACATCTTTGTGTCACTAGACATAGTCATATCATTTTCAGTGCCAAAAACAACCAATCTCATAGCTATCAAGTGATTTTAACAGAGACATGCCCAACATGCTCCTGCGGGTTCACAGATGCACACCACATTCCATGCTCACATGTGTTGACTGTATGCAGCAACCATCACGCGAACATTCATACTTCGCAAATAGTCTCAGAATACGTAACCACCCAAGCCAACAAGAGAGCATATGCACCGATTTTCTTTCCAATACTCGACGAGAGGTTTTGGCCAGAGGAATGACCTATAGCATTAATAACGCCTTCCGTCGTAAGACGAAGTGGACAACCGAAAACAAAAGAATCAGAAACAACATGGACGAACAAAGTGGTCGAGTAATACGATGTGAGCGATGTTGTAAGTTATGTCACAACAGGAAGACATGTAAATAGACTATTTAGTATGTTTATTTTTGCCAAATTTCTCTTGTAACCTCATGTAGGGGAGACAATATTATGTGGTAATCATGGCTAGTATAAGAAGTTTGATTTTGTAAAATTGCCTGGAAAATCATAATTGTCCTCTTTTAGACGAAAACAAAAAAGACCAAGACAAAATGCCTGGAATTTTGCTGCAACCACTGCAATGACATGTATCCACCTTTCACTGCAGTTGTCGTTTCTTCTTCTTCCTCAACACCCAACAGATTCATGCAAACCTCAAGTCAATTATGATCTAAGGTTGCACACACCGCCAAACCGTCAACACGAAGACCACTAAGCATAGCTACGTCTTGTAGCATGATGGTCATACCCCCGTGTCTAAAATGGAATGTGTGTGTCTCAGACCTCCACCTCTCCACAACAGCACTGATCAGATTCCAATACAATTGCAGTTGTTGTAAATGAGACACAGTACCAAATCCAGCAATCTATAACAAATCCCACACTCTTCCGTCTTCCACATTTCACGCGTTGAACTAAATGACGTACTTGACACACTTAATCTCCATCAATTGCTCCTGAAAAAGATAATTAATTACTTAAGGTCTAATATAAACCAATACACAAAAATTTTAAACCCACACACTTACATTTTCGAGAATAGAAGATGATCTATGATCTTTTTGTAGTACTAGGACTGAATGATCAAAGGACCATGAGAATCGTGTGAATTTGATATTTTTGCAACTGTTGAAACAAAATAAACCAAAAAAAAGTTAGTTTTGGGTGTAAATAAAACAATCCAAACTACGTTCCAGGTTGGTGTTGTTGCAAACCAAATATTGAATTATAAGCAATTAATGTCTACGCAATGGTAACCGAGTCGAATTGTAAAAATTAAACACAATCATAAAATATATAAACAAAGCAAACACTATATAATTATTTACAGTTTAATACATTTTTCTCAATCAACCAACTTTCAAACATTATAAAATTATTTACATTTACATTTCAATAATTATTACCAATACACTCAATTTCAAACCAAGTCGAATCTAAACATAAAGTACATTATTCATAATCAAACGAATTCCAAACATTATATAATTATTTAGAGTTCAATACTTTCTCAATCAACTCAATTTCAAACCAAAACAATCTAAACTCATCAAAAATACCAATAAATTCAATCTAAATCAAACCAACCATACAAATCCAAAATATTCCAATCCACACAAATACAAACTAATCTAAGTAAAATATTAACAAAAAATAACCTAAATATACCTTAACACCAATGAAAAACGTGAAACTACCACCAAAGACTCGAAAATCACCGGAGAGAGGGAGGAGGAGAGGGAGTGGACGGTTATGGGAAAGAATAGTAGGTTGTTGCCGTTTTTAGCCCCAGATAAAAATGGCATCTTAGATGTCGTTTTTACCTAGGAATAAAAAAGGCATCACTAGTGTCGTTTTTATTCTGTCTAGAAACAACTGTTCTGAACAAATTCGTGGTAAAAACGACATTTCAGATGTCATTTTTAGTTAATGAAAACGACATCTGATGTGTTGTTTTTAATGTGCATAATTTGTCAAATAAGTTTCTGAGTTGCATATTCTTCAGATTTTCTTTTCGGTAATTATTTTGAAAAAAATTCATATATATATATATATATATATATATATAATAAAAATTGGAAGGCGTCAATCAAGCTCAATCTCTGATTCTACGCATTTAAAGAATACGTGGACTGATGAAAATTGAAAGGCATCAATCAAGCTGCTAAAAGAAATTTGGTGACGTTCGAGAGACAAAGTACCGTAGTCCAACTGATCATGTTAGGTTTCATTTTAGCTGTACTCCCATATTGTAGCCTACAATCACGATTTAATTAATACATTAATATCCCATTCCGTTTGCGGTGCAAAATGAAATTCAGTTATGTACGTAGTGCTGTGGCCCGTGGGGAGTACCAAAAAGCTGGACTATTATTTAATTGAACTGTTATTCGTCGTCAGAAAACTACTTAAATGGTCCGTACAGATTATCATTTTGTCTTTCTACCATTTCTACTTATATAACTCTTCATTTCACTCTCGTAACACAACTCTCTGTTCATATTACTCTTATATTCACCAGAAAAATGTTTCGGAGTCCGGGAAAAGAACCAGCGGATGCCCCGGCTTACTCAAATCTGGTAAATTATCTTGTTCAGTTTTTAAAAATAAAAAATAATTTTTTTTGGATCGAGCGTCCGCGAGAGACGCTCGACCCAACTCCGGGGACGCCTCCCCGATGGATGAATGGAACGTCTCCGGTAGACACCTCATTTTTTGTAATTTTTTTAAATTGATTATAAATTGTGATAATTGCAAAATAAATTGAATAGTATGTTAATAATTAATTAAATTAGTTTAGTAAATCATTTATTGATTATAAATTGTGATAATTACTAAATAAATTGACTATTAAGTTAATAATTAGTTTAATTATTTTAGTAAAGAATTATTGATTATAAAATGTGATAATTGTTAAATAAATTGATTATTAAGTTAATAATTAGTTGTGGACGATTTTAGTAAAGGATTATTGATTATAAATTGTGATAATTGCTAAATAAATTGATCATTAAGTTAATAATTAGTTTAGTAAATCCATTAATAAAATTTTATTTTTAAAATTGAATTAATAGTCATCGGGTTACTGTGGAGGAAAAGGGAAATCAATTCCCTTACGCGCAGTACGTAGTATAGCAGATGAGTAAGGTCATCGTCATCCACGTAGACGTGATATTTCTACTTTAATTAGGAGAGAGAGAGATCTTTTACGTCGTCGTCAGACACCTGAGGATTCTTTCGACGACGATGATGATTCAGATGAGATGAGGAGTCACGACGAGAGTGACGATGGGGGCCGGTATGGCTTGGAGCCACAAGAGGAGGCGATACAACAGTATGGTCGAGGATGGGGGCGACATTGTAGTCCTTCGGCTGAGTGGGTCATTAGGAAGGTCGAGGTGGCCGGTTTTTGACCGGTGATTCGAGTTCGTGCACTGCAGACGCCCGAGCTCAGAAGAAGAAGAAGGGTGAGGACGAGTATTGGATCGTGACGGATATGATACCCGGTGGTCCTCTAGTTGACAGTGTCATTCCGAGTTCGAAGGTCGCATCGCCAGACACATCTGCGATGACGAGGATCGGAATGTTTTAATGTGCCATAATCGGCACAAAGCCTGTATTACATTGCAGACTTGGCGTTCAGCGATGACTGATGATATGACGACGACCGTTAGTGGCAGTGGATTGGGTCATTTATATGCTGAGTCAATAACGACAACCAGTGATGTGAAACTCGGTCATTTATATGCTGAAACAAAGAACCTATGTAGTTTGCCAAATTTCAACGTCTCAAATCTTCAAGAAAGTTCCGATTATTCGTCAGCTGCATTTCAATAGCCGTGTTCACGCAGTCGAAAAGAGTGTCGAGAGCGGCAGTCGATGTAGTGATCCACTCTTTCAGAGTCGAATGTGCACTTTCCACTCTGCAGTTCGTAGTGTTGCCGAAATGAAGAACTTTATTCGTCCATTTGAACACAAACTTTTCTTTATGCACCAACCACGTGTCTTACACATACTCCGTGAGTACTGGACAGGACTTGAAAGAATCTTTCAGATTACGGACTGATTTATCATAATCCGTCTGTGAATCAGAAACCATAACTCTCCTCCACTTTCCACGCCTAAAACTCTCTGCAAGCTGCTTGCTCTTGCCGAATACGTGGTATGCGTAGTTGTACATGTCTTTGTTGATATGTCAGGTGCAAAGTAAATGAGCAGACTCAGGAAAAACATCTGCCACTGGTCACATCAGACTCATCTCCTGATCCGTTATTATTGCAGTCGGGCTAACAATATTCAATAACAGATCTCGCAACCTCTCCAATACCCACCGGTAACTAAACTCAGTCCCATCCTTCAAAATCGCATATCCGACGAGGAAATTCATGTTTGTTGGAGTAACTCCAACCATCTCAAACAAAGACATCTTGTACTTGTTCGTCTTATACGTCGAATCCATGCAGATTACGAAAGAGTATGTACGCAACAACTGAATTGAAGTCGGATGTGCCAAAAATGCGTGATTGAGGACATTAGTTTCTTCAGCTGCCACAATCCAATGCAAATAGTTATACTGTACTGCATGACTGAGAAACTGCTGAGTGGGATTCCTGGTTTCAGATTTCGTCGTCCTCATGTACTCTCTGAAGTTATAAATGTATCTTTCATTGGGATTATCCTCCGGGAATTTCTCATTTACTGCCAACAAAATGTTACGTAGTCTTGCTTGTGCCTTAGTCATATCACGAACAATTTGCTTGGCCCCAACACTAAGTTCGCTGACTTATCGGTGACCCTCTGAATAAACTGTAAGTGCGTGGTTGTGTTGCCCATAGGTGATATTAGAAACAACGACCCATCCATCACGATCCCGTCGCTCGACTACTTTTACCAAAAAATGACAACCACAACATTTTTTTGTGTTCTTTCGTAGTGCAATACTCGTATCACGAGAACTTATTTTATATATGTGATCACATCTCAGGTAACAATCCATCCGGTTATCTGCTTTTGGTTTGTATGATGATATAACCAAAAAAAATCCGGCTCTTATTGCAACTTGTTTCGCCCATTTACAAGCTTCCTTGATTGTTGTAAATATTTGTTTACCATCAAAAAACTCACTGTAATCAACTCCATCACCACCGAAATCTTGCAATGGAACCTGAAAAAAATTAATTTAACAGAAAATTAAAAACAAAATGGGGCGTCTGGCTAAGACGCCTCCACGTTGGGGGAGACACCTCGCTAAGACGCCTCTACCTTGGTGGAGGCGTCTTAGCCAGACGCCCGAGTCGGAAAAAAATCCGACTCCGTTTCCTCGTCGGATCCAGGTGTTTCGCCAGACATTTTCGTGGTGTTGGTACTATGAATGTGAGTAAAAATGAGTCAAAAACCTTGTTTAACCACACGGGACGAAATGGATATTAATTCCTTTGTTAAGGGCAAAAAGATAATTTTAGGACGATTTAAGTAGTTTTCCGACCAACAAAAAGTTGTGTCGTTGTTTAATGGCAATTGTTAAATGTAGTGTATTAAAACACAATTTCACAAAATCACAAAGCGTGATCATACTTTATGTCCAAGTTGGGCTGCGGCCGCCCCTGTAAAATCTTCTTTTATATACATACATGTATATATTTATAGATTATAGACATAGATGACATACAATGATACATTTCTAAACACCGAATCTTTAGTTGTCAACAGTAAAAAAACATTAGTCTCTTGTGATAACTTAAAATTATCACAATTTCAACTTCGGCGACAGTTGGATTGATTTGACCAAATTAAAATGGAATATTATACTATTCATTAATTTATGACATGTCATGCCTGTAAGTGAGATTATCCACATATTCGGATTTAATTAATTTGATTAGAAAAAAATTGTATAACGTAACCATGAATATAACTCAAGATTTAAGATATGAAAACCCTGTACAATTAAAACGAAGAACCAAATGCATAGCAAATCGTCACCTAAAACTTGAATGCTACTCATGCGGTTGTCTTAATTAACACCTTTCCTCAAGATAATCAAGCTTCAGTTCATCATTGTTTATCACTTCATCCAACTTTATTTTCGGATCACTTTTCTTCATATTTTTTCACTTTATGTAAGACTCCCTAAATAATAGGAGTCTATATACAAAACGAACGCGTTGCATCTTGCATGCAGATATTAATTTGTGATCTATAATTAACTAATAGGCACGAGGCTGTGGATGATACGTGCATGTTTAAATAAATATTTTGGTAATAGTATTAATATATACCAAGTCAGAGATTACTAACCCGCTCTCGTCATCATTTTATTGGACCCAAATTTTCCCAGGAACTGTCATGGAAAATGGCAACAAAACCACCATATTAATAAGAATAAGATTTTACTTCTCTTAGCTTTAATACCTTTGAAAAGTCAGTATTGTGAATCCTCCCTAACTACCTTACCATTACCGTTTTTAATTACATTTCACTCCTAGCTCTGATGTCTTTTCTTTCCATCAGTGTCATTGATCATTTGGTAGAATGTTTAATTTGCTTTTTCAACTCATGAATTCCAACTCATAATTTCGGATTCCAACTCATAGGTAAATAACATAGAGGGTCACTTAAAAATACAATGTCTTTAATCTTCACCTAATTGTATATATCCGAATACTTCTCCATGAGGATGAAAAAGAAATGCTCCCCTTTCAAATTACAATTGACAAGTTCTAGCACTACAAACAAGACCACGAAATTTCACCAACCTCTAGAAACATTATACAAAATCAATAGTGACGTCGTTTACACTTAATTAATTACAATCACTAATCTCTTCCATGCAAGATAGCATCGTACGTAAGAAAAGATAAACATGAATCTACAGTACGTCCCGAAGGCCTATATAAACACCAACAACTAATCATGTTTTCCTCACAAAACATCTCAAACACAGACATTCCAATCCAAAAAAACACGATATCAAAATGGTAAGCTTCTCTAGTGTTGCACTAGCTTTGATTTGCACCATGGCCATAGCCATGCTGCCTTGTGGCCAAGCTCAAAACTCACCACAAGACTTCCTAGACGCCCACAACGCGGCGAGAGCGGCCGTCGGCGTTCGGCCTCTGGTGTGGAGCAATAACGTGGCGGCATTTGCACAAAACTATGCCAATGTGAGGAGAGGAGATTGCATGCTGAGGCACTCCGGTGGTGGTGGTCGCTTCGGGGAGAACCTTTTTAAGGGCTCAGGTAATTAATTACACGATACGAAACGATAACACTATTTAAACACGAATTAACGTGACAAATTTATATGCCGATAGGTCCTTGGACCGCAAGGGATGCCGTTCAGGATTGGGTGAATGAAAGGCAATGGTATGACTACAATAGCAACTCTTGTTTTCCACCACAAAGTGGAGGATCATGTGGGCATTATACTCAAGTGGTTTGGAGCAACTCTATTGAGCTTGGGTGTGCAAGAGTGGTCTGTAATAATGGTGAGATCTTCATCACTTGTAACTATAATCCTCCTGGTAACTTTAACAACCAACGCCCCTTTTGATTTGGTTAATAGTAAGAGGTGTGAAAAGAGTTCATAGGAGTCATTTGCTTGTGTTGGTTGAAAATAAAGTGGTATATATAAGGTCTTTCTGATCATGTATGTGTTGTTTGATTGTCTAATAAGACTTGCATTGTATCAAGTTCTTTCTTATAGCAATAAAATGGGGTGATTTGGGATGTTTGTGTGTACTCTTCATCTTGTCAATCAAAATTTTTTTCCTTTTTTTATTTTTGGTGGTTTTATCTAACTCTTTTGGTTTAAGTGTACGTGGTATCTACAAAATGGGTCTCACGACGGGAACGTTATAAATGATATTTAGGGAGCAAAGTCCGATTAATTAAAATACGAAACCAGTATACGAATAATATGGAGCGTAGAGTATGAATAAATAAAAACTCTAAGCCACTAACCCACACCACAAGCAATTAAATGACAACACCAAGATTTAATGTGGATTTTTTTTAGATCATGAGTAGGGATGTCCGACGAGCTTTCACTAAGAAATGAAGGTTTAAAAGTACAATTGTGATGGCTACAATAAGCATTAAATTAAAAATATACATTGTTGGACTATTGAATATTGACTCCATGTTATATTCAACTAGAAATCCATGTTGATATTGGTTGGAACCTGTGTGATTTTCTCACTCTTTAGTCTGCATGCATTGGAGGATTTGACAAGTGGAGAAATATTTATTTACGTTGGCTTCTCATTCCCTTCGGGGGAGAGAGAGAAGACGGTTGAGGAGAGAACGAAAAACACACATACACATACATACCTGCCTAGTCAGGTCGATTGGTGCAATGCGGTGTGATCTTTCTTGTGTGCATTCAATATTTTGGGGTTTTGTCTAATATTACCTTTGACGAAGAATTATTTTAAAAAAAAAGAATTTTTTTTAGTTTCGACGGTTACTAATTTTGTGATTATAAAAGTACAAGTTCTCAACATTATATAAGGAACATTTTTAGCCCCACGATTTCTGTAACCACGCACCATCCTCCCTTTTCACGCGTTCTCGAGTGATTTGTCGTCTAGGACTCGAATTGTTCTCGTGGTTTGTTCGTGTAGGAGTGCATCTACAATATTCTTAGTCGTATGTCATATACACATCCTTAGCATAGCTATGCAGCATAAGATTTTTCAATTGAGAGATATCTTGACTTGAGGTAATCAAGATCAGAAATCGAATCCCGACAGTCTAATTGACATGTTTGAGATTTCAAATGGAATGAGTAGATAAAAAAATAAAATTTCAATCAACAATAACTTCACACATAATGATTAATGGCGACCCACATAATTGTATGATCGTGATGGTCTATAATCTAATCACTTTTAACCTTAATTACCTACTTGTTTAACGATCAAAAATATGCAGCGGAATTTAAAACTAAACAAGCAAGTAAAGGAATGGAAAATGCAAACCGCAATGGAGACGGGGGATTTTACAGATGTTCGGCACCCCACCCGGGTCCTAGTCCTCTCTTCCGCTCGGATCACCAAGCTCCGCTCACGACTACTAACCACTCCCCGTTTCGGGCCGGGAGAGAACGCCTTTACAATCTTCAAACTCACGAACAACCCTCGCCGAGCTTGGCTCATCCTCTCACAATCCGAGAGGGACACTTCGGGCTCTCACTGAAGTCTATACTCTTGTCTTGGGATTTCACCAAGACCATTGCTTCTTAAACAAACAATGAGTGGAACAACACTCTCTAATCTTGAGCACACTTAAGTGAGAATAGGATTTAAGACTATAGTGTCGAAGGTTTGAGGCTTGGGGTGTTTGGAGTTTTCTCTCTAATGCATTGGACAACTAGTAGTGGGAGAGTTGTGTTAAAATGTATTTTACAACTCTATTTATAAGCTCCAAAAGAGTTATAGCCGTTGGGGATGAATTGGGTAAAGATTGTGTAAGATACACAAAACAGAAACTGACAGGAACAAATTCTGAGTGAGTTCGGTTGATCGGATTGGGCTGAACGGTCGACCGTTTGGCAATTTTGTTCTCGATTCGGTTGACCGGTAAAAGAACGGTTGACCGCCAAAGGCTATAATCTTGGTACACCTAAGTGATCGGTCGAACACCGAGATAGGTTCCGTCGACCGATTCACACCAGACACTTTGGGGTTAACAAACAAGATCATCAAGGTCTACGGTCGACCGAAAACCGACATGCACTTTGAGTTTGTCAAAGAACATAAGTTCGGTCGACCGAACAAGGTCCTCGGTCGACCGATGCACAAAATGTATTTGGGGTATATGGAGATAATACTAATACGACCGTTGGGTATAATACAGCAAAACAAACGGTCGGAAAAATATGTTAACTCGGTCGATCGAAAAGGTCTGGACAGTCGACCAAACTTGGGCAGTAAAACACTTACAGGATATATGATCACTCGGTCGACCGAATGTGGGCAGATTGTTTACGTTAAGGTTTGGTATTTTTCGGTCTAAGTTTGGGTGATCTATTGAAGTTTAAATTATATGAAATTTCATTTGTGACTTCTATAGGGAACCTAGTGTGTGTGTTTGAGTAGTTTTTAACTCAAGTATGCTCAATTACACAAAGTTCCTAAGACTCCAAAAAAATACAAAATACATGTCTTCAAATGAGCTTGATTACGTGTCTTGACTTGATTTCCTTTCTTTCTTGAGTCTTGATCACCCTGTAGAGGTTAGCACAAAGCAATATATATGCAATGCAACATGTGTGCTACTCTACATGATCACAATTAAGATTATGTTGATTAAATCATCAAAACATAGATTAAGACCAAAAACCCAATAATAATGAAGTAAACTAAGAAATAATCCATCAAATATACCAATAACTTCTTCCGTGGACCTAATCCGTTCGGACAATCTGAAAACATGGTTAAGGATGAAATATTAAGACCTGCTCAACCCAAAAAAATGGTTCAGTGGTGCTATCACGAAGACTATACAAAATGAAAGTTGCCAAAAATATTACCATAAAGGCCTTTGGCATTTTGGATGGAAGACGAGGTTAAAAAATTTCAAAATACTTCGGCGGAGATTAAGGCAATCTATAGAGAGCTTTATTTTGTTGGGTATATGGGATATTAGACATGTTGAGGCTTATGTTCATATGACATAATAAACTCTTCATGGACGGGTATAACGGAAAAAGTACATTTTTATTTGCAAGTTGACGAATTTTCGA
Source organism: Triglochin maritima (assembly GCA_963682175.1). Classification (NCBI taxonomy): domain Eukaryota; kingdom Viridiplantae; phylum Streptophyta; class Magnoliopsida; order Alismatales; family Juncaginaceae; genus Triglochin; species Triglochin maritima. The sequence continues at coordinate 33,530,247 of OY821785.1, forward strand.
ACAATTAATTACTACTGGCGAGGAATTAGAATATATCCCAGAATAGTATGATAGTTTTACTATGAGGCGCGTGTGAAGTTCCATTGGGGATTCGAATGTGGTAGTTGCTTGTTTAATTTGGTCAATAATTCTTTTAGAACTAGTTTTGTTGATAAATTCCTCATTTTAGAATAATCAATATTAGATGGTATATATTAACGATAATGTGTCGGGTCGCTTCCTCAATTTTGGTTTGTAAAATACTAAAAAAAGAATTATCTATATTTAATTTTGGAAAGCGTTATTTGGTGATCTTAGTTTACAACAATCAAGACGAACTGTAGTTCAACTTTTGTAGAATTCATGAGTCGGGTTCGGGTTCACGTTGAAACCGGAGTTTGAATTGCTATATCTGATCAATATGTTTTTTTATCATCAACGGAAGTAAATGTTCTATACAAATTTCAATGTTTTGGAATTGAGTTTTTTTGCTTGTGTGCCACTCAAACTGCTGAATTATAAGAATGCCACGTAGGGGTGTAAATGGGACGCAACAGGTGAGCTTTTTACCCCACCGCTACTCGTCCCGCCCAAGGGTGAATTAGGCGAGACAGGTTAGGTATAGGGGTGCAACTCGGATTATTTAATTCGAATATACAGTGTATCCGAATTCGAATTTCGTAATTCATTACTAAATTATAATTCGAATCCGAAATTAGAAGAACTATCCGAATTCGAATATGAATCCGAATCTTCAAAATTTTCGAATATTAATCGGTAGTCGGATATTATCCGAAATTGAATATATATGTATATTGTAATTAATTTTTTAATACTAATTTTTGAATATTAATTTTTGAATCGAAATTTTCGAATACTAATGTGTGTATGTGGTCATGTATCCGAATAGTTCGGATAATTCGAATTTGAAACACCTTGTATCCGAATTCGTATCTGATTTCTAATTGGTACATTGTTTTAAACCAAATCTATATCCGAAATTAAATTGGTAAGATGAAACTTACCAAATACCAACTAAATAGAAATTTTCGAATCGAATACTCTGATAGTTGGTAACCATTTGCACCCCTATTTGGCATTTCCACTCTAAACCCTTGTGCTTATGATTTTCCCACTCAAATTTATAATTATCAACACAAAAATGTATGTTTCCCTCACATATAACATCTCATGATCTTTAGGTCCATAAGAAGTTCATTTCAACGTCTCTACCACAACATAAAACTAATCACACATGAATAACTCCAACGAATTCAGAACTGATCAAAACTACAACAATAAATACATCAAAAGGTGAACTTCAAGCTAACTCTACTTCATAAAATATAATACTCATCACCAAAAGACAAATACATTGAGCGCCAAAAAGAACAACCGTAACAACACCAACCAAAGAAGTTATCAAAAAAAAAACAAAGAACATACACTGTTACGCAGTTTGCGGGTTGCACAAGGCAGGTTGTGAGAAGACTGCAACACGCATTAGGCAGGGCAGGGCGAGACGGCACGTCAAACTTGCCCCATTTACAACCCTAATGACCTAATGCCACAGTTCTTTGTATACTCTCTCGTGTGCCACTACAAAAACAGTTTTAGTGCATAATTGTAATTACTTTTAATATGGTGTCAATCCACCATTAACAACGGCTAATGAAGCTAAATATATTCATATTTAATTATATTTGTTTACAAAATATCCCTAAGTTTCAATAATATTAAAAGTTAATTACAATGTATAGAAACTTTCCTAGATAATTTTAAAAAATATATTCTCCTCTCATTTTCTTCTTCTCTACTAGACTCTTTGCTCTCTCTCTCTCTCTCTCGCTCTCTCGTCTCTCCCTACTCTCTCTTTCTTCTATTTTCTCTCTCTACTCTTTCTTTTCACTTTTCTCTCTACTCTCTCGCTCTCGTCTCTCTTTCTTTCTCTACTATTTCTCATTTCTCTCACTCATCTCTTGTTCTCTCTCTACTCTCTCTAAGTTTTTCTTTTCTCCCCGCCTCTATTCACTCTCTCCTTTCTCTCTCTCTCACCTCCAACTGGGTCCCCGAACCATAACAAGGCCCCTCTCCGGCCCTGTCGAGCCCGACCTCCAAGTCCTCCTCAACCCCCTCTCCCAAACCCTCCACTTCGCCTCTGATGAGGACTACAATAACATTTTCATCAGGATAGTCCACCAGATGTCGATGGTGGAGGGGAAGGCCGATCCACCGTCGGGGTTGATCACGACAATATGCACTGTCAAGGTGACGGACGGGGAATGCGTGATCCACCACGAGGAGATCCATATGGGGAGGGGGAGGTAAAGGCATTCGTTGAAGAGGACATGAGTAACAATAACGCTAGGAGAGAGAATGAGAGAAGAAAAAGAGAGGGGACAATGACAGAGGAGAGAGGAGAGTGATAGAGTAGTGAGAGGAGAGAGAATAGAAGAAAGAGAGAGTAGAGAGACAACAAAGAGATAAGGAAATTAAATAGAGTAAAGAGAGTGTTGTTGTGAAATGAAAAAGATATGGTTATTTAGGGCAGAAGGATTGTGACTTTTCATTGCTATATTATCATCTCATTACATGATAACCTCATATATATAAAAGTAACAAGCATTCATACTCTATACTAATTAAAACATAAATATAAATGTAAATAGATGAGATGTTACAATACTCAAAAGAGAAGTTACAACAATTTTTAAAGGTTGGAAAGTGAATCATCCATCACATGTATTATTTCATAGCATTTCCCTTGGATGATCATTGTTTGGTATACGTTTTTCTGTCTGACTCGTTAAAAATCTTGCCAAATAAAACCCATATGGACAAAACATGGTGAAGTAAAAAAAGTACAGAGCGTATAATTCTCCCCCTCATTTCAACATATATTTATAACACTCTGTTGGAGAATAGCGTTATGTTCGTGTCTCGTTAAAAATCTTGCTACAAAACCTAGTGGGAAAAATAGATAAGGCAAAAAGAGTGCGTGACAATTGCACAAGCTGGCTCGTTAAAATCTTGCCAAGTAAAACTCCGTGGGACAAAAAACATGGAAAATGAAAAAAAGTACAACTACAAGCCATCTAGAGTTTATCCTTCACAGATAGTCATCATTATGGGATGATAATTATATATCTACTCCCCCTAATTCACAGTTCACCAACTGCAAAAATATTGCAACATACTCACAATAACACAAATATTGTTGTTGTTGTGGAGGCATCACTGAAATAATCTTTATCTCATGAATATAGTAAGTAAATTTGATAGATTTGTAAAGAGGTAACAGAAAATAAGTTGAACGTCATTTGAATGTATTATGCCTACATAAACAATCATTGTGATTGTATTATGTCTAGTTTTATTTGCAATATATTGTATGACTTTCAAGGAAATAAACTTCAGGTCTCAATCCAACCTCTTTAGTTATATATATATATATAGGGCCAAGCTCTAGTGAGCCTAGGGCTCATCAAATTTAGTTTAAGCCCCCTACAATCTCACCATTGGATCTTATTTACAGTTAATCTCACCATTCGTTAGCATAACCGTTTTTTTTTCTTAATCTACCTTACAATTTGAAATGAGTGGTGGATATTGTGGGGGCTTAATTTAGAAAAATTAAGCCCTGGGCTCACTAGAGAATTCCTGTATATATATATAATTGGAATTTTGTTTAAACAGTACAGAGAATCTATCGTTGATGTGTTTTCCATGTGAACTTTCTTCATATAATATCTCTTTATATATTTGAGAGAATAAGTAACATCATAATGGATGTTAGGTCCTGCAAAAATCCCTTGTTCTACTCACTTTATAATGTATCGCCATGTTATTGTAATGTGATTTTCATTCACATTCTTCAGAAATCAGGACTACAAGTCCAAGCAATATGTTTATTAAGTGAATCTAGTTCTAAATTGTTCGTCTTCTTTTATTCATTTTAAATTCGAATGTTTTTTACATTCTTATAATATTATAGGTTCTGGATCCAAATTTTCTCTTGAATTAACATGCTACAAAGAAGGTGAATTAGTCGTCGACAATAATTTCAGTGATCATCATCTTTTAATATTGGTTAAGCTAGAGGCAAGATCGTGTTGATAACGTGTTGTGAAATGAAAAAAGATATGGAGATTTGAGGGAGAATGATTGAGACTTTTCATTGCTATATTATCATCTCATTACATGACACAACCTCATATATATAAAAGTTACAAGCATTCATACTCTTTACTAATTAAAATCTAAATATAGATGTAAATAGAGGAGATGTTACAATACTTAAAAGAAAAGTTACAACAACTTATAAAGGTTCACATGTATTATTTCTTAGCAAGTTTGTTTTTGTTAAATTATTGGGAAGGTGTAGTGTGAACATTTGTACTTGGTATACCAACATGTTACCATATGCATGTATATTTTATGTTCAAGAAAACAAATGCAAATACTATATTTTCTTTTGAACATTAAAATATTGTAATGATATGTATTTATGACAAACTTAAAAATGTTGAACATCCATAAGCTTACAACTCATGCATGAGTATTATCAATATCTAGAAGAATCTCATCACAAAAGAATAAGAATCACAAGTATGGAAATATTTATATTAGACTAATGAGAGCACTAACAAATATAAAATAGAACTAAATCAAATAAGAACTAAAATTAAAAGCTTAAAGATAATAACGATGAAACAATGATAATCAAAGGAAATTCAAGAATATTAAACAAAATATTTATATCATGGTATATTGATGCATTGCATACATTGCATCATATGTCTTTCATTTAGATTAATTTTATATCAATAAATGCTACTAAGGTATGTGTTTAGTCTTATTTACAGAATACAGAGACCTGAATACAAATTACCCATATCCCGAGCATAAATGCGTGCAAGAGACTCATTCCTGTCATAAAGACCAAGTTCAAGATTATCGGGTTTCAAATGGAAATGCATCCAAGCATAAAAGCATTCAAGACCTAATTACAAAAAGGACAAGGACTTAAGCACAAAAGTAGACAAGGACTTAACTGCAAAAAGCCAAGGACCTAATTGCAAATTACGAGTAGCTTTTATTGTTATGGAGAAAATCTAAAGAAAAATCAATGTGGATCTCCAAATATATAAAGAAATAAAGTCGGAGCTCAAAAGAAAGGAAAGAATCAATCCAGACGCGCAAAGGATATTGAAATCATACCATAAACACACAGGAAAAATCCGGATTAAATCGGAGCTAAAAAGGTGGCGAATCTGCCGCACCTTATGTAATTTGGTGCGGCGCATCCGTCGTACCAAATTAGATCTATGCTCTAAAATTTTTACCGGTTGCGTGTTGATGCGTGTACTTTCCTATTTTATACCTAAGTCCCTTGTATCGGCTATAAATAGCCCTGAAACGATGTTGTAGAGGAGTTTCTAAATTTTAACCTTAGTTTTTAATTCTTAGTCTTAGTTTTGTATTCTTCTCTTTAGCAATAAAATTCTGTTATTTTATTTCTTGTTTTTAGTTTTCTTTTGTAATTCCTCTAGGACCCCTTCTCCTTCCCTCCATCTATGAGTTTCTAACTCTTTCCAAAGGGTGGAGGTGACGGATTTAGGGTGATGAGAAGAGAATAAAGTTATTATTTTAAATTCGTGATTAGTATATTTTGATTACTTGAGTTTGTGTTAAATCATTTATCATGTAATGCTTTATAACTAATATGATTTATTATAAGTTTCTGAATTATCTAATCTAAACCCGATATCTAAACCTCCACCCAACGGAATTCATCATATTTGTTCTTATTTTAGTCTTAATTTGTTCATGTTTCATGCTTTAGAAAATTAAAAACCAAAAATCTCAAAACCAAACATATTCTTCTCTCCTTCTTTCCCCTACTCGAAAATCACAAAAATAACAAGATCTCTCCCTCCTTGTATTCGACCCGTATTTGCCACGTCTTCATTGACGCCGTGCACTTGCGGTATAAATAAAAATCTCATCAAGTTTTTGGCGCCGTTGCCGGGGAGGCGACGCAGATTTTGTTTTTTGTTGATTTCGATTCTATTCTGTTTATCTTATGCGCGATCTAACTATTTGGATTTGCGTTTTAGGAGACAACAGAGTGCACGGCGAAATCCGGGCACAGTTGGAGCAAGAAGGACGGCGGAATCGTCGCACATTTTAAGAATTTGGGTTTCATTTTTTTTTGAGGTCGTCTCCATCTCTGGGTGGACGTGTAGAGCATCTGGGAATTCTCGAGAGCGGGCGGCGAACCCGTCTGAGCATTGCGGAGGTAACTTTTCTTGCCTTTCTCGTAAAATCTTAATTTTCGAAAAGTTCCTTTTCGTAGAACTGCACGTGTTAGGGAAAAATTCCATAATTGGCAATAATTCAACTCTGACCTAAAAATTGGCAAAATTAGAAGGACTTAGTGCATGCATCATATAATGTTTTGTTTGCATTATTCTTGCTAAATTCTTGCAAATTATTTTTATTGTTGAAGAGTGCTGGAGGCAAGGTACGTATCGCGTTTTAACGATTGCATTTAAGCATATAATTTAGTTTGCATACAACCTTGCAATTGCCCCCAATTAAAGACCAATGTTTGACTATCTTTGCTAGATTTAAGTTAAACTATCTTAAGGGCAACTCCGTAGGAAAAGATACGGTGGGGATTTCATCACCCTTCCGTGGCCCACAAATCACAATCCTAAAGTGTCACCCAAGCTTTAAAATTAAAATCAATTAGACATTGGCCCCTAAGGACTCGGACTCAATTAAGGAGAAGATTGGTTTGACTTGCTATGACCTGAAGCTGATCAAATTTAATTTGGTGTCTAGAAAGTGTTTTTGTGTTGACGAAAGTCTTCCAAGCGAAGTGGTTGTCTAATTGGCACCGACTCTGTCGGAAGCGCCCCCACTAGCTATACACGGCTTGGCCAAGTTGGTTTGATTAGTGAGGGAGGTGAATCAAGCAAATCAATTCGACTCAACCAGTTAGGAGTCGTCTAGATTTAAGCGACACTAGTTCTAGGATTGTTTGAACCGTGCTTGTTCAGGAAACTTCTGACCAACCCTCTTATATATCTTTTAGAGTTAAGTTTCCCTTCTCCTCTGAGTCATCTTCTTCTCACCTTATTCTACGTTATAATCTCCTCCCCTTTACACTCTCTGCTAGCGAATTTAGGGTCGAGTCGGGCACTTTTTACGAGTTTAGCCTCGTGGTGGTGAGAGTGGTCGACTCTAGAGCTCTTTGTGAAGATGGAATGTTACATGGGCGACCATCCATATCATTGTTGGGACCAGGACAATTCGTCCTGGTATTCCGGACTCATGCAACCTGGGGTGGCTCAGACTAACACCCCATATGGTTGGGACAATCCTAATTGTGTGGCTGAGCAATCTTCATATTGGGGTAACATGAGAGAGGCACCGACTGCTAGACCACAATCTAGTTATGTCGGATCATATGCTGGTCAACAAACTGAGACATTACAACAAACTTTTGCCTCCTTCATGCGTAGGACAGACAACATGAGTGCACCGGTTGCTCCAGTAGTCGTACCGTGCGACTGTTGTGGGTTGAGTGGTCATGTTATCAGGGAATGTCCTTATATTCCCCCAGAGCCTGAGTATGAGCATACCTTTTCCCAAAACGCTCAATATGACTATTACGCATCCGCGTACAACCCGAGAGTGATGGATTCGTGGAGAGACAATTCATATCCAAATTCTTATACTTCATTTTCACCTCAGTATCCTCCCCCCGAATACCCAGAGTCCTACCAACACCCCACTCCAAACCATTGGACTTACTCTCACCCCATCAACACCCAACCTAAAAAGTTCCCAAGCTCTGACTTGAACCTCATAGTTGACCGCATACCTGATTCCCTGGAACAAACTCTCCTTACATTCGTGGAAACCACTCAACAGTCCGTACAAAATATGGTACTGCAATTGAGTCAAATGTCGCAACAATTAAGTAAACGTGAGGAGAGTAACTTGTCTTGTCAACATGAGGATTCATCTTTTGATATCGAACCACCACCACATCCACAAATTCAAAGCACAATCTTTCAAAGCCAAACTCCTAGTCAGTCTGAATGACTTGGGGTTTCAATTCACGATCACTCAGTGGAGGTTTTGATACACTTTGAGAATAAAATTGACCAATTTCATCATGAGTCGGCCCAGGATTGTGCATTATCTTCTTGCCCCGTGGCCCTTGAGCCACATGATCTTCATGTTGTGCCTCTTAAGGACTCACCTCCGGTGGAGCAAGAGCTCCCTAGCACCCTCAATTTCAAACAACCTGATGATAGTTTGTCTCTCACTATTGTTCCTGATCATCTTGGAAATGATGGAACATCAAACGACTACATTGCTCATGAGGGTATTAGGAGTTCCTTGGAGGATACATTGGGTATGAGACCCATTTTATGTTCGCCTGGTGAGTCGGACTTGCCTGACAAGGCTCTTGACCTCGCTCCGACGCACCAGCCAGTTGGTTGGAGAGTTTGGATTGACGATCATAACTTCAGCACCGCAACGGGAGAAACTCTTCTTCCGTTGCCCCTTATTTCCCAAACTCTCGAGAGGTTCAAGCTCTTTCAATTTGATCCTTTGAATGAGACGCCTTTGCGTCCAATTTATGAACCTCTCATTTCATCTTCTGCTCTTTGTGAAGGGGGCCCACGCATGAATATTCTGGCCACACGTGGTGTCATGTTCCCTTTTGATGTCTTTTGACAAATGAAGATGGGAATTTATGTTTGTACATAGTTATATATTTCAAAATAAAAAAAAATAAAAAAAATAAATAAATAAAAGAATCCTTCAGTGAGCATTGTTTGTGTGGGCTCCAACCCTTAAGTATTTGAGCCTCATTTGTTTCCCGTATTTGACTCCCTTCTTTAGCATCTCATAGGTTTTTGAGGGAATTCGGGTTTTGTCCATCAACATAGCCATGAACCTTCCTTTGTACTTCACGTTGGTGAGATCTTTTCCTTTTTCATGCATAAATCCATGTAGTATCTTGCTCACATTCATTGAGGACAATGCATGATTTAGGTATGGGGGGTGTTTATGTATGTATCTATCTATCTATATATATTTTTGTTTAAAAAAAACAATGTTCCATGACATAACTTAAGATTGAACCACCAAAACCCGAGTACAAATTGCATTGAGTTTTTGTTCCTTATTATATAGTTCTACTTGTAAAAATTATGACATAAATCTAAGTTCCAAAGAAATAACTCATTACCCTTTAAGACATGTATGCACTTAAATTGGATGAATCAAATCTTTGAAGTGGTTGATAAAAAGCAGAGGTTGAGGAAAATATACCGGGAAGTGTGGACTTTTAATAGCAATTAAGCCTTGAGGAAAATAAAAGTAAAAAAAATAAAAAATAAAAATAAAAATAAAGGAATAAAGTGAGGAAAGCACATTTTGCAAAATGATTACAAAACCCAAGCCTTTGAGTCACTGGTCCGTAGGGGTATCTTAAAACCCAGTAACTTGAGTCTGCCAGCTCGGGATTATCGACCAAACTCGCTACACGAATGCAAAAAGGGTAAAAGTGTCAGAAAAAGGAAATGTGTTGAATCATGGAAAAAGAAAAAAAATACTTTAAGATACTCAAGGCCCAGAGCTAAAAGAATGATTCATGTCATGGTTGATCTGAATGATACTTCACCACCAGAGGAGGCGTGCAAAATAAATTAAGTGATAACATGTGTAGAAGGGTTAGTGGTGTGAATATTGGAGGAATGAAGACCAAGTCAGATTTTTTTATGGGTTAGACTTATATAATAAACATGCAAGAATTCTAAGTAAGATATATAAGGTTGAGGTGGAGATATTGAGAGCTATTAATTAAATGTTGAATTAAGACTTTGTGGGTGTGTCAACTGAAAACCCTCACGAGACAAAACTCGTCCTCTAAGGAAACTTGGGGGTTTAAAGGCTTATTGCACATGCTAAGTGCAACCGTGATTCCTACGAAAGTGAGTTAGGATTTCCCTGTTTTCATTTTTCTTATATTCTGTTTTGCTAGGGACTAGCAAAATCTAGGTGTGGGGGTATTTGATGCATTGCATACATTGCATCATATGTCTTTCATTTAGATTAATTTTATATCAATAAATGCTACTAAGGTATGTGTTTAGTCTTATTTACAGAATACAGGGACCTGAATACAAATTACCCATATCCCGAGCATAAATGCGTGCAAGAGACTCATTCCTGTCATAAAGACCAAGTTCAAGATTATCGGGTTTCAAATGGAAATGCATCCAAGCATAAAAGCATCCAAGACCTAATTACAAAAAGGACAAGGACTTAAGCACAAAAGTAGACAAGGACTTAACTGCAAAAAGCCAAGGACCTAATTGCAAATTACGAGTAGCTTTTATTATTATGGAGAAAATCTAAAGAAAAATCAATGTGGATCTCCAAATATATAAAGAAATAAAGCCGGAGCTCAAAAGAAAGGAAAGAATCAATCCAGACGCGCAAAGGATATTGAAATCATACCATAAACACACAGGAAAAATCCGGATTAAATCGGAGCTAAAAAGGTGGCGAATCTGCCGCACCTTATGTAATTTGGTGCGGCGCATCCGTGATGCGCCGCACCAAATTAGATCCATGCTCTAAAATTTTTACCGGTTGCGTGTTGATGCGTGTACTTTCCTATTTTATACCTAAGTCCATTGTATCGGCTATAAATAGCCCTGAAACGATGTTGTAGAGGAGTTTCTAAATTTTAACCTTAGTTTTTAATTCTTAGTCTTAGTTTTTAATTCTTAGTCTTAGTTTTGTATTCTTCTCTTTAGCAATAAAATTCTGTTATTTTATTTCTTGTTTTTAGTTTTCTTTTGTAATTCCTCTAGGACCCCTTCTCCTTCCCTCCATCTATGAGTTTCTAACTCTTTCCAAAGGGTGGAGGTGACGGATTTAGGGTGATGAGAAGAGAATAAAGTTATTATTTTAATTTCGTGATTAGTATATTTTGATTACTTGAGTTTGTGTTAAATCATTTATCATGTAATGCTTTATAACTAATATGATTTATTATAAGTTTCTGAATTATCTAATCTAAACCCGATATCTAAACCTCCACCCAACGGAATTCATCATATTTGTTCTTATTTTAGTCTTAATTTGTTCATGTTTCATGCTTTAGAAAATTTAAAACCAAAAATCTCAAAACCAAACTTATTCTTCTCTCCTTCTTTCCCCTACTCGAAAATCACATAAATAACAAATCTCTCCATCCTTGTGTTCGACCCGTACTTGCCACTAGGGGTGAACATGGGTCGGGTTGGGTCGGGTTTGGGCCTCAACCCGACCCAACCCGAAATTTTCGGGTTGGGAAAAAACCCAATCCAACCCGAACCGGTTTAGGTTCAACCCAACCCGACCCAAAATTTTCGGGTTGGGTCGGGTTGGATCGGGTTGAACCCGAATTCGGAAATTTTCTCCCAAACTTGGTCGGGTTCGGTCGACCGGTGCTTAAACGGTCGACGGTGGCTTGAACACCCAAAATTTTCGGGTTGGAAACGGTCGACCGAGTGATGTTCGGTCGACCGGTTTATTTGGGAAAAAATAAAAAAAAATAAAAATCGGGTTCGGGTTGGGTCAACCCGACCCCCTCAACCCGAACCCGACCCGAAAATTTGGATTTTTGATTTTCCCAAACCGACCCGACCCGAACCCCTCCCCAATCCGACCCAACCTGACCCGACCAGTCGGGTTCGGGTTGGGTTTCGGGTTGAACCAAACCCATGTGCACCCCTACTTGTCACGTCTTCATTGACACAGTGCACTTGCGGTATAAACTTAATTCTCATCATATATTATGACTATTTATCATATTGATATTCTAGCATATGCTTATGTAATATTTACAAATCAAGTATATTAGCTAATGCAAATTTTTAAATAAAATGCATATAAGATGAAAGTATTAAGTATCTGAATGAGTAATACCATTGACGTCATAAACATATTTGTCTTTGTAATTAAGCAAAAACTTGCTTCAATCATTAGGTTTTTGAGCAATTTTTTCCTTTGTATCGAAGCTTTAAAAAGTTTCACAAAATCTCAAGAACAATAGAGATACGTGTCAAATGACCTTCCGTGCGACATCAGTGACAATAAATTTGTTTTGTGGAAAGTTATACTTTGAGAACTCATTTTGGTTCTCTGGTTTATATTCGTTCACGTCCACAATCATGATTTCAACATTGTCATCTTTCAGACTTATCACATACTCATACATTCACTACAAAGAATAAAGCAAATTGGTTGGACAAATTTCTTGATTTTTTTATCGATAACTTGATATATATTCAGCTTAGCCAAAAGATAGAGCACAAGACCAGATCATGATATTTCTGAAATCATTTTCTTAAAAATGATTACGCAGGAAAACCACAACCTTCGCTTTATCTTGGTTTGATGTTTCTCTCTTTTATCTGTATTCTTAAGAGCATTTGCCTGTCACGTCAACAGTCACCTTCAATTTTGTCTACAATCAAAATGATCACTCTCATATAAAAGATCATACAAAATAAAACCAATAAAAAAATATTAATAGTTTCTAGCAAAACTGTTAGATACGGGAGAAAGACGGGGAGCACCACACCAAGCCACCCCAGAAAGCACGCCTCCACCAGACGCACATGGACCGCCAAACAGCGGTCCCAAACCGCCAATTGGCGGTTCAGAAGTTGCGCCTGGTGCGCTTCTTCGGCTCGCCTTGTTGTCCATGCTGAGGGCCTTCTATTGCCATCACTGGATCCATACTTTGATCTACGCAATTGGTGGACACAAATGAAAGAAGAAAACAAACTACTTAACACTCACTAGCAAAACGAGATTTGCACCAAACACTCATCTTTTATTTCTTCTTTCTCACTTGACTTGATTTGTTTTGGCTTGTGTTACAAATGGAGAACTCTTGAGCTTATATAGACACTTACAAAGACTCTTCAACTTACCCTATAACACAAACATAACATAAACTATATAAAGATGATCATTCAAGATCATTACAACCTCTACTTAAATTGCATCATAAAATAGGACGAAAATCATAGGAAAAATGAAGAGTCCCTTGTCTCTTCCTTTCCTACAACCTTTTGCCTTCCTTCTTGTTGAGTCATCAACTCTTAGATGACTCACCCTCCATAGGTGATGTTGCAAGTGACTAGGATGCCACCTAGGATTAAGTTCAATTCTCAATAAAAAGAACATAAATAGATGACATATGGACAAATAAACTATATCATTGTCATCAGAATGTCAAGTTGTCTAATGATTTTTACTTCCAAATACATCACATTTTGTATCATGCAAAATAAAATGGATCCCAAATAAAATTCTTATAAACATGTATTAAAATATACTCATCAAATAATATACTCATATTATTAAATAATGTACGAAAAAACTGACTTAGGTTAATTACTGCTTCCCGTACTTATTTAAATTCGTGACTCTTTCTTATGGTTAGGGGTAATAAGTCTTTGCTGAGCTAATCTTGCACTTCTTTGAGTTTACGCGCTATATGTTGGATGAATACTCATTGGCACCTTCACTAAATGGAGAACACTACATAAAGTTTTCTCCTCACTAGCGCTCATCCAGAAAGTAGCATGATAGACTATTTTGCCGTCGGCAGTACGATCGATATGCAAATCCTTTCTTATACCCATTGTCTCTAAGTCTTTTCTTGAATTTTCATTATCTTTGTTTTCTTTTGGGGTCAATATTGTCTTCAAGAAATTGTCACACACATTCCACTTTGTGTGTATCACATAATTATTGTGCAGAACTAGAAGATCTTTCATGTACAATTACTGAAAAATATACTTCCCTTTTTCCAATTATATATTATTGTCACCTAGAGAATAATTTTGTAAATTTTCAAGAACATCTTCCCGAGATTTTCGAAATAATCTCCAACGGACAATATCCGTCAGTGCAGCTTAGAAAAACATACCCATACGGACAATAGTTGTCAGTGTAGGATAACACAATTGTTGGTGATTGTTTTCGCTTGAAATTTCATTTTACCATTTTTATTTGAAAAATACACTGATGGTAAGTATCTCTTGGTGTAACTCCCTGGTTGTAAGAATACTGCAAAAATATTAACCGATTGAATTGTTCCGTCGGTGACGGCGAGAGTATCAGTCGGTGTAATTTTACAGCGACGAAAAACATTATCTGTCGGTGAACAGTTAACTGCACCAATGGATTTATATCCGTTGATGATGCCTATTTTTCTAGTAGTGACTCTAGACAAAAAAAACTGGATTCACCTTATTTTTGTAAAATTCAGTACTCAGATCTTTTAACTCCACCTACGAATCTACATGAAAAAGGAAGGTCACAAGATGTCTTTTGAATCAACAGCAACAGGCTTCTTTGTACGTGAACACCACAACTTCGTTGTTTTACTTATTTCTGTCTTTTTAGGTTTTGTACCAAAAGCAGCGGCTTTGAATTTCAAGATTTTGTATATTTGATTGTGACATTTTCGTTTTATTTTCTAGATTAATCGGTGGACGGAACAAATCTATTAAATTTTGCGAATATTATGAAATATTTCCAAAAGAAAAACATGTAACCTAATTTTTTTGGAGCCATGTCTTGATTCTAACAAAAGAATAGAAAGATTCGACAGAAAACAATGATTTTTGAAAATGATGTCACCTAGTTTTACAGTTACTCGTTTCAATGCAAAAAAAAAAATCCACCATCAAAAACTTATAAAATACGGAAAATAAGTTGTTTGTGTAACGTCCTTGAAACAACAAAAATTTAAACTTTTAAAAGATACTCAATAGTCATAGATAACCAGGTCACATGAGAACGTTATTCAAAAGTATACGCGAGTTGTCAAATGTATGAATATGTCAAAACGTATAAATACATCAAAATACAACAGACATAAATACAAGTAGTAATAATAACTTCAAAATAGACACGATGACCCGACACCAAAATGTACTGGTCATCAGTCACCACCCTACCAACTCCCGAATGGAATCCTGAAAAATATAAACAATGCTTAGGTTTCCATTAGGAAATCCTGTATGACAAGCCCACCTACGTGCACATGCAATACATGATCTATCATACTAGTATAATGTGGCAAAAATCGTAACAGTCATTTCCCCACACAGGGGTCATATGGTCATCAATCTCAACATTAATTGGAAAGTATACACATACGGTTATACGGAAAGTATACGACACCCCCACTCGCAATTACATTAGTCATATGAGTTCGGTGATGGTCGCACGTACTTCCGAGTCATCATCAGATCTGATCCGTGGTCAAAAGGCCACAATCCACCAGAACCGTCTCTTTGGAGGTCATATTCGTCAATCGTGCCACAGCTGGACGATCATACTCGCCGGAACAGCTTCGGTCAAGCACATTCGTCGGAACATCGATCAGTCATCTTCGTCGCCACACAATTTAGACAGTCATCTCCATTACCACACAGGTTAGACAATCATCTTGCTCTGTAGAGTCACATCATATAGATCGTGCAAAGAGAATAAGGTCCCACAAGTTTACTACCTCACTACTACAAAATTGGCCTTTGCCGACGGACAAATCCGTCTGCAATAGTACATAATTCCGTCGGGAATACTCATTGCCGACGGAATTTCCATTGGTAATAATCTGTTGGCTAACCCTACGTTGGCAATAGTATTGCCGACGGAATTTCGGTCGGAATTGACAATTTCCCCCTACTTTTTCGTCGAATTTTTGGCGTCTTTTCTTTGGCACCAAAAGAAATTGTCAATGATGATTTCTTTTAAAAAAAATTCTCTTAAAAAATTACAATTAAAATACATCCAACACTAGAAATAACATTCAATATCAAACTTAACATGAAATACAAATTAACATCACAAATAAAAATCAAAATTCATCTAATATAAATATTATGATCATAAAAATAAATATATAGATATCGTAAACTATCTACAAAAAAAGTCCAAAAAACTACAAGTCTGTAACTTATAAATTGTCACAAAATAAGTCCATGAATGCTTAAATTACCAGTCCTATAAAATTAAACAACAATTCAATCAAACTTCTTTCTCGAACCAAATCAAGCAACTGTATGACATTGAGAACTACATGAGTTGATAATATCAAGGCACATAATAATACAAAAGGTATACTTTAAGGTATTAGCTCGTAGTCCATTAAAAGTAAATTTGAAGATTAATTACAGGGTAATTAGTTGATTCTTATCCCTAGATATACTAATGCTCAACGACATATGCATATCCATAAATTAGAAATATTAACCAAAAATTAAACCTAAGCATATCTTTTTGTGAAAAAATTGAGCAAGTTGACTACAAGAAATAAATAATGCATCATGATTAAACCGTTCAACATCACATAAATATTGCAAATGATATCTCTAAGTATGACATTTAAAGTAAATTAAAAGGTACAACCTCCCCCACCGTCTTAAGAAGTAGTCTCACTTAAACACCCGACATAAAACAAAAACAGATATTTCAATTTGCAATTCAAATGCATCAAACACTAGAAATAACATTCAATATCCAACTTAACATCAATTACAAACCAACAACACACACAAAAATTAACATTCATCTAACATACTCATATAAATATTATAATCATAAAAAATTAACATGAACATTACTCAAAGATAGATAAAAATTATTAAGAGTGGATTTCCCATTCTCAACTCTACTTCAAGAGTGAAAACTATCACAGGAAAATGGGTATATACTTGAGAAGATTCTCAAAAAGGTCAACTTGATCTTAAGTTCATTTACTGGAATAGAAGCATACTTCGAGCTCAACTTTTCACAAATAGAACCAGGATGTACAGAGATAAGAGCAGAGATGACTAGATGAGTCATCAACAAATAGAGTCAACCTTCACAGTTCACACCATTCCCTCCAAGCCCAATGTTTCAACTACACAAATTCAAATAGGCTCAAACAACTTAGATCTGAAGAAGATAATGTAAGGCTGCAACAGTCACCTATAACAAGGCAAAAGGGCATGTGCATAAGGCATGTACAAAACCCTACAACGCAAACAATACCTAGAGATTAACAATCGTTACTGCCTAAAAATTGTCAGAAAGAGAGGGCACAATACAACTAAGTGAACGTATATACTCACATCCAAAAGTAAGAGCAATGCATTGCATGTAATTTCCAAAATAAAATCCTCATTACTTTGCAAGCATGAAGAGTGTAAGTTATACTTGGCAAACTCACTTAGTCCAACTCACATGGAATATAAAGTCATGGGAATTCTAAGAAGACACGGCATTGTCATGCAACTTGTCCACAATGGTTGCCTAAAAAATTACCAAACATAACAATTGACAAGCCATCCATGTTGCAGGTCAAATACATGTGTTTAATCCTTTTGAGAAAAAAAAACTATAAGCAATCCTCACTCCCTCGTATATATTTGCATCATGCATGCATGGGAATGCTTGTGTTTGTTTGTTTGAGAAGAAAGAGAATTGATGGTTTTGTTGTTGGATTTGGAGGTGCTAAGGGTTGCAATATAAGAAAGGAATCATTAGCAATGAGAGGGCAACCATTAGAATCTTTTCATCTCAAAGCTTCATGCACTAAGCATTTAAACCACAACAGGCTTAGACAAGTCAATTACAGTTTTGCTGGCTGCAACTGGTACCAGCTGCTATTGTTCCAAACAAAGAACAGGGCATCAAAGTTGCCAAGCCAACAAACCCTTAACGTGATCACACACTCAAATGTAATCGAACAATCATCACCACCTCACACTGCACAACACCCAATGTGATCAGGCAAAATACTACATCATAGAGGTAGGCATTCGCAACCAACACATGGATGTGTAAGTTGGTGTTTTGAGTTTAGAGTTTGGGGTTATGTATAAATATACATATGCATAATGATTGGAAAATAAAGTGTATTTTGCTGTGGTTGGTTGGTGATGGAGAAGAGAGAAGAGTTGTCTGAATTCGTATAGAAATCATCAGCTGAGAGGTGGCAACACTTCAAACTTTTCCATCTCAAAGGCTCATTTCATTAACCACAACATGCATAATCCAACCGCAACATGCATAATCCAGAAAAACATCTGAATCCTAACAACAAACTCCACTTCGCCAACTCAAAGACAAAAGAAAAAGTCCAATCCAAGTACAGAACTCAAAACCAAAATTTTGACAAAGCAAAGTTCAAATAACCACTAATAGCAGAATCCAAAAAAAAATCCACTACACCATCAGAAAAGAAGCATCAATCTCAGAATCCAAAGCAGAAACTCCACCAAACCGTGCAAACAACTCGAACAGCGGAGGAGGTGGTTGGAGTCGACGATGGCAACCGGAGTTGGAGACATAGCGGTGGAGATCGGGACAGTCCACCGGTGGCCAGGAACTGGTTGTGGAGGACAGCGGGTGAGGGAGTTGTTGGTGGGGATGGGGAGGGGTCGTTGAACGCCGGGAAGGGCAGCGGCGGCCTGGAGAGGACGACGGAGGCGGGGATCGGGGAGCGATGGTCGGAGTTCGGCGGAATGAGATCCCCCCCCCCCCAAATTTAAACTACGCCGACGGAAGGTTTTGATTGGTGCGGGTTGACAAATCAAAGTTATTCCCGACGGAAATTCCATCGGCTATAGCTTCCGACGGAATTTCCGTCGGGAAAACACATTTTTGTTGTAGTGCCTAGGTCTCAATGTATATGTCATAAGTTTGGGTTTGCCGAGACATATAAGTTCGGTCGACCGAAAGGTCTACGGTCAACTGATAGACAATGTATTCTGAGGTATTTGGAAATAATACGAATACGATCGTTGGTATAAAATGACAAAACAAATGGTCGGAAATTTGTTGTTACTCGGTCAACCGAAAATGTCTGGACGATCAACCGAACGGATGGTAGAAAATGCTAACTGGATAAGTGATCACTCGGTCGACCGAACGTGGGCAGACTGTTCTGATTTTGGTTTAGTATTTTCCGATCTAAGTTTGGGTGATTTATTGAAGTCCAAATGATGTAAAAAATTGTTTGTGAGTTCTATAGGGAACCTAGTGTGTATATGAGTTGATTTTAGCTCAAGTATGCTCAAGTACACAATGTTTCTAAGACTCAAAGAAAACAAGATTACATGTCTTCAATATAGCTTTAATACATGTCTTGACTTGATTTCCTTTCTTCCTTAAGTCTTGATCACCTGTAGAGGTTAGCACAATACAATACATATGTTATGCAATATGTGTGCTACTTTACATGATTACAATTAAGATTAGGTTGATTAAATCATCAAAACATAGATTAAGGCCAAAAAACCAACATATATCATATCATGGAAACAGGAGCCATAAAAGAAAATCACGCGCCAACACGCTTGTAAAACACAATACAATTCAGTGCTCCAACGGTAGACCGAAAAATGTCATACGGTCAACTGATTGGTCGTTAATACGAGTAATTGGTTCAACCACAAACTAACAGTCGAACCAAACAAACACCACTAACGGTCGAACAAAGTCTACTGGTGATCGATCGTTTGGAAAGTTTGTCACGTATATCATTAAAATAATCATCACAATGGTCGAACAACAAAGAAAACCCGGTCGACCGAACATAACAAGGACTTCCTACGTTTTCTCTAAGTCATTATAGGTCGGCCTAAATATGAATCGATCGAACCACATTTAAGTTCTCTTAAGTAATCGGTCGAACAAAATCAAGAAGCAATCAATTGCTTAGATGGTCTAAGATCTAACCGACTTACTACAGTGCAATCGGCCAAACAGATCATAAGGGGGTCGACCGTTTGATGGTCTAGACTCCCAACCGACTCACTGCAGTTAAAATCAGTCGAACGACGAAAGGTCCCGTTGGACCGAACATAGCATGAACTTCTTCTTCCTGCGAAATTAGGCATAACCAGTCGACCTCCACAGGGCATCGTTCGACCGGTGCGAGAGAAAAGTCTCCAATTACATTACAACCAGTCAACCAAACTTAACGTCGGTCGACCGTTCCAGTGCAGCAACCATACTGCACTTTGTCTTTGACTTCCGGCGACAACCCCGGCCTCACATATGCCTTGTCTGAAACTTCTAATTGAACTTATCATACCTTTAAGGCTTGAAGACGCCTCTGAAGAACCACGGCGATCACTTCCTCACCAACAAGCTTTTCTCCAGCGAGAACTTCACTCTCATTTCCTTCGTACTCCGACAAACTCCGAGTTGAAGAAACCTGACTCCTCTTCCAACTTCCTCTCCTTCACTTACTTCTGCTGATCACAAACTCCACTCCACCAACAACACCCAAATCTCCAACTCCTTTCCTCTTCACTCTTCTCTTAAGCAAAGAATGTTGGATTTCGTGCCCTATAGTATGTATATATTTTCGAAATTTTATAAACATATAGGATTGTAGTATTCATATTTTCTTCGATTTTCATATAGACATGTATTTGTTTATCCTAATTATTTAACATGCATTAGAATAAACAAACAATTGCAAAGAGGATCATACCTAGAGGTTCTCTAAAACCTCTTGAAGATCCGGAGTCGCGTTGCCGGTCGAATCGCTCGGTGGATTGCCTCCGAGTATTCACCAAACTCTAAACAAGATTGGAGAGAGAAGAGCTAGCCTCTCAATCTCTAATAGGGTTTAGAATCCAATTACTAACCCCTCTTTAGTTCCCTTGAGAAGATGATCTCTGAAAACTAAAACTAATCTTAAGAATCAAGGTAATTTCGTGGAGAATTATGGAGAAAGATTTTTGCTTGAGAAAATAATGAATTAAATTAATGAGATAATGAGATAAACTTGTATTTATAAGTTCTCTCCAAAATACTTATTCATGTGCAACCTCTTGCCCATGATTTCATGCAAACTTCAATCTAACCATCCATTATTTGCTAACAAATAATCTCAGCCACGAATCAAATCAATTATGGACCAATTACATGCATGATCTAATTAATTCTTAAATTAATTCTGCAGAAAACCGTCTGGACCGGTCGACCGTTTGGAGGTTCGGTCGACCGCTCGAACCAAGTTTCGGTCGACCGTTCGAGATTCGGTCGACCGTTCCGAACAGATGAAAATTCCCTGTTATCGGTCGAGACGTGTCCGGTCGACCGTGCACCGATCGGTCGACCGTTTGTGCACAGTACTGCAGACTTGCGAAATTTGGGTTTAACCCCTACAAAATTTGACATTTCGGGATTAGTAGTAAATTCACAACTTATACAACATATTATCTTATGTAATGATAAATCATTACACCTCATAATATTTACATCACATATGAATTTAATTTAGATTCTAATTATGTTATTAATCACAACATAATTTTGATTTCGCTTGTTCACCCCATGCGTCTTATTTTCTACATGAAACCTGACACATCTTATGAACTCAAAATCCTCATTTCCCGTTTCCCAGTTTTGTGGTGTGACCTATGGGAGGATCTAAACTAAGTTGGCAGTGATATTAAGAGCTTAATACCACAAGCTATAAGCGGTATCTAGCTACACATTATAGCTTCCAATTAGTTAGATGTCTTAATTCCACTCGAATCAAAACCCGATCTTTTTAGTGATGGAGTGCACCACTTGTGTCCGTCCCTTGCCTCATGATATTAAGAATACACACAAAGTAGTATTGTGTCATCTTTGTATTAATATTCATTTCTTAATCTCTTTAAGCTAGTTATAAATATGTGACTTAACTCAAACCACATTGTGCACATTGTGCACACATTTCTATAATATTTTACTTATTAGGTCTATTCAGTATACAAAAGTAATATCTTCCTCTTTTGTGTACCCGTGTTGTCACTCACTTGTAGAGCAACAATGATCTATGACCAACACGACAATCTTAACTCGGTAATTAATGTCTCATGTTAATTACCATGATTGCGAATATCTTTTGTTTTATGTAAACCAATATCTTTTAGAGCTCTACGGTTAAGGACCAAGAGTCTCTTCCTTAATACTTCTAAAAGACGAATAACATAAACAAGGAACAAAATGATTTCTCATTCAATTCGTAACAATTGACATTTAAAAGTAAAACTTTTAGAACACATTCCCTTCAAACAACACAACAACCCCTCCTCTTCACCGCCACCTCTTCTTTTATACACCCCAACACCACCGCCATTCCCTCCTATTATTCCAAGGCACGTGGAACGGGTGTGGGTAAATTGCACCTCCCTGCTACGGTCGTGCAATGGTCCGTTGAAATCACCTCTCCCTGCATCTGGTGGTCTAGGTCTCCAGCTTCGCCGTCCCTATCGGTTCAGGCACTCTTGGACAAAGTGTCCAAGCTGACTGCAACCTAAACATGCTCCCACAAGGAAGAAACACAGCTGTCCTGGGTAGATCCTGCTACAATTCATGTACACCTCTAGTCTCTGAGACCTGCTCCCAATAGGCTGACGTGTGTCATCTCCTTTAATTCGGGGCCTCTTGCCCGGATTACCTCCCAATTGGTCATCCTCTCGACCCCTAACACTTCCCTGTGGCCTCCTGGTAATTCTCCTACTTGTCTTGGTCGATGATGGTCGAGAATTTCACTACATCTGACAAGGTCTGCGACATGTTATTGATCACACGATATCGGAGATGTTTCCCAAGTCCCCGAACAAATTTTCTCGCTCACTGCTCCTGTGTCACATAAATCTCTGGGTAATAACGCTACAGAGTGTAGAACTTGCTGATGTAGCTCACCATGGTCAAATCCTTCTGCTCGATGACCAGTAACTCCTCTCTATTCCCATCTCTGACATACTGTGGAAAATACTGTTCATTGAACTCCTCCAGGAATTCCTGTTAACTCACATCATCTCTGCCAACAAACACCTCCACAGATATGATCATTCACCACTTGGATGCATCACCCTCCTCTTCACCACCACCTCTCCTTTTATACACCCCAACACCACTGTCATTCCCTCCTCCTCTTATTCCAAGGCACGTGGAAAGGGTGTGGGTAAATTGCACTCCCACTTAATTTAATTCCTTAATCCTTACTTAATCTAATAATTTGATTTGAATTCCAACCGTTGGAGTTACAAATACAATCTGATTTGTCTTTTTTTTATAAGGTGGTTAGTTCTCTGAATTAATAGCTTCTTGTCAAGAACCACATCAAGTAGTAGTGTTTAATAGACTAATTACCTCTCTACGATGTAACAATAATTGGATACATCAGCCCTCAATAACAAACAAGTAAGATCAAAGCAACAACCGACAAAACTATGAAAACAGAAGCAGATAAACACATTGCTCCTGAACGGATGGTAACTTGCAAAAGAGGATCCAAGGTGTGATCCCTACCAATATAGAAGGATAGCTGTGCTCAATTTAATTAACAAGTCAATAACGATCATTCATCAAACATCATACGTACTTTAATAATCTTGTACCTCCTGTCACATATGCAGATATGCTTAAAACTTTGCTATGCAGTTTGAAGGCATTTTAATCGACTGATTGTGTTTGCTATATTTGATGTTGGCTTCTTCCTTGGATTAATTTACGGTTTGCCCCCCGGCTCTTGTTCACGTCGGCGATGCAAATATTTTAATCTTGACTTCTTTCTTTTCTAGTTTCAGAACTGTTGGTTACTTTCCTTTTCTTTGTGGAAATCCCCCGTCTTTAATATTAAGGTATATTGGGTTAATCTGATTCTTTTTTTGGGCATTATTCAATTGTTTTTCATTATTATTATTAATAGATATAACAGACATGCATAATACCTAGTGTTTAATAGTAAAATTATTTATTATGCTTTCAAAATAAATTGACAAGAGCATATATATCTATTCAAACACAAAATGCATTTATATACTATTATAAAGTACGATTATAACTTCTGCTCTTTGATTTCACAAGAACAAACATCCAACATGGATATTAATTGTTCATATTTTGTTGTTGATGGTGAAGTTGAAATTGGCACAATTGGTCTGTCGAAAGAGCAAAGATGAACTGAATCCCAATCTAGACTTGGCCAGATCGAATTGCAGCAAATTATCCTCTAACTGGTGGCTTCCGATAACAATAGAAGTTGTCGGTTCGCGACCGCCATCAACAAATGCCAAACACAAAACACCATCTTTAGCTTGAACCATAGAATTGGCCCCGAAAATCCTCCAAAAGATTGTCTTGCTTTGCAATACTAAATCGATTCCTGGCACCGCCGGCCCGACCCGTGTGCTTCCCACATTCTTGGCATCAAAGCAATGTTTGAAAGGCTTCACCGGAGGGACAAGGGTGAGACCAGACTCTTTGGTGAAGGATTTGACAATGGTGTTGTAGATGGAGGTTTCAAGGACAGTGTAGGGGTTGATCGTGCTTAATTTCGTCCCACCGATGCCATTTTTGTCGATGGCTAGGAGGGTTCGGTTTAGAGGGATCGATTTTCCATTGACTTGGATTGATTTGACTCCGATAAAGTACTCGAAAGATGGCTCACCCTCAAAGTGAACGCCTGCAGTGCTGACAGGGTTTTTGAGCAATGGAGTGTACAAGAGAGACCGGGAGACATCAAATTTGTTCGGTAGAAATCTGTTTATTTAAGAAAATTGAACAAGGTTAGAGTCGAAATTTGAAAATATCAAACAATAATTACCATAGTTACACCAAAACCTATTGATATTTGGATAGAGTATTAGGTACATTAACCATCACAATTCTTGTTGTGCACATGCACCATGTGGGAACAAATGATAAAGTGTCAGACTAGAGGGCCTATATTTTTTTTCTGAGAAGTCTAGTGGGTCTCATTTTCAACTAATTCGTACCAAGGCATTTTTTTATTTTTTTGTTTTTTTTGATGACCCAGAATTTCCCGGCACCCGCCCCCACTTGGGACAGACGGGTTGCAGCTTCAAACTGGGGGTGGTCCAACACCATTTTCACCGGAACGCATTAGCATTAAATAAAGTGCCTTGTTGGGATTCGATCTTGTGACTTAAGGTTTGTGAACCCACGTACATAACTAACTCGGCTGCGTCCCGGGGGACCAATTCGTACCAAGGCATTACTACACTTTTTATTTTACTAGTGCTAGTTGGTAAATACTAAATACACATTAATTAGAAGTAACTTTTTGTATTATGATCTCTTTCCAAATTCCAACACTAAAATTGAATTAACCCTAAAATGTTTTCGGTATGTAACTTCAGCTCATGTATTTAATAAATAAAATTTACATGCTTTCAAAAATAAATAAATAACTAGTCCGTTAAGTTTTACATACAATTGTATCACGGCCTACCGTAGAAACAAACAATGAAATATCCAAATTAATATCCAATGAAACGAGTCAAGCCCCTTAGATGTATCTAAACTGAAGTGAAGATCTTTGAAACATGCAGAAAATATTTACAAAATATATTAGAACCTAATTGGTTGATTTAATATCAGTTTATTTAATGATGTAATGTATTTTCAACTTTTAGTCTTGTATTCAGAGTAGTTTATTAGTTACACATAAAGGTCATTAATTGTGACAAATTGAGGTACGTTAGAATAATCAAAACCAAGATAAAAAAATTATTCTTGGAAAAACTCACTTATACGGCCCACCGCCAAAGAAGAGAACTCCGGTGGCCTTTTCGGTCGCCGGCAGGCAAACCGCGAACTTCCTCTCAAACCGAAACTCAGTCGCGAAAACCGTCGGAGCGGCGACGGCGATCCTCCCCAAGGCAAGCAACCCACTACCCCCACCGACCAACCCCTCCACCAAATTGTTCCCACCACACACCACCACCATCTTCTCCACCCTAACCTCCCTCCCCGGATTACTCCCATCGGTCGACCGGACTATAAAAGAATCCGTCCCCAGCTCCCCAGAAGTGGAGAGCCGGATAAACGGGTTCTCCGGAAAAACGGAGCAAGTGTTGTTGTTGCACCCGGGACGTTTAGGTGAGTTGCACTCGGTGGTGCAAGCGCGAGAGAAGGAGGCGGCGCAGAGGGGTGTCTTGCATGGGACGGGGCGGTAGGAGGAGGCGAGGTAGGAGGAGGGGGAGTCACAGTTTAGCCAGGTGAAGCGGCCGCCGAGGTCGATGGGGAGCAGGAGACGTTTGGATGTTTTAGGTGGTTGGTGGAGTGTTGTGGTGTATTGGAGTGTTGGTATGTGTTTGGTTATTGGAAAGACTAGTGCTTTAGGTTTAATGATCTTGGCAATGGTAGAAGAGAAGAGTAGAAGGAGGAGGAGGAGAGAGGGGAGGAGAGTTGGTGTTGGTGAGGATGCCATTTAGTATTGGTATTTAGTATTGGTATTGTGCGGGGAGTAGGAGATGTGAACTTATATATATAGAAGTACATGTTGTTATACAACTAAATTATTATGTATAATATAAATATAAGTGTGGATAGACGTGGGGCTAGTTGGAAGGAGAATACCAGGTGGTGTCGTGGTGCCCTTGTCCAACTCAGTGATGGTGAATTTGTGGGGTGTGTGGTAGAGCCGTAGAAGTGTAGAACGGTAAAGTAGTAGTAAAGATAGGTTCGATCTGTTAAACGTAGGTTCATCTATCGTGTCATGTTGTGTAGTTTTTATGTCAGAGAATCGATCGTGTATTTTCGTGTTGGAATTGCAAATAGTCCAGCGTATTTTTCCTGTGTAATTGTTCTTGGGTAATGCAATTTTTTTCAAGGAAAAAAATTGATGTACTACCAAATATGCTCAACCTATCATTTTTGTGTCGAGCGTATTTTTTTTCTTATATAATTGTGTATTTTTATCGCTAGTGTCATTTGGTAGTATGCCATCTCTTCCTAAGACCATAAATAACCACGTCCGGGCTATCCCCACCTGTCTTGTTCTCTCTCTGTCACGTCAGCTTTTCTCTCTGCCACGTCAGCTCACCCAACCCACCCAAAAAAACTCTTTAGGGCACCCTTAACGGGGGTGCCTCGCCTGGGTGCACACCCGGAAAGCCCAACCGGGCGCTTGCCCCCCCCCCCCCCCCTCGTCGATATTTTTAATATATGTTTAGTGAAGGTTTTGTTATTAATGGATTGAGTATTTGTTATTAACGTAGGGTAATAATTTTTGGTGTAATTAATGGAATAAAATTTGAAATATATACATTAAATAAACAAATGTAAATCTATATTTAACGTTTAAAATAGAATATATATTAATACGACAATACCATAAAAACAATACATTAATAATACTGAAATACGAACTACAACCAACCACACGAAACAAATGTTAAAGGAAATACAAATCATAAGAAATACAAATCATACAGACTACAACAAACTACACGTATTGATTCTCTTCTGCCCAAGCGAGGAGTTTATCGATTACTTTTTTATCATTCTCCGTCGGGTTGTCGTTCCTCATCAATGAGTGAAGCATGTCCAACTTAGTTTTTTTAAATGTCTCTGGAAATTCATTTCCGTTAACTCCTCCTACTTGGAGAAACAATCTTCTCTGACTTGGGCGGTGCATCAAAGTTGTTGTGCAAGTTCTCTAACATCTGTGTCGCCTTCGGGGCATAATGCACTCTTAGACTTTTTCTTGACCTTCTTCACACCTTCTGGGCGTGTAGACAACCCTGACTTCAACTCTTCTGCATTCGAGGGTGATTGCGTCCTGGAGTCATCCGTGCTCTTTCTTTTCCCAAGGCTTCCTGACTAGGGACTATTTTCATCGTGCAACTCCGGGGACTCCCAGTCAACACGCACGACATTAGCTCCGGATATCACAGACTTCCATTTTGGGTACCTACGCAACATAACCCAAGCATCAAAATAAAGAAATTTAGGCCCATGAATTCGCTCGTAGATCACGTGTGCTTGCCGGACAACATCGTCGTCATTCTGGCCGCTCCTTTCCCGTCGGAATGCCTGATCGAAGTACCCGACCCACTTGTTCACAGCAGGTACAATTCTCCTACATCGTCCTTTTAAGGACTCCGCATTCCTCTCGGGGAGACATGTGTCTTCCACGGAGATGTCATACATGAAGGGAATGTGTTCTAAAAGTTTTACTTTTAAATGTTAATTATTATGAATTGAATGAGAAATCATTTTGTTCCTTGTTTATGTTATTCGTCTTTTAGAAGTGTTAAGGAAGAGGCTCTTGGTCCTTAACCGTAAAGCTCTAAAAGATATTGGTTTACATAAAACAAAAGATATTCACAATCATGGTAATTAATATGGGACATTAATTACCGAGTTAAGATTGTCGTGTTGGTCATAGATCATTGTAGCTCTACAAGTGAGTGACAACACAGGTACACAAAAGAGGAAAATATTACTTTTGTATACTCAATAAACTTAATAAGTAAAACATTATAGAATTGTGTTTTCTGTGTCATTAATGTTTTACTGTGTCTTTGGTCCTTTGATATGAGACTTATATCCGATCACTTTAAGGATTGCTTGATTAGACTAGTGTCTTGAGCTATCGATGAGAGTAGTGTAAAGGCATTGGTTGGTTAAGTATGACTTTTGTTGGAGAAGATAGTTAGTCAAAAGATTATCATTGTCCCTCTTAATTGAGTGATGATATTAATGGGTCCCTTGATAAAGCAAAGTTATAATGTGCACAATGTGATTTGAGTTAAGTCACATATTTATAACTAGCTTAAAGAGATCAAGAAATGAATACTAATACAAAGATGACACAATACTACTTTGTGTGTATTCTTAATATCATGAGGCAATGGACGGACACAAGTGGTGCACTCCATCATTTAATGGATCGGGTTTTGGTTCGAGTGGAATTAAGACATCTAACTAATTGGGAGCTATAATGTGTACCTAGATACCGCTTATAGCTTGTGATATTAAGTTCTTAATATCACTGCCAACTTAGTCTAGATCATCCCATAGGTCACACCGCAAAAACCGGGAAACAAGAAGCTTGATTTTTGGTTCATATGATGCGTCGGATTTCTTATAGAAAATATGACACATGTGGTGAACAAGTAAAATCAATTATGTTGTATATAACATAATTAGAATCATGATAAATTCATATGAGATGCATATATTATGGGATGCAATAATTTATTATTGCATAGGATAATATATTGCATAAGTTGTGAATTTGCTAAAAACCCCAAAAGTTCAAATTTTGTTGGAAATAAATCCAAAATTTGAAAAGGCAAAATCGGGTAAAAGTTCAGTAATCCGTTATGGTTTGGTCAACCGAAGGATCTGTGGATCGGTCAACCGAACGTGGAACGGATAGTCATAGTTGATTGACCGAACTTGACCGAAGTGCCTGGAACTCTGGTACGGTGTACCGAACCAGGAACGGTCGACCGAAACATGTCCAATTCTGATATTTTTGGTTAACCGAATGACATTCGGTTTTAGACGTGAATTCGTCCGATCGGTTAAGGATAATTTTTCTCCTTAAGAATCGGTCATCCGTCTAATACTCGGTTAAACAATCGAGACATATTCGGTTAACCGAGTGGGACTCGGTAGACCGAACCTCAATCGATTTTCTGCCTTTGATAATTAAGAGATTAATTTGATCAATGGGTGGATTGGCTCCAAACTTGGTCAAACGTTTTGTGGATGCATGTAATACATTATGGAATTAGTTTGTGAGAGAAAATGTCAAGAAAACATGGCTTAAGAATAGCCATGATTGAGAGTAAGAATGGAGCCTATAAATAGGTCCTTATTCTCCTTAATTGAGTTAGATGTTTTCTAAATTTTTTTCTCTCCTAATTCACCACAAAAGCCACGACAATTCTCTTAGTTTTCTAAGTCTTTGGAAGGAGAAATCTCAGAGATTAAGGAAGGGGTTTGTAGCTAGATTATAAGCTAGTTTGGAGATTGATTGACTAACTCCTTTCTCTCCAACCTTGTTTAGGGTTTCGGTGAACACTCAGAGGCATCCGGTGCAACGAGAAGCGACGATCGTCTTCCTCAACGTCTCTGGAACATCAAGAAGTTTTAGAGAACTTCTAGGTATGAATTTCGGAGTCCCTTGTGTTTGTTTTAATAAGTTTTTGAAACTAGTTGTTAAAACAAACCGATGCATGCATGAAATAAATCGAAGAAAATTGTAATTGATCCTTATTATGCATAAAATTCGAAAAATATATATGCACAATTAAACATGAAATCCTACAGTACACATGTTTCACTCTAGCCCACAATGAAGTAGACTTCTGGTTTGTCCCTGTCACCGCATCGCAATTGATTTCCATATATGCAGAGACAAGTCTCTCGTCCTCAGCTGTGGTCTACATCTTTGGATTGGCTTTGGCAGTTTGGATTTGCTTGCGGCGGCGGCGCAGTGGAGGCGGGGATGGTGGTGTGGTGGTCTGTCGTGGTGGGGACTCATCGTCGTCGTGACCATCTTCTTCAGTGTCTGTCATACTCGGACAACTTTGTTGAGACATGTGTCGGCCAAACATCTGGAATTGCGGTTGATTATGTGGGAATTGGTGGTGCATATTGAGAGAATTGTGAGAATAGTGAGTTTTGGTCTGGTTGTGCGTAGTGGGAGAATTGTGGGAATGATGAGTTTTGGTCCGGTGGTGGGAATGGTGGTGCGTAGTGGGAGAAGTCTGGTTGTTGGAATGATTGTTGGTAAAATGGACGTGAGGGGTATCCTTATGGATAACGTGGACACAGATTTTTGTGGACGAGGGGGGAACGGTTGTAATCTGGAGAAGACATTGCAACGTCGTGTTTTGTGGAAGAGATATGGGATGTAAGTTGTGTTTTGTGTGAGATATATATAGAGAGAAAATTAGACACTATGCTGTCACGCGGATTACTTTTCCCGCACGCGTATACTATATATTCACGCGGACTACTTTTCTTTCACGCGTATACTATGCAATCACGCGGATTACTTTTCACGCAGGCGTATACTGTACATTCACGTGTATACTGTGCATTCACGCCCGTTTCAAATATTCAAATTTCAAATATTAAATCTTGGGGTTTAATAGTGATTAATATTATTACTGAATAATTATTGTTTAATTAATTAATATTAATAATAATTATATCGTGAATGAGAATTATAATGTATAGAATTAGAATTAGAATTATATAAAATGTAATTTGTTAAATGTTGTATGAGAATTAAAATTGTTTAATTAAGAAATGATGTAGAGGAAAGAGAGTGTAGGGTGGGTGGGGTAGCCCGGACATGGGTAATGTTTTTTTTGGGTGGGTTGGGTGAGCTGACGTGGTAGAGAGAGAGAGTGCAGGGCGCCCGGGGGTAGCCCGGACGCTGTTAATTGTGCTCTTAACCACACCAGGGCTACGCTCATCCACCATATTCTCTCCCCTCCACGACATTTGGAGATCAATCCTGACTAAAATAAAATAAAAATTCACAAAAAAATCTACAAAATCAAAACAAATAAAAACATTTTTTCAGAAGAAACAAAATCTGGAAAAATAATTTAAAACGAATTTAAAATGAATTTATAAACATTTTAAACAAATAACAAAAAAAACCCAAAAAAACATTTCGGGCAAACAGGGGACACGTGCCCCCCACCCAACAAGGCGCCTGGGCATCTGCACGGGAGCTCCAACGTATCACTCTGACCCAAATTTGGGTCGAATTGAGTGTCACTCTGACCCAAATTTCAACCATATCGGACCTCCGTTTCGATCCAAACTTTCATGTAAATACAGGTTTAAGAGTGTATTAGAGATACAACAAAAACAATTGGGAAAAAACATCGAATGTGTTTTAAATAATGATTTTTTGAAGTTCAGGTGGACAAGTGTTACAAAATAAAAGTTCAGGAGAAGTAACTGTTAACTTTCAAAGTTAAGGATATATAGTGGTACCAAAACATAGTTCAGAAGAAAAAACTGTAATTAACCATTGGAATTATCTATACTTTATTCTATCTAAACTCAGGATACAAACGATGATTTGATAACTGTTCTTGGGCAATGCACGTCTAAAGATCAACCTATTGGATTATTAATTTACCATAACTGGATATGATCAATACCGTACCTACTTACCTCCTAACTCCTAAATGGCGTAGTGATATGTGACATATCTTAACCTACCTACATCTGATGAAGCAGCCGGAACTTGGGATCTTCTTTACTTTGTTTACTTGTTGTGTTCTTGGAAACTAAAGTTTCTTGCTTTGTTTGTTTACTTAAATAGGAGTACTGTTCTAGAAAGGCTTTTACTTCTTTTTTTTCGTGATTTTTATCTACTTCCTTACGGACCTTACCAATTAATAATTAGTTGCTAGTTTTTGCACGTTAATAAAGATTCTCGATTTTTTTCATCATATTATCTATGTTATTGAAACATCTATATCTACATCTCAAGACATCGTCACCTTGCTTTCTGCCGAAGCTTAAAGCATTATGACCCAATCCCAGGATTAGAAAAACAATTAAAGATTTGGGCTTCAAAGTCCAAAGTCAACTCCTTCAGAAAAAAGTTCAAAAAACAGCTATTGAATTTAAGATCCACAGAATTCCCACATAACACTCGTTCTATAAAATAAAAAAATAGTGGAAATGTCGTCCAGTGCTGCTGAGCTGCTGTTTTTTTTATTGAGACATTGGTGACAATTAGAGGGATACAGTTAAATTTTGACTGAAGACCAAACTTAGAATTATCAAATAAATATCATATTATTTGAAGACCAAATCTTTGGGTATTTCTTTCTCACGTTATTGACTTTGAGCTAACTTTCTATTGAAAATGGACCGTTTCACACATTAATTTTATTATCAATGACTTTCTAACCGGTTGCAAATTTTAAAAAATTATTCATTTTAGATTGGGATATTCATAATTGTTTTTTTATAAGAGATGTTCATAAATTGTCCTTTTAATCTTCTAGAGTTGAGAGGGAATTCTGTTGAAAATGGACCATTTCACACCTTAAATTTGTTATCATTAATAATGCCTTTCTAACCGGTTGAGAATTTAAAATATCATTCATTTGAGATTGGGATGTTCATAATTGTTTTTTTTATAAGAGATGTTCATAAATTGTCCTTCTAATCTTCTAGAGTTGGGACTTGGGAGGGAAGCATTAATGGTGATTGGGAGGCAACTATTAGGACTCTCATCGTGTCGTGTCAAGTCGTATATATAATCTCTAAATGTTGTGTCGTATCCGACTCATTTAATAATCGTGTTACTAGACTTATGTCGTATCCAACCTGTTTATAATTGTGTTGTCATATCCAACCCGTTTATACATGATTATTAAACGGGTTACTTCGTGTACACGTTTAACACAACTACCATTTACATCATTAAACAATAATTCATACATAATTAGTTCTGTTTATTACACGAATACCGGATTGCATGATTGCACGCCATCCTTTCATTATAATTTATGACTTATATATTACTTGTAGACTTGTCGGTATTAGTCGTGTATTAATCATGTAGTATTCGTAATCGTGTATCTAATTACCTGATTACTTATCGTGTCTTAATCGTGTTAATCGTTTTTGCTGGAGAAATCCATATCCAACATGTTTAATAATCGTGTTGTCATGTCTAACTCATTTATTAATCGTGTTCAAATTCTCAATCCATATCCGCTAAGTTCGTGTCGTGTAATCGTGTTTCGTGTAAAATTGACATCCCTAACAACTATAAGTGTTTCGGATCCTGGAAGGGAAATTGGAAACGGACGCCCAAATAAAAAGCAGATTCACGCTATGGATGTTCACACGGAAGAGTAGGGTTGTAAATGGGACGGGTAAAACCCACCCCGACCCGCCTATGTCGGGTAGCGGTGTAAAAATCCAACCCGCGACCCGCCTACCCGACTAATAAACGGGACGAGTAACAGTTGTATTTTCTACCTGTCACGTTTACCCGATTAACCGCCTAAGAATTTAATAAATTAAATAATAAATATTATATATATACTTATATACCTTATACATATCTCGATTCTCTAATCTTTGATTTACTAATAGTGTTATAAAGTTGTAGTTTTTATAATTTTATGGTGTTAATCACATGGGTCGTGTTTTTAAGGTGCTAATGCGTCATGTTTTTAATTTATGGTATTATGCAGAAAAAGAAAAAAAACATATAAAATCCATTTATCCATCTACTCGCCCCACATAACCCGTTTACCCGACCCGCCTCACCCGCGTAACTCGTTTACCCGATCTTAGGTGGGTCGGGTAGCGGTTTAAAAAAGTTCACCCAACCCAACCCGCCAACCTTAGACGGGTCGGGTAGCGGTGGGATCGAAACCCGCTCCGACCTGACACGTTTACTGCCGTACGGAAGAGAGGTGTTTGTAATTCCATGATTTTGGTTTTTGGATTTTTGCAGTTCAACGTTTTGTTTCTATTCAATCACAAGTCACCTCTTTCAACTTTTTTTATCTCATATTTAGATAATTATAAGACATTTTTGAGAAATATATGCACAGATATGTCTTCTTCCCATCAAGAAGGATCGTTTGATTATCATATCGTTATGTTTCGAGAACTTTTTAAGATCGTCATTTTCTAAGTTGGTTATTACTGAACTCAATTTTAATAAAAGGTTGATGACCTTTTCATTTATGCTTATGACCTTCTAGATATGATTGATATGACATTGTATTTTCCGTTTCTCACATTTTAGATCAAAATTAAGCAGCTTGTTATTTATTTTCATACTATTCAATAAGGTTGATCACTTTGTTGTTCCTGATTCTCAACATGGTGAGAAACATACACAATAATGTGATCAACCACATCAAAAATAAACGATATTGTGATGATTTTCATAAAAAAACTGATAAATATAAATAACATGGTGATCAACCACATTGTAATTGTGTGAGAAAGAAAAATAGTAAGATTATCAACTATATTGAAAAGGTTGTGTTTTCAATTTACAGCGTTCTAAAGTAAAGGTTCATGTTGCCAATTTGCAATGTCTGCACATTAGGGCATTGCAAATCGAAAACACGACTTTGTGTAAAGCACAAAGTCGTGTTTTCGATTTACAATGTCCTAATGTTAAAGTAAAGGTTCATGTTGATGATTTACAAGATCTACATGAAAAGGTATAAATGTCATGTTTCGATTTACAAGATTCTAATGTAAAAGCATAGGGTCGTGTTGTTAAATTATAAGGTCTGAATGTAAGAGTATAAATGTCATGTTTTCGATTTACAATTCTTAAGGTAATAACACAGGATCGTGTTGTCGATTTACAAGGTATGCAGGTAAGACTATAAAAGTCGTGTTCCCAAAATGATAGATGAGTCTTTCATTGGGCCACTTATTCTATTTAGGCTATATTTTTTTATGTTTAGGAACATTTACTATCTAGATGATGGGTCTTTCAACGAATCACTTATGTTATTGGGTTTAAGTTTTGACATCTATGAATGGGCCTTTGTTCATGTAAGTAATGCTATTGGGTTATAATAAAAATGTGAAAAAATATAAATCGGAAGGTCATTAACTCCATAGCAGAACTGGATTCACTAATAAACAACTGAAAATGATGATCTTAAAAAGGAATCGAAACCTAATGTGGTAATCAAACGAACTGTCTTAAATAGAGGATCTCAAATATATCTTTACGTTCTCAAAAATGCTTTATAGTTCTCTCAATACGAGATTAAAAAAATTAGTTGGAATATGAACTTCTGATTAAATAGAAATAGAATGGTTGAAGTGCGAAAATCTCGATACCATAAATTTTTCCGTGCGTTTGTTCCTCTATTCTTCATGTGTTACTACGTGGATGTACGTGCTCTTGCATCCAAGCAGCACGTCCACCTCCAAGCTTCCATCTTGGAATGGGTAGGAGGTTAAGAAGGTCATGGTTTTGGAGGGTGGAAATATCAACTGGTTAAGAGGGTGATTATTGTCAAAATTGTTGGAGGGTAGATGAAAAACACGGGGATTGAATTGGTAATGGCAGATTGGTAAAGAAGTGAAAGCTCGAGTGAATGAAAATGAATTCGAAAAAACAAATCCAAGAAAGTTCAAAATAAGTGTATTGTAGTGGTTTGTAAAAGAATATCTATATATTATATAGAATTAACTGCAATTTACTCTTCCACTCGTTAGCAATTTGCACATTTGATCTTTAAAATGTAAAAGTTGAGGTAATACATACAAGAACGTAATTATAAGTTGATTTTGAACCCAAAAAAAAAATCGATGACCGGAGAAAAAAGAAAAAGAAAAATATTAACATCGTTAGTTAAGTATGACAAATGGAAGTTAACCGGAGAGTCAGTAAATTCAATCATAAATGGAAATTATGGAGAAAACATAAGAAAATATGTAAGAAAATGTCAAGTACACGAGGCATATCACAATCATGACATGAGTGGAAGTGATTAGTAGCATATCATACATCGCATTCATGTTATATATTTTTTATTTTATCCCAAAATTGTACTACTCGAGGGTTTGTTGTAGTGTTTCAGGTGTTAGGTAATAATAAAAAAGAAAAGAGAGCAAAAAGGACCTGATTGCAACAAGAATTGACTGGATTGAAGACTTCTGGACTTATTTGTAATGCACAAGGACTAAAACGCAAATCAGGAAGGACCCAAGTGAAAACTCAGAGACCCCTGATTGTGCAGTGCAAAATATTGTGACACATGACTTGAACCAGATCAGTATTTCGCGAATTAAAACCAAATCGGTTCGAGACAGTGGACCAGAGCCTCACCCTACATGCCAAACAAAAGAACTTAATAGGTGGACAAATCTGAGACGGATTGGAGCATCCGGATCCGCCACTGGCGGATTATTATCCACTACTGGCAGATCACTATGCTCCAATGGATCTCGAATTTAGGTCGCGGGTCGAGTTAACGGGTCAGAGCATTCCAGGACCATCAGAATCGATTAAGTCGTCTGATTACACCCAGATCAATTCTAACCATGTATTACTCTATAAATACCATTGTTATCCCTTCTCCCCCTCTTCTTCTTCCTTCCCCCGTTAAAGTAGGTTTTAGTTTCCTATTTTAGTAATGTTAATAAGGGGGTTGGAGATGAGCAAAATTTGTGTTTTTATTTCTTATTCTAGTTTAGTTCTTGTTCTTTACATTAATTTCTTTACTTTGATGCAATTTCTTTTATGTTGTTTGCTTAATCTTGTGTTTCCTCATTTCCATTATGACTTTATGTTGCTTTTATGCGTTCTTTAGTTTAGAGATGAGTATGGAGTAGTCCATCCCTATTGGGGTGGAGAAGAATGTGTTGTGATTATGTGATGTATTAATGTGTGTATGTGTGTGTTAATCCTACCTTTGAACCTTACATGAGTTCCATAATCATCTAAAGAGATTTTCACTTTTATCTTTGATGTGCTAATGCTCTCAAGTGAAGTTTAGCACATGCTTAGATTGGTGGACCTATTTTATAGGGAATAATGATGTGAGGATAATGATGAAGTGGAAGAAGGAAACATGACATGTGGGAGCAAGTGCTCTTGTTAGCCTACGTTAATTAATGTATTGTATGTTTTAATGATTTTGTAAATCTTATTTCATGTGGAGACACGGTGGGGTTTGGTCTTTATGCATGAGTTCATTTGGCATCATTTCAATTATTATCTTGTATGTTTCAATGATAATGTTTTATCTTATTTCATGTGGAGACAAAACGAGATTTGATTTTATGGATTTCATGTATTACATGTTGTGATGAGAACAATTGAACATACACTAGACATATTTTCATTTCTACATTCTTTCTCTACCCCCTAGGGGTTTTATTTTATTGTGTGTTTTTTATTTCACGTGCATCGTAGTTTAATTCAGCTGACATTCCTTTATCTTCTTTCCTCACTCGAGTATCGTGAATCTGACTCGTACACGCTCCCTGTGGACCGACTCGTGCTTACCACTGTTTTAACGCGGTCGTGCACTTGCGGTATTATAACTCATTCAATCAAGTTTTTGGCGTCGTTGTCGGAGAATGTCGTTTTTGTAGTCAAGTTCACCATTTCGGTGGGGTTTTCCTTTTTTTACGTTTTCTTTTATTTTTTGGTTACCAGAAGAGGTAACAAGTGGCTAGGAAGACCTAAAGAGACACATAAGCGTGCTTGTCAAGTCTAGGGACAATGGTGAGAGTGGTCGACTCAAGAGTACTTTGTCGAGATTGTTGGTGGTTACATTGGCGATCATCCATATCATTGTTGGGACCAGGACTATTCTCCCTGGTATTCCGGACCAATGCATCCTGGAGGTCCTCAGACTAACACCCAACTTGGTCGGGACAATCTTAATTGTAAGGCTGAGCAATCTTTAGATTGAGGTAATACGAGAGAGACACTGATTGCTAGAGAGTCATCTAGTTGTGTCGGATCATATGTTGATCAACAAACTGAGACATTACAAGAAACTTTGGCCTCTTTCATGCGTGCGGTAGAGGATATAAGTGCGCCGGTGGCTCCTGTAGCCATACCGTGTGACTATTGCGGGTTGAGTTGTCACGTTATCGAGGAATGTCCTTATGTTCCCCCAGAGCCTGAGTATGGGTATACATTTTCCCAAAATGCTCAATGTGACCTTTACGCGTCCGCATACACCCCCAAGATGGATGGATTCATGGGCAGACAATATTGATTCAAATTTTTATACATCATACCCACCCCATTATTCTCCTCCTTAATACCTACATCCCTACCACCACCACCTATGACCACTTGGACTAATTCTCAGCCTATTAACACCCAACCTACAAATTGTGACAAACAAAATGTGAACTTCTATGTTGACCCCAAACTTGATTCCTTAAACAAACCCTCCAACCGTTCATGGAAACCACTCAAAAATTATTGAGATCCAACTTGAATTCCTTGCAAACTATGAAAATACAAGTAAGTCAAATGACCCAACAATTAAGTGAACGTGGGGAAGGTGGTCTTTCTTGTCAACATGAGGATTCATATTTTGATAACGAACCACCACCACATCCACAAATTGAAAGTACAATCTTTCAAAGTCAAACTCCTAGTTAGTGTGAGTGATTTGAGGTTTCAATTCACGATCACTTGGTGTGGGATTTGATTCAAATTGAGAATAACATGGATCAGTTTCATTATGAGTCGACATAGGATTGTGCCTTATTTTTTTGTCCTGTGGCCCTTGAGCCACATGATCTTAATGGTGTGCCTCTTCAGGACTCACCTTTGGTAGAGCAAGAGCTCCCTAATACCCTTAAATTCATACGACCTGGTGAGAGTTTGTCTCTCACTATTGTTCCTGATTATCTTGAAAATGATGGACACCAAACAACTACATTTCCAATGAGGGTATTGAGAGTTCCTTAGAGGATACCTTGGGTAAGCGACCCACTTTCCGTTCGCCTGGTGCATCAGGCAAGGATAATGAGGTTGTTGGCCTCGTTCCGGCACACCAGCATGTTGGTTGGAGAGTTTGGATTAACGATCATAACTTCAGTACCGTAATTGGAGAAACTCTTCTTTTGTTGCTCAATTACAACCAAACTCTGGAAATGTTAGGGCTCTTTCAGTTTCATCTTTTGAATCAGTCGTCTTTGCGTCTTGATCGTGAACCTCTCATTGCATCTTGTGCACTTTGTGAGGGGGTCACACATGAGTATTTTAGCCCCACGTGATGTCATGCTCCCGTTCCAAATGCATTGACTCACTTTTGAGGTTCATGTTTGATGTCCTTTGACAAATGACGATGAGAACTTATTTTTGTACATAGTTATATTTGAAAAAAATGACTCCATGAGTGAGCATAGGTTGTTGTGGGCTACAACCCTTGTGTATTTGGGTCCCATTTTTTCACGTATTTGTTTCCCTTCTTAAGTATCTCACATGTTTTGAAGGTAATTCAGAATTATGTCCATCAACATGACCACGGAAATTTCATTATGCTTCAAAGTTTGGTAGGATCATAGCTTTTTAATGCAAAAATACATGTAGTATCATACTTGCATACATTGAGGACAATGCATGAAGTAAGTGTGTATGTGGGGGGTGCTTTACATTTGTATATATGCGAAGTCAAGTTTTTTTTACTTTTTTTGGTTTTCTTTTGTGTGTATTGTTAGGGTCATGTTAGTGTACTGCATTTTACATTGTTATATCCGTTACATCATGATCTTTGGGTGACTTGTCTTCTGTTGCTTGCCTAGTGTTTTAATTTTTCCATTTCTTTCAAAATCTTCATGTGTTTCTGAAATAAATTGTTTTGTGGGTTTTGTGTGTGTTTAGCATGTGCAAAACCGTTAAGAGGCAAAGCAAAAAAGAGACTCCCAAAATTGACTTGAACATGATGCATTAGGATATCTAGTACACTAGCTTTACGTTATATCTAGTCGTAAGGATGTACCCTAAACCTAGTGAGTCGAAGAATTCGTGCATGTTAGTATAATGAAGTTTGTTGTAATCAGGAACCCTAAAACTCCTGTTGTGAAACCTTAAGTGTAGGGGTTTTGAATCCCATGTAGATAAGAAATAATAGTTAAAAATGATGTTCTCTCTTCTCGTACGACTCTTATCACTCGGGAAATGAGGTCTGGGGGGACTTAGTGTCTGGTGCTTTCGAGTCATCTGACTTGGGATGCACCGACTGAACTCCCGTTACATGGGTGGTATTGGTAAGGATCACCCTATGTGGAGATTTAGGGTAAGGTGTACATGATTAAGTCCTCATAGGCAATGATGCACGAAACCTGACCTTAGGAGAATTACACACCAACTAGTAAAAATGATGAAAGAAAAGAAAGAAAGAAAAAGGTAATAAAATAAGAACATTAATGGACTTACACGTTGTATCACTTGAGGATGTTAAGGTTGCTCATGTCTTTCACTTAAGTCTTTAATTAACTTGCACGAATGGTTCCCTAAGCTAGGTGTGTTGACTGGATACATATATATAGTTGGTTTGTAGGATTACCGTGTCCAATGATCGACCATAATAGGTTCAATGAGTCGTGTTGCTAGGTCCAATGATCGACCATAATGGGGTTTGGTCTTTATGCATGAGTTCATTTGGCCTCATTTCAATTATTGTCTTGTATGTTTTAATGATAATATTTTATCTTATTTCGTGTGGAGGCAAAATTGAATTTGATTTTATGGATTTCGTGTATTATATGTTGTGGAGAGCATAATTGAACATACACTACACATATTTTCATTTCTACATTCTTTCTCTACCCCCTAAGGGGTTTTATTTTATTGTGTGTGTTTTATTTCACTCGCATCGTAGTTTAATTCAGTTGTCATTCCTCTTTCTTTATTTCATGCTCGAGTATCGTGAATCCGACTCGTACACGCTCCTTGTGGACCGACCCGTGTACTTGCGGTATTATAACAACTTCAATCAGGAAGTCATAAAGCAAAATCTCCATTTTAAAATGTAAATTTTCCAACATAAGATTCAAGCGCCGATCCATGTGAATAGAGCATGCTTTGCGCCAATTGACCTCAGTCTCGTAAACAACAACTCAATAAGTTATTTAATTTTTTTTGCTTCACCGACCCTCAAAAATGTCTTGCATTAAATATTATCTCATCCATATATTTGCTTCACTTCCAAATTTCCAATGCATTTTGAAGGTTTCTTGAAAGGAATGATTCTGTTGTTTTCTATAACTTTGGCTTCTTCCTTGGAATTTTATAATATGTCCCTTGATTCGCGTGGGATGGTATTTAATTGTTTAAGAATTGGAGAGGTTCAATCCGGATAAGTTTAACCATCCATCTTAATGGATATTGGTCATGTCCAATTAGAGATGGGTGTTTGGCTGGGCTGGCCTGGGCCGGGCCGAGACAAAGCTAACCGACGGGCTGGAGCTGGCCGGTCCGCCAAGCCCGTTAATTAAGATGAGCCGGCCCGCCCGACCCGTTTAGATCCACGGGCCGACTGGTCCGAGCCGACCTGTTACCCACCTTTATGTCCAATTTCTTGGGACTTCAATTCCATAAATCTCAACCATTATTTCTATGGTGGATGGTCGCAATGTGTTGTCAATCGGGAGGAACGACCCATTGCACATGGAGAGAAGAGCTTTTAGATCAGCTCAGGTGGGGGTGTGCTACGTAAGGGCATGTAGCGAAACAGGGAGAGATTACTTCGAGGTGGAGCATCAACAATCAAGAAGGCGCCTATTCGATGATAGATGAATGTCGGATTCGAGCCAAGCTGGAGATTGTTGGCGATGTGTCTTGAATTTGATTTGGTGTGATTCGTTGTTGTCTAGGAGGACGTAGATGAAAGGAAAAGACTCATGGAATGGGCACAAAAGGACTGGTTCAGTGTACCTCTTAGAAAGGAAAATACTCATGGAAAAGCCTCGGGGAGAACCTCTTTAAGAGCTCAGGTAATTAATATGAGACGATAACACAATTTAAATATGAATTAACATGAAAATTTTATATGCTTATAGGTCCTTGGACCGCAAGGGATGAGGTTCAGAGTGGGGTGAATGAGAGGCAATGGTATGACTACATCTCTTGTTTTCCACCACCAAGTGGAGGCTCACGTGGGCACTATACTCAAGGGGTTTGGAGCAACTCTGTCGAGCTTGGAT
The DNA here is from genome assembly GCA_963682175.1 of Triglochin maritima. Lineage (NCBI taxonomy): Eukaryota > Viridiplantae > Streptophyta > Magnoliopsida > Alismatales > Juncaginaceae > Triglochin > Triglochin maritima. Next base: position 33,572,820 of record OY821785.1, read on the forward strand.
GTGCAACTAAGAAATGAAGGTGTACGTACAAGTAGGGGTGGCAACATATCGGTTCCGGTACTAGAGAATTGGAACCGGGTCCATATTATAAGTGGGTATCCAGAACCGAATCAGATTCGGATCGGTTCCCAACTTGGGTACCCAGAAGTAAATCCAGTACAAAACTTGCTGCATATTTCGGCTAAGGATTGGTCCATTCTATTGGACTATTGGTGCAGCGAGGCGTTCAAGGTACATTTATAAAGTCTTTTAGTTAATTTATATTCATTGCATGGAAAAAAATTATTTCTTTTGTGATGTAAAAGAAGAGCAGCACCAACATAAAGCAAGGCAAATTTAATCATACCGCATCAATGTGGTACGAATTCTATTGTGCGACACAAGTAGAAGAAGGTAATACTTTATTTTCAATTTGTAAATTCTTATAGATTCAATACAATTTGTATATAAACTAACAAAATTGTTAATTTTAATGGTGTTGCAGATTACGAAAAACTCAAACACTCCCGAGCCTACTCGTATAGATATGGCAAGAAGAACACACAAGCAATGCTTGTTATTGTAAGTTTATATTGATATTAGTTTTCAATTACCGTATGTTGTTGGGTTGCATTCATGTATAGATTCTGATATTTTCTGCTTGCAGGAAAGATTAGAGGTTCTACGATGACCATGTGAGATAGGCTCTCAGGGCTCTATCACTTCAACGGTTGTCGTCGAGGACCCAATCCAGACTCTTCTGGCTGACGGGCACGGACGTATGAGGATGTACTCCAGCCTCGTCACCCCCACGGACATGTACGGACCTCGCAGAACATCATTTCAAGCAAAGCTCAATGCTAGATCGGAAGTTGAGCAAAGTGTTTGAGATAGTCAGAAGCTAAAGCGAGTGAGTAGCGAGCTAAGGGAGGTGAAAACAAGCTCGCAACCATACAACCCACCCTCAACTTTTTGATGGCGAAGGGAAGTTATAATGATCAGGTATTGTATTCCTAATTTAGTAATGTATATTACATTTACTAGCTAGGTTTGTAGGAAGTATCGTCTTAATGTAAAATGTATTGTAACGTACATGATATTAATATCACATCCATTTGCACACCACCACCACCGTCAAGACGATATGACGATCATGGACCATTGGGCGGAGCAAGCACTGGAGGTTTGATAGCTTAGTGTTTGTGTTATTTGTCTACTTTTACCATTATCAAACTTACTTTTCTACTTTGTGAATTCAAAACTTAAATTTCAATATAGTTACCATGTTTTGTATGCACTTGTTTATTGTTTGAATGATTGTTGTATTGTGGATGAATACATATATGAGCTCTTCAGGCTATATGTTTGTGGACGAATGCATGAATGTGTTATGGACGAATGATAAACTATTGTTTCTTTTGAGCAGGGAATCAGAACCCGGAAAGAGCAAATAGGCTCTTCCAGGTTCTGGACATGACTTACACTGACGCTACATGTTCGTCGGTGTAAGTTCCGTCAATTCATCGGATAACATACACTGACGATACTTATCCGTCAATGAAGGTTACCCGTAGTATTCACCGACGGATCAGAATCCTCGGTGTAATGTGTTGGATTTTTTGTCTTAATCTATATTAATTTGGATGATTAATCAATCTAATCTTAATCAATCAACTTAATCAATCAAAGTGAGAAAACACGATTACATGCATTGCATACATACTTCTATACTTGCAATCATCTTAATAGGTTGATCAAGATAATCAAGAAAAAGAGCATTGGGACAAAGACATCAAAACTTGTAATCAAAGCTTTGGACCAAGACATGTAATTTTATATTTATTGAGTTCATAAGGTTTTATGTAAACTTGAGCACTAGGACTTTGTCCCGTCAAGATTCGATAAATCGATCATTCACGGTCAACCGAAACCTTTGCAGCTCGGTCCATCGAACACCTATCAGACAACTGAATCATACCCATCGGTAGACAATAAGATGCTCTCTGTAATTATTCTAACGAACGACCGAAACACCTTTGGTCGACCGAAATAGCCTTGGATCGGTTTTGGATTTTGCACCAACGGTTACGTTTGAATCAAGTCTTAGAGCCCAATTGATTTGTCCTAATTCAGACGATCGAATATCTATCGGTCAACTGAGTCCTTCTTGACTTTAGGAGCCTAACAGCTATTTAGACGTGACACTTGACCGTTGTACCCAATGACTATTTGAGCCTTAATTGTCAACGCAAAACACATCCTAACTTCGGTCAACCAAAGCATAAACGGTCAACCGAACTTGAGTAACTAGAGCCCAAATAATCATACTATCCACCTTAGAATGGTGAACTGAATGGAATTCAGTTAATCGAAATTAAATATGGTGAAATTGAAAATAGTTACTGGAAGTTGGTGAACGGTGATCCGAAGTATATTCGGTCAACCGAGTGCTTATATATAACTAATCCTTTTGTAGTGTTTTGGACTACCGTTCTATTAACGGTCCACCGAACTTGCATAGAAATCTGCCCGAGCTTTAAGCAAATCCTTGCTTCTCATTGGTCTATATCCCACAAACTCCCAAAATGGCTACAAGAGCTTGAAGGTGTTGGCTTTTTGGTCCTTTAATCTTAATTTTGATGATTAACAAACTAATAGTATGCATAACTTCAATTACAACATCACACACATCATATTATCAAATTGCATAGATATTGTGTATTCCTAACAATGTAGGTGATCATACCAAGGGACTAATCAACTTCAAGATCAAGGCTCAAGACTTGTAATCAAAGCTCAAGGACTTCATATGTAATTTTCCATTTATTTGAGTTATAGGATCAAATGTACACTTGGATACACAAAAGGATAAACCTATCTCGGTCGACCGTGACCTTATCGGATTACCGAACCAGGTTCCCCACGGATAACCGAGTGTCTCTCGGTGAATCGTTCCCTATAGAGTCAGTAACCTCTTATCTCATGGAACCTTTGTTTCGGTGTACCGAAACATAGTCGGTCAACTGTCTCCTTAGAGTCAGTAGAAAACTTGATCTCCTGGAATCCTTGTTTCGGAGTACCGAACCATATACGAACGACTGTGTCACTATTCCCAGTAGCTTCGAATATTTCCCTGGACATCTCTATTCGGTCTTCCGAAGAGCGATCGGTCATCCAAACTTCTATGTGTCTTTAGGCCTAAAACGACTTCATCTTATTGGCCCACGTGGCACAACTAACTCCACCAGACCTATATTTTGTCGTTTAGGGATATCCTTGAAACTTTCATACCGGACTACCGATAGATCTTCGGATTACCGAAGTATTCGTATATGTATGATCATAACGGCTATTTTTCCACGTAATATTTTGACCGTTATCGATAAACCAATTTCCCATACAATGTCAGCCGAAAACCCGCACATGTATCGGTCAACCAAGCATATCACGGTCTACCGAACATGTTCACCGAGTCGCACCAAATCTTTACTGTCCACTCTTGAACGGTGCACCGAAGTTATCTCGGTCAACCGAAATTAATTGTCCGATATTAGGAAAAAGTTACTGGAAGTTGGTGAACGGTTATCCGACCTATATTCGGTTAACCGAGTTCTTGTTTCTGACCACTTCTTCGGACTACCGTGTTTCCAACGGTCGACCGAATGTGTCTCGATTTCTGCCTGAGCTTAAGTCACATCTTGTTTTCCTTTGGTCCAATCCTCACCAACTTACCATAACGGCTCTATTTGTTTTTAAGGCTATATAAGTTTCACTTAAGAGACACATTCATCACCTTACTTGCAAAATATCAATCCTATTCTTGTGCTCTCAATCTTCAAGCCTTCAAAGCTCCAATTGTACCCTCTCGGGTTGTGAGAGGAGATCCGAGCAAGGCGAGGGTGTTCGCAAGGCTCCGATGGTAAGAGGGTTTATCTTCGACCCGGAACGAAGATAATAGTGAATTCTCAAGTAGGGATCGGAGGATCGATCGGAACTTGAGGAGAGGACTAGATCACAGTGGTGTGATCGAACCTCTATAAATCTCCGGAGTCATCTTGTGGTTTGCATTCTTTCCATTATCGTTTTAATTGTGCAATAGTTTAAGAAAATTAGGAGATAATCTATTCACCCCCTCTAGATTAGTGACCGATAAACTTACAGAAGGATTATAAATAGGATCTCATTTGTTGGTTTTAGAACTCTTGAACACTTCCTATCAATCACATACTGAAAGCTAAATCATCTTCATCTTCAAGCTCTCATCCTGCTACACTCAAGCCAAACTTCACTACTTGCATATCCAAGTGTGCCCAGGTATAGAGTGTTAGATTGTGATTCCATTTTCATATCCAAGAATCAAAAGTTGTAAAGCTTCGAGGAAGCTCCCTCTCAGATTGCGAGAGGAGACACGAGAGAGGCGAGGATTGTTCGTGAGGCTCGATGTTGTAAACGACGTTGATCTCGGTCCGGAGCGGATATCAGTTAGTGGAACCGTAAGCGAGGCCCGGGGGATTGAGCGAGGCTTGCGAGGAGGACTATGACCGGTGTCAACGATTTTTGTGGTTTGCATTGTCTTCTTCCTTAATCCCTCAATTATCGTTTTAATTCCGCAATTAGTTTAGTGATTAGAGGGTCATCGATCCTAACATAATGTGTCATCCGTCGGTTATACTAGAAATGATGTATTTGTTGGATTTCGTGCCCTATAGTATGTATATATTTTCGAAATTTTATAAACATATAGGATCGAAACATTCATATTTTCTTCGATTTTCATATAGACATGCATTTGTTTATCCTAATTATTTAACATGCATTAGAATAAACAAACAATTGCAAAGAGGATCATACCTAGAGGTTCTCTAAATCCTCTTGAAGATCCGGAGTCGCGTTGCCGGTCGAATCGCCCGGTGGATTGCCTCCGAGTATTCACCAAACTCTAAACAAGATTGGAGAGAGAAGAGATAGCCTCTCAATCTCCAATAGGGTTTAGAATCCAATTACTAACCCCTCTTTAGTTCCCTTGAGAAGATGATCTCTGAAAACTAAAACTAATCTTAAGAATTAAGGTAATTTCGTGGAGAATTATGGAGAGAGATTTTTGCTTGAGAAAATAATGAATTAAATTAATGAGGTAATGAGATAAACTTGTATTTATAAGTTCTCTCCAAAATACCTATTCATGTGCAACCTCTTGCCCATGATTTCATGCAAACTTCCATCTAACCATCCATTATTTGCTAACAAATAATCTCAGCCACGAATCAAATCAATTATGGACCAATTACATGCATGATCTAATTAATTCTTAAATTAATTCTGCAGAAAACCGTCTGGACCGGTCGACCGTTTGGAGGTTCGGTCGACCGTTCGAGATTCGGTCGACCGTTCGCAACAATAAAATATTTCATCGCAATGTTCGGTCGACCGGTCCGAACAGATGAAAATTCCCTGTTATCGGTCGAGACGTGTCCGGTCGACCGTGCACCGATCGGTCGACTGTTTGCTGTTAACCGGTCGACCGTTTTTGCAGAGTACTGCAGACTTGCGAAATTTTGGTTTAACCCCTACAAAATTTGACATTTCGGGATTAGTACTAAATTCACAACTTATGCAACATATTATCCTATGTAATGATAAATCATTACAATGATAAATCATTACACCCCATAATATTTACAGCACATATGAATTTAATTTAGATTCTAATTATGTTATTAATCACAACATAATTTTGATTTCGCTTGTTCACCCCATGCGTCTTATTTTGTACAAGAAACCCGACACATCTTATGAACTCAAAATCCCCATTTCCCGTTTTCCAGTTTTGTGGTGTGACCTATGGGAGGATCTAAACTAAGTTGGCAGTGATATTAAGAGCTTAATACCACAAGCTATAAGCGGTATCTAGCTACACATTATAGCTTCCAATTAGTTAGATGTCTTAATTCCACTCGAATCAAAACCCGGTCCTTTTAGTGATGGAGTGCACCACTTGTGTCTGTCCCTTGCCTCATGATATTAAGAATACACACAAAGTAGTATTGTGTCATCTTTGTATTAGTATTCATTTCTTAATCTCTTTAAGCTAGTTATAAATATGTGACTTAACTCAAATCACATTGTGCACATTATAACTTTGCTTTATCAAAGGGCCCACTAATATCATTACTCAATTAAGAGGGACAATGATAATCTTTTGACTAACTATTTTCTCCAACGAAAGTCATACTTAACCAACTAATGCCTTTAAACTACACTTATCAATAGCTTAAGACACTAGTCTAATCAAGCATTTCTTAAGTGATCGGATATAAGTCTCATATCAAAGGACCAAGGACACAGTAAAGTATTAATGACACAAAAACACATTTCTATAATATTTTACTTATTAGGTCTATTCGGTATACAAAAGTAATATTTTCCTCTTTTGTGTACCCGTGTTGTCACTCATTTGTAGAGCTACAATGATCTATGACCAACACGACAATCTTAACTCGGTAATTAATGTCCTATGTTAATTACCATGATTGCGAATATCTTTTGTTTTATGTAAACCAATATCTTTTAGAGTTCTACGGTTAAGGACCAAGAGCCTCTTCCTTAACACTTCTAAAAGACGAATAACATAAACAAGGAACAAAATGATTTCTCATTCAACTCATAATAATTGACATTTAAAAGTAAAACTTTTAGAACACATTCCCTTCAGTATAGTCGGTGTATCCTACACCGACGGATACGTCCTCTACTGGATATTCGTCGGTGATTGCCCGTTGGCGTTCTTCGCTCCAACGAAACAAGGAGAGAAAAATTGGCAGGAAATTTCATGCCACCATTAACACCAATAGTCGATGTAATTAAACACTGATGCAAGCAACACCGATAATGGCTATATCTGTCGGTGTTTACCTACATCGACGGATAGATACCGTGGTAATGACATGTTTTGTCGTATCCGTAAACGACGGCTAGCTATGTTAAATATATTAATATTTAATTGTAAATTTTACAAAATATCTCTAAGTTTGTATAAAATTAAAATTTAAGTAATGTATAGAAACTTCCCTAGATAATTTTAAAATTTATGTTCTCCTCTCTTTTTCTTCTCTCTCTACTACATTTTTCCTATCTTTCTCCCTCTCTCATCTCTCTCTACCCTTTCTTCTATTTTCACTCTCTACTCTTTCTTCTCTTTTGTCTTTACTCTCTACCCTCTCACTCTCCTCTCCCTTTCCTTCTCTACTCTCTCTCATGTCTCACTCTCCTCTTCTCTTTTTCTCTCTCTACTCTCTCTAGTCTCTCTAGTCTCTCTTTTCTCTCCCGCCTCTACTCACTCTCTCTCCTCTCTCTCTCTCACCTCCAATTGGGTCCTCGAACCGTAAGAAGCACCCCTCTTCGGCCATGTCCAGCCCGACCTCATCGTCCTCCTTAACCCCTCTCCCAAACCATCCACTTCACCTCCGACGAGGACAACATCGACGTTTGCTTCAGCATAGTCCAGCAGATGTCGAAGGTGGAAGGGAAGGTCAATTGACCGTCGGTGTCGTCTATCGCGGAGATGCGCACCGTCAAGGCGGCAGACAGAGAATGAGTGAACTACCTTGAGGAGCTCTATATGGAGGAGGGGGAGGTGAAGGCGTTCGCCGGCGAGGAGAGGAGTAGCAGTGACTCCAGGAGAGAGAGAGAGAGAGAGAGAGAGAGAGAGAGAAATCAGAGAGTAGAGAAGAAAAGAAGAAGGGAGAACGATAGAGGAGAGAGAAAGGAGACATGAGAGCGAGAGTGTAGATAGAAGAGAGAGAGAGAGAGAGAGAGAGAAGATAGACAACAAAGAGAGAAGTGAGTGAAATAGAGTAAAGTGTGTGTGTGTTTATAAATTATTTGCATCTTGTATAGTGGAGTAGTGTGAACATTTGTAGTTTCCTAAAAAAATTGTGGGGATATATTAATTTTTATTATAACTTGACGATATTTTCTAAATTTTACAATTACATATTAATATATTTAATACCGTTTACAATCGTTAACGAAAAATATTAACGGAATGATATTATTAAGAAGATAATGGTACTTATGTATAAAATTAATTTTTACTAGCACACGAGAAAATACATAAAATATAATAACATTCTTATCGTTTAGTTGTTTTCAAACCTAGCTAACAGTCCTTAATTCGATCTCTACTTAATTCCTTGCACATTTTTTTATATTTGTTAAATTCCAAAAGAGGATCCAAGGTCCTTACGAATATAGAATATGCTAACGATAGATGAGCTCAATTTAATTAAGTCAATAACATTAATCATTCATCAAACATCATACTTTAATAATCTTGTAGCTCCAGTCACATGTGCAGATATGCTTAAAACTTTGCTATGGAGTTTGAAGGCATCTTAATTGACTGTTTGTGTTTGCTATATTCGATCTTGGCTTCTTCCTAGGTTTAATTTATGGTTTGCCCCCGGCTCTTGTTCACGTCGGCGATGCAAATAGTTTAATCTTGACTTCTTTCTTTTCTAGTTTCATAATTGTTGGTTACTTTCCTTTTCTTTGTGGAAATCGCCCGTCTCTAATATTGAGGTATATTGGGTTAATCTGATTCCGTTTTGGGCATTAATCAATTGTTTTTCATATGTTGAATTGTTTTTCATGGTTTCATAAGGAAGATAATTTTTATTCTTTCCCTAAAAGGGAATAACATTAATTATTATTATTACATATTACAGACATCTAATCTTAAGATTTGGAAGAATTGGAGAGGATCGTAGATCACCCTACTTGCAAAGGACAAATTGATGTCTAAAGATCAGTAATTCCTTGACGTTAATCAACATGTACCATGATATGGATAAGAACACCACCTATTATACTCGCCACACCTCTCCTCCACACCCTAACCCACCATCCCACTTGCATATATATGAAATAAACACTTCCTTGTAATTAAGTTATATATATATATAAGATATAATAAGACATGTAACTTAACATCTCCTATATATTCACATATATATACTTCTCTTAAATTAACCAATGGCATCCCCTAACCCTACTCTCTCCCCTCTCCTATTCTTCACAACGTACTATATATATAAGTTCACATCTCCTATTCTCCACACACTATCAATACTAAATGGCATCCTCACCAACACCAACACCAACCCTCCTCTCCTCTCTCCTCCTCCTCCTACTCTTCTCTTCTACAATCTCCAAATCCACAAAACCTAAAGCACTAGTCTTTCCCATAACCAAACACATCCCAACACTCCAATACACCACAACACTCCACCAACCACCTAAAACATCCAAACCTCTCCTACTCCCCATTGACCTCGGTGGCCGCTTCACCTGGCTCAACTGTGACTCCCCCTCCTCCTACCTCGCCTCCTCCTACCGCCCCGTCCCATGCGAGACACCCCTCTGTGCCGCCTCCTTCTCTGGCGCTTGCACCACTGAGTGCAACTCACCTAAACGCCCAGGGTGCAACAACAACACTTGCTCCATTACTCCGGAGAACCCGTTTATCCGGCTCTCCACTTCTGGGGAGCTGGGGACGGATTCTTTTATAGTCCGGTCGACCGATGGAAGTAACCCGGGGAGGGAGGTTAGGATGAAGAAGATGGTGGTGGGGTGTGGTGGGAACAATTTGATGGAGGGGTTGATCGGTGGGGGTAGTGGATTGCTTGCGTTAGGGAGGATATCGGTCGCCGCCCCCACGGTTTTTGCGACTGAGTTTCGGTTCGAGAGGAAGTTCGCAGTTTGCCTGCCGGCGACCGAGAGGGCCACCGGAGTTCTCTTCTTTGGCGGTGGGCCGTATAAGTGAGTTTGTCGAAGAGTAAAAATTTCATCTTTGGTTTTGATTATTTTAACGTTTATGTGTAACTAGTAAACTACTCTGAATACAAGACTAAAAGTTGAAAATACATTACATCATTAAATAAATTGATATTAAATCAACCAATTAGGTTCTAATATATTTTGTAAATATTTTCTGCATGTTTCAAAGATCTTCACTTCAGTTTAGATACATCTAAGGGGCTTGACTCGTTTCATTGGATATGAATTTGGATATTTCATTGTTTGTTTCTACGGTAGGCCGTGATACAATTGTATGTAAAACTTAACGGACTAGTTAGTTATGTGTTGTGGCCACTGGTTTAAGGAATGAGAGTGATTTTTTTTGGATTTTCTAGGGAATATAATATATAATAAATTAGTAGATTATTCATTTATTTTTGAAAGCATGTAAATTTTATTTATTAAAAAACTCGTGTCAACACATGAGCTGAAGTTACATAGCAAAAACATTTTAGGGTTAATTCAATTTTAGTGTTGGAATTTGGAAAGAGATCATAAGAGCATCCCTTAACGGGTGCAAAACACACCTCACGACCGGTCATATGTGACCGGTCATCTTTGACACCCTCTTAACGGGGGAAAACAAAGGGGCAAAGATGCCCAGGTCACTGCCCCGGGCGTTGAAACGCCCGGGTCGACGACCCGGAATTCACGGGTCGTCGAATAAAATAATATTAAATTTTGTTTTTTGTTTTTTATTTTTTTTGTTTTGATTTTTAGAATTTTTTGTTTTAGTTTTTTAATTTTTTTTTTTGAAAATACGTTTTATAATTGTTTAGATTTTTTAGAATTTTTTTTAATTTTTTTAAAATTTTACCAAGATAGACCCCGAAATGATGTGGAGGAGAGAGATAGGTTGTTGTGGGTTATGTTGGGTTGTAGTTAAGAGGTGAATAGTGTAGGAAAGAGAAGAATGTGGGCTGAGGAAAGAGAAAGCTGACGTGGAAGAGAGAGAAAGTTGATTTTGAAGAGAGAGAGTGCTGATGACCAGGTCGTCCAGGTCATGATTAGTGATGGCCTAATACAAAAAGTTGCTTCTAATTAATGTGTATTTACCAACTAGCACTAGTAAAATAAAAAGTGTAGTAATGCCTTGGTACGAATTAGTTGAAAATGAGACCCACTAGACTTCTCAGAAAAAAAATATAGGCCCTCTAGTCTGACACTTTATCATTTGTTCCCACTTGGTGCATGTGCACAACAAGAATTGTGATGGTTAATGTACCTAATACTCTATCCAAATATCAATAGGTTTTGGTGTAACTATGGTAATTATTGTTTGATATTTTCAAATTTCGACTCTAACCTTGTTCAATTTTCTTAAATAAACAGATTTCTACCGAACAAATTTGATGTCTCCCGGTCTCTCTTGTACACTCCATTGCTCAAAAACCCTGTCAGCACTGCAGGCGTTCACTTTGAGGGTGAGCCATCTTTCGAGTACTTTATCGGAGTCAAATCAATCCAAGTCAATGGAAAATCGATCCCTCTAAACGGAACCCTCCTAGCCATCGACAAAAATGGCATCGGTGGGACGAAATTAAGCACGATCAACCCCTACACTGTCCTTGAAACCTCCATCTACAACACCCTCGTCAAATCCTTCATCAAAGAGTCTGGTCTCATCCTTGTCCCTCCGGTGAAGCCTTTCAAACATTGCTTTGATGCCAAGAATGTGGGAAGCACACGGGTCGGGCCGGCGGTGCCAGGAATCGATTTAGTATTGCAAAGCAAGACAATCTTTTGGAGGATTTTCGGGGCCAATTCTATGGTTCAAGCTAAAGATGGTGTTTTGTGTTTGGCATTTGTTGATGGCGGTCGCGAACCGACAACTTCTATTGTTATCGGAAGCCACCAGTTAGAGGATAATTTGCTGCAATTCGATCTGGTTAAGTCAAGGCTAGGTTTCAGCTCGTCTTTGCTCTTTCGACAGACCAATTGCGCCAATTTCAACTTCACCATCAACAACAAGATATGAATGATCTATATCCATGATGGGAAGATTGTGCATTTGGAAATCTAAGAGATTGAATAAAAGTTGTACGAATTATATGATAACTTCCACATGCACTTAAGTCATTTTGGTTTTATGCTTATAAGATCTTCAGCATGACCGGTCAACCCGGTAATGAGCTTTCTCTCTTCCTTATCAGTTTTCTTTCTCATCTACATCAGTTTTCTCTCTCCCCAACCCACTTTCATCTCTTTCTAGCACTAATCATTTCTTAACCACAACTCATCTCTTTCCTCGACATTATTTTTTATTTCCACTAACTTTTAATCTATTCCAAAATCAATTATTTTTACACAAACATTAATAATTCAAACAAAATATATATTAATTAGCAAATTATTATTATTATTAATAAAACAAAATACATATTTATTTAAACGATTCTATATAGCACAATACACTTCCTCCGACCGACCCCCTCTTCGGGGTAGTCTGCGAGGGACGTGACTCCCCCGACCAGAGGAAGCGCACTTTGCGGACATTTTTTTGTATTGACACCCTATTTTTGTATTCCGGATATTGATTCGTTTATCCGTTCTTGCTGATTATTTTGAAAAAAAATCTTACCTAAATTTCATTAAAATTAAAATACCAATTAATAAAAACACAATTAATTTTCGCTTCGTTCGAATCGTTATTTTAAATAAATCTTAATAAATATCCAACTATTTACAAAATAATACCCCAAAATCATTTAAATCCAATTATATACACAACAACAAAAAAGAAATTAAAAAAACATTAAACGAACAGGGACATGCCGCGTGGGCGTCCCTTCACGACCCAGTCAACGACCGGGTCGTTTGAACGAACAGGTCATTGACCTGGCCGGGGACGACCGGGTTGCCCCCCTCCCTCCGTTAAGGGGGCGACGACCCGGTCGTCTGACCCACGACCTCGTTAAAGATGGTCTAACTATTCAAGTATGTTGTAATGATCTTTGGTGTTGAAACTGCTATTGTTGACTACAAGTATATTGTAACAGGGTTAGAAATTATTCCATAGGTTGGACCTACATAACTTATGTTGGTCAAACTAATCAAAATTGTCATGTGGTAACGTGGATATATAACAAAATTGTTACTTTATAGGGTTAATTACAGTTTGTCCACGTGAACTATACATTGATATCACTTTGCACCTCTGAACTTTCAATGTTTTTACAATTATCCTTTTTGAACTTTCGTTTTGTAACACTTTGCTATACTAAACTTTAAAAATCCATTATTTAAACTCACATTCGTCGTTTTTTTGTTATTTTTTGTTGTATCCCTAGCACGCTCTTAAACTTATACTTACGTGAAAGTTCGGATCGAAACAAAAATCAGATTTGGTTGAATTTGGATTGGATTGGTATTGAATCTAGCTCAAATTTCAACAAAAGCCGACCTCCGTTTCAATCCGAACTTTCACGTAAATATATGTTTAAAAGTGTACTAGGAATACAACAAAAAATTACTAAAAAACGACGAATGTAGGTTTAAATAATGAATTTTTAAAATTTAAGAGAGCAAAGTGTTATAAAATGAAAGTTAAAGGGATAACTGTAAACGTTGAAAGTTCAGGAGTGTAAGTGATATCAATATATAGTTTAAGAGATCGAACTGTAATAAGTAACTATAAAATTGCAGGCCAACTCTTATAATACTATTAATATCTATATCTATATTTTAAAAATCATACACTTTTGTGTTTTCTTCCATAACACAACTGATTATTTTTATTTGCATTGACAAAGAAATTTTGTAGAATATGATTCAAACGTGTAAAAATATACTTTTGCTGAGAAACACAAACCCTACCAAATTTTGTATAGACAAAATGATTGAATGCGTCAATTCATGTTATTTCACATATTAGTTTTAATTTATATTAAAAATCTAAAATATAATATTTAAAAGATAGTTTGTGATAGATATTAGGTACAACAACAAATTCAAAATAAAACTTATACAACATATCCCTACAATCAAACAAGCAAAATCACGTGTTATCCACGTGGCAGTTTTCGATTGACTTTCGACGTATGTTTTGGTTCGCATAGATTGCTGGTGACGATTAAGGGAGTGCTCGATCGGACCTTCTTCTCTAGCTAATCTGAACTTAAATTTAATCATCTCCAAATGTCTGGATTGCATGGATATATTCACAATGATCGATTACCTCCGGGCCGAGAGCTTGAGGAGGTAGACATCTTTAATTAATTGGTGTATTAATCACACATCTCCCATTAATTCTTTGTCTAGATTTCAAGCCCGACGAGGTTTGTCGGAGAGGACCTTGGCGACAAGAAAACGTTTACACTCAGTAGCTTCGATGGGAGGAAAGACCATGTGTAGCAATGTTCACACACCGCCTAGGCGACCGGGTGCGTCCCGTCGCCTGGGCGATTGTGCGACCGTCCAGTTCTGGACGGTCATTTTTTAATATTTTTAATCAATTAAATTTGATAAAATAGTTAAAAATCAGGAAAAAAATAGGAAAAAATGTACAAATATTATCTAAAAATATCATACATGTTTAGACTTCAAAAAGACACTGAGTTCCTCGATCAAGGTGTCACTAGGCACCCTCTCTACCCACTTAGGTATACAATTTATTGCTTAGTAGTATGATTACAAAAGTAGTTAACTTTCCACCTAAAAGAGAAATTAGAAAGAATGCACTTGATTTTGACGGTTGAAGATTGAAGAATCGGATCAGAAACTTCACTTTCCAACTTCAAAACTAAGCACCAGATCGGAGACTTAATCGTGAAAACTTGAAGATTAGGAAACTAGAAGATTAGAATAGAATGATGAAGAAGAAGAGAATGAGAGATGTGTGAAAAATAAAGAAGTTTGGAGGGGTTTACATAGAATTTGGAGTAGTGACAATATTGTAATTTAAAAAACAAAGAAAGAGTCTCCAACGACTATCGCCTAGGTTAGGAGACCGCCTAGGCGACCGCCTATTTCGCCCAGTTTTGCTGGGCGAAAGGCGGTGGTCGCCTACCTGATCATTGATCTGTCATATTAATTAGAATATAACTCTTATTTATGATGCCTTGGCTCGTGTTTGTTAATTAAAATTTAATTGTTTGTGTTCAACTCGTTACGCACTCGTTAATTAAACGAGAGCTACATACCAACTTGAGTTTAATCCTTTCATTCGTTATAATATATAATTTGTCATATGTGCCATGCATATCAACTTAAAATAAATATATTTTCAGATAACCAACTATAAAAGCTAGAAAATAATTCATATTAGTGATTGATGTGTCTATATGAATGACATCTTAATAATAATTGTCTACGTCATTAGTCAGTAATCAAATTTCAGTAAGTGATTACATTATTATACGTACACTGATACACATGTGATGATGCACATGGTCTCAAATATATATGTAATATATAATTAATCAAATTACAATTAAACTTCAGTTTATTGTTAGCCGATTAGCTAACAAGTTGAAAAGTTAGATTTTCATCTTGATCAATTAAGTTTTGAATCAAACTTGAACAAGTTTAAGTCTGGCTGAACTCGAACTGAAATCTAACCAGCTTGGTTCCATTGACAACCTTACTTACAGGGTTGAGCTAGGCTCAGGTTTTCAAAGAGTAGTCAATGTTGGGTGAATGCAACTAACTTATGGATCGATTTGTTATAATCAATGTTGTAATGTAATTTGATTATACATTTCATTACATTCATGTTTAACGTGACATGTGTGTGCAGTGGTAGGGGAGAGCAAAGTTCCTGGACTGAATCAGACCGAATTTTTTCGGTCCGGTCTTCGGTCCGGGGGATACCGAAAATTCAGTTTTCGGTCCGGTCTCGGACGGAATTGAGATTTTGTGAGTAAAATCCAAATTTTGAACCGAATCGGACCAGACCGACCCAAATCAGTCTTCGATCCTCCCTTCCCGAAAGTTGGTCTTCGATCCGGTTTCAGACCAAAGCTCACTCCTAGCAAGTGGGACACGGTAGGCGGCTGGAAACAACTCAGGATTGGGACGTGATGACTGGATCGTGAGCTCATTTTTTGATGTATTCATTTCATTTCTTAATATTGATGTAGTATGATTTCAGCTCAAGTTGTATCATTTCATTTCTTAATATTGATGTAGTATTGATGTAGTATGATTTCAGCTCAAGTTGTATCATTTCATTTCTTAATATTGATGTAGTATTGATGTAGTATGATTTCTTAATATTGATGTAGTATCAATATTGATGTAGTATTGATGTAGTATGATTTCAGCTCAAGTTGTATCATTTCATTTCTTAATATTGATGTAGTATTCCTTTCCGTTTGTATCGTGATATTGACATTTGTTTTTGAGACATCGACTTGATTATATTTGTTAATGTCCATTTTTTTATTGTTTATAATTATTATTGACTGGTGTGTCTCGAGTGCAGATTATGAGTGTTACAGTTGAGTTTTTGATCTAAAAAATTAAATATTTTAACTACTCCGTAATCGAATTATAGAGATTCATTACAGAGACATTTGTCTAGTAAACTCCAATGTTACGAACAATGTAATTCGATTGCGAACAATATAATTAATGAAAATGTAATTTAATTACATGGATGAGATCTAATTCCGGTGAACCAAACATAAACATACGAAGTGAAAATAAAAACAATACAAACTTCAGGGACCAAACCACAATTCCCCCACCTACCAACCAGCAAACCACCACCACTTCCGCAGCAGAGCCGACGTGATCGTGCCCTAATCGACCAAATCCCCGATCGAATCGGCTTTTTTTTCTTCTCCGATGCATTCGTTCGGGTACCGTCTGAACGCGGTGGCGACGTTCGCCGTCACCATCCTCGCCGTCATGTGCGTCATGGCCTCCATCTCCGACAACCTCAACAACCCTTCCCCCACCGCCGATGTCAAGGTCGGCTTTAGATTCCTGCTTCTTTTTCTGGTTTGAGTGCGTTTTGGTGTAGAAAGGTGGGTTTGGGGTTTTGGGTTGGGAGAAAGATTCGATCTTGGGGTTGTTGGATGGGAGTTTGGGTGTGGGATTCGAGGTTTTTGGGGGTGAATTGGTGAAATGGGGTGGTTTTAGGGGGTTTTGGGTTCCAAAGAAGATTCGTTCTTGGGGTCGCTGGATGTGGGTTTGGGTTTTTTTTTGGATTTTTTTTGGGTGGGATTGTTAAATGGGCGTGTTTTAAGAGGGGGTTTTGGGTTCGTAGAAAGATTTGATCTTGGTGTTGTTGGTGTGGGATTATGGTGATGGTTTGGATTTTGGATTTGGAATTTTTACTTGGGTTTGGTGAAATGACGTGTTTTTAGGGGGTTCTAGGGTTGGAGAGGTTTTGGGTTTGGAGAAAGATTTCATCTTGGCGTAATTGGCTATCTTTTTGGTTGTGGGAATTGAGATTTTTGGAGGGGGGTTGTTTAAATGGTGTGTTTCGAGGGGTTTTTGCTATGGAGGAAGATTTGATATTGTCGTCATTGGTGTGTGGTTTTTGGTGATGGTTTGGATTTTGCTTTTTCGTTTTTGGGTGGGATTGGTGAAAGGGTGTGTTTTTAAGGGTTTTTTGGGTGGGATTGGTGAAAGGGTGTGTTTTAAGGGGGTTTAGGGTTGGAAGGGTTTTGGGTATAGAGAAAGATTTCTTCTTGGTGCCGTTGGTGTGTCGTTTTGATGATGGTTGGATTTTGGCATAGTTGTGTGTGGGTTTGTTTGGAACACATTTTGTTGATTAGATTTTGATTCGCTAAAATCAAGAATGATATCTACAAACTTAGAATCTTTATGCTAAAGCTAGGGTATGTTTTGGGAATTGATTCTGAGATTTGATAAATCGTATTATTAAAATTTGATTCCAAAGCGAACATATGAGTTCAATTATCAGATTTGATGTTTTTTCGGTTGTATCAGTAAGAGGTCGTGTTTTTTAGTGGTTCGAAGGTGAGAGGGGTTTTGGTTTCGAAGAAATATTTGATTTTAACGTTGATGATGTATGAATTCATTGATTGTTTGGGATTTAGCATAGTTATATGAAAGTTTCTGTGCTTTATTTTGTTGGTTCTGGTGTTATTTTGCTCTCTGCTATTGGAACGGTGGAGTTTTGGTGTGTTTTGGGGGGGGGGGGGGGGGGGGGGGGGGGTTAAGGTGAGACGGATCTTGGGCTCGAAGAAAGATTTGATCTCGACATTGAATTTGGTGATCTTTTGGATTTGGTGTAGTTGGCCATGTCTTTGGTTGTGAGATTCGAAGATTTGGGGCTTTATTTTGTTTCCCGTTGTAGGAAAAATGGAAGTTTGTGTGTTTCGATTTTGAATATATAATTTGATGAAAACTCTGAAAGAATGTGTTTTCTTTGGTGGAATGTGAATGCTATGAATGGCCTGAGGTCGATGAAAAATAAATCCTGATTTAGTTCAAATGTGTATGTTGTAGTTCGAGGTCCAGAGTTCAATGAAGGATCAAAGTGCAAGATGAAACGGCTAAAATTCATTGAACTCTTTGGCTGTTATTCCATGAAAGTTGAACATTACATTTTTAAGAAGCAAACCAGTAAACCACCATAGCATCTTCAATGTGGTTAATTCGCTGCAATTATTATTGTTATTGTTACTTTGTTGTCTGTTCGGGAATTAAATTTAAACATACCTGAACTGTTGCCAGTTTCTTGGTGGTTTGTATTAATGTGCAATAACATTATTAAGGAGTCGTCAATGTCTGACATAACATTTGAAATTTTGCTCTTGTTATTGTTTTATGTAATTGATTAGCGTTTCTTGGAGACTTTAATTTGGCCTTAAGGTCTTAATCATATAATACTAAAGATGCCATCTCACAGAAGACTGGCCTGCTTTTCATCGTCAAAACTTGGAAGTTTGGTGCATGTGTTGTTATTCCTTTTGCATCTAATATTTTTATCTCTTTTAACCGATGTGCAGATCTTGAACATCAATTGGTTTCAGAAACAACCAAATGGAAATGACGAGGTAATTTTCTGTCATCTGGGTATTATTTATTGTAATTTTTTGCCTAGATTTACTCGTTTTCGATGTCATTTTGAGTTTTTCATGCTCAAAGAAAAGTCAAGGGTTGCTTGGTTTGGTCAAATAAATAATAATGAGGTTTTGAAGAAATAGGAGTTAAAGAAGATTGGAGAAAAACCCTGAAATTTCTCTGTGAGAATATGTAACAGAAGATTTTGACTTGGGGCTTTAACAGTTACACTTTATACTACATTTTTTTGTTTGATCGGTGACACTGTTTTACTTTAAAAGAACCAACCAGTGCTCTGCTCCAGATAATAATATTTCATAAAGAACTGAGCTTATTGCTCTTCGTGTTTTTCCTTTGAAGAGGCTTTTTGTAGCCTCAGAGGACCCATGTGCTATTACTTTTGAAGTGGTGTGACTATCTTTTCTTCTGATATATGCTCATTCTTTTTTACCCAGGTCAGCTTGACGCTGAATATATCTGCAGACTTGCAGTCAATGTTTACATGGAATACAAAACAGGTATATCACTTTTGTTACATTATGATATGATATTGTGCCAAAACTGGTTTGACATTTCTGATTGTTGCCCTGAAAGGTGGCATGTTTTTATTTACTCAAACAGCATGTCATAGTTGGCCATTTTATTACTTGTATATTGTAAGTGATACTGTTTATATTTATTGGTTGACTTAACAGATATTTAATGGAGTTTATACATAAAATCTAAACCACTATCCTGGAGTTGCGATGAATTCAATATCTATTCTTACAGTAACTGTTCTTTGTAGGTTTTTGTGTTTGTCGCGGCTGAATATGAAACAGCGAAGAATGCCTTGAACCAGGTACATGCAGATGGAACTTTCTGATAATGGGAATAGGTAGCAAGCTAATAATAAGAAACTTTCCATTTTGAAAAGCCTTATCTGGTTAAATCTGTGTAAGTTTCATCTAATTTGGTTCTAGATTGTAAAACCATTTGCGGTGTTGCCTACCACCTCCTGACCGTTGGGCGCTCCTTTTGTAAGCAACAACCAGAACTTTGTAACTAGAACTCTGTAGGTCTTGTTCGAGCCTGATGTGTGGCAAAGAAGACTATACACTAGTGTTTCGTGATATGTATTTAGGAATCTTGAATTAGACATCCAGTAGGATTTATTGTCTAAAAAGTGGTCGTTAAAAGCTATGAAATCCTTACGGTTAAACGAAATAGGAAACAAGAATATCCAAATAGCGCAACACTGATTCGAGTTTATAGTCAACTTTCACCTGTTGTAAATTGCATCTACCCACAAGCGTCGATGTAAACATTCTTAAGATTTGATATTGCTGTTTGTGTTACACGTCGTGCTTAATTTATGCTATGATGCAATGGAACAGGTTTCACTTTGGGATGGAATTATACCTGCCAAGGAGCACGCTAAGTTTTGGATTCACACAACAAACAAGTACCGTTTCATCGACCAGGCAAGAACGTTGTAGCAGATAGACAAAATAATTCTGTTCTATATTCTTTTATAACTGAACCATGTTTTTATATCAGGGGAGTAACCTTAGGGGCAAAGAGTTTAATTTGACGTTGCATTGGCATGTCATGCCGAAGACAGGAAAGATGTTTGCTGACAAAATAGTCATGTCCGGGTATCGCCTTCCAGAGGATTACAGATAAAAACCGGACTCCTATATCCAGCAGGGGGTACAACACCTACTATTGTTACTTTTCTAGTTTGAACTGATTTGGAATCCCAACGTAGAAAAACAACAGATAATGTAAACAAATGAAGTTTAATACCTTTTGAATGGAGACTTAACAAGATTTCATGCGGCAGTTTTTTAGAAACTTGTAGGATCTCCTACATGATTTCAGGCGATCATCGGTGACTATATATGAAAGTATACTGTTGGAGGAAAACATAAAAGATATGTTCTCTAATTGTAGCATTTAGGATCTTAGCATGGGGTGGAGTAAGATTGTAAGACCATTCTGAAGGTTTTAATTCTTTAGATTGACTGTTGCTAATTCACAATTCCACAAGACAATTTATTCGCAAATGCAGACATTTGATCCACGACTATATCCTACAAGCCAAATTTGTTCCATCTATTTAGCTGTGAAGTTAAGTGTTGAAGCATTGATTTGTCATAGCCTCTTAACTTGATGATCTTGGCAAATTACCACGAAGTGAAGGGATGAGACCTTTGAAAATAACTTTGCTGGAGTTATTTGTCGTGAAGTTTTGAACTTGTATTTTTTGCTTCCCTACTAGGAGCAGGAGTGCATGACGATGTATAGTTTTTCCCTCGTTTTCGTTTCGGTTCTATCGAGTTTCAAATAATTTTTTAGTCAGGGTGTGATTGATTTGCCGGAAATAACATATAAGTGGGAGAATTGGACTTTTTTGGTGATTGTTTAATGAAGTTCTTGTGTTAGGTTTGTATCCAGGATTATTCCATTTTTCGGTCTCGATAGTAGAGAGACTAATTTTTCGGACGGGCTGTAGAGAATGCTACGTGAGAGATCGTCTCTAGGAATTTTGGAGGGTGTGATCAGCTACGAAAGAAAGGTTGTTCCAAAAGTTTAGCAGTGAGTGGTCCTTCTAAAAAACCATCTCTTTATCCATTCTTCTGGATTTAATTCATACGATTTGGTCAAATTACGATTTATGCAGTGTAGATTGCTTGATGAATTCAAGCTTCCTTAACTTGAGTCAAATTGTTGATTAATTTTCAGCTTTGGTCAAATTGCTTTATTAGTATGTATATATATATATATATATATATATATATATATATATATACACACATACATATATACACACATACATACATATATATACATAGAATTCTCAAGTGAGCTCATGACTTAATTTTTCTAAATGAAGCTCCTACAATATCCACCACTCATTTCAAAATGTAAGGTACATTAAGAAAAAAACGGTTATGCTAATGAATGGTGAAATTAACTGTAAATAAGATCCAGTGTTGAGATTGTAGGAGGCTTAAACTAAATTTGATGAACTCTGAGTTCACTAGAGCTTGACCCTATATATATATATATACACATATATGCACTCATGGGTCAAACTGGTTTTTCAATATCTTGGATGGTCTGATCTTTCCATAAATATAACAAATCTGCTTCTGAAAATTTTCTTCGCAACTGGATCATACAACTTGTAACCAAACTCATCAGGTTCATAACCAATAAATATGCATGGTGGGTTTTTGCAATATGTTGGGACCTCTCATGGTTGGGAATGTGCAAAACAACCAAATAACACAAATGATTGAAACATCATTTCTTGTCCAAACTCAGTTAGAAGCATTAAAATTCAAAGGAACACAAGGAGTAAGATTTAAAATATATACCACTACTCAAAGCCTCACCTCAAAATGACTTTGACAATCGCATTTGCGACAACAATGATTTTACTCTCTCCATTAGTGTTTTGTTCAATCTCTCGGCCAAACCATTCAACTGAGGTGTCTTCGGAGGTGTCATTTAATGTCTAATACTTTGCTGCCTGCAAATCTGCAATACTCATCAAAAGTAACAATGTATTCTCTCCCGTTATCAGTTCTGATGTACTTCAGTTTCTCCCTGTCTATCTCTCATGCAATAGGAGTCTGAAACTGCTTTAAAAAATCTTACACTTGATCTTTATTTTCAAGGTATACACCCAAAAATTCCTGAATAATCATCTATGAAGGTAAGAAATAAATAGAACCACTAAGTAACTTCGTCTTGATAGGACCACAAACATCAAAATGCACATGATCAAGTATACGTGACTTCTTGGTTGTAGACTTGGAGGAGAACTCTTGAAAGCTAATATGTTGTGCCTGCTAGACAATGTGAATACTTCTTTGAAGTTGATTTTTAATCCCTGACAGAACTTTTTTTGGACAACATTGTCAAGCCCTTTTCGCTCAGGTGACCAAGCCTACGTTGACATAACTCAGTTGTCTCTTCATCATCAATTGCACTGAACATGTCTCCAAACAACTTAGCCTGCAAGATACATAACAAATGATTTTTCTTAATTGTAGCAATCACCAGAGAATCTTTAGTGAGGTTCCACCAATCACCCTTTAAAGTGTTGCGGCGACCCTCACTAGCAAGAACACCTGGAGCATGATTAATTAAATTCAACTGAAGAGTGGGAATGTGCCCAACATTATGTAACAATAGTCGTGTGCCATTAGAAATCTCCAAACACACGTTACCAATGGCTGGAACTGTTGCCAAACCATGATCTCCCATCTTTACAGTGTCGAAATCACATGACCTGTAAGATATGAATAAATCTTTCCGAGGTGTAGCATGAATAGTTGCACCACTATCAGGTCCGGCCCAATAGCAGGAGCAGGGTGAGCTCCTGCTCCGGGCCTCATTCCGAGCCTCATTTTGAAGGGGTCTCAAAAAAAAAAAAACAATTGTACATGGGCTTATTGGGTTGCGAATAAAATTAGTGTTAACACATAAATATCACATAAAACATTGATAAATTTGTCTCAAATATTGCTAAGAAGACCAAAAAAATCAATTAATATTGCATTAAGTTAGTGAAATTTTTATTATTTAAACTAGGAGGACATTTTTTTCAAATTTAGGAGCATCGTTGTTTATTTTCGCACAGTACCTCAAAAATTTCCGAGACGGCCCTGACCACTTTCATCACCCAACTTATCTCATCACGAGAAAGATTCAAAGCATCACCATCTAAAGAAATCAAGTAGTCCTCTGGAAGTGTAGTAACACGATCACTGTTGCTTCCATCATTTTTCTTTTCTGTGGGCTTCTCCTTCTGATTGTCTCTCTTGAACTCAGAACAATACTTCTTAATTTGTCCCTTGAAATGACAATAGTAACACTCAACATTACTAAATTTATTAGATTTGTCTTTGCTCTTATTTCGACTCTTGTCCTTATTTTTTGAACCTCGAGACTCATTCCTATCCCCATTTTCAACAACCAAAATATCAAAATTTGAAGAGGATGTCTGCGTTTTTCTTATCATCTCTTCACTTAGAATGCTGCTTTTCACCATATATATCCATGATAATCTTACCGTCGGGTGTTGAATTGGACAATGACATTCTAAACGTCTCCTAAGAGTCAAATAAAGTACCGAACAACCATAAAGTCTGAATCTCATCATCAAACTTAATTCTCATTGCTGCTAACTGATTAATAATTCCCTGAAAATTATCCAAATGATAAGTCATAGGACTGTCATCAATATACCTCAATGCCATCATCTGCTTTATCAGGTACAACTTATTATTTCGAGTCTTTCCAGTATACAACTGCTCGAGTTTCGTCCATAACGTGTGTGCGTGTATCATATCTTCAATATGGATCCTCACATTATTATCCACCCACTACCGAATATAACCAGAAACCTGACGATGAGATAAAGCCCAATCTGCATCGGGATTTATTCTTAGGTTTCTGCTCAGCAAACACAGGTAAATAATAATCTTTAATATATAGAAGATCTTTCATTTTCCTTTCCATATGTGATAATTCGAATCATTTAGACAAATCATTCTATTTGTATTGGCTTTCATGATTTCTGAAAAAACAAGCAAATAACCGCAACTCTGCTACCACTTGTTAAGAAATCATTCCAATTGTGTTCTATGCAAACCAAGCACAAAATGCACAATGAAAATAAATCATGACACGATCACAAGCACGTACAAACCACGAGACAAAAAGATTTACATGGAACTCATTCCCAATGTAGGAAAGGAAAAAACCCACGAGGAGTGAGTCGGCAAACGAACCACTAATCATTAATCAATTAACGAGATTAGGATTTATAGATGTAAAGAGGAGGGGATACAAAATTTCCTCTAAGGTTCGCAAACCTTAGGTCTTTCACCCCCAAAGAATCACTACCACCTGTGAAGATCAACAATTCAAATTAAGAACAGAAATACTAAGATGAAACGACACCGGATCCGCATTCATACCATTTGCATCACAATCACCATTTGACTACCCAAATCAGCCAATGGATTTTTCGATTTTCAGTTCAACCTCACCAACTTCCAACCACCACTTACCAAAGGCACGATTGGTTCCATAACTAAAAGTCTAGTTATTAGAAACTTAAGTTTCCATAACTTTTGTTCCAGTAATTCCTATAAAATGTACCTTTTGATGAAGTTTTTTTTTGGACACTACTGGCAGGGGTGGATCCAACCATGGGTACGCATAGGCAAGTTCTCACGTCTAAATTTTTATGTTATGGACACTTCTTGAAGTGTGTCCACCCATATTCTTACATATTTAAAGCAATAAGACAATGTTATTTCGTTTATTTGAAAGAAAAAAAGTAATGGTGTAGTGGTTAATCATAGGATGCATCTTGCGTTGAAGCCTGAGTTTGACTCCCACGTTCGTCAAGTTTTTTATTTTTTTAAAAAAAGAAGGTAATGCTAGGGTTCGATCTTGGGGTTCTCCTCGGATGAGGGGCAACACTTCACCACTAAAATATTAAGTTGTTAATGTTTATATGTAGCTTAGTAAATATATAATAATAACGTGTATTTCGTGTACACAAAATTCAATATTAAAAATACTTAATATGTGTGGTTTCAACACTTCACCACAAAATTCAAACTCTTTGGGATTTTTTAGAATGCTTAATATGTGTGATTAATTTTGTTGAATTCTAGGATAACTGAAATGGTGATATTTAAGGTGTTAAGAACCTTCTTATAGTTATTTCTATGTTCAAAGCAATGTGGTTTTAGTGTGACATTATTTATCGACTCTTTCTTCTCCTCATCATTTTCATTTAAATAGATATCAAGTGTTTCTTTGTTCGAAAATATTGAATATTTTATCTTAAGATTATTATATGTTTATCCTAAAATCGGTTTAATCAGTGGGACTATATGTTAGACCGTCGCTACGCTGTCAGTTCGATTTAACACTTGGTTCACAAAAATATTGATGTCATGTTGACGTCATCATCGGTTGGACCAGATTGAACCGTCGGTTGGACCACTTTGAAACAAACCGAGTTATTTTCGGTTCACTCTTCGGTTCGATTTTTAAATACATTGCTTATAAGATGCTCACCCTTCAATTCCGTCCTAGGTTCGCCCCTGACTACTAGAAAACAACATTTTTACATAACTGTAGTGAACCAGACTCTCTCTGGTTTTTTAGTGGAGTGTGGGAATTCGTCTCTAATATAATTATTAAAAGTCCTAAACCTTATGTATCTTTAGTTCCAAAACTTGTAAGTTTTCCTAAAAACCAATTAACTATAGCTATCTCAAAAGCATAATTTTCTTCTAGGTGTGATTGATTTGGAGGAAATGAATGAACTTTTAGAACTACAATTCCATAACTTCCCTGGACTGTTGAGTGGAAGTAGGGGATGACAATCTAATTTTCGAGTACAAATTTATAAGGTTGCGGAGCTTTTGGAACTAGACTTCCAGAATTTTATTAACTTTTATTGCAAACAAATCACTGGTATTTATTTTGAAAATCCACTTCTACTTTCATGTTATTTTCCTACAAACTAATCACACCTTCAGTTTGTGTTGCATTATGAAGTCACCTTAGAATTTGACAAACCTACTCCTCAACAAAACCAATTTATCTAGATATATTTGATTTTCGGTTTCAATACGACCCACTTCCACCCCCAAAAGCACCCAACCCACCGACCGACCTTACTGTAGAACCAAAACGCTCCGAATTTTAGTTTCTTTACCCTCAATACAAATTCCAAAACTGAATCTACTTTTCTGGTTCCACCTGAAACAAGAATGGATTTGTGTTTGTTTGAATGGCATTTCGAGACTAGATTAGTTTCTGTGAGAAATTAGACCCAAAATTACACATCCAAACATACTCATAAGCCCTAGTCCTCACCCAAATCAATCATTTCTGGTCCATTTGGTTTCCGACTTCAACTCGATACAATCCTACCCCGAAAACAATCCAACCCATTTGTGTAATATGATTATGCAATCAATGCTAAGAATCGATTTTTGGTTAAGAAATCACTCCAGAATCTCAATCCAAGTGGATCATTGAGCACAAAAATACACATCCAAACATACTCCTAGTCTCAGGCCCTAGTCCGCACCTGAATCAATCCATCATGATCCGTTCAATTTTCAATTTTACCTCGATCCACTCCCACTCTGAAAACCACCCGACCCAACTCATTACAGAATCTGAGTATGCAACAAATGCTCAAAATCAATTTTGGTCAATAATCACTCCTTTAGAATCTCAATTCAAGCAAACTCTAGACCCCAAATATACACATCCAAACATACTTTAATCCTGAGTTTGGATAAGTTGGTATGAATTTTTTTCATATTTAATTGTTACTTGTTTAATCAAGTAACATATTCTTGTACAAAAGGTGGTTATTTAAACAAAATTACAAATCATAAGATATCGTAACTCGCATTAAAAGTGGTAGTAGTAATAGTGGGTCGGGTTGATATCAGTCAAATATAATTTGCGACGGTTCAATTTTCGATTTCAACCCGACCGGCACCGGCACCGGCACCGGCACTGGCAATCCCAATCCCAACCCACAAAACCAACACACCAACAATGGCGCCGTCTTCTTCCTCCTGCTCCGTCCTCCTCCCGACCTCCGGCTTCCTCAACTACCCCTGCCTCCCCCCTCTCCTCCCCTTCCCTCTCCTCCTCCTCCACTTCCTCCTCCTCCTCCGCTCCGCCTCCCTCCACTTCTCCCCTCTCCTAACCCTCCTCTCCCTCCGCCTCAACCTCTCCTCCTCCCTCTCCGCCGCCACCCTCCTCGCCCTCGCCAACGGCTCCCCCGACCTCTCCCTCTCCCTCCGCTTCTCCCCCACCGCCCTCGCCGCCGTCCTCTCCGCCGGCGCCTTCGTCTACTCCGTCGTCGTCGGATCCATCGCGGTCTGCTCCGCTCCCTTTCCTCTTATCCCCTCCAGATTCATCCGCGACGTTGGATTCTATCTTTTGGCCGCTTTAGGGTTTTTTTCCATCTACTTGAGTGGGGAAGTGGGGGTTTGGCAGGCGGGAGGGTTGGTGGGGTTCTACGTGTTTTTCGTTGGAGTTGTGGTTTGGATGGATAGGGGAAAGGAAGGGGTGGTGGAGAAGGAGGTGGAGATGGAGATTCCGGTGGTGGTGGGGAAGAAGGTGGAGGGTGGTGGAACTGGGATCTGCTGGATCTGGGGGAAGGTATGGTTTTTGTGTTTTTGAAATTTGAAATGTGTGAATTTCGGTTTTATTTTATCATTTTAGCCAGTAGTAGATTGGAGTAATGTACTCTTTTCTTTTGATGCATTAGTTAGTTTTGTGATAGTAATGGATCGTGGTACATTTTGTGTTTGAAAATTGAAACGTGAATTTCGGTATTATTTTATCATTTTAGCTAGTAGTAGATTGGAGTAATGTACTTTTTGTTTTGATGCATTAGTTAGTATTGAGATAGTAATGGATCACAGTAATGTACTCTTGTTTTGATGTATTATTAGACTATTAGTTAGTAATGTATTGGAGTAATGTACTCTTTCTTTTGAGGCCTTAGTTAGTAACTTAGTATTGAGTTAGTGAAGAGAATGTAAACAAATATATGCCCCCCAAAGAAGAGAGAATTAAGGAGGGAGAGGATTAGTTTAGGAGATTATGTGAGAGCGAAACTTATTCACAACTTAAGTTTGAGGAATCACACGGTGGAGTGAGTGGTGTGGAGATTTTGATTTGTAAAAGTATTTTTAGGTGATAGTCTACTTCATTTGTCGAACTGTGATTGATGAACTAAATTTGCCATGCTTGAAGGAAGAGAAGAAATTGATGCTGATTGATAAGTTATTTAAGTGATATTCATATGTACTTGTGTAGAGAGCCGAAGTTACACATAGGGTGACCATTCTGCTGGTTGACCTAGCAATTTAAGAATGATAGATAAGTTTCTGCTTGTTTCATGTTTGCAAGTTCATCTTCTGATTCGTAATGGCCAATGTGATGAAATGTGGAGCTGCAGTGGACTATGTGATCATGTAGTTTTGAGGTTGCAACGGAATGCTTCTAGAGGTCTGTCTTTGATTTTATTGCATCCTGAATCCCTGATTGACATAGGCAATTAGGCAATTACCAATGCTTTAGAGAAGACATGTTAAGTGAGGAGGCTATCTTGAAAGAAGATTTACATAATAGAAAATTGGTGATAAAGGGCTTATATGTTTTGCAGAAAACTGAAAGGTGGATGTTAGGCATTTTTAGCTCACTTCTCTGTTTTAATCTTACTTTTCTATTATTTACTTTGGCTCTTTCTTTTTGTCTCATTTTATTCCTTTCGAATTTCTTGTAATTGTAACTAGATTATTGGTGAGAACAGTCGAACACTAAAAAAAGTAACATATAACATGAAAATTATAATATCTTGGCAATGTTCCCTTGTTATCAATTAGTTTTGATGGAAATCCAAATTGTATTAGCCAACAAGCTTCTTTTGGAGCATCGGAAGCTTGGGGGGGGGGGGGGGGGGGGCAGACCAAAAGTAATCTGCAGACCATATGTACCAGCAGTATATTATAAGGTTGAACCTCTGAGCATTGCCTATAATATCTGATAATTTATTAGGTGGAGTGTTGATAATTGCCAATAATTGGAAGTGTTACTGATTTTATATGTGAGCTGAAGAATTATCCACATGCTGAAATATTAAAAGGTTGAACCTCTGAGCATTTTCATGTACATTCGCTTTAATTTCATTCTACTTTGAATGAGATGATCTCCACCAATAGCTGATAAGAAAAGATCCCTACAAAATCAGGCCCTATTCGAAGACACCAAGTGGTATAGTACTAGAATGGTTTGATCATTGTAAATACATGCAATACAGTCTTTTTGCATTTTTATTGAATAAGGTAATGAGGCTGAGTGTGAGTGCGCTAAGACATGATTGATGACTTAGGCCAAAGGGTACAGACTAACATAATGTAGAAAGCGTAAAGACCAGTATGAGTTGAGTCCAATGTTCTTGGGACGCCTAGGCGACTGGGAGTGCCCAGTCGTTTGTGCGGTCGCCCAGGGCTGGGCGACCCAAATTATTATTTTTTAAATTGATTTTTTTCTGTTTTAATCTAAAAAAATCAGGAAAAATGCCCAAAAATTATATAAACAAGTCTTACATGTTTGGGCTTCGAAAAGACACATAGTTCATCGACCAAAGCCTCACTAGGTACCCCATCTACCCACCCAAACACTTAGCCTTTTTATTTTATTAATGCTAGAGTTTGTAATACAATTTAGAAGGCAAAACAATCACAATACAAGTTTCCTAGACTCTTAGCCATTCTAATTGGACACATTGTTCTAAAGTCCAGTTAGGAACTTCATTATCGTCGTCTTCCTCCGAGTCGTTTGGATCGTCAACATAGACATCATCCTCGTCCGTTTCTTCATCATCGGTCGCAATGAATTCTTCATCGACATCCCGGGAAGCTTCAGAACTTGATGCACCTGGATCTCCATAACCATAAGAAATTATGTTGATGTCGGAAAACTTGAACGTCGGGACTCGTGAACATTGGAATTCTTGAACGCCGGAATTCATGAACGTCGGAATTCCTGAGCACCGGAGTAGCGGAGTTGGAAGTTTAGAGCTTGAGAATTAGGATTGAGAGAATGTTGTAGGAGAAAGAATGAGGGAAATGAAATGAATGATGGGGTATTTATAAGAACAAAAGTAGGAGGGAGTTAAATAAAAAATAATTTTTTTGTTGCTACTGTAGCAACATGCAACGGCTAGATTTCTAGCCGTTGTTGTGTTGTGCACAGTAAACGCATGTGCACAGCACATGCCATTGCCTGGTCGCCCAGCCTGCTGGGCGGTAGGTGGGTGGTCGCCCAGGCGACCCCCACCTGGGGCGGTCGCCTAGGCGACCGCTCGCCTGAACACTGGTTTAGTCCTTTTGTTCCTTTGTGGGTACTGATTTGGTGAATTTTAGCATAAGATATTGGGCCTACTTGTTAATAAACTAGGTTGTATGCCATTATATTGGTTATTCATGAGAATTTTGGATCATTAAATTTAACCTAACATGAAGAGGTGAAATTTTAGTAACACTGTAACATTAAAAAATTCTTTATTTGGATCATTAAATTTTAGTAAGTACCTTTTCTATGTGTTGGTGACTTGGTTCAATATTTTTTAATATTAATATGCTTATCAAATTATATTTTTTGGCCAAATATGATTATCTGTTCTTTATTTAGAAAGATTTCAAATGTATGGGAGGTTCCAATCTCAACTCTTCTGAAGCTCACCATCCCTGCAACTTCACCTTCAGAATGGAGCAGATTTTATTCTTCAGCTAATATTGCACTCTGCCCCATCATGCTTCTATATTCATTCAGGGCCTTCATCCCTCTGAACCATCCGATGGTCTTTCTCATCCCACAGGCTTCTTTTCCTTTGTGGAAGATTACTCTCTTCATAAGCTTTGCTTTTGCGATAACTCACTACATTATTGAAAAGGATCCTCCAGAATCTGAGATGGCAACCGTGATTGTGCTTGCCTTCATTATGAGTGTTTTCTGGATATCTACCATGGCAGGGGAGCTACTGAATTGTTTATGGGCTATTGGAAAAATTTTGAACTTGCCTCCTGCGCTCCTTGGTTTGACAGTGCTAGCCTGGGGGAACTCCATAGGGGATCTTGTGGCCAATGTGGCAGTGGCCAAGGCAGGTCAGCCAGCTATGGCGATGGCAGGCTGCTTTGCAGGCCCAATGTTCAACATGTTGGTTGGATTGGGCACAGGCTTGGTCATTGAGACTAGCAAAGTTTATCCGGACACTTACAAGCTTCCATTCTACAATAATATTGTGGTGGCCTTTGTCTTCCTGTTGATGAGTCTGATGGGCTCTCTTCTTGTTGTGACTTGGTTCAGATTTCGAGTCATCCGGTGCTGGGGTTACTGCCTTGTTGGCCTTTATGGTATTTTCATGGTTACAACAGTAGTGATTGTTCAATTTTGAGGTTGAGAATGAGATATTGATCCATCCATTTTAACCCTAGTGGACCTCTATCATGTCGGTGCACATTTAACTGGAGGCTAGCAAGGGAAGAAGAAAAAAGAGAGAAATGCCACTGTATCGATTTCTGAAAGCTGGTTACTGCAATATTTTTTTGCTAATTGCAGGGTCCAAGCTTGCCTCATATATCACCAAGGCATCAAGTTCAGATTTCTTGAACTTTTATGTTCACGTTGATAATAATTTGTGCGTGGAGGATGCATTAATGGAGAAATAAGCAATTCTTATTTCTTAGATGCTGTAGTTGACGTAATGCAGTGCTAAAATTTGTATTCTTGATATATCGGATTAGTATATATAACTCCAGTTGGTTGTTTCCTTCATAGGCTATATTGTTTCTATTTTATAAATTTGTAAAGCCATTCTTTTCTTGGGTGTGATGATGAGGTTCTTACAAGAGAAAAATGCATTAGTAAGTGATTGGGTATTAGTTCGCCTTCGAGATTGTTGTCCTAATAGTGTGATGTTTGTCGTTCAATCTTAATGTTTGGAACTAATGCTTAGTTTGGCAATGGATTTGTGAAGGTTGATTCCTGAAAAGCTTTCCATTGAACTGCAAGTGGTGCAAGATATGGAAGTTGTATGTGGCAATGTTTGTGGGCAGCTAAGCTTTGAAATTTCATAGCATTCAGTTTGTAGCTCTGGTTTTGCTTAACCTTTTACTCTTCTGAGCTTCTCTTAATTCGGTTTTGGTTTTGCGGTTTAGAAACGTTTGTAAAAAAAATTTCAAAATAAATTTCTCTTGTTTTAAAGCTTAATATGCATGACTTCAAATTTCTTGCTTTTGGGAAGACAAAAGGGAGCGTAATATAGGATTGGATGCCACAATTCCAATTAAGATTTTGTTGTACGGTAAGTTCAGAAGTATGTTGGTTTACTGAATTAATAGCATCATAAGAGAAGGGGACGTTGTGAAGGTATGGGCTAAAAGAAGAGTTTTTATGTATTTGATTTTTTTTTTGTTGTAACTAAGAGCAACTCAACAACTGCTCTAGTAAATATATTAATTAAAAGGAGGATTTACATAAGGTTCCCATAAAGAGGGTGATTATTACTAGAGCTTAGGAAAATTCCTTGTAATCATTTCCTAGCTAAAATATGAGGTGATGAAGTATGTTTGCGAGGACAAAAAAGAAATCTGATGTTCTGGTTTGTAAAGAGAAGGTCTTAGCCCTTTCCACTACATGATTTTGGATGTTGGAAGTCAGGTTGATTGCATGATCCACGCAGTAAAACTTTGAATGCCGCTTGAATGCTTTCGAGAATGGCCATACCTTACCAGTTACCATCCTGGTTGTAACCATGCACAAATTCCCACAACTCCAAAGTCTGATCCCAATTAATAATACGTAAGGTGATAGAATAAATATGTAAGGTGCTGGTGGGTAAAGCTGGGTACCGGCCCGTTTGTCCAACAGGTAGAGTTGGTTATCAGGTTGGGCCGGGCTGGTCCAGCTCGGCTCACAGTCCACTGGGCCTGGGCAAAACTAACGGATCGGACCGACGGACTCGGGTCGGGCCGATACCCAATTTTACTAGTAGGCATCCTTACGGATACCTTGTTTAGTGAGAAAAAAACCCAATTAATTTCCCAATTAATAATATTTTTTTGTCTCTTATACCTTAGATTCATGTACAACTATGCATTACTCAATCTAAATAATATCATCAAAGTGCAGGAGAATCCATCGGTCACGAGTAGGGAGTTTACAAGTTCCGATGTGGACCGGGAAATCGGATAAAACCAACCAGTTGGTCCTCCGTCCGGAAATTTGCAAAACTTCGGGGGCGGACTCAGTCCCAACTCAAAAAAAATATTTTCTTTTCTAATTTATGCATATTCTTTATTATATTAATGTTGTATCGAAGGGTTAGCATTTAACCAATCTTAATCTATTTTAAGACTGATAACAAATTACTTTTGACAATATATTAACAAAAAGCAACACAACTCATATTACATAATAAAAATATATAATTAATTCACTTAAAAAACCAAAAATATATTATAAGGTCATTGAGTGAGTATATTTATTTGAGGGTCATTGACTTTTTTTGACCTTAAAAACAATACCAAATGTTATATTTACTATTGTTATTTTTGTCATAATTTTAAATCACAGTCTTCTTCTTCCCAACATCCAAATTGCTCCCAATTCTCTCTCCCAACATATTTCTCCCCTAAATCCTCTAACCTCACTCCGACCATCCTACATTCCTACCCAATACATCAGAGTATTCAGATCGATTTTCATTATGTAAGCTTTATTTTGATCTCTTTATTCGATTTTAACACAAAAATACCAAACGAGCTGGCCAGTTTTCAATGAATGAGCCAAATGACGGGTTGTATTCGACCAAACAAGCTGCGTCGTTTTCGCCGAACGAGTTGGGTCGTTTTCACAGAACTAGTTTGGTTGTTTTCACACGTTTTCACCAAACGAGCAGGGTCGTTCGACCAAACAAATTGGGTTGTTTTCTTCATAACATCCACATCTAAATACAGAATTTGATGATTCCAGTTCCGTTAGAAAGACATTTGAGAGGAGCATATTTGTGTTTTTTATGACTTCTCAAATTCCGATGATACGAGGGTGAAAAACATGTCTCAAAATAGATCATATTTGGAAACTTAACAATCAACATATCTTGAATAATTTGTACATAACTCTCTCATCCGATATCCAAATAAGACGATTCAAGACTTTTTACAAAGAAGATTTTGAGCTCCTAAAGGGCATAGATGACTGCTGATTTGATAGAACAGAAAACAAGTTTGGTCGTTTTATTCATAACATCCACATCCAAATACAAACTTTAATAATTCTAGATCTATTAGAAAGACAATTGAAAGATGAACATATTCGTTTCTCTCACAACTTTCCAAATTCCGATAATACGAGTATAAAAACATGTGTTAAGACATACCATATTTGTTAACTTGACAATCAATAGATCATCAATAATGTGTACATAACTCTATTCTCCGATATCTAAATAAGCTAATTCAAGACTCATTACAAAGAATATTTTGAGAAGCAAAACTTTTATATTTTATATATTTCCAAATTAGGAAGCTAATGGGCTCATAAATGGTGTTGAATACGCATTAATCCCGCACGATATGCATCAGTCCAGCTCGGGTCACACTCATCCCGCGTGGGACACATCACTTGTTTCTTACTCATAACATCCACATCCAAATATAGAATTTAATGATTCCAGAACCGTAGGAAAGATAACTGAAAGGAGCACACATTAGTTTCTCTTACGACTTGGAAACATGACAATCGACAGATCATCAATAATTTATGCATAAATCTCTCCTCTGATATTTAAATAATGTTATTCAATACTCGTTACAAAGAAGATTTTGAGAAGAAAAAAACTTTCATATTTTACATATTTCCAAATTAGAAACATAATGGGCTCATAAATGCCATGGAAGCACACCAGTCCCGCGTAGAATGCATCACTTGCTTTTTACTAATAACATCCATATATAGAATTCGATGATTCCGGATCCTTTAGAAAGATGATATGAGGGTGAAAACGTGTGTCAAGACAAACCGTATTTGGAAACTTGACAAACGACACATGATCAATAACTTGTGCATAACTTTGTCCTCTAAAATCGATGTATGTAAAATTATACATAATCCGTCTTATTACGTGTAAAATAATTATCTGTCGTGTATACCTGATGAAATGAAGGTACGTTTCTACAACACATTTGTGATTTTGTGAATTTATATACATAATTACATATACAAATACATATACAGTTATAAACTGTACAAGTATTTTTGTTGTAGAAGTTGTCAACAAATTAGTGACGGGGTTATCAATCTAAAAAAGATAATTGACTTATTCCAATTTGATGCATTTTATTAAAAAAACTTTTTTATCCTTCAATCTTTACCTTATGTCGTCTCTATATCATCCTTGAGTTCTTGAGGTCATCGGGGAACAAATAGATTTTAACTAACACACCAAACTTTTGGAATTGATTATTGGCTTATTCACTCGATCTTGACTGTCTACAGAAGGGGAAACGCTTTTAGCTATTAAACTCACAAATTTCTAATAAGGATCGATGGAGACCAATTATTAACTTATTCCATTATAATGCACTTATTTAGAAAATAAAACCTATTTTGACCATCTACAAAAAAGAAAAATGATTTTTAACTTTTATAATATACATGAATCACACCTAACTTTTACGAAGAGGAAGTAAATTATTGACCTAATCCAGTTTACTGTACTTTTTTTAGAAAGTAAAAGCATAACTTTTTCAAAGCGTGGAAAATATTTATTTTTTGGAAACCAATTATTTATTTTATCCAATAAGAAAAAGCATCTCCAAGCTAGATTCCAACTTATAAAAATGCAACCCAACCTACCCATAAATCCATCACCACCATGAATAATTCCAAAGTTATAAATAGCACAACTAAATCGTCAGGGCTTATTAATTCCATTACAAAATTGAAAATCTGACCATAGTTCCAAAACTTGAGTTCTTTTGATAGAACCGATGTATGTAAAATTATACATAATCCGTCTTATTTGTCTTCCTTTTTTCTGTCTTAATCCAATACCTTTTTTTTATAAATGAACGAAAATAGTATTTGTTAGATTTTAATCTGGCATGTGTTTTCGTACTCTGTTACGTTTTTCTCGTATGGTTTTTCTTCTTCAAAGAATAATGTTTTAATTGCATTGTTATTATGTTCCAATATATATCTAGATAAATACGCGCGTACGTGGTTGGAAAGTTTAAAAAACCTTCAAAATTCTGGTATGCTTTGTGAGATGGCAGTGAAGAATTAATCTTGATTCTTATCGGATTAAATATTAGATTAACTATGCATCTTGAAGATTGAAGATGATATATAGTGGAATATTTTTTTAACGAGAGAAGATGTACGTACGTACACGCATGCCAACTTTATTAACATAAATCAAACTACTGATTGCTTTTGACTGCATAATATTGCTATAAATACAGTTAACTTTGAATAAATGAAATAACAAGAACAAAAAATCGTTAAATTAGTTCAGTACATAATTTAATATTTGAAAGAAACAAAAACAATAAAAAGATGTTTATTCACATATTTCATATCGTGTCTTTGCCGTTGTCATACCGCTAAGACAATAAGTACCATATTGGAGGCGTAAGTTTTTGATCAAAGGCGTCGATCGGGCACACGAGTTTTATTTTCTTATCCTGTAAGCTATACTCCCCCATGTCTTCGTAGTCCTTAACCTCTCGAACTAATAGACGTCTATCAGGGGTGAAGTATATGGTGTTGGGCTTACATCCAGGAAACCGAGAAGATAACACTGATATTGACTCGTTACGTCCCAAGAACAATGCATGATCCATTAAGTTTTGGATCCGAATTGACTTTTTCAATACGACGTCTAACTTATATACTTTGAATCCACACGTAAAGTAACGATAATCCGTCTTGTCTTCTTGCTCGATGTCATCAAACTCATAATCAACGGGTAGCTTTCTATCATATAAATGACAACGTTGGTACATATTGTCATTGGGTTGAAAGTCATAATCGTCGTCGTCAGTGTCGTTGTTCTCATGATTATTATTATTATTATCGTTGTTGTTGTTGTACAAATCATTATACCATATATACTTGTAGGGATCTACACATCGCTCAACATGTAGCAAATCGCCCATGAACTCAACCAAGTAGTGGTTATTCCAGCCCAAATAATCTCCATTTGGAACAAACAGTTCGACATTAGGATGATCTTTATCGTCGATGTTGCAAATGAGTGTATATCCAGTACATGTCATGATGTAAAAGTGATTGTTATAAAAGATGAGATCTTGGTAAATACCATAAGGAGCGCCACGACCACGAGCATAAGGAGCGCCACGAGGTTGCCTACTGTAGACACTAGGCATGAAAGTCCATGTGACTTCACGATGGATCCTACAGAAAGCCAATTGCTCTTGGTTCCCGTACATTATCATAACAATACAATCCTCGATGTTGATGTTGGGATCGCAAGACATCGCAAACTTTGTTATGTAAAAATCTTGAATTTTGTAGGCAAATTCTCCTTCAATGATGGGTCTTTTTGGGTTGTCGTACCAATAGTGAGGCAAAGGAGGAAGCTTCAACTCTTTTCCGGTTAAAGGATGAAGGAGATGCCCATCGTACTTCTCATCAACTGTGATAAGCCAACCTTTTGACGAACCACAACAACTTCGTCTACCTAACATTGCTTCTTTTGGAACGTAATTAATATAATCAGATCTCTGTTCCACAACGCTAAATATTTCACGTACTGATTTAGGTTTGGATTCATCGTGACCTAAAACCAACCAAGGGAACTTAAGAAGAGAAGTTGTGAAATACTCTCGTCGAACCAACAACCACCACATGCAAACTGCCCCACATCGTATGCCATCTTTTATGCTCAGTCGTTTCAAAACCAAACCCAACACCTCTGGAACCAATGTAGACCAATCACAATATTCCATATTATTTTCCCTGCAATTTCTCATTCAACTTTAAAATATTCCAATCTCATCTCATTGTCTATTAAATTAACCAAATCAATAACCTTGAAATTTATGTGAAACTTTAAATCATGTAATTTGCATCCTTAGATTAATTACGATAGATCAAGAGGATATAAGAAAGAAGCAGTAACCAAATTAAACATGTTTAACTAATCAACAAACGTTGGAAGTTTTTATACCCTAAACCCTATACAAAATTCCGAATATTTCACGAATCAATCGGCCTAAATTATGGGTGAAAGTGTGAAGGCCATATATATGATGATAGATTAAAAGCTTATAATTTAGAAGCAGTAAGCAAAAACTGTTTAACTAATTAACAAACATAGAATATACCTGATGAGATGAGATGCAAGTATGTTTCCGTGATGAATTTGCGATTTAAAGCATTGTGGTTATAGGTACTGCATGCATGCCTATTTATATACGTATATATAAACGGTTAAAAAAGTATTTTCCCACTACTAGAAGCTGTAAACAAATTAGTAATACGTACGGTTATCTATCTAAAAACGACAATTGACTTATTCCAATAGACCGCACTTTTTAAAAAAAACTTTTTTCATCCTTCGAATCAATCTTGACCTTACGTCATTCTAAATCAATCTTGAGTTCTTGAGGTACGGTCAATGGAAAGAAAAAATAATTTAGACCACCGTTAACAGCATCCAGACAGTTCCGAGCACCATGATTTTCCTCTCAGTCACGTCACTATCTCTTTCTGTCACGCTACCTACAAACCACACTCCCTACAAAATCATTAACCATTATCCAACCCACTTCACGTTATAGTATTTCCTGTTATGTCATTATTTTTATTTTCTTCTATAAAACTCTCACAACAATCAACAAAATATATTAATAATCATTATCATAATTATTTAATATCAACAATTCATTCGTTTTTAATTAACATTTAATATATAAATACGGAAATATTATTAAAATTTACGAACCCACGTTACATAGTACATTAACTTGAAATTTAAAAAACTAAAACTAAAATACATAATTAAATACTAATCTTAAAATACATTAAGACACATTTCCTCAAAATCGTTGTCACATATTGTCGATCAGATCGGCTTGAAGGTTCATGTGTGGTGCGATCACACAACTGATCTCTCATTCTCAAGTACCTGGTAATTTTCAAAACCTAATAAATTTAATTCATCAATACATTAACCTAATTATATATAACCAATCTTTTTCTTTAAAACAAAAAAAACAAATTTTTTTGACCAATCCGGGGGGGAGAGGGCACGTGGCCTCCCATATCGGGCGCCCGAGTGCTTTTCCGGGCGGATGGGCGTCCGGAAAACTACCACAGGCGGTTCGCACGGGAACTGCCCTCCTGTTAAAAAAGGGCTTTTCGGGCGCCCGAAAAAGAGTGCTCTAACAAAGACACCCTACTTTCAGAATTGATTGTTGTATCGCACGGGAACCCCCCTCCTGTTAAAAGAGGGCTTTTTAGATTGATAACCCCGTCACTAATTTGTTGACAACTTCTACAACAAAAATACTTGTGCAGTTTATAACTGTATATGTATTTGTATATGTAATTATGTATATAAATTCACAAAATCACAAATGCGTTGCAGAAACGTACCTTCATTTCATCAGGTATACACGACAGATAATTATTTCACAGACAGTTCTTAACCCAATACCTTTTGATAGAACCGATGTATGTAAAATTATACATAATCCGTCTTATTACGACTTGCCAAATTCGATGATACGAGGGTGAAAACGTGT
Organism: Triglochin maritima; assembly: GCA_963682175.1. Taxonomy (NCBI): domain Eukaryota; kingdom Viridiplantae; phylum Streptophyta; class Magnoliopsida; order Alismatales; family Juncaginaceae; genus Triglochin; species Triglochin maritima. The sequence continues at coordinate 33,613,037 of OY821785.1, forward strand.
GTCAAGACAAACCGTATTTGGAAACTTGACAAACGACACATGATCAATAATTTGTGCATAACTCTGTCCTCCAAAATCCAAATAAGGCAATTGAAGACTCTTTACAAAGATGATTGAAAAAAACAAACGTTAATACTTTACATATTTCCAAATTAATAACCTAATGGTCTAATAAATGGTGTGGAAGACGCACCAGTCCCGTACGGGACGTATCACTTGTTCCTTACTCATAACATCCACATCCAGATATTGAATTTGATGATTCTAGATTCGTTGGAAAGATAATTGAAAGGAGCACAAATTAGCATCGCTTACAACTTACCAAATTCCAATGATACGAGCGTGAAAATGTGTAACACCCCTAATCTCCACTCGGGACACAGCGATAATCACAACACTAAAAGGAAACGAAAAATGGACATTAACTGAAATAACCAACTCGAGGACTCAATTAAACTATACTATAAGTCAAAGTGCAATGCGGAAGGAAAATACAAGAACTCTGAATCTTACTACATAACTACTGAGAGGAGTAGGAAAAATATATGATTATGAGCTCAACAGATCCAGCCGACGCGTCCCAAGCCCAAGTCGCCTCCAGTCACCTACCGCGTCCCACCTGCATACAAACAGGCACGCCCGAGTCTCAAATCAATACCCAGTACACCACCCCAACCTGACACCGAACAAGGTCTAGCCGCCCCTGGCGGCTCACACTGGTCTCGTGTTCCAAGGCGGTCACGCGCCCAGTGAGGTCGAGTGTGCACCTCAACCCCCACCGTGCATCCAACCCACAAGGCAACACTCGACCCGCTCTCACGGCAGAACTGTCACACGTCCCAAGTCAACCACGTGCCCAACCAGGTCGAACGTGCACCCTCGACAAGACCGCGCATTCGGCCCACAAGGCAACGCCCTACTCCAACCACGCGCCCGAGCCCGTGAGCAACGCTCCCAAATGGCAACCCGTCACAATGCTGGTGAGCTGACCAGTTTTGCATCCGGCTTCGGAAGTCGACCACACGTCCGAGCCCGTGAGCAACGCTCCCTAATGGTCACTCGCCGCAACGTGGGTGGACCCTTCCGAACCACATCAACACGGTTGGAAAACCGACTCCCGGAATCCAACCACAACGCCCGAGCCCGCGAGCCTAGCTCCAACGGTCACTCGTAACAACGCTGGTAAACCATCCCGGACAGCCCCAACAAGGGAACACCTTAACATCTAGTCATACATGCCTCATGCGTCTCCTCCACTACTCGACCACATGTCTGAATCCGTGAGCAACGCTCTAACGACCACTCGTAACAACGTGGGTGGACAATCGGTTCCATGAAGCTCTCACACTCTCGTAGTCTCACTAGGCAAGGGGTAAATGCAATTTACCCGCAACCGCACGGGTCCACAACCCCGACAAGTTACAGAGCAATAACATGAACCGAACTACAAAATCATATAGCAGCATGAAGAAAAATACAACTTTCAATCCACAATCAATGTACAAGGGTATAAGTGTAAATCTACCAAAATTTCTAGACAAATCATAATTCTTATAAGCTTAAAGGGAAAAAATAGCAGTTTTCCCTAATATTAATCATTTACTCGTATACAAACAAATCCATGGGTTTTTCAGCAATTATTTCTGGTTATTAATTAATTAAACAATTAATCTCAGGATTTCCAATGCAATTAATCCAATTGTTTACTATTTAGCCCAAAACAACTCAACCATTGTGTTTCTTCTGTAATTATTCCAATTAAATATTAACTAATCTATTTCAACAACTTCCAGGATTTATCATGCAAATTACTCAACTAAAATCATTCCACCACATATTAAACAAACCAGGGACTAACATGCAAAACATACACACAACAAAACCCAAACCTAACCGCCTGCCCACCGCCACCTCCGGCAGCCCTGCCCCAAGGCAGTCGTCCGCGACGACAGCCACCACCAGCCTGCGGTGGCACGGTTTGAAAGGTCGTGCACGGCTCCAGCCCGCACACGGTTGCGCACCTCCGGCACGATTCTGACCGGCCTGCACGCGACGCCAGCCCACGTGCACCACTCCGGCCAGCCTCCTCTCGCCTTCCTGACCTCCTAGACACTAAACTAGGGTGGATGGCGTACCTCAACCCGAAGCGACGGGAGAAGAAAACCGGAGAAGGGGAAGCCTCCCCTCCACACCTACGCGCGGACAACCTCGTTGGAGCCCTCGCCGCCACGATTGTCATCGTCGGAGATGCTGGAGAAGGATGAAGGAGAAATGTGAGGGTGTAGGTTTTGGCTTTAGGGATTTGAGTGAATAGGAGGGGTGAGAGAGTTGACAAAATGTGTGTCAAGACAGACCGTATTCGGAAGCTGGACAACCAAGACATCATCAATAATTTGTGCATACCTCTCTCCTCCATTATCCAACTAAAGTGATTCAAGAATCATTACAAAGAAGAGTTTGAGATACAAAACTTTTATGTTTAACATATTTTCAAATTATAAACCTAATGGGCTCGTAAATGGTGGGGAATACGCACTAGCCCTACGCGGGACGCATCACTTATTTTGTACTCATAACATCCACATCCAGATATAGAATTTGATGATTCCATATCCATTATAAAGACAATGGAAAGGAGACCATATTCGTTTCTTACGACTTGCCAAATTCAGATGATACGAGGGTGAAAAATGTGTGTCAAGACAGATCGTATTAGGAAACATGACAATCCACATATCATCAATAATTTATGCATAACTCTCTCATACAATAATTTTCACCAAACGAGTTGTCTTATTTTCACCAATTGATTGGGGACCAATGGATCATTTTTTGTTGACCGGACCCAACAAACCAGAATTGAACGACATTTTAAGAAGAAGATCGTAAAACAAATAATCAAAAATAGGCTAACTATTTTTATAGGTGTGAAATTTCTTTCAACGCAGTTACTACACCTGAATTTAAGGAATCCAACGTCGATAACTCCACATGGTCCTGATTTGAAACTCATCACTTATCACAAAGTTAATGATACATGCCTAAGAACAGAAAATTGAATGTACTAAGATTTTCTAAATTCATATAAGCAAGATTAGAAGTTATATGGATGCATAATAATGACGGATGCGTGGACTGATAGGTCTGATAGGAGTTTAATCAAGGGGTTTTTGCTACTGTACACCTCTGAAGTGTCAAAATTGGCGATATGCACCCGGGTTTTCGGTATTGCCACATATACACCTACAAGTCGATCATATTTGCGCATATGCACCTCTGCCGTTAGTGGACCCCATTCTGTCACCGTTACCGTCCAACGGTGTTAGACAATTTGCAAATCAAACCTCGTAAAATTCAAATGTCCTTAATTGTAAAAACAAAAAACCTCATAAAAAATCAAATTGTCTAACACTCTTCGCTCTTTAACTCTCTCTTGAATCTCTGTCAGTCACACACCAACAAAACAATTGAATCCAAAAATCGAAACAAAGTGAAAAGTGTAAGCGTTTAGTAAATTCAAAAGTTAACTCAAGATAATGATTTTTAAATAAGGATTTGAATTATTTAAAAAGATGTCGAAATTACTTTATTCTGTAAAGTTTCCAATAGGCTGTTTGTGGTTTACATATTGTTAGTGTGAATTTAGTTATTTCTTGTGGTTTATTTGGATTCATACTTTGATATGTTGTGTGTGACCTTACGAAGTTTATTTCAAATCATATGTAGGTCACTACTCTTAAACTTTGATTTATTTTTGTTGATGACGTCAATTTTGAACTTAAAGAGAAATCCATAACGTACAAGTTATCTATGCACGTTAAAAATCATAAAATTGTGAGCTATTTCATTTTTTGATTATACGTAAATACATATATCAAATTTTAAGATTTTCAACGTGTATGGATAATTGGAACTAAAGATTAAAATCTATTGTTTGAATTTTCTATTCAAAATTTAAATTTCCAATTATTAGCAAAGCTAAATCAACATAAATATTCTTAAGGTATGCAATGAATTCTCTCTTTGAAATTCTAAGATGATGTATCTGATGAAAATGTGATTTACACTTTGTCGAAATGAAGTTCCAAGTGAAATATTAATTGCAAATAAAAAATACTAATTTTCAATCATTTAAATCATTTTATTTTGTTAATATAATACTAGAAATGTGATCATATATATTTTCATGGTTTGCACGTGATCATTTATAATCTCAGAATAGTAAATCTGATTATAAGTTGAAAATTCTTACAAATGACGCGTCAAAACATGTAAAAACCTGCCTTATTTTTATGCGTTGTTTGTAAACTCTTGTTTTGATTAATTGTTACCGCGTTTCCTCTGGCAGCATTAATATCATAACTAACCAAATCCAGTGGGAGTTTCCTTCTTAATTATTTTGCTTTCCAGCTTGTTTTGTTAGAGATAATATTTAAAAACGCATTATTGATTTGGGTTGTTATCAAGACACACCAACTTTGCATCAGCTTGTATGAATATTGGGCTCCAAAAAATTAACAACCAAAATAAAATACAAACAATTGGATTATGGTGACATGAGGTGATCAGAGAGTTAGGTGAACTCCTTTATGTCATTTTGATGTAAATGAAATAAAATAGAAGTTAATGAAGAGGTGGATGAAGAACCCATTCCGAAACTGTCGAAGGATTGGATGGTTTGCTCATGAAAAAAACTCTTACCTACACTTATATTCATTTGCATGAAAGATGCTCATTTTCCTAATTTTGTACGGAATTTATAATTGTAGTACTTATTAAGAAGAATTTTGGTTTAGCAACCAACACCAGTCATATATATCTTATCCTTGTAATATCTATTTAATGCCAAAACCAGCAACCATCCTTTCCACTCCTACAACGAAATAAATCTATTTAAATCACTATATCTATGTTCCTAGATTTCATTGTCATCTTAACATCTCAAAGTTAGTATCAATTTGTTGTGGGTTTTTGGTGAGATGTCCCAATCATTTTGCAGACTGCATGCAGTACTGCAGTGCACATAATAAGGTCGCAAGTTTCATCAGCTTTATTTATTTATTTTGAAGTAACATTCTCATGAAAATGAGCCAACAAGACGATGTACTTCTTTGCCAAACACTTATCTACTTTATCACATTTATTTATTGATCGATGATATGGGTAATATGTATTTATTGATGATATGGGTAATATGTCTCTGGCAATAAAGTTTTTTTTCTTCATAATTCCTGTGAAATAAAAGGATAAAACTTGTAAGGTAACAATTAAAGAAGGGTATAACCATTACATCCTTAAAGAGAGGATCAGAATGACTAAAATTGTATATAATGGATGATTAGCATGCCAAACAAACTAAGTTCTTCAACAATGTGTTTCCATTTGAGCCACACTTCGTCTGAACTAAGCTAGCTAGGGGTGTAAATGGGTCGGGTGCGGGTCGGGTATGCCCCTACCCGTACCCGGCTAAATTAGCGGGTACGGGTACGGGTATATACCCGACAAAAAACATATATACCCGTACCCGACCCGTACCCGTTAAGTTAGCGGGTACGGGGCGGGTAAACGGGTATAGCGGGTATAATATATAATATATAAAAATATAATATATATTATATATAAAAAATATATAATATATAACATATAAAATATTAAAAAATATTAAACAAAATATTATATATATAATATAATATATCTTAACGGGTATACGGGTAAACGGGTACGGGTAATGCGTATACCGCTACCCGACCCGTTTATTAACCGGGTAAACGGGTACGGGTATACGGGTTTGAATTTTTAAACGGGTATGGATTTTTGTACCCATACCCGTACCCACCCGGGGCGGGTGACCGGGTATACGGGTATTACCCACCCCGTTTACACCCCTAAAGCTAGCTTGTGAATCCTAGCTCAAAGTCTGGTTCATTAACATTGTCGAGGCGGGGATCAGTCGTATTTCCTTGATGAGCTTGTATCGACCTGAACTCAATTTTCGTACGTACATTAGGGATCCCCTCATGAATTTGACATACTTCTAGTATGTATATACATGGAAATAAGATCATGATTATTTAATGGAACTTGGGCGTGCTCAAACCAAGCCGAACTTGAGTTGAGCCAGTTCAATAGGCAAGTTGAAGTATAACAGTAACATCCTCAACAACTGAAGAAATTTAAAAAATTTAACGTACAAACAAAGCAGAGGATATTACTCAAATACTAGAAGACATGTGCACCAATATAATATATATATATATATATCTGAGTATTTCAAAAGTGTGATTACATCAAAAGGCTATACAATAAATACAAGTAATCACTCCGACCTTAAACGAGAGAAAGCTGGATCTGGTAGCAGCGCTCATTTCCTCGGTCACCACCTCCTAATGCCGATCACGACCTGAAAAGCAAACATGCAACAATGCCTGAGTTTCCAGAAGGAAACCCTGTATGTCAAACTCTACAATGCATGAAACTGAAACACTCAAGCATACAATTGTATCAACAAAGAAAAACACAAACAACAAGGTTGGGCTTGAGGGCTCTTTCACTCGACCACAACACACCACCGCTACGGGGCTCCAGGGCTCTTTCACCCAACCACCGCAACACACAACGTCGTCAAGCTGGGCTCCAAGGCTCTTTCACCTAACCGCAACTACCACAACACGACCAGGGCTTCAGGGCTCTTTCACCCAACCCGAACGTCTAAGGGCTTCAAGGCCTTTTCACCCGACCCTTATCACGTGGTACATGATCAGGCTCCAGAGCTTTTTCACCCAACCTGAACGCACTACAGAGCTCCAGGACGTTTTCACCCAACCCCGCATAGATTAGCTGGGCTCCAGAGCTTTTTCACCCAACCGCAACTCTCACAACAGTTACGGAGCTCCAGGGCTCTTTCACCCAACCACCGCAACACCCGTGCTCACTAGCACACTTGCCGGAAGAACATCGGCACCACAACTCACCTCACACGGATGACCACAACAACCGCACCTCTAATGTGCAAAACTGGACACAAATGGTCGACTGGACCAAGAGTCCCGGTCGACCGAATCTCACTAAAACAGGGCAATTGGTTCGACCGACACTCCATCGGTCGAACAATTCCCACCAACAACATACGTTCGGTCGAACCAAAGTTAGGGACTGGTCAACCGTTTAGAAAGTCACCTCCCGGGTTCAACAAACATAATGACCAATCGGTCGAACGACAAAGGGGACCCGTTCGACCGAACCCCACCAGTAAAATCCACCATCGCTCAACATCATCAACCGGTCGAACCCCCGAGAACTCTCGGTCGACCGATTTCCACCAGTAAAATCCACCTTGCGTCCAAACAACACCGGTCGACCGAACCACCATCGGTCGAACCCAACCACTATTCAACTTAAGTCATCGGTCGGACGAGGCAAACAGGCGGTCGACCATTTAGATGGTTAACGCCCCAACTGACCTACAACAGTGCACACGGTCGAACGACAAAGGGGCCCCGTTCGACTGAAACCAACCAGGCTTGCCTCAAATGCACAACCGGTTTTAACGACCGCCCAAGGGCATCATTTGACCGGTGTGAGGCAGAAACCCGAATTCTCATTAGGAACGATCGACTATTTGCATCAACTGGTCGACCGATCCAGCAGTAAAATCTGCTGCTTGTTTGCTTGCGACGAGCCTTTCGGCCTACCGTCGACTTCCAAATACTCACACAACAAAAGTGAGCTACAACTACAAGTTTAACATACTGTGAAGGTTTGAAGAAACCTTCGAAGAACCTCGAGGCCCTTCCACGAGCACTTCTCCCCAAAATATAATCCACTGACGAACGCTCGTTTGATCAACGATCACACCTCCTCGTTGTTTCACAAGCACACCTCCACCTCCGTCAATCTCTACTCCGACCACAACCACTGAAAAAGAGGTAGGTTGAGAGAGAGAACGAAGAAGAACAAGGGATGGGTTTAGCAACCAACAACTCACCTCCACAAGCAAAAGACGTCGACCACTTCAACCTCGCCGGAGATCACCTCCACTCGCCGGCACAACACTGAGGGAGAGAGAGAGAGTGACGTGAGAGAGTGTGTGAGAAAGAGAGAGACATGAGAGAAAGTGAGAGAGAGAAAAAAAGAAATCACCTTATATACTCCCCCTCCCTTCAATCCTCACCATCCATCCAATCTCCAATCCATCTCAACCATCCAATTTAATCTCCTCCTAAACACCACCAAATCAACAATTAAAACTCAATTAGGATTAGGATCTCACAATAACTATTTTAAAAAAACTTGTAGACCTAAATATAGACGCGTAAGAAATTAAGATGGTATTAACTTATGTTAGAACTCTCATTAGATAAGACAATGTCTTAATTAAGAAAAGATTATATATTTTACCAGACAATGGGCAAGTTAAAGATCAACATCAAACAAGAAGTTTCAACAACCAAAGTTTTGAAAAGGTCGTTCCATCTATAATCGGACGACATATTATGTATATGTACTATTCAACCTTATTCTTACCTCTTCCATGACATTAGTCATGATATCAATACCAAGTTGACATTATTGTTAATTTATACACAAAAATACACCAAGAATTTAGACTTTTGTGGTTCTAGGTCTCCATCTTAAGGAATGACCCCATAAATTGTAGAACTTCTTATCTTCCACGACTAAGGCGCCCTATTTAAATATCTTATTCCCCCAAATAATTAAGATGGTATTATAATTTTTTTAATCACATGGGTTTCAAGACAACAAACAAGGATGATTACAGAAAAGATGGTTCATAATATATTTCTGGTTTTCTTTTCCTTTTTGACTAACATAAGAATCTTAGATTTGGTGGAAACTGATTTAATACATAGACTTAAGTCCTTTAAAGTCATAATTTTTGTGAATCTAGCTATATGGTTGACTAAAATCGAATCTTGAATTACATACAAAAACATCGATACCTTCCTTCCTTGCCTTTTCCATATATACTATTCATCGTACTAAAAATGTAAATATAAATGTCAACAAAAAAATGAGGTAACTCAACCGGTGACCTTTGGCATAACCAACCACCACATTTTGCATACGTGGGGAGATGCATATGTAATTTGTGATTAATATTTAAATAATATAATATGGATATATTAATTATAAATTATATATATGCAACTAAAAAAATAGATAAAATTTTAAATAATTTCTAACATCAATAATTCAATATTAAATAAATCGAAGTAAACAAAAAAAATAAAACAAAGTTATTTTGAAATACATCGCATGCACTACACATGCGAGCAACGATGTAGACCGCATCGAGTGACATGCATACCGGTGATGTGATACGCATCTGACCCGCATCTTCTCGCATTTTGGAACATTGGGCATAACTTTACTCAAGGGCCAAGGCACCTAGAGTCCGGTAAATTGCAGAAAAACTGATACGCTAATTTAGACACAAACAAGAATTTTGATGTGTGGTCTGGTGTTCTCATTTAGGAAGTTGTAATTTGTATCATTCCTAGCGTTACACCGCAAACAAGTTAATTGGATAAATTTCCAAGCAATCATTTTTTTACCAACCGTTGCGTCTCGTAAAAGCTAAGCTAGATGCAACTTGGAAAATGCTAAGCTAAGCTAGATACATTTACTTCCCTGACCAAAAAAACTGAAGTTTAAATTGTTTTTTCGCCAAAAAACACATTTCCATGGAAATTGCAGAGAGAGAGAGAGAGAGAGATTGGAACTTGCAGAGAGAGAGAGAGAGATTTCCATGGAAACATCATTCATCCACTCCCAAAATTTCTCCATGTCAAATCCCGGTGGGACCCACAACCCCACCCCCACCACACGATCCCAGATCAACGGTCAGGATTCCATCCGAAGATCCTCCATCCTGGACCCAATAAATACACCCAAGTTCGCAACGAAAAACTCCACAAACCCAACTTCTCCTATTCGAAACCTCGCCGGCGAACCCTCCGGCGACCTTCCGGAAGCTTCAAGAAACTCCGGGTCTCAAGTTTCCCAAAGAAGGACTCGACGAGAGGTGGTTGGGAACTCTGGATTTGAGGTGAGAGGAGGTCTTTTGGGGTTTTGGTTCGGTTTCGGGTTTTGGGTCGCCGATTTTTTTTGTTTTCAGGTAGAAAGTTGGGATCTTTGGGTGGGAAGGGTTTTGTTTGGGAGGTCTTGTGATTTGGGTTTGGGTTATTTGATTGTCTTGTTGTTGGATTTTGCGTGGTTAGGGAAGATAAGTTTAAGGGGATTTGGAATCGATTGGATCATGATGGTTAGTGGGGATTGGAAGTGATAATTTGGTTGCAAGGGTCAATTTGTAATTATGGATGTTTGTTTATAAGTGATTTAGTGATCATGGATGTTTTCTTAAAGAATTTTGTAGTCTAATTATACAAACACGCTGTCTCCGGGCTATTCCAAGATTACATATTTACCAGGAGCCGTAACTGAGTGGTGGTGATTAATTGATTATAGGTGTTGGTTTTAATAATTTTACTTAGTAATTGAAATGGTTGAAGATTTTCAGTTATGTGATTTAGTTTGTTCTCATAACCATGAGATTATCATCTTGTGGTGATCCTTTTGTCGGTGGATTCTCCTCGTGCATTCGGAGTTGTGATGTATGAGAACCATGTTGTGAAGTGTACCTTGACCATGACCATTTCCAAACGACTATTAGCATCGTATCAGTATTATTATAGGAAAGGGGAAGATGGTGAGATGAATAGCTCAACTTACAACTTGTTCATTGCAATTTTCTTGTCGAGAATCAAAATATTGCTTATGAGACTGGCCCACCAGTCAGCATCCTATTTGCATTGATGATAGATAGTTGGGTATGCTTCATCTTTGCATTTTCTATACATGTTCAATCCTTTTGCTCGTTGGCCATACTACAGCCTTATCTTGGATTGCGTAATGTGTAACCTTGAGTTGATTTTTATAATTTTTCATCTTGTCCATGTTCATAAATGCGAAATCCTCCAGGGGATTTTGTTCCTAATTTAGGTGAGCTCAATTATGTTAGCTACGGTATTGGAATAAGCTGTTCTAGTCAGTCAGTCTTTTGGAAATCATCAAAAGATGGAATAAATTGTAGGAATGGTTTTATTTATTGTTTTTTGCAATGATCGTCTGTTCCTTGGGTAAGGAAACATAATTTGTTTGTCTTTCTAGGTCTTAGATTCTAACAGTAATAGTCAACTCCTATGTTGTACCATGTATTATTTGATTTTGTAGGTTCACGTTTTGGTTATCTTCTCAGAAGGTAACTTCTATGACCTGGAGATCAGGTTAATTTAACCATGTATGTTTTCAAATAAGCTCAATGGCATTGTTAAACTGTTCCTTCTCCAAGGATTCTCCTTGCCAACTTTTTTTTTTAAAAACTTTGATATGTTGTTAAATCCATGTACGAAGTAAGGATTCAAGGAAGTTATAGTGACTTTTCAATCATTCTTAAGATAGTAACATAAAACCAATTGGGACTAACTCAGGTGTAAGATCCCTACTCTATTATTACATAGGACCAACGAATGAATCCCTGTGCACGTTTTTGATATTTTGGGGGGATAGATCCTCCTTTGCCCATGTAAAGAAAGAATGAGGATGGTAACGCCACAGTCGAAATGGTTTTTTTTTGTTAGAGCGATTCACTACACTCCATTACCGAAATGTAGCTCCTAGTTTTCGTTATCTTTCTCATATCCTTGTAATGTCCCCACACATTAGGTGTAAATATTCATGGGACAAGCAGATTTTTTTATGCTGATATCATGCTCTAAAGTATGTAGAAAGGTAAATCTTCTATACTTTGCCCGTAGATCACCTCGAAACTAGCACCCAATGCCCTAGATGAAGAGGAGGCATGCAAGCCATCATTGGAGGATGATATTTCAGACACCTAATCCTCAATTTGCAAGAAGTAGAAAGAGGGATCTTTTGTTGCTCGAATCCAATTGAAGAGTGTTGTACCCTATAATTGTCCAGAAACATGTAGTAACTTGCAACAAACTTAAAGAGGGGCCAAAGATTTGAGGGTTTTTTCCTGGTAGTGTTTCGTCTTTCATGGGGGTAAATTAATATTCACCCACTGTCTTTCTGGCATCATTTATCACATCTATACGCCTTGTCTCATTCCTCTTCACGGGGTATAATTCACATATATATAGAAGATAATCCATAATCAGTATGTCGTGATCTAGTTGAATTCCTAATTGAAGCTTTTGGGTATCATGCTGCATTCTATCTGGAGTCCCAAGTTCAAAGTTTATATTACTGCTTTACAATCTTGTATCGGTTTAGCTCAACTAATATGACCATCTATTTGCAACCTTCATTTTGGGTGGAATTTCATTCCCTTATCACAACATCGCTTGGTTGTCTTGTATTGCTATCCATTTGTTAATTAAATTCCCTCATTTGAAAGCAATTTTCACTCTAATGTTTGAAAATAATAGCTATAACAGCATGTCAAAGTGGGAATCACCAAAGGTATATAGTTATACAGTAAAACTTTGTTAGAAATCAGGTACTATGTAAAGGAACTATCTAATAGCATTAAAGTATTGTTGTTACTCCATCATGTGTTTAAAGCAAATATCTGATTGTTGTTCCATAGTGGTGTCTGTTTTCTTACTTGTTGGTTTCGGCCACCATTTTTTGTTTTACTTTGGAGTCAGCTGCAGGTGTGCGGCTAGGCTGCTTCATACTTTTGTACAGTTTTGTTTTGATGTAATTATCGTTTACCAATCAAAAGCATTAGAGTATTTAAACTAGTTATGAGCTCATTTGAAATTCAATTTCAGCTAGCTTTAACAACTTTTTGTTGATTTGTTCTTTGTTGTAATGTTGCTGATGCAGTCACATCATGCACTCGTACAAGTAGATAGCGATGATTAAGATGGAGAGTAGAGCACCCTTAAGCAGTGATCTTTTCTATGACATATTGAGACGTCTCGATGGAGCCACTCTTGCAAGAGCTGCATGTACGTGTGCCGATTTCTGTTCCATATCGAAGGAGGAGAAGTTATGGGAGAACGTATGCGAGTCTCTGTGGCCGTCAACCAGCAGGGAAGATGTTAGATGCTTGATATCTTCTATTGGTGGCTTCAGAAAGTTTTACGCCGACTGTTTTCCACTAATAATCAACAAGGAAATACCTGCGATCGAGTGGGACTCCTGCCCCCAATACCCAGATGATGGCTGGCCGGAAGCTGAATACTACGGTGACGTCGACGAGTTCCAAGGTGTTTCACCTTCAGATTTTGTCTCAATAGTGGACATAAAGTACAAAGGAAAGGCAATCTACTCAAAGGTAATATATGGAATTCCTGGCTCAGATGGTTTCCAAGGTTGGTTCTACAATTGCCCATTCCGAGTGGATCTTCTCAACTACTCGGATGACGATGATAACCTCGAGGGGGAGGTTTCCCTCTCCGAGGCTGATGGGCTGCCACTTGTACTCTCCATAGATAGGGAAAGAAAAGATGGCAAGTTATGGAGAGATTTACACGATGGTATTAAATTAAGCTGGATAATTGTGAACACGAAAGTCAAACAAGCCGCGAATCTAGCAAGTTGGAGTCCCCTTGGAGGGCAGAGACATTGGCCGACAGATACAGACTTCTTATTACGTTTTGGGTCGATTCTACCTGCCCGAGACATTCTACCATGCCAAGTGGCGGAATGCAATCTCGTTATGAAGTTTAAGATTGTCAGCAATGGCGAATTAGAAAACGGTTTGCAGACAGCGAAACTCAAACTGACAGAGCTGAGCATGCAACTCGAAGACATGGGCGGCGCTTACGTCAATGGAAGGAACAGTTTGCTTGTTCTTAAACAGGCTTTGAATTGCAACCGGAGCCGAAACTACACTGAAGTGTTCGAGTCATGCCAGCAGTACCTAAAAGTGCAGAGCGAACTTAAAGAGGAGAAGCTAAGAAGCGAGAGCCGCTTGGATAGGCTATGCATTCTTAGTAGTATCATCGCGTTCTCAACCCTCTTCTACTGCATTCTGTAAAATGCTCAACAGTTTTGTTCGTTTTCTCATATATCTGCTAATGTTATAATACTAAGCATCTGTTAGCCTGAATAGGTAGAGGTGCACTGCCCTTCCGTTTAATGTGTTGTTGAGAGGATTAAGTTTGTAGATAGCATGTAATGTTGTTTGAGATGATGGTTTTCATAACCGAACCGGACGTCGAGCCGGAATTCTCAAAGGTTCAACCGGGTCGAACTGGTTGAACCGGTGACGTCATAAATAATTAAATATAATATATTTATATATATTTATAAATTTCCAGAATAATAGACATAGTAAAAAATAGGGGGGAAAATAGGAAACACAAAATACAATATATAGTTGAAAGTTGAAACATTAAAACATATATAGTTGAAAGTTGAAACTTCAAAGTTCAAACATAAATTTGGAAATACGAGAATAAATTAAGAAAGTCGCATCCAATCCGGATCATCCTCATTGTCATTTGCGTTGACACTCTCGTCCTCGTCTTCTATTTCATCCCCAACATCATCATCATCATCTCCACCAACTATCACCTCTTCATCATCTTCAATTGCCACATTGTCATCGACATTCACTACTTCTACAATTACAAAGAAAAATCGTTGATAAACACACATGCACAACATTCACACAACTTATAACTTTAAATTTGTGAGTAACTAAGTATTGTTTCTAAATTTGTAATTGTTATACCTTTTTCTTTTCTGCTTTCACTCGTTTTGGTAATTGGTCTTGCTTCCTCGTGAACCATTCTTTCAAGTTCATCAACATCAAGTGGAGGAGGCTCATCATTGGTTGCTACTATCCATTCCTCCGCGACATCAATGGCATCAACGTCAATTGGATCAAAATTGATGGCTCTGATTTGGGTCCTATTTGTCAAACGGTAACAATTCAATCATTAATCAATGTTAACTTTAGACATTATATGGAAATATTAATGAGTTACTAATACTTACCGTCGTTGAAGATGAAGATTGTATTGGATGAAGACAAGATCATTTAGCCTTTGATGCTCCAATCTATTTCTTTTCTTTTTATGTATCCTCTCAAAGACACTCCAATTCCTTTCACATCCCGAAGAGCTGCATGTTTGGCTAAAAATTCGAACTGCAATTCTTTGGAGATTTGGACATTCACTACCAAACGTGTTCCACCACTCACCTGGCAATTGAACATTCAAAGCATGCTTGGCCATTGGTCGTCCAAAGTTCCTTTGTTGGTTAGCAAACATTTCTATCTCTTTATTTATCTTCGCGAGTAAACTGAACTTTTCTCCAACATATTTCTCAATGACATCAAAGAGACCATTTTGGATTTCCGGGTGCTTTGAAAATGTGTCTTTGTTGTAGTGGAGCTTGAGATTCAACCAATACGCAGCTGCATGAATGCTTTTGTGTAGTTGCTTATTCCACCTACGATCAATTATCTTCTAATAAGGCATGTACTCCTTTTTCCCACGAAACAATTTTCTTATTGCTTCTTTTGCTTTATCCATTGCCTCATACAAGTACCCCATAGCTGGTCTATCATCCGAATCTACAAGCCTCAACACACGAACCAAAGGCTCAGTTGCTCGAACAACAACCCGAGAAGAATTCCAAAATGTTGTGCTCACTAAGATCTCATTCACCATCTTTCCCTTCTCAGTATAATAATTCGAAGTAGTGAACTCTTTACTCAAAAAAAAAAACTTCAAGTCATCTTTGTGAGCTAAAAGACTTTGAAGTGACAGAAATGTAGTAGCAAACCTTGTAGCTCCGGGGCGAATAATTTCAGTCCAACCAGGTCTCTGCCTCAACATAGACAACACATAGATGTGATTGTAAACAAACTTCGTTATCTCAGTAGCTTGTTTAACCAACTCTTGCACATCAGGAAGTTCACCTATTTCTTTAAGCATCAGGTTTAAACAGTGAGCAGCACATGGTGACCAGAATATAGTTGCATACTCTTTCTCCAACAACCGACCCGCTGCAACGTAGTTGGCGGCATTGTCAGTAACAACTTGAACTACATTTTCACTTCCAATCACTTCAATGACTTCCTTGAAAAGGTTACACAAATTTTCTCCTGTTTTGATCACGTCGCTGGCGTCCACTGACTTTAAGAAGACAACTCCTTTAACAGAGTAAGCAAGGAAATTAATCAAGTTTCTATTCATTTTGTCTAGCCAACCATCAGCCATTAAAGTCAGCCCGGTGTCTTCCCACTGCTTTCTGAAAGCACGTACAAACACTGACACCTCTTTCTTCATTCCTTCCAACAAATTAATTCTGAAATCATGATATTATGGTGTCTTGTAACCTGAACCATAAGCTATTACTGCATCCAACATCTCCTGAAAAATTTCATTGTCAACTGCATAAAAAGGAAGACAAACATAATAAACCCACTTCACCACTTTCATGTCAACAAAGAACTTCCTTTCTTTTGTCTGAAATGCACTCTCAATTGACGGTTGTGAACCCGGTGTTGTGCGCGTTGCAATTTCAAATGAAGCAAGTTTCGATTTCGAACAACTAGCAACATCAGATGCAGCGGGACGTTTTTTCTTCTTAACAACTACTACTTCAACATCATCGTCTTCAGATTGGACTTCAATGGCTGCAACTGCAACATCTTTTTTCTTTACACCAATTTCTTCCAAGTTTTTTTGCATTTGACATCTAACATCATAAGAAACTTTCGAGCAACCACCAATTGCTCCTTTCTGACCGGCTAGATGTTGTTTCATTCAGTTAATTCCACCACCAGCATATTTTTTCGTACAAAACAAACATGTGTATACTTTTTTCTTTGACGTGGATATTCAGAAACAGCAAAATATTGCCAGGCTGGATCTGTTTTACCTCTACAACTACTTCTAACATCGGTGTTGTCATCCGGATTGGAGGACATGAGAATATTCTGAATTCTAAATTCTGATTTTGATATCGGTGTTGTCTACTTCAAAAATAGACTGCTCAAAATACAACAAAAACAAATAAAAAAACCAAAGGATCAAATATTCTGAATTCTGAATTTATATATTTAGACTTTTAGTTGGTTTGTATAAGAGAACGAAATGAAAAAAAGAGAAAAAATATTCTGATTTAGAGAAAAAGAGAACAAATGAAAAAAACAAAGAGAAAAACAGAACAAATGAACCATGGTTCGTATAAGAGAAAGAAATGAGAAAAAGAGGAAAAAATCTAATTTAGAGAAAAAGAGAACAAAGAGAAAAAGAGAACAAATAAAGAGAGGAAGAAATATGAACATACCTGCGAGGTGCGGTGAGGCCCGGCGAGGTCTGGCTGGGGGTTGATCGGCTGTGGGTTGTGGGTGTTATGGGGTTAGGGTTTGTTTGTGAGTGGGTTGAGGGTGGGGTAATTGGTTTAAATAAACGGGTAATTGGTTAAGGTAATTGGTTAATATAATCGGATAATGGTAATCGGGTATTCGGTTTTACCGATTACACAGAACCGGGGTTGAACCGGACGGTCGAATCACCGGTTCAGGCCGGTTCGATCAAAAATGCGGTTTTGAGGGAGGTACCGGACCGGACTGGTCACCGGTTCGCGGTTCAACCGGTTGAACCGGCCGGTCCGGTCCGATTTTCATAACCATGTTTGAGATGCAAGTTCAATAATTCCAACTAGGATATGTGAGCAAGTGGTTGGAATTCATGTTTGCTTGTGTGTGGATAAATGAAAGGTTCATTTAAGAGAACCTTGAAGTTTTGTTCAGTGAACAAGAATTTGACTTTATCTTTTGTGAAACACTTGTTGCCTTAAGTTTAGAGATGTGTTATTAGGTTTACATTTCTTTGGATCAATGGATGGATATAAAACCCTACCAAGATGTGTTGGATGTTGAAGTGGGGGCATGAGAATCTACTTAACTTAGTTTTTTATTTGCCGCAGTAATCAGTTGTTGTGAGTTTGGTTAGCTATTTAACCCTCAATTTGTTATAAGTCGATATCAGAGCAATTCAAGTCCCCGACTAAGAATATGCACGTAAGAGATATTCAATATTCATGACTGGTTTTCGTTGCATATTTACCCGTCAAATTTTTAATCGTGTTGACGTACCTTTATTGTATATATTTCACATTATAATAACTCTCTTGGGTAAAAGTTTTGGGATCATTTACTTTCAAAATATGCACATTAGTGCAGGGTGTAATGAGCCGAGTTGAGCGAAATTTCGAGTCATAAGTATTATCTTATGCTATTAACAAATACAAAAAATAATTATGAATTGAGCAATAAAAAATTCGAGTGAGTTATCGAGCCGAACATCAAAAAATTTCGAGTTCGAGCGCCTCCTTTACCGAACCAAGTTTGAAGTTTTTTGGTTTTTCATCAAGATCCTTCATTTTCAAGTTAAACTAGAGTCGAACGTTTTTCGATTCGAATTCGAGTCGAACTATCGAACCAAGCCAAAATTGACAGCCCTACATTGGTACTTTGGTAGATGTAAATATATCGTTGTCCTATTATATTCAAATCCCTCACAAAAAGTGAGGCCTATCAATTATGACTTCTCTCTCTTATATACACATTGATTATGTCTCCCTTTTTCCCCCTTTTTGTGTTGTCCCTTTCTCCCTTGTTCTTACTATCAAGGTTAAGTCATCTCTAATTTGGTTAATTGTTTCTCTACCTTGGCTCGATCACAATATCTCTTGATAAGTTTTTAGTTTTGATGGTAAACTTAATAAAATATTAGGGGTTCAAGGATATTATAGGTGCTTTTGAATGTTATAGTTAAGGTTGTAAATGGAACATGTTGCTATGTTCGCAACTTGATTTAACCAGGTGAGATAGTCGAATAGGCCTATAATTAATCGAGTTAAATTTTTGAAACTTGTGTTTCAGTGCATTTACGTAAGTATGACCATACAAATTTTAAGTACGACCTTCGTATCAGCTCAGTATTCCTGAGCTCGAGTCAATTCGTTTAGCCATTTTATTTGAGTTCAAAACGGTGTTCATGTTCAGCTTGTTCATTTTTGGCTTGAGTTTAGGTCGAGTTTTTTCTGAACTGCTAAACATCGCCCCAAAATTACTTAAATCGCTCCTTGAAATTACCAAATTGCCCTTCATCCTATTTTTGCTTATATATCTCACAATTTCACTCTTTTTTCAAAACTTTCTCTTCCTATACCTACTACAGAAGATTAGGAATGTCTCGGAGGCCAGGCAAGCAGCCAGCAGTTCCCCCGGTGTACCCGTATACGGTAACCTTACTTTATTTATTTGTTTTTTAAAAAAAAATTAAAAAAAGTGGCCGGCGTCCGAGGGAGACGCCCCCCGCATGGGGGGGGGGGGGGGGGCGTCAGAGGAAGCCGCTCCCCCCATGGGGGGCGGCTTCTGAGGACGCCCGACCCATGCGGGGGGCGTCTCCCTCGGACGCCGACCACTAGCGGGAGACGTCTGGGGAAGACGTCTTCCCGATGGAGGAGACGTCTTCGGCAGACGTCTCCCCCAAAGAGGAGGCGTCTCCGACAGACGCCTCCACCATAGGGGAGGCGTCTCTCGCAGACGCCTCCACAATATTTTTTTTAAATTATTAAATCTGATAATTACTCTAATAAATTGTGATAAATCTGAAAATTTAATTTAACAAATTCTTATTAAGTTTAACATTTGTGATATTTAGTTTTAACAATTTTTGATTTAGTTTAACAATTGTTTTAATTTAGTTTAACAAATTTTGATTTAGTTTAACAATTGTGATAATTTAGTTTAACAAATTTTGATTTATTTTAACAATTGTGATAAATATGATAATTTAGTTTAACAAATTTAACAAATTTGTAATTAAAATTTCAATTAATAGTCATCGGGTCACAGTGGAGGGAAAGACAAGTCGATACCATTACACGCCTTCCGTTCTTTAGAGGATGATTCAGCACCGCGTCATCCACGTAGACGGGAGATATCTGCTTCGGTCAGGAGGGAGAGAGAGGCATTACCTCGTCGTGAGGAGGATGATGATTCCTTCGATGATGAGCATGTGGACAGTCCCGACGACGGGAGCGACGATGATGACACGTATGAGTTAGAGCGCCCGGAGGTGGAGAGGCAGGGGGAGTATAGCAGAGGACGTGGTCGAGCGAGTAAATCTACTTCCGCCGGATGGATGGTGCGGAAGGGTAGGGGTGGGAGGTTTACGACCGCGGATTCGAGCTCGTGCACTGTAGATCCCCGCGCTCAGAAGAAGAAGAGGGTCCAGGACGATTCTTGGATCGTGAGCAGTATGACGCCTGGTGGTCCTTTAGATGGTAGCGTCATTCCTAGTTTCTGGGGTCACATCGCTAGACGGATCTGGGACGGAGAGGATCGGAAGGTTCTGAAGTGCCATAATCGGCACAGAGCCTGTACAGCACTACAGGGTTGGCGGTCTACACTGAGTGCTGATATCAGAGAGGAGATTAGTGCCACGCATTTGGGGCACTTACCGTACAGCATGTTCCCTTATCTCGACATGCATTTGATTTCTGCGTTTGTGGAGCGGTGGCAGCCTGACACCAACACTTTCCACATGCCTTTCGGAGAGATGACGATCATGCTTCACGATGTTTTCCAGATCCTGCGCATTCCTGTGGATGGTCGTCTGGTTAGTGCTCAGGGGTCGACGTCTGAGCTGAGGTGTTATGTGGTAGAGTTGCTTGGTGTCACACCTGATGGTCTGGCGAGAGATACAGCTTTATGGAGTGGTGGTGGTGTCGACATCGACTCCCTTGAGGACCTATGTAGACGGGCACGACCTCCGCGGGCCGATGATACACAGTTGACGGCGTACCTTGTAGGATTT
This sequence comes from Triglochin maritima, assembly GCA_963682175.1. Taxonomy (NCBI): domain Eukaryota; kingdom Viridiplantae; phylum Streptophyta; class Magnoliopsida; order Alismatales; family Juncaginaceae; genus Triglochin; species Triglochin maritima. Next base: position 33,633,883 of record OY821785.1, read on the forward strand.
CATGTTTAATTATACATATATATTTTTCGAATTTTCATGTATAATAAGGATCAATTTTCAATTTTCTAGAATTTATTGCACGCATCGGTTTGTTTTAACAAACTAGTTTCAAAAACTCTATTAAAACAAACATGAAGGAGCTCCGAAATTCATACCTAGAAGTTCTCTAAAACTTCTCGAAGATTCGGAGACGGTTGGGATGCTCCTCGCTGCGCCGGATGCCTCCGAGTATTCACCAAACTCTAAACAAGATCGGAGAGAGGGAAGCTAGTCTCTCAATCTCCGATTGGGTTTAGAATCTAATTACTAACCCCTCTTTAATTCCCTTGAGAAGATGATCTCTTAAGAACTAAAACTAAACTTAAGAATTAAGGGATTTTCGTGGAGAATTATGGAGAGAGAATTTTGCTCAAGAAAATAATGAATTAATTAAGGAGGTAATGAGATAACCTTGTATTTATAGGTTCTCTCCAAATTACCTATTCATGTGCAACATCTTGCCCATGATTCCATGCAAAATTTCATCTAACCATCCATTATTTATTAATAAATAATTTTAGCCACGAATTAAATCAATTATGGACCAATTCCATGCATGATCTAATTAATTCTTAAATTAATTCTGCATAAAACCGTCTGATCGGTCGACCGTTTCAAGGTACGGTCGACCGCTCGAACCAATGTTTCGGACGACCGTTCAACATTCGGTCGACCGTTCGTAACAGGAACTATTCCATCGCAATGTTCGGTCGACCGACCGATCACTTTCGGTCGACCGTTCGAACAGATGAAAATTCTCTGTTATCGGTCGAGACTCGTCCGGTCGACCGTGCCCTACCGGTCGACCGTTTACTGCTATCCGGTCGACCGTTTGAGCACTGTTTCGCAGACTTGTCAAATTTCGGTTTAACCCCTACAAAATTTGACATTTCGGGATTAGTAGTAAATTCACAACTTATGTAACATATTATCCTATGTAATGATCAATCATTACACCCCATAATATTTACATCACATATGAATTTAATTTAGATTCTAATTATGTTATCAATCACAACATAATTTTGATTTTGCTTATTCACCCCATGTGTCATATTTTCTATATGAAACCCGACACATCCTATGAACTCAAAATCCCCATTTCTTGTTTCCCAGTTTTGTGGTGTGACCTATGGGAGGATCTAAACTAAGTTGGCAGTGATATTAAGAGCTTAATATCACAAGCTATAAGCGGTATCTAGCTACACATTATAGCTCCCAATTAGTTAGATGTCTTAATTCCACTCGAACCAAAACTCGATCCACTTAGTGATGGAGTGCACCACTTGTGTCCGTCCCTTGCCTCATGATATTAAGAATACACACAAAGTAGTATTGTGTCATCTTTGTATCAGTATTCATTTCTTGATCTCTTTAAGCTAGTTATAAATATGTGACTTAACTCAAATCACATTGTGCACATTATAACTTTGCTTTATCAAGGGCCCACTAATATCATCACTCAATTAAGAGGGGCAATGATAGTCTTTTGACTAACTATCTTCTCCAACAAAAGTTGTACTTAACCAACCAATGCCTTTACACTACACTGATCGATAGTTCAAGACACTGATCTAATTAAATATTCCTTAAGTGATTAGATATAAGTCTCATATCAAAGGACCAAAGACACAGTAAAATATTAATGACACAGAAACACATTTCTATAATATTTTACTTATTAGGTCTATTCAGTATACAAAAGTAATATTTTCCTCTTTTGCATACCCGTGTCGTCACTCACTTGTAGAGCTACAATGATCTATGACCAACACGACAATCTTAACTCGGTAATTAATGTCCCATGTTAATTACCATGATTGCGAATATCTTTCGTTTTATGCAAACCAATATCTTTCAGAGCTCTACGGTTAAGGACTAAGAGCCTCTTCCTTAACACTTCTAAAAGACGAATAACATAAACAAGGAACAAAATGATTTCTCATTCAATTCATAATAATTGACATTTAAAAGTAAAACTTTTTGAACACATTCCCCGGCAACGGCGCCAAAAACTTGATTGATCTCGTTTTATATTTAACCGCAAGTGCACGGCCGCGTTGAAGCGGTGGCAAATACGGGTCGTCCACTGGGAGGTGTGTCGACACTTGGTTTGTGCGAAGGCGAGAGGTAAAGAAAGGGAAGAAAGGTTGGTTACACTAAACTACACTAAAACGCAAATGGAAATGGAAGAAAAGCAAGAAAACTAAACCCCAAAGGGGGTAGAGAAATAATGTGAACATAAAGAAGTGTGTGTGTGTTCATTAAGCTCCTCACAACATGTAGTGCATGAAATCATAAAACTACATCCAACTTTGCCTCCACATGAATTAAGATATGACTACATCATTAAAACATACAAGACAATAATTGGAATGAAGCTACATGAACTCAAGTATAAAGACTATACCCTACTATGCCTCTACATGAATTAAGATTTCACTACATCATTAAAACATACAAGACATTAGCTAAGGTAAAGGCAACAAGAGCACATACACTACAAATTGTGTTTCCAACATTAACTTCATCCATATCCTAACCTTATCATTCCCCATAAAATAGGTCCACTAATCAAAGCATAAGCTAAGCTTCATTCAAGAGCATTAGCCTATCAAAGATAGGAGTGGAGACCCATTAGATGGTTATGGAAATCATATAAAGCTCAAGGGATAAAAATAACACACACTTAATACACTACATGATTATATCACATATTTCTCCACCCCCCAAATGGGGATGGAACTACTCACTACTCATTACACTAACTATATTAGCAAAAGAAAACATAATACTGAAATGAAAGTTAACTAAGAAGGCAAGAAGCATTAAAGAAACATAAAAGGAAAGGAAAGACTAAACAAACATGCACAAATTAAAAGACAAGATTTAAAGAAACTAGAAGAATTATTTTATTAACAAAATGACTCACATTGAAGGTAGCATTCTTCTCCACCTTGAGTTATTGCTTCAAGGCTCACTCCTTAGTAGAGAGAATGCCACCAAGCAATGGGTGATTACAATGGAAGGTGAAGAGTTCTATTTATAGGCATGGAAAAAGCTAATCCGGGACAATCCCCCGATGTGGGACTAAACCAATACCAAAAATACACTAAGCATACACTAATACACGTGCTACAGAAAACTAAACGGATTCTGGGCCATCTGGACCGCCAATTGGCGGTTCCAGACCGCCAATTGGCGGTCTATATGGTTTAGATCCGTTTGGTTTTCTTTGTGGGCTTTGCTTGAAGTGTTTGTTGGTCTTGGATGCATCTGGTTGGTTTGTTGGAGGTCCGACCCGAATCCAATTGCTAAAATACTCCCCATGATTGTGTGAAGTATTCTGTTTTGCTCTTAGGTCCTTCTGTCTTGCATTCAGGTCCTTCTCCCTTGCATCTTGGTCCCCAGATCTCACAATTCAGTCCTTTTTCCCAGCTTTTGGGTCCTTTTATGCTTCATCTCTTCAAACCTATTTATTCCTGAAAACTAAACATAAAACTCGTCACGTAGCATTGCTTAGGTGTAAGATAATGGATATAAGATACAAATATGAGCATGAAATGATGTCAATCACAAACCAATATCTTTCAGAGCTCTACGGTTAAGGACTAAGAGCCTCTTCCTTAACACTTCTAAAAGACGAATAACATAAACAAGGAACAAAATGATTTCTCATTCAATTCATAATAATTGACATTTAAAAGTAAAACTTTTTGAACACATTCCCTTCATACCTACTCTTGATGCTCGGAGCCGTCTTGTTTGTCGACAAGAGTGGTTGTCGGATCAGACCACGCGATCTACTGGAGGCTAGGGACCCGGACACCGTTCGTGAGTACTCGTGGGGGTCAGCGACGTTGGCATACATGTACCGTCAGCTTGGGATAGCTAGCCGTGCGGATTGTTCTGGGATTGCAGGTTGTCTTACGCTGCTGCAGGCGTGGATATACGAGTACTTTCCTGCATTCCGCCCGCATCGTGAGCGGAAGATTATCGACGAGGGTCATCCACGTTCGGGTATGTGGGCCGTCCGGAGCGAGGACAAGAGCGATGGACGATTGCGTTCCATCAGCGCACGGCTAGATCAGATGACTGCATCAGAGGTATCAAACTTTACACCATTTATTTAATTTTAAGATGTATTATTATTAATGTGTTAAACTTTAGGTGGAGTGGTTACCCTATGGTCCTGACCCAACAGCGGATGTCCCGAGGACTTTATTGATGGGTCTTATTCGTTATCGGGATATCAAAGAGCCTTATATGCCCGATCGGGTCTTGCGTCAGTTAGGATATGTTCAGGTGATCCCGGTTGACATCCCGACACCAGAGCATGCGGTGCGGTCTGCGACAGCAGCGACGTACGACGTCAGGTTCCCCGCTTCTACAGCGGAATCGACATGGCGGACATTTCCGAGATCATGCCGACTGTTCCTTGGCGACTTCAGACGTAGTCGCGACCCCTCCGAGTGTGATGCACGTTATCTTGATTGGTTCGGTAGTTACTCACATCCTATCATCGTCCGTGGTGCCTCCCGGAGAGCAGATCGACCACCAGATAGGACGTGTGGCGATCTGGTAATTTTTTCATTTTATCTATATTTATTTGTACCGTATATTTTATTAATGTACGTTAATATTATTGTTATGTGCAGTGGATGGGTAAGATGATACGGGCTGTAGACCCAATCTTGCAGATGAGGGATGAGCTGCCAGACGATGCCAGAGCTGCATGCGGAGATTTGGATGAGATCATACACTCGTGACATACTCAGTTAGGCATCTCCGACCATGATTCGGATGATGAGTAGGCTGATCTGTTGTACCGTACTCTTAGTATTTGCATTTATATTTGTTTATCTGTCGTACGCTTATTATTTGTATTTGTGTTTGTGTTTGCTAACATATCGTACGCTTATTATTTGTATTTGTGTTTGCTTATTTGTCATACGCTTATTATTTTTATTTGTGTTTGCTAACGTATCGTACTATTATATATAATGCAAATAAAGCAAACATATCAAAACATATTACATAATAAAGCAACAATATATAGTGTACAAACATATCAAAACATATTACATAATTGTACAAACATATCAAAACATATTACATAATTGTTGCCAAGATGCTATCCTATTTTGGTACTCCAGCTCCCATCCAATAACACTCTCATCTCGTACATGAAACCACAGAGTCGCTATAGGAGGTACGGGGAATCCCTCATTCAAATCCAAACGAATGTAATGAGCGTAACTCCCTAAATGAGTAATAATCAACTCTCTGCACGGTCTCGTCACGGTAGGTGGACTCTCCCAAGGTAGAACTGTAAGACATGGGTACAACGAACCATCATTTCCAAGAGAGACGAAAACATAACTGCACACTTGTAAAAATTTGCAATGGGAAACAAGTCCGTCTACGTCTCCATGTAGTGATTCTCGCCACAAGGTCCCCCGCCCCAATTAATCCGGTGACGAGCCTGCGCCACATCTATACAAATCTTTCAGAGCATACACAGCTCTATCATACTCGGGTTCTGAAGTAGAAAGCATGATTTTCCTCCATCTTCCACGCCTCAAAGTCTCTGCCATCTGCTTATTTTTGCCGAATACGTGGTATGTGTAGTTCAATACGTCTTTGTTGATGTGCCATGTGCAGAGTAAATGAGCAGAGTCAGGAAATACCTCTCTCACTGGTCGCATAAGGCCTAACTCCCGGTCTGTTATTATTGCAGTCGGGCTGACAATCCCCAATAACAGATCTCGCAACTTCTCCATCACCCACAGATAACTGGAGTAAGTTTCATCCATCAAAATCGCATATCCAATAAGGAAATTCATGTTTGTTGGTGTGACCCCAATCATTTCGAACAAAGGCATCTTATACTTGTTCGTCTTGTAAGTCGAATCCATGCAGATAACGAAAGGATATGTCCGCAACAACTGGACTGACGTCGGATGTGCCAAAAAAACGTGAGTGACGACATCAGTTTCTGGATCCGCCATAATCCAATGTAACTACTGACACTGCACTGCTTGATAGAGAAACTGCTGGACGGGATTCCGGTCTTCAGATTTTGTCATCCTCATGTAATCTCTGAAATTATAAATATGCCTTTGATTTGGATTGTCCTCCGGGAATTTTTCTTTTACTGCCTTCAAGATGTTCCGTGGTTTTGCTTGCGCCTCAGTCATATCACGAACAATCTTCTTCGCCCCAGAACTTAGACCACTGATTTGACGATGACCCTCTGGATAAACTGTCAGTCTGTGGTTGTGATGTCCATGAGCACTATTAAAAACCACAACCCATCCATCACGATCTCGTCGCTCCACCACTTTTATTAAGAAACGGCAACCGCAACCCTTTCTTTTGGTGTTTCTTCGAAGTGCAGTATCCATATCCTGAGACTCCATTTGATTTCGCCGGTCGCATCTCAAATAACAATCCATCCGACTATCTGATCTTGTTTTGTACGACGACACGACAAAAAAAAAACCATCTCCGATAGCTACTTGTTTGACCCATTTACATGCTTCATCGATTGTTTCAAAGATTTGTGTAGTTTGAAATAACTCACTGTAATCCACTCCATCACCACCGAAATCTTCCAACGGAACCTACAAAAAAAATCAAAATTAAAAAAATCAAAATTAAAAAAATTCCGGGCGTCTGTATTAAACGCCTACCCCATGGGAGGGGCGTCTAAGTTAAACGCCCTTCCCAAGGGTGAGGCGTCTGCGTAGGACGCCTGACCCTAGGGAAGGGCGTCTACTACAGACGCCTTACCCAAGGGGAGGACGTCTACATAAGACGCCTCTCCCATTGCGTAGACGTCTGCGTTAGACGCCTCGGCCAAGGGAAGGACGTCCTACGCAGACGCCCTCACCTTGGGGGAGGCGTCTAATGAAGACGTCCGGCCCAAAATTTGCCCCGCGCCAGACTTACCTCACCGGATGCATCACCCTCGCCAGACATTTTCGTGGTGTTTTTACTGATAAATTATGAATATACAAGACCGTAGGCCTAATTTATAGACACGGGACGATATGGGTATTAAATATATTATTAAGGGCAATTTGGTAATTTCAAGGGGCGATTTAAGTAGTTTTGGGACGACGTTTAGTAGTTCCCAGTTTTTTTGGAAATGAAGTACAGTCGAATCTTGAGCTTGAAATATAATAACCCTATGGTCTACCAAAATGAATTGTTAAGATGAATTAACTACAATGGGTAAATGGTTTAGAGGCTAATTAGCAAGCTAGAAATGGGTTGAGCCGTTGAGATATAGTTTCTAACTTTATATTGTTTTGGTTGGGTTATGGACTTAGTGTAGTTGGGCTGGATTAGATTGTGGATTTACCAAAAAAGCTTTTGAAAGTCTTTTAAGGGTCCGTTCGTTACTTGCTTTTGGGCCGAGATTTTGGTAAAGAAACTGGTTTTTACAAACCCAGAACACCAAACAGACTTGTTGAAATCCCCTTCTAATGAATGCACTCGACGACCAACTCCATAAGTCGAGCAGAAAAGTCATCACGCATCTCATCGTGAAAATTGGCCAACACACCATTCTCGATGACACCCTCGATTTCATCCATCCAACAAAAATAACCACATTTGATGTTCTACTACAGACAAAAAAATACTTTTTAGGACGTAATCAATCTAAGGCATATCATAAACAAGAAACACAACAATCAGAGTTACATATGGTGATCCCGCTTGTCGAAACCTAACTTGCGATCGTCTCTAGATTTGCCCTTCCTCGTGCAGCACGCGAACTTGCAACTCTCATTGGTATTGTCACTTCTTCTCCCCCTTGCCAACCAACTGATGTCCTCCACCACCGTCGAAAGCCTAAGTTTATTTTTTTCCTAAGTAGAGATTTTGTTGGTTTTTGTTCTAATCATTATTAATATCATCTTTGATTTCTTAAGAATTACAATGCAACTACACTACAATTACGACTTTTGCCACCAAAAAGAACATAACAAGAAAGGCAAATCCATGACAAGCGAGAAGACGGAGCATTTAGAAGCGATGAGAAACTTTTAAAATTAGCTTGTTGAGACATAAGTTTGGTCACAAGTTGGGTGAGCTTTTGGTATATAAGCTTGGGGCAAAAGCTAATACCAAACAAACCCTTAGTATAATGGTTACTTCCGTTATTGGGGTTATTTAACATCTAATTTAGGATTGGAGAGACTAATTTATTTTGAACTAGTAACTAAGTTGCAGTTACAATTTAATTGGTCGACGTCCCATTTGTTTCAAATCACGTCCAACCAAGGTCTCAACTAAATCCTTAATGTTATGAAACAAATGGTAAATAGAAAAATGAAAGACAAAAGGTAGTCAAATAGACAAGAAATTTTAATTATATTTTGTGTATTATGCGTACACCAAACTTCGACCCTATATATAGGCGTCTAACTATCAATAAGTTACAACATATAAATGAGAAAGTTCCATTAACATTTGGAGGTTGGAATACTAATTCGCATAAATTCTTGAGAGTTTTAGAAGGTTACCCTTGAGATTAAACAACGAGGAGTTCATATAATATAATGTACTTTGGGATTATGGACATCCACGTAAATATTTCAATTCATAACAATCCCCTTGGATGTCCACTATTATATGATGTATCTCGTCAAAACCTTAGTAGGAAAAACATTGTGGGAAAAATCCAAAGTGAAGGAAAAAAAAAGAGTATCCATTTCTACTTATCATTTGCTGTCTCGTTAAAAATGTTATCAGTAAAACCTAACGGGACAAAACCTCGGTGAAGACAAAAAGAGTGCATCATGTATTACAATCTCCCGAAGATAACATCAATTCTGATTCCACGTAATATCATATAAACAAGTAGCATTAACATCTGCTATGTGGATGAGATAAATATCGTGTACTCAATCTTATAAATATCGTGCACTCAATAGCAATGTTTATGCACAAAGGTTATCGACAACTTTTTCTTTTTTGCTTCTATCTTTTCTAAAAGTGAGATAACTCATAGAGAGATCTTCATTTTTATTTTTAGGTATTTGAACCACTTCTAGGGTTCTAAATATAGTGATCATTTGCAGTATCATTAAAAATGTTATCAGTAAAACCTAACGGGACAAAACCTCGGTGAAGACAAAAAGAGTGCATCATGTATTACAATCTCCCGAAGATAACATCAATTCTGATTCCAACATATATTCCCGATTTCCTTTGGGACCCATTTTTGTGCATTGTGGTGGAGCAATTAACACACATACGACACATATAAGATTCAGAGATGGGTAACATTTGACTTCTGGCCATAAGTCAATTATAATGAGGAGAATTTATCATGAGTTATTGTCTAATGCACGCAATCAATATTGCATGTAGAATAACACACTACTACTATCTTAATATAGGGAGTTTCTTGTATAGGTAATGTTGTAGCTATTTAAAACTTTTAATAATTGGTTGCACAAAACCATTTTCAGTATGAACGTGAACTACGCGATGTTCAACTAAGGATGTTAGTGTCATCAAATGATTGAGATGTAAAATCATTAGCATTTCCAAGACAATTGTCTTCACTGTATAATATCGCAAGTGTTCTTAGCTTCATTATTTGAGCAACCAATGTCGTAAATTCCAAATTGTGAATTTACATACATACAAGTAAGCATCTTGTGTGTATCTTTTAGCACCATATGATATTTACATGGTCCACGTTTTTTGTGTGATATGCACGTATGCACGTTTAAAAAAAATGTAGGGGATTGAATCTCAACTCTTGTCGATAGTGCTCTGATCATATTTCATGAAAAGACGAGAGTTCATGGATACCCACTCAATTGAAGAATTTCATCTTTCTTCAATGGATTGTCATACTTAATTTCAATAATATTTGTCAGTCATATTTGATCAATGGGTCATACCAAATATTATTAGAATCAATATTTATCTGAGTCACTAGTATAAGTCTATTGACCATGGCACTACGCCACTACTGTGCAATGACAAGTCGGGTAATTTTTTCAATAGTTTTTTCTTATTTGATATGATTGCAGTAATATAAAAATATTTTGCTTTATTTCAACTGAAGTCTCGCTACAAGCCATTTTGGCAATCTGAAACTCAATAACTTTCTTGAGACTCAATAAATAAACTGAATTGCTAAACATCGCCCCAAAATTACTTAAATCGCCCCTTGAAATTACCATTTTGCCCTTCTCTCATTTCTACTGCTATAACGCGACATTTTACCCTCCTATCACACATCTCTCTTCATATTCCTCTTATAATCATAAAAAATAATGTTTTGGAGGTCAGTAATGAACTAACGGACGCCCCAGTGTACTCGAATCTGGTAAAACATCTAACATCTTTTTAATAAAAAAATAATAAAAAATTACGGGCGTCTGACGGAGCCGCCCCCACGTAGGAGGGGGCGTCTGGCTAAGACGCCTTCCCCATGGGGGCGGCGTTTTACCCAGACGCCTTACCCATCGGGGAGGCGTTTTACCGAGACGCTCCGCCCATGGGACATGCGTCTGTGTAAGACGCCTCCTCCATGGGGAAGGCGTCTTAGCCAGACGCCCCCTCCTACGTGGGGGCGGCTCCGTCAGACGCCCGTAATTTTTTTATTATTTTTTATTATTTTTTTAAAAAGATAAATGATTATAAATTTAGATAATTGTTAAATTAATTAATAAGTTAATACGATAGTGACTTTGATTTTTCTTATTATTAAATTAGAGAAATACTTATATATTGGTACAGTGTGCATACTCAACACTATATATAATGCAATAATCATCATATTTCTTGATCTTAGAGCAAATATGAAACCAGAGAATATCCATACTCTCATTTTCCAGCCAAATAATATATTTGTTGCAGATAAAATTATTTATGAAACTATTACCAAACAAATGACAAGGTTCTTCCAATAATCAAAATAGAACCATGAATTAAAATCATATCAAAGTCAATTAAGTTCAACGTAAGTTGGTATAAGTCATTCATATCAAAATGATGCATACCAACATGTTATCATATGCATATATATTTTCTTTTCAACAAAAGAAATGCAAATACTATATTTTCGTCTGAACATTAAGATACATATTATAATGATATGCATAAATAATCATGACAAACATAAAAATATTGAACATCGATATGCTTACAACACATGCATGCATATTGTCAATATCTTGAAGAATCTCATCACAAATGAATAAGAATCACAAGTACGGGAAAAATTATATCAAACAAATGAGAGCACTAACCAATATAAAATAGAACTAAAACAAATAAGAACTCAAATTAAAAGGTTAAAGATAATAATGATGAAACTGTGATATTCAAATGAACTTCAAGAATATTAAACAAAATATTTATATCATGGTATAAAATGCTCATTTATCATATTGATATTCTAGCATATGCTTGTGTAATATCTACTAATCAAGTATATTAGCTAATGCAAATTTTAAAATAAAATGCATGTAACATGAAAGTATAAAATATCTCAATGAGTAATACCTTTGAGGTCATAAACATATTTGTCTTCATAATTAAAAATAAACTTGCCTCAACTCATTAGGATTTTGAGATTTTTTCCTTTGAATTGAAGTTTTACAGAGCTTCACAAAATCTCAAGAACAATAGAAATACGTGTCAAATGAACTTCCGTGTCAAATCGGTGGCAAATTAACAAATTGGTTTCGTGAGAGATACTTTGAGAACCCATTTTGGTTTGTAGTTTATATTCCATAACAACAAGTATTTTGTTGTTTCTTTCAAACACGTCTGCGTCCACAATCATAATTTTAGCATTGCCATCTTTAAGACTTATCACATACTCATGCATTCACTACAAGAAATGGAGCAAATTGGTTTGACAAGTTTCTTGATTTTTTTTATCGATAACTCGATATTCACCTCAGCCAAATAAGGGAAGAGACCAAATCATGATACTTCTGAAATCATTTTCTTAAAATGATTACGAAGGAGAACCACATCCTTCGCTTCATCTTGGTTTAATGTTTCTTTCTCTTTTATTTGTATTCTCAAGAGCATCAAGTTAGATTTCAGGATTCAAACCCATGACAAGTAATTCTTACCAATTACATCAAGGGTCACATATTCAATTTGTCAACAATCAAAATGATCAATCTCATATAAAAAGATCATACAAAATAAAACTGATAAAAAGAAACATTTATAGTTTCTAGCAAAACAACATATATATATTAGATGACATATGGACAAATAAACTATATCATTGTCATCAGAATGTCAAGTTGTCTAATGATTTTTTCTTCCAAATACATGATCAAATTTTGTATCATGCAAAACAAAATTCTTATAAACATGTATTAATATATACTCATCAAATAATATACTCATATGCATTTATAATACGATAATAGTCATGTGCATTATTTTAATTTTACTTTGAACAAAAGTTAGTAGTCCATCGTCTAAGAATATATATATATATATATGGCCCTTAGGCTAAAGTGACTGCATCTGCTCATGCACGTCCGATTCTGTCTGCTTTTGTGAGTTGAGCCGCCATCAAGAAAATGAGAAGGAAGAATTCACGAAATCAGG